>CM046876.1:490835194-492144325 GCA_025667525.1 Glebionis coronaria | reverse complement strand
ATCTTCCCCTAGAAATTGATGATAAGATCCACAGAGTTGACGCACTTCCTTTGGACATGTGCAATTTTGACTTGATTATGGGCATGGACTGGTTATCCAAACACCAAGCTACAATTTGTTGGGAATAAAATTGACCAAGTCTCTAGACGCTGACAAGAGGAACTTGGACGCTGACAAGAGTAAACGAGGCGTTGACAGATGAGACGCTGATAAGAATTATCAAGGCACTGACAAGAAGAATCTTAACACAAAGACAAGGACTAAATCTGCCAATGATGAATTCTTCAAGTTGGTGGACAAAATATGAAGATAAGAATTCGTAATATATTCTTAAGTGTTTAAAAGATTTAGTCAATAAGTTATTTGAGTATGTTTATCTTATGTCTCTTCCTAAAATAGTTGATCTTAGCTTTTTGTACAAGGCTCCTTAAACCTATAAAACGAGTCCTTAGGGTTAGACATAAGACACATCCCTTTCACACACATCTTCCACATATCTCATAACACTTTCATTGTAATCACTCAATGATATTATTAATCAAAGTGAAAGTTTGCTTTACTTTATTTTGTTCTTTGTTCTAAGTGTTAAATTCCTCATAGCACTTAGTTTGTTCAATACAACAAAGTTTCTCTATGTGTTTAACTTGATTTAATCTCGTTTACACAAGCTAAATCGATCTAAGTTTGGGATCAACAAGTGGTATCAGAGTTTGTTGAGAAACTTTGATTTAAAGAACGAGATCCAATATCGTGAGGTGAACCAGGCTAAAGAACAAGATTGAAGAAAAGTCTGATGATGTTTTCAGTTAAGGCCACGTCTACTTCAAGTTCCACAAGTTCCAATGCTTCTTCATGTTCTGATAATGAGGTATGTGATGACTCTTCTTGTAGGATAAATACTGAAAGACTTAATAAAGAGATTTTAAAATTAAAATCAGATGTTTTAGACGTAAAATGCAAGTTATCTAATTATCAAGTGGCACTTGTTAAAAATGAAAAGACTGTGTCTGAGTATAAGAAAATGGAGTTTAACCTAAAAGATCAAATCAATATTTTAAAACATGATTTAAATGCTAGTACTGATATTAGAAACATCATGGAGAGGGTCAATGCTAAATTACAGGCTAAGTTGGATGAGGCTATCAAAAATAAGGATAATGTAGATCTTAAGATTCAAAAGTTTGATAAAGCTAGACAAACCCTAGAAAAGTGTGTCAGTGAACAAAGAGACTCTAGGGATATGTCTGGGATTGGGTTGAAAGAATATGTGGTTGTTCCACCACCTGCTGGGAACTTATGGTGTCCATAGAAAGGATCTCTCTTGGACTGGTATTCCAGAACTCCAAGAAGAGGAATTTATTCCTCCACCTAGAGTCCTTTCCCCAGTTGAGGAATATCAACAAAAGGTTATTGACCTAGAAGAGTGGAAAAAGGCCAACCCCACTTTGTTTGTTAAGGGTGGGATGCTTAGTGAGAGTCCATTTGTGCCTACACCCATTAAGAGTCCAGTAGTATCTACACCTATCACTGTGACTAATCCCATCACTAGAAAAGCTGTTAATCTTGGCTCCCCAATTAAGAAACAACCTATTGTTAAATATGCTGAAATGTATAGGAAACCTAGGTCATTCAAAAGCCAAGCAAGTGTTAATAGGATAGGGTTTTATCAGTCTAAGCCTAAGTTTGTGTCCAAAAAGGCTTGTTACTCATGTGGGAGCTTCTCACATTTGGCCTATAATTGTGTCAGTGGATATAACTCATTCGTTGACAATAGGTCATCCAATGTCAACCATAGACCTTTTGTCCACACTAGACCACAGGCTACTAGACCAGCTCCATTCTTCTCTAAGGCAGCTAATACCCATGGACAAAGGCCCTTTCAAAAGACCAACACTTGGTCAAACATGCAGTATGTTCCTATAGCAAACCGTAATATGGGCGCTGACAAGAACAAATTCAGCGCTGACAGGAACAAATTCAGCGCTGACAGGAACAAATTCAGCGCTGACAAGAACAAATTCAGCGTTGATAGGAACAAATTCAACGCTGATAGGCACAAATGCAGCGCTGACAGCTCCAAGTTTGGTATGAGACCTTATTTTAGACCATATAAACAAAGATACTTGGTTAATAAGGGTCAAGGGTCTAAAGCATCATCCCACTTAACATGGAAATCTAAACAAGAGCAAAACTTCAATTTTAATGGTATTTCAATGAGTTGCAATAGATTTAAATATCTTGAGAAGGTCATTACTAGACTCATTGGAACAAATTGGGTGATTAGGTCCCAAAGGGATGAACAGGGATTTGTGGTAAAGAATAAGTCCACTCTAGTTGAACAACTAGACAGATCCAAGTCTGACAAGGCTTGGATCTCCAAAGAAAACTAATTTGTTTTCTTTTTGAGTAGATTATCCAAAAGCAGGTTAACGATCAAGGATATTGGGATAGTGGATGCTCAAGGAACATGCATTTTTGGTCTTTCCACTGTTATTATGTTTATCCACTGACATGTTATCTCTACCCATTATTATGGGAAAGGGTAGCCTCTGTTGGTGTGTTTTTGTGGTTTTTTTCTAACTATGTAGGAAAATGGAGCTACATTTGGATGGATACAGAGTTGTAAAATTTTATTTATGATGGTTGAAGTGTTTACATTCCTATCTTGAGATAAAAATTTTCTTCTTCACATATAATGATTTGTATGCTTCTGTTAAGGGGAGGTAAACCTCTAGGTTCTTGGGTACTCTTAGAGCACTCTTGCACAATTCTAGATTGTGTCCACTGGTGAGTACGATTTAGTTTTCTAATTCGTGAGGCACTGTAGCATGCAAAGTTGATATACTGTGCATGCTGCCAAGACATTTGACCTAGATTTGGGTTTGGTCGGTTGGGAGACTTTGGGTATATGTTTGGGTTACTTGGGGAGTTGCAAAGGTTTTATATGAGTTAACTTTCTCTTTGGGGTATTTGTGAACAAAGGACTCTAGAGTTCATGTGTGTCTATCATGCTTTTGCATGAGTGTATGCATGAACAGTGTTTGTCACTCTTGCTTATTAGAGACTAGTTAATTTCCTTAGGATTATTACCTTTGTTTATGTTCTAACTAAAGTTTTCCATTCGCAAGTCCATTTTATGCTATGACATCTTAGTTGCTGTCATTTATAAACTTCTTTATAGTCCCAAAATGTTTCATCACCTTTTCATTTTTCAAATTTTTGGATATCTGGAAGTCTAATGATCATTGAGATGTTTTTCCTAGTGATTGACATCTAGTAGCAGCAGAGATCACTTTCACAAGGGTGTATAGTGTTATGAAGATGGCTAAGACTATTGGCACTAGCTTTAATGTAGGTCAAGTCAGTCTTAGCATCAGTAAGTCCATCCCCATGTCCTATAAATCAATATTGAGGATTCATTTCCCGAATATGGATGAGGACAGTATGAAACCTTTGACATTAATGGAATTGACGAAAATCTGTATTAGCTTGCAAAAGCAAAATATATAACTGGTACAAATTGTCAAGGATCACTGTTTTGAACTGATAGACTTGTTGTTTTGGAAGCTGATATGAAGCTATGAAGGATATTCATGGTACCGTCCTTTGATACTAATCTTGGAGAGGAGTCTTAAAAAGGGGAGGAGTAATTGAATTTGAGTGACAAATGTTATAGAAAAGGCTCCAAAGACTCTATATGTAACTGAAGAAGCTTGCTGTTATAAGATGTATTGCAGAAGATGATTAAGATCAAGTTTGAGTGTTGACTTTTTGAGGTTTATTCATACTCAAATTGAAGGATAGAGCATGTTTGTAAGAATCCTCTCTGTGTGTTTTATTTTATTCAGAAACTTGATTACTAGAGTAGATATCAAGTTTAGGGGAGGATTGTTGGGAATAAAATTGACCAAGTCTCTAGACACTGACAAGAGGAACTTGGACGCTGACAAGAGTAAACGAGGCGTTGACAGATGAGACGCTGATAAGAATTATCAAGGCGCTGACAAGAAGAATCTTAACACAAAGACAAGGACTAAATTTGCCAATGATGAATTCTTCAAGCTGGTGGACAAACTATGAAGATAAGAATTCAGAATATATTCTTAAGTGTTTAAAAGATTTAGTCAATAAGTTATTTGAGTATGTTTATCTTATGTCTCTTCCTAAAATAGTTGATCTTAGCTTTTTGTACAAGGCTCCTTAAACCTATAAAAGGAGGCCTTAGGGTTAGACATAAGACACATCTCTTTCACACACATCTTCCACATATCTCATAACACTTTCATTGTAATCACTCATTGATATTATTAATCAAAGTGAAAGTTTGCTTTACTTTGTTTTGTTCTTTGTTTTAAGTGTTAAATTCCGCATAACACTTAGTTTGTTCAATACAACAAAGTTTCTCTACGGGTTTAACTTGATTTAATCTCGTTTACACAAGCTAAATCGATCTAAGTTTGGGATCAACACAATTGACTGCCACACTTATCGGGTCATCTTTGGTGATGTTAAATCTCCATAGTACATACACTATGATTTTCTGCCAGGGAGGTCAGTACAAATTATTTCATCTATGGAGGCGCGTGCTTTACTGACACACGGCTGTCAGGGCTTTATAGCCAATGTTCATGACGTTACTACCGAGTCTCCATCGATACAAGATCAACCTATTGTGTCAGAATTTTCTGACGTATTTCCAGATGAACTTCCGGGCATACCACCTGTTCGTGAAGTCGAGTTTGAAATTGAGCTCATCCCAGGTACAGGGCCAACTTCCAAAGCTCCTTATCGCATGGCTCCTATAGAGATTAAGGAACTAAAAGATCAGCTACAGTAACTTCTAGAACGAGGTTTCATTCGTCCTAGTACATCGCCATGGGGTGCACCGGTACTGTTCGTGAAGAAGAAAGACGGCAGCATGCGTTTATGTATAGATTATCGTCAGCTGAACAAAATCACGATCATGAATCGTTATCCTTTGCCACGAATTGACAACCTTTTTGATCAACTTCAGGGCGCCAAGTATTTCTCCAAAATCGATCTGAGGTCCGGCTACCATCAGTTATGGGTTAAAGAGCAGGATATCTCTAAGACTATTTTCCGTACACGTTATGGGCACTACGAGTTCGTAGTCATGCCATTTGGACTCACTAATGCTCCATCTGTCTTCATGGATTTGATGAACCGTGTCTTCCATGAGTTTCTGGACAAGTTCGTTATCGTGTTCATTGATGACATCCTGATTTTCTACAAATCTAAGGAGGAACATGAGGAACGTCTTCGTATAATCTTGCAGATTCTTCGTCAGAAGCAGTTGTATGCCAAGTTCTCCAAGTGTGAGTTCTGGTTAAGCAAGGTGGAATTTCTGGGCCATATTGTATCTGCAGAGGGGATCACCATGGATCCTGCAAAGGTTGAAGGTATCACCAAATGGCCGAGACCTACATCTGCAACTGAAGTCAGAAGTTTCCTGGGTTTAGCTGGCTACTACCGCAGGTTTGTAGAGAACTTTTCACGGTTAGCCTTACCTTTGACTAAGTTGATGAGGAAAGGAGAGAAATTCGCTTGGACGGAAGAACGAGAGAAGAGCTTTGAAGATCTTAAGCAAAAGTTAGTGACTGCACCTATTCTTACTCTCCCATCTGGCTCAGGTGGATTTCAGATCTATAGCGACGCTTCAGGAAAGGATCTAGGTTGTGTTCTCATGCAACATGGGAAGGTTATTGCATATGCATCACGACAGCTGAACCTTAAGAAGAAAACTATCCCACTCACAACTTAGAGCTTGCAGTACTTGTTTTCACGTTGAAGATCTGGAGACATTATTTGTATGGTGAATCATGTGACATATTCACCAACCATAAGAGTCTCAAGTACATCTTCACCAAGAAGGAACTGAACATGAGACAGAGGAGATGGTTAGAGCTATTAAAGGACTATGACACCAACATTCAGTACCATCCTGGTAAAGCGAATGTGGTGGCAGATGCTCTAAGCAGAAGGTCGGGTATGATTGCTGGCATTTGGATTGCAAAAGAGATAATCCGTGACCTAGAGATGACTGATATTGAGTTTTGTGTACGAGGACAGCACGGTTACTGGGTTAATCTTAGAGTGGAACCATACTTACATTCTAGGGTCAAGGAAGCTCAGAAGGACGATGGTGAGATTTGGGCTATCATTCAGAATCTTGATCAGCAGACGGAGTTTCGTGTTGACGATGAAGGTATCTTATGACAGGGCACTAGACTAGTGGTTCTTGATGACTCTACACTCAGGGAAGCTGTGCTGACTGAAGCTCGCAGCTCTCCATTTACCATATATCCTAGTTCTACCAAGATGTACCACGATATCAAGCAACACTTTTGGTGGAGTGGTATGAAGCATGATGTTGCCACCTTCGTTTCTAAATGTATGATCTACCAGCAGGTTAAGATCGAACACTAGAGAGCTAGTGGTTTACTACAACCATTAGATATCCCAGCATGGAAGTGGGACAAAATCTCCAGGGATTTTGTTACTGGTCTACTTGTGCCTCAGAGGAAGAACGACGCCATCTGGGTTATTGTTGATAGGTTGAATAAATTTGCTCATTTTCTGTCGATTCGCTAGGAGCATCCGGTCAGCAAATTAGCATACACTTTTTAGAAGGAAATCATGAAACTACATGGTACTCCATCAAAAATCATCCCTGAGAGAGATCCCCGTTTCACATCACGTTTCTGGCAGAGTCTGCAGAAAGCTTGGGGCACCAGACTTAAGCTCAGCACTGCCTTTCATCCTCAGACCGATGGACAGTCAGAACGTACCATTCAGACATTGGAGGACATGTTGCGGGCGTGTGCTCTAGAGTGGTCAGGAAGCTGGGATGATTATATCTTTCTAGTGGAGTTAGAATACAAAAACAGCTGGCACACTAGCATCAAGTGTGCTCCTTTTGAGATGTTCTGTGTAGGAAGTGTCGCGCCCCAATCTGCTGGGATCAGGTGGGCGAGCGACTGCTTAAAGGTCCAGAGATGATTGAGGTGACTAATGAGAAGGTTGTCATCGCTAAGGCGAAGATTCAGGAAGATCGTGCTCGTCAGAAGAGCTATGTTGATAAACATCGTAGAGATGTATCTTTCAACGTAGGTGATCACGTTTTCCTCAAGGTATCACCTGCACGAGGAGTAAAACGTTTTGGAATCAGAGGGAAGCTCATTCCTTGCTTCATCGGACCGTTCGACATCATAGAACGCGTTGGTGAAGTGTCATATCGTGTAGCGTTACCGCCTCAGCTATCACACGTTCACAACGTGTTCCATGTGTCCTTACTCAGAGGATAAAACTATCATCCCGCTCATGTTGTCCAGTATCCGCTTGATCAGATTCGAGAGGATCTTTCATATGTCGAAGAACCCGAGAGAGTTCTTGAACGACAAGATCGTGTCATGCGGAGGAAGACGATCCTTGTCGTCAAAATCCTCTGGAGGGATCACCCTGAGCGGGAAGCCATTTAGGAGACGGAGGAGTATATACGGACTTCCTACCCTCATTTACAATTTTGATTCGGGTATGTTTCTTTCATTTTATATTTTCTCCAATTCGAGGACGAATTGTTCTTTTAGAGGGGAAGAGTTGTAAAACCCGCATTAAAATACCATGAACAGTACACATGAACAGTGAACATACAAAAATACGATAAAATTAAAACTTTCCATTTATAATATAATTCACGTGTCACGATATTTAATAACATGTAGTTACGTGTATATTATAAATGTGTTAAGTACACGACGTATAAAAATCACGACATTAAAACATGAACGTACACGTAAATTATTAAACTCGGGAAAACTACGGGTCACCCCGTGGACTCCCTTTAGGCCGCGGCTAGACAAAGAAACGAAAGGGATGGGCTTGGCCCATGACCCAACTTAAAACATGTTAAGTAAAAACTCCAGGAAACATAAAACATAATTTAGGTTTTATAGAAAAGTTCTCCTCTTGCCTCCTTTTTGCCTCTTGCCGCCGGCCACCTTAACCACAAGGAACAAACCAGACGACTTTCTTTGTTGATTTATTTAGTGTACATGATCGTGATCTTGAATCTTTTCTTCCACGAGTTCGGTATAATCAAACACCTTTTCTTTTCTTTATAATTCTTATGGAATTCACGTTTTTATTTAATTAATCTTAAAAACAAGTAATTAAAACATGTAGATTAATTAAATCTTGGAATTAAGGGTGTTTGGTTCGGTTTTGGGTTAGCCGAGACACAACTGAGACCCCCAAGGTCTCGGCTTGTTTGATCCGACACCACCGAGACCCACGAGGGGCTCGGTTGGGTTTGTTTGTTTGGACGCAGCACCAAGGGACCCCGACCAAGGGTCGGGGTATGTATAGATAAGGTTTTGTGCTGAACCGGGTGCCAACCGAGACCTATAGGGTCTCGGTGGGGCTTTTTGTGGCAAACAGTGGGAACCGAACAGAAGCAGGGGGAACCGGTCACATCCGGTGTGAACCGGCTGTGAACCGGTGGGCGCCGCAAGCCACCAGTGGCAGCCGGCTAGCCGGTCTAGCCACTGGTAGGGCTGTTTGTTTCGGCTTATATGTGACTCGGGTTTCGGGCTCGGGTTAATTTTTAAAACACGGGTTCGGGTTTCGGGTTTGTTATTAAAATCAGAAAAATATGTTTAATTAAATTAATTACTAGACTTTTTAATTTAATTAAATTCATGACTTAGGTTAAATATTAAAATTAATATTTCAGGTATAACCTAAAGTATTTTACTTAGCTTAATTTAATTAACACATGTATTTTTAATTAAATTCTTTTAACGTATAATAATTAGTTAACCAGTTATTTAATTAATAAGTTATAACCATGACTTGTATTATACTAATTAAACTTTACTTATTATTAATAATCTAGCTTATTTCTAATTATGGAAACTTACTATTTTTGGAAACTTTCTATTTTTAGAAACTTACTATTTATGGAAACCTGCTATTTTTGGAAAGTTACTTAGTATTACAATACAAGTATTATAATACACTAATACATGAATAATACACAACATAACATCAGAATAACTACAGTTAACACAGTAAACAGTAAAACATGACGGAATACGTATAACAAGCTAATAACACACGGAACCAGTAAAACACATGTAATTCAGACAACTCATACACGTTCCCATTCTTATGTAGTGTTATCCGTCAAGGCGGAGTAGTTTCTTCAGCGTTGTCGTTAGCTTCTACTGGACATAAGGTACGGATTTCCCGTCCTTCAGTAAGGACAACTTCTTCCTTTATTAGGATTTCCCGTATGCAGCCAATTGTTTACCCAGTAGTTACAGATTAAATGCTTATGTTTTATTAGTTACCTTTGCCATATACATGCATGACCAGATTCACCTAGTTATGGGGGTACCATAACCATAACACTAAAGGCACTAGTGTTATGACTTCACCACGGCGGAGTGATAGCTCGTGGCGTTCCTTTCAGTCAACTGGCCATTATTATATTATTATTATCATGTGGGGCGTATGGGTGCATCCTAGGTTCCGTTTCAGTCAGGGTTTCAAGGTGAATGTGGTGTGTTCCTTGCATCCTTCACAAGGAGCTGATCCCTCCTACCCACTACCAATTAGTTAGAGACATCCCCTCTAATTTGCATGACGAGGTCACCCCTCCAATTATTCATGCACGTTGTTGACCTCATGACCTATATTGGCTTTTGGTATATTAACTAATACAGATTTTCATAAGTAACATAAGCTATGTTTTCAGAACTAAAACCAGTAAACATGACATACAACTAGGTTTTCCCAGGACTTATTCATTTCCGCTGCAATTCATGCTTTATATGCTTTCATTCCTTTATGTCTTTACGTTATGCTATATATCCGTCCACTGAGCGTTATGCTCAGCTGTTTTCCATTTCCATGTCCTCAAACGGCAGGTACTCAAGGTCGCAAGTAGGAACTCCAGAGTATGTGCATTCGGATTGGAAGCTATCCGACCTCTTTTACCTTATGCATTTATTCCTACTTTTCATACTTTATTTCTTTGGACATTGTTTAGTCCTTTCATTCATAGTACTTAATATTTCTTGTGTGTGAGTTACTAGACTATTGATGTTTGATTCTGGTATTTCTATTTATGGTCATGAATGTTTAGACATTTACCTTGCATGCTTTGATGACACGCCATAATTTACTGTAGCATTCCATCTTAATAAATGGGGTGTTACAGGTTTTGTGGTAGGTGTTTGTAGAGGAGTTACAAGGACTTGTGTTTGTTTCTCGTTGTTTCTTGGGTTGTGTTTGTTTCTTGTTGTTTCTTTCTGGTTTTAGGCCAGATATAAGTTACAGCTCTTGACCTACCACCATTTGAGTGGTTAAGAAGCCTGAGAAATAATTTTCAACTTGTATTTGTGTCCTTCGTGTTTCCTAGTGTAATTTTTCAGTTTGGTTTCTTGTTGTTATTATGGATGGTTATGATTCACCTAAAGGTGATTCACCTAAATCTCCTAAAACTAAAATTGGGGTTGTTAAGTTTGATGTTTATGACCCTCTACATCTTCACCCTCAAGATATTGGGTCTTAGTTAATTTCCTTCAAACTTGAAGGGACTGTGAACTATAAGGTTTGGTCTGCTGCTATTAAACTGGCTTTACAAACTAGAAATAAGTTGGGTTTTGTAACTGGTACTTGTGTTCAAGACACTAATGATGGTACTGCTAGGGATCAATGGGATAGGTGTAATGCTGTTGTTCTTTCTTGGTTACTTGGTTGTGTCTCACCAGAATTATAAAGGGTTAAATATTTTCTAAGTATGCCCAAGATGTTTGGGATGAATTAGAGGAAACTTATAATAAACAAGATGGTTCTCTGATATATAATTTACATCATAAGATTTGCACATTAACTCAATCTGGTATGTCTTTGTCTGAATATTATCATGAGTGTAATTCTCTTTGGAGACAGTTTGATACTCTTATGGATTTGCCTGATTGTACTTGTAATGGCTCAGAGGAGCTTAAGGAACATAATCAACTTCTTAGGTTGATGTAGTTTCTTATGGGTCTTGATGATGATTTTAGTATTGTCAGAAGTCAGATTTTAACATCAGATCCCATACCTTATGTTAAATTTACTTTTGCTACATTGTCTAGGGATGAGTCTCAAAGAGGTAGTAAATCTAGTAAATCTGGTCCTGCAGCATTTACTGTTAGGTTTCGAAATAACAGAAATACTAATACTGGCTGGAATTTTAATAGGAATAACAATAATGCTAATAATTCTGGTAATGTTAATAATAATGGTAACAGCTTGAACAATGCTAACAACAATAATACCAAAAGAAATGTATGGAGTGGTAATCTTGTTTGTAAGCATTGTAATATGACTAGACATACAGTTGAAAGGTGTTTTGAGTTGGTTGGGTATCCTCCTGGTTTTAAAAGGAATAATGTTAAAAATGTGCAAGGTTATGATGTGAAAAAAGGTGATCAAAGTAAGAGTACTTCTCATACTCTTACTTAGGATCAATATGAAAGGCTAATGTCTTTATTAAGTAGTACAGGTAATGCTAGCCAGGCTTCTGCTAGTGTTGCAGGTACTTTTAAAGTGAATCATTGCAATATTAGTTTTTTTACTTGTAGATTTTTTTAACTATAACACCAATATTAGTAATTATAGTACTTATATAGGTTGGATTGTTGATTCTTGAGCTAGTAAACATATCACTTTTTCAGAAAAAATTCTTTTTGATATTCTTGATGTGTCTCAGTTAAATATAACTGTTGCACATCCTAATGGAACTATTGAACATGTTACAAAACTTGGAAGTATAAAATTAACAATAATATCATTGCTAAAGATGTGTTGGTTGTTCCAGGATATAATTTAGTTTGTTATCAGTTCATAAGTTGTCTAAGGATAATTCTGTGTTGGTCACTTTTGATGATTCTAAGTGTTTAATTCAGGATTCAACTCAAAAGTTCCTGATGGGGACTGGTAGTAAAAAAGATGGTCTTTAATTTCTTGATGAGGGTAAGACTGTTTATAATAGTAATGTTAGAAGTTGTAATGTGTCTAGTTCTAGTGGCATAATAGACTTGGTCACCCTGGTGATCAAGTTCTTGTGATTTTAAAAGATAAATTGACTGGGGTTAAGGATACTTGTTCTGGTCCTTGTGAAGTGTGTCATAAGGCTAAACAGATTAGAGAATCATTTAATCTAAGTGAACATAAAACTAAGAGTCTTGGTGATATTGTTCATTTGGATGTTTAGGGTCCTTATATGGTTATAAGTAAAGAAGGTTATAGGTATTTTCTTACTGTTGTTGATGACTTTTCTAGAGTTGTATAGGTTTTCTTGATGAAAAATAAGTCTGAAGTTTTTGATAAAGTGAAAGAATTTACTAGTTTAATTAAAACTCAGTTTGATAAAAATGTTAAAGTTTTTAGAAGTGATAATGGGACTGAATTTGTAAACAAAAAACTTGAGATTTTTTTAAAGATAATGGTATTTTTCATCAGACTAGTTGTGCCTATACACCTCAACAAAATGGGATAGCTGAAAGAAAGCATAGAAATTTACTTAATACTGTTAGGGCCCTCATGTTTTGGAGGGGGGGTTACCTTTAAACATGTGGACTAAGTCAATTCTAACTGCTAGTTATCTAATTAACAGGTTACCTACTGTTGTGTTATCTGGTAGGAGTCCTTATGAGCTTGTGTATAATCTAGAACCTAAGTTCCTCCATTTAAGGGTGTTTGGCTGTCTGTGTTTTGCTAATGTTTTGAATGAAACTGATAAGTTTGGTTCCAGATATGAAAAATGTGTTTTAGTTGGTTATGCTTTTGATAAAAAAAGGTTACAAACTATTTAATCTTGAACAGAAGAAGTTTCAGTTTTCAAGGGATGTTAAGTTTTATGAGACTGTGTTCCATTTAAAAATGAGTCTTTAACTAAAGATTTTGTGTTTAGTGAGTTTTGTTTAAATGATTTAAACTTTTTTGATAAACAAAAGAGTCAAGATCCTAGTGAACCATATGATGAAAGGGGAGTTAGTGTAAGTGATGGTATAAACGTTACACCTAAAAAGATACTCTTAGTCCTAGTGACAACACTGTATAGGATTTAGTTAGAAAAAAACATAATATACATACTGATGGCACAGAATATATGTCTAACTCAGATAATACTTTTGGTTCTAATGAAAGTCTTACTAGTAGGAAGGTCACCGAAAGGAAAGAGTGTGCAACAGAACCAAGTGGTTATAAGGGTACACATAGTGCTTTTAATGATGAATTATATGATTATGAGGGTGAAGGACTTGAGTCTTTTGTTAATATTTTTGGATGGTCACCAGAACCAGCAGCTAAACAAAATGTTAGGAGAACTAGTAGGAAAGTTAATTTTCCTATGTTATTAACAAAGATGTGAAGTATAGTATTAATAAAGTTATTGGTTATACTAACTTGAGTTATGATAATTATATATAGTATTAATAAGATTCATGAACCTACTACTTATAGTGAAGCTATTTTAGACAGTAGGTGGGTAGAAGCTATGAATCTTGAAATGGAAGCTCTTTATAGAAATAATACTTGGGTTATGACAGATTTACCAGATGGTAGGAAAGCCATAGATTGTAAATGGGTCTAGAAGGTTAAATATAAATCTGATGGCAAAGTTGAGAGGTTTAAAGCTAGATTGGTAGCTAAAGGTTTTAATCAAAGAAAAGGTATAGATTATGAAGAAACTTTTTCATCAGTGGTTAAAATTGTTACTGTCAGATTTGTTTTAAGTAATGTTGTTTGTAATAACTAGTCTATATTTCAATTAGATGTTAATAACGCTTTTCTATATGGTGATCTTGAAGAAGATGTGTATATGAAAATGCCAGAAGGATATAATGATAGAAAATGGTAACAATGTATGTAAGCTTATTAAATCTCTATATGGACTAAAACAAGCTCCTATAAAATGGAATGAAAAATTGGTACCTGTGTTACTTGAACATGATTTATACAGAGTAAAAATGATTTTTCTTTATTTGTTAAACATAATAATGGAAAATGCTTATTTCATTAGTCTATGTTGATGATATAATTGTTACTGGAAATGATTTAGATGAAGTTAATAAATTTAAAGAACTTTTAAGTTCAAAATTTTTATTAAAGACTTGGGGAAATTGAAATATTTTCTGGGAATAGAAGTTGTTGATATAAAGGATGGTATTTGTTTAATTCATAGAAAATATTGCACATAGTTGTTGTCTGAGTTTGGTATGCTAGGATGCAAGGTTGCATCGCTAGGCGCTAGTGAGGCGGTCGACGACCTTCGAGGCGAAATTCATCTAGGCGGATTGGAATTTTATGCATATAAATATTATAAATATTATGTTTGACATAAAAAATACTTTTAATATCAAATAATTCAAAGTTCTTGCAAAATAGACAAATAAAACATAACAATCTAAGTGCTTAAAACATCAAACGTGAACATATAATTCAACTGGTTCCAATTTCAGACGAAAACCCCATTACTTTATGTTTATAATCATTCGTTTATCTTTTATTTTAAGATGTTACGTTAAAATAAATATGGGCACTATATATTAGAAAGAAAACACTTAATTATTTGTAAAAAAAATTGACTTTTTGTTGACTTTTTTTACCGCCTAGCTCCTAGGCGGAGTATGGCCGCCTACCCCTTGTTTTACAGCATTGCTAGGATGTAAACCTTGTAGCACACCAATTGAAGTTAATCCTTCACATAAGAAACTTAATGCTAGATTTGGTGATGATTTAAGGTGTCTGTGCAGCAAAAATTAGTGGGAAAATTAATCTATCTTACTATGACTAGACCTGATTTGTCTTATGTTGTTCATTGCTTAAGTCAAGTCATGCATAAACAAATGAAATCTCATCTGAGATTAGCTTTCAGAGTGTTAAGATATCTTAAAAATGAGCCTGGGTTAGGTATCACTTTCAAAAGAAGTGATAGTCTGAACTTATCTGTTTATGTTGATTCTGACTAGGCTAAATGTAAAGTTACTAGAAGATCTTTAATTGGATATTGTGTTTACCTGGGAACTAATCTAGTGTCATGGAAAAGTAAGAAACAAAGTGTTGTTTCAAGATCTTCTACTAAGGCTGAGTATAGAGCCATGTGTAGTGTTTGCTGTGAAGTCATGTGGATTTCTAAATTGCTTGTTGATCTGAATAAGGAGGCATGGTTGCCAATTGAAATGCATTGTGATAATAGCTCAACTATTCAGATTTTTAATAATCGTGTTCTTCATGAAAGAAGCAAACACTTTGAAATTGACATTTATTTTCTAAGAGAAAAAGTATCAGCTGGATTTATTAAACCTATTAAAGTTAAATCTGAAGATAATACAGTTGATCTTTTTACCAGATGGTTACTAATCACAGAACATAAAAAGTTATGTGAAAGTCTTGGTTTGTTAAATGTGTTTCAGGTGTAAAGCTTATGGGAGAGTGTTGAATATAAGCTTTCCAGAAGGTTAAGGGTTCCCGAGTTGATTACGTAAAGATAAAGGGCTTATATGTAAAAGACGAAGGGCTTAAGTGTAATTTTAGATAAAGCTTTGGACTAAAGTGCAAGAAGAGGAGTGAATGCTATAAAAGAAAGAAGTCAGCTTATTTCAGCTTATTTCTATCATCTTTTCATTCTGTTAAACCGTTCAAGTGTGTGTAAAACTTGTGAGTGAGTTCTTGATCAACTGTTTTGATCATTGTGAGTTCTAAGTGTGTTTTTTATTCATCTTTGTAAACAGATATTGTAATTTTTTCACTTTTTCACTGATAGAGTAAGCCAAGAGGTGGTTGGCTAGGTTCACCGGTATTTATGTGCTCTTGATGATATTGAGTATTGATTCATTAGTTTTTTTTTACATTAAGTACTATTGACAAACTCTATATCGTGTTCTCTAAATGAAGTCAGAAGCAAATTTAATCGCAGAATACTCGTTGAACACATAAATATGGAAAAGGAAGAACCACTACACAATCCTAAACGAAATCATGTTCCAATGTTACATAAAGAAAACTTATTTTATAAAAATTTGCAAAGAGGTCCTTAAATTACGTAAGACCTTAAAACTCTACAATAGTGAGTAACAGTTCCAACTCAATAAATTTCTACATTTGCTAAAAGTGTAAAGTTTACCAATATTAAGCATGACCCAATACATGGTTTACAAAGTTACAGAAGTAGACCATGACAAGGAAATGGGTGTTGCTTATGACGGTTGTATCGTGCTCGTATGTATTTGGTTCAAGAAATAAATTAGATAACCTTACATAATTATATTAACTCGGTCAACTCTCGTACTCTTCAATTGGATCGCTGGACGACGGAACCGTGTCCAATCTTGTAAGTACTTCAGGGACTCCAGTAGTATCTCTTATTATCTGAACGAAATGGATTGCAAATGTTGTAAGATATCATGAAATAAGTTGATTATGTATGTTGGTATGTGTAGAACAACTTACAAGAATCTCTTCATCAAGATACGAAATCATAAACAGCCTCTGAAAAGCCCCATCTGAAGCAACAAGACAGTACATAGTTAGTAGCAAACCAAAGTATACCATTGTTTCCATATAATTAACATAGTTGAGTTGTCCCATATAAACCAGGACCTTTGACTTGACACATAGTTGTAATTAAAACATTTAATTCTTTATCGGAAAATTCATCACAGATTTCAAAAGAAAATGGAGTAATGAATAAGCCCAAAATAAGTAATATCCAGATTTCTTAATATCCAGTCGGGACACTTTTGCAACTTTCATGCAGAAACCTTTGGACAGATATAGCAAAACATGTAAGGTGCTGGAAAACAAAGTAACAAAAGTTCAAAGAAATCTTGAGGTTGATGAGGCGATGAGCAAATAAGTTCAAAAAAAGAAAACTCACTGAGGGGAATTCTCAATCCACCAGAAACAGCATCCTTAACTGGAGAAGGAAGTTGTTGCATTGTGTTAACGGCTTGTCCCAAAGCACCTTTTAGCTGTTGCGGGATTGTCTCTTCGTTAACTGTCGGAGTTTCAAGCACTCCTTCTGTATATTCTTCTTTCATTCTAAGTGGGCCTTCAACTGTTAACTTTGTAGTTAAAATGAGATTGTTTTCTATCTGCATATCAAGAAGTTGAATATAATTCTGGAACACCAAAATAGTCCTAATGTAATAATATGAAAATCAGAAGGCATCAGATTAATTGGTAAAACAAAACTAGACCGCCTTTTGCTTACAGTATTACTAGCAATTTCCATATATTGGTGACTATATACTGTTACTAACAGAACTATGAATAATCAAATTGCATACATTTATATTTTTAGTTCGATTTTCTCAATCCATATTGAAATGTAGTGAAAAATATTACCGCATTTAGAAATTTCAAGTTGGCAGTGATCTTCGCATATCCCTCCTTAATCACCAAATCCATCTTACACAAAGTCGCTAATGTTGCAGGAAATCGCCTTCAAATTCGTAAAAGATTTCACAGGAAAATGAGCAATGGTAGCATTTAACGTAAGTACATATCCACCAAACTCAAGAGTAGCTTGTAAAAGTTAAACCAACCTCCAACCCTTAGTAAGAACAATCTTTGATAAAAATATTTGTCCTTATATGAGAATCAAGCATCCTAACATAAGTATATATTCATTCCTTAATAAAATGGTATAAGTTCATAATTTAAATCACTGCGTCATAACATAAGTATATATTCATTCCTTAATAAAATGGTATAAGTTCATAATTTAAATCACTGCATCATAAATTTCACGTTTTTAACAGTAATGTTACCTGAACATATATAAATAAGATATTAAAAGGCACATACTCAGATAACAATCTAGCAGTAAATAATCCAGGGCTTCCATATCCAATCCACTCAAAGTTCCATCGACCTTCCAGAAATGGAGACCTGAAAAGGCAAAATATATACTAACGAGTAAATTTTAGAGAATCTCTAAGGTGTTATATGTTTAAAGGACCAAACACTTACGTTGTTGGACGAGGTGTAGGATTAAGCCGCTCAAGACCAACAATTCTCTCATTTACGTCTATTTTTTGCATATCGGATGTCTTTCCACCAATCAGTGCCTCAAACCCTCCAGCATCTTTGAACTATATTGAAAAGATTAACTAATTAAAGTAAGTTTGGATTGAACCGGTCGGTAACATTTGAAGCATCTAGCATGTAAACAGCTATAGAAACCCATATATACTTTGAAGATGAACCCCTTGGTGATCCCAGATAACTAAAAACGACTTGAAAATGTTAAAATCTTGTTGGGCAACACTTTCAATTTCTATTTTCTGTTTACATATCGATAAAGTGAACTATTTTATAATTTAATTTGAAAAGCATGATGTGTAACCTGCTTTTTATCAACAGAGAAAAGGATTAGCGTTCATCACTAACATCGAGACTGTGTTTTACTAGGTAGGAAAATTCAACGGCATTAGAAGCAAACTATCAACTTGTGTTTTGTTAACCAATAATACACCACAATGATATTTACCATTAGTTACTGTGGCTCACGAAATAATTGGAACTTATTTTGATTATTTGAGCACGTAGATATTTGCAAATAGTACTTGTGGCATGATTTTACTTTTTAAAAGACGTAAGCAAAAACAGAATACAGAGCACAGCTAAACGAGACCTAGGCACTAAATTTTAAACTGGTATCTGTCAAGTATTTTTGCTGAATATGGTAATGCTAGCTCATTCAAAAAGTTGCACAAGTCAAATAAAGATGTACAAAACCAATCTGACTTTGCCCGTTTATACCAGAACTAGATATGATGTGTTAATAAGCACAAACATACTAACTCACAGTACCACCTCTATTTGAAGACAGAGTCTAAATTTTACTTTGAATGCCTAAAGTAATAATTTACGGATTCAAAACCGACATGATTGTTATTATTTGTTAAGCGGGATTGATTAAATTAGTCAATTCCTGATCTTCTATGTATTGTTTCAGATATTTTTTTGTACGAACACTCATGTCCAAATTGAATTGAACATGTGCTTGGTCTGACACTTCAAGTCATATATGTGGCTCCTGTGGATGAGGGTAGGGAACTTTAGCAGTATTTGATAGGTTTCTCACCGCCGTGATACGATCCTGGCAGAGACAACAACTATTATTTATTTTATTAGCTTATTTACTTTCCTTTTATTATTTCTTGATGAAAAAGTTTATCTTCTATTATATATAGAGATATAGGTCTGTAATGTTACAGGAGAGAAATATGATTATGTTTTATTATGGTTTATTGTTTTCTTAGTTAATTGGGAGTCGGTTTATCTCACTAATATAAGCCATCGGGGGTCAGGTTATCCCATTATTATAGCCTATCTATCCTTTTATCTCTATAATCGATCCGGTTCATATCAATTGGTATCAGAGCTGTTTCGATTCTAGGGTTTCAAAAAAAATAAAAATAAAAATAAAAATAAAAATAAAAAAAGAACTGTTCATCTGTTACTGTTCAGCGGCTACTGTTGTTCATCGGCTACTGTTCATAAAAAAAAGTTGCTGTAATGGAATCAAAGAGTTTGGAAGAAGGGTTAATTGAGGTCATGAAGATGATGAAAGAGTTACGGTCCACGTTCTTGTTGCACCATTCTACACTAACAGAATCTATAAGACAGGCGCGTCAAGATTGCTCATTGCGGATTGAGAAGATTCAAGGATCGATAAAATCAGTGAAGGAAGAGATTAATAAGGAGGGACAAGTCGATTCTTCAAGGGACAAGTCGATTCTTCAAGGGTCCAACTAAATCAACGAATTCCTAACAGGAAGATCAACGCAAGGGTGTTTTGGAATAAGTTTGTGGTGGCACGTGTCCGAACCAGAAAAGCTAGAAAGCTAGGTATCTCACTTGGTCCTGGCTTTGAAACTTCAGATTCACAAGAAGAGTTACAAGTCTGCACAAGAAAATTCAAAAACATAGACCAACACTGCTGCTTGTTCTTGAAGCGCACAAAGGGGATAAAACGAAGAACTTGGGATCCCGGAATCACGCGAGGCAAAATTTTGGAACAACACCTTGAGGACAAGGTGTTTTTGCGGGGCGGAGTAACGATACGATCCTGGCAGAGACAACAACTATTATTTATTTTATTAGCTTATTTACTTTCCTTTTATTATTTCTTGATGAAAAAGTTTATCTTCTATTATATATAGAGATATAGGTCTGTAATGTTACGGCAGAGAAATATGATTATGTTTTATTATGGTTTATTGTTTTCTTAGTTAATTGGGAGTCGGTTTATCTCACTAATATAAGCCATCGGGGGGTCGGGTTATCCCATTATTATAGCCTATCTATCCTTTTATCTCTATAATCGATCCGGTTCATATCACGCCGCTTATAATTACTTAGGATTGGTAGCATTCTGCTAGATCTAAAATCACTTGAAAGTTTTGTCATAATTTTGTGGTTTGAAGTATGATATCAATCTATCATGGTATTGTCAGCTATTCAAAAAAAAGTAGTCAAATTACTCCAACTGAAAATAAGGAACCAACAAGAGGCTCTATGATACGAACCTATCCCATACTAGGCTCGTAATCGGTTTATAAGTCCCAGGTGTAGAACTCACTCAAAAAGCTAGCTTGTTTGAGGAGGGGACACCTGGACATTATAAACCATCAACCATTCCCATACATGGCTGATGTGGGATCGTAACACTACCCCACCCTTTGAAGAACCAACGTCCTCGTTGGTCACGGCTATGTTGGTCACGGTTGGCACCCCCTTTGGGTCCAAGCCACCACTCCGTAAGCCACCACTCCGAGCTCGTTGGTCACGGCTATGTTGGTCACGGTTGGCACCCCCTTTGGGTCCAAGCCACCACTCCATAGGCCACCACTCCGAGTGTTGGAACCTCGTAAGGTAGGGCTAGCTCTGATACCAATTGATACGAACCGGATCGATAATAGAGATAAAAGGATAGATAGATTATTTTAATGGGATAACCCGACCCCCCAATGGCTTATATTAGTGAGATAAACCGACTCCCCAATTGATACGAACCGGATCGATAATAGAGATAAAAGGATAGATAGATTATTTTAATGGGATAACCCGACCCCCCAATGGCTTATATTAGTGAGATAAACCGACTCCCCAATTGATTAATAAAACCAATACTTCATTAACATAAAACATAATCCCTGTTACAAACCTAATGCCCTATATATAATAAAAGATAACTTGCTCCTAAAGATAATGCAACAACGGAAAGTAAATAAACTAATTATTTAGTTAATATTACTAATAATAAACTGCCAGGATGTATCAATACTCCCGCCCTCAAAAACACCTTGTCCTCAAGGTGTTGCTTAAAAATGAAGCCCCGCGAATTCCTGGATCCCAAACTCTCGTTTGAACTACTCTCTTCGCAAGCCGGTCGACAAGACACTCAAAATGTTGAAACACGCTATCTATTAGTTCAGCGCCGATCTTCAAGTATCTTCTTGATTGATGGTAAGTGATCCTGGGATTCCATCTTCTTCTTTCTTCTACCCTCACTAGATCAGAATGACGCCCCTTAAAAACCCTTAAATCAATCCCAGCAGTAAGTTTTTCCAGCTCTGCACCAAAAATCTGTCCACCCATTTGTTGTTTCCTTTTCCCATGAGAAGGCACATCCCCTGCCCAATTCGGGTTCCTGTGGTCTTGGCTATTTTCTGATTTTGGGACCCCGATGCATCGGCCAATGTCTTTTGTATCCAAATCCTTAAGTGTGCTGTCAGTTTGTGGTAGTTTTTTTCCAACATTTTCATCAGCAACTTCTGTAACATGAAGACTTTTAAAATTGTAGTCTTTTATCTCTTCTTTCAACTCTTCTTTCACCTCCTCCCCACTCGTATAACTTTGCCCGCTATTTTCTTCAAAACGTTGGGTATTTTGAATCGGTTTTGCGGGTACATTGGTTGTTACCGGTGGCGATATGGGATTCCGTAAAGACTGAATTAGATTTTTCATCTCTTCAAGTTTTTGAATACATGCTTCACGCCACTTATCCTCTTCAATTTTTTCTTTAATCATTTGATTCCATTCTTCACGCCTCTTATTCTCTTGGTAGGTTCTAATCGCCGAATATTGCTCATACGAACTACCCTCACGAGATTGTTCGAATCTGTTTAATATTCGCCTTTTAAAATCCTCCCAAGATCTAAACGGAGTTCGACAATCACTCCAACATAACCAAGAAAGAGCTTGTCCCTCTAAACATAACTCCGCAGCCGTTAATTGATCCTTAGCCTCAATCCTCTCGATATGAAAATATCGTTCCATGCGGTAAATCCACCCAAAAACATCACCTCCTTCAAAGTTAGACATCTTTAAATCTCTTCCGAATGAACGCATGCTGTTAACCATCTTCTTGTGCCCCGGATGAACAGTAGTAGATGAACAGTAGCGATAAACAGTAATTTCTGGACGTGAACAGTGATTCGGATGAATGTCCGGGTAAACAGTTTTTTTTTTTTTTTTTTTTTTTTTTTTTTTTTTGTTGAAACCCTAGAATCGAAACAGCTCTGATACCAATTGATACGAACCTATCCCATACTAGGCTCGTAATCGGTTTATAAGTCCCAGGTGTAGAACTCACTCAAAAAGCTAGCTTGTTTGAGGAGGGGACACCTGGACATTATAAACCATCAACCATTCCCATACATGGCTGATGTGGGATCGTAACACTCTATTATGTTCAAAGTTTCTAGTCAAATGTACTTGCTAATAATTTTATAAACTTCGGAGTGAACCTCTGCCAATATATATGGATAACTGATTACGCTGGTAATATCTTCCACAAAGTCTTCTTGTCATTTTATTTCACATAAAGGTCAACCTAATGTTAACTTGAGAACTCAGAAAGGCACTAAACTTTGCACAACAGCATCTTCGTTAAAGATGAAACTACTTAAAAGTTTGGTAACCACTCTATTAGCACTTTGTATAAGCAAATTTTAAAAGTCAAAATGTCAATCATATTCTGAACTTTGCGTACAGTCAGATGATAATTCTTCATTTGTTATGGAATTTCTAATGTCTCATGTATATGTATGTGCAGTCAATAACAAGAATAATATTGATAAAAGATATCATTACATATCCATGTTCATGCCACACTTGTGACTTAACAGCTTCGTTCATATTATACTAGAAACACACTATAGATGCTTCATCTCTGTTTTGTCTAACATACATAAAGCACGGTCCTTTCCACTCAACAACCACATACAAAATACATATATTTAAAAAACACCTTCTCCAGGACATACGAGGGAGTCTATTTTTCTCATGATAAAGTCTATTCGCAAAACACAAGCAAAGCCTTTGGACTAATAGGGAGTACCTGGGCGACATGGATAAACTTATAAACTTTTCTGATTGCCTCTACTGTACATATAAAACAATGTATCAAAAATGTGATATCCACAATTGTGCTTAACCAAACACATGGTAACTCTACATCTTCCAAAACAAATAATTTTTTTTTTAACCTAACAGCTTCATCTACATGACTGCATCCTATAAGGCTATAATCACTTAAGGCCGTCAAAATTTCAAAATTAGTCAGATACACCAAGCAATCATCTAGTTAATTTACCAATACTAAAAAAAATCAGCGTGTGGAAGGGTCAGTGTTGCAGGTCATTGATTGTTTTATTGTAAAAATAAGACACAAAGATGAAACTAGGTTCAGAAACAAACAGAGAGTAACAACGATTCTTTTGCAGACAATTTCTCCATCTCCTTAGCATAAGCAGCAGACGCTCCTTGAACAGCAACCGTTTGTTGCACCATTGCTCGACATTCTTTAAATTTCTTACCAATTTTCTTCACACTTCGATTATTAAACTTCACTGGCACCAGAATTACGGAATGATAAGATAAAGATGAAGAAGAAAGACCACAAATAGATGGAACCATGGATTGAATTGAAGAAGCCATTGAAGGAAATCACAGATAATGTGAGATATGACTGAAATGGGAATTAGTGAAAGATTGAAGGTTAGGTGGGAACGGACAAATAAACAGATGGTTGGAGAAAGATCTAATTGAAAGATATACAAATGAGGAAATATATAAGTACCAACTAATGTCCTAACATGCTTTTGCTCAACTATTTTAAGGTTGTAAAAATAAAGTCTTAACCTGCCAAAATTAAAGAGTGTCACTGACAGGGTTGCATTTTGATACAACATGTAATCTGTTTAAAAAGGAATAATCAGTTTCAAGTTGCTTATCTCGGGATGTTTAGGTAAACTTATTATTTAAAAAATCAAATTTTTTAGAAGAAATAAAAAAAAAAGAAGTAGTCTATTAACTTATATATTATCAAAATGCAATGCAGGTTTATACGCAGGTAAGCTTATGCGGTATCAAAACATAGACATTCTTCACTTACCAGAGGATGTAAACAGAACAGAATACAGAACATTGTCAAATGTAACCCCAAGCATTAATTCAAATAAGAAACCATTAAGAATTTACAGAACGGTGTAACACTGTATCCAAATTGTCAAACTATTATAGATTTTAACAACATGAAAATCAAGTTTGCGCATTCAAAACACCGGAATGTAAAGTGCAATTCACTATATGCTGAAAGAACAACGAATATGGTAATAGTGTCATACTAGTTCATGTAAAAAGTTATACAAGTCATATATAAAAAAGTAAAACACTAATCCTTAGACATACACAGGAAGAAATACGGCATTCAGGAGTTAGGACTTGGGAGAAAGAGAGAAAAACATCTGATTTATGACCATCACCCTTTTAAACCAGACTCTATAACTCTATATGCTGTGTACCAACATTCTAAATTTCTAATTCATACTACAACCTCTATTTCTATAAAACAGGCGAAAACTTAAAGATTTAAATGCCTAAAGTTATAATTTTAGGAATTAGAACTGATATGAATATATTGTTTGCTTAGAAAGATAATATTATAGTAATTTCTGAGCCTATATGTAATTATGTATCATTACAAGTATTTTCTTTTAGTAAAGTTATCAATCTCTGATCTTAAATTGAAAATATACTCTGTCTGACAATTCAAAATCATATACAGGCTCTTGTGGAGGAGAGTCAGTAGTATGCTGTTATGATCCCACATCGGCCAAGTATGAGATTGGTTGATGGTTTATAAACTAGTGTCCCCTCTTCAAAAGAGCTAGCTTTTTGAGTGAGTTCTACTCTTGGACTTATGAACGATACGAGCCTAGTATGGGATGGGTTCGTATCATATGCCTTAGAAGTACTTGCTAGGTTTTTCACTCCACCAATATATAGTCATATTACTCGGGATTGGAGCATTCAGCTAAAAATAGAACACTTGAAAGTTTTGGCATAAGTTTGGTGGCTGTGTTTCTAAGTAAAATCAAGTTACTGTCAACTATTCTGAGCACGATGAGTCAAATTACTCTAGCTGAGAATCAGTAACTAAGAGGCTCCATTCTCCGCAGAGATTACTGAAGGTTTACTTCTCTACGTCTTAAAAGACATTTCAACTTAAATATATTTGCAGATAAGTAGATAATATGTGACTGAATCTCTGCCAATGTACAAAGGATAACTAATAGCTTTCACCACGATCTATTTAATCTAATGTATGTATCTACCAAATTTGACCTTTAAAACTCAGAAGGCACAAAAGTACTCTCACCAGCATCTTACAATGAAGACGAAACTACTTCAAAATTGTTGTAGCCACTCGGCCATTCTAATACTACTTCATATCACCAAATTGAAGGGTCAAAAACTCATAATGTCAATCATATTTATGCAATATGATGATATTTTTATATTGTTATGCAATCATTATCCATTTTCTAATAGCTCATATTTATGTGTGTCGTCGCCATTCGGTGACAATAACACTGATAAATGTACTAAACATCGTATTGGCTAAGTTCGAGGTTAAAAATGGATTTTCGTAAGTCATGAGTAGACTATATAATATCTGGCTATTCTGTTTAATCAGCTAGTTCATTTAAATAACGAGTTACCATTGCTGGTTTCAGTATACGTATCATTATCATCGGTGTTTGTTCATGCCATACTAATGACTTAACAACTTTGCTCATAGTTTATTAGACACACACCATAGATGCTTCCTCTAAACTATTTCTAGCATACATAGAGGTACTAACCTTGCCACTCAACTACCACACACATTTTTTAATGTAAAAAATAAAACCCTTCTTCCAAATCATATTTTACATATATTTGACAAGCATGAACTTGCTAAACACGTGACTAGTTGATGTTCCATTATGGCATTATAACATTCAAAAAATCTACCCACAGTATCTACTACCCACCTAGTTCTGCAATTACATATATCTGTCAAAACTGTTAAATCTCGGTCATTAGTTTCTTGTCTAAGATGCACTCACTAAATGTAAATAAAACGTAACTACATTTCTAATGGCAGACTGCAGTACAGAGCATTCTAGCAACCTAAAAGATATCATTTTATCCTTAATTACCCTTAAATTACATCGAATCACAAACTGCAAATGAGACGAACCTAGGATTTTTGGTGTTGCACAAATCTCGTGATGTTTATCATTTGCACTATATAAAATCTTTTTAGCTAAAACCCCCGGTTGCGCATACCAAAAATAGACACGCTAAAAAAATTACACTCTGTGACCTAAACTCAGGTGTCCGTGCCAGGCTCCCAAGTGATTCCATTTGCAACGATTGTACATTTAAAAATGTGGGTATCTAAAGAGGGTAACTTTGTCATTAAACTAGTAAAACAAGGCACTAATTGCACCGTCTTATCTCCTCATTCGCAAAACGCAAGCATAAACTTTTCAAATCGACCCGGATAACCTTTTCTCGTCATTTCCAAACACATTCACCAAACTAACCACACAAAACCTTAAAAATCACAAAAAATCTTAAAATTAAAAAAAAAAAGGTAAAAAAAATCGGGTAAGTCGAAAACTAACAGCGAGTAACAAGGACTCTTTGGCAGACAATCTTTCCATCTCTTTAGCATAAGTAGAAGAAGCACTTTGAGCAGCAGCACTGTTTTGCTGCTGCACCATTGCTTTACAAACACCGTATCTTTTATTACCAATTCTCTTCGTGTTTTGATGATTGCCGAATTTCAAACATTTCACAGGCCCCACAATTACTACAGATGATGATGATGATGAAAGACCAGAAACTGAAGGAACCATTGATTGAATTGAACAACCAGCCATTGAAATTGGTTAACCTTAAATTTGGGGAAATGGAGGAAAGGTCTGGTGGGAAATGGGACAAGACAAGAACATATGGTTGGTTCAGTTAGTACCAACTAGTGTTCTACTTTGTTTTTGTTTTTTTTAAGGTTTAAGAGCAAACTGAGTCCTTGTGTATTTGAGTCCGGTTCCGCAACATCCCTTTATTTAGCAAAGTTCCAATGGATCAATCTCAACCATCCATCTTCTTTTTATTTAAGGGTCCAGATTAAACCCTCCTTCTACATAAATATTAAAATTTTACACACACTAACCATTTTATCAAAAAAAAAAAAAGTCGGGTCTCTCCCACCCACCTAAC
Source organism: Glebionis coronaria (assembly GCA_025667525.1). Lineage (NCBI taxonomy): Eukaryota > Viridiplantae > Streptophyta > Magnoliopsida > Asterales > Asteraceae > Glebionis > Glebionis coronaria. Next base: position 492,116,680 of record CM046876.1, on the reverse strand, counting down.
CTCCCGCCGCCAACCACCCTAACAACTTATTCCGGCGACCTCCTCCGACAACCAACCTTCCACCGCGAACCACCCCTACCACACACCTTCTTCCGGCGTCATCACCTACTACCCATCCACCGCGAACCACCCCTAGAGCAAACAACCTCCAACAACCACCCTAACAACTTATTCCGGCGACCTCCTCCGACAACCAACCTTCCACCGCGAAACACCCCTACCACACACCTTCTTCCGGCGTCATCACCTACAACCCATCCACCGCGAACCACCCCTACCACAAACAACCTCCAACAACCACCCTAACAACTTATTCCGGTCATCTTCTCCGGCGAATACAAACACAAGATGGAAACACAAAAAGAAACAGGAATTGAAGCACAAATTGAAAAAGATGTTGTTGTGGATCCAGTTACGGAAACTGATAATGTAGATCTAGATCCAGAACGTCACGTTCTTAATGAAGATGCAGATCCAGAAGCTAATCTTGTCGAAAATATAGGTAAATGGTTACTTTCAGTTCTTTGAAAACAGAATCATGCATGATTTGTATAAAAAACAGTAATGAGATCTTTCTTGTCGAAATCGTATATGTTATGCATGATTCTACATGAATCATGCATGATTCCACATGAATCATGCTGATTCTGCATGAATCATGATGAATCATGCGTGATTCATGTGGGATCAAGCATGATTCATGTTGAAGCATGTGTGGATCATGCATGATTCAATATGATTCATGTGGAATCAAGCATGATTCATGTGGGATCAAGCATGATTCATGTGGAAACATGCATGATTCAAGTTGAATCATGCATGATTCATGGATGAGTTATAAATGAAGCATGATTCAGTATGAATCATGCATGATTCATGTAAAATCAAGCATGATTCAACATGAATCATGCATGATTCAACATGAATCATGCATGATTCATACTGAATACTTTTTAGTATTATTAAAATTCTTGACCATGTTCTCTAACAATTGTTATTCTCTAACAGGTTCTACCAGCACTCCAAGACCAAGTTTATACATTCATAGTGAGACACCCGGAGGATCTGTATATTGGGAACCAATTGTTCCGGACGAGTTGTTACCTAAGCAGGGAAAAAGATTTGATACAATGGAGGAATGTATTGAGTTTTATTCTGCGTATGCTGAAAAATCAGGATTTGAAGTTAAAAAGTCAACGCAAAAAAGAAATAGGAGTGGTGACGTTAAATCAAAGTACATCATGTGTAACCGGCAAGGGGTTCCAAAAGACATAAATGTTAACACCTTGGATCCTGCAAACAGTGGAAAGCAAACAAGGAATACAAGATATCGTGTAACAGGTTGTGAGGCACAAATAAAGGTTGATTTGGATTATGTTAAGAGAAAGTATGAAATAACCAAATTTATTGCTAAGCACAACCATCAAATGCTTCCGACAGAGTATAAGCATCTAACAAAGAAACAAAGAAAAATGACTCATGCAGAAAGAGTGTTTGTTGTGAGAGCTTCAACACAACTGAGACTTGGGGGAACCAAGGCACATACTGTGTATTCTAGTATCAAAGGGGGTGCTGAGTATGTGCATGGAACTAGTGATGATTTTAAGAATCAGATAAGGGATGTTAATGAATATATAGGAGAAAGTGATGCACAGATGCTTATAAATAAGATGGAAAACAGGAAGAAGTTTGTTCCAGGCTTTACGTTTCAGTATAAGGTTGAAAACAGCGAACTGGTTGCAATGTTTTGGGCGGACGAAGTAGATAAACGCAACTATGAAGAGTTTGGAGATATTATATCTTTTGATGCTACCTTCAAAACAAACAAGTAAGTTATTTTAGGATTCATTATAAATCATGCATGATTCATGTTGAATCATGCATGATTCATGTTGAATCATGCATGATTCATTGTGAATCATGCATGATTCATCTGATGAATCATGCATGATTCATCTGATGAATCATGCATGATTCTTCTGATGAATCATGCATGATTCATTATAAATAATGCATGATTCATGTTGATTCTGTCTTTTTTGCATAATCTGTTTTTTTTAATGAATCATATGCATGATTCAGTTGAATCATGCATGATTCAGTTGAATCATGCATGATTCAACATGAATCATGCATGATTTATAATGAATCATGCATGATTCATCAAATATATCATGCATGTTTCAGAATGAAACATGCTTGATTCATTATAAATCATGCATGATTCATTATAAATCATGCATAATCTGTTTTTTATTTTCTAATTGTACATTATTTTCAGGTACGATATGGTCTTTGTTCCATTCACTGGCATAGATAATCACAGAAAGTGCGTGAATGTTGGATCAGGATTGCTACTAAACGAGGACACAGAAGCTTATACGTGGCTTCTAACATCGTTCATGACTGCTCACGAAAAACAACCGACAATGATTGTAACGGATCAAGATGGGGCAATGAAAAGGGCAATTGAAGCAGTTCTGAAAGAATCAAAACACAGATTATGCATGTGGCATATCATGCAAAAAAATCCCATCAAAGGTATTGCATTTTCATAACCTTTTTTGAATCATTCATGATTCTTATAAATAATCTGTTATGATTTAATTACAGATATGTGAAGAAATTTATGATAAAACTAATTTCAAAGAACGTTTCAACAAATTGGTGTGGAATATGTTTATAGAGCCACAAGAATTTGAAGCAAGATGGTCAATACTTATTAAAGACTTTAAGTTGGAAAAACACAAGTGGATGACAAAGATGTATGAGCTTCGAAAAATGTGGTTACCAGCTTATTTTATTACGTCACCTCTGTTTGGCTTAATGAGAACTACTTCAAGATCAGAGAGTGAAAACGCGTTTTTTAAAGGTTTCACAAATCATGGGTCAACATTGGTCAACTTCATGATGTGCTATGAATCAGCAATGGAAAGGCAAAGGAGTAAACAAGAACATCTAGATTTCAGAACTTTTGATGCTGCCCCAAGATATAAAACAATGTTAGAAATGGAAAAACACGCGGCTAAAGTTTATACAAGGACAATATTTCTGCTTGTTCAAACAGAAATGTATGAATCTATTTGGTCTTGTCAAATAGAAGAGTTTAAAAAGGACGAGGGAGTTGAGATGGTTGTAGTTAGAGACACAAAGGCGGGTGCTTATAGGACACTATTCACAGAAGAAGGAAAAGAGATGGTTGTGCAGGAAGAAGACAAAGTAATAGACTACAAGGTTAGTGGATTTTTGTTAACAATCATGCATGTTTCATATATAATCAACAATGAATCATGCATGATTCATCTGATGAATCATGCATGATTCATGGAAGAATCATGCATGATTCTTGGGTGAATCATGCATGATTCATAAATAATCATGCATGATTCTTCCATGAATCATGCTTGATTTTACATGAATCATGCATGATTTAGTAAGAATCATGCATGATTCATGGGTGAATCATGCATGATTCATTGAAGAATCATGCATGATTCATTGAAGAATCATGCATGATTTAGTAAGAATCAGGTATTAATACGTTTTTTTTTTGCATCAAAACAAGGTTTTGCGTTCTCTTGAAGATGGATCTGTTGAGTGTACCTGTAGACATTTCATGCGTTACGGATTTTTATGTAGACATGTATTTTGTGTTTTGAAGAACCGTAATGTTCAAATGATTCCGGAGAAGTACGTTTTAAGGCGTTGGAGGAGGGATTTGATACCACTTTCATTAAGAAGAAGCACGAACAGATATGGAGAGAAAAACAAAGAAATGGAAATATTAACAAATGAGGCTAACTATGTAGTAGATGAGTGTTTGTTTTTGTTGAGTAAAGATAAAGAAAAGTTGTCGCAATTTGTGGAAAAGCTCAAAACTATAAAGAAGGAATTTGAGGTTCTAGTGCCAAGGCCTCCTTCACAGAAAACGGCAGACATGATTGAAGATATTTATGCTATTCAAAAGCCGAATAAGAATATTGTAAACAATCCTCATGTTGCTGCAATAAGAGGTGCTAAGAAAGGACAACGTAGAAAAAGTGCAAGAGAAGTAGCTATCAATGCTAAAAAAAAGCAAGAGCGGAAGTGTGGACAATGTGGAGTGAAGACTAACAAACATACAAAAACAACATGTCCGGAAAATCCAAAATACATTGCTAAAGTCAAAAAGATTGCTGCTGCGGCTGCTGCTGCAAAGGAAGCAAGGAATGCAACTATTGCGGCTGCTGCTGAAAAGGAAACAAGGAATACAACTATTGCTGATGCACTACAAACAGGAACAACTGGTGCGGGTGCTGTGGCTGCTGCTGCAAATGCAGCAAAGAATGCAACTATTGCGGCTGCTGCTGAAAAGGAAGCAAGGAATACAACAATTGGTGCGGGTGCTCCTTCAATTGTTTTGTAGTACACTTATAATATTCGTTAGATTTGTTTTTTAATTTGATTTAACTGTATTAAAACTCTGAGATTGGAGTACTTAGTTTAATGTTTTGTAGTACACTTATAATATTTGTTAGATTTCTTTATTAATTTGATTTAACTGTATTAAAACTCTGAGATTGGAGTACTTTGTTTAATGTTCATATAATATTCGTAATGAATCATGCATGATTCGTAATGAAACATCATATGCCATCCAAAAATCATGCATATGAGTCAGCAAGGTAACTACTGCTGATGCACTACAAACAGACTTATAATGTTCATATAATGTTCTATGAATCATGCATGATTCATAGTGAATCATGCATGATTCATAGTGAATCATGCATGATTCATAGTGAATCATGCATGATTCATAGTGAATCATGCATGATTCACTATGAATCATGCATGATTCCTAGTGAATCATGCATGATTCATAGTGAATCATGCATGATTCATAGATGAACCATGCATGATTCATAGATGAACCATGCAAACAGTTACATAACAGTAAACAACTGAAATAGATGAACCATGCAAACAGTTACATAACAGTAAAAAAGATAACATAAAGTACCATCAGTTTTACGAACAAAAGATTACCAACATATAAGATCAGAATATAACATAAAAATACCCTCCCATTTAACTACCATCCATTTTACGAACAAAAGTTTAACAAACTACAAATCAAACATCACTTTCTTTTTTTACCACCAGCATATGTCATATGAAAATCTTTCGATTTTGCAGCTTTAACATCCTTCCCAACCTCCTTCCTTTCTGCAGCTTTAACATCCTTACCAACCTCCTTTACTTCTGCATCTTTAACATCGTTCCCTTCTGTCTGATCTTCTTGGCCAGGCATAGTCTTTGGTGGATCACGCTCATTCCTGTTTTTGATTGCCTCTTGAATAATATCAACCCTTTTCTGGTGTTCATTCTCCGTCTCAAACTTGAAGGCCAACTCAAACATCTTCTGTTTATGAATGTTAAAATCATGCAACAAAAGCTTGGTAGCAATCCTATACCTCATACATAACAACTGTGAGCGCTGTTCCTTTGATTCTACATCAAACCCAACATCCCAATCTCCAACAGGTGTGCCAGTGTAAGATTCCATATGGATCATAGCAAATATTCCGCAATCTTCATAGTTACTCTCTGTACTCCAATTCAAACGTAGAATGCGTGGTTTGACTTTCATCATGGCCGATAGTTTGTCATGCCCATGCTCTTTTAGATGCCTGATAAAAAACTTTTTCTACAAAAAAAGATACAAGGATCACAAAACTCAAATACATTAATAAAACTCGATACATTAATAAAACTCAATACATTAATAAACAAAAATGATTTTAAACTTACCAAAGGATCACAAGCTGCTTTGTATCTTGAACTATAGGAATATGGTCCAGCATAAATGTTATCAATGATAAACATTGATGGATTCTCCAAGTTGAAAACAACAACATAAAAGTGTCCAGAAGCACAAATAGGAAAAAACACCAAATCAACATCCGAGAGGCGAAGTGCATCCTCATCATGCTGCAATTGAGTTGAAATGGCATCTGAAAAGACTTTCCACTGTCCATCTGGATCAAGAGTACTTTTAATAGTTCCTTCTGGCTGTTTACAGACAAGCGAAACAAAATTAGAGGGGATTCAAGATGAATCATGCATGATTCAAGATGAATCATGCATGATTCAAGATGAATCATGCATGATTCAAGATGAATCATGCATGATTCAAGATGAATCATGCATGATTTACAGAATGAAAAAAAACATCGCTACATGTGAATAGAAACTTACAATACAGCCAGTTGTAAAAAAAAGCCTTCTTAACCGCTCATTAACTTTACCAGCTTCCACCAGCTTCAACAATGTAGCCCGCTCCTCCAGGTTCAACAATGCACTCCAACTATCAATAACATTGTGGTCTAACCATAATCCAGGTGTCAATGTCTCCATGCTCACTCGTACAGATTTTTGCTCATAACCCGAATTAGTTTGGAAAACAGTTTCACTACAATTAGAAATAACAAACAAATTATGATACGTCATTCTTTAACTACAAAATCGAAAGCAAAAACTGAAATAAAGAACTTACTATCTATCGCCTTGCATAGCGAACAAACTATTCCCCAGTATAAACTCAAGCCTCTTTAGATCAGGACCAACTTCAGTTCTCTTATTCATAAAAGGAGATGACAACACAGAAGATGGCTTCCTAACTTTTTTCTTGGGAGATGAACGAGTAGAAACTCGTGGAGGCGTCTTGGGAGGCGAAACGTTGGTAGGTTCATTCATAATCATGTTAAACAAATTTTCCTGCAAAAAGTTCAAAAAATTTAATTATAAACATACATATGACCATATCATTATACAACTCATGAGGAAAAGTTAAAAATATACGTCATAAAAGGCATCTGAAAGCAGATCAATCACCTCTCCAACCCAATGAATGTTTCTTTCAAGCCACTGCGTGTAAGTTTCTTCAACATCATCGACTGCTGCTTCGTCTGCTCCTTCGTCTGCTGCTGCTTCGTTCCCGGGCTCAATGTCCTTTGTAGGTAACTCCTTTGCATCCGACTCTTTTGGCTTGTTTAAATCAACATTCTCGTCAGGCGAAGCATTGAAATCGTCAATATGAGTAGGTTCACCTTGAAACGAAATAGTATCCTTAAAAAGTCCATCATATTTCTCAAACAATTGATGAATGTTCTCATCATTTGGAAATTCATTGTTCGCATCTCTTAAAAAGCATTCAAGTTCGGCCTTGTCTTTGGCAATGCTTGAAAGCTTTTCATTGATCTTTGTGCAAAAGGCCTACAAAAATGAAATATATAAATCATGCTTGATACATGTAGAAAAATTCATGATTCAGTTGAATCATGCATGATTCAGTTGAATCATGCATGATTCAGTTGAATCATGCATGATTCAGTTGAATCATGCATGATTCAGTTGAATCATGCATGATTCAGTTGAATCATGCAAACTCAAATTAATATAACACTTGACAAAAATAATTGAAAAAACAATAAAAACCGTAAAAAGATACGACAACACACCTGTTTACTGGAAAAACCACTTTGTTTTTCTTCACTTTGTTTACCCACATCAAAAAAACCTTCACTTTGTTTCTCTTCGGACGCAGTCCATTCTGGCTGCAACTCCAACATCCCAATAATATTATCTTGCACCTCTAAATCCTGCCTGCGATGCATGTTTGTTGTATTCCAATTCAGAATAGCAGGTCTGGACCGAAGAACAGGATAACGATCAAATTTTGTTGAATCCAAATACAGCAGCTGTTAGGAAAATAAAAATTATTTCTTGTTAAAAGTTATAAACAATATAAACATTAAATAAAAAAACACAAAAAAAAACGTAAAAATGTATATATGCACACACTTACAATTAAAAAACACAATGGCCCAATGTAAAAACCAGCCAAAGTATTCGGTTCCGTGCTATTTCCAAGACACTTGTATAAGAACTCACACCAATCTATTCCAGCAATATCTGTATCCTCACGAATACGCCGAACAATAGTTAGATCAGGTATTGCTTTCATTGTGTAAGCTGTACACAACCCAATAGAAAATAGAGTAAGAAAATTGACTTTATACATAAAGTCAACTTCTGTTGCTTCATTAAGTTTCTCTTGAATATCAGAAGCACGAAGTAGTTTCCATGGTTTATCAAACTGTTTTAACCACAACAACACAAACGGGTCATCCAAAGCTCTCTCATGTAGATCATATAAAGAAGTTCCACCAATGGGAAGTCCTAAAATATCCTTAATCTTTTGAGGAGTTACAAGAATCGAAGACCCGTTTAAAAGCTTAAACTGATAGCTCTCCTTATCAAATGCTCTAACAGCAAACCTCCCTAAACGCCCAGGTAAGGTATCTATTTTAATGGAACGAAATGAAGAAAACCCAATACTTCCCAAAAACTTATCAATGTCCAACCTGCTATCTCGAATTGCTGCGAAGAAAGAAGTAGGCACTGTCCTAGATTTTATAATTGGAAACTTGAGTAGATACTTATCTCTTTCACTCAAGACAACCTCTCCACCTTCAGAAGTCTTCTTATGCTTCTTCCCAGGTTTCTTAACACCCTCTTCATCTTCTTCTTCATCTTTGACATTGTCCTCATCAGATTCCTGCTTTTCAACCTTCACTTTTCGGGGACCTTTTTTTACCCCAGGCTCTTTCTTAACTGCATCGTCATTTTGATCATCGTCATCTGACTCCTCTTTATAGTCACTCACAACATCCGACACTATTCTATCTACAAAATCAGTAGATCTCTTCCTCTTCCCAACTGGTTCCTTCTTAACAGTAGCTTCTTTCTTAATATCAGATGGTTCTTTTTTAATAGCAGCACTAGACTTTTGTGAAGGAGCTTTTGCCTTTGGCATTGCACTAGTTCTTGGTTTTTTTTCAGCGACAGGAGGTGACGTAGATCCTTTATGACCTATAGATTTCTGACGCTTGCTTGTATCACGTTGAACTGCAAAAAGTAAGAAACACAAATCAGTTAAGTGCTAAGAAGTTACAAATACAAAAAAACATATGCATGATTTAACAAACATGATTCATGAAGAATCATGCATGATTCATGAAGAATCATGCATGATTCTTCATGAATCATGCATGATTCTTCATGAATCATGCATGATTCTTCATGAATCATGCATGATTCTTCATGAAAACAAATACACAGCTATCTAAAAAAATTTCTATCTTCGTGATTAATTTCTTCAAAAACTGAACATAATAAACGTCGATCAACTTTACGTCGATCAACTGAACATAATAAAAAAATTTCTAGTTGCCCAGATTTACACCACTAGTTTTAGTTTAAACACGGGACCGGAAAACAACTGTTAAGTATAACAAGCTGATACAGAGCAGCACGAGCACGAACAAAGACCTTTGGTGTACTGATTTAAAACGAATAATATGTCAGCTTTAACTTTATTTAACAGAGGAAAGCAACTTTCTAAGAATAATAGCATCCAAGCGTACTGATTTGCACGCATTACAAGTACATAAACTCGACTTCTACTGCAGATGGTGAAACCGTTCACTTCAATTATAAATCAATAGAACACAGGACGTCCATATTAATGCTAAAAGCCGTAAATGCACCCTTCTATATCTAATCAAGCCCAATGTTTGTTATAGGAGATGTATAGTTCCCAATATATTGGATGCATATATAAACGTTGCATCGAACGCATTCCTAGAAAATAGAAATACACATCTTATAAGGTAAAGGTCGCACATTACAAAACTCATTCCTTTAATTTACTAGTGGCGGAGTACGACTGTTAATTTTTTACAGCGACAGTATGATGCCATAATATGAGAAAAAGAACCTGCTATTTCTTGCCACGTTAAGCTAGTAGAAGCAACATTTGGATCAGAATATAATACATAGTGTTTGTTTTATAAGAAACAAGAGTGTCGTTCTCTAAAACACAACTATAGCCTTTGGTGTTCTACAAATTCAGTAGATGAGAATCAACGCGATATGTAAAATTTGGATCAGAATATAATACATAGTGTTTGTTTTATAAGAAACAAGAGTGTCGTTCTCTAAAACACAACTATAGCCTTTGGTGTATTTAGGATCGCTTATTTTAACCAGTCATCAGGTTTGAAAATAAGCAAGTACCAATGTGTTTATACTAGTTGCTTATTTATTCAATAATAAACTAATAAACAGTCTTCAATAGTGTGTTTGGGATTGCTTATCTTCTTTAAAACAGTATAATAACCAGATAAGCACTTACATAAACAACCCCAAAACCCCCTAATCACTTAAACATAAGCAGTAATGTGACAGTTACTCATAAACCACTAATCAAGTTAGCATAGTTGTCAGCTCACAGCTGTTTTATATACACGTTTCGTTATGTAGATGTTTAAAACACTTCTTCAACTAGCCTTTAAAAAAACGCTAAACACTTCTTGCCGAACAAGTATTCCTAAGAGCAATCGGTACCGAACGTCATAGGGCGCGTTATTCCCCTATGCCACCCGCCCATACCTGACTTTGTTTTATAGGGCATGGCTTATCTCAGGTGGACACTGGTTGGTGCCAAAAGGCACCCGGTTCAAGGTGCTCCCGCCAATTCACACCCTTTTTTGGATAGGGCGTGGCGCCAAAATCACTAGCAAAGCCGTGTACCAATGATTTTCTGAATGTTCTTGCACTACGTGTCGACCATACCCACGTTGTTGACATTATGCACAAGGACATGACATTTATTTTGTTTATTTGGTTTTGGGCTTATGTTTCAGAAACTCACTTTTTGGGGCTTGTTTTTAAACTTTTCGGCTTATATAAGTTTACTGTGTCATAATCAACTTATATAAGCCTGAAAGTTTCAAACTAAGCCGCAAAAACCAATCTTATGAAACATAAGCTCAAAACCAAATAAGGCATATGCCAAAACAAACACGGGGTGTTTGGGTTACCATATTTTCCGGGCTTTTGAGCTACTTTGAAATCGGAAAACCTCAGGAGCACACTTTTTCTGTTTTGTGAGCTTCATTTACTTTGGGTTTATAGCTTATTTCATAATCTATAAGCTCAATTTGAGAAGCTCGTAAGCCAAAAAAAGTGGGCTTATGAGCTTTTCCGATTCCAAAATTGCCCATAAGCCCGGAAAATCAGCTAATCCAAACACCAGAAAATCAGCTAATCAATAAAGCTAAAAAACAACCAGTAAATTAAGCTATTAATAACAAACATAAGCCTAAAAATCTTTAAAAAAATACATCAACAAAAATAAGCAAATATAAACTCAAAAATAAGCATAAAAAAAGCATAAAAACAATTAAAAATGTAAATGAAAAAGATTACCAGTATTCAAGCCAACTTTAGGATTGGAAGCCATCTCTGATCGATTATTAGGGTTTCAATCGGAAATGGAGATCGATTAATAGGGTTAGATCTGTAAGATCGATTATTAGGGTTTCAATCACTAATCATCAGGGTTTCAATCGCCATACGAGGAATCATCGGAGAGTGATTGGGGGTGGCGGAGATGATTGGGGGTGGGGGTGGGGGTGGTGGTGGTGGTGGTGGTGGCGGAGATGAATGGCGGTTAGGGTTTCAGATAAAAGTGGAAGTGGGAGGAGTGTGTGTGAGTTGCGAGTGTGTGCTAGGTGTGGAGTGTGTTGCGAGTGTGTGTAGTGTGAGTTTCAGATAAACGTTTTTTTTTTTTTTTTAAATTAATCTGGACCGTTAGATGTAAATAAAATGGATGGCTAAGATGAGTCCATTGGGACTTTGCTAAAAAGAGGGACTATGTTGAACTTTTGGCTATAGCATGCGTGTAATGCTATAAACGAGTTGAAACGTTCATCGATTGTTTGTCAGAAAATTCGTTTATATTCGTTTATTTAACAAATAAATAAACTAGAGGTGGCAAATCTTGCCCATTTTGATACATATGGGTAGGGGTGTCGGAAAAGTTGACCCGACCCGAACCCGAACCCGAACCCGAATAAGCCTATTCGGGTCGGGTAACTGGGGTAAAAAATATATTCGGGTAAATTCGGGTTGACCCGAATTGACCCGAGTTCTAATTGGCCTCGGATTCAGTTTATTATTTTTTAGCCTTGACCCGAATTGACCCGACCCGAATTGACCCGAACCCGACCAACCCGACTTGACCCGAGTTTTTTTAACACATTTAACATTGAAAATCTACTCAAATAATCCAATTTTTATTTTTTTTACTCATACCCGGGTTCATCCGAACCCGAGTTGACCCGACCCGAATTGACCCGACCCGAGTTGACCCGAACCCGACTGACCCGAGTTCTAATTAGGCTCGGGTTCGGGTTTGATTTTTTTGAGTGTTGACCCGACTTGACCCGACCCGAGTTGACCCGAACCCGGTTGACCCGACCCGATTCCCACCCCTACATATGGGCACTTTTTGCCTATTTTCAAAAAAGGATGGGGCACTTTTTGCCCATTCTTTATAATGAATGGGCTAAACGGGCGCATATGTAAGAAACTAATGGGCTTAACGGGCGCACTTGTAAAATACAAATTAGTATACTCGACGAATATTTTTTATTAAATTTTTTATCCCGGCTTTCAAACAAGTATTTTTATTTTTTATTTGTAGGTTTTTATATGTTTTTTTTTCCTTTTTTAGTTTGCGCCCATTTAGCCCGCCCGTTTAGCCCGCCCGTTTCGCCCGTGCCCGTTTAGCCCGCGCTCGTTTAGCCCGCCGCCCGTTTAGCCCGTTGCCCGTTTAGCCCGCCCGTCCGCCCGTTTTGCCACCTCTAAAATAAACACGAACAAGATTTTTTTTCCGTTTAATTAAATAAACGAACGTGAACAAAGGTTTCGTTCGTTCATTTATGTTCGTGAACGTTCGATTATGTCCATTTAGTTACTTTTGTTTATTTCGTTCGGTTAATATCTAAATGTTAAAAAAATAATAAACTATATAACTAATTTTTTTTTAAATGTCTAACAATAATATATTACTAATATAGTATTTGGTTACAAATTATTTAATAATTTTTGTTAAATTATACTACATTAGTGTTGATACAAAAGTTAGATGGATCTTGCTTAACTCGAATTAGGCTTAATTCGGATATTCGAGGCTCTGGCTCTTGCACCAAGTGAATTTATGGTTGAAATCCTGCTCACTAAACAACACGCTGTTAGGCTTACCGTGGCACGATTAGACTCCAGCGTGAGAGTAAGTAATCGGTTTTAGGATTAGTAATCGATAAGATGTGAGAGCATCGAGTAAAGTGTACATTTGTGGAACCCTTGGGGTTCCTTGGAACCCTTGGGGTTCCTTATATAGGCGGTAGGTCCCTGTTGGGCTTTATCGAATCTTCGGTCCCAAGCAAGAGATAACTACCACAATTGGTTTGATTATTATCTCATAATTATGGTTAGTGAAAGTCTCCTACTTTTGGGGTGAATCACAATCCTAATTAGATTGTGATTTTGTCTAACCCTTGTCGGGCGTACCGGGTTGTAGGTCGTACATAATACATGCGGCCATTATTTATTGATACAAACCATCCGTGACGAGCCGAATATGGGTAGTACCCGTGGGCCGGGTCAAAGACCCGGCTGGGGATTATACGTCATCATGTCCCCCCAGACTAGTTGTTACCGCCGCAGGCGTAACCTCTAGACTAACAAATACTCCCCAGCCGTACTGTAAAAAAGAGGATGAGTTAGCAAAATAAAAGTGCACCATAGTAAACTCTGTTGATCGGGACACCATTAATGAAGGCATTAATGGTAGTCAAGAAACGGTATCACTGTATACTAAGTGGGCGACTGGTCATATGTCAGTATGAAAAAGTGCACCCCATGGGTCCCACTCTTGAGCCACGTAAAAGACAGACCATGAGATGACCTGTGGGCCCCTCTGACATTTCAACAGCCCTCAAAAACCCAACCGTTAGATCATCATAGTGGGTTACACGTCGCAAGTAACCAGGGGCGCACCAAGACCGAGGCAGGACTATATATAGCCAAGTGTGAGACTGTACACACACAGTGAACAAAACCCACGACCGCATTGTTGCATACCTTCTTACCTTCTACACCTATTCTCGCACGGACATCCCATATTCCAGGTAAGATCACTGCGCCCTTTTCCATTTCTACATAAAACATGGTTAGGGACAATCCTACTATCACGTCCGTGCTAAATGTATTCCTAGCGGAAAAATTCATTGAATTTTGCTCGGAATACTTCATACTTGAGAGCGTGCATCCTCCATATCCTGGTGAGGATAAGGCGATCATAGATTGCCCACCAGGGAAAATAGGTTTATACACACGCCTCTTTGATTCGGCTAATTACCGCATCCCCTTCACTAGGTTCCTTGTAGATATCCTTACATACTACGACTTCCACATCACCCAATTGCATTGTATAGGGGCGTGTAAAGTAAATCAGTTCGAGATTAGCTGCCATACCCTAAATATAGGTCCCTTCGTTAGTTTATTTAGGGTTTTTTACGTTCCTCAAATGGTCAACGGTTGGATTACGTTTAAGAAACGACCGGGAAACACTCCGATGTGTTATAACAAGGCCTTAGATTCACTGAAAAACTGGTACGACTGGTATTTCTTTGTAGACGCAATTGTTTTCCCCTTTCCGTTTGTACTAAAACACTCCGTCCGCATGGATTATCCTCCCCCTACCAACACATATGACGCTAGGGAAGTAAGAATGCTAGATACACACTAGACCCATTTCCACAAGGGGTTGCCGGAAAACTTTTTATGTTTAATAGGAATCATCCGTAATTACTACAGCAGGTCGGATCGGTACCCCATGTTCCTGAACAACCGTAGAGAGGGTAGGTATAAATAGTTTCAAATGAAAGTGCATAGTATACTTGGTTTTCTTAACTAATCGTTTTGTTTTGATCGTGTGTGTCCACAGAGATGAATTTATTTGGTCTGTTACGCCAAGGAGACCCAACACAAGTGTCCGAGGGTACGCGAGCACTGCGCCAGGATGAACCACCATTGCTAGTAGCCACTCAAAATATAACCATTCCTCTAGACGCAGTCCCGGACCCTCACTCTGATATAGGCGAGTCGCAGGTTCAACCATCACTGCTGGACTTTTCCAACGAGGATGGAGAACAACCCTTGCTCGAGGATGCGACTGGTCCCTCCAACACAGCCAAGTTGACCAAGAATGATTTTGAAGAAGAACAAGGTGACAACCTGGACAACCTTGATGAGGATATTGAAAAACTCTTCGGATCGAATGAAGAAGAGGCGGCTGAGGATACGGGTATCCAGGCGCAAGCCAAACCCGCTCCGGGGAGGCGTAAGTCCACCAAGAGGAAGACGAGGAAGGAGGTTGACACATAGGTAGGAACCTTCAACGCGCCGCCCAAGAGGCTACGGGAAGACCACCCCCAGTACCAAGAGGGCAGCAGCACGGATGCGGCCAAGGGTGGTATGACGACCCCGCCTACTGGTGTAGAAACCCAACCAGATCAAACCATGTGGAAAGCCACACCAGTGAACGTCGTGCCACCCTCCCCCCCCCCCCCCCTAACGTAGAACTGGGGAAGGATCCTACGTAAGTAACGTACAACCCTTAACTTGAATATTATCATTCATGCAGCATATTAAATGATCATTTATCTACAGGGAAGAGCAATCCAAGGTCAT
Organism: Glebionis coronaria; assembly: GCA_025667525.1. Classification (NCBI taxonomy): domain Eukaryota; kingdom Viridiplantae; phylum Streptophyta; class Magnoliopsida; order Asterales; family Asteraceae; genus Glebionis; species Glebionis coronaria. The sequence continues at coordinate 492,101,032 of CM046876.1, read as the reverse complement.
GATGAATGAAGAAGCCATCGGCCGGGTAGCTCCTCCTGTCATCAAGGACGCGCCACCATCACCTCCGCCGACGGCCAATGAGGAGCCTATTCCAAAAGGATCATCCCAACCATTTCGCCCTAATTAGAGATTATCCGTGGCGAATAGGTTGGGTACACCCGAGTCATGTGCAGAGTTCATTGACCACATAACCCCCCCCAGGCCTTATCGTAGATCACAATAAGCTATCACATGATCAGCTCATTGAGTAGTTCAATGTGGCGTCCTCCCATCAGGTAGCTATTAGCGCGGCCTTGCGGTGTCACTTTGAGGGGGCCTTGCGCAACATCGAAAGTGCCAACAGGAAGATAAGCCGCAGAGAGAAGATGGTGGAAAATCATGAACAAACTATATCCACCCTTCAAGCCAATCTTTCCACCGCCGAGGCTGTCATCATGGAGCAGGTGACCCACGCAGCCACGCCTCGTATTTCAGAGTTGGAAGCCGAGGTCCAATCCTTACACGTCAAGGTATGTACACTTGCGTTCGTTATTGTTTGTTTTTTATTTTGCAAGATGCAAGTATATCTTAACTGTGACTAACATATAAACTGGTATCCACAGGTGACTACAGCTGAGGCTACCGCTAAGTCTTTGACTAAAGAGGCATCCATCCTTACCTGAGATTGTGACAACCTACGCACGTTGGTGAAAGGCGAAGAAAATTTGGCCACTGAATTCGTCAAATATAAGGAGGCACGGGAGAAAATTGTTGATGATCGCCTTGAGGATATGGACACACGATTGGATGGTTTGGCTATCGACTTTGACGAGGAGCTATTAACCCACATGCTTACGGCCATCACTGGTCGTAGGTGGATGATTAAGAGTGTTTTAAGGCTGGTGGTGACGAAAATTGCAGAGTCACCCCAAATGGCCCAGCCCTTTGCCAATGTCGTATCTGACGGCATCAACCGTGGCAGGCATGACGGTCTCCTATCGTGGCACTCGTATAAGGACTTGACAAATTTTGCACTTTTGAATGAACTCGGGTGCATCATGATGCATGGTCGGCCAATAGTACTAGAGCGTAAAGCCCTTGCCACAACTAATCTGGGCCCCGCATGCATGTTGTAAGACCCTTTCGTAAATTTCTCTCATCGCATAGTTTACTTGGAGATGGCTCACACATCTGAGCCATGGCTGTAAGAATGACCGCTTGTATAACACTCCGTTCCTGATTTCGAACTGGCACCGTTTTCTCCGAATGTGTAGAGCTTCCTTTTCATCTTGTGGAAGCGTACCATCAGTCAAGAATTTGACTATAGGTGTCATCCAAGTAGGTCCCTTTTCTTCCACAGTCGCGGTTACCTCCTCTTCGGAGATGGACTTTTCCTTTAAAATCTCCACCTACTTGCTTGGATAGATGGGCAAAGCTGGTAGATGCAATTTTGCTGAGGGCACCGCCTTTTATTATCACCTCTAGGGTCTTGCCTTATGGAGAATCTGACGAAACCCTCAATCAGTGACTTAGTCTTTTTTCAAGTAGCGGATCATGTTATCCTAATTAGCCACATACTCTCCTAAGATATGTTTTGAGACCAAACATGAGTCCACGTTTGCCTCTAAGTTTCGGACACCCATGTGCGCTGCTATTCCTAATCCTACAATTAAGGCTTCTTACTCAGCTTCATTGTTCATAGTTGTGAATTCAGTGCATACAACATAAGTAAGCTCCACCCCTCTAGATTTGTGAGGTTGAGGCATGCGCCTGACCCGTCAATGCACGAGGATCCGTACGTAAACAGGATCCATGGTTCTTGGGGTTCCACATCTTTTTTATGCATTGCTTCTGGCTCATCTGGTTTTTCAATGATGAAGTCTCCCAGGATGTGACCTTTGACCGCGGTCTGCAGTCTGTATGATATGTTATTCAATTTGAGCAATACACTCCACTTTTGAAGTCATCCTGCTACATCCGGCTTGGATATGACCTGCTTGATTGGTTGATCCATAATCACTACAATGAGATGCGTCACTGGCGCAACCACTTCGCAACATATACCAATGGCAAGATCAATTTTTCCGTCGGGCTGTAATTTAGTTCTGGACCTTGTAGCGCCCTGATGACGAAGTAGACTAGTGTTTAGACTGAGTTTCTATCCGTCATTAACACCGCACTGATCGCTCCATGCATAGCAGAGAGATATACGATCAACTCTTCTTTTGTTAGTGATCGCTCCATGCGTCCCAATGGTTTCCTTAATGTCCTGGATGAGTTCTTCCTCAGTATGGATTTTGATAACTAAATCGTCAATGTAAATCTCGAGGTTGCGCCCAATTTGGCTATTGAAAGCTTTGTTCACGAGCCGTTGATAAGTAGCCTCCGCATTTTTAAGCCGAATGGCATCTTTGTGTAACAATAGACACCTTAACTTGTATGAAACGTTGTTTTTTCTTTGTCTTGTTCCGCCATCTGGATTTGGTGATATCCTTTGTATGCGTCCTAAAAAAATTTAAAGGTATACCCGCATACGGTCTCGACCTTCCAATCAATATCTACTATCTAGGAGCAGGTAACAGTCTTGAGGGCAGGCCTTATTCAAGTCCGTGAAGTCTGCGCACATCCGCCAGCTGTCGTCGTACTTCTTGACCATGATTGGTTTAGATAACCAATCATGGTAGTAAACTTCCCACATAATACCCACTTTAACTAGTTTCTTGACTTCCTCTAGTATAGCTTGACTATGTTCGGGGGCTTAACTGCGCTTCTTTTGTCTGACTTGAGGGTTATCGTTGTGGATTTTCAGTTGATGTTCCGTGATTGACCGAGGAACCCCGGTCATATCCTTCAACTCCCATGGAAAGACGTCGAGGTTCTCTTATAGAATGGAGCACATAGATGCTCTTCCTTTTTTCGATAATGCCCCATATCATGATCTCTTGCTCCGGGTAATCCATATGGATAGCCACCTTCGGGTTAGGTGGTGGTGCTATTGTGTGTGCTGCGGCGGGTTTGGATTTTCCACCATTCTTTGACACACAACTTGTGGTATGATGTAGACTAGAAATAAGATAAATAATTAGATATGTTGATTCTAATGAATACTAGAAACAATTCTTACAACAATCGTTGATTCTAATGAATACCGATTATTAGGGTTAAAAACTTGGCAAACAACGGTCAATGGTTTAACTTCTATTAAACTAAAAACTGTCTTGTTAGGTTACAACAGAATATTTAAATAATGACGAGAAATAAAGAAAAACTCTAAAACACCAATGGGCTGGACTATGGCCCAAAGACAAAGTCCACCAGAAAATATAAATAACACAAAAATGCAAATAAATGATAGTAAAATAGCTTTTAGGCCTTGGAAAATCCGTATGTAGCCTAAAGGTGGTTATAGCGATGTTCCTCTCATTTTTCAGTCGTTTTGACAGGTCACGGGCTGAAAACGAACTTACGATGCTCAAGTTATGGCCGGTTTAAGAAAGCTTTCTTCGTCACACGATCTTGGACTTCTAGAAACAAGTCAGTCCGTTCTTCAATACTTGGGCTTCCATCATTGTATCACGGTATTATAGATTGTGACAATACCGCAATTGTAAAACCCATATTTAAAATACACGAATATTAAATATACGTAGTCCCAACTTTAATTTAAACGTTACGAAATTATTTAATCAGAGTAATAATTTATTTTAGCTATTAAGGTATTACGTAAGTATTAATTATTAGTCATTCAGGAAAATAAATAAATTCATGACAGAATTAAAATACGAACACGTACGAAAACTCTTAAAACACGAAACAAAAATATAAAAGGTATGCATACACTGTGTGGGCCACCAGCTTATTAAACAAAAGGAAGGAAGAAAGTATGGGCTTTGGAAGCCCGACCTTGTTGAAAAGAAAACATACGGGGGTCACCCTATTTTTACTTGTCAGAAAACTTAAACACATAAAACAAAATCAGGGTTTTGGGGGTGTGGTGTACCGCCGGCTAAATGACAAAGGGAAAGGGAGAGCAGACTGATTTTGGGTGCGAGTCCAATTCATATTCGTGTTTGTGCTACTTCTTTTTCAGTATAACTGTAAGCTTCAATAGACCTTCGATTCTTATGTTTCAAATCTCGAATTTAATTAAGAACAAGTGATGTTAAACATTAAATAGGAAATAGGTTGTGTTGTGGTCGGTTTTTGGGTTTGCACGAAAACGGAGACACACTAGGTGCGCGCTGGTTGGGGGGGCTGTGTTCAGTCGGACGAAGCCCAAAAGGGCCCAGCAGGGGTGTTTGGTTCGTAGCAGTGGGAAAAGACAAGGATAGCGGGGAGTTTGGCCAGACAGAGGGTACATCGGCTGAGTCGGTGGGAATGCCAGCCAACAGGGGGAACTGACGCAAGGTCAGTGGGAACCCTGTGGGTAGCAGTGGCTAACCGACAAGAGTCGGTAGCTACTGTTGGTGTGGGGCAGCAAGGCCACAACCAACCGGCTGTGGTGGTTCTTCGGTTCACGTTTGACCCGAGACAAGGTGTCTCGGGGGAGGGTTGACTCGGGTTTGTCAGGTACGAATACATGCTTTTTGCTAGTAAGAAAATTAAAGTTCAAGTTCTCGATATCTTAACGAATTGATTTCCGGCTTAAAGTACGACTCAGTTGATTTTGGTAAAACAAATATTTTTGGTTGATTTTAAATTAAAATGTGCAAAGACGTGAAAGTAAATGACGTTAAAGTAAAATGGCGAGAAATTAAATCTAAGACTAATTGAAATTAAATGGTGCGATATTAAAAACTTTGAAAAGTAAATAATTAAATGACTTAAATTTAAAGCGTGACGGAAATTAAAATTAGACAAAGTATTAAAATGAGAATGTAGAAATTAAACAAGACAAAATATAAAAACAAGCCCACCGTCGGAATATATTCCGATCAGACCTAAATCAATCTGTCGGAATGTTGATTGAAAACCCAGATCGGAATATGTCACCCTCTTCAGATCGGAATAACAAAACAAACCTCAGATCGGAATAAGGACTAACCAGATCGGAATAGGGAATGGTCTCAGATCAGAATATGCCACTTACCCTGATCAGAATACCAAACTTACCCTTATCGGAATCCTCCTAATCGGAATGGTGATCGGAACTTCAATCGGAATGTTGTCACTCACTCTGATCGGAATACCAACACACCTAATCGGAATGCTGCTCAACACCCTGATCGGAATAAGGAATGAGATACCAATCGGAATCCTTTCACTAGTCCAGATCGGAATACCATTACTTACCTTGATCGGAATGTACACAATTCCCTCCAATCGGAATGCAGTTAGGAATATCAAAACCCTTTTCTGATCACTCCAATCGGAATGATAAACCCCTTTCCGATTTACCAGATCGGAATACAGTAGAAAAAGTACAAAATAAGCTAGAAAATTAAGCTATAACTCTAATAAGCACAAGTCTAAAATCCTAAGCAAACACGTATAAGAAAAAGCTAACAAACTGAAATTTACAGACTTTTAAATCACGGAATTAAAAAGATTTACGAAAAACTAACTTTATACGAAAATAACTTTTATAAAAAACTTTATAAAACTTAAAAATAAACACAATAAGCTATAAAAAATAAATGATCTAAAACAATCAAAAGCATAAAAACACAATCTTTAATCAAATAAGCAAGATAATGAACACATAAACATAAAGATTAAGCAAGAAAGAAAGGTAGAATGAGAGATTTAACAAGAAAAGTAAAGGTGCAATTAAAATAAAAGTAACTTACTTGTAAAATTAAAGTGCAAGACAAGGTAATTAAATGTGCAATAAAGTAAATGTGCAAGTAAATAAAGATGGAAGAACTAGTGTCACTCTAGCCAACAAGTGTAAAAATGAAATGCTAATGACTATATATAGGGGAGGATTAGGAAGCTTCCTCCCCTCCTTCATTTTCTCTTAATTGCATCATTAGGCCCTTCCTTCTTAATCTCTTTGTTAATTGCACCATTAGTCCTTAAGCCTTTAAATCTTCTTTAATCTCGGACTTATATGACTTTTGGCTCGGGATTTCTTTAAACTCGTCTTTTGATTCTTCAGTAAAATAGACTTGAGTTCTTCGGCTTTTGATAAACTTCCGTCTTTTGACTTTTTCTTCGATAAATCTTCAGAATTGGTCTTGGACTTCCGTTCTTTTTGCACTATTGACTTCTCGACTTCGTCTTTCATCTTTTTCTTCAATAAAAGCCCGTAAATGCCCGTGTTTTCTCCACTTTTCACAATTTTGTCCTAAATCACAACAAAAACACAAACCACGCATAATTCCGACATAAAAGACATAAAATACACGTTTTGGCTCGGTTATCATTGTAATTAAGTGGTAAAAAGGATGGGCGTTTACACACCTATCAAATCCCCTACACTTGACAATTGCAATGTCCTCATGCAATGCATTAGTTACAAAGCGCGTTTACACTTTTCATCATAATCAATCCACCTTGGCCTTTATTAAAGAGATAGAAAACTATAAACATTCAAAGTAAAGAAAATAAAAACATACCTTGGGTTTTGGAAATGTCATGAATACTCATCATCCTCAAGTTTTCACTTTCTCCAAACCAAGCTTAAAAACGAGATCATTGTTATTATAAGTTAGTAAACTAACACGAACTCATGTGGGCCAATTATTCACTTAGACTCCCTTATTCCTAGGTGTATCTCTTATATTTTATTGTTGTCTTGAATGATCACGAGGATGCATTGTTGACTTATTTCGATATTTATTTAGTCCGAAAATAAAGTGAACGATTTAATCAATAGTTAGCTAAAGGACAAAATCTTTTAAAACTGCTTCTCGGGACCTTATAAAGTTCATATCTTGGCATAACTCGCTTCGCGATTTGAGACCTTTCTCGGACCGATATTTGGTAGCGACTTCATACTTCAAACCTTGAGAGACGTTCATGAAATAATGGTCTTCTCTTCATATAGTAATTCTTCACTTGAAGTTTTGAGAGATTCATACTTGGACCACGACTTCTTCATTTTTCTCCAATATTTATTTTGGACTTTGATATACAACGATCCACCTCCTTTTTGACTTGGATCTATTTATCCTCATACCTTGCTAGGGTCTTTTCAGATACACTTCTCCATGACTTTTGGGGAGTTTTTGCTTTTTGTCGTGTGTCTCGATCCTTCATATTGATTTTCGATAAATGATTCTTCACATCACTTGGATCTTTAGCAACAAAATATAGCCCTCATGCCTTGTTAGGGCCTTTTCGGACTCGCCAATCTTCGCATCCCGCTTCAATAAGTTATGCCTTGGCTATGAACTCTAATCCATACCGAGCAACTTTTAAACGATCTTGGGCTAGAAGCTAAGTAACTTTTCAAATCGTACAACCTTATTTATTGCAGATAAATTTATTAACAAGCGATGGGAGAATAGGCTTATAATTAACTCACATAAATTCACGAAAGAATACCGAACTTATAATTGGCTCTATCATCTCTCGTTCTCCACAGTTTAATATCTCAAGTAATGAGACTCGTGGATGCTTAGCCTATTAAATCAAAGTTTTGGGTTTTCGAGTCGCCTATAGGACCTTGCAAACTCTTAGACTTTTTCAAGTTTAGAAATCGCATTTTAAAGTTCCCTTGATAAACGACTCTCTAGGATCAATTATAGGAACTTGCGAAAAGTTCTTGTTCTTAACCCGTGAGGGTTAAGACTTTCGCGTTTTATAGCTCCCTATATAAAAGCCTAGCAAAACTTGACTTAAACACGTTAAGGATACTAGCTAGAGTAACTTAGATAAGTAAACTCGGGTTGAGTCAAAAGATTCACAACGTTTTGAAAATTAAAACCATTTTATTGACATTTATTCTAATAAGGAAAGAAAAATAACTATACAAAGGGAAAAACTAATAGGCCAAAATAGATCAAAAATTTTGAAAAAAGTCGAAAAATTGATTTTCTGGTTAAAATGAGGACAAATACAAGGAAAAGGCCACTTAACTTCGATAGAAGTCCCCCCTACACTTAAGATAAACATTGTCCTCAATGTTTAAGCATGTGGGAGTAAACTCCCCTACACTTAGGACATTGTGCACGTTGTTTAAATCTCGCTAAGGAAGAGACAACTAAAGAGATTCCTATTTTAATATTGAAAAATATAAAATAGTGAATCGAAAAGAGTTTAGGATAGAACCGGGAAGAAGTGAACACGGAATCACGGGTCTTCAAGAATCATCAAGAGTGGATCATTGAGCGCGAATCCCTGATTAAGAAGGGAGGGGAGGAAATAGCAAACCAACGGGTCTCCCCTACACTTATGATAAAGAAAGCGAAAAGATAGATACATGGGTTGCCTCCCAAGAAGCACTTGATTTTTGTTAACCGAGTCGTGAGCCTGACTCGACCTTGATCAACATAGGAAGAAGCATGAAATATATCCACCAGGATCAAAGACATAGTTTTCGTCCATCAAGTAGCACAAGCTTAAGGCGAACAAGGCAAGCCAAAGAAGAGTAGGCAAGGTTCCCTTAAGCAGCGATGGAGCACGGTGGAAGCAAGTATGGTGAGGTGCAAGCATGTCTTCAAAATTTCCAAAGATATTTCCTTTTATTTCATCAGGTGGATACTGAGATGGCTGCAGAATATCGATACCGGGGTCGAACACATTTCCTTTAAGGGAAAATAGCACTCAGGCTCAGCAGAGTGTGAAGAAGATCCGCGAAGAAGCACAACCTCGTCCTCGGAAGGGGGACAAAGAGGTGTTACATCATATGTGCTGCGGATATTGGTGTCGACCGGTTTCTTCTCCTTTGAAAGAATGTTCTTCAAATCCAAAGTAGGATCAAGACGATAATCTTCAAAATCATAAGGAGGAGCATCACTTTCATGAGGGAAGTAAGTGTTAAGAAACGCAGAGAAATCTTCCTCAAATGAGTAATCGTCCAAAGTAGGATCGAGTGATGGCGGAGGATCTTCATCATGTGAAGAATCGCTCGAAAGAGTATCAGCCTCATCAAAATCATCATACGTGGGCAGCTCGGGATACTCAGAAGTAAGGTCATCATAATCATCCGAATCTGAGCTAGAATCATCATCATAAGCATCAAAGACCGGTGGAGAATCATAAATAGGAGAAGGTTCCAAATTGGAGCGAGAATCATCCACATCATCATGAAAAAGTGGATTATCATTGCAAGAGTCGAATAGAGGATTGTCGTAGACGACAAAATCATCAAGCACATTAATCATATTCACTGATTCTCGACCATAGGATTTGCTTGTAAGCTTCCCCATTTTAAACACTTGTGCATCATCCCTGACTCTTAAGATTAACTCACCTTCGGCCACATCCACTAAAGCTCGTCCGGTTCTCAAGAATGGCCGACCAAGTATTAAAGGAATACGAGGGTCCATTTCATAATCAACGACGACAAAATCGACCGGGAAAGTAAATGTGCCAACTTTGATGAACACGTCTTCGGCAATACCAACGGGGTAAGCGAGAGTGCGATTTGCAAGTTCAAGAGTCATCTTTGTTGGAGTGAGGTCGGGTAATGATAGTGTTTTCCAAACACTCAAAGGCATAAGATTTATACTTGCCCCGAGATCAGCAAGGGTAGTAAATTCTTCAGTTTTGTTGAACACGCAAGGCAACACAAAACGACCGGGATCTCCAAGCTTTTCCGAAAGTTCTTTAAGAATAACCGCAGAGCAGTTTTCATTTAAGCGTGTGTTGGCGAGTTCAATCAGCTTCTCCATCTTGTTAAGCAATTCCTTAAATGCTTTAACAAATTTGGGCATGTGGACAAGTGCTTCAAGAAAGCTAATGTTGAAGTTCATTTGAGAGATCATCTTCACATAGCGTGACACTTCAGAGTCATCCTTGGTCAGCATTTTGGTCTTGCCTAAACGAGAAGGATAAGGGATATTAGGTTTGGGTGGTGAAGGTGCAGGTGTAGTAGGTAAAGGTTGAGATGTTAAAGGGTCCTTCCTAGAAACATCGTCATGACGAGGCGGAGACGGTAATGGTGCACTAAGACTAGGTGTAGGAGGAGTAGGGATAAATGGTGGTGGAGGAGGTGTAGATGATGGGGGCGGGATTGGTGGATCGACAATGGTAATTCCACTACGAGTAGTAATAGCACTCACATTCGCTCGCGGATTGGTGACGGTGTTTGAAGGTAGAGAACTCGAAGAAGAAGGTTGAGCGGCGGGCAAGAAACTAGCAAGCATATTCTTTAAATCATTGGTTTGATTGCTGAAGGAGGATTGAATATTATCTCGAAGCTCGGATCTAATCTCATTTCCTTGCTTTGTGATATCTCCTTTAAGATTGATAATTTGACTCTGCAGATTCTTGATTTGCTCACCTTGGGTTCTCATGATGGCTTCAACATCGGGGTTAATGGTGGGGTTTGTTGAGTGGGCGGGTGATAAGGATTAGAAGCTCTTGGTGGGATTTGGTTGCTTCTATTGTAGTTGTTGGCGGGGTTTTGGTTTTGAGGAGAAAAACCGGGTGAAAGGTAATTGTTGGATCGGTAACTCAGCAAATTTCTATCCCCTTGAGGTCGAGCTTGGTAATTTTCCGGTGAATAATTACCATAAGCTGCATACACATTTTCCGGATTTCCTTGAGTCGAAGGACAATCGGTGTATGAGTGAGGACCGCCGCATGTTTCACAAGAAGGTGCAACCGCTTTAACTTGTTGTTGTTGTTGGTTTGAAACGAGAAGCGTGATACTTTTGCTCATTTCAGTCATCATGCGGGTGAGTTCGGTCATATCAGGGTTTGCTGAAGTAGAAGAAACATTGACTCTCGGGTTGTTCCTTGAAGAAGCATAGGAATCCCAGTTTTTGTGGTGAGTAGTCATGTTCTCAATTAACTCTCTACACTCCTCGGGTCTCCTTTTTATAAATGTGCCACCGGCGGCTGCATTAATCGTATCACGATCACGAAAAGTCAATCCGTTGTAGAAAGTATCTATTAAGGTCACAGGGAGCATGTTATGGTTTGGACAACGATCAATCAAGACATTATATCTTTCCCAAGCATCAAAAAGAGATTCATCGGGATCTTGCATGAAACCGCTGATTTGATTGCGAAGGCTCGTGACCATGGATGGTGGAAAGTAGCGCGACAAAAAGCGTTGAGTCATGTCATCCCAAGTATGAATTGAATTCTTCGGGAGACGATCAAACCATTTCTCGGCATGATGTGATAAAGTATGTGGGAAGAGTTGTAGGCGAAGAACATCCATTGTGGCACCGGGCAACTTCATGCTTTGGGTGATTGTAATGAACTTGTCGAGGTGTTTGTTGGCATCATCATCAGGCATTCCGGCGAATGGATTAGTTTGCACTTGCTGAATCATGTGGTGCTTCAACGAAAACTCAGGATCGTTGATTTGCATCGGCGCAATCGGTCCTCCTCGTCCAAACATGGTAGGTTAACAAAGCTCCTCCATTGTCCGAAGATCGGGTTGTGGAAGAACATTGTTGTTATTGTTGAGGTGCGGTGGATTATTGTTGTTGTTAACACCTGACATACTTAAATCTTCTTGAGTCTCGGGCTCTTGATAATTAGAAGATCTAGTACGCATACACCTGAAAATGCAAAAGAAAAAGAAACCAAACACAAAGACAATATATATACACAATAAAGATAAAATCTTTTTGGATTTTTGAAATTTTTAATTTTTCTGGTTTTTTATCAATTTTTAATTTTTATGATTTTTTTGAATTTTTTAAGCAAGAAAATAACGCTCACAAGTGAACGGATCCCAAAAAGCAACGCGTCTCTCACAAAAAACCGTTAATCTTTACGAAAAGAGCCGGCAGCGGCGCCATTTAATACATGCTTTTTGCTAGTAAGAAAATTAAAGTTCAAGTTCTCGATATCTTAACGAATTGATTTCCGGCTTAAAGTACGACTCAGTTGATTTTGGTAAAACAAATATTTTTGGTTGATTTTAAATTAAAATGTGCAAAGACGTGAAAGTAAATGACGTTAAAGTAAAATGGCGAGAAATTAAATCTAAGACTAATTGAAATTAAAAGGTGCGATATTAAAAACTTTGAAAAGTAAATAATTAAATGACTTAAATTTAAAGCGTGACGGAAATTAAAATTAGACAAAGTATTAAAATGAGAATGTAGAAATTAAACAAGATAAAATATAAAAAACAAGCCCACCGTCGGAATATATTCCGATCAGACCTAAATCAATATGTCGGAATGTTGATTGAAAACCCAGATCGGAATATGTCACCCTCTTCAGATCAGAATAACAAAACAAACCTCAGATCGGAATAAGGACTAACCAGATCGGAATAGGGAATGGTCTCAGATCGGAATATGTCACTTACCCTGATCGGAATACCAAACTTACCCTTATCGAAATCCTCCTAATCGGAATGGTGATCAGAACTTCAATCGGAATGTTGTCACTCACTCTGATCGGAATACCAACACACCTAATCGGAATGCTGCTCAACACCCTGATCGGAATAAGGAATGAGATACCAATCGGAATCCTGTCACTAGTCCAGATCGGAATACCACTACTTACCTTGATCGGAATGTACACAATTCCCTCCAATCGGAATGCAGTTAGGAATATCAAAACCCTTTTCTGATCACTCCAATCGGAATGATAAACCCCTTTCCGATTTACCAGATCGGAATACAGTAGAAAAAGTACAAAATAAGCTAGAAAATTAAGCTATAACTCTAATAAGCACAAGTCTAAAATCCTAAGCAAACACGTATAAGAAAAAGCTAACAAACTGAAATTTACAGACTTTTAAATCACGGAATGAAAAAGATTTACGAAAAACTAACTTTATACGAAAATAACTTTTATAAAAAACATTATAAAACTTAAAAATAAACACAATAAGCTATAAAAATCAATGATCTAAAACAATCAAAAGCATAAAAACACAAATTTTAATCAAATAAGCAAGATAATGAACACATAAACATAAAGATTAAGCAAGAAAGAAAGGTAGAATGAGAGATTTAACAAGAAAAGTAAATGTGCAATTAAAATAAAAGTAACTTACTTGTAAAATTAAAGTGCAAGACAAGGTAATTAAATGTGCAATAAAGTAAATGTGCAAGTAAATAAAGATGGAAGAACTAGTGTCACTCTAGCCAACAAGTGTAAAAATGAAATGCTAATGACTATATATAGGGGAGGATTAGGAAGCTTCCTCCCTTCCTTCATTTTCTCTTAATTGCATCATTAGGCCCTTCCTTCTTAATCTCTTTGTTAATTGCACCATTAGTCCTTAAGCCTTTAAATCTTCTTTAATCTCGGACTTATATAACTTTTGGCTCGGGATTTCTTTGAACTCGTCTTTTAATTCTTCAAAAAAATAGACTTGAGTTCTTCGGCTTTTGATAAACTTCCGTCTTTTGACTTTTTCTTCGATAAATCTTCAGAATTGGTCTTGGACTTCCGTTCTTTTTGCACTCTTGACTTCTCGACTTCGTCTTTCATCTTTTTCTTCAATAAAAGCCCGTAAATGCCCGTGTTTTCTCCACTTTTCACAATTTTGTCCTAAATCACAACAAAAACACAAACCACGCATAATTCCGACATAAAAGACATAAAATACACGTTTTGGCTCGGTTATTATTGTAATTAAGTGGTAAAAAGGATGAGTGTTTACACACCTATCAGGTACACGCACTTCGAGAAAAATTAAAAGAAACATTTTACTAAGCATTAAATTATTTTATAAATTTAGTCTTATTTTGATTAACATTTTATAAATGTTGCTTTAATTTAATTAGACATTAAATTAATAAGGTTTTAACTAGTTTTATAAATTGAATGTATAATCTTAATTAAAATGATTTAAGCCTCATGGAAATATTTATATTTCAAAATTTATTAATCGAGCTTATCATTTTAGAAAACTTTCTATTATAGGAAACTTTCTCTTTTTAGCAGGTTACTTGTGAAACCCGTATTAAAATACCATGAACAGTACACATGAACAGTACACGCACGAAAATACGATAAATTTAAAACTTTCCATTTATAATATAATTCACGTGTCACGATATTTAATAACATGTAGTTACGTATATATTATAAATGTGTTAAGTACACGACATATAAAAATCATGATAATTAAACATGAACGATCACGTAAATAATTGAACTCGGGAAAAACTACGGGTTACCCCGTGGGCTCCCTCTATGCCGCGGCGAAACAAGAAAGAAAGGGAAAAGATGGGCTTGGCCCATGACCCAACTAAAAATACATGTTAACCAAAAACCACAGGGAAAACTTTAGCATAATTTAGGTTTACAGAAAAGTTCTCCTTTGCCTCCTTTTTCCTTCTAGCCGCCGGCCATAGATCAACCACAAGGACAAACCGAACGATTTTCATTGTTGATTATTCGTGTGTACGTGATCGTGATCATAAACTTTTCTTTCCACGTGTTCGGTAAATTAAACACTTCTTTTTTCTTTTTAATTCTTTATGAATTTATGTTATTTATTTAATTAATCATAAGAACAAGTTAATAAAGCACATGGGATTAATTAAAATATGATTTAAAGAGGGTGTTTATGTTTGTTTTTTTCGTCCGAGCACCAAACCGAGAGCATGGGGGCTCTCGGTGGTGTTTGATTCGCCCAACCGAGACCTCATGGTCTCGGTGTGGGGTTCTCGTGGGTCGAACGCAACAAAGGGAAACCTCGACCGTATGTCGGGGGTGTGGTTTGGTTTGGACCGAGAGCCAACCTAGACCTATAGGGTCTCGGTGGGGCTGGTTTTGGCTAACAGTGGGAACTGAACAAAAACAGGGGGAACCGGGTCACAACCGGTATGAACCGGTGTGAACTGGTGTGAACCCGCAACGGTTAGCCGCGGCTTGGGCAGTGGTAAAACCACTCAGACAGTGGCAACCGGCTAGGTCGGGTTAGCCACTGTCAAGGGTGTATGTTTCGGCTTATATGTTAGACCGGGTGGGCTCGGGTTAATTTTTAAAACAGGGGTTCGGGTCTCGGGTTAATTATTAAAATCAAAAAACATGTTAATTAAATTAATTACTAGACTTTTTAATTTAATTAATTTCATGACCTATGTTAAATATTAAAATTAATATTACATGTATAACCTAAAGTATTTAACTTAACTTAATTTAATTAAAACATGTATTTTTAATTAAATTCTATTTAACGTATAGTTTAATTAATTAAGCAGTTATTTAATTAATAAGCTATAAACATGACTTGTATTATACTATTTAAAACTTTACTTATTATTTATAATCCAACTTATTTCTAATTATGTAAACTTACTATTTTTGGAAACTTTCTATTTTTAAAAACTTACTATTTATGGGAACCTGCTATTTTTAGAAAGTTAATTAGTATTACAATACAAGTATTATAATACACTAATACAAGAATAATACACAATAGAACATCAAAATAACTACAGTTAACACAGTAAACAATAAAACATGACAGAATACGTATAACAAGCTAATAACGCACGGAACTAGTAAAACACACGTAATTCAGACAACTCATACACGTCCATATTTCTTATGTAGTATTATCCGTCAAGGCGGAGTAGTCTTCATCGTTTTCATTAGCTTCTACTAGACATAACGTACGGATTTCCCGTCCTTTAGTGAGGACAATCTCTTCCTACATTAGGATTTCCCGTATGCAGCTAACTGTTTTCCCCAGTAGTTACAGATATATAAATGCTTATGTTTTATTAGTTGCCTTAACCATATACATGCATGACCAGTTTCACCCAGTTATGGAGGTACCATAACCATAACACTAGAGGCACTAGTGTTATGACTTCACCACGACGGAGTGATAGCTCGTGGCATCCCTTTCAATTATTTGGCCATTATATTTATTATGTTATCATGTGGGGTGTATGGGTGCATCCTAGTTACATGTTTCGGTCAGGATTTCATGGTGAATGTGGTGTGTGCCTTGCATCCTTCACAAGGAGCTGATCCCTCCTACCTATTACCAATTAATTAGAGGCATCCCCTCTAAATTGCATGACGCGGTCACCCCTCCAAGTATTCATGCACGTTGTTGACCTCATGACCTATATTGGCTTTTGGTATATTTAACTAATACAGATTTTCATGAGTAACATAAGCTATGTTTTCAGAACTAAAACCAGTAAACAGGACATACAACTAGGTTTTCCAGGACTTATTCATTTCCGCTGCTATTCATGCTTTATGGTCTTTATATGCTTCCATATTCTATGTTTTCCATGCTTTATTGTATATCCGCACTGAGCGTTATGCTCAGCCGTCTAGTTTTCCATGTTCCCAAACGGCAGGTACCCAAGGTCGCAAGTAGGAACTCTAGAGTATGTGCATTCGGATTGGAAGCTATCCGACCTCGTTTACCTTATGCATTTATTCCTACTTTTCATACTTTACATCTTTTGGACGTTGTTTAGTCCTTTCATTTACAGTACTTAATATTGCTTGTGTGTGAGTTACTAGACTACCGATGTTTGATTCCGGTATTTCTATTTATGTTCATGAATGTTTAGACATTTTCCGTGCATGCTTTGATGACACGTCATAATTTACTGTAGCATTCCATCTTGACAAATAAGGTGTTACAATTATGGTATCAGAGCCAAGGTTCCGACCTGTAGCTCTGTAAAATATGACCTATGACTTACGGGTAGTCACCGGTGTCTTCCTAGAACTAACAGTTGGTTTTCATGCATTCATTCATTTTCATTTTAATTTCATGCATTCATATGATGGTAGCAGGTTTATGACTAAGTAATGGTTGGTACATGACTGGCCCTATTTAGTCGCATGTGCTTTTATCGAAACTTTTAACTTTGGGACCGACCCATAGGCGTCCCCTCGATATGTCTTTTGTTTTGAGTGAACTGACCATAGGCGTTCACTCCCGTTCATATAAATGTTTTATAAACTGCATCATGCATTTACCATTGTTTCATGCATTATAAATTGCTTCATTGATTTATACATTGTTCATGCATTTTATGTTCATCTCATTTCAGACTTATTATTTATGTTGCATTTTGTTGTTTTAAACTGTCAGATGGTGAACTAACGCAATACTCTAGATTTGGCTGCAGCTGTCAATGCAGCTCTGGAAGCCCTCCTTCCCCAACTTCGTAATGAAATCAGGGACGAAGTTCATACGGAATTCCAGGCTCATGGCAATCAGAACAACAACAACAATCCTCCATCACCACCACCTGTTACACTTATGACTTGGTTGGAGCGATTCAACAAACAGCGACCCCGTTCGTTTGAGCAGACTACAGCCCCAACGAAGCTGAAGCTTGGATTTCTCACATCGAGAAGATATTAGATGCGATGGTATATGACGGTGTTTTCAAGGAAAGATGGCTTGCTATAAGTTTGAACGAGATGTGTTGCAGTGGTGGAAGTCAGTCAAGCAGTCCAACGGTGGTGATAATTGGGTTGCCCAGCTAACATGGGACCAATTTAAGGAGATCTTCCTTAATCATTACTTCCCACATGCTGAGCAAGAGAAGCTCAAGAGGGACTACCACAACATTTGGTAGGTTGCTGGAACAACAACGAGTTCATGCAAAGGTTTCTCTGTTTAGCAGGATTTCTGGGTCCAGCCGTAGGAAATGATGCGGAGCAAGCTGAGAAGTTTCGCTGGGCACTTCGCACTTCGGTCTCCAACAGCTTGGTGTGTGCTACTTTCACTATAGTGACACAACTGGCCGATGCAGCCCGTAAGCTCGAGATACTTCAGGCATGAGAGGAGTTTGGTGATGACAGAGTAGTGAAGAGGTATCTTCAATCACCAATAGTAAATCTTTCATTTCCATCAGTATTTTCATTTTCATATAATCCTCTGTTCAACCTTATATTACAGGCAGAAGACTGAAGACCGCAAGCCTGCGGCCACTCAGCAGCAAGCATCTAAGGGAAACGGTCAAACCAACGACCGTTATGGTTCTAAGAGGCGTAGCGGTAATGATAATTACCGTAACAATGCTAAAAACTCGAACAACAGCAAGTCCTTACATTAACCTTATTTCATGTTAAACTATCTTATGTTATGGTATTCTAACACTCCAACAATTGTTAATTCAGGAACAATGGTAACGGCAGGGATCAGGACCGTAGAGGTTCACAGCCTAACCGTTCTACCTCATCTGGTATTAATTAAACCTTCTATATAATCATGTTTATGTTCCACGATCATGTCTCATGCATGAAATCCCGAAACAGGCTCTCAGCTAGCTAGGACGCCTGCTGGAGGATTCACGCATCCTGTCTGTCCTACTTGTTCGCACAGACATTCTGGTATTTGCCGCCGAGGTACCGGTGGTTGTTTCAAGTGTGGCCAACAAGGCCATCAACAGAAGGATTGTCGCCATGGTGAGATAGAAGACACCTCTGGACACGCCGACACCAAGCCACCTCCTACTTCTGGTCATGTGTTCACTACTACTAGAGACCAGGCGAATAAGACTTCATGTACCATCACCGAAAATCTCTTTATGAATGGTTTGGCAACATGTGTTCTGTTTGATACTGGAGCGACACATTCAGTCGTATCCACTACTTTTGCTTTACGTGTTAGGATTTCCCCGATGCCATTAGATAATGCCTTATGCGCCACTTAGGGACTCTGTACGAATCACTCAGGTGTACAGAGATCTTCCCCTAGAATTTAATGATAAGATCCGCATAGTTGACGCACTTCCTTTGGACATGTGCGATTTTGACTTGATTTTGGGCATGGAATGGTTATCAAAACACCAGGCTACAATTAACTGCAACACTTATCGGGTTATCTTCGGTGATGTTAAATCTCCAGAGTACATACACCATGGTTTTCTGCCCAGGAGGTCAGTACAAATTATTTCATCCATGGAGGCGCGTGCATTGCTATCACACGGTTGTCAGGGCTTCATAGCCAATATTCATGACATTACTGCCAAGTCTCCATCGATCCAAGATCAGCCTAACGTGTCAAAATTTCCTGACGTATTTCCAGATGAACTTCCGGGCATACCACCTATTCGTGAAGTCGAGCTTAGAATCGAGCTCATTCCAGGTGCAGAGCCGATTTCTAAAGCTCCTTACCGTATGGCTCCTATAGAGCTTAAGGAACTAAAAGATCAGCTGTAAGAACTTCTTGAAAGAGGGTTCATCCGTCCCAGTGCATCTCCATGGGGTGCACCGGTACTGTTCGTGAAGAAGAAAGACGGCAGCATGCGTTTGTGTATAGACTATCGTGAGCTGAACAAGATCAGATCAGGAATCGTTATCCTTTGCCGCGTATTGATGACCTGTTCGATCAACTTCAGGGCGCCAAGTATTTCTCCAAGATCGATCTGAGGTCCGGCTACCATCAGTTACGGGTTAAAGAGTCGGACATCTCCAAGACTGCTTTCCGTACACGTTATGGGCACTACGAGTTCGTAATCATGCCATTCAGACTCACTAATGCTCCAGTCGCCTTCATGGATTTGATGAACCGTGTCTTCTATGAGTTTCTGGACAAGTTCGTCATCGTGTTCATTGATGACATCCTGATTTTCTCTAAATCCAAGGAGGAACATGAGGAACACCTTTGTAAAGTCTTACAGATTCTTCGTCAGAAACAGTTGTATGCCAAGTTCTTTAAGTGTGAGTTTTAGCTAAGCAAGGTGGCATTTCTGGGCCATATTGTATTTGGAGAGGGGATTACCATGGATCCTACAAAGGTTTAAGCTATCACTAAATGGCCGACACCTACATCTACAACTGAAGTTAGAAGTTTTCTGGGTTTAGCTGGCTACTACCGCAGGTTTGTAGAGAACTTCTCACGGTTAGCCTTACCTTTGACTAAGCTGATGAGGAAAGGGGAGAAATTTGTCTGGACGGAAGAGCGAGAGAAGAGATTTGAAGATCTTAAGCAGAAGTTAGTGACTGCACCTATTCTTACTCTCCCATCTGGCTCAGGTGGATTTCAGATCTATAGTGACGCTTCAGGAAAGGGTCTAGGTTGTGTTCTCATGCAACATGGGAAGGTTATTGCATACGCATCACGGCAGCTGAAACCTTATGAAGAAAACAATCCCACTCACGATTTAGGGCTTGCAGCAGTTGTCTTCGCGTTGAAAATCTGGAGACATTATTTGTATGGTGAATCATGTGACGTATTCACCGATCACAAGAGTCTCAAGTACATCTTCACCCAGAAGGAACTAAACATGAGACAAAGTAGATGGTTAGAGCTATTGAAGGAATACGGCACCAACATTCAGTACCATCCTGGTAAGGCAAATGTGGTGGCAGATGCTCTAAGCAGAAGGTCGGGTATGATTGCTGGCATCTGGATTGCAAAGGAGATCATCCGTGACCTAGAGATGACTATTGAGTTTTGTGTACGAGGACAGCACGGTTATTGGGCTAATCTTAGAGTAGAACCAGACTTACATTCTAGGATCATGGAAGCTCAGAAGGACGATGGTGAGATTTGGGCTATCATTCAGAACCTTGATCAGCAGACGGAGTTTTGTGTTGACAACGACGGTATCTTATGGCAGGGCACTAGACTAGTGGTTCCTGATGACTCTACACTCAGGGAAGTTGCGCTGACTGAAGCTCACAGCTCTCCATTTACCATACATCCTGGTTCTACCAAGATGTACCACGACATCAAGCAACACTTTTGGTGGAGTGGTATGAAGTAGGATGTTGCCACCTTCGTTTCTAAATATATGATCTGCCAACAGGTGAAGATCGAACACCAGCGAACTAGTGGTTTACTACAACCATTAGATATTCCAGCATGGAAGTGGGACAAAATCTCCATGGATTTTGTTACTGGTCTTCCGGTTACTCAGAAGAAGAACGATGCTATCTGGGTTATTGTTGATAGGTTGACTAAATCTGCTCATTTTTTGCCGATTCTCAAGGAGCATCTGGTCAGCAAATTAGCAGACACATTCTAGAAGGAGATCATGAGACTACATGGTACTCCATCAGAAATCATCTCTGACAGAGATCCCCGTTTCACATCACATTTCTGGCAGAGTCTGCAGAAAGCTTGGGCCACAAGACTTAAGCTCAACACTGCCTTTCATCCTCAGACCGACAGACAGTCGGAACGCACCATTCAGACATTGGAGGACATGTTGTGAGCGTGTGCTCTAGAGTGTTCAGGAAGCTGGGATGATTATCTCTTTCTAGTGGAGTTTGCATACAACAACGGCTGGCACGCTAGCATCAAGTGTGCTCCTTTTGAGATGTTGTACGGTAGAAAGTGTCGCGCCCCGATCTGCTGGGATCAGGTGGGCGAACGACTGCTTGAGAGTCCAGAGATGATTTAAGTGACCAATGATAAGGTCGTCGTCGCCAAGGCGAAGATTCAGGAACTTCGTGCTCGTCAGAAGAGCTATGCTGATAAACGTCGTAGAGATGTATCTTTCAACGTAGGTGATCACGTTTTCCTCAAGGTATCACCTACACGAGGAGTTAAACGTTTTGGAATCAAAGGGAAGCTCAGTCCTCGCTTCATCGAACCGTTCAACATCATAGAACGCATTGGTGAAGTGTCATATCGTTTAGCGTTACCGCCTTAGATATCACACGTTCACAACGTGTTCCATGTGTCCTTACTCAGAGGATACAACTATCATCCAATTCATGTTGTCCAATATCCACTTGATCAGATTCGAGAGGATCTTTCATATGTCTAAGAACCAGAGAGAGTTCTTGAGCGACAAGATCGTGTCATGCGGAGGAAAACGATCCCTTTCGTCAAAATCCTCTGGGGAATCATCCTGAGCGGGAAGCCACTTGGGAGACGGAGAAGTCTATACGGACTTCTTACCCTCATTTCCAGTTCTAATTCGGGTATGTTTTCTTTCAGTTTATGTTTCTCTACTTCGAGGACGAATTGTTCTTTTAGAAGGGAAGAGTTGTAAAACCCACATTAAAATACCATGAACAGTACACATGAACAGTACACATGAACAATACACACACGAAAATACGATAAATTTAAAACTTTCCATTTATAATATAATTCATGTGTCACGATATTTAATAACATGTAGTTACGTATATATTATAAATGTGTTAAGTACACGACATATAAAAATCATGATAATTAAACATGAACGATCACGTAAATAATTAAACTCGGGAAAACTACGGGTTACCCCGTGGGCTCCCTCTATACCACGGCCAAACAAGAAAGAAAGGGAAAAGATGGGCTTGGCCCATGACCCAACTTAAAATACATGTCAACCAAAAACCACAGGGAAAACTTTAGCATAATTTAGGTTTACAGAAAAGTTCTCCCTTACCTCCTTTTTCCTTCTAGCCGTTGGCCATAGATCAACCACAAGGACAAACCAGACGATTTTCATTGTTGATTCTTCGTGTGTACCTGATCGTGATCAAACCTTTTCTTTCCACGTGTTCGGTAAATTAAACACTTCCTTTTTCTTTTTTTAATTCTTTATGAATTTATGTTATTTATTTAATTAATCATAAGAACAAGTTAACAAAACACATGGGATTAATTAAAACATGACTTAAAGGGGGTGTTTGTGTTTGTTTGTTTCGGCCGAGCACCAAACCGAGAGCATGGGGGCTCTCGGTGGTGTTTGATTCGCCCAACCGAGACCTCATGGTCTCGATGTGCGGTTCTCGTTGGTCAAATGCAGCAAAGGGAAACCCCGACCGCATGTCGGGGGTGTGGTTTGGTTTGGACCGAGAGCCAACCGAGACCTATAGGGTCTCGGTGGGCTATTTTTGGCTAATAGTGGGAACCAAACAAAAACAGGGGGAACCGGGTCACAACCGGTATGAGCCGGTGTGAACCGACAGCGGTTAGCCGCGGCTTGGGCAGTAGTAAAACCACTCGGACAGTGGCAACCGGCTAGGCCGGGTTATCCACTGTCAAGGGTGTATGTTTCGGCTTATATGTTGGACCAGGTTTCGGGCTCGGATTAATTTTTAAAACACGGGTTCGGGTCTCGGGTTAATTATTAAAATCAGAAAACATGTTAATTAAATTAATTACTAGACTTTTTAATTTAATTAATTTCATGACTTAGGTTAAATATTAAAATTAATATTACATGTATAACCTAAAATATTTAACTTAGCTTAATTTAATTAAAACATGTATTTTTAATTAAATTTTATATAACATATAGTTTAATTAATTAACCAATTATTTAATTAATAATCTATAAACATGACTTGTATTATACTATTTAAACTTTATTTATTATTTATAATCCAGCTTATTTCTAATTATGGAAACTTACTATTTTTGGAAACTTTATATTTTTTGAAACTTACTATTTATGGAAACCTGCTATTTTTAGAAAGTTACTTAGTGTTACAATACAAGTATTATAATACACTAATACATGAATAATATACAATAGAACATCAGAATAACTACAGTTAACATAGTAAACAGTAAAACATGACAGAATACGTATAACAAGCTAATAACACACGGAACCAGTAAAATACACGCAATTCAGACAACTCATACGCGTCCATATTTCTTATGTAGTATCATCCGTCAAGGCGGAGTAGTCTTCATCGTTTTCATTAGCTTCTACTGGACATAAGGTACGGATTTCCCGTCCTTTAGTAAGGACAATCTCTTCCTTCATTAGGATTTCCCTTTTGCAGCCAACTATTTTCCTCAGTAGTTACTGATATATAAATGCTTATGTTTTATTAGTTGCCTTAGCCATATACATGCATGACCAGTTTCACCTAGTTACGGAGGTACCATAACCATAACACTAGAGGCACTAGTGTTATGACTTCACCACGGCGGAGTGATAGCTCGTGGTGTCCCTTTCAGTTATTTGGCCATTATATTTATTATGTTATCATGTGGGGCGTATGGGTGCATATTAGTTGCATGTTTCAGTCAGGATTTCATGGTAAATGTGGTGTGTGCCTTGCATCCTTCACAAGGAGCTGATCCCTCCTACGCATTACCAATTAATTAGAGGCATCCCGTCTAATTTGCATGACGAGGTCACCCCTCCAAGTATTCATGCACGTTGTTGACCTCATGACCTATATTGGGTTTTGGTATATTTAACTAATACAGATTTTCATGAGTAACATAAGCTATGTTTTCAGAACTAAAACCAGTAAACAGGACAGACAACTAGGTTTTCTAGGACTTATTCATTTCTGTTGCTATTCATGCTTTATGGTCTTTGTATGCTTCCATATTCTATGTTTTCCATGCTTTATTGTATATCCGTGCACTGAGCGTTATGCTCAGCCGTCTACTTTTCCATGTTTTCAAACGGCAGGTACCCAAGGTCGCAAGTAAGAACTCCAGAGTATGTGCATTCGGATTGGAAGCTATCCGGCCTCTTTACCTTATGCATGTATTCATACTTTTCATACTTTACATCTTTTGGACATTGAATAGTCCTTTCTTTTATAGTACTTAATATTGCTTGTGTGTGAGTTAATAAACTACCGATGTTTGATTCCGGTATTTCTATTTATGGTCATGAATGTTTAGACATTTGCCTTGCATGCTTTGATGACACACCATAATTTATTATAGCATTCCATCTTGACAAATGTGGTGTTACATTACTATTAGAAGTATAATAAAATAATACTAGAATACGTGTTATACATTAATCAGAAGTACACTAAAATACATTAACGAGTAGTACTCAAGAACAATCAGATTTATCATAAATACACCAGAATAGTCAGATTTACCAGATTATATACGAGACAATAAAATAATTCAAGAGCATATAAAACAAGCGAAGAACACTCAGAACCAATGAAGTATACATTAATCAGACAACTCATTCACGTCCCTTATTTATGTAGTATCCGTGAAGTCGGAGTAGATCCTTCAACTTTCATTCTCATTTCATTACTGGACACGAGGTACGGATTTTCCTTCCTTCAGTAAGGTCTTCCTTTCCTATGCATGATTAGGATTTCCCGTATGCAGCCAAATGTTTTCCCCAGTATATGTTATGAACTTCACATTAATTACCTTGATAACTATGTTAAATTTCCTGAGCTTTATATACATGCATTACCAGTTATAACTAGTTACGAAGGTACCGTAATCATGACACTTGAGGCAACAGTGTCATGACTCCTCTGCGAGGGAGTGATTTCTCGCAGCGTCCCTTTTATTTTAGCTTGGCCATTTTATCAGTATTATCAGCTGGGCGTATGGATGCATCCTAGGTTATTAGTTTACAGTTTATCAGGTGAATGTGGTGTGTGCTCTACATCCTTTACATTGGAGTTTATCCCTCCACCCAGCTTATCAGTTAGAGGTAACCCCTCTATAGCATGACGAGGTCATCCCTCTATGTATTCATGCATACGTTGTTACAGCACATGACCTATATAAGCTCTTGACACTTAAAATACAGTAAATGCATGTTTTCAGATTTAACAGATAATAATGCAGCTTTACTATTTATAAATCAGACTTTTCAGAACATATACAGTTTGCCGCTGGTCTTTACTTATCGGTTTTATAGCTTCAATATTTGTTATCTGTTTCATTCGAGTCCATTCTTATTATGATTTATATCCGTTCACTGGGCGCTATGCTCAGCCGTAGTTTTCCTTTCATGTTTCAAACGATAGGTACACACGAATGCTCTTAGGATTCTGAGAAAGTATGTGCGTTGTATGGAAGCTATCTAGACTTCTTTACTTTATGCACTTCATACATTAATTTGCCTGTTTGGACATTGTTTAGTCCTTCCTTCAGTACTTATTCTTTTATATTTGAGCTTATGTTTGGATTACTGATGTTTGATTCCGGTATTTCCGTTATGGTCAGTTAATGATTTCAAGACATTTTCCTTGCATGCTTTGATGACACGCCATAAATACATGTAACGCTCCACTTATCCAAGTGGGGTGTTACAATTATGGTATAAAAGCATGGTTCGACATGTAGGCTCTAAAACTCGACCTGTGACTAGTGGGTAGTCACCAGGAAGCCTCCTAGACTTTGGCGTTTGTTATCTTCCATGTTTCTCATGCGTTGATCGGTCAATTTTATGAAATTTTGACTAAGTAAAAGGTTGGTACAGGACTGGTCATATTTAGTCGCATATGCTTTTCAGTCGAATTTTGTTTTGGTGAACCAACCCATAGGTGTTCACCCTTGCTCATTTAGATTTTGTTTTGGTAAACTAACCCATAGGCGTTTACCCTTACTCATGTCAGATTCATGTTTTTCAGTCGAATGTTGTTTTGTGAACCGACTCATAGGCGTTCACCATCACGCATGTCAAATTTCATCCTTTTCAGTCGAATGTTGTTTTGTGAACCGACCCATAGGCGTCCACTTTTGTTTATATCACGATGTTTCATTGAAGTTTGACTAGTATGGATTGGACAACAGCCATCCACATTTAGTCCCAGATTGTAAATTTCTATACATGACAGTTCTCGTAAAAATTTTGACAAGTATGGACCGAACCAGAATCGTCCATACTTAGTCACATGTCTTCTCCTTCGAATTGTGTGGATTTAACCATAGTCATCCACACCAGTTGATGTTAAACCTCAGTTGATTATCCTTTTATCTTCTTTGTAACAGTCAAGTTTTATACTCTCACGTGGATGTCGTTTTCATGCTGATTAAGTTTCATGTCTCTTTATGAGGATTATGTTTTCAGCAAGGTGATGATGTTTTCATACAGAAGGAGTACAGAAAAACTCTATTTTCATGATAAATCATGTTTGGTCTTCATCAATCATGTCTTCATGCCGACCATTAATGAAACTCCGTTTAACCATCCTTTTGAGCCTCTATACAACCAGCATTAAGTCTACGCAGAAATTAACAGGCTATCATGTTACTCATTTCATTTCAGTTTGCTAACCGTTTAAATCAATTTAATTCCTTTGATCATGTCAGACGATTGACACCAGTACCGATCATTCTATAAAATTTTCTATCGGTGCCATGAACAGTATTTCATGTGTACTCCATGCACAGTGTCTTAAGTATACTACATGTACAGTATTTCATGTGTACTTCAAGTACAGTATTCCAGGTGTACTCTATGTACCTTACTCCATGAGAATTGTTAATCGATCCTCAACCACCTCAGGCGTTTTTTCACTTGTCATTATTCTACAGATGTTGATGTTACTCATAAGTTGGAGATTTTACTAGATACCGATGTTGCTCATATTTCGGAGACTTTACAAGGTGTTGATGCTGCTCATAAGTTGGAGATTCCACAAGATGCTGATGTTGTTCATAATATGAAGATTTTATAGAGCAAGGACGGAGACTAAAGATTTGAGATTCCAGACAATAATATTCTTCAACCATAAGATGCTACCATCCCATTCCATTCCTTTACTTCCTCAGTTAAGATGTCGTACGTCACACAGCTATCCTGTCAGTCAGAAGAGAGGGAACCGGTACCCAGCCGGCCACTCAGCAGAATAGTTACATGAATCACGGTAATGATAATGACCGTCATGAAACTGAAAGACAAGGCGGTAGTGACAATCACCGTGCTAATAATTAATCAGTAAGTAACCATCAGAACTTCGGAACAGACGCGACCAGAATTACATAAGTCAGCAGTCTAACCGGTCCGCCAATCCTAGCAGTTACCAAAATCTTTCAACCTTATTCGTATCCACCTACCAAAACACATGTCAAGACATCAGTCAAGACACAGGTCTCAAGTATCATTATGGAAGACACATGTCAGGACACCAATCATGGTACATGTCATACAGAAATCTTCTCAAAGTACGAGTCATAACTCATAACTCCAGTATGTCTTCTAAACCAGGCCCTCAACAATTCAGGGTACCCACCAAGGGGGTATACCCATTCTTTTATGCCACGCGTAAATCAGACCATAAAAAAATTCAGTTACCACCACGGGAGTATTGTTCAGGTTAGACATGCAATGTTCGTTCTGTAAGGTTATAGACGATACACATTCAGTGAGATCTGCCACGTTTACTTCACGTGTTCATATGTCAGCTTTATCTTAAATCATATATTACCTACCTCCCAGCCAGAAAAGACTCCATTGTATCACCCATATTTATAAAGGTTCTCCTCCCAGTTGAAGACGAGATCCGTCTTACTAACTCCTGATTATGTTCATTATATTTTCTGCCAGAAAAATCAGTACAAATTGTATGCTTTACAAGCAAGTGACTTATTATTCCATAACTGCGAAGACTTTCTAGCTACCAGTTATGGCCCGATTTCTGGAGTTCCTTAAATCCATGGTCAGTAGATTATTCTAGAGTTTTCACATGTATTTCTAGAAGGGTTTCTAGAAATTCCTCCCTAACCACGAGACGAAGTTTAACATCGAGTTTGTCTCAAGGACAGAACCTGTTTTCTAAACTCCTTATCACAGGGCTTCAACTGAGTTAAAAGAGTTGCAAGATTAGCTGCAAAGTTCCTAGCACGAGGCTTTATTCGCCAAGTGCACCACCATGAGGTGCACCGTTTCTGTCTATCAGAAAGAAGGCTGGTAACATGAGATCATGTATCGACCACCAAAAAATTGACAAGATCACCATTCATAACCAATATTCATTCCACGTATAGAAGGTTTAACTGATATGTTACAAGGTCTTAAACATTTTTTTCAAAAACACTTCACGATCATGCTACCATCAGTGATGAGAGACAAAATATGACATTTCCAAGAATGCTTTTTCACACGTTATGGTCTCTTTAAAATTTTGATTTATTCTAATGAGCTCCTAAATGCTCCAGCTATATTACGAAATTAATGAATCAAATTTTCCATGAATTCTTAGACAAGTTCGCCAGTATATTCATCGATAACATCCTGATCTGCTAAATTCTAGAGAAGAACATGAGAATCATCTTTTCATGATCCTTCAGATTCTCCGATAGGAGAAAATTTTATACGCAGCTTTCCAGATGTGAGTTCTAGTTGAACAAGGTGGAATTTCCGAGCCACCCTATTTTAGCAGAAAGTGATTTTAGAAATACTGCGAAGGTGAAGGCCATCACCAGATGGTCACGACCGACGTCTATGACCAAGGTATGAAGTTTTCTAGAATCCAGTTGGCTACTACTGTAGAAATTTCTTACAAGTTCTCACGATTAGCTCTTCCACGAATAAGCTTACGCATAAATGAGAGAATCTTCATTAAATCATGTAGTCCAGAAGATCCTACGCCAGGAGAGGTCTAATTTACCGAAACTCATAGTTCTTCCATGACTATTTTATGCCGATTTCATAAGAATGTACAATAATCCCAGGCAGGAGTTAGATAAAATCAGTATAACACACTGATGTAACTATGTTCATCTCTTGATGCCTGGCATGCCAGCAGGTTCAAGATAGAACACCAACATACTAAGGAATTAGTGCAATCATTAGAAATTTCTGGACAGAAATGAGACAATTTTTCTATATAGTTGTTATCAGTTACTACAGACTGAGAAGACGTATGATACTATCTAAGTCATTGTCGATCATTTAACCCAGCTTACACGTTTTCTTTCATCCGAAAGGATTACCCAGTAACAGACCCACAAGAAAATCAACAATAGATCGTACGATTCCAAGGTACTCCACCAACCATCATATCAGAAATAAGTTCATGTTCACGATCACGTTCATCTTCACATTCACGTCCACGCTTATGTTCATCTTCACGTTTACGTTTACTTTCATGTTTACGTCTCACGTCTATAGTTATAATTTTGTTCACATGTTGTCCATCTCATGATTTACGTCTACGTTCGCATTCATGACATCATTCACGTTCAGGTTCGTGTTCCATCTTAGTATATACGTTTCAGGTCTTGTACCGGATTTAGTTACAGAAACTTTGAGAAACTAGACTCAAGTTTAGCACAGTTTTTCCATACCCAAGAAGACGTTTCATGTCTCATGTCATATCGTTTGGTATTCCTCCCTCAGCCAACATACGTTCATAGTATGTTTCACGTATCACGTTCACGATATATTCCATGCACAACATTCATCATATGATCGCGAACCACGTTCATAATTTCTCACGTAGCACGTTCACAATTGTTCACGTAGTTCGTTCCAATATGTCTTCTATAGCTTTGTTCAGAGATATAAATGTCACCGTTTCATGTTATTTGTACATATCATGTATCCTACATGTTATATCTTATTCATTCGAGCAGATTCAGAAAATCCATCTCAAGTATGGAACCAGAAACTATTTAGCATCGTCAGGACAGGATCATTAGGACCAAGATTTTTCATTGTGTCAATATCTTTGAAGGAACCGTTTCGAGCGGGAAGCCACTTGAAACGGAGGAGTCCATCCGGACTTCTCATCCTTTTCCTGCCATAATTCAGTTATGTTCTTTCACTCATGTTACGTTTCATGTTTTCTTTCAGTCATGTGATGTTCCATGTCCTCTTCAGTCATGTCACGTTCCATGTTCTTGTCAGTCATGTCACATTCATGTCCCTTCAGCTTACATGTCATTTCAGCGTTTGTGTCCTTTAGCTTTTATAACCTAGCAGCTTATTACCTAAATTCGAAGACAAATTTTCCTTTTAGAGAGAGAGAATTGTAAAATCACAGCATTATCGCATCCTTAATTCGAGGACGAACTATTTTTTAGAGGGGAAGAATTGTAAAACCCGTATTTAAAATCCACGAATATTAAATATACGCAGTCACAACTTTAATTTAAACGTTACGAAATTATTTATTTAGAATAATAATTTATTTTAGCTATTCACGTATTACGTAAGTATTATTATTAGTCATTCAGGAAAATAAATAAATTCACGACAGAATTAAAATACGAACACGTACGCAAAATCTTAAAACACGAAAATAAAATATAAAAGGTATGCATACACTATGTGGGTCGCAGCTTATTAAACAAAAGGAAGGAAGAAAGTATGGGCTTTGGAAGCCCGACCCAGTTGCAAAGAAAACATACGGGGGTTACCCCATTTTTAGTTTTCAGAAAACTTAAACACACAAAACAAAATTAGGCTTTTGGGGGTGTGGTGTGCCGCCGGCTAAAGGACAAAGGGAAAGGGAGAGCAGACTGATTATGGGTATGAGCCCAATTCATATTCGTGTTTGTGCTACTTCTTTTTCACCATAATTGTAAGCTTCAATAGACCTTTGATTCTTATGTTTCAAATCTCGAATTTAATTAAGAACAAGTGATGTTAAACATTAAACAGGAAATAGGTTGTGTTGTGGTCGGGTTTTGGGTTTTCACGAAAACCGAGACACACTAGGTGTCTCGGTGTTGATTTTGAGACCAGCCGCGGCCAGGGTGCGCGCTGGTAGGGGGTGGTGTTCAGTCGGACGAAGCCAAAAAGGGCCCAACAGGGGTGTTTGGTTCGTAACAGGTGGAAAAGACAAGGACAGAGGGAGTTTGGCCAGACAGAGGGTACATCGGCTGAGCTTGTGGGAATGCCAGCCAACAGGGGGAACTGACGCAAGGTCAGTGGAACCCTGTGGGTAGCAGTGGCTAACCGACAAGAGTCGGTGGCTAATGTTGGTGTGGGGCAGCAAGGCCACAACCAACCGGCTGTGGTGGTTCTTTGATTCACGTTTGACCCGAGACAAGGTATCTCCGGGAAGGGTTGACTCGGGTTTGCTGGGTACACGCACTTCGAGAAAAATTAAAAGAAACATTTTACTAAGCATTAAATCATCTTATAAGTTTAATCTTATTTTGATTAACATTTTATAAAGGTTGCTTTAATTTAATTACACATTAAATTAATAAGGTTTTAACTAGTTTTATAATTTAAATGTATAATCTTAATTAAAATGATTAAGCCTTATGAAAATATTTATATTTCGAAATTTATTAATCGAGCTTATCAATTTGGAAAATTTATATCTCAGGAAACTTTCTATTTTAGCAGGTTACTATTAGCAGTTGATAACGCCTCATTTATACATGTTTGTAATGATGTATTTGTCCTTGTTTGCTATGTAAATAAACAAATCATGTGTTGAAATGTTACTAATAATGTGTATTGTTTGCTTGTAGTAAAGGAATAATCATACGGACCAAAGATATGAAGAAATAAGAAGAAAATAAAGAATACTTAAAAAGACCCAAAAGTACGACGCACAAATATAAAGTGCGGCGTACTTTCTGTGAAGTACGATTTTGGAGTACTACCTAAAGTGCGCGCACAAAAGATAAAGTGTGCCGCACATTTGCAAGATAAAAGTGCGGCGCACTTCTGACTAAGTGCGGCGCACATTTGTGTTGATCCCAAACTCAGATCTTAAACCTTAGCTTGTTTAAGGGTTGTGATAGAAAGAGTAAACTCAAGCTAACACTAGAGAAACTTGCAACACAAAGTAACCAAACAAGATGCGGAATATAATGTTTAGCACAAGAACAAATGTTTAAATCAAACGTTGAACTTTAATATATCATAGATATA
Organism: Glebionis coronaria; assembly: GCA_025667525.1. Lineage (NCBI taxonomy): Eukaryota > Viridiplantae > Streptophyta > Magnoliopsida > Asterales > Asteraceae > Glebionis > Glebionis coronaria. The sequence continues at coordinate 492,068,549 of CM046876.1, read as the reverse complement.
CGAATACCCAATAGTGGTATTAGGGTTACAAAACCTTAAAGTATGAAATGAAATGAACAAAGAATGATGTGATTTACATGACAACCTAGTGAGTCCTTTTATAGCATAAGAACCCACGTACAAGATCACTACTAACAAACTCGGAAACTATCTTGGAGTAGTAACTGAAACGCGTCATAATCTCTTCCAAGTTTATCTAGCAGCAGGGTCTTTGACTTCTAGTAGGGGCACCAATCCCCCTGCCTTTGTTATTTAGCAAGGGGAACTTACTCTAGCAGGGGAAACTCTGACCAACTAGCAGGGGCAACTTATACTCTTATATTTATTCCCAACAATCCTCCCCTAAACTTGTGCTTTAGCCTAAAGACAAGTTTCTGAATAAATACTAGTTGATGAGGATGCTTACAAAGTTCCTGGCCAAAGTTGACTATACATTAACCTTACCAAATCATAAGCAACAGGTGCTTTAGCATCTACAATCAAATCAGCCCGTGCCAGCTTCTTCAAGGTCTCTTGAGTGAAAGGATAATAACGATAATTAAGCAAATAAACACTTACACCTTCCATGGCTAACTCATAAACCCCAGAATTGGTAAACAACTTCCAATACAGCAGATTTCCCCCATTTACTGCATCAAAGATAGGATCAAACATCTCATGCTCATACATCCTGTGCATGCATTCCCAGATCACCCAATCCTTCTCTATACCATCTACAGTAGGAGGATTTGCAGCAAAGGTCTTCTTTAAAAGCTTATATAGATCATCTAATTCCTCACTATCCAAAGTTTGAAACATGAGATCTAAACTCAGAAATGTCTGTGCTGTATTGTTAGCTCTTGTAAGCTTCCACCAATTCATCCCCTTGTGTTCATAAACAACATATTCTACTATGGCATATTTCTTCCCAAACTCACTGGGTGAGATTTCATCATTCTCTTGCACAATCAACTGCTTATCTATTGCTTCATTGGAGGGATGTTGAGTCTCCTTAGTAACTATACCAACCTTTTCCATCCTTTTTAACCTCTTGGCTGATATTTGTGTATTAAGAACAGATCTCTCAATTGTTGGAAAAGTTGCACCTGCTTGGGATGATGCACCTGCTTGAGATGATGCACCTGCTTGTGTTGTTTCCGCTGCTGTTCCTTCAGCCTTTCTCTTTTTGGACTCCCTAGCTTTCTCTATCATCTCCTTTTTCCTCTTGAGATACTCAACCTCTTTAGGAGTGTTTATACCTATGAAGTCATCCACATTTGTCTCTCTTAGCACTGGTCTGATTGCCTTCTCTATATCCTCAAAGGTCATGTCTTTGAAGTGAGCATCAGTCCATCTCTTGTGTCTTTTGAGCATAACCTTGTAGTATGCCATCCTCTCCTTTTCAGACCTCAAATATTTTTCCTTCTGAATCTGACTCACCTTTCTTTCTAGATATTCCTTTTGATAATTGAACACTAAAAGAGTCAGTTCATACCTGTATTCCAAAGGTGCATTCACCAACTCCTTTTCCCATTGATCTAGAAATTCTTGAACATGAGGCACCCTTTCATCTAACTCTTTATGCATGATTTCAATCTGTTTAAGCATTTCTTTGGGCCTCATCTGTTGCATTCTCTGATCTTACATGTGTAGCTCTTCTTCTTGAAGTCTGAGAGCTACCTGTTCATCATATTCTTCTTGAGCCCTTAGCTGTTCAGGCGTTTTGTGTTTGTATTTCCTCTTGGGCTGTTCAATCATTATCTACTTTCCCTTATCCTTTGGATCCACTGCTGGTTTTGCTTTTGGTGCATGTTCTCTAATTCTTATTCCCTTCTGAGCTGGTTGCCTTCTGTTCTTCCTAACAAATGTTTTTGTAATAGGTTTAGCAAGGGAAGGACTTACAACAGGGGGATCAACCTTGGTAGGGGAAACTTTTGTAGAAGCAGGGGCTTCTCCTTGATTGCCCATATTTAGCAAGGCTTGGGCAATATCTTTTGTAGCACTCCCCTTATCACTTCCTTTCTCATCACTGGCCATCTTTTCTTGTCCTAGATCCTGTCCACTAGGAAATGCATACCACTGAGTAGATTCATCTGTGTTAGGAACTTCCTCCCCTTTGGAAGCATCCTCATTTGTGGATATAATAAGCTTAGGCTTTCTCCTCCCCTCTAGTGTAGCAAGTCTGGTCTCCATATTATTTATAACCAGGCCTTGCTTTTTGACAGTTTGTACAAGTTGTGCATTTTGCTCTTGTAAGCTAATGCACATATTCGTCAATTCCAAGATGGGTAATGGTTGCATTCTTCTCTCAACCCTAGAAGGGGATTGATCCCCTCTTTGGGTATCACTGAGTGAGGGAGAGGACTTACTTATGGTGTCACTATCCTGCTCATCCCTTGAGGATGAGTCAGTAGTGGCAGCCAAACCCTCAGTATGCTCCAACCTTTTGGAGACTCTCCTCTCTGCTACTTTTGAAGATTCACCAAGCAAGGGAGACCTGGCAAACATGGTTTTGGTTCTCCTTTCATGTTGTGGATCAGCAGGGGGTAGTGAGATGGTAGGGGGATCATCAGTTTTGGCAGGGGAATCAGATGGTTTATGTGTGGCTACTTTTGTTTTAGCTGCTTCTTGTCTGATTTGTTTCATCATGATGGGAGTGAGTGGAACAGCCCTGCCACAAAATTGTGGAGATGGTGCAACAAGTGTGGTAAACAGTTTGGTAGTATGTTTGGTGGCTGAAAAATGGCGTTTGTGTTTGATAGGACCATGTTCACTCATATTCAGCACAAGTTGTGTAAACCTTGGATACATACAAAATTTAGAACTGCTTGTAACATTTTTGTCCATTCCTTTGAAAATCATTTGAGAAAAACAGTATTTTTGCCCTGTTGCTAAGCATATTAGGGCAGAAGCAACCTCACTTCCAAATTCATTAAAAGCAGTGGTTTTAGATGGCAAACATTGTAAAATTATATGAATCAAATATTTCCAATGTGGGGCAAACTGACCTTTAGCAAACTTACACTTTTGATTTTCAGCAAGAGTGTACCCCAATTTTTCAAGACCCTCAAAAATTTCGGCATCAGGTAGGTTAGTAATCCCTCCTCATCATCTAAAACAAGCTTGTCTCTAATGGAGGCAAGTGTAATTACCTTGGGATGGCCATCTACCATGCTCTGAATTGTTACCTCTCCATCCACTGTTTTGGTCATTGAGTTGGACCAAAACTCTTGGATGTGTGAGGTGTAAATCCTAGGATTAATGAGAAGAGCTACTCTAAAATATGATGATTTTAGAAAAGCCGTTGCATCAGTAAATTCTGCTGTTTCATCATGTAAAAGAGCAATTTGATTGTGATTAGCAGCAATTTTGAGAGACATGATGAATATTGAAAATGTTTGAAAGTTTACAGTGGTGAAAGTTTAGTGGGATTTGGTCAAAAGAGAGAGGTAGACCTGCTGATTAAGGGAATTAAGTTTATATAGGCGAATTGAAGAGCTATGATTGGACCAAGTTTTCAAATTGCTAAAATATCAGAGATAAATCTTGATAAGAAAGTAATTTATTTGAAATAATAAAGAAAATATTACCAATCAGCGAAGAAAGCGCCTTAAATATCTTTTGAAAAGAATAAAATATTCCATAACCAAAAACTTAGCTAGCAGGCCCAATGGCTATAAGCAGGGTAACGGTATTGTCGGTCAACGGTCAAACAGGGTAACGTTGAACAAGCAGGGGTATCAAAATTGAAAGCAGGGGAAACTTTCCTAAGGGTATTATACTAATCATGAACAGATCAATGCTAAATAGCCCTGCTCTAATGCACACCCTTGTAGATACAAGTTAGATACATAGAAACTCAAGAGTCCTCCATTCAGCAAAGTTCTAAACAAAAAGAGCTAACACATAAGCAACCCTGCACCTGGTCAACCCAAGAAAATAAGCATGCCCCAGTCTCCATCCCTACCATTCCCATCCTATGGTTAATTGGTCTTGGCAGTATGTACTAAATAAAGCTTAATTTAGACAGCAAGCTTTTGAATAAAGAATTTTAAGTACACATTACAGTGCCTCAAGGTTTCAGAACTCTAACAAGCTTTGCAGCAAGTCTTCATCATTCTAAACCCCTACTCACCAGTGGATATGATCTAGAATCATATATGAGTATCCTAAGGATACCCTAAATCCTAAAGGTGTGACCTAACCTCCCCTAAAACATAGAGCATATACATGATCCTACCATAGTGTAGTATGCGCCATTTAGATCTCTGCATTGTTAGTCTAAAAACCATATATAACCACTTTAAAAAGAACAAACCCAACTGAAAAGAAAACCTCTTAGCAGGGGACAATGCCTTAGCAGGGGGATGAACCCCAGCAGGGGAATCTTTTTTCAAAAGCAGTGGAATGAAGAATAATGGAAAAAGTGACTAACATATGTACAACAACAGCAATAAGGCAATCCTGAATATACAAGACAAATTAGACATCAATTTTTAGGGAGTGACCATTCCAATGCTTGCAACCAAGTACTTAAACCTCCCCACATCAAAAGCTTTTGTCAAAAGATCAGCAACATTAAGTTCTATATCAATTGCCTCTGGGACAATCAACCCTTTTTCAAAACAATCTCTAATAAAATGATGTCTGATTTCAATATGTTTAGTCTTGCTATGAAAAACAGGATTTTTAATAATGCAAATGGTGCTGTTATTGTCAATAAATATCTTGGTTTTAAGAAAATTGTACTCATAGTCAAGCAGCTGGTTCTGAACCCAAAGAACTTGGCCATAGCATGCAGCAGCTGCTACATACTCAGCTTCAGTTGTTGATGTGGCCAGAATAGTATGCTTTTTACACTTCCAAGATATAAGCCTGCTTCCCAAAAATTAACATCCACCTGTTGTAGACTTCCTATCATTGTTGTCACCAGCATAATCACTATCTGAATAGGACACCAGCTCAAATGGTGACTCCTTTGGATACCAAAGTCCTAAAGTTGGATGACACTTTAGATACCTAAAAATTCTCTTCATAGCAAACAGATGGCACTCTGTGGGTGAACTTGGTATCTTGCACATAAGCAGACTGCAAACATAATGTCAGGTCTTGAAGCTGTAAGGTACATGAGAGATCCAATCATGGACCTATAATTCCTGACATCAATAAGCTTTCCGGGGCCATCTTTGCCCCAAGGATGCTCCTTATCCATTGGAGTGGAAACTTTCTTTCCTTCACACATTCCAAACATCTTCACAATTTCAGCCACATACTTGTCTTGTGAGATAAAGATCCCATCTTTCCTCTGCTGAACTTGTAACCCCAAAAAGAAGTTGAGTTCACCCATAGCACTCATTTGGAATTTTTCCTGCATCAACTTGGAAAACTCTTTGCTAAGCACAGAGTTTGTGGATCTAAAGATGATGTCATCTACATATACTTGTACCAAAAGAAAGTCACCTTTTTGTTTCTTGATAAACAGGCTCTGGTCAATTTTCCCCCTGTTAAAGCCATTATCCAATAGGTATTTAGAAAGAGTTCCATACCAAGCCCTAGGAGCTTGGTGAAGTCCATACATAGCCTTCTTCACCTTGTACACTTTGTTTAGGTGTTATGGGTCTTCAAACCCTGGAGGTTGCATAACATAAACTTCTTCATCAATGGTGCCATATAAAAAGGCACTCTTAACATCCATTTGGTATACTGTGAAGTCCATGAATGAAGCATAAGCCAGAAATAATCTAATGGCTTCAATCCTGGCTACTGGAGCAAAGACTTCATCATAATCAATGCCTTCTTCCTGAGTATATCCCTGTGCCACCAATCTTGCCTTGTTTCTGACTACAATGCCCCTCTCATCCTTTTTGTTCCTGAGCACCCACTTTGTCCCAATAGGCCTTGCCCATTTTGGACAATCTACCAGAATCCACACTTCTTGTATGTCAAACTGTAAGAGTTCTTCTTGCATAGCTTCAACCCAGCTTGGATCATTTAGAGCCTGGAAAATCTTCTTTGGCTCTTCTTGTGACAAAAAGGCAGTAAACAGACAACATTGCATGTTGTCATGATTAAACTTCATAGTGATGTTTGCAATGAAGCTGTGTTCCTTTGCTTGATACCTTGTTTGTCTGGGAGCTTCAGGATCACCTATGATTTGTGATTGGGGGTGATCTTTATTGATTATGTAGGTAGGTTGCATGCTCATGATTACTTCTGTTTCATCCGCTTCCAAATCAGGATTTATGGGACTATCTTGATTGGGAAAGAACTCCTCAAAAGAGTTTCCAAATGATACCGCATGACTGAGGGATGGATGTTGATGAGCTGAATACAGCTCTGAATAACTTGGACCTCCATTCCTAATTATTCTGCTTCCTCTGCTGGAAATAAGTGGACCACCAGAGATTGGTGAAGATGAGGAAATGAGTGGGGATTATCTTTTTTCATTATTAACATCATTGACAACTGGTTCCTTGTTAACAGGGGAAACATTTGGTCTAGCAGGGGAATCCTGGATTCCACTACTTTCAGCCATTCCACTGCTTTCAGAAGTTGACTTAGCAGGGGAAGGGATTGGCTGCTTCTTCCTTTAAGATGTATCATTCTCTTCACCTGTTTTTATAGCAGCATCATCAGTGGGAAATAGTGAGGGTACAGTCATGCACCTCAATGGAGGCTTCTCCACAGTAGTTGGTTCTTTTGTACCTGAAATGTTAGTATTCTGCAAAGCAACAGGCACATAATTCATGGATTTTGAAAGAACTTCAATATCAAAGAACCAATCAGGAGCTGTTTGTACATCTTCAGGCTTGTCTTCAAGAAAATCTACATGGAGATTTTCTATCACTTTGCTTGTCTTCTTGTTGAAGACCCTATATCCCTTGTTGTTTAATGAATAACCAATAAAGTACCCATCATCCCCTTTTTCATTGAACTTGCCTAGATTGTCAATTGTGTTCAGAATGATCACATGACATCCAAATGGTCTAAAGAAGTCAATCAAAGGGGGGTCTTCCATTGAACAACTGATAAGGGGTCTTTTGTGTGCCTTAACCACCAAGGCCCTGTTTTGAACATAACAAGCAGTGGCTACAACCTCAGCCCAAAAGATAACTGGAAGCTTGGAATCAGATAGCATAGTCCTTGCAGCTTCAATAAGTGTCATATTTCTTCTTTTTGCAACTCCATTTTGTTGAGGTGTTCTTGCTATACCGTATTCCCTCTTTATTCCTTTGTTTGTGCAAAAAGTGTCCAGTTTCTTGTTTCTGAATTCACCACCATTGTATGATCTCATGGTCACTACCCTCATACTTTTGGAAAGTTCAATCTGATTGATGAACCTTATGAGTACATCTGCTGTGTCACTCTTTTCAAACAGAAAGAATGTCCATGTGAACCTTGAAAAATCATCAGTAATCACCAGGCAGTACCATTTCTTCATTATGCTTGCCACAAAAGTAGGACCAAAAAGATCCATATGCAGTAATTCTAGTGGCTTGGTAGTGGTCAGGCTTGTTTTTGACTTGCAAAAGGCTCTATGTTGCTTCCCTTTTAGGCAAGCAGCACAAGTATGATCATTGTCAAAGGATTTGGAAGGAAGACCATGAACCAGATTATATTTGACCAGTTTGTTCATTTTCTTGAAGTTGAGATGACCAAGTCTTCTATGCCATTTCTTGCATTCATCAACTGAAGCTTTAGCAATGAAATAGGTTTCATTGTCTTGAAGAGAGATGTCATTGATATCAATTGTGTACATATTCTTTTGTCTTGGTGTTCTGAGCACAATAGGAGTGTTTGGTGGTAAAACAAACTCCTTCCCCAACACAAGACATTCAGTATCTGTAAACAGGACAAAGTTCTTGTTATCAGTCATTTGGGACACAAAGAAGAGATTGTACTTAAGCTCTTTTACCAAGTAGACATTATCAAATGTCATTCCATTGGTGACAATAGTTCCTTTTCCTGTGATAGTTCCATGCCCATCTCCAAAAGAAACACCATCATTGTCATGTAGGGGAACAAAGTTAGACATATAGTATTTATGTCCAGTCATACTCCTTGAGCATCCACTATCCCAATAGGCTTTATCATTCTTGGTCTGCTTTGTCACCTGCAAAAAGAAAAACAATTTAGTTTCTCTTGGGGGCCCAAGCCATTACAGACTTGGATCTACCTCGTGTATCAATATAAGATAGCTTGTCAAAGACTAGAGATACACCATTGGATTGAGTACCCCTTTTGGGTACCCAAATCCAATGAGCTGAGGCTTTCACTACTTTTCCCCATCTGCCCATGTTTCTAGAAGGCAAAACTTTGCTAGCAGGGGATACCCTAGACTTAGCAAGGGAATCCTTATGCTTAGCAGAGGGAATCCATTTTTTGTTTTGGCCTCTATTGGTGTGTTGGTAGGGTCTATAGACAGATTTATATGCAGTATGAGGTGCTGGTTTGGTCATGTAAGAGCTAGACTTGGGACATGCATCATTCACCTTTCTTAGAGCAGGAACTACATACTTATCAGATACCTTGTTTCTCAAAGCAGGGGCAACATATTTAGCAGGGGAAAAGGATTTTGCCCTTGCATTCAGAAGAATGGCTTTTGGTTGCATGTCCTTTAAAGGATTTGCAGCCACCACTTCCATTGGTGCCTGACAGTCTTGATAAGTGTGATCAAAACTGCCACAAGTGAAACAAGGTTTGGTGTTTATCACAAAGTCCTCTCCTAATTGATGAGACTTTTGGTCATTCTAATTTCTCTGATTACCTCTAACAGACCTATACATACCATCATATTTAACAATAGACTTAGAGGGCTTTGATCCTGATTTAGATTTGGGTGAACTACTCTTAGAACTTGAATCACTTCCAAAAAGTCCTTCTCTTGAAAAGAGAACAGGGTTATCTATTTTCCATTGTTTTAAAGTAATTTGTTCCTTTTTAAAGTCCCTAACAGCACTGGTTTTCACTAGTGGTTCTTCTGTTTCTGGATTATTAGGTATGTATGCATTTAAGTCAAATTCAATATCTTCCTGCTTTTTGAAACAAGAGAGACCAGTCCAAGACAAATCTTTTCTAGGACATAGAGCATGTATATTGGCAGGTGGTGGTGGTATGGTAGCATGCTCCTTTTTGACACCAAAACCTGTTTTGTCCCTAGGAGACTGCCCAATTTCAACTGCTTTTGCTAAATCTTTAGAAGCTTTTCTAAATTTTTCAACAGTTTGTTCATCTATCTTCTTATTACATCTAATAACTTCTAATTCAGCAGTTAATTCCTTAATGGAATCATTATTTTCTTTAGCATCTCTCTATAATACGACAATATGATCTCTGTAATCATTTTCTCTTTGTTTATCCTCTCTTATGGTGGACTCTAGCTGTTCTAAAGCACGTTTGTAGTTATCAAGGTCATTGTCACAATTAATATAATCAACTTTTATCTTTCTTATTTGATCATTCAATGACTCAGTATTTTTTCTACAAGCTTTAGTACAATATGAATCATCATATACCTCATTGTTTGAACTAGAGCTTGACATGAACGTAAGAGCAAAATCTTCCTCTTTTTCCTCAGCAACTAATGCTTGATTTCTTTCAACACTATCTGTCATAGCACTCCAGTCCCATCCACCTGCTCCATCTATCCCCTGCATGGCTACCATAGCCTTAACACCAGAATCATCATCCCTGCTTTCCTTCCTATAGCTACTTCCATTCTTTGGCCCTCTGCATTCCCTAGCAAAATGGCCTTTCTTGCCACAGTTGTAGCATTCTACCTTAGCTTTGTCAAATCCAGCTACATCAGAAGGATTGATGGAAATCTTCTTCCCGTACTTCTTGTAAAATCTATTGGCTCTCATGCTGAGTAAAGCCATGTTCCACTTAATGCCTATCTTCTCCAGTCCTTGCTTGCTGATTTGACTCAGATCTTCATGTAACACAGTAGATCCTTGAGATCCTTGAGATGCTATGAAAGCACAAGCAGTATCAAGACTGAAGGTTGCAGGCCTTTCTTCATCATAAGATGGTCCAGACCTTTCAGCAGGGGAATGGTTAACAAGGGAAACTTCTATTCCACTACTTTTAGAGATCCCACTGCTGTGGGATATAAATGCCATGGTGGCAGGGGAATCAGCAATTCCACTTGAATTAGTGGGAATGGTTTCTGATGTCTTCATCTCATTGACCACAGGCTCAAAAACCTTCAGGTTGTTGTAGATGTCATCGATGTTCTTATCATCAATGTCATCTCTGTTTTGCCAAATGGCTTTGTAGACAAGCCATTCTTTCTGAAGACTGTTGAGGAATCTTGCATTTACCTGTTCTCTTGACACCTCTATGTCAAAGAATTCCAGTTGAGAAACCAGATCCTGGATCCTATTGTAAATGGCACCTATTGCTTCATCACCATTTGCCTTAAAGGAAGAAAACTGGTCTATCATCTGATTCTTTTTCTTCTTCTTAGTAGCTTCATTCCCTCCAAACGTTTTACCAATCGCTTCCCAAAGCTCTTTAGCAGTTTTGTATTTTCTGAACCTTAACTGATGTCTATCAGGTAAAGCCAACAGCAAAGAGCTGTGAGCCCTGACATCATGCCTTTTTGCCTGAATCTCTTTGTCTGCAACAACAGCAAACTTGGTTTTATCACCTTTGGAGCTTTCACCAATTTCTGTCTTGTCTTTGTTCTTATCTTCAACTGGTACTGTTTTGGTGAATTGATCACCAAACTCTATGACCTCCCATAGGACATAGTGTTCTATCTTAAGATATTGCTGAATTATGAATTCCTATATTTCAAAGTTTTCAGGATCCAGAATAGGAAGTTTGAGAGCATTGTTGTTTGAGGATGGCTGAGAATCTGAAGACATGGTTGGTGTTATTTGTGAGAGATGTTTTGTTCTTGGTTTAATCAAAGTTTCTCAACAAGCTCTGATACCACTTGTTGATCCCAAACTCAGATCTTAAACCTTAGCTTGTTTAAGGGTTGTGATAGAAAGAGTAAACTCAATCTAACACTAGAGAAACTTTGCAACACAAAGTAACCAAACAAGATACGGAATATAATGTTTAGCACAAGAACAAATGTTTAAATCAAACGTTGAACTTTAATATATCATAGATATACGAATACCTAATAGTGGTATTAGGGTTACAAAACCTTAAAGTATGAAATGAAATGAACAGAGAAAGATGTGATTTACATGACAACCTGGTGAGTCCTTTTATAGCATAAGAACCCAAGTACAAGATCACTACTAACAAACTAGGAAACTATATTGGAGTAGTAACTGAAACGCATCATAATCTCTTCCAAGTTTATCTAGCAGCAGGGTCTTTGACTTCCAGCAGGGGCACCAATCCCCCTGCCTTTGTTATTTAGCAGGGGGAACTTACTCTAGAAGGGGAAACTCTGACCAACTAGCAGGGGCAAATTATACTCTTATATTTATTCCTAACAATTTGCTGCAGTTACACCAATTAAGTATCATTATGCATGGCTATTATGGGAGAACCTCTTGACATACTCTAGTACTTGATAGCTACGTTTTAAGGTTATAAAAAGGGGCTCAAAGCGAGGCATAAGAAAATATCTCACACCACTTTACTCCATTGTTATTAGGGTTTACATAAAATAAGGGATTTAAAAAATCCTTGATCATTGTTACTAGTATAAGGTTAACCATAGTTGGTTCACACCATTTCTGTTGTAGCAAGGATCTCAGAATATTGCTTGTGATTGTAGTAAGTTTGGAACAAAGCTTATAGCCTTTTTGGAAGCAATCATTGATTAATCATTTGTGGTATAATTATCATTTCCCTTATGTCATTCCTTTACATTGATTTGCATATTGTTGAAATGAACTTCTTTACTGTTATTATGGAATATTGTGTTGTGCTCTTTGGTTAAGGTTTTTACACCTTATGTTAAGATACGAATTTTTACTTTGCTAGGGCAAAGTGCGGCGCACAATTAGATTTGTGCGGCACACTTTTTCCCTGGGTACTTGATTTTAAGCATGATTTAGATGCTCTTGTATTTTATGTTATTAAGTAAGACCATTGTTATATGTTGGATTTGTTCATGACCATGACTAGTACTCATGTGAATGGATGAATTTCATGTCATCTAGTAAATGAACCTTGTTATTCGCTTTTGTCTCGATTAGTGGAATAAAACATATAACAAACTCTTGCTTAGTTTCATCTAATATTTTAGTTATCGAAATCAAACATAAACCGTTCTTAATGCTTTTGATATGACATAATCTTTAGTCGGATTGTTGTTATGTTAATCTTATGTTGCATGTACGACTAGTAATCAGCATGCTGTCTTACATTGTTTATGTGCTTATAATCACCATTGTCATCTATCTTTCAAAAGTTTGTAACCTTAACCAAACGCACCTTTAAAACCATTTGTTAAGTATATCTTTAGAACTTGTGACACTCCAGAGGTAATTGTTTTACAAATCTTTAGCATCAATACCGTGGAATGAACTGGACTTTACCATTAAGCTATGCTATACATGATAGGGTATACTTGCCCGTGTTTGTGTTTCTAGTCATTTGTGTGTGGTAATATCTTGAAAAAATTTTAAGACTTGCAAAACGAACATCAAGTTTTTGGCGCCGCTGCCGGGGATTGATTTATTATTGGTTTAAAAAATTCTAAAAATACTTGGTAAATAAAAATATCTAAATACGCCATACAGATTTCTGGAAATCTAAAAAAGTTTTTACAAAAAGCATAAAGTGCGCCGCACATTTCAAAAGTGCGCCGCACATTTCCTAACAAATTTTAAAAATGTTTGAAGAGACAATCCCAAAACACCACCAAAACCTTTTACTCGCAACACTTACTGCTGAAAACATGAGAAATGCTTTGCGTGTACTTATGCTTTTTGAGCTTTTGTGTTTGTTCATATTAAATCTTAAGAAAAACCAAAAATATTACTTTCAAAATTTTATCTTCCAAATTGTTTGCTCTTTGGTAGGATAATTTGCTTTGGTATAACTTGTTTAGCATTTATCATAATTTGTGGTAATTTTTCTGAATTTTTAAACACAACAAAAATACAAAAAAATGAGAAAACAAGCAAAAACAAAAAAACGATCATATTATTCAAGACACTTGTGGAAAATGTGCCAAATTTGGTTATGATATCTATAATTGATCACTTTATGAGAAAATGTTATATTGCATACTTGAAAACATGGATTAGTTGGTTTACAAGTAAAGAGAAGGAGGAACATTATTATGATTACAGAAAGTGCGCCACACATTTCAAAAGTGCGCCGACTTTTCTGTATCGCGCAAAAGTGCGCCGCACATTTTAGAAGTGCGCTGCACAACTGGAGAAATAGAATAGAAAAAGCTAGTAACATGCTCAAATGGAAATATTCATTGAAATTAACGAGTTGCCTGAAAACTTTAGGGTATGAAATATCATTTGGATTTTATGGCACTAACATAGTAATGTTTCTTTTGATGTGTTATTGTTTTAAGATGGATCCAAACACTAGCCTTGGTAGACTATGCTTAGGAATGGATGAGCATATTAGCCTAAATGACAAAATAGAATCGGAAGGAGAATGGATAGGATCAGAATGTAAGGACTCAGCCGATAGCGGGGTTCAAAAGGTTCTAACTTTTTATCGTATGGAGGACTTGACACCAAGTGAAAAGTACCTAATGCCTTGCCATGTGGAAGGAAAATTTGCCTATGATGGGCAAGTGGATTTTGAGTTGGAAAGAAGCTTAATCAGTAATGAACTTGTAGTTGAGCTTGGCTTAACCTACAACACTCATCGAAATGGAGACAAGGAGATAGATAAAAAGCTTGTTGTTATGATCAAAGACGATTGTTTTTCGTTGACTTCTTTGTCAATCCGGAAGATGACGATTGTGAACCTTGTGTAATCTTTGGGAGATCTTTCCTAAAGCAAGCTAATGCACAACTTGACATTACTTGTGGCATACTCACTTTATGGCCAAAAGTACATGATAACTTAGACTCTAGGGAAATTGATGAAATACTTGATAACCTCAACTTTGATGATTTAGCACCGATTAAAATCGAGGAGATTGATGCTCCTAGATTTGTTTGTAGCATGGGGAAAAACAAAAGGAACAAAGGAAAGAAGCCCGCCCACACTTACAAATTAAGCTACAATGGTGAGGGACCTTCACTCACTATTAATAAGCCTTCGACTAGAGAAGAACTATATATGGAGGAATTGCAAGAAGACATAGAAGAAAGAGTCATGTTGTTGAACATGAATCGCCCAATCATTGAAACTTTAAAATATAGTGATAAATATAAAATGATTGTTGATGCGGTCTTGCTTGACAAATCAAAAGTTGAAGATGGACTCAGGCTGGATTATGAAGACGTGGCTATCCAAATGCTTCATGAGAACAAGGTAATGCTTGAAAAAGAAGATCCGGGGTACTTTATCCTACCAATAAGGTTGGAGGGTAAACTACTTATAATTCTTTGGTTGATACCGGTTCAAATGTTAATGTTATGCCTTATGGAATCTTCAAAATGCTAGATGTTGGTAGAGTCAAACCAAGGTTTGATCATATCAAAATGCTTGATCACTCCTATGCGGAGGGATTTGGTCGTTTGCTTGGAGTTCTTTGCCAAGTGTGGACAACCACACTATTAGCCAATTTCATGCTTCTCGATATTCCTATTGATCGAGATATTTAATTAGTGGTTGGAAGAAAATTTTTGCACACCATTGGTGCAAACATAGATGTTGGAAAAGCTATTATGACTAGCTTTGATGGGTTTGTCCATCAAAACTATAATGTTCTAAAAGCGAAGAAACATGATGATAGTGATGATGAAGACGATAAGCACTATACCATGGAAAGAGATGAGAACAGTATGTCAATCTATGGTCCACATTTGCAACCATGGACAGAACCGGAAGAACTTTTGGACGCGTCACTAAGTGAAAGGAGCTACCATAACCATTTCTTTGACATATGTATATACAATAAGATTGTGGGAATGCTTGGAGCACTTCCTGTTTCATTGAAATACAAAGACTGGCAAGTGGGGAACAAACGAGAATTTGAAAACATAGCTAAAGATGGAGATAGTGAATGACATGTTGCCATGTTCATTATTGATCCATGTGGAAAGAGGTACAAAAAAGTGTACGAGACAAAAGACACCAATAGAGAGGTCTCGGGACGTTACACGGAGAGTGATATCATGTCACCTCTAAACTTCTGCAACAACTAAGAATGGAGGAATTAAAGGAGTGCACCATTGGCTCCTAGTTACTTTATGCATTTTAGTCTTTTTTGTATGTAGATAAAAAAATAAAACGAAGTGAAATCTAAGAGTCCTAGAAGTTTTAGGATGGTCTTAGAAGAGGAAATGTTTTCCTTTTAGGACGTTTTATCTTTCTTTTACGAAATCGATTGAATTGGAGGTTTTTGTTTGAAAACTTTCTGTCTAGTAAGTAATTTACAGTAATATGGTCATTGAGCGCAGAATGTGCGCCACATATTTCAAAAGTGCGCCACACTTCTGGACGGATTTTTGTATATACTTCCTTTTATCTCATTTGAAACTAAAAAAACACACAAACACCTTACGATTTTCGGATCATCACCCAAAAATAATTTTGTTTTTTTTACTCCAATTCATATTCGAGATCATGTCTAAGGTAGGCTTTTATCTTTAATTCATTTACATTTCATTTTATTTAGGGTTTAATTTTTTGATTAATTTTTCAATTAGGGTTCTTAGTGATTGGTAATCAAATTGCATTTCGATTTATAATTAGAAATGAGGATAATGATTAGGAAAGGATTAGATTGTTAGATGAAATTGATAAAAAAATATAAAAAAGAGGGTTTTTGAAATCAAACCCCAAGATTGAGCAATGTCGCAGATTGAAATGAACTAGGAATGGTTTAGTGTTCGACTCTAGCCATTGTTATCGTTTAGAACCATTAGTTTGCGGATTTTGGTTAAGATTATTAGAACCTCAGCATGTGTAGATATACGCAGAATGTGCGCCACACTTTTTAGAAAGTACGCCGCACTCTGGCGGATTTTTCCCAGAAAGTACGTCGCACTTCTCAGAAGTGTGCCACACTTTTCACCTGATAAAAGAACAAAATGTTCAAAACACTAGCATAGGGTTGCCGTTGACCCCTAATGTTTATCTAACATTAATATATGTTTGTTTATGTGATAAATTTTGTAGAACACATGTTTAGGAAACTATGAGATCGACTCATCAAGCCGAGGGAAGAGGGAAAGCCTATCGAGTCGGAAAGTGCCGCACTCATGGGGTTCCTAATCATCCATTCTTGAATTGGCCTGGATGTACATCTGATGCCAAAATCATCTACAACAATGCTCTTAGTCTTCTACTGCCGAAACAAATTTTCGCACCTAGCATTGTGGATTTTGAAATTTTGAGGGATCTTGGTTGTGAAGCTCAAATTAGGTAAATGCTATCAATAGTTTTGACAGAGGCTGGAGGAAATGAAGTCTTGTTTCAATCCAATGCTTGGATTCGTGCTTTTACTTGTAGGGAAAGATCTATGCGGAGCTTTGTCTTGAGTTTTTCTCGACATTCAATCTTGATGAGGACGTTGATGATGATGAGCTATTGACTAGGAAAATCATGAGTTTTAGACTTTGTGGGAAAGGACATTCGTTGACTTTAAAAGAATTTGCTAAGTACTTGGAGTTGTACACTAGAGAGGAGCGAGATGAGGAAGGATTTGAAGTGTATTTTCAAGGAGGAGAACGTGAGCATGGGAACTTCAATGCTAGTGAGTTTTGCGCATTAATTTGTCTGGATGAGGAAACTTTGAGCTTATCTAGGAGCTCCACCACTAGGATTTCTAGTCCACTTTTGAGAGTGGTCCAAAAGATGATTGCTTACGTAGTTTGCCAACGAACCACGAGATATGATAAGGTTCAAAAGAATGATTTGTGGTTGTTGAGCATGTTTAGGGGCAAGAACCGTGCGCAATATTCTAATGTGGCTTGGGTTATTACAAACTGGATGAAAAGGAAAGGTCCTGGAAGTCAATCGGGTAGTATGATGGTGTGTGGACAATTTGTGACTAGGTTGGCCCGAAGAATGAGACTTTTAACCGATCAAGTTATGGGTAACCTTAGTACACCGATCATATGTGATACCATTGACAAAACCACTTTAAGAGATTTGATTAGAGGAGATGGAAGGTTGTTACGAGAAGACGCGCCGACGAGAGCACCACGTGTGAGCATGCTGCGAGCTCCTCGTGCATCACTCCAAGATGTTTGTGATAGGATGGGAAGGATGGAGGTTAGGCAAGATTAGCTTGGGTTTATGATGGAGCGACAATGTTATAGCATGGATCGATACGCTCCGGTTTTCGAGAGAATGGCAGAACAATATAGCGTTCCGATGAGTGGACCTTATGGACCACCCGAATATCACCATGAGCCATTCTACTACTCCCAACAACCACCACCTTATCCACCATACTTCCACCCATCCAATGCTCCAAGGAATGATGATACTGAAGAGGATATGTGATGCCTCTTGTGTTTGTGACTCATGTGTTAGTCACAATTTGAAATAATTTGAAACAATTTGAAAATAATTTATTTGGTTGTGTAATATGCCTTTGTTGGCACGTAGGACAAAACTAATACTTTGTGTGTGGATTTTTAATTTTTATTTGGTATGTAAGATATGTTTGCGTAAATATTTCGTGTTCAATTGCAGAAAATAAGCGAGTCAAAGCACAATAAGGCGAAGATTGAAGACTTCGGCTTCGTTCGCGACTCAGAATAAAAGGGGAGTATTATTCTTATTTTCCTCTATTTTTACTTTTTCCTTATGTTTAGCATTAGGAACAATGCTCATAATAACTATGGGGGGGGTGATAAGCGGTAAATAAGAGCGTTTTTAGTTGAAATTTTTTTGTACTTTCTGTGATAAAAAGTGCGCCGCACTTTATAATTGTGCGCCGTACATTGTGGCAGATTTTTGAAAATTTTTGTGTTATGTATATAAAAAAAAACCATTTTTGTTGAAAGATTGATAATTCCTATATTTGCAAAGCTATTTTGACTCGGAATTGATAACGTTACTTACACAATATCTTATTCACAATTGTGAGGATTTTTAGCATATAAATCGTAAGCATTCTTACGCTTTAAATCAAATTTGTGAGTATGCCGATGGTTATTTTAATTCTAGAACTTGTTCTTGGTAATCTTTACGAGACCTTAGTGGGATCATACTTGTATGATAAAAAGTATTTTAAATGATTAGGAGGCAAAAGAAAAAAAGAAAAGATTGAAAGTTTTTGCCGATGTTTTAAGACGATAATATATTGTGGAAAACCATGTTGCGAGATGATAGTAGATCGTAAGTATGGAGGAAGACATATTACCCCAAGGTAAATAAAAAAAAGAATAAAGGCAAAAAGTAAGCCTACAAGTGTGAAGTAGAAATATGTAGAAACAATAAAAATGGTGGAAAATGATATGTTATTTATTCTTTTTAACATGCGGTGGTAATAAATTTTTTGAAAAAGACCTCTTTTGATATTTTACTTGGTGCTTACGCCAAATTGGTTTAGTTTAGTTCAGTGTACAAGCTTATGGTAATTTACTTTTCATGACTGTGCTTTTTGAGCGATAATTTACCCGTATAAAGAGAGTGTGTGAAATCAAAATATCTACTTCGTAAGGTGTTTTGTGGTGTTATCTTTGCTTAATATTATTGGCCTTATCAATTGTTCTCGACACCTATTAAAAAATATTTTTACCTTACTTGAGGACAAGCAAGAAGTTAAGTATGGGGGAATTTGATAACTCCTCATTTATACATGTTTGTAATGATGCATTTGTCCTTATTTGCTATGTAAATAAATAAATCATGTGTTGAAATGTTACTAATAATGTGTATTGTTTGATTGTAGTGAAGAAATAATCATCTGGACCAAAGATATGAAGAAATAAGAAGAAAATAAAGAATGCTGAAAAAGACCCAAAAGTGCAGCACACAAATATAAAGTGCGGCGTACTTTCTGTGAAGTACGATTTTGAAGAACTACCTAAAGTGCGGCGCACAAAAGATAAAGTGTGGCGCACATTTGCAAAATGAAAGTGCGGCGCACTTCTGACTAAGTGTGGCGCACATTTGCTGCAGTTACACCAATTAAGTATCATTATGCATGGCTATTATGGGAGAACCTCTTGACAGACTCCAGTACTTGATAGCTACGTTTTGAGGTTATAAAAAGGGGCTCAAAGCCAGGCATAAGAAAATATCTCACACCACTTTACTCCATTGTTATTAGGGTTTACATAAAATCAAGGATTTAACAAATCTTTGATCATTGTTACTAGTATAAGGGTAACCTTAGTTGGTTCACACCATTGCTGCTGTAGCAAGGATCTCAGAATATTGCTTGTGATTATAATAAGTTTGGAACAAAGCTTATAGCCTTTTTGGAAGCAATCATTGATTAATCATTTGTGGTATAATTCTCATTTCCTTTATGTCATTCCTTTACTTTGATTTGCATATTGTTGAAATGAACTTCGTTACTGTTATTATGGAGTAGTGTGTTGTGCTCTTTGGTTAAGGTTTTTACAACTTATGTTAAGATACGAATTTTCACTTTGCTAGGGCAAAGTGCGACGCACAATTAGATTTGTGCGGCACACTTTTTCCCTGGGTACTTGATTTTAAGCATGATTTAGATGCTCTTGTATTTTATGTTATTAAGTAAGACCATTGTTATATGTTGGGTTTGTTCATGACCATGACTAGTACTCATGTGAATGGATGAGTTTCATGTCATCTAGTAAATGAACCTTGTTATTCGCTTTTGTCTCGATTAGTGTAATAAAACATATAACAAACTCTTGCTTAGTTTCATCTAATATTTTAGTTATCGAAATCAAACATAAACCGTTCTTAATGCTTTTGATATGACATAATCTTTAGTCGGATTGTTGTTATGTTAATTAGATGTTGCGTGTACGACTAGTAATCGACATGTTGTCTTACATTGTTTATGTGCTTATAATCATCATTGTCATCTATCTTTCATAAGTTTGTAACCTTAATCAAACGCACCTTTAAAACCATTTGTTAAGTATATCTTTAGAACTTGTGACACTCTAGAGGTAATTGTTTTATAATTCTTTAGCATCAATCTCGTGGAACGAACTGGACTTTACCATTAAGCTATGCTATACATGATAGGGTATACTTGCCCGTGTTTGTGTTTCTAGTCATTTGTGTGTGGTAATATCTTGAAAAATTTTTAAGACTTGCAAAACGAACATCGACAATATAATAAAATAATACTAGAATACGTGTTATACATTAATCAAAAGTACAGTAAAATACATTAACCAGTAGTACACAAGAATAGTCAGATTTATCAAAAATAACTAGTTACGGAGGTACCGTAATCATGACACTTGAGGCACCAGTGTCATGACTCCTCTGCGGGGGAGTGATTTCTCGCAGCGTCCCTTTTATTTTAGCTTGGCCATTTTATCAGTATTATCAGCGGGGCGTATGGATGCATCCTAGGTTATCATTTTTCAGTTTATCAGGTGAATGTGGTGTGTGCTCTACATTCTTCACATTGGAGTTGATCCATCCACCCAGCTTATCAGTTAGAGGTCACCCCTCTATAGCATGACGAGGTCACCCCTCTATGTTTTCATGCATACGTTGTTACAACACATGACCTATATAAGCTCTTGGTACTTTAAATACAATAAATGCATGTTTTCAGATTTAACAGATAATAATCAGCTTTACTATTTATAAATTAGACTTTTCAGAACATACACAGTTTTCAGCTGCTCTTTACTTATCAGTTTTATAGCTTCAGTATTTGTTATCTGTTTCATTCCAGTACATTCTTATCATGCGTTATATCCGTTCACTGGGCGTTATGCTCAGCCGTAGTTTTCCTTTCATGTTTCAAACGGCAGGTACACATGGATGCTCTTAGGATTCTGAGAGAGTATGTGCGTTGGATGGAAGCTATCCAGACTTCTTTACTTTATGCACTTCATACATTAATTTTCCTGTTTGGACATTGTTTAGTCCTTCCCTTCAATACTTATTCTTTTATACTTGAGCTTATGTTTGGATTACCGATGTTTGATTCTGGTATTTCTATTATGGTCAGTTAATGTTTTCAAGACATTTTCCTTGCATGCTTTGATGACACGCCATATATACATGCGGTTCACTTATCCAAGTGGAGTGTTACAATCCAGTGGTAATTTCAGCATTCCAGGGGTTGTGGATGGTAGCGGGTCGGATTGCCAGTTACCTAGTCTTCCAATGATTCCGTTGTACGACGATGGTGATTGTATTACCATGAAATTCATCTAGACAGTTGTTAAGTTCTTTGAGTATCTGACTGCTACTAATAGCCGTTGCTGCCCTAGCGGCCAGATTTCTCCATTGAAACTTGTTAACGACGACGTGACCGGTATTAACTGGTTTTTCACCTTTACCCGTAACCGTTTGAAGCAGTGTTCGTAAAGAATTTTTGTCGAGGATCCTCCGTCAATGTACATGTGGTGGACAGTGTGGCCCCCATGTTTCCTTCGATTGTCAGTGGCCCCTTAGCTACACTGCTTGCGGTTAAAGGACATAATGAAATTTCATTTTCTTGAGAAAACTTTTGCCTGACCCTTTGTTTAGTTATTCGTTTCCATGACTGCACCATGTAGATGGTCACGGGTTTGTCCTTGGCTTGATCTTTTTTTCTTTCTTTTTTTCTTATCTTTTTCATCCTTTAATTCCTTGATGAGATTTTTGAACTTGCCTACTTTTACCATCTAATCAATTTGCTTTTTGAGGTACACGTATTCGTCTGTTGCGTGTCCCTTTCACCGTGGTACTCACAATACTTGTTACCAACGCCCTTTCCACCAGAGTGGTCATTGGCGGTGGTTTTGGGAAATTTTCCCTTTCGGTTTCTAATATCTCCCTTCGAGTCATTGTTAGAGGGGTGTACTTATTGGATCTACTCCCTCATCTCTTCTAGGTGCGACAATCATTATTTCGGTCTCTATTCCAGTCGTTGGATTGCTTCGTAGGGTGGTCTTCATACATGTAGTTTGAATAACCTTTCTTGTTATACGTGGTTGCGGTTTCTCCGCAGATGAAAGCTCTTGTACGCTCCATCATCTCGTGAAAGCTCCGGGAACCCTGTCATTCAGTCGCTTGATAAGCTCATGATTGGTTATCTCGTTCGTAATCTAGAGATCTTCAAGATCTCTGGAAAAGCCTTGACCTGTATACATTCATCTTTGAAGCGTTCCGGGTACGCGTCCATAGATTCTACATGGCGTTGTTTAACCCTTCCGGGCTCAACCGGGCTCTTTGCTTACTTCTTTCGCTGCATAAAGTTTCTTTTGAAAGCCCTACACAGTTCTTCAAAGCCATCGATGCTTCACCTTGGTAGTTTGTTAAACAAGTTTCATGTGCCGCCTATCAGCGTAGAATTAAACATGTGGCGCCACGTAGGTTCCGGCCATGCTTCGATGTGGGTGGATGTCTCGAAGACCGTTAGATGGTCGCCCAGGTCCCATGATCCGTCATAGGTTTTGACATTCGACGACATACTACTTTTCTTGGTATCCGCAAATTCATGTATGCGATTCGTGAATGCACCGACTTTCGACGACGCCATGAAAGGGACAAATCCTTATTCCTTTGCATGTGGCGCCTATGTCTGTATTTCCAGTGTCCTGTGTCACTGTCCTCGTCATCTAAGGAATCAAGTGGGGATGAGTAATCACTCTTGCGACGTTTTCGATGGGGAGACTTCGAGTCAAAACTGGAGGGATCTCTTCTAGGGGAACGTCCTCGCCTTTTGGATCGACTACGATGTATCTTCCTAGACCTGCGATACCGAGAGTCCTAGGTTAGACTCCTATCCCTATGACTAGGAGTGTCAAATGGGCCGACCCGAACCGACCCGAACCCGATAAGGTCTTATAGGGTCGGGTTGATTCGGGTCCAACTAGCTTATCGGGTTTATCGGGTCAACCCGATAGACCCGATAACCTTATATGGTCGGGTTAGGGTTTTTATAAATTTGTTATCGGGTTATCGGGTTGACCCGATAAACTCGATAAGTTATAAACCCCATTTGAAATTTATACTTTATTAATTGGTTCTCCTGTTTCATAGCCTATTAGTTAGTCACAGTTTGTAGTTAATGATGTGGTTCTAGTGAACCATATGATTTGTACCAGTAGTTAATTATCCTCATTTTTAGGCCAAATAAAATGCTTATTGTCAACAGGATTCAAAATAAGCTTGTAATACGCGTTGTCTTTTTTCGTTATATGTTGGGAAAAAGAAATATCAATGTCATGTTGATCAAATTTTTAAGTTGATTTTATATTGGATTATATTTTGAAAAATAAAATAAATTGTAATAAGAGATCAACATATAACCCGATAACCCTATAAGCCCGACCCGATAACCCGCAACCCGATAGACCCTAACCCGATAAACTCGATACCTTATAGGGTCGGGTTGCGGGTTAGTTTCTATTTTATCAAAACCCGATAAGACCCGACCCGCTAAACCCCAAACCCGACCCGATAACCCGTTTGACACCCCTACCTGTGACGCCCGCCAAGTCTTGCTTGGACATTTGTGCGATGAGTGTTTTCGTCTAGTGCGTCGGGAGCTTCCTGCTCTGTTGACCATTCTGAATGCTCGGAAGCTTGTTTCTCCTCAATATCTTCATTAGGGACTTTGTTTCCAAGTCATTCAGAGACATGGGGCTTTATGAGACTCTCCTCCATGGTGTGACTCTTCCTGCGCCCAGGGGAGTTGTTCCGGCGCCTTCCCTCATGAGAATTTTTGAGCTTGATTCGAAGTTGAGATGAGTCCGCAGATCTCCACCAGGGGTGTTCCTCATTATTTCGGTCATGAGGGGACGGGGGCTTCATAATTTTGAGTTACGAAGTATTCGAGGTGTACCCCGAGCGCAGGAGTAGTTGTGTAGTCTTCTAGCACTGCGTCTTATTGATGTCGAGCTTCTATTTGTGGCGAAGATGGTACCACTGCTGACCCTGGAGTTCCCGTGGCCGGTATCGGTACAGTAGTTATAAAAAAGGGTGAGTTGAGAACCTGAGATGGTGGCCTGACTCATACATTTTGATTGTTTGGTCCTCCGAGAGTTATTGAGGCTGGTTTAGTGGAGACAATAGTTGTGTCGTTTGGTTGCGATCTCTTCTTAGACGGATCCGCTGGTTAGAAGATCCGCCTCTTGTCTTAGTCATCGCAAAGCTTAGTGTAAGGTCCCACGGATGGCACCAACTTGTTGAAAAAAAATTGGTTGGACCTTGAGTGACCCGAATTAGAGGTAATTCGTGTATTGGATCTTGATAGAGGGATCATGTGCACTAAGAAAAAGCATTGTTAGGCTTACCGTGGGATTGTCTCCCACGATTAGACTCCGGCTTGAGAGTAAGTAATCGGTTTAAGGTGATAGTCGATTAGGATTTAGTGATTTCAAGTGAATCGTACCTTTGAGTGGAACCGATGGGTTCTTTTTATACCCGATGGAACCCTAGTTGGGTTCCTCAAATCGTGCGACCTAAGGAGAGGATAATTACCATTTACACAAGATTCTTATTTTTAATTAAGGAGAGTGTATATCCTATTAACTTGGGTGAATCATATTCCCAATTAGACTATTCTTTTATTCGACCCTGATCGCGTGCGACCAGGGCGCGACCCACATGAGACAACATGCGACAACCATCCATTGGGCCTATCATGTCAATGTCGTTGCTTTTAGTAGATACATGATGGACTAGATACGGGTAGTACCCGTGGGTCGAGCTATATGGTCTGTCTAGGAACTATACGTCATCATTTATGATATATGTTTTCGTGTTTTTAAAATGTTCATATAATATTAAAAAATGTATAAAGAAGAAAGATAAAAAAACAACACTTAAATAAGTTTCCAAATTTACAAAACGAAAATTAAAACACAAACACACGTTTCTTTAAATTCTCACTCTGTTTCCGAGTATAAAAAGGGAAGAAGAGAGATGGAGTGGGGAAAATGGAAAGAAGTAAAAATGAGAGGAAGAATAAATGATATTTTATATGTGTTCTTGAGTTGAAAAGAAAAGATGAGGGTGTAAGTAAGAATAATGCTAAAAAATGAGCTTCACATGTTTTCATTCCAATTTGGGAAGAAAATTAAGAGAGTAAACTTGATGTAATTTATTCCCTCTCCTCTTTTGAAAAATCTCAAAAACGCAAACTTTTTAATTACACCCCAAATCTTTTCCTTTCACTTCAAAATATAAACTCGGAAATAGAGCGTTTGTGAAGATGAAAACCCTTCTCTTTTCTTACAAAACAGAAACAGGAAACGAAGGAAAGTTACTCCTCATTTTGTTTTCTCAGTTAATTGAGGTAAATTATTGATATCGTGGTGGCAGGTTTGTGGTTTGTTATTAAGGATCTTGGTTTGAAGATCAATGCTTCTGTTGGGGTCATCTTATTCTATTTATGTATAGCTATTTTGTGTTGCTTATTTTATAAACTTGTGGCAGAGTTCTTGTTTTCACATAAGATGATATTCATATTTAAGTTTATGTTTTATTCCTTTAAAACATTACTAGTACGGAGTATATGTTATTATCGTTGCAATAAGTTCTTATTTGAATATATGTTTAATTATCTTACCAAACTGTAACAAACTATATGTTTGGTTAGACTTTTGCATTGATTTAAAATAAGTCGTTACCAAACTGGATCAAACGAAGCAAAATCGTCCTTGAAACGCCCTTGACACGAGTAAATTTTTTTTTGTCAACGCAGCAATAACGGAAGAATTTTAAAATACTTGACATTTATAGAATAGACTTTTTTAACATTCATAAACGTGCTTGACATAGCAATCACAATACATGTACTCCATTCTTGAAAGTACTCCATTCCTGAAAGTACTCTATTTCTGAAAGAACTCCATTTCTGAAAGTACCCCATTTCTGAAAGTACTCCATTTCTGAAAGTACCCCATTCCTAAAAGTACTCCATTCAAAACTTTAACATAAAATTTATATATATAACCTGGAACATTTCTGTACATAACATGGCAAACGGAAACATACTACTTCAAAATTAGAGAGTTTGCCAAACACTCCCATTTTTGACCCACTACTTACATGACATGTTCATAAACTATTTAGACTACTTGAAACTAGACATAAACATGATTCGACACTGTTTTAGACTTCTGAAAACATAAGGGGCGTTACAAGAAATATCAAAGTGCTAGAATGAGTCACTCGTCACCTATGTCGAGCGTAACCGTCTTCTCCCAAAATGCACTTCTAGCTACTATCTACAAGCCCCCAACATCTATCTTCAATTACCTACATAAGACATAAACTGAGAACGGTAAGTCCTTGCGACTTAGTGAGATAACGAAATCTGAATAATACTTGTGAATATAATACATGAATCTATAAACAAATAATTCTATATATGGTACGACTATTAGTCGTCATGTAACTTGAATGTGCTTGTTTGAATTGGGTCATCCACAAAGGACGTTATTCCTGAATTAAACACATGTCATCCACTTAGGATGCTTGGGTCATCCACTTAGGATGCTATTATACAAGCACGGGTCATCCACTTAGGATGCTTGAACGGGAATTCCATATCATGCACTTCTTGGGCACGCTACATGTCATTAATGCATTTCTAAAGCAATCTATTATACAATGATGCTCTTTGTAAGCATATTTAACATGGATATGATACTCCTTGTGAGTACCCTTAGCATAATAAGGATGCTCCTTGTGAGCATCTTAACTTGACTAGTTTTCGGCTAAACCCGAATTATGATAAATAATACTCGACTACTTCTGAGTCTATAAACATGATAACCTTCGGCTAAAACCGAAGCTACACATCATTCTTACCTCATGTTTAAACTAGTACATGAAGTTAATCCGTTACTCACCTCTAAGTCTTGATTATGCTTCCGTGAGCTTTCAAATAGTACCTAATCGTAATATGACCATACTAGGACAATTAGAACCTGAAAATTCATGTATCTAACATGTATTAGGTCTAAACCACTTAAATATAAACACGTAAGATGCTATTTCATCCTTCAACACTTTTTACTAAAAGTCATATTTATGCAGAATTTATGCAGTCTGCTGAACTTTCCTGTTTCTGACCTTATTAAACCTGGAATTCAGACCTGCAACCAATTTTGCTAGAAAGTAGATTCTTTCGCCTTTCCGAAAAGGTAAGGCACACTCCAAACGGAGTTACAATTATTTTTCTATGATTTTTCAAAGTCTGCGCAAATTTCTGCAAAGCTTGCTGTCCTGTTTTTAAACATGTCCAAAACGACCCAAAACCAATCATAAACTGTTCTAATCATGTGTAAACTCATAACTCAGCTTATATAACATGTTAGGGATCATTTACAATAGAATTAACACTTATATCATGTCTAATATTACTTTTAAAAGCTTAAACCAAACACCCCTTAACTTAACAAACATAAACATGGAGTATGCTCGTAACATGATCTCTTATCCATCTAATATACATAATTCTAACACATAAATTATAACATAACTTCATAATAATATGATTTCTAGTAACATGTTCTATCCCAAATAAAAGCTAGGGTTCATAAAACCCCTAATTCACATAATCCCCAAATTAACACAAACCCTCAATTGGCATAAACCTTTAAGTTCAATATTTAACAATAACAAGGACATGATCTTACCTTGAATATGATATGATTACCAAGACTTTATTACTTCTACAATTCCTTCAAAACTTCACTACCCCTTTTTCTTGATTATGGATTAGACTTAACATATAAACATTGAACAAGTACTATCTCCCTCTAAAACCTGTGAAAGTGATAGACACGTATGGAACAACTAATGGACACGTGGGTTTTTCTTATTAACTTTCTTGGGCATGAAGTTTATAAGCCCACAAGGTCCAAATGGTAATTCTACATTTTAACGATCGCTAGCCTTTTCGTTAAATCCTTTGCACCATTAGTCATTTCTCTTAACAATTTATAATTTGTTGGCAAGAATGGTCCCTTTAGTTCTTTTCTCTAATGAAGCATAATATTCTATAAATAATAATGATATTACACTTATAGTTTGATTATCGAGTTTGACTAACCAATCACGTAGAGCATTCAAACTTATAAAGTCGTAGTCAAACATACGCGATGGCATTTTGGTAATAAAATACCTAAAACCCGATTATGGGGTGTTACAACTCTCCCCCACTAGAAATGTTCGTGTCCTCACGAACTCCCTCGAGAAAACTATTCTACTTTAATTCTATCTATCTTTTAAATCTTCCCTGCTAAGCTTATTCTTATGCATGGGATAAGTTCATTTATACTGATTCTGAATTCTATCTAACATGAATTATAAACATATAGTTACCTGAACCTTCACCGACTTCATGCTTAGCTGCTGCTTCTGCTAATGTCATATGCGCACGACCCCGTGTTCTTGCATTGCTCATTTCTCTATGATCTGCATTTTTGTATTGTCTATCGGTTTGTATCGCGGGTTTCCTTTTCGGGCAATCCTTACTGTCATGATCTATTCCGTTAGATACATCACAAACTCTCCTTGGTTTAACACAATCCCTGCTGAAATGACCAGTCTGACCACAACGATAACACTCATTTCTCCCCGCTCTACATTCACCAAAGTGCCTCTTCTTGCAAATCTTACATACTGGATAATCAAACTTTTGACTATTCCCCCTTATTTCTGATTTGTATCTCCTTTCTCCTTCTATTTTTGCCCCCTTTGAAGAAGAATCCCTGTGATCATGCTTTGGTTTCGGAGGACTAGGTATATCTCTCATAGTTTCTTGTTCCCGATCAAGTGCTGCATTCACCAAGTCATTAAAGTTTCGACAATTAGTTGTAGAAACAAACTCCCGAATATCTTTTCTCAGCAATTCTCTATAGTGGTCCATTTGTTTCTTCTCATCATCAGCATACTCGGGTACAAATCGGGCTCGATCCATGAACATCCCAGTGAACTCACTGACCGTCTCTATCGTTTGATGCATTCCGAGAAACGCTCTTCGGATCTTTCTCACTTCCGCTTCTGGTGCGAAAACTTTAAGAAACATATCTTTAAATTCTTGCCATTCTACTCTATCTATCACTTCTGTTCCCTTACTACGTTTTGTTAAATCCCACCAGTCCTTCGCACGCTTCCTTAGCAAATATGCAGC
The DNA here is from genome assembly GCA_025667525.1 of Glebionis coronaria. NCBI lineage: Eukaryota > Viridiplantae > Streptophyta > Magnoliopsida > Asterales > Asteraceae > Glebionis > Glebionis coronaria. The sequence goes on along the minus strand of CM046876.1, from coordinate 492,039,232 downwards.
AAACCTAACTTTAAATTCTGGTGGACATATACTTACATTAAATGCCTCTTCCATATCTAGCAGCCACCTGTAACTAAGTATCAGATCTTGTTCACCTTGAAATTCAGGAGGATCACATGCCCCGAAATTTTCGTACCCAAAGTTGTTGTGCTGTTGTTGGTTAATCCCGATTGCATTTTCTGCTATGTTTCCTGTGCGTGGACCATCGTTTCTCTTATTGAATTCATTGCTCACTACCTGAGTAACAGTTTCTGTAACCTTGCTCACGAGAGTTGGAACTAATGTCTCTAATGCCCGAGAAACCTCACCCGCTATCAATTTCTTTAACTGATCTTGATCTTGGTCTATTTCATTCAACTATATATGATGTATATGATCTGAAGCTGTTTCATGTGTTATGCTCGGTCCACTTGATTCAACATTCACGGGTCGGCGCTTTTCTGTACTCATTTATGTATTTTCTTGAATACTTGTCATTTCTGGTGAACTGAAAGTTAAACACTGACATATAAGATTTAATTATCTATCTATAATCACAATTCATATTTCTAGAATCATATTCTGTTTATTTAGTTGCTAATATCAACACGTATCATTCTATTAGTCGGTGCTTTACTTGTCTGCCTAGGTTCATTTTAGAAGTTCCTCGGGACGTTTTATGATCCAAATAATTTCAAGTTATATGACGTAACTATTATCACGTTGGCCAGGCGTCATAATACTTGCGTCAAATAAACATGTCATTATTGCCAACATATTGCATCCCGAATCATAACTAAAACAACCTATCTGTCATCATGTTCTCTTCTGATATCGCTACTCTGCTATTTCTGTACTTTGAGCATACAATAAACTTCACGTTCTAACATATAATCTGCTAATGCTAAACATGATCTAATAAAGCATGGTATAAATATTATGCGCGTTCTAGTGGACATGGCATACTATTTATGATAAAGTTAACTAAGCATAACATATCTCAATACTAATCATGAGTAAAGATGGTTCTAATCAAATCTACATGGTACGTAATAAGGTCTATATGTTCTATGGCCAATAAAGAGCTATGGTTTAAGTCCAAATACCCTCCTAATGACGGCGGATACTCGGATCCCTCAAACCAAACGCTCTGATACCAACTTGAAACGCCCTTGACACGAGTAAATTTTTTTTTTCAACGCAGGAATAACGGAAGACTTTTAAAATACTTGACATTTATAGAATAGACTTGTTTAACATTCATAAACGTGCTTGACATAGCAATCACAATACATGTACTCCATTCTTGAAAGTACTCCATTCCTGAAAGTACTATATTTCTGAAAGTACTCCATTTCTGAAAGTATCCCATTTCTGAAAGTACTCCATTTCTGAAAGTACCCCATTTCTAAAAGCACTCCATTCAAAACTTTAACATAAAATTTATATATATAACCTGGAACATTTCAGTACATAACATGGCAAACGGAAACATACTACTTCAAAATTAGGGAGTTTGCCAACCACTCCCATTTTCGACCCACTACTTACATGACATGTTCATAAACTATTAAGACTACTTGAAACTAGACATAAACATGATTCGACACTGTTTTAGACTTCTGAAAACATAAGGGGCGTTACAAGAAATATCAAAGTGCTAGAATGAGTCACTCGTCACCTATGTCGAGCGTAACCGTCTTCTCCCAAAATGCACTTCTAGCTACTATCTACAAGCCCCCAACATCTATCTTCAATTACCTACATAAGACATAAACTGAGAACGGTAAGTCCTTGCGACTTAGTGAGATAACGAAATCTGAATAATACTTGTGAATATAATACATGAATCTATAAACAAATAATTCTATATATGGTACGACTATTAGTCGTCATGTAACTTGAATGTGCTTGTTTGACTTGGGTCATCCACAAAGGACGTTATTCCTGAATTAAACACATGTCATCCACTTAGGATGCTTGGGTCATCCACTTAGGATGCTATTATACAAGCACGGGTCATCCACTTAGGATGCTTGAACGGGAATTCTATATCATGCACTTCTTGGGCACGCTACATGTCATTAATGCATTTCTAAAGCAATCTATTATATAATGATGCTCTTTGTAAGCATATTTAACATGGATATGATACTCCTTGTGAGTACCCTTAGCATAATAAGGATGCTCCTTGTGAGCATCTTAACTTGACTAGTTTTCGGCTAAACCCGAATTATGATAAATAATACTCGACTACTTCCGAGTCTATAAACATGATAACCTTCGGCTAAAACCGAAGCTACACATCATTCTTACCTCATGTTTAAACTAGTACATGAAGTTAATCCGTTACTCACCTCTAAGTCTTGATTATGCTTCCGTAAGCTTTCAAATAGTACCTAATCATAATATGACCATACTAGGACAATTAGAACCTTAAAATTCATGTATCTAACATGTATTGGGTCTAAACCACTTAAATATAAACACGTAAGATGCTATTTCATCCTTCAACACTTTTTACTAAAAGTCATATTTATGCAGAATTTATGCAGTCTGCTGAACTTTCCTGTTTCTGACCTTATTAAACCTGGAATTCAAACCTGCAACCAATTTTGCTAGAAAGTAGATTCTTTCGCCTTTCCGAAAAGGTAAGGCACACTCCAAACGGAGTTACAGTTATTTTTCTATGATTTTTCAAAGTCTGCGCAAATTTCTGCAAAGCTTGCTGTCCTGTTTTTAAACATGTCCAAAACGACCCAAAACCAATCATAAACTGTTCTAATCATGTGTAAACTCATAACTCAGCTTATATAACATGTTAGGGATCATTTACAAGAGAATTAACACTTATATCATGTCTAATATTACTTTTAAAAGCTTAAACCAAACACCCCTTAACTTAACAAACATAAACATGGAGTATGCTCGTAACATGATCTCTTATCCATCTAATATACATAATTCTAACACATAAATTACAACATAACTTCATAATAATATGATTTCTAGTAACATGTTCTATCCCAAATAAAAGCTAGGGTTCATAAAACCCCTAATTCACATAATCCCCAAATTAACACAAACCCTCAATTGGCATAAACCTTTAAGTTCAATATTTAACAATAACAAGGACATGATCTTACCTTGAATATGATATGATTACCAAGACTTTATTACTTCTACAATTCCTTCAAAACTTCACTACCCCTTTTTCTTGATTATGGATTAGACTTAACACATAAACATTGAACAAGTATTATCTCCCTCTAAAACCTGTGAAAGTGATAGACACGTATGGAACAACTAATGGACACGTGGGTTTTTCTTATTAACTTTCTTGGGCATGAAGTTTATAAGCCCACAAGGTCCAAATGGTTATTCTAGATTTTAACGATCGCTAGCCTTGTCGTTAAATCCTTTGCACCATTAGTCATTTCTCTTAACAATTTATAATTTGTTGGCAAGAATGGTCCCTTTAGTTCTTTTCTCTAATGAAGAATAATATTCTATAAATAATAATGATATTACACTTATAGTTTGACTATCGGGTTTGACTAACCAATCACGTAGAGCATTCAAACTTATAAAGTCGTAGTCAAACATATGCGATGGCATTTTGGTAATAAAATACCTAAAACCCGATTATGGGGTGTTACAGTCCTCTACTATTTATAGTTGGGTTTAAGGTTCCGGATGACATGCCGCACAGGCGCCATAGGCTTTCCCTTCTTTTGCAGGTAGTTGGCAAGTCCAGTCTTTTCCATATTCAGATTATGCACCACGTGAATGTGTCGCGGCAGAAGCTTTATAATAAACATTTAAACACCCACTAACATGTTCTTCTATGGGCTTGAAAATGGGCTAAATGTCCTACTACAACATTCAGTTGATTTGATTAGATAAAGTACATTGAAGGATCATTGAAAATTAAGTCCTAGCTTCTGTTTTTTGTGTTTTGCAGATTTGCAGCTTTAACCAATGAAAATTGATGTAGTATTAAAGCTATATGTACGACCCAACCCACCTCTGAATTTAGAAATGAATGTCCACTCTGGGCGAATATCCCAACTCTCTTAGAAGACAAGGCATGGCGAAATTCATTAGTCGCGGGCCACACATCATGATCTGCAGTTTCAACAATGTTATTAGTCCTAATTTTCCATTTTTTTTTTCTAGGAATATGCTGGCATGACTTGAGTCATAACAAGTCTGGGAAATATCAAAACATGTTTTAGCCATGCCTTAATATCAGATGCGGGTGCAGGGCAATGTGCTCTGATCATATCTTTTGATATGTAACCAACGCCACCGGTCCATTCCTCTGGTGGCTACAAATTTGAAAACAAAACAACAGCGTGGAAGTAGTAAGCTTACAAAATATATAACCAAAACTATATAATTTGTAGATATACCTGATTCAATACATAGTACACATGGAAACGGTATGGGTAATTAATTGCAAGTTCGTCGATCTCTTCCTAAAATGTATCCAATGAGTCACATGCATTAGCAAGGTAGCACACATATAGTCTAGCAGTTTGCATAATGCGGTCAAATACGCGTTTATAGAATAGTTAGACATGATTTACCTTAAGAATGATGTCATTGTATGTTTCATTAGCATAGATGAGATGCAACTGGGTTGTGTCTTTAAGGTTTTCCAGTATACCTCTCAAAATCTTGAATAAAATCACAAAAGAAAGAAGGGTGATATCACCTCATAAACAACCAGCCAGCTTGTTTCAGACTTGATTAGTTGCGCAAGTAATAAACAAGGTCAGACCTGAAATATTGGAATAATTCCAGTTCCCTCAGCAAGCATTCCAAAAGCTCGTACATATCTAGGTTCATGCTCGAAATACCCCTGGAATCATATAAGTAAAAAATAAAGAGTAACTAACTGGGAAACCACAACCGAAATCCTCACTAATAAGTACTCACTGAGTGGATTTATTAATGGCCCGAATAAGTTCCATTAAACACTAAACAGAAGTAATTATAGGCCATCACTGTTATTGAGCATTAGTGATGAAAGTTCTGGTCATTCTCATTATGTTCTTAGAGGCAAGAAAAGTGGTCAATGACCATTAGGTCTTAGACTGGCTCTAGACGTTACCCACTTAAACACCTCCCAGTCACTGCTAACTCAACAAGGTATCATCCCTTTCATCTCTGGCACCTCCAATAACTCTCACTCAGCATTTACTTATACCCTATATATATTTGAATATATATAAACCACGTCCAAGCTTAGGGACCTAAAACATCATGACTATTCGCATGACATGACAAAAGCAAATGCTGAATTTCTGCTATGATTATCTTTTATGTAACCATAAAAGATAATAATCTGTAGTGATGATCCAAACTACATTTGATCAAAACTTAAAACATGTCACTTACCACTCCGGAGTGACCTAGTGGCACTGGCAACAAGCTTGTGATTGTTCATCAATAAAATGTGCGAGTTCTGAGGTTCAATTCTTGCTAGGAGCAAAAATGCCTGCAATATCTGCACCAGCCTCGTGAAAAGGGAACTCTTTAAACCGTTTGAGTATGTATGGTGATGGGTGCCATACCTCTAGATTAGTCGGCCAAAATGTCGGAAACAATAGTTACACAAATTTAAAAACTACAATATGTCACAGCTATGTCCACAGTATAAGAACATTTCCTAATGATTAATCATATCACATATCTAAGAAAAAGGGCAAAAATGAGTAACATAGAGCTTACGCGTTAGTGAGAGCACGGAGGGAAGGGTGGTACCAAGTAACACACACCCTCCACCTATATTGTCTAGGTAAAACCTTATGGGAGTTAGCTACCGTACAAGGTTTTCTCGAAAATCTTGAAATGCACTCTGATTGCAGCATGACCAAAGCAGGAATAAAGAAAATGCAGAAAGCCCATGAAAGGAATTACAATATAGTTAATGCTAGAACTTACTGATGCTCAAGTGAAATTAACAACTAACTATAAAATCAATATATCGTTATCCTGTCATTATTTATAATCAAGTGTATAGTAATATAACCACCCATTCTTGCAATTTTCTTTTCGAGTAATTATGGTTTGTGACATTACTAATCCACGGGACAGAGCCCACCGTCAAAAACACAAACCATGTAAAGTTCTCCCCTTTTTGGGAAGGTTAGCGTGGCAACATTAGGGTTTTTGCCCTATCCTTTCAAAATCCTACCTTTAACTACCTATTTGTTTTTGAGGTCAAAATGTGCTATTAATATACCTTAAATTGGCTATTCAATATGTGCGGTGGGCGAGACTAAGGTTTTCTCGAAATGCCTTCATACAGCAACTACCAAAGGTGTGTTCTAGCTAGTGAACACATGTTATTGAGCAGATGACATAAGAAAGGAATTTTGATATAAAAAATTACAACACATGTTGCATTATAGCTTTAGAATATCCTTCGACATAAATGCAAAGAAAAGAAAGAATGAAATGAAAGGGGATAACCATGCACCTCAGGTCCCTTTACTTCTAAATAGTCACCTTCACGCATCTGTCGAAAGTGGTGGGACATTCGACCTTGTGGATACATCTACATAAATAAGTATAGCATCTTAACCATTTAGGATAATAGATTTAACATGCAGACGTAATACTACAGGAAAGTGTATGCAGCAAATTTAATCATGGTGAACCTTAACGATCAACTCAAAATATCCAACATCAGTGCCTCTGGTGATTGGGTGGTATTGTTTAATAATCTCCACACCTTTGCTATCTTTACCCCTAAATTGCAAAACAAGGAAATAGGAAAAACAAACAAATCAGCGTTTTCCAAAAAGTTACTTGTATTTAGCAAATAGCGATAGAAAAACATCAGAAGTCAAAACATTTTTGACTTCTGAGATCAAATATAACACTTCTCGAATTATTGTAGAGACTCCTTTACCAAACTGGAACAAGTTACTTGTTGATAGTAATGTTTTCCTCATAGTTTATTAAGTCGATCAACTTTTTATCTCAAGCCATGGAATACACATCGATTATGATGTTATAGATTCAAATGTTTAATTCTAAAAGTCCAAGTGTTTTTTTTTTCTCTAATTTTGCAACAACCTGATGGGTAAGCAATCGAAGAATCCAGTCCTATATACCTGCATCTTATGCACTGTCCAATTCTATGGCCCAACACTGAAGTAAGTGTAGGAAGTGCAAATCTGAACTTGTCTACGTTATGGTTAAGCTGTGTGCGCTTCACAAGCTTGAATTCCTTAAAACTTTCAGGGTCGATGCTCCCTACTACTGATAACACAAGCATATTTCTTATTAAGTAATACCAACTGGAGACTAAAACTTGGCATTACAAGTTGCAACTTGCAAGAGTAAAATGTTTAACAAGCTAAGGAAGCACAAAGTTGACTTATAATAAACCTTTAGTTTTCTTTGTGGAATAAAAGTAGGCGGCCGTGGCAACGACAGCAAGAACAGAAACAGAAAGGCTGGCCTGGATCAGCTTCGCTTCCAAGAAATCCATTGCTAGGAGTGAAGAGAACCTTATTTGCAACCGAGTTTGAGAAGGTTCAGAAAAATTCCATTACCATTTCTAAACTCCATGGAAACATTTGGTCAGCAAAGTTGTATAAATTAATTATATTATCTACATACTGTATACAAGTTATTGGATGCAAAAGTTAATCATGGTTTTGTTGATGAACACAATATAATGGTAACAAGATCCATTTCTTTTTTGCTCTCTTTTACCTTTAACAACACATTACATACAAAGGTGAGCTTCTTTGAAACTCACAATGTACAAGCAAGAGAGATAAAGGCTAAAGGTAATACAGAGACTCTACTAAAAACTCATGCAAGTACGAGCGACATATTTTTAGCAACATGGAATTAAAAAACAATACATAGAAATATAGAATGTAAACCTCTAGTTTAGTGAATGGCCGATGAATAATAGACGGCCAAACCTGAAGATAAAACAAACAAATATAAAAAAGATTATGAAGAACAAATATTGATTTAGATCTGTGAAAACTACAAGATTGAATGAATGATAAATGTATAATACCCACTTCCGTTTAACATAAATGAACATTATTAACAAAGAGTAGTTTTATATAACACAACTAAATGAAAAAACAATGATAATCTTTTTTTTCAATCATCTATTTTTTTCATAAAAGAGCATATTTTTTTAACGATAAAAATCATCAGACTATGAAATATACACCATCACCACGAGAAAAATTAAGGTTTTCTTATATTTATATTTTGTATATACGAATCTTCTTTTACCAAGTACTAATACAACTGTTTTGTTCTATGTTCGATTTCTTCATGTACAATACAAAAGATTGGTTACTTTCCAAGTTGAGTTTTTGATGCAGGGCATGTTCGCTCCGGCTTCTCGGACTTAGCCGCCGGTTCTTCGGTAAACATGTGAAGTCAAGTGTTCACTAGTTCTAATAGATTGAAGGGTGAAAAGCGACAATTCATAATTGTCTTTGTCTATTTTTTTTATATTATGTTTTTCGATTTGTTTCCTTCTTTCTACTTGATTCTTGTCTTTCTCTCCAAGACAAAATCATGCTATAAATGTACTTGTTAGTTTTAGGTTTAAACAGATTATGAGTTTATAAAATAAGAGTGTTTCTCTTGAAGTCCCGGTTGGGCACCCTTTTGAGGGTTCATGGAATTCCTTGTTCATTGTTATTGTGTGGTATCTAGCATTCACAACGGTCCCGCCATCATTTGGTATCAAGAGCTTAGGTTGGAGAAGAAACAACACAGCTTATTGAAGCCTTATCGCGAGAAACAAAATTTTTTGTTTCCGTTCGTCATTTTCTGCACAGCCGTGAGAAAATTGACGGCACGCGTTCGTTCGTTCACCGTTGGATCTCTATAATTTTTGGGCACGATGTTCAAGACACATAGATCTATGATTCCACCGTTCGGATTTGCGATTGGAGATTTCTACAGGGAGATACACCTGGCTGAAGTGGCTGTTTTTTTCTGCAGAATGGTTTTTGATATCTTTGGCTGTACTTGCCCCACGAATGTGTGGACGTGGAACACATTTGGTTATATAGCTCGTAGATTCGCCGGACGAGGCAACGAAACAATTAACCAAGTACCACGTGTTGTAAAAAATGAAGACCTCCTAAAACAAGTGAAGGACCTTCAAGACGGATTCCAAAATCAAGCTAACCGTAGACTCGCCGATTGAGGCAACGGTCAGGTGAGTGAGGATGATGTCACTTCACCCGGATCATCTTATTGAATGGTTGGCATGATGAAACGTGATTCTCGATAGAGAAGCCGTATTAAGGAAACGGAGGGGGGTTAGAAAGTTTCAGAGTTCGAGACTTGGAAAGACAAGACTCGAGGACGAGTCTTTTCCAAGAGGAGGAGAATGATGCAGGGCATGTTCGCTCCGGCTCCTCGGACTTAGCCGCCGGTTCTTCGGTAAACATGTGAAGTAAGTGTTCACTAGTTCTAATAGATTGAAGGGTGAAAAGCGACAATTCATAATTGTCGTAGTCTATTTTTTTTATATTATGTTTTTCGATTTGTTTCCTTGTTTCTACTTGATTCTTGTCTTTCTCTCCAAGACAATATCATGCTATAAATGTACATGTTAGTTTTAGGTTTAAACAGATTATGAGTTTATAAAATAAGAGTGTTTCTCTTGAAGTCCCGGCTGGGCACCCTTTTGAGGGTTCATAGAATTCCTTGTTCATTGTTATTGTGTGTTTTCTAGCATTCACAACGGTCCCGCCATCAGTTTTTATTATAAAACTCGATATCACTCAAATTGAGTAAAAGAGATTTTCTTGAAGAAGCTCGTATAAAACACACATTCAAAATATTTAAAAGATAATAATAATTATAAACAAACAAAGAAAAGAAATTATTTGGGTGGAAGAGCACTATATTCGGGACATGTACTTTGAAAAAGCCTCGTTTGGGAAATAATATCAACAATTGTCACTACAACCCTCTTAATACGGCTCGGTAACCTTTATAGAGACACAAAGTTAGTTTGCTTACACTTTTACCCAGTTAATCCACCGTCTCAGTCAAATCGATCTCTTGCACACACCTTCTCCTACGGTTTCGATGCAGATGCCTGAAGTTTCTGCTTTTTACCATAAAGAAATCGATAGAGCTCGTCGAGATATTCGTGCTTTGATTTATAACAAGCAATGTGCCCATCTCATGCTTCGTTTAGCGTATGATCCTTCTAGTTTAACGCATTTGTGTATGTAGAGCTAACGGTGATTGAACTGACATCCGATCATGATCATGTATGTAGATGGAATGACGCTGGAAGTTATAGTGATTATACAAAAACTGGAGGTCCGAATGGCTCGATCAGGAACCCGGATGTGTATAGTCGTGATTCTAATAAAGGATTAAAAGTTGCTATTGATTATTGTGGTAATTATTTGACTTTCATGCAAAGTATACGTATTTTGCTTTGCTCTTACAAAAACTCGGTATCATAATGCATTTTAATTTATTTTACAGAGAATATAAAGTCAAGACATCCAGCGATTTCATACGCAGATATATATCAGGTGATTACATATGCTGTTATCAAATTGGAATTGGTTTTGAGTATAAATTTGGAGTAGCATGCTGGTTTTCTTCAATATGATATTAGAAAGAAAAAAAATCAGCTGTTTCAGGCATTTTTAGTTGGATTAATTTCATATATCACCCTATTTTCAAAATTAATTTCATATATACCCAAATTGCAACTATTGAATGCACTTATAAACGTCAAATTCAACATCATGCACCAAGCAGATTGAGGCTGCACGAGAAGAAAGAAATGTCCATTTAGGCATTCAGACTACTCTTATATATATATATGTCTCTTCTTGACTTGAGGATTTGGTAACACGATCGACTATTCAGTGATTCTAATTTTCATGTGGACTTTTAGTTGAGCATTAATCCCATAGGGGTCTATTGACAGCTTGCCGGTGTTGTAGCTGTTGAGATCACTGGCGGTCCTACCATTGATTTTGTTCCGGGTAGAAAGGTACGTTAATTTCACGACTACTGGAATGATATTCCGCCACAAGTTAACTTCTTACATAGATCTCAAAAGTTTTATTTAGGATTCAACCGTCTCCCCGGAGGAAGACACCCTCCCAAGCCCCAAGGAAGGTTCTAACTCCTGCACTAAAACGCTTATTGTTTCTAAAAACAACACATACATGCATACATACATATACATATCGGTTTTGTTCCATTGACGAAAATTCAAATTGATTGCAGGGATATGGCATTTAAGAGACAAATTTTATCGGATGAAACTATATGACAGAGCAATCGTAGCTCTATTAGGGGCCTGTCCTTTGGTAATTTTCTTGTTACTGGTTTGTTAATATCAGCAAAAGCTCTAAAGGAAATAAACATCCAGTTCAAGTCATCATATGAAACATTAAACATCTTCTCTATATTTTAGTCCCTCAGCTCCATCCAAAAATTATTGTTCATATTTTCATTTTTATATCATCTAAACTATATAATTGTTCCAACTTCATTTTGGTAGTTCGATTAGTGACGTGGGGTTGGTGAAAAGTGGGGTTGGTAGTTGCATATATTTATACTGTCAAACCAATTGTGCCAATACAACCGAAAATAATGTAGCCTTATAACCTTTCTCGATTTCACAACAATAAAACACAAATACTCATTGCAATTTTCATATTCTTTATCTTAAAATCCCCTTAAATGTTTTTCTACACACCAAGTGTTTATGAAAATGTCTCAACCACAAAACATACATAAAACACACCATCCTTTTCTTTTCAAACCGATTTCATATATATTAATCATTCTATTTTCATGACATCATCATCTACCTCTTTGGACGGAACTTGGCCATGTCCATTTCTAGGTTTTCATTGTTGTCCGGATGGTCAAGTGGGCAATAAAGGGTTTGCTCGTTTGTTTTCTCATATTAAGAGGCACCATTTTTCGACCGATGAACGTAAAGATGCATTACGTGAGGCTATTTCTACGGACCATGGATTATATATGGCAGTCGAGGAAACTTTGAAGGCATTTGAAAAATGGTTATGTGGGGATTGTATGACTTTCCATGCTGTGAGTCGGTCATGTCATCACCAAGACGGTCTTGTTCGTCCTTCAAACGAGCCAGGCGACATGAATGGTTACATTGTTGGAATTTCCAAGCCTTCTTATAATGAATACGAGATAGAAGTAACTGAAGGGTTGGCTTTGGATGTTGAGCTTCTTGATCGTGTTTTTAAATTGCCTATCACAACTGTCAAGAGTATTCCCCATGGATGTCGTCTCGCTTTCTCTCAGGCGTTAAAAACAGTTCTTTACCAAGTGGTCGCCCGACCCGATTCCGTTGGTGCGTGGGTCAAGTTGTTACTTCTTCCATGATGTACGCTGCAGGTATGTAGGCCCAAGACTAGACAAGAGCGTAGGTCCGGCAATAGAAAATCTTTGCAACAATGTTCTATCTTGAAGGCACTAGCTACATGGGGGAAAGATGATGGTATCGCAACGTTAGTTCAAAACATGTTGGATGTTGCTAGGTCGGGATCCTTTGGTGAGGGTCGAGGTGATTTGATGGAGGATAGAACAACGGGCAATACCAACATCAGACAATGTCTTCGCAAGGTTGCGGACGGGCACTTTACAGCTGCAGTAAAAGTGCTATCCTCTTCTGGTGTAGCTCCATACTCGGGTGATACCATTAAAGCCTTGGAGGCTAAGCATCCTTACAAGCCACCCCCATCCATGCCGAGCAACACTTTTTATGAGTCTCCTCTTGTAGCAGAGATTGATTGTGTCTTTGGTTGCATTAAATCCTTTCCTAAAGGTACTTCATGCGGGAGAGATGGTTTGAGGGCACAACATATATTAGATGCTCTGTGTGGAGAGGGTTCTTCTACTGCTACAGATCTCTTAATGGCCATCACATCGGTCGTTAATTTATGGCTGGCAGGGAGGTGTCCGTCTATTTTGGCAGAGTTTGTTGCATCTGCTCCTCTCACGCCTATACTAAAACCTGATAACGGGATTCGACCTATTGCAGTGGGCACTATATGGAGACGTTTGGTTTCCAAGGTTGCTATGAAAGGTGTGGGTAAGGAAATGTCCAAGTACCTTGGTGATTTCCAGTTTGGAGTCGGAGTGTCGGGTGGTGCTGAGGCTGTTTTACATAGCGCCAATAGGGTGTTGACTGAATACCATAATGATGGGTCTCTTGCAATGCTCACTGTGGACTTCTCAAATGCATTTAACCTTGTGGATAGATCAACACTACTTCATGAAGTTAGGGTGAGGTGTCCTTCTATTTCTTTGTGGGTAAATTTCTTATATGGTCAAGCAGCGAGGTTGTATATAGGAGACACACATATTTGGTCTGCCACGGGAGTGCAGCAAGGCGACCCATTGGGACCTCTTCTTTTTGCTCTTGTCTTGCACCCGCTTGTACATAAGATCAAAGACAGTTGCAAGCTTCTTCTTCATGCTTGGTATCTTGATGATGGAACCATTATTGGAGATTCAGAAGAGGTATCCAAGGTGTTAGACATTATAAAGACGACTGGTCCAGGTTTGGGTCTTGAACTTAACATCAAGAAAACAGAGATTTTTTGGCCCTCTTGTAATGGTACGAAGCTTCGGGAGGGTTTATTTCCGGTTGATATTCGTAGGCCGTCTTTGGGTGTGAAGCTTCTTGGGGGAGCTGTTAGTAGAGACGCAGATTTTATTAGTGGGTTGGCTATGAAGAGAGCCGTAAATGCTGTTGACTTGATGGGTCTTCTTCCACAACTTCATGACCCGCAAAGTGAGCTCCTTTTGCTTCGTTCATGTATGTGTATTGCTAAACTTTATTTTGGTTTAAGGACATGTCAACCTATACACATGGAGGAGGCGGCTTTGTTTTTTGACAAAGGGTTGCGTGGTTCAATCGAAAATATAGTGGTTTGTGGAGGACCTTTTTTTGGTGACTTGCAGTGGAGACTTGCTTCTTTACCCATTCGTCTTGGTGGGTTGGGCTTGTACTCAGCAAAAGTGGTCTCCTCCTATGCTTTTGTGGCCTCGAGGGCCCAATCTTGGGTGCTACAAGACCACATCTTACGTGACAGTGGTATATGTGGTATGGACGATGATTACGTTTCTGCTTTGGCTTGTCTTCGTGATACGATTCCAAGCTTTGATTTTAGCGTTTTTGCTAATAAGGACACCGCCCCATCTAAAGCCCAAGAAACATTGGCGAGTGCCCTTTTTAGTGAGATGGTCAAGTATATGGAAGCCCACTTTGACATGACGGTTAGACAGAAAGCAGTTTTCGAGTGTCTTCGCGCACCACATGCCCAAGATTTCCTACAAGCTATCCCCATAGACGGGCTCGGTCAACATATGTCGCCGGTGGAATACCGCACTATCCTTAAGTATCGCCTTATGATTCCATTATTTCCGGTTGATGCTATATGCCCTATTTGTCGCAAGGCATGTTTGGATTCTTTTGGGGAACATGCGGTTCATTGTGAAGAACTTCCGGGCTTCAAGTATCGACATGATTTTGTTAGGGACGTTCTTTACGACATATGTAGGCGTGCTGGGATCTCCGCCAAAAAAGAGGCACCTGTGAATTTCTTGACCGACCCGTCAGATGGAAGATCCACACTGAGACCCGCTGATATTTTGGTTTTTGGATGGGTTGGAGGTAAACATGCGTGCGTTGATTTGACAGGTGTTTCTCCTCTCGTAGGGCTAGGCAGTCGAGATTTTACAGCGGGTCAGGCTGCTATAAAAGCCGCCTCGTGCAAAGTGACTAAACACGAGAAAGCATGTGTTGAAAATCAACATGTGTTTATTCCTTTCGCGTTTGATACATTTGGTTTCCTTGCACCTGAGGCGGTGGAGCTACTTACGAGAATACAACGTGTTATGAATAGTAATGTTTTGACTCCTAAATCCACAAACGTTGTATTTAATAGACTTGGTTTTGCTATACAAAAAGGGCTAGCGGCGCAGCTTGTTGCCCGTTTGCCTTCTTCTAATATGTAAATTATATTTATTAACATTTCTGACCAACCAAAAAACTTATGAAACTTTAAATAGTTGTATTTACCAAATAATTGTCGTTGAAAAAGCTTTGACAAGTTATAGAGTTCAATTTTTGCAAATAAATTGTGTTTTGTGCGCTTTTTTTGTTTATATTGGACAGTTTTTTGCAAAATAATTAGATAGTTTGTTGTTTACTATCTTACTGTTGGCATTTATATTTTCTGCTCCAGGCACATGCAGATAGATCAGGCTTTGATGGCTCTGAGACTAAGGATCCACTGAAATTTGATAATTCATACTTTGTGTAAGCTTAACTCATCTTTATTATTGCTCCTTGACATAAGGCTATTGACATAATATAGCCTATTTAATTAGCGACCGACTTAAACCCATGGCTCCAAGTAAGGGCCGTTTTCGTGGTTAGAACCGTGTTATTTAAGCATGTTACCTCCGCTAGTCTTGTGCATCTCATTGTAAATAAGGAGCCAAGACCACCCAAATCAATCCATACTCTAGACCTGAAGAATCACACTACTGTTATGTTCAATACAAGAACAAACCCGATCTTTTCATTTGGTGTTATTCGCAATTTTGAAATTCTAATTTTTGAGTTAAAAACTCAGAATTTGAAATACATTCATATGTTTTGTTGACCAAAATTCATATTATTTTGAAGGGTAACTTAAATTCAATTAAAAGTACTCATCTTATTTTTTCTCAATTTAAGGTTTCAATATTTATTCTTTCTGAAATGTTGGACAATTAACAAGTTTGAGAGTTATATAATAACGAACGTTTACTTTATTATTGCATCGTTAGTCCTTTATACTAACGAACCTTTGTAATTAACTTCAAACCCGCTTTTTACGGTTTTCGTTATTTTCTACCCTTTTCGCATGGTTTTTACCCTTTTTTTCATTTTTTACCATTTTTTGTCATTTTTTACAATTTCGTCATTTTTTTACAATTTCGTCAGTTTTTTTAATCGTTTTCGATTGCTTGTGAACATTTTGTTCGGTTTTACTACTTTTAACCGTTACGTCCTTTTTTACTGTTCTCATTCTTTATAAAACCGTTTCAACCATTCTTTTACCGTTTTCGACCATTTTTTGCCTATTTTTAACGAACGAAAACAATAAAAAAATGAGCAAATGCAGTCAGAAACGATAAAAAAATGTCGAAAACGGTAAACAAAAGACGGAAACAATCTAAAGAGGGAAAAAAACGGTAAAAACGGTGAAGAACACTCATAAACGTAAAAATCAGTGGAAAATGGTCGAAAATTGTAAAAGCGGACAAGAACGGCCAGAAGGGGCTAAAACGGTAAAAAAGGGTCGAGAACGGTTCAAAAATGGACAAACACGGTCAGAAACGGTGAAAGACTGACAAACACTGTAAAAAAAGGGCGAAACGATATAAAAAGCGAACGAAAACGGTAAAAATGAGACGGAAAAATTAGAAAACGGACGAAAATGGTCGAACTGTAAAAAATGGTTTTTGAGTTTATTTTAAAGTATCGCTAATATAAAGGACTAGCGATGTTATATAGTAAACGACCGTCAATATATAACCTTGAAATTTGTTAATTACCCAACATTGCAACAAAAAATAAGATCGATACCTTAAATTGAGGAAAAAAAAGATGAGTACCTTTAATTGAATTTAAGCATAAGATGAGTACCTTTTTATGTTATTTACCCTATTTTAAAATATGTATATAGGTGTGTAAAAAAGCGACCCACGCTCGAACCCAATTAAGCGTACTAGAGTCTGGTTGCTAAGATTATAACTTTTATCCGAGTCAATCAGAGTATTCCGAAATACTAAATAAGGTCGGGAATAAGGGTTGGAAATTTTTTCCTAACTCGGGTTCGAGTCAACCCGAATAAAGACTTATTTATATTTTATAATAAATTTTATATTCGTAAATTAAAAGTGTAAAAATTTAGGAGCGAACTTAAATTTAATTTAGGGGCATAAGTGTAATTTATACTAATATAGATTATGATTAGACTAGAATTTGTAAGTATTAAGTATTAACTTTTCCTAACAAAGTAAGGAAAAGTCAACATCCTTAAGTTTGTTTTATGAGAAGTTTTTATTTGACTTGAGGATGTGCATACCCTTTTATCTTTATAGGTAGAGATGAGATCATAATTAAATAATAATTCTTTCTCAATGTAATATTTATTAGGTTTTTAAGAAAAATGGTGTTTAAGGGTATACCGTGTGCTTATACATGTCGTTTTTTTTGTATTTTCTCGTGTTTGATACTCGTGCTCGTTACAACTCGTGATCTAATGTTCCCGGATCAAACTTTGGTTTTTTTTTTGTAATTTATACAATCAGAGGTATCAGAGCGTTATTGGTTAATTGTAGTCTTCGGAGATCGAGTGCTAGAATAAGGTTTCGAATCGTTCGAGGTATTGAAGTTCGATTTGGGTTTTTTGAATCGTCTTCAAGAAGTAATATAATTCGATCGAACGAATAAGAAGATTTGAATATTTTAAAATCTACGTGAAGATAATAAAGAAAAGGTAACAAGATTCGTTAGTTTCTTTTATCACGTAACTACAAAGGTCGTGGATTTTTGGTTTGTTACCCACGTGACACAAGAAACTTTGATTTCATTTTTTTAAAGCAAAAGTAAAATCTAGTTATTCAATTCATAGTAAATTTTAGATATTAAAATTAAATCTGTTTGACTAGAAGTTTTTTTTGGAGTTGTTGTGGATTTTTATAGTTTACATTTGATCATGGTTTGCTTAAGATCCAAGCTTTGCTCGGGATTTGTTTAGTTGAAATTGGGGGTTTAGGATTATTTTAAAAAATTCGAATTGCAAAAAAATGTTTTTACCAAAGGTTAAAGAAGGATGACTAGCTTTTTAACTAGGTTTAAGATCGAAAATTCGACGGGTTTCATGTACACAAGCATGGAGGTTATAAACAAGTTGGTTTCAAACAACTTGGTCCTCGTGTTAAAAGAAGAGTCCATGGAGTACATGTTGATAAACGTGTTTGGTTTGAGGAGGAACTGCTATGAGCTCAAGGGAATCGTGAAGCTAATGTTTTTCAAGTTAGTAACGATGACACTACAGTGGCTCAAAGACGGTTGGAGGACAAGAAATTTGAAGAAAATACAAACACGTACTCCTTAGTAAATGAGTAGGAAAATGTACACCTTGTGATGTAGCGGAAAACTAGGATAGATAAATTGAATCTGTTGATTCCCAGGGAATACTAGAAACAACTCTTCCAACTATCGTTGATTCAAAAGAATATCGATAATCAGGCAAACTCCAACAATCGTTGATTCAACGAATACCCGATTATTAAGAGAAAATTGAACAATAAACCCTAACCTGGATTCAAGTCAATTAACAAAGACTAAAAGTCTGTTTTTTTATTCATAACTTCAATAATAATTTAATACAAAAAGTCCTAATTATATAGAAAAACTAAACTTGGGAAAAAAAATAACAATATTCTTCCCAGGAAACACAAAATCAGAAAAATGAATAAAACATACCACAAAATAAGAAAATTAAATAAAAGATATCATAAACTAAGGAAACTAAATACTCAGTTTATTCGTCTTTCTCCATCATTCTCCCTCACTTCAAAAAACTCTTCCTCGAGTTTGTCTCACTCGTCCTTTGTACGCATAGAATCCAAATTTGTATCCCTTCCATTAAATTTCCTTTCTTTAAAATGAATCGACCTCGAACCTTGATCGTCTTTAAACCCAACTTGTCGACCATGATAGTTTGGATCATTGTAGAACAAAGACTATTAACCACAACTATAGTGTCTTCAATGTTGTCTTCTTCCCTACCAAATTCTTTTTTCTTCGTAAATCCTTCTGTTTCCTCAATGACATCTTCAATATTTATATCATAAACTAGCACCGGTTGTTCTTCATATTCATCAAATATGGGAGGTCCATCATAATCATTACTAGCCGCACCATAATCTTCCCATACATCAAAAGATGAACCATCAACCTCAAAAAACGGATATTCTAACATCTTAATCAGGAACTTCGGCTCTTGATACCAACTGATGTAGCGGAAAACTAGGATAGATAAATTGAATCTGTTGATTCCCAGGGAATACCAGAAACAACTCTTCCAACTATCGTTGATTCAAAAGAATACCGATAATCAGGCAAACTCCAACAATCGTTGATTCAACGAATACCCGATTATTAAGAGAAAATTGAACAATAAACCCTAACCTGGATTCAAGTCAATTAACAAAGACTAAAAGTCTGTTTTTTTATTCATAACTTCAATAATAATTTAATACAAAAAGTCCTAATTATATAGAAAAACTAAACTTGGGAAAAAAAATAACAATATTCTTCCCAGGAAACACAAAATCAGAAAAATAAATAAAACATACCACAAAATAAGAAAATTAAAATAAAAGATATCATAAACTAAGGAAACTAAATACTCAGTTTATTCTTCTTTCTCCATCACCTTGGTATAAAGGTAGGGGCAAACATTACGATAATCGAAGTACCTGGACAAGTAGGTAAAAAGAATAATGTTGCTGAAAAGAATAAGAAAAGAAAGAGTCTAACGAAGCTAATCTATGGAAATTACTAAAGTATAATGCCTGGTTGGCAAGGTGGTCCCCAGTTCATGGTTCCGACACCGATAAAAGATGTTGAGTATCGATTATGTTTAAGTATTACTCTTACTGTGGAATTGTTGGAGCAAACTTAAACATAATTTAGGCACTTAAGGGTACTTTGTAATATACATTATGATTAGACTAGAATTAGAAAGTACCAAGCTTGCCTTGCAAGGCAAGGAAATGCCAACCTCTATAAGTTTGGTTTATGAGAAGTATTCTATTTGACTTGAGAATGTGGTTATCCCCTAATTTTTATAAATAGAGTTGAAGAGGATCCTAATTAATTAATTCTTCTTCATCAATGTAATATTTATTAAGTTTATAATAAAATAGTTTTGAGCGTATACCGTGTGCATATACGTGTCGGTTCTTTGTATTCTCTTGTTGCTACCCGTGCTCGATACAACTCGCGATATATCATTTCACAATCGAACTTTAGGTTTGTTTTCATAATTTATCCAATAAAAAGAGTACAAAATAGTCAATTATATTATAATCTAATCATTATTAGGTTGTCTAAAACAAAATAGACCCGACCTGAATTGACTTGAACTCGACTTACCCGTATTCTAATATGTTTGGGTCCGTATATGAACTTTTTAGCCTTGGCCTGATTTTGACCCAAATCAAATTGACCAGAATCCGATCAATTCGATCCGACTAACACCCTACTGACGAATTTTCATTAAAAACAACATAAAACTTGTCGGTTGAGTAAATATGCACTTTTGATGTTTAGATTAGGTAGATGTGAAATTATCCCATAAGATAATCATGTATGGTACTTTAAAAACCACTTAATGGAAATGAAAGTAAGAGGGCGTTTGGCGTGTTGACATGAATTACAATATATATCGGGTTTAGTTTGAGGTGAAATAAGAATAGCTATGACAAATTAAAAAAATTGATTTGAGGCAAAACTTATTCATTCATCTATAATACATATAATACAAATTAGTATCTCTTTCTTCATTAAATACAAAAAATTAAGTAGTACAATATTTTTAGCATATTATACAAGTCTTAATGCAACAAACTAATAATAAAGATTAAAATCTCTTTCGTCATTAATTGCAAAACATTAAGTAATTCAAACTTTTTAGCACACTATACAACCCTTAATGCAACAAACTAAAAATAAAAATAGAATCTCTTTCTTCATTAATGAAAAAATTAAGTAATACAACTATTAAAATATATTGTATAATCTTTTGTTCAAACAATAATTTACTTAATTTTTCTTGATTAATGGAAAAGAATTAAGCAATACAAGTGTTGAAGCATATTGTACAACTTTAAATGCACAATTTCCTCATAACTAAATACTACGTAACATTTAAGTAATAACAATAAAAGTTAGAAAGATATGTTTACAAGTTTTCAATGCATAAATACATTAAAACATACAATTAATTACTACTTTTAAAACACCTCACTACTCAAAAATACGATAATATTTGGTGCCTAATATTTTCACATTATCTATAGATTAGTATCTCTCTCTTTATTAAATATCTTATAAAAGAGATTAGACACTCTCTCTTCATTTAATGCCAAAAATTAAGTAGTACAACAAATAAAACAAAATATACAATATAGTAACGCAGCCAAGAAAAACAAGTTTAAGTAATACAAGATTTTAATGCATATGTACAACTTTATATCTCTAATATATATATATATATATATATATATATATATATATATATATATATATATATATATATATATATATATATATATATATATATATATATATATATATATATATATATATATATATATATATATATATATATATATATATATATATATATATATAGTGAAAGGTTATTTTCAGAACCAAATAAATGTACAGAACTGCGAGAACCACCTTAATACTCTTAACAATGCATATGTATTTTCATTATTATGTTTAAATTAACATTTAATAGTTGTTTTGTTGGTTATATATCCGAGTATGATGAGCGATATGAAAAGTGCACATGTGTTTTCTTATTATCCAACGAAAAGATAGTTATCATACATACAAAACAAATACATGTGCATACATGTTCTTAGTGACCTACGACAATGAAAATTCACGTATTTCTACCTAATAAACTAACTCGATATATATACATGTGCATTTTAAGAGTAAAAAGGTGGTTCTCGCAGTTCTGTACATTTATTTGGTTCTGAAAATAACCTCACCCTATATATATATATATATATATATACATATATATATATATATATATATATATATATATATATATATATATATATATATATATATATATATATATATATATATATATATATATATATATATATATATATATATATATATATATATATATATATATATATATATATATATATATATATATATATATATATATATATATATATATATATATATATATATATATATATATATATATATATATATATATATATATATATATATATATATATATATATATATATATATATATATATATATATATATATATATATATATATATATATATATATATATATATATATATATATATATATATATATATATATATATATATATATATATATATATATATATATATATATATATATATATATATATATATATATATATATATATATATATATATATAACATTTCACCATAATTAATTAAAACGTAATTAATAATACAATTAAAACACCATATCACCACAATTTACAAGAAAACCAACACATTGTACAGATCTCCTTCATTATATTTTTCTGAATTTTTCCTTGCAATCATATGTACAAACCACTTTCATGTTGGTATTCTCATTCAAATGTTCAAAAGAGGTTCTGTCAATACTCTCACTTAATTGAGTTCCGAAAATTAAGTTACACATATCACATATACGACACAAGTAATAATATGCCTATATCAAAATTACGTTTTTGAGACATGTTTTTGGTGAAAACTATCGTAATTCATAAGTTATTGATATGAAAGACGAATAACCAAATAACATTTACTCGCAAGAAAATTTAGTCAAAAGGTACCCACCGCTGCATCGCGCGGGTACCCTGCTAGTTTTATATAAACATTAGAGGTAAATAAATAAAAGAAAGAAAAATATAGCCTTATTAATTGAAGAAAGATGAATAATATTATAAAACACACCCATATGACATGAAATGAGCCTATGAGTTTTCACATAACTATTCATTTCAAATATCACAACGTCTACTATATATAATGCATTTAAAACTTTTATTTCTAAAACTTTAAAATTTTAAAGTACAACACACTTGCTATGATTAGTAATATCAAACGAAAGTTCAATATGCATTAATTGCACTGAAAATTAAATATGCATTAATTGCGTATTAAATTATGACATTAAATAAGACGTTATAATAATAAAATATAATTAATATAATGAATTTAATATGTTTATACTTCAAATTAATAACTTTTAAATTTTTATATAACAATATGACATTAGTTTTTTACAATTTCAAATAACATAAAAACACAATTTTTAAAAATTGTTAACAATTATATAAAATCTAAATAATACTCTCCAAAAAAGTAAAACCAGAAAATTATTAATCAACATTTGCTCCCTGAATCGCTACTTTTCGCGAGTACCGTAGTTTTTAATAGACAAACACTTAGCTTTTAGATTTTTCTATCTTTCTTTCTATAAACCCCTAACAATCATGCCCTAAATTTTTATATTAAGTTGAAAAGTGTTGATAACCGACTACCCAACCATTCATATACAAAGTCATGAGGACAATAAGAAAGATAATGTTAAGCTTATGCTCCACCATGTCTATATAATGACCCACAAAAAAGTGTTCATGCTTACTAAATAGAGTGATTAACATTCCATTGTCCAATTCTTACTTCTAGTTTTCCAACATAATTAAGTTTCATACTATGTCATATCTCAACTAATGTATAATCCTTATCATAGACTAATGTTGTTCTTGCTATGAAATAAAGTAAACAAATTTTTCGAGTCTTCGTATACAATTTAACACCAATCTTTTCGAACCAGAGATCTGTTCAGAAAAGAGTCAGAAGGGCTTATAAAGAATCCTACAGACCTAGCGCTATTGGAAGATCGTATGTTTCGCTATTTTGCTGATATGTATGCAAAGGTATATATCCATTGACATAGTTATGATGCCTTTTGTTTTACCTATGAAGTTATTATTATGCCTATGCGTATTAACACAAATTTATGATTGCAAATGGAGAAGGCAATTCATTTTTCATAAAGAAATCACTTTACATTAGTGTTTTAAAAATAAAATATCTTTCAAAAGGTAAATCATAACAACAAGAATTATCTTTCAATAATACCGAGTATTTCGCTATACTTTCGGCGACCTTCTTTCTCGAGTTTTTTTATTGTTCGAAATCTATGCCTAACATTATCACATGTGGTTTGTTATCATAAAATGGTGGAATTGCATATACGTCCCTCCAAGAGCTTAAAATTGTGTACAGATCCAACTAAAATTCAGAGTTGTATATATATTAGTTTAATAGATAAAAGTTTACATATATATGTAACTTAAACTACTAATTTCGTATATATCATTTCTAAACCGTTTAAATTGCATATATATTCATTTTTTTTAACGGTGCATATATATCATTTCAAAACATTCGTAATTGCATATGTGTTCTTTCTACACATTTAATATGTAAAATATGTGAGTATAATAATTTAACATAATTTTGAACTCTAGACTATGGTAATTATAAACAAATTTGTTTAAAATATACGATGTGCGAATGTTCAAAATGAACTATATTACTAAACTACTTTGTACAATATATGTTAATATGATATTTAACCTTTAAAATCATATTATCTCATATATAATATGAATGTACTAAATAAACTCATCATAAATGTTATCATTGTTATATTCATAAAAATATAGATGACTTGTTATTTCACAAACATGTGATCTCATAAATCACGTGTGATTTGTAGTGACTTCATAAATGATTTGTAAACATGTCATTTTTAGGCATATATTGCACCACTTACAAAAATCGAAAAAAACTTGGTGAAAGGATATAGAAATGTCTCTCTATATAAAAGGATTATTTAATTTTGCTCGCGTATAACTTACTCCGTGAAACGATCTATGATTTATGAGATATTTAATTCTTTCATAAACTTGGTGCTGTGTTTTTAGCTTGATTAAAAATGAGTAACCCAGATTTGTCAATTCAAATGTTACAAGATTCGTGATACATGTTGAACTTTATTCATAAACACGAAAAAATGTATATGCTCTTACCATAAGTAGTTTCTAGGTCGCGAAAATCTACTATCACATAACTAAAAGTTTCATTCATACTGTAATCACAAACACTCTCTATGTTCCTAAACATGGATAACAAGAGTATATTCTTTTACGGCCGATTTTTTTGTTAACATAGATTCTAATCTTTTTGGCTGAATAATCCATGAGGTTTGAAACCATCAGTTTCACAATCGATTC
This sequence comes from Glebionis coronaria, assembly GCA_025667525.1. Classification (NCBI taxonomy): domain Eukaryota; kingdom Viridiplantae; phylum Streptophyta; class Magnoliopsida; order Asterales; family Asteraceae; genus Glebionis; species Glebionis coronaria. Next base: position 492,014,051 of record CM046876.1, on the reverse strand, counting down.
CAAATACATCGTTTCACAATCAATTTCAAACATTCACTAGTTTTAATTGCTGATCTTTCTAGCATGTCACATTTGGCCCCTTGTTAATAAGATACATATCAAAGGTGAATGTTTCCATAATAAAAATGGATTCATATATTTGGCGATTCTCCTTCTGACATATGGTCATTATACGTTATTATATTTCTAAAAAAAATGTTTTTGCAATAAATCAAATTCGTTTTTGCAGAATAAGCAGTTATTCTTCAAAGATTATGCAGAAGCTCACAAGCAACTCTCAGAATCAGGATTCACTCGAAAGACATATCTTCCTTGCGAAACAGATAACATATCATGTGCCATTGGGATTGCGATGACTGTTGTGATATTTGGCTACATGTACAAATTCTGGAAAAAATGACAAAATAAAAGCGAAGGCAAGTAGACTACTCTTGTCAATATGTACAGGAAGTTTGGGTTACGTGTTGGTATAAGAAATAGAAAAATAACAACTTTAAGAAAACAAGTTACACAGCAGATGTGTTGGTAAAAGAAAAAGAAAAAAAACATTGCAAGTGGAGAAAAACTCCTAAGTTATTTTATTTGGAGAATACGTTAGCTTTGTCCATATATAACTCGCTTGTAATCAACACAAAGTTTGTGTTTTGTTGAAATTAAGTAGTGTGTTTTTTCTTTATAATGTCTTAACATGATTTTAATGAGCCCAACTTGGTCACTTATTTTGAGTGTTTAGACTGTTTAATTTTTTCGTTTGTATGTGGTTAGATGGAAAAACATTTTAGTAGTTTAGATTTAGAAAGAGCACCTTAATGCCTCTTGTTAATTTTTTTATCTTTTTCTTTTTTGTTGTCATTTTCATTTTCTCTTGGGAGAAATATCTTATAAGACGAAGAGAGTATCTGATATGATGTTTAATAATCAACCTACCTAACAACTAAAGGATGCTTAATACAGTAGTTTCTAAACCTTTATAGATGATTGCAATGGTAAATCAAGCAAAGCCAACAAATCTTCTATCTTTATATCCTTCCTATTTTTTGGGTGACTTAACTCCTATCTTTATACCCGCACAACGTGGCGGCATCTGATACTCTGTAACATATTCTATGCCGAGTCTACGTTTTTTTATAAATAATAGCCACACAAATTAATGATAATTTAAATTAAAATAATTTAAACAAATAATAATGACATATCACTTCTTATTATTTTTAGTAAGATAATAAGTTTGTGTCTTATAAATAACATCTTTTACATAAATTTTATGTAAAAAATCTAGGATTAAGTTTTATTTGACGGAAGTCTTTAAAATTTTAAAAACAATATTTAAAATGCTTATACAAATGATATCAACACAAGAAAATTATTAGATGATATGTATTGGTGATTAATTGCATTAGTTATCCATTAGCCAATCATTAGTAATGTATTAGATGTATGATTTGGTATAAGCTATACTCCATGTTTGGGCTCATATCTAAAGTATATACATATTGTATGTTTTTGTGATGTAATGATAAGAAAACATATTACCGTCTTTTATGGTATAACAGCCAGAACTGATTGACCCAAATATCAAATCTCTCTCATTCCAATCGTATGATCTGTTCTTCAAGTCTAGGTTATATAATTTTATTATTTTATTCTTAATCATCCAACACATTTCTCTCCCTTCACATACATACTGTTACATATGCTTCATCCAAAAAGCTAAACATTAAAGCATTAACCCTATACTCATTATCATTACGCAATCAACATCAAAAGATCCTAATTTTTTTATTTTGATAAAGTCAAAACATTACCCAAAATATGTCACGTCCATCAAAAGGCTATCACGTTTACTTTTTTAAGTCGAAAACTGTCGGGAACCGCCATCCGGATGTTCATCAACTCGGGTTAGATCGATTAATTTTCGGTCTTGATTAAAAAAAGAAAAAAAGGTTACTGTTATGACATCTTGTGATCATGGGTGGTATATGGATACCGAAGCAACTTCTCACCTTTCATCTCACACTGGTGACCTTCAAACCTCTTTCTTTAATCATAATTTTCATTCAGTTATTGTCAGAAATGGATCATCTGTACATGTCACCCAATCTAGCCATGTACATATCATTAACCCGTATCAGCCCCTCTACCTTAGAAATTTTCTTGTCACACCCAATATAATTAAAAACCTTGTTTCGGTACGTAAATTCACCACTGATAATAAATGCTCCATTAATTTTGATCCCTATGGTTTCACTGGACAAGATTATCAGATTCGCCAAACCCTTCTCCGTTGTGACAACACGGGTGTTCTATACCGTGTTATAAGTTGTCGCCTCAACCTTTTCCCTACGTACTAATAGCTATTCCCTTTGGCATCAACGTCCATGCCACCCCGGTGCCTTTGTTTTTCAAACCCTGACATTATGTGATCTTGTGTCTTATAATAAACAAAACACTCAACACTTGTGTCGTGCATACCAGTTAGGGAAACAAATAAAACTTCCCTTCCAACAATTTGCCTCTATTGTCACATCTCCTTTTGAAATTATCCACTCAGACTTTTAGACATCTCCTGTCTCTAGCATGAGTGGATACAAATATTATGTCTTTTTCTTAGATCACTATTCATATTTTTTATGGGTCTACCTACTTCATAGAAAATATTTTGCGCAGTCAAAACTCCTCCATTTTCTTGCATTTGTAAAAACTCAGTTCATCCGTGAAATCAAAGCTTTGCAACGTGATCATGGTGAGGAATCTGACAACAAATCCATCCGTAAATTACCACTAATGGCATTCAATTCCGTTTTCATGCCCACGTACATCTCAACAAAAAGGTAAATCTGAACGCATGATTCTACTATCAATAACGTTGTACGTTCTCTCCTATTTCAAGCCCCTCCCCCACCCCCACCCCGAGTATTGGGTCAAAAATCGCTTACTTAATTAATATCCTCCCTCTACTTCCATCACCAATGACATCCCTTACACAAAATATTTAATAAACCAACCTCATACATTCACCTTCGCAAATTTGGATGCCTTTGTTACCCTTACGCTTTTCCACCGCACAAAATTACCCCTTGTACAACACTATCTATCTTTCTTGGTTACTCTTGCAATCATGACGTGCATCGGTGCCTTGACTTGAACACCAACAAAATCATCATTTCTCGTCATTCCACATTTGATGAATCTGTCTTTCCCTTCGATTCCAGGACTCCAACTCAACCCCCCTCATATCAATTCTTAGATGATAATTTTGAATCTCCCCCGTTGCACTTCGCCTACTTACTACACCTGCCCCTCCTCAACAATACCAACACCCTACAACTCATGCACCACCATCACTACAAACAACACCTTCACCACCAAACACATCGCCACTACTAAACACATCGTCCCCACCAAAAACCCCACCAGCAACCTCACCACCACCCCCCTCACAACACCCTATGGTCACACGTTCTAAAGTCGAAACTGTGAAAGCTAATAAAAAATACAACTTCCATGTTACAACCTCCTCCCATGTTTATAAGTTTTCGTTACATGCTCTACGAGACCCCAATTGGAAACATGTTATGTGTGACAAAATATAAAGCTCTTATCGATAATGACACCTGGGTTCTTGTTCCTCGTCCACCAAATGTCAACATTGTCCGCTCTATGTGGTTATACAAAGACAAATATAATACAGACGTATCCTTAAGTCGGTACAAAGCCCGACTAGTTGCAAATGGTTGTAGTCAACGTCAAGGCATCGACTGCGATGAAACATTTAGCCATGTTTTCAAACATGTTACCATACGGACTGTTCTTAGCCTTCCAGTTTCACGACAGTGGCCTTTTCATCAATTAGATGTGAAGAGCACATTTCTTCACGGCCATCTTCAAGAGATAGTTTACATGCACCAAGCACCCGGATTCACTGATTCAGCTCATTTTGATTATGTCTGCCTTCTAAATAAGTCACATTATGGCCTTAGGTAGGCCCCTCCGAGGTTGGTTTCAATGATTTACGAGTTATGCCATTCAGACCGGTCTCCATCACAACAAAAGTGACTCGTCTTTTTTCATCTTTCATAAAGGGCCAGGCATGGCTTACTTACTACTGTATGTGGATGATATCATTCTTATAGCTTCTTCTACTTCGCTCATGCAACATATTATCTCTTTGCTACATGGGGGATTTGATATGAAAGACCTCGGCGCGCTTAATTATTTTCTCGGTATATCTGCCACACGTACTACTTCTAGCATTTTCTTGTCTAAAAAAAAATCCTACTGTAAAAGGTAGAAGGTAATCCAATTAGTAGAATGATGCTTTCTATAAATATGCTACCGAGATTCTTGAGCAAGTAAATATGCTCATTTATAACCCTTGTAGGACGCTAGTTGACCCGAGAAGAAGGTTGCACCTGAAGGATCACCAGTTACTGATCCTATTTTATATCGCAGCCTTTCCGGATCACTCCAGTACCTTACCTTTACCTGACTTGATTTGTCATATGTAGTTCTTAGTTATGTCCTTACATGCACAATCCTAAAGAGCCAAACTTTAATCCTATGAAGCATGTTCTTTGTTATCTTCGAGAACCATAGATTTTGTATTATAGCTATTTCGGTGTACTACATTACAACATACTGCTTACTCTGATGCTAACTGGGCAGGTTATCCGGCTACGTGTCCGTCTACCTCTGGATAATGTGTTTTTCTTGATGATAACCTCTTAACATGGCCTTACAAATGCAAGGACACGTAGTCTCGATCTAGTATCAAGGCTGAGTATCACAGGGTTGCGAATGTTGTAGCCGAGACATCTTAGATTCGCAACCTCCTTCGTAAGCTTCATACCACCACTTTCCACAGCGACCTTAGTCTAATGATAATGCCAATGTCATATACATGTCTGCAAATTCGGTGCAACATCAACACACCAAGCATAGCAGTAGGTCATGTTTGGGTTCTTTTTCTCCTTTCACGATTTCAGTATGCATATATCTTCACAACAGGTCTCCCACACCCGTTATTTTCTTATTTCCAATCCAGTTTGAGCCTCCACAAATATCCCCCTCAAACTGCGAGGGCGTATTAGAAGATATGTATTGGATATTAATTGTATTAGTTATCCATTAGTCAATCATTAGTAGTATATTAGCTGTATAATTATATATGAGTTGTACTCGATGTTTCGGGCTCTTATCCAAAGTAAATATATTGTATATTTGTGTGATGTAATGATAAGAAAACATATTACCGTCTTTTAAAAATAACGATCCGAATAAACTAACCACGTATTAAGAAAGACTCGTAAAAATTCATATCAATTTATTATGTTTAAATCGAACGAGGGAAGAAATGAAATAAATTACTCCCTGCGTCCTAATATTATTCTCCATGTTTTCTTTTTAAGATGTCCCAATTTAATTGTCCACTACTAATAATGGAAAGAAAAGTTTGATCAAGTTTAGTATATTACCCTTGCTTGAAATTATAATTAACAAATGTAAAGAAAACATATATTAATTAGCTAAGGGTAAAACTATCATCCTGTCAAAAAGTAAGAGAGAATGCTGTAATAAATGTACTTTTCTTAAACTGTTTGTTTTGTCTCAGGGACAATAATTTTGGGACAGAGGGAGTAGTTTTTTCTTTCTTAAACACTTTTAAAAAAAACCCAAATGTAATCATTAATATTGTGTTCTCGAGTTTTTAAGTAAGGAAAAATGAAAAGAACTAGAAAGTGAAAAGGAAGGTAAAGTGAAATGAAATGTTGGTTGATATGTTCTTGAGATAGAGTAAAAGAAAAAAAAGTAATAGTAAATCATGTTCTTGAGTGAAAGGAAAAGAAAAATAACTTTATAAATTACATGTATGCCCTTTAGTTGTTATAACCAAATGGTATAAATTTTTTTAGTATTTATACAATTTATTATGATGTTTCTTTTCCCTTCTCTCCCAAAAGTGCGAGGAAAGTTTTATAAGCCAAACTTCTTGTCGTCTTCCTCTCTAATTCATTTTCCTTTCTTATAAAAACTTAAGAACACAGTTTTTTTTACCTTTTTCCTTTCATTTCCCCTCAAATATAAACTCAAGAACACATTGTAACTAACTAGTAAAATACAATCTACTATCTAGTTAACCAAACAACTGAATAATACATACTAGCCAAGATACAACCCATTAATAGTTGTTGTTTATGGTTAGAGTCTTTTGATTTTGATGTTGGCTGAGATGATGTTTCGTTATGATAATTGTAGTTTATGATTCTCGTTTTTCTTTTTTGTAATTATTTGGTTGATCTAAAAATAAGGCGTTCAAACTTGTCTAATATTTATAAATCAATGATCATGTGGGTTTTGATGGTAGTATAGTTGCAGCGGTGGAGGGTTAGAGGGCATTTGGTGAGTGTTGGTCTCGGTGGTCGTGCTTGTGGTGGTTAGGTAGTGAAGATGCAGGTTTTAGGAGTATGTTTGGTTCGATGGTGGTCGGGGTCAGGTAGTTGAGAGGTTCGGTGGTTTTGATGTAATTGTGGTTGATGAGAGGTCCAGTGGTTGTGGCTTAACCGAAGGGTTGTAACTGCCTGGTGTTGATGGTGGGGATGAACTTATGAAGTGTTTTGAGGAAATGAGAGGGTTAGGAGGGTAAAATACGTTGTAGTTACATATATATTTAAAAAAACGTATATGTTCACTTTTAATTAAGTCTCAAAGTCTGTTAATCCATTTTGCTCCACTTTTAGATGTGCTAAAAACATATAGAGGTGGACAAAATTAATGATTTTAAATGGGTTAAAAAACCGTATACAAAGATTGACTAAATTAAAGATTTCAAATGTGTTGAAAAACGCACATAGTCAAAATTTTAAATGGGTGAACATTGATAATGGCTTGTATAGATTTCCTATCGATGAAATGTGTTTGGCTGGTTTTTTTAAGACTTCTAAAAATAGAGAGGCCTAAATGCTTTATAAAGTAGTAGATATTTGGCAGAATAAAAACAAAATCGTCATCAAGAAGAAATGAGTTACGAAGATGTTGCTAGCCGTGATTTTATTAAAGTGACGATTATTATCATTTACGATCCTTGTAATAATCTAGAATTAAGTTTAAGGGATTTCTTAGGCTAATCTATCCATTTCAGAATTTATTCCAAACCTGAACCATGAGGTAAGTGTAGGAAGGATCCTTCACTATAAAAGGCACCTTCCACCTCATTTGTATGTGAGAAACCCGTTAAATTACTACTAGATTTTAGGTCTTCTTCAAAAATTCTGCATTTTGATTTCTGCTCTTAAGCCTTACCAAAGGTCGATAGGCTGTTAAGGCAAGAATTACTACAAAAGGAGAACTCTCTCACTACAACAATGCAAAAGGAGATGAAAAAGTATATTAAGACATATAACTTACATTGAAGGCAGGTGGATCAAGTTCGAAACTTGTTGGAAGGTCAAATTTTATCTTGATGCCATATGTTTGGACATTTTACTTTATATAGATTCTAAAGTTTGAAAGAGATTTTGAGCATGTTCATGTGATAGATCCGATGTTAGACTGATGAAGTTCTCTCCTTTAAATAGCTTCTCAATTTTACTCACACTGTTAGCTTGATGTTACTCATCAGTCCAATCCCTAGCTCCTAAAGTTGCAAGATATTTTGTTTGATGGTTCAAAATCAGATCCACCAACATCAAGAAAATAAAAAGTTTAAAGGAAAAAAGGCGAATTTGGTCAAAATCTTCCCTCTCAATTCACTTCTTGGTCAATGGCGCAAGACTTTGACAAATTTAGTCATACACAAATGTACAACTGCTCAACTCTACTGCATCCTTGCCATGTGTCATATGCCAAGTGATCAACTAACGTCCTCAACCCACCAAGTGATCAACTGACAGTGCAAAGTTTAGGATTTGATGGTTGAGCATCGTCGGTTGAGCATTTGATGGTTGAGCATTTAATGGTTGAGCGCTGTCGGTCGATCAATTTGTGTAGTGATGATCATATTTGCCAAGGTCTTGCGCCATGACCAAAGATTGGTTCATAAGTCATCAAAATAACTATATCCATCTTTTTCCCAACTTTAAATAGCTTCTAAATCGACTCACTTCATGTTGACTCAATATAGAGTGTAAGTAAAAACTAATAAAGTTTTCTCGAATAAAGCAATTTTGGACGTTGATGGTTTTAAAGATTTGAGCACCTTTTTAATGCTTAGCATGTTACAAATAGTTTTTGTTAATCTTGATTTAAAACACAACCCAATATGCTAATTCCAAAGCAAAAGGGTGTGGGATTAAACTTCCACCTCTAATATTAACGAGGGCATATGTGACAATCCATAAAATTAAATTTTAAAAATTTTATTTTATCTAAAATTACTATTTTTTATAAATTGAGCTATTTTTATTTTTAACATGAACTTAATTTAATTACAACCAAGAAGTTATTTATTTCCTGATGAGAGTGTCATCATCAAGCCAACGGATCATCGAGTTACAAGTTTAATCGGTTTGCTCATCGGGCTAACCTGATATTCCACAAAAATGAAATGTATATAATCGAGTTGGCCTGGGATACTTCAAACTAGGCGGGTTTAATCGTGTTTTAAAAATATAAAACTCGACTGAATTTGACCTTTTCAATAGAAACCTGTTCAATAGGTCAAACCAAATTTCAAAAAACATTGTGTTTAATCACCACAATTATTTTCTCTCCTACAACTATGTATCACTATAAAATCTAGTTGATATAAACAAGTACTTGTCTAGTCTTATTTTCATCCCACTTAACAACCTTATCACTTTAAAATGTTATTTATAGATTTACATACCTGTAGAAGGCAAACAAGCAACAAGCTGCGCCGCAAGCCCTATTGAATTGCAAAGCTAATTCAATTGAAAACAACATCGGTGGATTTAGGTGTTATAACGTTGCTATTCATAACGCGTTGAATTCTCTTCAAAAGCTCCACCGCTTCAGGTGCAAGGAAACCTAAGATATCAAATGCAAAAGTAATAAACACGTGCTGATTTTCAATGCATGTTTTTTTTTTCGTGTTTGTCACTTTGCATGAGGCGTCTTTTAAAGCAGACTGACCCGTTGTAAAAACCTGGCTACTCAACCACACAAGAGGAGAAATCCCAATCAGATCCACACACACATGTTTTCCTCCGACCCATCTAAAAACTAAAATGTCCGTCGATCTGAGTGTGGATCTTCCATCTAACGGGTCAGTCAAGAAGTTCACAGGTGCTTCTTTCTTGGCGGAGATACCAACACGCCTAGATATGTCAAAAAGAACATCTCTAACCATATCGTGTCGATACTTGATGCCCGGAATCTCTTTACAATGAACCGCATGTTCCCCAAAAGAATCCAAACATGCCTTGTGACAAACATGGCAAATTTTATCAGCCGAAAATAATGGGATCATGAGGCGATACTTAAGAATAGAACGGTATTCCACTGGTGATATATGTTGGCCGAGCCCGTCTATAGGAATAACTAGTAGAAAATCCTGAGCATGTGACGCGCGTAAACACTTAAAAACCGCTTTCTACCTCAAAGTCATGTCAAAGTGAACCTCCATATCCTTGACCATTTCACTAAAAAGGGTAGTCACCAATGTTTGTTGGGTTTTAGAGGGGGCAGTATCCTTATTAGTGAAACAACAAAAATCAAAGCTTGGAATCTTATCATGTAAGCTAAAGCGGAAGCATAATCATCATCCATACAACATATGCCACTGTCACGTAAGGTGTGATCTTGTAACACCCAAGATTGAGCCCTCGAGGCCACAAAAGATAGGAGGAGGCCTCTTTTGCCGAGTATAAACCTAAACCACCAAGATGAATGGGTAAAGAAGCAAGGCGCCACTAAAGTCTCCAAATAAGGACCCTCCACAAACCACTATGTTCTCAATTGCCCCACGCAAACCCTTGAAAAAAACAAGACCGCATCCTTCATGTATGCAGGTTGGCAAGTCCTTAACCTAAAAAAGAGTTTGGAAATACCCATGCATGATCGAAGTAAAAGGAGCTCACTCTGCGGGTCATGTAACTATGTAAGAAGACTCATCAAATCAACAGCATTCGCGGCTCTCCTCATGGCCATCTCTCTAATAAAATCGGCGTCTCTACTAACAATTCCCCTAAGAAGCTTCACACTCGAAGACGGCCTCCGAATATCCATAGGAAACAAACCATGACGGACCTTCACACCATTGCACGAGGGCCAAAATACCTTTGTTTTCTTGACATTAAGTTCAAGACTGAAACCTAGACCACTCACCTTTATAATGTCTAACACCTTGGCAACGTCTTCTGACTCTCCAATAACGGTTCCATCATCAAGATACCAAGCATGAAGAAGAAGCTTGCAGTTGTCTCTGATCGTATGTACAAGCGGGTGTAATATAAGAGCGAAAAGAAGAGGTCCCAATGGGTCACCTTGTTGCACCCCGTGGCAGACCTGATATATGTCTCCTATATATAATCTCGCTGCTTGCCTATATAAAAAAATCCGCCCACAAAGAAATAAAAGGACACCTCACCCTAACCTCATAGAGTAATGCCGATCTATCCACACGTACAAATTGAGCATTGCAAAAGAGACGTATCATTATATAATTGGCAAACCAGTCGATCAATATTAATCTCATTATTCAACATATATCGCATGCGAACACGGAAAAACCGTAATAACATAACACTATCAGTCAAGTTCATTAAAGAAGACGTTGGTGGAAGAACGCTACTTTAGGAATGATTTGAAAAAGTCTCCTTTTGGAAATAAAATCAACTTTTTTAGTTTAATCTCTTACACACTTTCACCTTCGGTGCATGTATATTTTCTAATAATGGAAATGCATGCAGTTGACGCTGAATACCTTAAAGAAATTGATAAAGCTCGTCGAGAGCTTCGTGCCTTAATTTTTAACAAGCAATGTGCCCATCTCATGCTTCGTTTAGCGTATGATGCTTATACTATAACACACTCATGTGTATCTGTCTATTATTGATATCTACTGAATTGTGATTGATGATTTGGTGTACTTAGATGGCATGATGCAGTAACTTACGATGAGCGTAGCAAGACTGGAGGTCCTAATGGCTCGATTAGAATTCAGGACGTGTATAGTCGTGAATCTAACAATGGCTTAAAAATCGCCATTGACTATTGCGGTAAATGTTCCATTTTCTCACAAAAATCCTTCGGATTATATTCATGGCTTTAGATTGACCGATTTGTTGGGGAACCTTTACTTGTTAGTACAATATTATATCAATGTTTCTTTAATATTCATTGCAGAAGAAATAAGGTCCAAGCATCTAAAGATTACATATGCAGATTTGTATCAGGTTAATATTATAACTTGGTAGAACTAGCACTAAATGGTTTTAGACTTTTAGTTATTCTCTTTGGAGCTTTGGTCCAGCACTAATCATATAGACGGTCTATTGGCAGCTTGCAGGTGTCGTCGCAATTGAGATAATTGGCGGTCCTATCATTGACTTTGTTCCTGGTAGAAAAGTACGATGATTTTGCCTAACTGTTTAGCTATTTTCCTTCGTAATTACTGCTTAAATTGTTCTTCTTATATATGTCACTAGCCGTATATGGTAAGCCTGCGATTTCTTGTCTAATAAGAGCCAGCTTCTTGATAAACATCCCCAATAGTGATATCTTCGGAATTGTTAGTTCACTTCTAACATAAATTTTATATCTGTCATTTAGGATTCAAACATCTCTCCCAAAGATGGCCGACTTCCATGCCTCAAAGAAGGTTTCCTATCTTGCATGCATGTGTTTGAATACTCCAAAATGTGTAAATTGATAACTAACAACTTGATCATATGCATCTTTTGATGACAATCTGTTTCAATACTAAAGTAGTATATAATATGCTACTTTAAATATATGTAAGTCGATTTGTAAAGGGGCTGGTATAAAATAAAATGGTATTTAGGTTGCAAAATATGAATTTTGAGAAAATTTTCATAAATAAGTTCACCTAAAGCTTGAAATTGATATATCATTTAAATGACAAACTTTAATAAAATAAGAAACCGCCATAATTTCTGAAATATATCGTATTCAATTTGGTAATCTCGAGTTTGGATGTAATTTTCTCATTATTCTCTTACATTTTAACTAGGTCTTGATTATGTAGAGTTTTTTTTTAAGATTTTTAAGAATTACAATTTTTTCATACTTTATGCCATCTATTTTACAATATATCTCACAAATGTTTGAACCCATAACCCATATGGGGTGGCAAGTCATATATCACTAGACCAAAAGCATTAGGGGAAAGATTATGGTTCTTTTTCGAAAGTCTAATCATAAACTTGACCGACATAACACTTGGATTACCAAAATCACAAAGTTTTAAAGTTATATAGATTTTGGTCATTATTTGGTCAAGTTTTGGAATAACTCGAACCCTTTGTGTCAATCTTTCAACAATAACTTTGATAAATATAAAACTTGAATTTACAAAATCACAGAAATGAGAGATATAGATTCTAGCCAATTATGGTTTGAATTTTGGTGTGTTTGTGGGTGATAATAATTAGACTGTTTTCATATATTCTTTGAATTTTAAATATTTCAATTATATGCGTCTCGGGTATCACGAATCCACAATTGAATGAGTGTTACACACTACCAATGTTTATTATTGGTTTTACTATGTCGATGATAATCCTAAACTTATTGCAGATACTCGAAATTTGAGAGACAGGTGCTGTCCCATAGGATTATATAGCACTGACATCCCAGCTCTGTTAGGGGCTCATACTTTGGTATATACTCGTTACTTGTTTGTAGTAATATATTACAGAAGCTAGATTGTTTTATACTTGAAGAAACTTAACATGTTTGTTACCCTTTGCACCAAAAAAAGTATCTCAATATCTAATTATTCCTGCTAATTCTTTTTATGGCCCAGGAAAAAGCTCATGCAGATAACGAGCCGCTAAAATTTGATAATTCATACTATGTGTAAGGCTTGCTCAAATTTCTCATTTGTTCGTAGAAATAACGTTTCGCAATATATATTATATGATGCAAGAAACTGTGCAACTCGATCTCGATCCTTACTAGTGTTGGGATCGTACACCCACAAACCAGGGACCATAGAACAGAAAAACACAAACACACTACTAAACGGGATTCGGCCCCTCTAACCAACTTCATCCACGATTCTCAACAAATTAGATGCGATAATAGGGCCGTACAGTCCCGTACTCAATATTAATTGATCATCCGGAGACACACACACGGATAGAAAGAGATCCTCAACACGGCTCTCAATAGTCTTCTCAATCTCCCCGCCAACATTTCTAGCTAGAAGGGGCTTTCGAGGGATGTACAAGTGATAGGATCGCACTGGGCCTTCATTCATCCTAAGAGGCTAAGCCGTTAACTAGGGGTGTTCACGGGTCGGTTCGGTTCGGTTAGTTAGACGATTTTGACTATCCATCGCGGTTCGGGTAGTTAAATTTACTATCCATAACCGAACCGTACAAGGCGGTTAACCGGACATGCGGTTACCCGAAATGAGCGGTTACCCACGGTTCGGGTCACGGTTAACCATTTTATAAGTATCATCAAGTTTTAGTTTATAAATAAAAACACGGTTTAGAAGATAGAATGTTATTTCGTATAATCCAATGACATTGAATAAATAAAAATCATATAAAAATTATTTCGTTCCAAAAAGTGCAATAGAATGTTCATAAATAAGATATTAACTAAAAATTATTTATTCGATGTTTATAAACTACGATCACATTAATTAAATTTACATAAATATGTTTAAAATAGTTGACATTAAGCGTAAAAAAATCGGTGTACAATAAAAGTATGGTACTAAAACAATTAATACATGTACTATAATTTGAATATTTAGTTAAAAAATTTCATGTATAATATGTGCGGTTCGGTTCGGTTAACCACGGATATTTAAAATTAAAAACCGTAACCGAACCGTCATAAGCGGGTTTTGTCGGTTTCGGTTTTTTCGGTTTCGGTTTCTTCGGTTTCGGGTTTTTTCGGTTTCGGATTGAGCGGTTCGGCTCGGTTCGTCGGTTTCTCGGTTTTTTTGAACACCCCTACCGTTAACGTTGGGTCACATGTTAGGGTCCATTTGGTTTGAAGTCGGGTTTTACTTTGGGTGTGGGTTTATAAAATAGGTTGTTTAGGATTGGGTATTGTTAAATGAAAAGTAATGTTTGTTTTGTTAAAAATTTAAAATATTTTATATTATTTATTATTTTAATAGAAGTAAAAAGATATAAAATTAATTTAAAGGGTCCTATTAAAATAAAAATGAATTAAACTATTACATAATCATGGTTGTTGTTCTCCCACGTAAGGAATGTCTGAATATCAAGATACTCTTTCTAAAGTTGGGGTGTTGGTATCCTTTTTGTATATGCCAGATTTCTTGGGTTTTGGTGGCAAGTTTGTAAGAAATTTCTCAAACCAAACATTGTATTTGAACCCAAAGACACTTCTTTTGGCTGATCACCCCAAACCAAACGCCTCCTTAGTTTAGAGTTGAGGTCAATGTAAACCCTACATATATCCAATCAATCAATCATATTCACTCAAACCTTTTTTTTTTACCTTTTAAAAAAAAATATCTCACAAACGGTAAATCGTCAAACAATAAAAAATAAATCATTACAACGAAAATTAAATCATCTTTCTATAGAGGGCACATGTATAAACATTTGAAGAGTTTTTACTTGTCTGAGGAAATCATATATGATTTCAAAAAATAATATATGATTTCAGAAGATAATATATGATTTCAGAAAATCATATGCGATTTGTGATACGAATCATATATGATTTCAAAAGATCATATATGATTTCAGAAGATCATATATGATTCGTGGATACGAATTATATATGATTTTCTAAGACAAAAAAAGGTCGAAAGTTTATACATGTGCCCCTCGATAGAAAGATGATTTAATTCTCGTCGCGATTGTGTGTTTTATTTTGCGTAACAATTAACGGTTTGTGAGATCTTTTATTTATAAAAAAGGTCGAAAGTTTATACATGTGCCCCTCGATAGAAAGATGATTTAATTCTCGTCGCGATGGTATGTTTCATTTTGCGTAACAATTAACGGTTTGTGAGATATTTAATTTTTAAAAAGTAATGAACTTGGGTTTTCTTGTTAGATGAAAAAATTAAAGAATAAGATTAGTTGTTTTGGTCTATGCTAAAAAGAGAGTTTACATTTAACTTTTGTCTGTTAGTTTAAACAAAGTAATTGTATGCAAAAGAACATATTTTTTTTTTGTAAAAGGGACTCGTCTCGGTAAAAGATATGTTACACAAAAAAATAGTTAAGCACATCGGATGAAGGTGACTCCCGTATGTCGGCCCGTTATATAGGCAACAACAACGCTACAAAAAGCAAAAACCAAAAACACTACATAAGATAGACATGTCCATCTTATGCACACCCAAAGCAAAAAGATTACTTCCTATTTTTATTATTAAAAGAAACTTCATACTTATTCGCATACCCATCATGAGGCTCAAGCACTTCTTCTTCATCAAATTTATTAAAAACATCTAAAGATGACGCGACAGTGTTTTCCAAAGATGGTTCACGAGTATCCTCTTCAAGACTCTTCAAACAATCAAAATAATTAGATGTTGAGGGATCTTTTGGGTTCACATGTGTTAAACCTGTTTAGGTTTCACACCCGATTTAGGACACGGGTTTAGCAGCCGAGTAGAAGTTAACCTTAAGTTTTAATAAATGAGTACGTGCCACCTATTTAGGATCCTCTTGCTGACCAATATTTTACCCTTTACTCTTCGTATTTCTTAAATCCGTGAAGCCATCTTCATGAACCTTAAAACCAACTTCCTTAGGTGTATTAGTCACACCAGCTTGTTTAGGGCACTGCACACATGAATGAACAAAACTTTTACACTCTCAATAGTGCGGCGGTTTCCACTCATACTCAACTGTAATAACCACTGTCCTATGACCTTCTCCCTCAACCAATGAAATTGACATGCTCACTTGTTCCTTAAAGATATATAATCTTGATGTAGACTAAAAAACAAACTAGCAAAGATAATTAATTGGATCTGTTGATTCTACAAGAATGCCAGAAACAATTCTGCTAATAATCGTTGATTCTGAAGAATGCCCGAAAATTAGGGTAAAACACGGCAACACAACGGCCAGTGGTTTAACTTTTATTAAATTGATAACTGTTTTGCTAGGGTTACAGCAGATTCATTAAATAATGACTGCAAACAAAGAAAAACCCTAAAAATCCAACGGGCTAGACCGTAGCCCAAAGACAAAATCCAACTGAAAGTGAAAAAAACATAAATATGCAAAAAAATGATAGTAAAAAGGCTTTTTGGGCCTTGGAAAATCCGCAACCAGCTAAAAGGTGGTTACAGCATCGTCCGCCTCCTTTTTACACACGTTTTGACAGGTCACGGGATGAAAACGGACTTGGGATGAAAAAGTTATGCCCGTTTTACTAATTCCTCTTCGTCACGCGATCTCGGGCCTCGAGAAACAAGTCAGCCCGTTCTTCAATACTTGGGCCTCCATCATTACCCCCTGGATAGGAAAAATTCGCCCTCGAATTGCCAACTGTATCATCATCTGAAGAATCACCATGGTAAGGCAACAAGTGCTTCACATTAAAAACATCATAACAACGAATATGGATTGGCAACTTCAAACGATAAGCATTTAAGTTCATCTTATCCAAAATTTCCACTGGACCAATCTTCTTAGCAGACAACTTATTATATTCACCAACTGGAAAACGATCCTTAGTCAAAATAGCCCACACAAAGTCTCATACTTCAAAGTCAACATGTATCCTCTTTTGATCTGCATCCTTCTTGTACTTCGAATTAGCGCGAACCAAGTTGTCACGAACAGATTTATGAACATCATGCAACCCCTCAACAATGTCCTACTCTTTCTTTGGAACAAACCTAGAATTCTTAGGAGTCATAAGATCAAGAGGACCACGTGGCTGAGCAGAATAAACCACCTGGAATGGACTAAACCTAGTGCTCCGATTAACAGTATAATTATGAGCAAACTCAGCTTGATACAACTTCTGATCCCATGCCTTCACATGATCACCCACCAAACACCTTAACAGGTTACCAAGGGACCTGTTAACAACTTCAGTTTGCCCATCAGTTTGAGGATGATAAGCACTACTAAAATTGAGTTGAGTATTCACCATCTTCCAGAAACTACGCCAAAAATGACTCAAAAACCCGGTGTCCCGATCAGAAACAATGGAGGAAGGGAAACCATGTAAACGATACACATCCCTAAAGAAAAGTTGGGCTACATTAACTGCATCTGTTGTCTTCTTGCAAGGAATAAAATAAACCATCTTAGAAAAACGATCAACGACAACAAATATTGAGTCATTACCCCTTTGAGTACGAGGTAGCCCCAACACAAAATCCATGCTAATATCAACCCAGGGCTGCAAAGTAACTGGCAAAGGCATATAAAGTCCTGCATTAGTAGTCGTCCCCTTTAAAACTTGACAAATACGACACCTCTTGACGTAACGATCCACTTCCTTCCTCATAGTAGGCCAAAAGTAAGAAGCTTGAACCAACTGTAAAGTGCGATCACGACCAACATGACCTTCACCATGCAACTCCTTAATAATTTGCAAGCGAAGACTTGAATCAGGAATACAAAGTTTATTCCCTTTGAATAGGAACCCATCATGCATAACAAAATATGTTTTCTCTCTGGATTGCAAATCCTGCAGAACAACTGAAAAGTATGGATCCATAGTCACCATGTCACGAATGACATCCAGTCCTGGAACATCAACCTGCATGGTTACAAGTAAACTACTCCTCTTGCTTAAGGCATCAGCAACACGAATGGAAGCACCCGTTTTGTGTTTCACCACAAAAGTAAATTTCTCAAGAAAAGCCAACCAACGCCCATGCTTATGTGAAACCTTATCTTGAGTACGGATATGCCTTAAGGAATCATGGTCAGTGAACAAAACAAACTCCTTATGAAACAAATAATGGCGCCAATGCTTCACAGCTTTGACCACTACATAAAACTCCAAGTCATAAGTAGAGTACCTGGACTTCGGACCTATCAACTTCTCGCTAAAATAGGCAACAGGCCGCCCACCTTGACAAAGAACTCCACCAATTACAACCTTAGAAGCATCACTATGAAGCTCAAAAACTTTAGAAAAATCAGGCAATACCAAGACTGGCGCCGTAGTAAGCTTTTCCTTGACAACTTGAAAAGCCAGCTCTGCTTCCCCGTCCACACAAATGACTTTCCCTTCATACAGTCTGTCAAAAGGGCCATAATGGAACTAAAATTAGGGATAAACCGCCTATATAAAGAAGCAAGACCATGGAAACTCCGAACTTCAGTAATGGTAGTTGGAGTTGGCCACTCCTGAACTGCTGCTACCTTAGACTCATCCACCTGTATGCCATCACCAGAAACAACATACCCTAAAAACAAAACTTTAAGGGTCATGAACACACACTTCTTCGTGGCTGCATAAAAATTGTCCTTCTGAAGCAAGGTCAAGACCTGCCTCACATGATCGACATGCTAATTATAAGAAGCACTATAAATAAGAATGTCATCAAAATGAACAACCACAAACTTGCCAATAAAAGGCCTGAGCAGTTGATTCATCACACGCATAAATGTGCTTGGTGCGTTTGATAAACCAAAAGGCATGACCAACCACTCATACAACCCTTCACGGTTCTTAAAAGTGATCTTCCACTCATCACTAGGTCTAAGACGAATCTGGTAATACCCACTCTTCAAATCCAACTTCGTGAAAATGGTAGCACCATTAATCTGGTCAATCAAATCATCAAGGCGAGGAATAGGAAACCTATACCTCACAGTAATCTTGTTGATGGCTCGACTATCAACACACATATGCCATGTACCATCCTTCTTTGGAGTCAATAGGGCAGGAACAACACACGTGCTCATACTTTCACGAACATGACCCTTGGAAACCAGCTCCTCAACCTGCTTGCGCAACTCCTCATGTTCTACCGGGCTCATCCTATAATGTGGCCTGTGAGGCAACTTTGACCCAGGCTCCAGATCAATATGATGTTGTATGTCACGCAATGGTGGCAAACCATCAGGTAATTCATCAGGGAAAACATCAGAGAATTCCTCAAGTAAAGGAATCATGGCTTTAGGAACTTCACCATCTTCAGAAACCTCCTTCCCTATTAATACAAAAACATCACCTCCCACCTCCAGCTCGTGTTTGAACTGCGAAAGAGTTAGTAAAGTACCAGTGGGTTTATAAACTACTTCCTTGGGTTTATTTGGCATCAAAGTAATCTTCACACCCCCAAACAGGAAACTATAAGTATTAGTTCTCTCATGGTGAGTTACATCACGATCATACTCCCAAGGTCTACCCAAAAACAAATGACAAGCATCCATAGGTATCACATCACACCAAAGATTATCCTTATAAGTTGTTCCTACAGAAAATGTAACTTGGACACGCTTGGAAACTGTTATCTCCCCACCCTTTTTAAGCCACTATAAATTATAAGGTTTGGGACGATCTTCAGTTTTCAACCCTAATTTCTGGACTGCTTCTTCAGCTATCAAATTATCACAACTACCTGAATCGCATACAAAAGTGCAAACCTTACCCATAATGGTACAAGTTGACTGTAAGATGTTGTGTTTGATCCAATCATCACCATCAGCTTTAGGTGTTAAGCAGGAGCGCCTTACCACCAAATTCACCCCCACATCTCCAGACACATACTCCTCCTCATACTCAGGTTCTGAATCATAAACTGCGTCTTCCACGTAGTCATCATAAGCCACATCATCATCTTCCTCAGGTTTAATAAATAATTGCCTCTTCCCAGCCTTCTTACACTCCGACTGTCGGTGACCAGGTTCACCACAGTTAAAGCACTTGAACCCACCACTGCCGGCCAATTTAGGAACCGGTCCAGTATTCTCACCAACTGCTTTAGCCTGACTTGGGGTAAAACGAGATGCCGCATTACCCGAACCAGAAGCACCTGTTATTGCAGGAGAAGAAGAACTCCCCAATCGTCGGTTCTTCTTCTCAAAAGTCAGTGCACGTTGATATGCTTCAGAAAGTGTCATCGGATCAAACATGTTAACAGAATCCATGATCTGGACTCTTAAACCACCAATGTATCGAGAGACAAGCTGATCTTCTGTCTCTTGAATGTCATTCCTTGCAATTAGTTGGTGAAATTCGGTCGTATAATCTTCAACAGACTTGGCCCCCTGTTTCAGATTCTGTAACCGCTGGTACATCATTCGCTGGTAGTTATGAGGAGTAAAATTATCCCTCATGACCTTCTTCATCTTCTACCAACTCGTGATCTTTGACTTCCCAACTCTGTTCCTCTTCAGTTTCAATTTTTGCCACCACGCGGATGCCCGACCACGTAACTTGGTAGCGATCAACGAAACCCTTTTGTTTTCTGGAACTTCTTTGAATTCAAATACTTCTTCAACAGAAACAAGCCAATCAATAAACTCATCAGGCTTTAAAGTGTCCCCATTAAACTCCGGAATATTAACCCTCATTCCAGTCTCCCAACGCCTATCATTATTCCCACTGCGATCTCTCATCCGTCGCCCTACTGATTGTTCATCATCAGACAAACCATCACCAAATGGATTTTCTTCCAAATCTGCATCTTCGTCCTCATGACGGCGGTTACGAGGCTCGTCAAAGTGTTCATCTGGTCGGTCAATTGATCAACCATTTGATCGAATCGCTCCTTCATTTTGTCCATCATACGCTGCTCAAATTCCTGTTCATTCACATCGTGAATAGGCCTAGTTCTCCTTGGAGGCATCTTGATCAAGAACTTTGGCTCTTGATACCAACTGATGTAGACTAAAAAAACAAACTAGCAAAGATAATTAATTGGATCTGTTGATTCTACAAGAATGCCAGAAACAATTCTGCTAATAATCGTTGATTCTGAAGAATGCCCGAAAATTAGGGTAAAACACGGCAACACAACGGCCAATGGTTTAACTTTTATTAAACTGATAATTGTCTTTCTAGGGTTACAGTAGATTCATTAAATAATGACTGCAAACAAAGAAAAACCCTAAAAATCCAACGGGCTAGACCGTAGCCCAAAGACAAAGTCCAACTGAAAGTGAAAAAACATAAATATGCAAAAAAACTGATAGTAAAAAGGCTTTTCGGGCCTTGGAAAATCCGCAACCAACTAAAAGGTGGTTACAGCGTCGTCCACCTCCTTTTTACGCACGTTTTGATAGGTCACGGGCTGAAAACGGACTTGGGATGAAAAAGTTATGCCCGTTTTACTAAACTCCTCTTCATCACGCGATCTCGGGCCTCCAGAAACAAGTCAGCCCGTTCTTCAATACTTGGGCCTCCATCAAATCTGCACTGATTGCAACTAAGGCACGTGCATAAGCAATACAACCCCATGAATTGATGCACATAGAGCTAGTATAGGCATCCAACATGATTAGTTTATCTACCCTAGTCATAATTAGACTAAACATATCCTCTTAATACACAACCATAGGAACATTAGGAAACTTAACCCATACTAGAACCTTCTTAACCTCCTCTTTACAAAGAAACATTCTCATTGTTCATTTCTTACTTTTAGCTTATCAATTCAGGTTAAACCCACATCCAGTTCTCTATTAATGCACATGTAGTAGGGTTAGTTTTCATAAAAACTTATGTGGATGTACCATTTTTTCTTTTAAATAAGGAGCATGCACGTTTTAAATCTTTATGTTTAGTTTAACACCAATTCTATGAAACCAGGGAGTTGTTCAAAAAAGAGTCAGCGGGGCTTCTAAAGCATCATTTAGACCTAACACTACTAACAGACCGATGGTTTCGCTATAGAGCTCGGATGTATGCCAAGGTATAGAACTATATCACCTAATTATCATGTTGTATGCTCACGGCAGAGCCAAATTCGAGGGGTAATGTTTTTTTATGACAATCGCGTAACTAAGACATAAAGTGAGTTTTTTAATATTATGTTGTATACGTTTTTGTGTATATAATCATCTTTCTATTCTTATGTGTCCTTTATATTCATAATGATTATTAATAGTAAGATTTAATAGAAAAATAACATACAAAAAATAAGATTAAAAAATATGAAAAGGACAACCAAACACCCAATCCACATTGGCTTGCACTTCAAAAGAAAACAAGTGTGGTTAATAATTTTTTCTCAAATATGTTACATAATATTATTTTTACCCAAAGCATGTGTAAATATTATTGCACATTATGTATTGAAAATTTGTATTTTAATTATATATATAATCTTATGCAAATTTTAGTAGATATACATAAAATCATCTCTATTATAAAGTATCCTTTCTTCTTCCTTTTTCTTCTCCACACTCGTATTCCGTTATCTTCTTCATCACAAATAAACTAGCTCTATATTCACAAAACTTGCTTAAAATTTGATTTGAGTTTCAGTTTAGATAAAAAAAAACATAGAGCGACAAGTTTGGCTCTAGTATCATATTAGATTTGATATTTTTATACATCATATTTCTTAACAATTTATATGCAATAAGAAAGCTTACTCACTACACTAATAAGACCGTGATCAAACTTAGGCTAATAATAATCCACTAATTTTAGCCTTTAAAAAAAATCCACTAATTTTATTACGTTTAAACTTCATCATTGACATTAAAAATTTACAGAATGAGGACATATTCTTCGAGGACTACGCAAAAGCACATAAGAGATTCTCGGAATTAGGATTCGCTCGGAAGACAGCTCGTCCTTGCAAGGAGAATAACAGATCACGTGCCATTTGGGTTGCCATTGTTGTTGTGACACTTGGCTATGTATATAAATCCTGCAAAAAATGACAAACAACAAAGCTAAAAGAAGTTTTCTTTCAAATCATTTTGTGTTGCACACTTGATATGCAAAATGTACTCCTCAACGTGATATATTACCATGTGTGAATAAAGAATTAAATGTGGGATAGGTCGTGCTCCGCGATGGGATGTTTATCAACAACTGTATTATATGCATCGAATCGAATCCAAGGAACCACTTTACACATCGATACCAATTTGTGGTATGTAATTGACATTTTCTTCATGAAGAGTAATATTCTTATTTGATAAAAAAATATAGCTAAATGTTGCAAAATTTAAATTATATGCACAGGGAAAAAAATTATGTATAACCATATGAAACATTGGTTTAAACAACAGGTTTCCATTTTACCATTTTGAGCAACGATTTCCCTTCGTTAGATCGCCACCAAAGTCTTTTGAATCATTGATTGGATAACATAGTGAACCGAAGACTCCGAGAAATTTAAGACCAGTATTCCTTTTATGAAGAAGTTCATAATAAGTTTTTTGGTGAAGAATATGCATGAGAGACCGATTTTAGGTATGA
Source organism: Glebionis coronaria (assembly GCA_025667525.1). Lineage (NCBI taxonomy): Eukaryota > Viridiplantae > Streptophyta > Magnoliopsida > Asterales > Asteraceae > Glebionis > Glebionis coronaria. The sequence goes on along the minus strand of CM046876.1, from coordinate 491,990,543 downwards.
CACACGGTAGCCACATCTATTCCCAAAAGAACATTCGAGCTTTTGAGAAAATCAGCATTGTACGATCAGCCTCCACTAAAGTCCGATTTCTTCTTTCGACGATGTCGTTAGGTTGTGGAGATCTTGGAACCGATGTTTGTTGTAATACCAACAATTTCATAAAGTATTCCATGGTTTTGTTAGCAAATTTGGTTCCATTTTATATTCTAATTAATTTAACGGATGCATTAAGACTGACTTGTATTTGTTTCAGGAATTTAATAATCACTTCGCGAGTTTCATCCTTTGATCCCAAAAGATTTACCAATGTGAACCTTGAATAATCATCCACGATGATAAGAATATATTTTTTTTCCATTAATAATTTTCACTCTCATTGGCCCACATAACTCCATGTGAAGCATATGTAGAGTTTCATTGATACTATTTATAGTTTTTGGTGAATATGGTTTGTTCTTACTTTTTTCTAATTGACATTCAAAGCAAAGGTAATATTTCTCATAATTCGATTTGGGTGAGCCTCTAACAAAATATTGTTTAGATAATTTATTGATAGTATTGAATTTAAAATGAGTCAAATGATGGTGCCATAACCATGATTTTGTCTTTGAAGCCTTTGATAGTAAATAGATTGGAGAGTCATTCAGCATGTCTTGAACAACATACTGGAGCCACGATTTCCCTTCAGTGGATACACACCATTTAAATTCTAAATAATGCATGAATGTTTACAAAACTCCACTTGAAGATCAATCACAAAACTATTATACTGAGAAAAGATTGTGTCCAAGATCCTCTACATACTTGACTCGCGAAATTAGAACGTTCCACATATGGTAATCACCATAACCCATAGTAGCAACATGATGTTTCTCTATGTAGGTCGTTATAGATTACTTATGTATATCAAGTTTTACTATTTATATTTTGTCGACTTTACTTGTTAGAGAAGGCTTACGGGCAGTATACCCGGTCAATTCATGACTAGTTGGTAAGTAGTGTGTCGACCACTAAGCGTGAGAACTTTAATTCTGTTATATTAGTATTTAATTACTAAGCTAATGTAGTCTAGTCTATGTTAAACTTATGTTATATTAAACCTACTCGTAACTCAAATGCTTGAACAAAGGTTTCGGTCTGAGAGACCAGAGCACGTTTGGTGGTAACTTAACCTACTTCCTCTACTCTAACACACGCAAGATAATTAACAAAAGATAAAAGGGTGGGCAAGCCTATGGTAAGGAAACTGTATTAACTATGTTTACTTAAATCTAACGCGGGTATTTTTATTAGTGCTATGATTATTTATCTCGAGGTGACATATCATTCGTAGATTTAGACATTACCTATTCGTAAAACCTAGACACGTTAATTCAGTCATAATTAAACGCGTCCACATAAAGCATTCTATTTAATTGATTATAATACATCTACATGATAATATTGGTTAATATCATGCGAATCCTAGCTCATCGAGGCTTTATCAAATTATGTTCAATCTAGATATATGTATTAGTAGTCTATCTACCAATAATGAATCCATTCGAGTTCGTAGGATCTATTTGTAGTATTAACCTAATTCACCACTTAACCTACCATCCTTTATAACCTTGGAAAACATTGGGATCTTTTATGTGTTGTCCTATAATTCCAATTCCATATAACAATATGTGAGTATTATCCTACACCTTGATTACTTGGTGTGTACACTAGATCTAGTTGAATAATAAACTAACCGAACAGTCAAACACAAAAAATGTGATAAACATAATTAACTAATTAACGATAAATTAAGCAATCGGGTTAAACAAACCAAATATTTAAACTTTCATAGCATAGCTAATACCTAAAGGTATTAGCTGATAACGATTGTAATCAAATACAAAATTCTTAGATAAAAGATTAAGGTACACTAAATGAATAATCGAACGATACCAAAAAACCGAACGCGTAACGAACGTATGAGAACTACAAGCTGTTTCATATGGATTGAAGTTATCTGATTAACCTTTTATACTTTTTTTTATCTTTTTTTTTGGTAACCGTGATTTCCGACTCATTGGCCGACTAATCCACAGGGTTTGAAAAAATAAACTCTTCTTCGCTTGTGAAAAAATAGTTTCTAGTGACTAGTGTTTTAAAAATATGGTTAACCAGCCGCTAAATATGAGTTTTAGATCTTGTATTTGTACTGCCCGGAATTAGGTCGATACGTGGTATTGGTGAAGTCCAATACTACTTTATCATTGATACAATGTATCGAGTCTTTTAGATATGGCGTATAGCTCTTCGATTCTTCGTGGTATTTGGTGAAATGTAGGAACGGATACACTGTATCTTCCTGTTTGATACGGCGTATTGGGTATTAAAACAGTAATATTCAAATGTCTTCCTTTAAGCTTTAAAATTCCCGAATTTTAGCATATCTTCACTAAGTGCTCCATAATTATTGCAAATCTAGAATACAAACCATTAACTACCAATTCATGCATGTAATATTAAATGGGTAATAAAGATGGAATAAATGATGTTGTAAAATAGATGTTATTTGATGTCATCAAATATTCTCACATGAATCCTACTTATCCTCAAGTGGACATTAGAAAACTTACAAAATTTGTATCCTAACATAACTATAGGATTTACCTATAATCACATATTTCGTTTAATTACTAGCACACAACCAAAACACCTCACAAGTAGGAAAATCACTCAAACAAATCTACGTGGAAATCCTAAATCACTCAATTGCTCGTCGTGACTAACATTCTATCATTCGCTTAGACATGATGCACATCTATTACACTATATCCAAAGAGTAATAAGTATAAATAGGTAAATTAGGTTTGTAAAAAGGTTTTAGGTTTTTATCATTATTTTCTTTTACGGAAAGCGTTGCATCAACGGGACAGGCGAAGAACATACATACACACCGGTAATGACGGGATAGACATATGTGATTGAATATTCCCATACCCGAGCAAAACCAAGGGCTAGTATAAGAATGATATAGGGTATGGATATTCTAATCTTCTCAAATAGTATTAAACCAACAAGGTGTAATCCACATATACATGGTCGAAACGACAAAATTGACACATGTGACATACTTCCTCATTCAAGTAAGACCAAAGGACCGTGATCAGAAATGAGAGTATAATTGGTGTAAATATAAAAAAAACAAATAGATTGAACAAAACTGAGGAAAGAACTATGTGTTTCAAAAGCTTTAAATTTGTATAACTAGTTTTAACCGACTAATATTACTAACACACGGTAAAAATATAGAACCTTTCATTTGAAATATAGTAATGGTAAGACCAGATCATTCCGCAAGATTGTCGTTACCAATTAAAAATCAAAGTATATGTCACAAGTTCTAAAGATATAGTTTCAAACATGGATTTAAAGGAGTTTTTAGTTTAGGCCGAGAATCATGAGAAGCGCAACTAACAAGGATTGAGTATAAACACGCAAACAAGATATGAAAACAAGTAATGAGGGTTAGTCATACAAACGTCATCTATTAAATATAACAAGAAATCCTTTCGACATATAAATCTCATCATATCAAATGCATAAAGTTTGGTTTGTGTTGGTTAAAGATAGTTCATATGATTGCTAAATCATAGCCAATAAACTCATGATAACCATTAAACAAGATTAAATTTGGTTTGTAATTTATTTCATTAGCCATTTTCTACAAGGCGAATATCAAGGTTCACTATGGCATGGTGACATGAAAAAAATCAATCATGTAATCACTTTCGAACATATCATAATCATAAATGAGTCAAACACATAAAAATGATCTAAGCATAACACTATCGAGCATAAGAGTATTTAACCGCACATATAACTAAGTTCTAGAGAAGAAGTGTGGCACACATTGTTAAATATGCGGCATACTTTCTGCAGTATCAAGTTAGAAAATCAATTCATAATTCTATATACACCTAAACTAAGCACAAAAACGACTACTCCATAATCAAAACAATTACAAACATCATAATCATGTATTTCCCATAAATCATCAATGGGAAATAAAATTAAGAGTTTATACCAAATGGCTGTAAGTACAATGTTCCACAATTCTTAGTTTTCTCCAAATTAATACAACCAATATCACTTCCTCTCTCAACCTCTTGATCACAGAAGTTAAGAGTATTACAAATATTCTAGACTTATAACTACATAAGGATAAACTTGGTGTTAGTGCCACCCTTATATCCGATCACTAGAATTTCCTCCTTGAACTTCCCCCAAAGTAGTGGTGGAATTCTTTGATCTTTTATTGTCTTCTATATGTTATATTTGTGTTTTCTTGAGTTAAATAAGTCCATAAAACGTAGGGAGTAAGTGTAGAGAATAACCCAAAGGTCTCTCAATGAATACCATGCATTATGGCCATTAATTTTGTAAATGCAGAGGCAAAGTGCGTCGCACAATATAGAAAGTGCGACGTACTTTCCTCAAATCTATTAAACACGTCATAGGCTGAAGTACACCGCATTTATAAGAAAGTGCGCCACACATTGACAATTTCCAGATTTGTTTATCTTTAGTTCATGTACTCTTTAGGGCAGTTTCTCTTTTTTCTTCTCTTCTCTTCTCAGCTCGCTTCAACCCTGTCACAATTGTTTATCAAATTAGTATCGATTCACATCATAGTTTATTTATTTAAATAGCTTATTGGGACAAATTAGTCAATGTTTATATGTACAATTAGGCATTATCAAATCCCCCATACTTAACACTTTGCTTGCCCCCAAGCAAAGTAAGCTTTTAAATTTTAATTGTTTACGAAAGAATAGATAAGACCAATTATCAGAAGCAAGGGTCACGCCACAAAACATATTACGAAGTAGGACATTTGAAATCACGCTCACACATATAATGAAGTGGTAATAATTCGCTTAATTTTACGATCATGAAAAATAGAATTACTATAGGCTTATACAAGGAACTAAACTTCACCAAAAATGGAGTGAGCACCAAGTATTATATCAAAAGAGGGATTTTATTAATCAATTTTTTTCTACAACTACATATCAAAAGAATGTATAATATATCATTATTCAACATGTCCATAAGTACTCTTTACTTTCACATATACTTCACTTCTAGGCTTTCATTTGCCTTTATTAATTTTCTTATTTCTTTCTCCTTTTTTTCTTTGTTTATTTCACTTTACATTACTTTGAGGTTATAGTTTTTCCCCCATACTTATGATTCAATATATCGCATGTGGAAACGGCTTTTAACAACATGTCGTAATCTTTATACATTGTCTAAGCTTTTTATTTATACCATATTTTGTCTCTTCATCATCTAAAATACTCATATCATACAAGTATGATTTCACTATGGTCTTGTTAAGATTACAAGCACGAGTTATAGAATTTAACAATTTACAGGCACACTCATTAACAATTGTTTAAAGCATAAAAGGGGTATGCGAGATGATATAGGCAAAAAATGCTCACTTTAATGGTACAATTCATGCTATCAACGTTATCAATTCCGAGTCGTTCTGATTACGGTTATTATCAACCTTTCGATATAAGCAAATCTTCGATAAATTTTTAGTTTATAACAGCTGAAAATAAGTTTGAAAAAATAGACAGAAAGTGTGAAGCACAATCATTAATGTGTGGAGTACATTCTGTACACAGGGCAATATATAACAAATTTTTCAAAATTTCCACGTTTATTCAATTATTTTCCGCTTATCTCCCCCCAAACTTAATATGAGCATTTTCCCTGATGCTTAAAATATGATAAAATAATAGAAAAGGAAAATAAGAATAATACTCCCTTTTATCCAAGTCGCGAGCGAAGCAAAAATCTTCCTTCTTCGCCTTTTATTTATCTCCCGGCTTGATTTATTTCCCACAATTACACATATATATACATCTAACATAGCATATATTACATAATAAGTTTTAAATCCACACACAAAGTTAAGAAATTATTCTAATGCCAACAAAGGCATATTACACAACCAAAAATATAATAATAATAATGTTTGAATTGTCTTAAAATACGTGACTCCACATACGGTCACATCACATGTCTTCCTCGGTCTCATCAGCTTGATGTGGTGGGTATGGGTAGAAATGAGGTGGGTGGGGTGGTGGCTGTTCGGTGAAGTAGAACGGCTCATGATGGTACGCGGGGTGGACCATAGTTTCCACTCAAGGGTACATGATATTGCTTGGCCATCCTCTTAAACACGGGAGCGTACCTATCCATGCTATAACACTTTCGCTCCATCATAAATCCAAGTTGATCCTGCCTAATCTTCATGTGCCCCAATCTATCACTCACATCCTGAAATGAAGCACGAGGTGCTCTCGACATAGCCACTCTTGGTGCTCTCACCGGTACATCCTCGGGAAACAATCTCCCATCGGCTCCAATCACCTCTCTCAAGGTGTTCTTATCAATCATATCACAAATGATTGGCGGGCTAAGGGTACGAACCACCCTATTAGTAAGAAGCTTCATCTTCTTAGCTAATCTCGTCACAAACAGCCCACACACAATCATACTACTAGCTTGGCTCCCCATCCCCTTTCTCTTCATCAATTTGGCGATAACCTACACCACATTAGCATACCTATCTTGATTATTATCCCTAAACATACTCAACAACCACAAGCCATTCCTTTACACTTTTTCATACCCCGTGGTCCTTTAACAAACTACAAAAGCAATCATTTTCAAAATCTCTTCATAAGTGGACTACAAATCTTGGTTGTTCAACTCCTAGACAATCTCAACGCCTCATCATCATCACAAACACTTGCCCATAATTCACTAGCATTGAAATAAGAGTCATCAAGCAAACCTCCTTCACAGTATACGTTAAACCCCTTGGATTTAAGTTCCTCCATGCTATAAAGTTCCAAGTATTTAGCAAAATCTTTCTAGGTAAGCGCATGCCCTTGACCACACAACCTAAAGGTTAAAATTTTCTTATCTTTCAATTCCTCACTAGTAACCAACTCATTAAACTGAAAAGTCGAGCAGAACTTATAACAAAACTCCAAATATATCTCCTTCCTACACAAGTAAATGCACGAACCCAAGCTTCGGATAGAAACACTTCTTCCTCACCAGCTACCTTAACTACCCTAATCTCAAGCATCTACCTAATTCGCTCTCCACAATCCAATTCATCCAAAATACTAAAGTCTACAATAAATGTTGCAAAATTTGCTTGGGCAACAAAGTATCTCTAGAGTGTTACAAGTTCTAAGATTTAGTTTCAAACACGGATTTAAAGGAGTGTTTGGTTTAGGATGAAAATCATGAAAAGAGAAACTAACAAGGATAGATTATAAGCACATAAACAAGATATGAAAACAAGTAATGAGGTTTAGTCATACAAGCATCATCTATTCAATATAACAAAAAATCTTTTTGACCTATAAATCTCATCATATCAAATGCATAAAGTTTGGTTTGTTTTGGTTAAGATAGTTTATATGCTCGCTAAATCACAGTCGTTAAACTCATGATAAGCATTAAACACGATAACATTTGGGTTTTTATATATTTCATTGACCAATTTTTACAAGGCATATATCAAGGTTCACTTATGGTGTGGTGACATGAAACATAATCAGTCATATAATCACTTTCGTACATATCATAATCAGGATTGAGTCAAACACATAACAATGATCCAAGCATAATAATTTCGAGCATAAGTGTATTTAACCACGCATATAACTAAGTTCTAGAGAAGAAGTGCGGTGCACATTGTTAAATATGCCTCGTACTTTCTGCATTGCCATGTTAGAATATCAATTCATAATTCTATATACACCTAAACCAAGCACAAAAATGACTACTCCATAATCAAAACAATAATAAACAACATAGTTTTATATTTTCTAGAAATTATCAATGAGAAATAAGATTAAGATTTTACCAAATGATTATGAGCACAATGTTTCACAATTCTTAGTTTTCTCTAAACTAATACAACTAATATCAATTCCTCTCTCGACCTCCTGATCACAGAAGTTAAGAGTAACACAACTCTTTTAGACTTATAACCACACAAGGATGAACTTGGTATGAGTTCCACACTTATATCTTATCACTATAATTTCCTCCTTGAACTTCCCCGAAAGTAATGGTGGAATTCCTTGATCGTTTGTTGTCTTCTATATGTTATCTATGTGTTTCCTTCAATTAAATAAGTCCATAAAATGTGGGGAGTAAGTGTAGAGGATAACCTAAAGGTCTCTCAATAAATATCATGCATAATGGTCATTAGTTTTGTAACTGCAGAGGCAAACTGCGGCACACAATATAGAAAGTGCGTCATACGTTCCTCAAATCTATTAAACACGTCATTGGCTAAAGTACAACGCACTTATAATAAAGTGTGTCGCACTTGGCCAATTCTAGATTTATTTATCTTTAGTCGTTCTTGTAATCTTTAGGGAAATATCTCCCTTTTCTTCATTTCTCAGCTCGCTTCAACCCTATCACAAGGGTTTATCATAAATAGTATCGATTCACATCATAGTTTATTTATTTACATAGCTTATTGGTACAAATTAGTCAATGTTTATATGTATAATTTAGGCGTTATCAAAGAACTATGTTGCTAGCTATTTACCGCCCATCCCAATGATAAAGACACAAATCAATGACTCGAAAAATATCTTGATCAAAGATCAAATAAAACACAAACTTAAGTCAGTGTTCCCCTTAGCGGTCAAATCCCGATCATCCTAATTTACAAAACTAGTAGCGATATCTACCACTAAATAACCATAGTTGGTTAAAATTACGAACAAACTCTAATATAACAAAACTTTACATAGTTTGTTTATTATACGTACTAACGAATAATCGATCATATAACAATAGCGGCTAATTTATGCGAACCAATTATGAAAAACGTTAACATTCAATCACTATCATATCTCTTTTGTTTTTTCTGTTTACCTCTCTTTTTTTATTTTTCTTTTTTTCAAAACTTTTATACTTGTTTTTTAACTAAAAAAACATTTTTGGGATACAAAAAAGGTGTAAAATTTCACCATTTTACCAAATGACATCTTGGATAATTAATATTCCGATCAAAATTATGAAACTAGTAAACACATGAAAAATAGAAAATAAAAACTGCTACTTTCACATTCCTATTGCATTGTGGAATCTCTCAACCTAACTAAAGATAGAAAATGACACATGACACAAGAAATACAAACTTTTACACAAAAGCAACTAGCAAGTGCATGAAGGTTAAATCTAATAGGTTAGGCTTAGGTGTAAAGGTGTAAAGAAATATTTAATTTTGTGGTGGAAGAAACAAAAGGACATGTATTTTGACACCGTTGTGCTATGATGATATATTTGTTTACGCCTCGCGATTTCCGTCTTGGCAGGGTGAGACATGAAACACTTATATATTATTCGACAAGACATGACGGGTAACAAACACATTTAAGAAAACATTATAGTAAGTAGTGCATGATTAGATAAACACATTTTATATACTCTACAACATTAGTTTAAGTTTAAATAGAGTGTTAGTCAAAACCCTCTCCTTTATCCCTGATATTTTACTTGCTTTTATAAAACATGAAAATACAAAAATAATCTTCTTCCCACCTCTACACCTATTGTACGTTTGACACTAGACTCCCAAACTATTCCCCGAGAGAACGATAAGAACCCCGAGTCCTTACCTACACTATATCTACACGAATAGGTACACTCTCGAGGGATTGTAAAACTCCTTGAGTGAGGTAAGGGATTTAACCTTCCCGATCCCACATTCAACACCATGCTTGTATTTCCATCATTGCATGTAAAATCCAAACAATCTGAAACCATCTTGATCACATTGAATGTATTCTCATTAAACCTCCTCCAAAATATGAACACATGCAAAATCCTTGTCCCGCAACTATGGTTTGGTCTCATAGTACTTCACCTAAGTCTCCACCACCATCTTCCGTTAAACCATATCCACCCCGCCTAAACTAAACTACTAGTTTGTTGAAATAAGACCGCAAGTTATTGCCATGTCTTCTTAGGATTTTTATTTCTTTGTTATTTTTCTTTTTCTAGGTTGTAGATTTTATTTCTTTTAAGCAAATTGTATGACATCTTTTTGTCAAAAAATTTACATTTAATGTAACTATTTTTTGCTTGTATATGGGTGAATATGTGTTGATCTATATATTTGTTATGCTTGTAGCACTAACCATTGTTTTGGAGCAAGCATTCATAGCTCGTTTTGTTGGTGTCCCGATTTAGGGTGAGCTTACATCAAGGAGGAGCATTTTTATCGTCGACATTTTTTCTTCTGCTACTCGATGATGCCTTTTTGATTCTACAAAAGGGGAGAAATAGATATAAACTCACTAAAAATTTGCTTAAATATAAGTTTATATAAAATGAGTTTATTATTTTGTAATTATAAAAAACGGGAGATTGTTAATACAAATAATATCATAAAAACGTCATTTCTATTTTTCGAGTTCTCAACGTTTTGATAACTACAAAATGCAAAAAACGGTCTATATAGAATTAAATGTAAGTAAAGTTTTAGTTGTTAATAGTTATTCCGATATAATATCACTTAAGGTAAGTACAAACAAATTATATACTGTAAAGTGATCAAAGGAAAATCAAGTCAAATAAAACTAACATTTAAAAAATATACACAAAGTATATAAAATGTTAAAAAGTATTTTCTAAATTAAATAAAATGTTTTAATCAAAATATAAATTTGAATTCCAAATTTTCCCCCTCACAATAGATTAAAACCTACACGAGAAAATATCTTCACCACTAAAAGACAAAAGGGAGCATATAGTCTAGCTGGTACGCTAGACTAGGTTGTCGGTGTACTAGCTAAGTGCATCAGTTGAGTTGCTTAGTGCGCCGACAATGCTCCTCACTTGGGTCTCTCAGTATAGATAGGCCGCTATTTTACTTGATAAGACATCTATTGAAAAACCAGAAATCTCATTGTCTAAATCTTTCTTAATAACTCTTTCTTCTTTTGATCATATAACTTGTATTAATTTGTTTACAAGTGATCCAATTCTTATACCTCCACTTTGAGCAAGAGAAGAATACTTGTGATTTCTCCAAATATAAAGTATTGAATTTTAGTTTTCATATTAGAGTGTTCATATTCGATATCACTCAGTTGTTGTAGATTTGTATGATCTTGTGAGATCTAGTAGTGTAGATACTTATGTAGTTTGCGAGTATATTTCCAAGGTGTGGAAATACTTGTGATTCAGCGTGATCGTGAGTTTTAGGTCTATAGTAGATAGATCGGGTGATCGTGATAGTATTTCCTAGGAGAGAAAATACGAGTGTAGATAGGTTCTAGCTAAGATTAGGACTCAACGTCTAGCTTTGTGTTAGTAATTGGTGTAAGCTATGTGTATATGGTTTACTCCGCCTTGAAGGGAGCTTGTTGACATAGTGAAATCTTGAGTAGGATACTCGCGGAGTGGAGTAGGGCAAAGAAGAGCTTCGTAGCCGAACCAATATAAAACTCGGTCTTGTGGTTTGATTGTTCCTTCCCTCTTCTTATTACTCTTTACTTACTTTTCATTTAAATTTGTATTTAGATTTAATTTAAACTCGGATCTAACTTTTTAACAAGAAAATAATTTTTAAAACGTAATTCTAATTGGTAAACTATTAACCCCCTCCCCCCCTCCCCTTTTAGTTTCCACACACTTTTTCTTTTGTCAAATTAGACCACAAGGCTTAATGAAATTTAGTAAACATGACTTTCAACATTCATAAATGCAATTGATTAGCTTTTCTCACTTTCTTAGGTAGAATGTCATTTTAATTAGACAATTAGGCAATTCGAACCGTTCTTTGGGCGACACCCGTACTTACCAACCGCTACACTATACACGATAGTGTGCACTGCTCTTTAATGCATATAAATAGCCTAGGTAGTATGGGTTTTATAAATTAAAACCTGACGTGTTTTTTTAAAAGAAAATACGCATCACCAACCACAATCCTAAACATTATCCGGCCAACAATCCCATCAACCACAAGATGAGGAAGACGAGAAAGTCTCTACACCGACATTTAAACATTAAAATGCTTGAAGGCAAAGTCTAAGAAAGTCAATGAACCGCAAGGCAAAGGTGCGGGTACTCAAAAAATTTTGGAGCCAATAGGAGGAGTATCTTTTGGTGGAATGTAACATAGAAGTATCCGAGGATTCAAATACAAATTGGGTAAAAAAGGATATGTTGTAGTGCAAAGTTCAAGCTACATACGATGCAATGGCCAAGACCATAAAGCTTCCGAGTCACACTAAGAATATGTTAACGGGAAAATGGACTCCGATGAATCGAGATGTTATCCGTAGGGATAACGATAAAGGGTCAACGATAAAGGGTCAACGATAAAGGGTCAACGATAAATGGTTTATGATAATTAATTCGCTTGTGAAAGAAATGAATGTCATTAGTAGGGATAACGATAAAGGGTTTATGACGAGCGTTGAAATCACGTTTAAAAAATCCATGAGTTTATATTTTAAGCACAAGTGCAGTTGGAAATTTTTGAAAGATAAGCACAAGTGTGTAGAATATTGGTAATCCTTAACCTAGATGAGGTTGTTGGTTTTCTAGAGAGAGAAAGTTAGAGAGAGAAAGTGAGAGAAATTATGTGAAATATATTATGAAAAGTGAACTAAGCAACACCCTCTTCACCAAAGGAGAGGTTTTATATACCCAAGTCCATAAATGGACTTGGGCCACCGGCCCATAAACATGCTCATGGGTCGGGTTTGTTTAATGTTATACAAATAGTCTAACTACGAGCCCGTAACTATATTGTTGGAGTGACCGAGTTTTCTAACGGGAAAAACGTATTTCCAACAATCTCCCACTAAGGGAGGTCACTCCAAATTACAAAGTCCTAAATTTAGCATATTAGATTGATGAGACTGCAATTATACATAGTCTCATCCTCCAAATCGGGCTTAAGACGCTAAAAATATCATCAAAATACCCGAAAATATGCTTGTGTTTGTTCATTGTGTATTTTAGGTAAGGATATCATGAATTCACCAAAAGATTACAAGAATCAAGCAAAAACGAACACGGGAAACGAAGCCGCACAAAGAACCGGACCCGAACGATGATTTTCCATTGAAGTCCTTGAAGTTTGAAGATTTGACAAGATTGGTCCCTCATCTTTTGAAGACTTGACATTTTATACCCTTGAAAAACTCAAATATTTCATTTGGGTCCTTAAAATGTTGAGAAATTACATTATGAACCCTTGAAGTATGATCAATTTGCATTTATGGTCCTTGAAACAAGTTTATCAAAGTTTTAGTGGCCAAAGTTGGAAAACCTAAACTTGTAATACAAAGGGAATTATACTTGGGGCTGTTATAACTTGATATAGCTAGTATATGGGAAGCAAAGGACTAAACTTGCCCAAACATCATAACTATCACCAGCCAACCACCATGTGACACATCACCCCACTACAATCCTCCACCAATCACAGCCCACCTCCTTTCCACCTCAAATCCTCACAATCTCACTCACTAACCCTAACTAATATACTAATCACTTTTTAAAACTGATTTAATATAATTATTTAGGGCGGGTAACGCGTACTATTCACCATCATCACCTAAAACACCCCTAATCCCAACCTATAAACCCTAATGACGAATTCACATCAAAACAAAGGGGAAATGTTCAAGCTGCTCCAGATCATCAATTCACTTCACCCTCAACCAAACCCAACCCTAAAATCAATTACCAACACACCCACATGGGCTGTGGGGACCTCCTATGCACCCATCGTTTTCCCCAAACCCCAAAAAATGACAAGATGAAAGGCCACGATTCTATCCTTGTTCCCTACTCAAAATAAACGTCCAAGATCAAAGATACCGACTGGAATTCAAGGACAGGCATCACATGAGGACTTTGACCAATTTCAAAAGTTCAAGACCAAAAGGGCAAAGCTGGAAATTCGTGGATTAGGGTTTATCTTTTCTTGTTTAGCTAGAATGTTCTTCCATATTGTATAAATAGGATGTCTTGTACCCTATTATTTTTTGTTCCAGTATTTTTGTAAAAAATTTAAGTTTATGAATATCTAAAGTATTTTCTTTAAAACTTGTAATATATTGAGTTCCCTTTACTTGCTTTGTCTTAGAGTAACTTTTATGTTTCTTGCAAACTAATCTTAGTTATCAAAACATATTTTTTGAGTCCAAGAATTTGGCCAAAAAGTATTTTTGAGATCCATTTTAAACTTAATCTGCTAATAAGCTGGCTTGACAACCAAACTTATAAGCAGGTTTTGTTTAAGTGTTATTTACTTGCAAAGCTATTTGGTTTTCCAAGCTGGGTATTTCTAAAAGATTTTTACAAAATTTCTGTTTATTGTTTTGTTAACCCTCACTGTTTGAACAAGCTATCCCAAAAGCCGACAAGCTTTTGGTATAGCTTTTCAAGCTTGAAATTCCTTCTTTGGTTTGTTGTGTTTGTGTAGGTACTACAAACCTAATTTCTGTTTGTTCTTTTTTTTGAAGATGTCGTCATCCCTCTGGTCTGTTGTAGACCAGCCAACAGGGACTCTCTACACTTCCCATCAGCTCACAAAATCCTCAAGTATCCATTTAGAGAAGGCATCAGCTCAGGTTTGGCTTGAACCCTCTATATGTATTTTTTTCCTTGTTCATGTGATTTGTTAAGAATCTACTTAAATACCTGTTGAGTATGTTTTTTTTATGCTTAATTATTGTTGACTTGAATGATTCTAAGTGTTTAGTGTTAGGCTGTGATGTTCGTTTGCAAGTCTTAATTTTTATTCAAGATATTACCACATAAATGACTAGAAACATAAACACGGGCAAGTATACCCTTTCATGTATAGCATAGCTTAATGGTAAGTCCAGTTCATTCCACGGGATTGTTATTATCAAAATATAAAACAATTACCTCTAGAGTGTCACAGGTTCTAAAGATATACCTAACAATTGGTATTAAAGGGTGCGTTTGGCTAAGGTCATAACCATATGATAGATAGGTAGCAATGATGAATATAAGCACATAAACAATGTAAGACAACATACCGATTACTAGTCGTGCATGCAACATCTAATTGATATGACAAGAATCCGACTAAAGACTTTGTTATATCAACAGCATTAAGAAATGTTTATGCTTGATTTCGATAACTAAGGTAGTAGATGAGATTATGCAAGAGTTGGTATATGTTTTAATCCACTAATCGCGACAAAAGTGATTAACAATATTCATTTACTAGATGACATGAAACTCATCCATTCACATGAGTACTAGTCAATGATCATGGATGAATCCAACATATAACAATGGTCTTACATAATAACACATAATACATGAGCATCTAAATCACACTTATAGTCAAGAACCCAGCGAAAAAGTGTGCCGCACAAAACTAATTGTGCGCCGCACTTTGCCCCAGCAAAGCTAATAATCGCATCTAATCATAAGGGTATTAAACCTTAACCAAGTGCACATCACACTACTCCATAATAATAGTAAACAAGATCATTTCAACAATATGTAAATCAAAGTAAAAGATTAACATAAATGAAATAAGAATTATACCACAAGGTTACTTCAATAATTGCTCCAAAGGATTTATAAGTTTTGAACTTATTACAAATGACTAGCAACACTTCTGAGTTCCTTGTTCCAGCACCAATAACATAAACCAACTAAGGTTTACCAACTCTAGTGACTATGATCACGGATTTGGAGAAATCTTTGATTATTAGATTCTCCTAAACAATGGAGAAAGTAAGGAATGATATATCTTTATGCCTGGCCATGGGTCCTATTTATAGTTGTATTTTCGTAGGTTAGAAACTCTGGAAGTATATCAAAGGTTCTCCCATAATAGCCATGCATAATTGCACTTAATTATGTAACTGCAGCAAAATGTGCGCCGCACTTTTCCAATTGTGCGTCGCACTTCTTCAGGTGTAAATGTGTGCCGCACTTTCTAGTTTTTGCGCCGTACTTCTTGTAATTTTCCAAAATCGGGGTACTTTGAATGTGCGCCGCACTTTTCCAATTGTGCACCGCACTTTGGCTCCATTTCAGCATAATTCCATCTTTAGCCCCTTTATTCTTTATTTCTTCATTCTTTTCCTTCATGGTTTCTTTCTTAGCTACAATACAAACAATATCCTTTATTAGTATCAATTCAACACATAATTTATTTATTTACATAGCAAACAAGGACAAATGCATCATTACAAACATGTATAAATGAGGCATTATCGCATTCCCCAATACTTAACTTCTTGCTTGTCCTCAAGTAAGATAAAAAAATATTTTTAATAAGTGTCGAAAGAATAGATAAAGCCAACAATCAAAAACAAAGATAACGCCATAAAACACCTCACGAAGTAGATATTTTTATTTCACACACTCTCCTTATTATGGGTAGATTACCGCTCAATAGCACGGTCATGAAAAGTAAATTACCATAGGCTTGTACAAGGAACTAAACTAAACCAAATTTGGCGTAATCACCAAGTAAAATATTAAAATAGGTCTTTTTCAAAAACTTTTATTACCACCGCATGTTTAAAGAATAAATAATACATCATCTTTTATCATGTTGTTGCTTCGTGAATAACTCAAAACTTCATAGGCTACCTTTTGCCTTTTATTCTTTTTTTTTCAATCTTTTGGGAGAACATGCTTTCCCTCATACTTATGATATACAATCATTTTGCAATATGGTTTCCAACAATATATAATCATCTTAAAACATCAGCAAAACTTTCAATCTATTCTCTTTTTCTTTATTTGGCCTCTTTATCATTTAAAATACCTTTTATCATACAAGTATGATCCCACTATGGTCTCGTAAATATTACCAAGCACAAGTTCTAGAATTAAACTAATCGGCACACACAATTTAAAATGTAAGAACGCTTACGGAAAAGATCCTCATAATTATGAATAAAGTATTGTGTAAATAACGTTATCAATTCCGAGTCAAAATAGCTTTACATTTATAAGAATTATCAATCCTTCGACAAAAACTTTTTTTTTATATAAAACTGTACAAAAAAAAAAATTCGCCCAGAAAGTGCGGCGCACTTTTTGAAATGTACGGCGTACTTCTGGGTACAAAAAATTCAGAAAACTTAATTTCTTAAAAACAAGCTTTTATTCGGTCTTATTTTCACTCAATCACCCCCCATACTTATTATGAGCATTGTCCCTAATGCTAAACATAAAGAAATAGTAAAAATTAGAGGAAAATAAGAATAATGCTCCCCTTTTATTCCAAGTCGTGAGCGAAGCCGAGATCTTCAATCTTCTCCTAAGTTCGCCTTGACTCGCTTATTTTCTGTAAATTAACAAAATAATATATACAAACATATTTCACATACCAAATGAAAAATAAAAATCCATACACAAAGTATTAAGTTGTCCTAAATGCCAACAAAGGCATATTACAAAGCCCAAATAAACTGTTTTCAAATTGTTTTCAAATGTGACTAACACAAAAGTCACACACATACGAGGCTTCACATATCCTCTTCGGTTTCATCATTCCTTGGAGCTTGAGATGGGTGAAAATGTGGTGGATAGGGTGGTGGTTGTTGGGTGTAGTAGAATGGCTCGTGGTGATATCCGGGTGGTCCATAAGGTCCACTCATTGGAACATGATATTGTTCCGCCATCCTCTCAAAAATTGGAGCGTATCGATCCATGCTATAACATTGGCGCTCCATCATAAACCCAAGTTGGTCTCGCCTAACCTCCATCCTTCCCATTGTATCACAAACATCTTGGAGTGATGCACAAGGAGCTCGCGCCATACCTACACGAGGTGCACTAACAGGCGTGTCTTCTTGGATCAACCTTTCATCCGCTCCAACCAAATCTCTCAAGGTAATTCGGTCAATGGTATCACAAACAATCGGTGGACTAAGACTACTCACAACTTGATCACTTAAAAGCCTCATTCTTCGAGCTAACCTAGTCACAAATTGTCCACACACAATCATACTACCCGCTTGACTCCCATGACCTTTCCTATTCATCCATTTTGCTATCACCCAAGCCACATTAGCGTATTGCTCACGGTTCTTGTCCCTAAACATGCTCAATAACCACAAATCATTCTTTTGTATTTTATCATACCCCGTGGTTCTTTGGCAAACGGCATAAGCAATCATCTTTTGAAGCACTCTCAAAAGTGGACTAGAATTTCTAGTGGCCGATCTCCTAAATAAGCTCAATGGATCCTCATCCGGGCAAATTGATGCCCAAAATTCATTGGCATTGAAATTTCCATGATCACGTTCCCCTCCTTGTAAATATACCTCAAATCCTTCCTCCCTTCGCTCATCTCTATTATACAACTCCAAGTACTTAGCAAATTCTTTCAAAGTCAAAGAATGCCCCTTCCCACAAAGTCTAAAATTCAAAATCGCCTTAGTCAACAACTCATCTCCTTCGGCATCCTCATCAAAATGAAAAGTAGAGAAAAACTAGAGAACAAGCTCCGCATAGATTTTCTCCCTACAAGTAAAAGCACGTATCCAAGCATGGATTCAAATAGGACTTCATTACCTCCAGCCTCTATCACTACTATCTTAAGCGTCTCCCTTATTTGAGTTTCACAACCAAGCTCGTTCAAAACTCCAAAATCCACAATGCTATGCTAGGTGCAAAAACTTGTTTTGGCAATAAAAGACTAAGAGTATTATTATAGATGGTTTTGGTATCATTAGTACATCCTGGCCAGTTCAAAAATTGGTGGTTCGGTGTTCCCATGAGTGCGGCACTTGTCGATTCGGTAGGCCTTCGCTTCTTTCCTCGGCTTGACGAGCCGGTTTCGTAATTTCTAAAACCTGTATTCTGCAAAATTTCATCACATAACAAACATGTATTAACATTAGATAAGCGTTAGGGGTCAACGGTGTCCCTATGGTTGTGTTCTGATTATTCTGTTTGTTTTCCAGACGAAAAGTGCGGCACACAATTTGGAATGTGCGGCGTACTTTCTGGAGAAATTTCATAAAAGTGCGGCGCACTATATGTAAAGTGAGGCGCACATTCTGGGTATTACAACATATGTCAGGGTAACACTAGTAGCTAACCAGATCCGCAAACTAAATGGTTACAAACTAATAACAATGGCTAGAATCGAACACTAACCCATTCCCAATTCATTCTAATTCACGACATTGCTTCATCTCTAAGGTTTTTAAAAACCCTCTTTTTTATTATGTTTTTCAATTTTATCTAATAATCTAATCATTTCTTAATCTATTTCTACATTCCTAATTTCTAATTGAATTATAATTCGTTCTTCAATTACTAAGAACCCTAATTGAAAATTAATCAAAAATTAAAAAACTATAATTAAATTAAACAAATATGAATCAAATATAAGAACTTACCCTAGACATGATCTCGAACGTGAAATTGGAGCAAAGACTCGAAAATATTTTTGGTGATGATTAAAAATCTCAGGTGGTTTTTGTTGTTTTTGTGTGTTTTTTTTAGTTTCTAATGAGAAAACGGGATATATACAAAAAATCCGCCCAGAAGTGCGGCGCACTTTCTAAAATGTGCGGCGCACATTCTATGCACCCAGACATGTTCACTGTATTTTTACTTTTTAAGTATACAAAACACAAAATTTAAAAAGAAAACCTCCAATTCCATTCGACAGAAATAAAAAGACACTATGGAGAACATTCCCTACTTCTAAAAAGTAACTAGGAGCCAATGATGCACTCCTCTTTTCTTCCTTTCCTCTTAGTTGTAGAAGAAATTTAGAGGTGACATGATATCACTCTCCGTGTAACGTCCCGAGACCTCTGTATTGGTGTCCTTTATCTCGTACACTTTTTCGTACCTCTTTCCACATGGATCAACAATGACTATGGCAACATGCCATTTACTATCTCCATCTTTAGCAATATTCTCAAATTTTCGCTTGTTTCCCACTTGCCAATCTTTGTATTTTAATGATACGGGCAGTACTCCAAGCATCCCCACAATTTTCTTGTACACACAAATATCAAATAAAGGGTTATGGTAGCTCCTTCCACTTAGTGAAGCATCAAATAGTTCTTCCGGTTCCGACCATGGTTGCAAATGTAGACCATAAATCGGCATACCGTTTTCATCTTTTTTCACGGTGTAGTACTTATCATCTTCATCATCACTATCATCATGTTTTTTCGCTTTAAGCACATTATATGTTTGATGGACAAAACCCATCAAAGCTAGTCATGATAGCTTTTCCAACATCTACCTTTGCACCAACGGTGTGCAAAAATTTCCTTCCAACCACTAGTTGAATGTCTCGATCAATAGGAATATCGAGAAGCATAAAATCGGCTAGTATTGTGGTTGTCCCTATTTGGCATAGAACTCCAAGCAAACGCCGAAATCCCTCCGCGTAGGAGTGATCAAGCATTTTTATTCGATCAAACCTTGGTTTGACTCTTCCAACATCTAACATTTTGAAGATTCCAAGTGGCATGATATTAACATTCGAACCGGTGTCTACTAAAGCATTGTATGTAGTTTTACCTTCCAACCTTATAGGTAGGACAAAATAACCTGGATCTTCTTTTTCTTTCATTACTTTGTTTTCACGGAGCATTTGGATTGCCA
Source organism: Glebionis coronaria (assembly GCA_025667525.1). Lineage (NCBI taxonomy): Eukaryota > Viridiplantae > Streptophyta > Magnoliopsida > Asterales > Asteraceae > Glebionis > Glebionis coronaria. The sequence goes on along the minus strand of CM046876.1, from coordinate 491,969,834 downwards.
CATCCTCATATTCCGAGGTTAATCAATCTTCAATCTTCAACTTATCAAGTAAGACCCCATCGACAATCATTTTATACTTATCACTATATTTTAATGTTTCAATGATTGGTCGATTCATGTTTAACAACATCACTCTTTCTTCAACGTCTTCCCTCAATTCTTCCATTGTTAGTTCTTCTCTAGTTAAGGGTTTATTAATTGTGAGAGAAGGTCCTTCACCATTATAGTACAATTTGTAAGCGTGAGCGGGATGTTTTCCTTTGTTTCTCTTGCCTTTTCCCATATTACAAACAAATCTAGGAGCATCAACTCCCTCGTTTTCAATAGGTGCTAATTCATCAAAGTCGAGATTATCAAGTATCTCGTCAATTTCTTCTAAGTCCAAGCTTTCATGCACTTTTGGCCATAAGGTGAGTATGCCACAAGTGATATCAATTTGTACATTGGCTTGCTTTAGGAAACTCCTAAATATTGCACACGGTTCACAGTCATCTTCTTCTGGATTGATAAAAAAGTCGACGAAAAACAATTCGTCCTTGATCATAACAATGAGATTCTTATCTATTTCTTTGTCCCTATTATGATGCGTTTTATAGGTTAAGCCAAGCTCCACTACAAATTCATTGATAACAAAACTTCTCTCTATTTCCAAGTCAACTTGCCCATCATAGGCAAATTTACCTTCCACGTGACAAGGCATTGAGTATTTTTCACTAGGTGTCAAGTCTTCCAAACGATAGAAAGTTAGGACCTTTTGAATCCCGCTATCGGCTGTGTCCTTATATTCAGATCCTGTCCATTCTCCGTCCGATTCAATCTTATCATTTAGGCTAATATGCTCATCCACTCCTAAGCATAGCCTACCCAAGCTAGTGTTTGGATCCATCTTAAAACAACAACACATCAAAAGAAACATTAGTATGTTAGTGCCATAAAATCCAAATGACATTTCATATCCTGTAGTCTTAAGGCAACTTATTAGTTTTGATGAAAATCTATTTTTAAATGTGTTATAAGAAAATTATGCGTTCTGCTTTTCCAGTTGTGCGGCGCACATTTGAGAAGTGCGGCACACTTTTGCGCGACACAGAAAAGCCGGCGCACTTTTTGAAATGTGCGACGCACTTTCTGCAAAGATTTTTTTGTTCACAACTGTATGATCTATATACCAATAAAACTATTTTATAAGACTTTTTTCATAATACTTCCTTAACAAGTAGTCAAAATAAAAAGTAGTGGCCAAATTTTGTAAGATGTTCTCAAGTATTTTGCAAGAAATAACTATTTTTTCCTTTCCGCTTGTTTCCTCATTTTCTTTTATCTCAAGGTTGTTAAAAATTCTAGAAAAATTACCACAAATCATGATAAATATCAAATAAGACATACCAAAGCAAATTATTCTACCAAAGAGTAAATTAAATAGAAAATAAAACTTTGAAAGAAAATATTTTTAGTTTTTCTTGAAATGCAATATTAACAAACACAAAATCTCAAGAAGCATAAGCACACATAAAGCAATTCTCATGTTTTTAGCAGTAAGTGTTGAGAGTAAAAGGTTTTGGTGGTGTTTTGGGATTGTTTCTACCAACATTTTGTAAATTCGTCCAAATGTGCGGCGCACTTTTAGAAATGTGCGGCGCACCTTTTAACTATTTTGTTAAAAACTTTTTCGGATTATCTAGAAATCTGTACGGCGATTTAGAACTTTTGTTTACCAAGTATTTCAGAATGTTTCAAAATAAATAACTAATCAATCCCCGACAGCGGCGCTAAAAACTTGATGTTCGTTTGCAAGTCTTAATTTTTATTCAAGATATTACCATACAAATGACTAGAAACATAAACACGGGCAAGTATACTCTTTCATGTATAACATAGCTTAATGGTAAGTCCAGTTCGTTCCACGAGATTGTTGTTATCAAAATATAAAACAATTACCTCTAGAGTGTCACAAGTTCTAAAGATATACTTAACAATTGGTATTAAAGGGTGCATTTGGCTAAGGTCATAACCATATGATACATAGGTAGCAATGATGAATATAAGCACATAAACAATGTAAGACAACATACCGATTACTAGTCGTGCATGCAACATCTAATTGATATGACAAGAATCCGACTAAAGACTTTGTTATATCAACAGCATTAAGAAAGGTTTATGCTTGATTTCGATAACTAAGGTAGTAGATGAGATTATGCAAGAGTTGGTATATGTTTTAATCCACTAATCGTGACAAAAGTGATCAACAATATTCATTTACTAGATGACATGAAACTCATCCATTCACATGAGTACTAGTCAATGATCATGGATGAATCCAACATATAACAATGGTCTTACATAATTACCCATAATACATGAGCATCTAAATCACACTTATAATCAAGAACCCAGGGAAAAAGTGCGCCGCACAAAACTAATTGTGCGCCGCACTTTGCCCCAGAAAAGCTAATAATCGCATCTAATCATAAGGGTATTGTACCTTAACCAAGTGCACATCACGCTACTCCATAATAACAGTAAACAAGATCATTTCAACAATATGTAAATGAAAGTAAAAGATTAACATAAATAAAATAAGAATTATACCACAAGGTTATTACAATAATTGCTCCAAAGGATTTATAAGTTTTTGAACTTATTACAAATGGCTAGCAACACTTCTGAGTTCCTTGTTCCAGCACCAGTAACATAAACCAACTAAGGTTTACCAACTATAGTGACTATGATCAAGAATTTGGAGAAATCCTTGATTATTAGATTCTCCTAAACAATGGAGAAAGTAAGGAATGATATATCTTTATGCCTGGCCATGGGTCCTATTTATAGTTGCATTTTCGTAGGTTAGAAACTCTGGAAGTATATCAAAGGTTCTCCCATAATAGCCATGCATAATTGCACTTAATTATGTAACTACAGCAAAATGTGCGCCGCACTTTTCCAATTGTGCGCCGCACTTCTTCAGGTGTAAAAGTGCGCCGCACTTTCTAGTTTGTGCGTCGCACTTCTTGTAATTCTCCAAAATCGGGGTACTTTGAATGTGCGCCGCACTTTTCTAATTGTGCATCGCACTTTGGCTCCATTTTAGCATAATTCCATCTTTATCCCCTTTATTCTTTATTTCTTCATTCTTTTCCTTCATGGTTTCTTTCTTAGCTACAATACAAATAATATCCTTTATTAGTATCAATTCAACACATAATTTATTTATTTACATAGCGAACAAGGACAAATTCATCATTACAAACATGTATAAATGAGGCGTTAGCAGGCTGGTATTGATTTGAAAGATTTTGTTTGCAAAAGTTTTTGTTCATCAGATAAAGGGGTGTTTGGATCTGATTTTTATCTACTGTGGGTGACACACATAGGTTAATTAGAATTAGTCCACTCACACTTTATTAGGTCTATTTTAGTTAGTTATGTACTGGTTTTTAGTTTGGTAGGATAGAAATGAAGTTTACATGTTTGTGTGTTGAAATAGCATAAAGTTCATCAGTATGCCTGAAACTAGGTTGTTTTAGTATTTTGGATTTCAAAATCTTGTGAGTTGTTAGAATATATGTTAATCTAGGAGTGTATGCATGTTGGTTGTGGTTTGGTGCATTAGGGTGATAGTTTTTGGCTGTTGAATCTCACTTAAATACCAAACATATTAGCAAAAACGTGCTCAGACCCCATATAGCAATACCGTAACTGGAAATTGCCCATTTGTGTGTATTTGATTGCCTGTGCTTGTGTGTTTTTGTGTTTCTCTTGACTCCCCACACTCCACTGAGTGTGCGGGTGCCCTTGGTTCCAAATAAATCCAACAAACAAGTAAAAAAAAATCATAAAACGGGTTTCTGAGGTTAAGCAGTGGGTAGAAAGTTCCCACTGCTAGTGTTAAGCTAGCCACTGCTACACAACTAGACAAACAGATCTGGGATGTCAACATCTGTTTCTTTTTTTTTGTTTTTAGTGACCTAAAAGTAGAATTTTTTAGTGATTTTAATTTTCTTGGTCTTGTTAAATTATTTTAAGATTTTTCAAAAAGTTGGTTTTTATTTTACTATTTATTTTAATATTTTTAGATTTAATTTAAGTTAAAATATGTTTTAATCTATACTATTTTTGTCTTTTAGTGTCAAAAAGTTATATTTTTCAGTTTTTCCATTTTTCCTAGTTTAAGTAATTTAGTTTAAGATTTTTAGAAAGAAAATTTCATTTTTCACACTCTTTTACTATTTTCTAGAATTAAATTAAGTTTTAATTAGTTTTTATTCAAACTGTTTTGTCTTATTAGGATAAAAAGTGATTTTTTCAACTTTTTTCCATTTTTCTACTGTTTAACTAAGTGTTTTAGGATTTTTCAAAAAGAAAAAATGATTTTCTTATTATTTTATTATTTTGAATCATTATTTTAGTTTAAAAAGTGTTTTTAACATTTTAAAAGTAGAAAAAGAGCTTTAAAAATTTAGGAAAAATACTTTTTTGTGTTTAAATAATATAAGTAAAATATTTGTTTGATAAAATTATATTTTGGTTGTTAATTATATTTAATTTTAGGGCTTTAATTAGCATTTAAAATTGAATATTTAATTAATAAAAAGTTTTAAAATTTATTTATTGAATTTTTATTCTTATGTATATTATTTTGGACTTAGTTTTTATTTTTAACTAATTTTTAGCTTTAATTTTTAATTTCGTCGCGTTTTACGTAACTACGTTATCGTTTTACGTCATTCGTCGTAGTTTAATCGTAGTGTAGCTCGTCTTTTAATTTTCTTTCACTAAACTAAAAAACGACACTAATCCAAACTTGATTTTATTATATTGGCACACATCACACACCTCCGCCGAGAACGAACTCGCATTATTCGGTTTCGCGTTTTTCCTAAAACGTGATAGTTAATACTTGCCCATTATACGTCTTTTTCCTAAAAGTGTATTTTTACCACATCATAGATCTTCGTTCTTGTGCCCGTAATCCATTCTCTTTTCTTCTTTTCTTTTTCTTCTTGTGAATATGTGTTGATAGTCTTTAGGCTTAAGGCTTGAAGCATGTTCTTTTGACTTTGACTTATATGTGATAATACGAGCTTCTTGAGATCATCTTCACGTGCGACCTTTGCCTTCTTGTGATAATTGCCTCCTCGTGACTTCATGTCCCACACACTTATACTTTGTTGAATTCTTGAAAGTTTCAAAGTTTGACACAGCGGAAGACTTTATGTTGAACTTTCTTGAATTTGCTGAAATATTTGGGGCAGAAAGTATAAATATGTGGTGATGACTCCTTCTTCAAATAACATGCCTTGACACCACCTTTTCATTACGCTACATAAGACAGTTAGCAACAAATAATATACACGGATGAAAAGGCTTTGTCATTTATCCTGATTCGGTAGCGCTTTACTCCGGTTGGTGAAGACCGTTAGACGGTATTAAATACCTCCGGTCGATTAAGAATCCCCTTGACAGGGTTTCGCGGCTGTGCTAGCCTTACCGAAACGCCTCAAAGCAGACAACGCGGTAAGAGTGAATCATTTAGATAAAATTATCCTTATTATTAAAGCCGTCAATACAAATACATGGAACAAGTTTGATTTTAATAAGAATCGCACCATTGTTTCTTTCCACTTGTCACGAGCTTTATTCATGTAGAATCTTGCTTGTCACCTACCACAGTGCTATTTGATGTTGACACTAGAAGGATTTCCACTCATCACTGTGAACACTAAAGAGTGTCACTCTGAGTGTTCTGGCAAGATCACTTGGATTTTGCATAGAGGCCCTGGAACAAGTTTTAATTCATTTAAGAATCAAACCATCGTTTCTTTCCAGTTATCACAAGTTTAGTTCTTAAAGAATCGCACGTGTCACCTACTATGAGCTTGTTTGATGTTGGCTCAAGCAGGATTTCCATCTTCATTGTAATACTTTCATATTACTCAGATGTTTTGGCAATATTGCAAGAATATTGCGTAGGACTCATAAAATGTTTCTTACTTTTCATAGTGTGTGAGGAAGCAAGGAATAATTGGAAAGTGTACTAGTGAGACTTTTGATGATCTCGAGGCTCTAGACTCAATAGTACGTTTTGATTTAGTAAGTGGAGGTTGGAGAGGATTGCCACCTTTTCAATATCAATTTACTTGAAGTGAATAAACCGTTAGATAACATGTTGAACTCCGTGACATTAAAATAAATATCTTTTGAGAGATATTTGAGTTAGCTGGGAGGGGTTGTGCATTGCATGAATGGGTCCATGACGTCTTGTCTTCAATATATTCAATATATGTTGACCCGGTTTCTGCATAAATTGCAAGGAAGGATAATTTTTTCACCCTTTATCTTTGCAATTCTTTTTCATTCTTCAACCCCTTCATTGCTTACCAATACGTTATAACTAGCACCTTGTTGTGATTTTTCTAGTGCTAGCTTAAGTATTTGGTCGGCATTCTTATACGTTCACAATCATTCCCCATCTTTCTTAAGGACTACTATTTCTAGCTACAGAATGTCCTTGGAATGATTCCTCCGGTTCTAGAAGAATCATTGGACTTATACCTATTCCTACCACCTTTTTGGCACCACAACCGTCGTGAATTAAGTATGTTTTAGGTAAGTACTCATCATCATGAAAAATCCTTGAAAATCACTATGGTACTTGTGATATAAATATCAAACGTTTTATACCTTAAGTGTTTTTTATCATCAAAACTCTTCCCCTTAATTGGTACATTACATATCAAGTTAGGAATTTCATTTAAGTCCTTTTGTCTTAATAACATATGTTCATTAGTCACCTTAATCCCATTTTTCTCACTTTATCCAAAGTTTCAATCCTTGCTATTTTGTATACCAATGGGTTATCGGGTTGAGGTCAAATGAAATTATGATTGGCCTTAGAACATATTAATCCTCCCCCTCCATTTAATGAGGGTTAAGTTATAGTGTTCGAGTATGATTTATGAAAGATTTTGAACTTCGTGAGAAGTTCGTTAACAAAGTCATACTCTAGCACTACACCTTGCCACACAAGCCTAATATATGTAGATACACATATTCACATTTTAACCAATTACGAGGCTTGATCCATAAGATGAGAACAACATATGATAGAATCATGTGGTTCTTTTCGGAAACGGTAGATCTTCCTCGTAATGCCTTGATATAAATTGTCTTAGCTTCACCCTAAACCAACATTCCTTTCTTAAGTAGATTCAGAACTTTTCTTTCATGCCGCAACAAGCAGTCCTAATGCATAAAGTCGGGATACCTGAAGCACTCGGTTGATCCTTTCAAGAATTTGATAACGCGACACCACAACCAATTAAGTATCAGATGATCACATTTCTCTATTAAGGATAGTGACGATCTGAATTGTAACCCCAAATTCAACTAAGTCTCCGATGCTACAATTTCTCCCTTTAAGTAGACGAAATGAGAACACTTATATCAATTAAGTCCCAAGTGAGCATATTCTATTCGCTTATCTTAAGGAATTATCATACTTATCAACCTTACATGCACCTCCTATTTGTAAACTAATACTACTCATTTATAAAGAATAAGCTTCATGATTAACCATTTGAGGAAGCCTTTCTAAAATCAGTAACCAATCACCTCAAGCTTTTAGATAATTATTCTCCCAATACTTCCCCCTTGGAATACAAATAATGCATACTAAATAATGACGAGATGTATCTTCCACCAAGAGGTTAAAATAGTGCACCCGAAAGTAACCAAACCATTACCAGTCAAAAGAGACTAACCACAAGGGAGAACTCACTAGACTGGTCGTGGTATATATCTACTCCTTCCCCTTGCTGGTTTCGATACCTCGGAATCGGCAACACCTTGTATGCATATATACCGGGGGTCGTGGTCGAATAAATAATAAGCTCAAAATTTGACAATTTATCCCCCTTAATTGTTAACCCCTTTTCTATCTAAAGAGTTGTAGTCATTATTTGATTAGAAATCTTGTCGTGAGTGTAGGCACCGATTTGTTGAGAAGATAAATTCATAAAAATAAGATCTATTTTTTTACAAATAAATGCACTAAGGCATACATAAATTTGTGCGGGATCAAGTTATCATGTAAACTCAATCCCTTACATGGTTATAAAGTAAACCATGCCCGAGAAAATTAATTCCCGTTGTGGAGCCAACGTTTTCTAAAGAAATACGTGACTTTAATATGAAAAACGGGTTGTAGTCTGAAATAACTACAAGCCATATCGGCATGTTTTAAAATATTTACAACTTTTATACAAACTCTATTTATGACGCCGTGTCAATATTAATAGACATTTCTAAGGCCGTAAATATTATCGTACTAAAAGACATGCCTTTTTGATAATGAACAATCTTTTTATATTTTCTTGATTTTTCAATTTTTATGATTTATGTTTGTATTATATTTTAATGGTTTTTATAGGTTTTATATTTTTGTATTTTTCTTTTTTGTGTTGAAGTATATACAACATTTACATGATCACAAAAAATGATACTCGAGAAAAGTTTACCACCACTATTATGCGGCTTCATCTACCAACTCCTTAAGAGTCTCAGAGGAGAATGATTTCATGCCCAGATTGTCGGTCAGAAACTCAATACGAGCCTGATCTAAAGCCTTGGTGAAAATATCAACCAGCTGATACTTCGTGTTGACACAATATAGCTCGATTACTCCGTTCTCCACTTTCCCCTTGAGGAAATGGTAGCGAATGTCAATATGCTTCGACCTGGAGTGTTGAACATTGTTGCAGCATAGGGAAATCGCACTTTTGTTGTCACTATACATTGGTATCTTATTGAATCCAAGACCATAGTCGGTTAATTGTGACCTTATCCAAAGGATTTGATCACAACAATCGGACATATCTATGTATCCCGCCTTTGTACTAGATATCACAACGGTTTTCTGCCTTTTAGATGCCCAATTGATCAGACGGTCTCCAAGTATTTGCAAACTTTAATAGGTGCTACGTCGTGTATCTTGACACCTGACATGATCCGTATCTACATATGTTGTTAGTGCAATATAGGAGTCTTTCGGATACCATAATCCCCGGTTAATGGTTCTTTTAAGGTACCGAAAGATCCTTTTCACAACATGTAAGTGCTTTTCGGTAGGCCGAGCCTGATACCGGGCACACATGCATATAGCAAATTGTAAGTCAGGCCTGCTAGCAGTGAGATAGAGAAGGGTACCAATCATACCGTGATAAAGTGTAGGATAGATAGGTATCCCATCTCTGTCCTTATCTAACTTGGATCTCTCCACTATAGGAGTATCCACAGGTTCACAAGATTCAAAGTGGTATTTTTTCAAAGATTCAAGGGCATATTTGGATTGATTAATGAAGATGCCTCTAGGATTTTGAGAAATTTGTAACCCTAAGAAAAATGAAAATTTTCCCATCATTGACATCTTAAATCTTATAGACATGATCTTCTCAAAGTGGCCAGACAAAGTTTGGGTCGTGGCAGCAAATATTATATCATCAACATAAATTTGTACCAATATCATGTCATTTCCATCCTTGAGAATAAACAATGTCAGATCCACCTTGCCTTTCCATGCGTGTGGAGCTTATTTTAACCCATAGAGAGCCTTTTGAAGCTTGTACACATGAGTTGGATATTTCGAGTTCAAAAATCCATCCGGATAGCTTACGTAGACTTCTTCCCTTAATTCACCATTCAGAAATTCCGTCTTAACATCAATTTGATAGACGATCATATTCATGTGACCGGCGTAAGCGAGGAATAGTCTAATAGCTTCCAATCTTGCAACGTCGGCAAAGGATTGCTCAAAGTCGATAATCCAAATGCTTTTCTATAACCGCGAGCAACCAATCTTGATTTGTTCTTTAATATTCCTCCCATCTCATCAAGTTTGATCTTAAAGACCCATCACAAAGTAAGAATTTGTACTTTGTCGGGTAGAGGAACCAGTTCCCATACTTCGAGTCTTTGAAACTCATTGAGTTCCGCTTACATAGCTTCAATCCAACATTATTGCATAAGAGCCGCTTGCCATGTTTTAGGTTCAAATTCGGTGAGAAAGGCATCAAAGTAACAAAATATCGCACTTTCTTGTAATTGGTGTCGGGTAGAGACTGGCCTTTCAATGGCACCAATAATATATCTGATTGGGTGATCCTTTGTCCACTTGGTGTTATGTTCTTTAATCCTTGGTATGGAGTAAAAGTAGCAAGAGCTTCCTCTAAGGTGGACGACCCGTTAGTGTTATCGGGTTTCGGTACACCAAAGAATAGAAGATCATGTATGTGAGAAATTCCAAATTGTTATCATCGTCATCCTCCTCAACATCATTAGACACGAGATGAGGTGTAGATTCAGGTGTTGTTTGTGAATTACTGGGGGGATGGTACATCTGGTTCATTAGTGATTGTAGATGCGTTAGATTGAGCACCATTATCTTGAGCAACAACTGTAGGAATTGGATGTATTACTGCAAGAACATGAGACTCATCACTTAGCGGATCAAAGAATTCATCAAACATCGGTTAAAATAACTTATCCCACTCGGACCTTGTAGGTGGTATAAATAAAGAAGAAGTAGGATTGTTAGGAGCCATTCTGGAACTAATTGAACCGGGTCCCATTTTGTAAAGTGTGAGTTTAAATTTGCGTTGCTCAGAAGCCATCGCTGTCAACTTATCAAAATTGACATCCATCGTTTCTATAATCTCGCGAGTTCGACGGTTGTAAATTCAGTATGCTTTCTTTGCAGGTGAGTAACCAATGTAAATTTCAATATCAGCCTTCGGTTGAAGTTTGCCCAAGTTCTCACTCTTGATGGTTGGATAACATAATGCACCAAACACACGAAGGAATGATAGGTCGGGTTTTCTTCCATGAAGGAGCTCATAAGGTGTTTTTTCATGGCGCTTACGAATATGTGAGCAGTTTTGTATATAACACGCGGTTGCCACTGTTTTTGCCCATAAGTATAATGGAGCATTTACGTAAATTAACATAGTCCTAACAGCTTCAATGAGGGTACGATTACGCCTTTCAACGACACCGTTCTGTTGTGAAGTACGAGCAACAAAGGTTTCATGAGAGATGCCAACCTCTTCATAATAAGTACGCAGAGTCTGATTAAATAACTCAGTTCCATTACGGTAGGAATACGGCGAATAGTGGCATTGAGACGCACTTGAATCATCTTGAGAAACTTAACAATGAAGTCTGGTGTCTCATCCTTGGTGCATAAAAATTTTACTCATGTAAACCTAGAAAAATCATCCATAATGACGAGGACATATTTCATTCCACTCACACTTTCAGTACGCATTGGCCCGCAAAGATCCATGTGCAGAAGATATAGTTTCTCTTGGTTGGTGTCTTCGGTTTTGGGCCTGTAAGATTTCTTGGTGCTTTTCCCCATTTAACACGCATAACATATATGATCCTTGTGAAATTTAAGCTTCAGAAGACCACAGACAAGTCCTTTTTTAGCCAGGTGATTAATAGCTTCAAAGTTAAGATGAGATAACCGTCGATGCAATAACCATGACTTAGTCTGTGATGCTTTGGAGAGAAGACAAACCGGAGAAGCGGCCATCATGTCACTTAAGGACAATGCATACAAACTATCTCCTCGAGAAACTTTTAACCAATCGACTCCCACTACAAGAAAAAAGGTCTTATAGGACACTGGTTTGTGTCCTGTAAACCAGGTTTATAGGACCTTTGATCTAATAGGACCAAAATAAGAGTGTCCTATAGGTAGGGGTTGTATTAGATGGTTAGGACACTTATCGGCGTCCTAATAAACCAGAACATTTTAAAACTAATAATTTGGTCATATAAAAATGTTTTTGGGACCAAATAGCGTCCTAATATTGCACATAATAAGATGCTTTTCGGTGTCCTAATATATGCTTACCCATCTATTATGTTTTAAAACACTTTTAAGCGTCCTAACATACATTTTTATAGGACTAGAACATAATAAATAGTGTCATATTTTAATACCAATAAAAGGGTCGTAATACATTGATGCTCTCTTAGGACCAACTTTGGTGTCACAAAACACATTTTGCACATTTTTGGTTAATAGCATTATGGTCCTAATAAAACACCCAAATCCTAATAAAACGCTCGAAATCTATATGCGTGCAACATATGTAACAATGCTTAACTCAAGAACATAAAACAATCAACCAAACTAAATTTGAACCAAGTGAAGACAAGAAATATAATTCAATAAGAAAATATTTCATTCCATAAAAGAAGTTTCAACCAGGTTGAAACAACATCCAACATAAGTCTTACATAAACATAACTGCCAACATAGGAAAGCAAAGATAGTCTTGAGCCATTAGGCGACGATAACAGAAAATAAGAACCAAGTAGCAATGCCAACATAGGAAAGTAAAGATAGTCTTGAGCCATTAGGCGACGATAACAGAAAGTAAAAACCAAGTAGCAGATGTAACAGAAGGAATGCTAGAAACTCATCGCTGCAGTCATCATCCATCATCAATCATCCTCGTGCACCACCTACAAATAAACCGATCATGTTTAATATGGTGTAATAAAGTTTAGGCTAAGTAGTACTTTAATAATGACGAGTATATCAGGGTAGCATACCGAAACAAGAGAGCAAGGCCAAGCAACTGGTGCGCCAATAGCATCTTGAACTGTAACAAACAATCCATACTTCCTGACCAAATATTCATCCTTTTTTATAGCGACTTGGACATCTACCTGACACCAATTTGGTCCAATCTCTTCACTCCCAACTACCTCATCCGGTTCCAAACTCCTTAACCAACCCTTTGCTACAATCTCAGAGTTTGAAATGCTCTTAAGGTAAACTTGAAGTCCAACCTACAGTTATAATTTGCATAATATGTCATAGTTAATTAGTAAGAGCACAAAATTTTCTTTTAAATAAACACATACTCGTAAAGGTTGAGGTTCACTGGCAACAATAAGGCCTTGTGGTGATGGACGGGGAACATTTGTACCATAAGAATCATTATTACTCGACCCTTGCATATGTGCTTCCCTTGCTTTATACTCTGCCAATTCAATACTAAGTTGTTCAGCAGTAGCCTTCCATTGTAGCTTATCTCTACGACGAGCAGAACGACTTGGAACCACACCCCAAACATCAGAAGCACGAACACCTAGCCCATACATCTCTGCGGTTCCATTCTTATCGTGGCCCATTACTTTAGAATAGATATCTTGAGGTCCGGGCTCATCCAATTCCTGGTCTGAAAGTTGAGAAGTTAATTCTTCCATTTGTTCCTGATAAGAAGTACTAAATATGTTAAATGGGAGACCTTAAAACTAATCAAATTGCATGAAATGACAATAATTCCAGATAAAATGAACACATAGACATAGTACATACAATGGCATCTGCAGCTTCTACGTTTTGTGTAATTCCGTCTTTAGAAAAGCAAGCACGAAACAACTCCTTTCGAGTTGGTTCACGTCCCAAGATTACCTGTCACAAAAAGTTAGTATATGTAAACAAGCGTAAATTTCAAATTGGCCAAGGAATCATTTTCCATAAGTATAAAACAAAAAAATATGCGACTAATAAGAGATAACTCAGCCACAGCCAACCACAGCCACAGGTCAGACTATCAAGTATAAACGAAGTACCTAAAACGGATGTAGCGCTAAATACTAACATGCCAAAATAAGTACCTATATCAAGATGAGAATCAGTATATTTGCATACCCACACAAGAGCTGAAATGACATACAAACTGAACACGACCTGATATATGAACTAAACTAAACCGATATACGAACTTAACATGAACTGATATAGTAACAAAGAACATAACCACTTATTCTAATCAATACGCATGGCATAGTGTATAATCACTTCACGACAGATACAAGTTATCATGAAAACTATGAATAATAGGTGACGTATAGACTTCAGTTCTCAAAATAACATAGTAATGTTTTAACACATGCAATATATATATCATCAATTTGTTTATAAGATTTCAAACAATAGGAACTAGAATAACCAAATTGTCAAGTCTTAGAGCTTAACTCTTTTTTCTGACCTAAAACATATAATCAAGTCTCACAACTTCACAACAAACTTTGATATCAACGGCAAATCATGAAGCATCAGGTAATAGGAAAAAGTTCTTTTTTATTAACCTAATGAAAATAATTTCTGTAACGATCTATAAAGCACATAACGTCTCAACTTTTTAGTTTAAACTTAAGAGTTATTAACTGATCCATTTTTTATGGTTGTTGTCATTGCTCCGTATATGTATTTCAACTAGGTGAACATCAAAAAAGTTATAACAAGACATCAGGTCAAAAATATATTGAGACCGAGACACAATGAGACTGAAACAGGGGTGCACACAGTGGAGAAACATCATAACTTGCAAAAAAGTTGCATGAAAATATTAAATATTACCTTTTGTTTTTCACGAACTTGAGCATAACTTCTTTTACCCGTTACTTGCATCATCTTCTTTTTTGCCCTGTTGGCCTTATTTTTTTCACTGAGTCGCTGAGATAAAGAAAAATAAGGAGTTAAACTAAGAATAAAAACATGTTAATGAAGCTTGGATTTCTTTTACATACCTTTGATTTTCCCTTATTCCAATACTTGACGAGTCTCTTCCACTGAGACGCGAGCACTCGTTTTGGCTTGGAGGTAATTTGTTCATTATATGGCAAAGTCGGATCATAGTAGTCCTCTTTAACTCTCGCCCTCCAATTTTTCACTTTCCTCCCAAAAGATTTCAAAATCCAGTCATCAGAACCTCGGGGGAGATCAAATTTGTCCTGAAAAAATAATTTGGCATCAAGTGAAGAAATATAAATCTTAATCAGTTAAATATGTAATTATTTATAACATACATTCACGGTGTCTAGCAACATCTGTTTCTTGGCATTCTTAACTTTATTCCATGGTTTGTAAAGCTTGCAATACTTCCCACTCCTTGCAAGTGATCCTATAAAATGGGTCAATGTGCTGGTTGTTTCGTCAACGGGTTGCCCATATTCATTAAATTTAACGCTAATACGATCCTCTTCAGTTTTTGTCCAAACTTTTGGCATCATTGTTGGACCTCTAACTCTTTTCCGCGCATCTCCTGGAACTGTAACAGTAAATAGTACTTTAAATTAAAAAAAACAGTCCAACAAGGGAAGGAAATTATAGTGAACCAATTAAACAAGCAAAAAAAAACCTTGAGCGTTGTTAGGTTGGTTAGAGCCAACTTCAATCACATCTTCAGCTTGTTGGCTATTATTACGACCTCTGGTGCTAACTCCATTACGCCTCCTTGACGACATTCCTAAGTCATAATATAGAGATAAAAAGACAACAAAACGTTAGTTTAGTTTCCAGAAAAGAAAACTTTTTGGACACAAGACAAAATACAAATGATATTACGGAGTACTTTGTTTTGAAGTTTATGTTGGTCCGATTTATTTGGTTATTTTGTTAGTCCATACGTGTTTCTTGTCAATCATTCGATCTGACTTTTACACACAATCAGTAAATAATCAAACTTAAATGCTAACAATTAAAGCACGTGCACGATGACACTAACAATGTGAAGAGAACAGTGACGGGAGCTCGCAGTCGCCTCAGTTACGATCAGAACGTGTGTCCATCACAACTGTGACCGAACAAAAACGAGTTTTTATGGTTCCGTTCTTTTGATTTGCAAGGTCGTGCAGAGCATTGTTTATGCTTAGTGGTTCTCTTGACTGAATATTGGAGTACTGTATCTTTTGATAACCTTATTTCACTACTACAAAAAAGGCTATATAAACCCCCAATAAAAGAGTGGTTTTATAAAAAACAGTCTTGTTGAAGAAAAAAAATACCACTTTTGTAAAAAAAAGGTAGTGCCTATAAATCAAAACACATAGAAATTGCTTTTTCTAAAAAGACCACTCCCTAAATACATAAAAACTTAAAATTTCGTCTAAAAATATACCGGGATATTTCCCTCTTACTTTTTTATTTAACATTTTTAGGCGGTCTTTTATTTCACCCATTTTATTTTTTTGACTTCAAAAAGTTGGATCTCAAAGACACGAACCTCAAACCTTAAACAAGCTTAAAAATAAAGAATCCTCGTGAAGATCTGAAAATAATAATATGGTTTCTGCCACTAGTACTCCGGTCGTCACAATTATTCTCACCATCTCAAGTAGTTGAAGCTTTAAAAGCACTTTCAAAAAGACCCCGGTTGTTGATGGCTTCCTCCTTTATCACCCCTGCTACACATCTTCTATCAATTCCATTGGTTCATACAAGGAAGGGTAAGATTTGTGTTCGACCAATTGAGTTGAAGAAAATAAACTATATCAATTATACCCTTTTAAATAAATTATATCATTCTCTCATACGTAGATCTTGCTAGTTCATGATGCCCGTCAAGTGCTCGATAGAATGTTTGACAAAACATGGGTATTTTATGCAAGGTTGGACTAAAGAGTAAGTAAGAATCTATTTTAATTCTATATTCGATAATCCTAACTATATGATGGAGATTCAAGTTGATAACATAATATACGTAGCTATTGATTATTTTGGTTTATTATATACTTTTATCTTCTATGTGTTGGTGTTTAAATCAGGTTGACATGGTGTTGCAGATAGCTTGATAAATTGAAAATATACATTTGGTAAATGGACAACACAAGTTATTGTTGGCGATATAGAGATACTTGACAAAAATGTGAGTTTTATAGTAATGTTTTGTTTGTTTGTTATGAAATGAGCTTTGCTTGGTGTCCTGTTGCGAGCTCTACGTGAATATCAATACATAATGTTCTAACTATATGCAGGTATATGAATTTAATTGAGTCAAAAAAAGTAGGAAGCTTTGTATAAGTAAGGTTAATTGAAGTTCTTGTTTTGAGTTCCATTTTAAGTAAATATAATTTGTTTATTCTAGACACCAGAATTGACCGTTAGCAGTAAGTTATACGCCATCACGACTCATCATGTGTTATGATCGATATGAAAGAGGACATGTGGTACATAATGTATTATCTGAAGTTCCAACCATAACTCATGTAATGTATTTTTGAAGTTCACAAGTACACATTTGGCAAGATAGCACCAGTTCATATGTGTGAAGTGAGATCTTCAAACATTAGGGAACGAGTTAGAATAAGAATGTATTTCCCCCAAAAGGGCTCACAATTTACACCTCCACACTATATTATTTACTTCTATGAGAGATTACTGTCCTATTGTATTCAGGTATTTAGTATAGCAGTATCTTCATATCATACCACAATCTTTTTGAGCAAAATAATTTACTTGAGTTGACCTAAGATAAGAACATTATCCTAGCTATAGGAAGTTTCTTTAACTAAGAAGGCAACCTTCTCTATCTCTGCTAATATACATGTAGTTCTAGTAGAGTCTGATTGATATTGTTTTCAGGAATTTGAGGGAGATGCTCAAACTAGATGTTGCTGAGTAGATGATGTTCATATGTGAGGATGATGGATTGACAGAGCTTTCTTCTCTATGGAAAAGTGGAAGCATATTCTATCTCTCTCATGATGACATATTTGTGATCAAGACTCTAAGAAGATCCGAGCTGAAGGTTTGAACTTTTAGAAGCACCCATACTACATTTTCTTATTGTCATTTACGATTGTCAACTATACGGTTTAAAAAGTGCTTGCTCAATACCAGGAAAGAACCTTGATTAATCGAACAAATGGACATAATAACTGAGAACCCAAACTCTGACCTATTGCCACTTTCTACTTAGGTTAAACTGCATCTTAATGTTTCGACAGTTCTACAAGTTAGGGATGAATAGTATCACTTATTAAACATAACTTACAAAAGTGACAAGTACGTTTTAAAATTTTCTTAGTGTTCCAACAGTTTGGTCATCATGTTATTCTTTGTCGTGCAGTCATCGGTCATTTTAAAAAAAATGTCTGTCAGTTACTTCCATCAAGCATGTGCACCAAGTTAAATAGTCTGTTATATATGTACCTAAGACATTCATAACAATACATGTCTTCCTTTTCGTTATAAAATTGATGAAATATGTGGACTACAATGGCACATGATATATAGCTAGGACCATAAGGGACAATTGGGATAATAGCCAGAGAATGCTTAGATATTGACCCTTTTCTACAGTAGCTAGTAGCCAGAGAATGAATTGCAGAGCCTAAAAACTAATAAATTTCAGAGCCTAAAAACTAATAAATTTCAGGTAAAACACAACAAATTGTAAAGAACATAAAGAATAAAAGCAACACCCAAATAACCTGTGCTTTTTTCTATGTGGTTGTAGCATATAGTAAAGCTAAGGAGCTATAGTGAACCAATTAAACAAACCAAAAGAAAAAAAAACATACCTTGAGTGTTGTTAGGTCGGTTAGAGCGAACTTCAGTCCCATCTTCAGCTTGTTGGCTACTGTTACGACCTCTAGTGCTAACTCCATTATGCCTCCTTGATGACATTCCTAAGTCATAATATAGAGATAAAAAGACAACAAAACATTAGTACTTTTTTTCCTTAAAAATGCAGCCTTTGGGTTGTGATAGCACATCATAAAAATACAAACTGGAAATAATACATTTAGAAGATATTTTGAACTTAGTTCCAATTTAGGTGATGCTATTATATACTAAATATAGCGAAAAACATCTGAGAACCATTATGAAAGCAGTATATAATATAACATGAAATCAAGACATCTTTATTTGTAAACTATAAGAAATTACCTGATTGAATGTTTAACGAAAAGGATACACGACAAGGGAATAAGTAGTGCTATATTCTGGATAAGAATTTTAAATGGAGTATTTTTTAACAATAGATATATAAATTCAGATTGAAACAACAAAATGTAGCGAGGCTAGTGTCTACTGTACCAAAACATCAACAAATGATTTATATTACTTACATGACAATGATTTATAGAAATCAATTTCAAACATTGTTTGCATATAACAAAACCTATTAACACAATTATTAAGATTACTATTAACAGTAGATTAGTAACACCAATTGCAAGTGATTATTTGATTCAATTTATCACACACCAGCACAAACTTTAAACAATAATTGGATACAATTCATGAAAAATTGACCAAGCTTACAAATCAAACAAGGTGATACTAAGAATTGGAACTAGAAAAAGAAAGGTTACCTTCGAATTTTGAAGAAAAGTGAAACCCTAGATTCAATTTGAGGTTCAACTTCTGGACCCCAAACCGTTTTTGATTTTGACATTTGGATTGAATCAATTAAAACTAAACTTAAAGGTGGATGAAGATCGTGGAGCCCTTGAATTTCGTACCGCCAAAATTACTTTAATCTTCTGATAGCAGGTTCTAATTTCCCCCAATTATTTGGCGGCTTATATTCCCCCCAATTTGGTAAGTTACGTATTATTGCAATTAACAAAGTCCTTGTGTTTTTTATACATTTGTCACATTTTTAAGCTTAAGATATGAATAGGGTTTAACATGACACACCCAAAATTAGGGGTGTCTTTCGGTTCAGTTCTCGGGTTGTTCGGTTTATTCGGTTCAGGTTATTCGGTTAATTTTTTTCCTGAGTCAACCCGAAAACCGAACCGAACCGAACTAGATTTCAACCGAACCGAAAACCGATTTTGAATTCGGTTCGGTTCTCGAGTTGACCCGAATAACCCGAATTATCTTAACTTTCTAAAAAATATATTTAGCAAAAAAAAATATTTCTAAGTATAAAAATTATATTTTTATATTAAAATTTAATTTTAATTATTATTTAATATATAAAAACATATATATATATATGTACAATATCGGTTTTCGGTTCGGTTTTCGGTTCCGATTGCCAAACCCTGAAAACCAAATTAGTAGTTCGGTTCGGTTCGGTTATGACCCATAACCTAAATTCTATTTTCGATTCGGTTCGATTTTCGGTTTTTGTGGGTCAAATCTAAATAATGGACACCCCTACCTAAAACTGACCCGGACCAAACCGATTCGAATCAAAATAGATAATTTCGGTCTGGTCCTCGGTCCAGGGTTTTGGACCATTTCGGTCCTCTGTCCGGTTCGGTTCGATCTTATCAAAAACCTCTCGATTATGCCTAATAGGACCAGATCAAACCGTGGATCGAATTGGACCGGACCAGTCTCGGTCCGAGATTTTAGACCATTTCGGTCTTTGCTCCGGGTCTAGGTCGGTCCGGTCCGATCCGGTCCAAGCCCGATGCTCAGCCCTAGATATGAGTTAACGTCTAAACCCAGATGTATACCCGTGTATAATGACGAGATTTTATAGAAACATATGTCATAGTAATACCACTCAGCTTAATATATACACGGATGCTGATTGGGCTTGTTGTAGAGTCAGCAGACGATCCCCTAGTGGGTATTGTGTTTTTTTAAGATAATTTACTCTTATTGTTGTCGATGCCTAAGTTCGTAACCTTTTGTGAGAATCAGATGCTCTTTTGCATACTAGTACGCTTGTTTGATTTGACAAAGTCAGTGTCATGTGTCTTTCGACTAATCTTGTATAGAACCAACGTACTAAGTATATCAACGTATATAAATTTATTTGTGACCGTCTGGCTTCAGGGCAAGTCCATGTAAAACACGTTCTCTCTCGGTTTCAATATGTAGATATGTTCACCTAAGATAGTGCCTAATTTGTTGACTTTCAGTCCCGTTTGAACATCGAGAAACCTCCTAATTCAATTACAAGGGGCTATTAGTCGGATGATTAAATGCATTGTTTATTATCAGCTATCGGGCTTAGCTCATGTAGAGTTATCTATTAAGTTGATCCCTAGTTGCACACTAAATATCTAAATGTATGGTAGACTTGACCTTAATAAAATGAATCAAGTTTACATTAATATGTCTAATCTTGATCGTGACATATATTGTTCACTATTTAGGTATTTTTTTCCATCGGATTGATTTGGATGACTCTCATGTATCTTCGTCGTTGCCCGAGCTTAGAAACTATATGTCAACATGAAAAAACCCATTAGAAGGAGCACACGATGCAAAAGCCCTCCGACGAAGTCAGAACTCTAATAAAGAGAATGTATATATATAATGTGTATGATATGAGTGTGTGAGTGACATAAGTATGCATGAGTGAGCCTTCAGGAATGGAGGATGGGATGGAGGATCCGAGGTGGAGGATCCGAGACGGGGATACGGGATGGAGGATCGGGATGGAGGATCCAAGATGACATTGTAGAGAAAGAAAGTAGAGAGTACTGTAATAATGTATGATGACTGAGCTCAATTGTTTACCTACGATACGAAAGGAATGGTTGGTATGCTTTTGTTGTGTAATAATGTATGAAACTAATTGTATGTATGGTTTCTCCGTGTACATAATAAGGACTCCAAGATAAGAGCGTCTATCTAAATAAGATCGGATATCGGTTGGAAATGTTTTGCTAACTCGAGTCAGGTCAACCTAATCTATATTAACCGGTACAATAGGCGATTTTGTAATTATTATCATTTGACTTATATTCCGGTTTACCAGAACTAAACGAACCTGAACTCGAAAACCCAAGCAGACTCAACCCAAATTGACATGAACCCAACTACCCCCCAATTTAAATAGATTCGGGTTCAGGTACAAGGTACAATACTTTCGGCCTTTCATGACCCAACTAGAATCGACTTATATTCCAGTTGACCAGAATTGTTTCGGGTTTAGGACCAATTCGATCCTTTGTCCGGTCCTGTCCTGACCCGATGTTGAGCCCTATATGCATATAAGATTATTTTTAACTTTTTCATGAACACGACTAACCCGAACTCAAATAGTTTCGGGTCCAGGTACAAGGTAAAGTACTTTCGGCCTTTCCTGACTCGATTCGAATTGATTTATATTCTGGTGGACAAAATTGATTCGGGTTCAGGACCAATTTGATCCTCGGTCCGGTCCGGTCCGGTCCTGGCCCCCGATGAGCCCTATATGCATATAAGATTATTTTTAACTTTTTTATATAACTGTAGAAGAGTTTATATAATTATTTTTAAGTAGGGGTTGGAAGCGGGTCGTGTTGGTCGGGTTCAGGTCAACTCGGGTTCAAGTAACATGATTATAGGAAAAACGTAAAAAAAATATTTAAAAAAATTAATGAAGATAAAATTTTGGTTATTCGGGTCAACCCGAAAACCGAAACGAATTCAAATTCGATTTTCGGTTCAGTTTATTTTGATGTTGTAATTTTGTACACTTTTATTTTAGGAAAAACAAAGCGACAAAAGCGGGTAAGTATTAAGTATCACGTTTTGTGAAAAACGTAAATATCGATAATCGAGTTCGTTCTCGAGGAGGTATAGTGTTTAAGCCAAAAAAATTATATACGTTATTTGAAATGAGTTATTACGCTTTTGGAAAGATGGAAAGATAAGAAAATGGAGACAAATTACGCTAAAAACGGTCGAAAACGTTTCAACATACGAACGTAAAAACGCGATCAAACGAAAAATTTCACCTAAAAAGTTATTAAAAATACCTAAAATGTTCTAAAAACCTAACCAAGAAAAATATGAAAACCAAAAATTTTGAAAGTGTTTAAATTATTTTATATTAATTATTAAAGTTAATTAAATAACCTAAAAAATAAAATATTTAAGAAAAAGACAAAACTCAAAAGTTTTTTTGGTTGTATGCCTAAAATACTTTATTTAAAGACTAAAAAATATTTTTCAGAAATTTTTACAAATCTTTTTCTATTTTTATGGATTTTCTAATATTTAAAAACAAAATAATCATAATAAATTATCTAGAAAGGCATAAAATACAAAAAGTGCAAAGAAAAGACTGAAAACTAAAATGAAACAAAGGAAAAATAGGTTTCACCCAAAACCATAAGCCAATAAGCCACAATTGCTTATTCTACATGTGGCTTTATTTATAAGCCACAAAACAAAACGGTTATAAGAAAAAGAAAAGAAGAGTGATGACAAGAAAAAGGCAACTGGATCGCTGGTAAGACTCCCCACTCCTGTAGAGCAGGTCGGGTGTTCAAGTCCAGGCCAGCTCTGCTTTTTGCTTTTTTTTTTCTTTTTTGCTTGGTTACTTTTTGCTGTTGGTATACAGGCACTTAACAAATGACCAAAACACCCAATGCAAATACACGAGCCACTAATTACTTAGATTAAAACTGAAAGATCGAATTCTCAGTTATTGTTTAGTGTTCTTGTGGTATTCTTGTTTTGGACAGTAAGTAGACGCACATACCCATTTGGTATTGTTGGTTCACAAGGCAACTTGGACACACTAATTATTCAATAAAAGTCAAGACCTGATGGTTTTAATCCAAACTTTGTTCAATAAAAGTCAATGCTCCATCACTAGTTGACACTTGACAGTACCACAAGATAATAAATTATGCTAAAAGAACAACCCCACAAAACTTCTTGCTGCATTTCTAACACAAACATGCAGTATCATACCAGATTGTTTATGCAGTACTAATGTTAAACAAAAAACTTTGCCTTACAAATAAACGAGTCACTATGTAATAATGTCAATCCCAAACTACAGTCATAAGAACAAAATCTCAAAGAATCTTAAACTAGAACACATAAACAATATCCAAACACCCCGTCAAAATCGCAGCTAGACCGGGTAAAATGCTTATCTTTTTATTCTAGAGTAAAAAATCACTTCATAAAGCAAAACAAACTAACATAACACTAAGGGTCCAGAATTCAATTTCCACTTCATCAATATCTATCAATGTTCTTGGAATCAACTTCATCTTCAAATTTTGCGGTCAGAACCTGTAGGTAAATAAATACATAACATGTGAGCTCTTTTAAAACCTAAACAAATGCAATGTGGTTTACTCTTATCTAACCAACTCATCATGTTTCATACTCAGTATTTCTGAATTCTTACGCTAAACTTATTTTACACATCAGTTTGACTTTTACCCAAAGTCAACAATTACCATAATAAGTACATGTTTATCCACCAAGAAAAATCAGCTAATATAATAATATTTCTATCATGTTATATAGTAACTTTATACTTGTTAAACCGTGCTAATGTGCCTCTATGTATCAAATTCATATGCGAACATATATCTTTCTTTGACTACCAACAGTAACATGATTGTAATAAGAACAATAAGCCATCATTTTTTAGAATGATTTCAATTGGTTATCTGTAAATACAAACAAAATAAGCTGTTATTGAATCAAACGTAGCACTTGAAGGATCTGAGCATTCTATTTAAAACTAAGGCATTGACACTATCATCTGCAATTTGCTGTTTATGAATACTTTAAACTGAAAAACTAATCAAAGGTAACGGTAACTCTTTTTCAGTACACCCATTCCTGTCTGAACGAATATCTCATTCTGTGCAGTAATAATTTCGACTGGGAACAGGTGAAACTCCTAGGAGGTCCTCACGAATTGTTGAGAAAGTAAAACTGACCCCACCACCACCACTAGAAACCAAACCAGTAAAGAAACGGGCCAAAAGATTATTAGCCAATACCTCTCGATTTAATCCACTATGAGAAGATACAAGATTGCATGCATCTCCAAGTGCTAATCGAGTAGCGTAAAAGGTCACACCTCCTAGTTCTTACCAGAAATTCTCTACTGATTTTTAAAGAATGCATCAGCTAACAAAAGATCGGCTTCAAAGAAGGAAAAGAAAGATAAAGAACCTGAAGAAACCGAAGAGAAAGAAAAAATGAACGAGGAGATGCTGAAATGCAGAAAGCAGAGGGTGCTATTGCAGATAAAGAGCCTGTGAATGAGCTCGACATAGTAGATGAGTCAAAAGAGAGGTGCTATTGCAGAAGGTGCAGAAGGTGCAAAAGATGGAATCTTTATGGCATATGAGCAAAGGCCGAGAATGGTAGCGGCACTGCCATTTCTACAATATCCTATCCTTGTAAAGGCTACCGAATGTTTCAAAATATAATCTATGATAATTATATACTAGTATTCTATATAAGATGTAGTGAGACCATAAATACCCTATAACATACAAACAGGAAGAGAGGCACTTCACCATCACTCCTAGCATACACTGGATATATAAGCTGTAAGGAATTCTAATAAAATACCGAATATTATGTAATTGAGAGAAAAACCTGGATTAACGTGCGGTTCAACCAACTGATGTCACGAAAGGCCTAAAATAGGTTTTCATCTCCATCTATAACCAAGGTATCTTCGTCAACGGTAGTGCCACTTACACCCTCTCTAATCAAGGTGATATCCATACTTTCATCATGTGGAGGACCGCTAGATGTATTGCTTTGCAAATATGTTTCTACATGGTCGTCACATGGTTGTTCTGTCATGTCAAAAGAGTCCCTTGCTGTTGTTTTTATCACAACTTTCCATCCTTTGTCAACAGGGTCTGCAACGTAAAACACCTGCTGGGCTTGAGAAGCTAGTATAAAAGGCTCATTATGTGGCTTCAATCCTTTAAAATTCAGTAGAGTAAACCCATTCTCATCTTCTTTCTTCCTACTACCATTTGAGATCCAGTCACAATCGAACAACACTACTTTTTTGTCAGCAGAATATTCCAACTCAATGATGTCATTTATAACCCCATAGTATGTAACATCTCCCACGATAGGATTGTTATCTCTGGAACTCGAGAAGCTGTTTGTCATGGCCTCAAGCATTACTCCACTATTTTGTGTTTTTCTTTTACTTTCAAGATCTTTTATCTGGAATCTAAAACCATTTATGATAAATCCTTTATAACTTTTCACAACCTGAGCAGGACCACTTGCCAAGGCCCTTAGTTCTTCTGTGATTCTCTGATCGCGTGTCATGTGCAGCTTCTCAATCTAAATAAAGGTAAGATGTGTTAAAACTTCTTAATTTAATTATTTTATCGGATTGTTAAACAAAACATAATAAACTATTATTACTTACATGGTCTTGAAACCATTCTGCAAAAGTTTCACTATGAAGACGTTGAACCCCATGTTCACTTAATTGACGATTATTATCACGAATATACGTAAGATGTTCACTGTAAGCTCAAAAGAAGATAATATTGTAAATAAAAACATAAAATCAAATTATGAAATTCACAACTTGTATCAAGTTACTTACTCAATAAATTCATCAACTTTACTACAATTGAACAACACATAAGAATGTGCTTTGGACAAAGTTTCAAGTTCTGGTACTTTTGTATCTGTTGCCCCGACCTGGTGACCTGGCATCGAAAAGATAGGTAAAACATCCACAGAACCACCATCATCATAATTTCGACTTGTCCTAGTATGTACGGTCTCTGTATCAGGGGATAAGTACAACGA
Source organism: Glebionis coronaria (assembly GCA_025667525.1). Taxonomy (NCBI): domain Eukaryota; kingdom Viridiplantae; phylum Streptophyta; class Magnoliopsida; order Asterales; family Asteraceae; genus Glebionis; species Glebionis coronaria. Next base: position 491,943,508 of record CM046876.1, on the reverse strand, counting down.
ACAAAACGCGAGACATTCTTCAACTATGTATCCTTCTGCAATTGATCCTTCGGGTCTACTCTTATTTCGTACATAAGATTTTAGTGTACACAAATACCTAAGTTATCGTAAACGTTAAAATTAAAGAAAAGAATAAGTAATGAGTAACACCAAAAATATGCTAAATATAGATACCTCTCGATTGGATACATCCAACGGTAATGAACTGGTCCACCAATTTTGGCCTCCGAAGCAAGATGAACTGATAGATGAATCATGACGTCAAAGAACGATGGTGGAAATATCCTCTCTAAATCACAAAGAATCTTTCCAATCTCATTTTCCATCCGAACCAGATCATGAGGTTTAAGAACTTTAGAGCATAGTTGTCTAAAATAACAACATAATCTCATCAAAGTAGAGCGCACATGCTTAGGTAACACATTTCTCAAGGCGATTGGTAACAACTGTTGCATTAGAATGTGGTTATCATGGCTTTTTAGGCCAAATATTTTCGGAGGTTTTAGGTGTACGCATCTTGATATATTAGCTGCATATCCATCCGGAACTTTTACCCTTTTTAAGACATTACAAAATATTTCCTTCTCTTTTTTATCCATTGAGAAACAAGCAGGAGGCAAGTAAAACTTTTTACTATCTCGAGGTTGAGGATGAAGTTCAGGCCTTATACCCATTTCTTGTAGATCCTGACGTGCTTTTATATGATCCTTAGTCTTTCCATCTTGATTCATCAATGTTCCATGTACACTATCAGAAATATTTTTCTCAATATGCATCACATCTAGATTGTGGGGTAGCAAATTATCTTTCCAGTAATCCAACTCAAAAAATATACTCTTCTTTTTCCAATTATATGGTAACTCTGGGTTATCTTTCACCTCTTTTCCAAATTTAATTTCAAAACCATTTAACTCTTCAATTACATCTAAACCCGACATGGGATGAGGTGGCTTCCCATTTTCATTAGTTCCATCAAAAGACTTTTTATCCTTTCGAAAACTATGATTGTGTGGCAAATATCTTCGATGTCCCATGTAACAGTATTTCCCCCCGTGTTTAAGGCGTTTTGATTTGGTATGCTTATGGCAACTAGGACATGCAAGTTCACCTTTAGTACTCCACCCTGATAGATTTGCGTAAGCGGGAAAGTCACTTATGGTCCATAACAAAGAGGCACGCAGTTGAAATTTTATCTTTGTTGATGCATCATAAGTTTCTACCCCATCATTCCACAATTCCTTTAGTTCTTCCACTAGCGGTTCTAAATAGACATCAATATTATTTCCTGGCGCGGATGGTCCAGGTATAAGTAAAGACAACATTAAGTAAGGTTGTTTCATGCACATCCATGGGGGGAGGTTATATGGCATTAAGACAACTGGCCATGTACTATGAGAAGCACTCATATTCCCGAAAGGATTAAATCCATCACTTGCTAAACCAAGCCTAACGTTGCGAGGATCCTTAGCAAATTCCGGATATTTGAAATCAAATGTTTGCCAAGCCGGGGAATCTGCGGGATGTCTCAAACAACCATCTTTAGTACGACCCTCGTCATGCCATCTCATGGAGGCAGCTACTTTAGGTGACATGAATAGCTTTTGCAACCTTGGTTTGAGAGGAAAATGACGCAAAACTTTTGCTGCAATCTTCTTCTGGGTATGGGGCTCGGCAGAATCATTTTCACTTGGTTTGTACCTCGACGTACCGCATATATCACATTGTGTTTTCTCGCTATTGGTTTTCCAGTACAGCATACAATCATTAGGGCATGCATCAATTTTATCATAACTAAGTCCTAAATCTCTTATAAGTTTCTTCATTTCATAAAACGACTTTGGAATAGATGCATCAGGGAAAGCCTCCCTCATTGTTTTGAGTGTCATGTTAAAACCTTTCTCGCTACATTTTCCTATGCACTTACTACGATATAATCTCACGATAAAAGAAAGAACTGAAAAATTTTTACATCCAGGATAAAGTTCTTTCTTTGCATCCTCTAATACAGCATTAAATTTTTTTTCAAGGGCGTTTGGCGTACCTTTATTTTTATCATCTTTTTTGCACGTTTCGCGAGAACGTTTGTTCTGATTAGAGATACGAAAGGCATCACGCACCAATCCTTCCATGTCATCATGTGTATCCAGTTGCATGCCATCTTGTGTATCTAAATTCATGTCATCTTGTGTATCTGGTACGGGAAAAGTAGCGAGTCGGGATACTGAACGTGGAATTTGATAACCTTTGATAAACCCATCACATATTAGATGATCACTAGCATCGTTCCGATCGACCCATATTCCATTAAGACATCTGGCGCAAGGACATAATATGTGTCCACTAGTAGACTCATTAGCAAACATAAAATCAAGAAACTTATCCAAGCCTTTTTCGTATTCCTTGGTCACCCTTGATAAAGACATCCAGCTAGTATCCATCTCAAGGCTTGATTCAAAACACAAAAATTAGAAGTTAAAATACAAAAATATAATATGCATACATTCTACTTAAACGCGTTCTTTAGATAACATGTTTAAAGTCATTGATATGAATTGAGTAATATTGAGTTTAGGAATTGTTAAAATAGTATTATCACAAGCAAAACAGTCTTATGACACCGATACTGAAAACTAACATAATATCCACAACAAATACATAAAATAAGTGAATATTGCAAATCGTTCATTGCACGTTTTAAAGCTAGGTCTAATAAGTGTACCTAATTTATATATAATTTCAATTTAATGTACTCAACTTATTTTTTCTCAATCTAGTGTAAGCAGGTTATCAAGTTTTCCAACGATTTTTTCCGGTGATCCACCACCGGCGTCTTCATTAATCACCTACTTTTTTAAACGTATAAGATTAACATACCAGATTTTTATATTATGGATTCAGTACATTGGATTTAGTCCATCAAACTTGAGGTTTAATAAATCTTGTAACATTCAGCCAAGATAAAAATTGTAAAAGTAAATCTAGCATATGAAACAGTAGTATGGCTGGTTTGATAAGAACACAAATAACATATAACAAGACGAAACAAGAAATGTCTTTAAACAGAACCCATTTCTTTTAGGTAAAACAAACTAAGCTTCAACATACCTCACATTGAATTCCCTCAAACAGTATATGAGAGCTAACAATCATTCTATCAATTCTAATTCCAATAAATCATATCATCATTGATGTTTTGATCTTAATTAACCTTTAATTCCAATAATGCATATCAACATCAATTGATGGTTTGATTGAATTATCAAAAATTACATTGTATTTATGATTATTAAAGAAATGTCTAACCTTTGAATAGATGCTCGATTGATTCTTTTGCCACAGATAAAGAAAGAAATTTCAGTTATACTTTGAGTTGATGATTCAGATTCGTATGATTTGTTAGCTAGTACCGATCATCTGGGAGCTAGGCAGGGGTTTAAGGATAAGCTTTTAATTAGGATATATTTATCACTTTGGAACATTACATAACTAGTCCTTTTTTTCTTTTTTTTTCTATTTGTCATTATAAATGTTACTGCTACATGCTACATGTGACGTGAATACATTTTGATTTAGTTTAAATGTCACTTGTTTAGGGATGGGTATTTGTCGCGAATTCCGAAACCGAACCGGAACCATATCGTAATCGTATCGATTCTCGGTATCCGAATCCCGTTCAATATGGTACCAGTATTACGAAATAAGGTGAAAAAAATTCGGTACCACTAATTCGGAACGGGATCAGTACTTGTTTGTAAAAGCTGTTTCAATTATTTATTTTTTAGATACCTAAAACTTCTAAGTATTTTACAATTTTATATGGTGTGATTTTTATTCAATTTAAAGTTTAAATGATGATTGTAACGAGACTTACAACAGTAAAAAAAACTAAGACGGCTACTATTAAACAAGCAATTGTGTGATTTGGTTATTTGTGTTATATAAAAGTCATAAACTTTTTGTATTCATTCATAATAATACCCAATGGAATAAGGGTCCTATGAAATCATATCTAATAAGACCCATATATAAAAGTGTCATATTAGATTATAATCTAATAAGACCAAATAAAAAAGTGTCCTATAAAATGTAATTAATAAGACCCTTATATCAAATGTCTTATTAAGTTATATCATAATAGTACCATAATAAAAAAGTGTCTTGTAAATCAACTTAATAGGTCACGCTTATTAAGTGTCCTATAAAAAACCACTATAATATGACTCAAATGTTAACTGGTCCTGTAAAATGCATGTTAGGACCCCGAAAAAAAAAGTGTCCCACAAAAGGGTCCTAAAAGCCCCTTATTTTTGTAGTGTCCTTCCAAATTATGAATGAATCAACTGTGTTGTCGAAAAGCAACCTCAAGGTTTGAATCGCAAAACTGTTCGACGAAGAATAAATTATGACCAAGACCTTCCACATAATACACACTAGAAACCGTAACATTCCCAATTTGACATTCACCATAACCCATGATTTTTGCAATATGGTCATTCCCAAATATAACTGTGCCAAGAAACTTTCTAACGAAATTTTTGAGCATCGAGCGATCTCCGGTGATATGCTTGGAAAAACCAGAGTCCAAAAACTAGAGGATGATTTGGACTACCTGAAAATATCAGCCGACAAAGACAATGTATCAGAATCTTATGGTTCCTTTATGTTATCAGGTACAGATTCAATAATCTTAGATTTGCTCACATTAGGTTTCCTAGCTTTCAAAATTTTCTTCTTGTTTGTAGGCTTAACAACATATTTGATTTGCCTAATTTCCTGAGTTATTTTAACACTAGTAGACACTATTACAGGGGCGATCCTAGTTAAAGGGCGCCGTTTCCATACTCTACTGTTGTTGTTCCTATTTAAATGACGCTTGGACCTAACTTTAGTGGGAGTGGTCCTAGTTAAAGGGCACTTAGTTCCAACTATAGTGAAGGTCCTACCAGTGGGACGCTATTGCCGTCCAACTTGGGTAAGAGTTTTCCCAGTTGGTTTCCATTCTATATTATGCTTACATATTACGGGCATACATTTCATTCACACGGTCAACAAGGCAAAAATCATGACGCTTAGAAAACATGCATTCATTACAATTCCAACATTTCAAATCAGAATACATTTTACACTTAGGCTGCTGCACAATCGTAGGGCCCTTAGTTTTAGCTAAATGATCCTTTTTATTCAAATTCGAAATAACATTACTAGGGCGAACTTCTACATTCCTCTTCATTATAATACTAGTAGAAGGCTTGATCCTATCTTTCTTTGCTTTGTCTTTTGATCCTTTAGCCCTAGTAGATACGTTTACTCCTGTAGAAGGCAGCATCGGAACATTAGTTGCAGATTTTGAGTGTGCCTTATTGGTTAAACCTAGTGTTTGAGATGGTTTCGCCACTATGTGTGGTTGAATGGAGTGATGGCAACTAGATTTTTGTTGGTGGGTGATTCAGAACCCGGTGGAACGATATAGTCAAGATAAGTCAAGCAATCTTGAACTCAATTGACGTAAAGGCAAATCGAGTAAAAGTCGCTATTAAGGGGATCTGAGGCACATAAGTCATCGATTATTTCCCTAGCAAGTTCGGCATGATTTAAAGCGTTCTTCATATAATCCGTATAAGTATGTGGATTATTCTTATGTAGCGGGTTCTAATAAAGTACTCTTGGGTTGGGTTTGGGAGCACTAGAGGACGGTGCTGAAATGGTAGCTACGTTATCAACAACTTCTTTTCCTTTGAATAGAAGTGTTTCCTTTAACTCAGCCAAAACCATGTTATTGTCATTAAGTAGAATGGTTAGATCAGATATTTCTGCAGACTTTTTATTCAGTTGGTCAATATATGACTTTTGTTGTGCTTCACTCGAAGCGAATCTGAGTTCTATTGAATCATAAAGTTGCGTACATCCCTATTTGGCCCGTTTGAACTCCCCAAGAAGATAGGTGATCCTATCTTCCAAGACATGGTTTTTAATCTGAGCAACCTCTAGTTTCAATTTCACAGATTCAATCGGCGACTCTCTCTTAAGTCTCATAATCTCTTCCTCTAATGCTTGAATCACCTTGTCACGCTTCTGACCCTTTGGTGTTGTCTTATTAATTCAAAGAATCTTTTCAAAAGTTGGAATATCTTTATTATCACAATAATTGTTTATAAAAAGAATCTCAAGTTTAGATTGTTGTTCTATTTCAAGAGAAATACAATACTTTTGGAGTTCATCAAAACATTTTAAAAGTGAGTTAAAAGAATCTTAAAGCTTTAAAAAATTAGCGTCATATTTGTGACAAGGTTGATTACCTAACACATCATTTGCATTCTCATCAATATTCACAAAAGATCACATCATCACAATTATGCACAAATACTTTCATAATATCATAGGACATCACTTGTTCCAAGAGTCAGTCATTTTGGTACAAAACCTTTTCTTTCTCAATTAAATTTTGCTCATTAAGCGTCGTCCGTTTCATAAAAAAACTCTTTACACTTCTTTAATTTCAGATGTTAAGTTTTGATCAAGAGATTTAAATCCCGCATTGAGATTTTTCACAAACGGAACGATCTTATCACGAAAGGCAGCTTTTATGTGTTCGAAAGCATATTCTCCTTCGGTTTGATCCGTTGGAGTCATACGTTCCTTAATGACCTTGTCAAAATTGGCAAAATGTTGTCTTAGCTCTTTCAAGCCTATAAACACCATACTTACCGGTGGAATTATCTTTGGGGTTTCCTTGGGTCCTTCCTTTTCAACAAGTGTAGGAGACATACTAGGGGTCTCATTGCTTAATGAGCTTGAAGACACTCTTGTTGGTTCATAATTGATGGCCTTTTATGTTTTAAAGCGATTTTTAAAATCAAGTTGAAGTTTATTATGCTTTACATAACCAAATGGTTTAAGATTCTACGAAAGCATTTTTAACCGACTTTCCTCCATAAGTGATATTGTCTCTGCAGCATCACGAACATCCGGAGGATCCAACACCTTTTCAAGTTTGGTAGCATCATAAAGTCTGGGATTATCTAAAAGAGCTTGCTTTGCATAACCCGAATTAGGTGGTAGGTCTTGTTAACGTTTAAAATCACATTCTTTGAAAGATGATGTTAACAAATGTATCGTGTGAGTTGCAGTATATTGTTTTAAGAGTAAGTTATCTATCGCTTTAATCCGATTAGCCGCGTTAATTTCTGTTTCAACTTTTTTAGACTCGAGTATTTCGAAATACGTTTTAAGTTTTTGAAAATTATTGACCACCGACTCTTTTTCTTTAACTTCTTTAGAAAGATTTGCTCTCAAAATTTTTATCTCATTTAAATAATCCATTTGTACTTTTCAAAATTCATCAAATTCGAGGTATGTTAGCTTTTCAGTCGTGCAACAACTTCGTGAGTATCTACCAATAACACTTTTTCTTTAAACCATGAAGCATGTCTCTTCCTTCTTGGTTGTGTGCATTGCCTTGCCATATGACCTTCTCCCTTACGTTTGTAACAAGTCACAGTTTTAGGTTTGCAGCAAAGTTCCCACTAGCAGTAGCAATAAAAGTCCTTGCTCCCGTGTTGGATGAACTAGGTCTCCTTTGAATTAGTTGAACCATGACCCCACCCTCTTGAATTGTCGCTTGCTGACGAGAATTTGAAGAAGTTCTCAATTGATTGTTCGTTGTAGGAAGTCCTCTGAATCCTCTCCGTTTCAATGTTTGAGTCATGTAAGCATATATGGCAGCCAAAACTTCAATGAGATTATCACCTTTGGAATCTCTGAGAATTCATCATTGTAGAATACTTGTGCTTGTTGAACATCACAATTAGAAGAGTAAGCATTTGGAGATTTCTAAGTTATGGATATAAGACATAGTGATAAGCTTCTAATGGTTGATGAGTGACTTTGTGAGATGAAGATGCCTGATGAGGAACATGTGATTGATGAATTTGATTGGCTTGATAAGGATATTGTTGATGAGCGTTGACTGGTAGTGGTAGAAGAGAATATTATGGGTAGCTTGGCGATTGATACAAAGGCTTCTGATATGATTGTTGCCCACATGAGTAAATGCATTGTCGTAAGTAGACAATTGTTGATTTGCAACTAAAGCAAGTGGTTCATGATAAGATGATTGTGAAACACGAAGCTGTTGCATGTGCTTTTCATGTTGCTGTAGATAAGCATGAAGTTGATCCATATTAGTGATGTGCAAATCTTTTACCAACTTGACATCAGTAACAAAAAGACTCCATTCTGGGGGTAAAGTATTCAAGAACTTGGTTTTGATTTGAAATTGCTCAATCTTCATGTTGTGGATATTCAATTCATTAAGTAACGTAGAAAATCTCTAATACAAGTCATGAAGTGTTTCTCCTGGGGTGTACATAAACCTATCAAATAAATCATATAGTTGACAGTCACGTTCTTGTTTGGTCAACGAAGTGCCTTGCATCAAAGTATTAATTCGCTCCCATAGCTCCTTTGCTACTTCATGATGACTCACTAGCTTATGAATATATGGTGGAAGAGCCTAAAGAATTGTGTTGGTAACCTTAATATCATAATCGGCTATGATTTGGTTTGCTGGTGTCAGCTCAGAAAATGTCCTAGGTCGAGTTACACTATCAGCAGTAATAGTACCGCAATCTAACGGTCCATTCTCCACCGACTCGAGCATAATTATTCCATTTGGTCTACCCAACATGTATAACCTCAACCGGATTTTACATGACTCGTAAGCATAGGAGGAAGGGTATCGGTACTAGAAATGATCGACAAATCTGAAAGTGACGGCATCGAGGAGTGTGGATTCATCTTGAATATCACTCTAGCAATGGATTATCTTGTTGATCGAGCAATGAAATAAAGTGATGTGTTTGTTGTCGAAAGAACAATACGGGATTTTGCAAATCATGGAAAAATCAAGAAATAAATTCGCGGGATTTTACAAACCACCGATAAAACCGTAAAAATTCTTTTCTTGATTGATGATGAAAATTTGGTGATTGAAATTCCCTATTGCCTTGATGAAAATCCGAAATAAATCGAGCAAATTTCTAAAATTTTAAAATTTTGAAAATTAAAAAAAGAGTAAATTACGCCGTTCGTCCCTGTTGCTTAGGCCAAATCACTGATTGAGTCCCTATCTTTTTTTATTGCTTGATGGATCCTTAATTTTGAAACTATGCACACCGTTAACCCCTATAGTCAAATCAAGTTAAATGCCTCTGTTATCTCATCTCATGTGCATGGCACGTGAGGGTATTTTGGTCTTTCTATTCTTAATAAATAAATCTCACCAAACACTCAAACAAACACATACCCATCCTCTTCATCTCCACACAAACACTCACGCTCATGCCTATCTCTTATTCAACCACCTTCGTCGTTGTTGTTCAACTGTGACCGCCACCACCACCATCATTGTTGTTCCCCCTCACCCAATAAACCCATCTTAACAGTTCACTAGATCTATACAACTTATACACTTTAACAATCACTGAATCAACCCCACATATCCTTCTCAAAGCCGTTTATACTATGACAAAAAAACATAAGATCTTAATCTCACGTGCCTCACGCGTCATCACTGGTTCATCATGCACCCTGGAAAAACACCTACGCGCTACCAAGACAACGCCATTGGTTAATTCAGCAGCTCGGTGATAGGTCATTTGGCACAAGGATATGGAGAGTACCTCACGTGCATTGGGAGTGGGTCTCTAACGAGTTATTTTGGTAGATAGGGTTATGATGATGGAGATAGATCTTGAAAATATTTTCATAACATAACCCACGAGAAATGGAACACAAATGAGTATTTGTTAGTATTGGATTTAAAGAAACCAAGCTAAGAAGGTTATTTTAATGTGTTTAATGTTATATAGCAGCAGGAACCAAAAGGGATTTATGTTCTTATGTTTGATGGGATAAAGAAAACCAGTTGATTTCTATTAAAAAGAAAATGATATGGGTTTTTTGATACCCAGATCTAATTGTTCTAAGTCTATTATTCGTTGTAAATGTTACTAACAAATATACTAGAGTATGAAATTGATAAAAAGAAAATGATTGTAGCAGAGATATTACTACTATTTATTTTGTATTTCTTTTATACAGTTAGTATTTTTTTTTTAATTATTTGTAATTTTCTAAATAAATATTTTTCTAATTTATTCTTTTTATATTTTTGGTTTTGTAACTTTTTTTATCCTTATCAATATTAATTAAAAATAAAATAAAGAATTCAATTTGTTGAAGAAGATAAGACTAAAAAGACTAAAATACCCTCATGTGCTAGTCACATGGAGTGAGATAACAAAGACATTTAACTCGATTTGACTATAAGGATTAACGGTGTGCATAGTTTCAAAATTAAGGATCAATCAAGCAATAAAAAAAGATAGAGACTCAATCAGTGATTTGGCCCAAACCACAGGGACGAACGGCGTAATTTACTCTTAAAAAATTGTTAAGTTATCTGATCTCGGAAATTATTGTAATACTCTATCTCGGAAAAACTTACGAGTTTACTATCTCGGAAAGTAGCTAATTTACTATCTCGGAAAATGTTGTAAATGCACTATCTCGGAAAACTTTAACCTAATCGTTATCTCGGAAAACTTTTGCCTAAACATGATCTTGGAAAGATTTGCAAGAATGTGATCTCCGAAAAGGCTCAGATATCTTATCTTGGAAAGATAAGAACACCAAGTCGGAAAATTATGAAGTTACTTATCTCGGAAAAATCAAAACCCCAATCCTAAAGTTATGGTTTTATCATCTCGGAAAAATTGTGAAGTACTTTATCTCGGAATAATTCAAAAAACCCACTCGGAAAAATAAGCAAACTGTGTATCTCATAAATGAGGGTTTCTTTATCTCGGGAAGAAACAAGGCTGTTATTTCGAAAAGTAGGGTTTACACTATCTCATAATTTTGCAAAATTTCTGAAATGAAGCAACTTAGGCAACTATTCTTGAAAAAAATGAAATGTTTAGAAGGGTTTATGGCGAAACGACTTTCAAGGTTTATAGCTTCTTAGGGACTAGAAAAATACAAACTTTTTCAAATTTATGACAAAAAAATTTGAAATCAAGATTTGTACTTTATATAACTTTTTTCACCAAAAAATGAAACCAAACAAGAAAATATTTAGTGTTTTCGTGCAAAACAATGAAAAACCAATCACTACAAAGGTTTGTAGATGATTATTATGACGATTAATACACAAAAAACCTTAAAAAAAATAAGGCCGTGGCATATAATAGTTATAGTACACGAATCAAAAGCTAACCACAAACACAAAACTTGATTTCATCCCATGGGTTCTTGATACCAATTTTAGAATATTGATAATCCTTAACCTAGAATGAGGTTGTTGGTTTTCTAGAGAGAGAAAGTTATAGAGAGAAAATGTGTGAAATATATTATGAAAAGTGAACCAAGCAACACCCTCTCCATCAAAGGAGAGGGTTTATATACCCAAGTCCATAAATGGACTTGGATCGCCGGCCCATGAACATGCTCATGGGTCGAGTTTCTTTGATGTTATACAAATAGTCTAACTACGAGCCCATAACTATATTGTTGGAGTGACCGAGTCTTCTAACGGGAAAAACGTATTTCCAACAAAGTGGATTAATCTTGATTGAACCCTCGCAAGACAAAATCGTGACTACAGGTTACCGACGAGGAACCAAAACTTTTTAGACCCGACACGGTGCCCCACCCCACCAAAATACACCGAATTTCAAAAAAATAAACGTTCATCCAACTTTACTGTCAATTTTGATTCAAATTTGAAAATGCTTCAAGAGATGATCCCTAACCACCTCAAGATTGCGCACTTACCCGTCTAATATATTACTCCTAAAAAACAGGCTAGTGTTAAGACTTAAGGGTTAATATACACATAAGTTACTAAATTTGCCTAAAAATTTGATTATGTTATTAATTTTTAAAACGTAAGAGATAGATTACCAAAGTTTGGTTAGCGGTTATATGAGTTAAGGCCTAAGTTTTAACTTGTAATTGACGGTCAATTTCCTATGTGACATAATTTTATTAATTTTTTTAAAAGTTGTTAGCCAAATTCAACCATAGTTTTTCCCTGGTTATCATTGTTGGACTTTTAGCATGCACACTCCATTGTTCTTACTTTTAGTGATGACGTATAGTCCCCAACTGGGTCATGAACCCGGCCCACGGGTACTACCCGCATCTGGCCCATCACGAATGGGTTGGATTAATGTCACTTAAGCTTATGGGCTTGGATAAATAGTGGTTGCATAAGATGTATGCGGCCCACGACCCGGCACAGCCGGGACAGGGTTAGACAGAATCATAATCTTATCAGGATTGGGATTTGCCTCAAAGAATAGGATATACACTCACCATAATTAGAAGATAACAATCAAGCTAATTACGGTGATTATCTTATGCTTGGGGCCGAAGTAACAGTGAGCCCATTAGGGTTTCACTGCCTATATAAGGAACCCCCAGGGGTTCCATGTGACAATCCGTCAATTTAAGGTCGATATTTTATTCTCAAGTATTATTTAAAATCATTATTTTATTGTTAATTTATGAACTCACTCACCTTTGGGAAGAAATAAGGGTTTACGTCTTAAAGTAGCATCGACTACGTCTAAAACCGGAGAACTCTACGTTACGTGCTTACGTTTACATACACCGTTTTTGTGACAGTCCGACATTTCATAAAATAAATTTATTCTTGAATATTATTTCGGAATTTTATTTTGTGTTGGTTTATAAACTCACAAATTTACGAGAAGGAATTAGGGCTTACGTGCATAATTTAACGTCCTTTACGACTAAACCGGAAACCCTAGGTTTACGTATTTACGCTTTTGAACTCTGTTTTTGATGAGACATTTTTTATTAGATTCGTTTTGTGCCGTTGATTCATAATTTATAAAAACGTTTTTCGTAAAACGACCCGAGGGCACGCAAATTGAGAAAACTAGAATCGAGGAGTACCCGTAACACTTGCCCCACCCCCCACTAAGGGGCGGCCAAAGCTTCACCAACACATCTATGATGTGTCAAATTAACATGAAAACTAAGGACACTTGTCCTTAGTTTCTACTCAAAACCACCTAAGGCATAAAACAACTAAACACAAACCATTACCCTCATTTCTTTCATGCAAACAACTCCAAAAACTCTCTCTACCCTCCCCTATTGTCGTCCCATACACCACCACTAAACACCACATTTGATCAAAAATTAAACCATGAATCTTGTGTTTAACTTTCACAAGATGAAAACCCATTGAAGAATTGTTGATTTGAGGTGATCCTAACATCTACAAAGAAGTTTCCAAAGGAGTTTAGGGCTGATTTGTTGAATGTGTCTTCTTATTCTTGGTGATCTTGAAGGAGGTCTTGGTATTTTATAAGATTCGTTATCAAAAACCAAGTCTTGTTCTCAACCTTTTCATCACTTTCGTGGTATAGAGATTGTTTTTTCCTATCATCTTGTTATTTTGTAAAAGTAATCATGTATTTTATTTATAAATGTATATGTATATGATTATGAATGATGATCAAAGTATTATGTGGGGATTTTGTGTTAATAGATTTGGTTAAAAAGATTAAAATCAACAAGTAAAGATGTTAAAATCTTGATAAAATTTATATGTTGTATAAAACAGTAAGTAAACATATGAACACTTGGTAAAACGACTTGGGTTATTAAATATGCAGTTAGATATATGATTTATACGTATGTGGTGAGTTGGCCACTCAATAGAATCATTAAAATGAGCAAGATATGATCAAAATACTATTAAGGTACAAATTTGTATAGTCTGTTTTGGACGAATTATTAGGAATACTTAGAGGATGATTAAGCAGTAGCTAAAAAGGATTTATTTGTAGCACATATCATGTATTTTGTGCTGCCTAAATTTGAGCTTCTATCTCCTTGTAGGACTCAAGATATGGCAAAAATGGTGGAAGTGACTTTGATCATCAGATTTGTAAATAAAACTATATAATATAAAATGAGAACTCAAGTAATATTATTATAAAATAAATACATAAACCCACTAACTAATAATAAGTAAAATAAAATGAGTTATATACTATGATAAATAAACTTGGCATTTTATAAAAGTACAAACTCAAATGTTTTCTAAAGTTATAAAACTATATATAAGTTTTACGTCTTTTTGGCTAAAACCGAAAGATTAACGTTTTCACCAAATAAAACTTAGACAGTCGGACTCGTCTAATGTAACATTTTTATAACTCATATACTGATATGTAAGTACATTTGACAAGTAGAAACCGATAAACCCGAGCTTTATAACTTATGGACCTTAACGGGCCAAAGTAGCCTTATTGTACCATTAGCCCAACTAGTTTGGCTAAACACTAATAGACTTACTCATGGGCTTAACCCACTTGGGCCCAACATATGAGTATAGGCCTGGTATTAAAAGTATAAATGGACTAGTATAATGTATTGGACTTTTAATGGGCTTATTGGGCCTTAATATATAAATAAGTTGAAACTAGTGTAACCAGTCTAAAAATTTGACTAAAACATAACACTATAATGTTGTATGAAGAGATAAAATCCCACTTGATCATCATCATACTTATGATATCATCATATATACATAACAATTATTTTTATAAAGTCATTGGAAAAGAGTCTAAGACCGAATATTATTTGTCTAGGTTTCCGTGATTGAAGCACGTACCGTACATCCGAATCACCGATAACCCGCCTTTCCCAATCAACGTGAGTTCATAGCCTCGCACTCTTTTAAATGTTTTATGAAATGTTTTATAAACCCGCGAGGGAGATAACATGCTAGTTTTAATAAAAATAGGACACCAGTTGTCCTGATTGTTTGTTTATTGATATGGACCCGAATAATTATATGACCCGATGAATGATTATATGACCCGATGAATGAGATGAAATGGATTATTATTAGTTAGGTTATGTCACTAAAAGTCCCATTAGCATGAATTGTGAACTACCGGGATTTGCTAGACGCTTATGCATATAATAGTACTATTTGGGGAACATCACCCCAGTTCGCGCCTTGACGGTTGATCCCCGTCGTGCCACATTGATTGGTAAGCGAATTTATGTATGAGAAGATTTATATAAGCGTGATTATTGTGACGACACGCTGTTTTAGATGGGCAAAGGAATTACGGGTTAGCTACCTGTTGTTTGTTATAGTAAGGTAGCAATGTCATGCAGCTTATAAAAATCCAATAATGAAAATACTGATATACAATTGAATTATAATATATTGCCTGACTAGCAATACGGGGTCTTATTACTGATATTATGTTCGTGTTTTGGTTTTACATAACCATTTTCATATAACGGTTTTTATTTAACTCTATACAACGTTATAAAACGTATTGTATGATGTTTTTACGACAATGGTTCGTATAATGGTTTTGAAGGCAAAAGTCTATATTATGATTTACGACAAAGATTCGTATAAAATGTCTTTGGCCTATTTTATAGCCTACGACAAAGATTTGTACAAAATGATTTTCGGTAATAATTATATACCGGTGATAGATTAATGGTTTTTATTAAACTCTATGAATTCACTCGGCGTTTCGCTGACTTTTTAACATGTTTTATCTCAGGTACTTGAAGGTAATTCTCGGGAAGACGACAAGAATTTATGGCCGGCGTTCAAATAAAATTTCCATTCAAATATTTTGTAAAATTGTATGATATACTATGACCTGAGGACCTATGTAATTTGATATTTATGAATGGAAAATGCTTTGTTATTAAACGACGCGATTTTTAAGCGTTGTCTATGATTTGAGTAATGTGCTATCCCGTAACACCAACGACTTTTCCGCTGAACTAAAGTATGAACATTTGGGGGTGTTACAGTTTGTTATCAGAGCTCTCGTTATAGAGAACGAAAGATTTTTAAAACCAAGGTTTTGAATAAAACATTTCAAAATCTTTTAACCATAAATATTTTTAAATAAACATTTTGAGTAAAATATTTAAAAATCTTTTGACTATAACGGTGCCGAAGAATTCCCGAGTTACCGACAAGGCCAGACTGAGAAGTGTTATTTTAATATATATATATAACTTGGATTATATATATGTTATAATTTGATTACATGATTGTTTGATGATTATTTTAAATACTTATACGAGATATTTCTACGACGTAGATTGTCACAAGGAACCCTAATTCCCCTAGCAAATCAATTGAAGCTATTTCTGTAGGAATTCTAGCTATTCTAGATCTAAACCAAGTTGTGGATGTTTATAATCCCAACAAAATGGTTGATATTTGTATAAATGTTGATATTAGTTGATTAAAATCTTGAAGAAGAATTGACGAGATTAAATCTGATATCGATGTCATGACGATCTTTCCTTATAGAGTGGAGTTTGACAAAACCTTACCACCTAGAAAGGTGTCATCTGATTCGATGTCACCCAATTCTTAAATTTGAAATCGAGAAGGTAAATGTTGCACTTGAGGCTGTCATTGGAACCATTACCCAAAAGCCTCATGCCACTAGTATCTTTCCGAGAAGTCTAATTGAATGTGTGGGTCATTTCATACTAGTGACTCATTTAATAACTATTGTTGTAAGAGCCATAGGATTAGAAATTAAGTGTTGTTCATATCGAGCTTTTATTGCCCTTTCAAGGTCTAAGAATAAGGTTGAAAGTATTGGAAAATGAGGTAGGATGTCGCATTAAGTATAAGTTGATTGAAACTTGAATAAAGTAAAATTTAACTCGTATGGAACACGAGATTGTTAAGAGGAAGTCGTTAAGTCTTGTGATTGAATTATAAGGTTTTAAATGATGTTTTGTGTTAAGGGTTGTTCCTAGGCCATTGTCCAGTGATGAGGATGCCCAGTGTCCAAGAAATAAATTGAAGAAATCTTCTTCTAAATTGGGACCGATGGATCTTCCGGGACAGGTGGAACACTTAATGACTTTTGTAGATTAGTATTCATTGTGGTATCTTTTAAAATCCCTAACTTAACTGAGACATCAATGGTAGGATGAGTCCGTGGAATTGTATGACATGGCGATACGTAATGTGTTACGGTACAATTTTTGACTTATTTGTGATTAATGAAGGGACTATCTTTGATTGCTAAATTCTACATGTATCGATGTTATCTATCTTTTATTGCTTCATCCTAATGTTCGCATTAGTGATGCAACAATTGAGCAAGTACTCATTTCGGATAGAGTTGTGTTGTAGATTCTTCTCTTTATATTCCTGAGTGCCATTGAGGTCATGAACCACATGATTATTTGGCTAAGCCCATTTCCTACCATATTGTAGTTAGTTCTGAGTGAACAACACTTCATCACTCCTTTTGCAGATCACTCATTGTTTTTATAAGTAATACGATACCATCTGGGGGAAAATATGAAATTCTCATTTTATATGAGTTATTTAAATTGGTACTATTAGTAGTTATTGTCGAAATAATTTTTTTATTAAACCTCTTGTAAATGGGAATACTTTCATAATGATGAACATTTCAGTAAAATCATTTTTATTTTTATTTCATAATTAAACATGAAAATATATTTTAAACATGATGACAAAGTTTTGACGAACTGAGTATTGCATCGTTAATCCTAAAATTGTATATAGTTGCGCGCCTACGTACAATTTGGAAGGGACCATGCAAGGCTGATTAGTAGTCACCATGAAATTGTTAATAAACATTACATTTTCCTTGAAATTGTGAAAAATTGAATTTTTATGAGATCTCCAAGAAGTGCAAAATAGGGACACATTGTTAGGAGCACCTACATATGTGCCGGTACCATTTATTTTCTGAATCGAATTTACTCATCTATGGAAATTGTCTTATTTGACAATTGACATCCCCATCTTGTCCAATTCTCTCGTGGTGAGATTCTTTGGAAAAGTATCTAATTACCGAGTTTTGATACCCGACTAGGTGTATTGACGTTCCTATCATTTCTTTTGATTAGATTCCATTTGATTGACATGGGTAACGATCCGAGGTGCTTTCGAATGGGTACTCAAATCATGAAACATGGGATATATTCATATTCGTTAATGTTTTCGTCTGTATCTGATTTGAAATTCTCTCGCGTAAATTATGCGTTGACCTTACTCTTTTAATGTTAGCTATGTCTCCATATATCCTTGAATTTGTGAAGGATTATGAGTTATTATTAGTCTTTTGAGAAGTTCACATCTTATCGACAGTAATAAAACTGGAAAGTTGATAGTGCCAGTAGAATGGATTGATTGATTATGACATAATGTCATTGTCTTAATTGATGGGAACTCGAGTGGAATTACCCTAAAAGATAAGATGTTGATTATCAAAAGTGATCTAAATAATTCCCGATGGATGACCATATCCTACATTTGGGCTTGAAATTATACCATGAATGGTTATGAACTAGTCATAGATCTTGTAATCTAGAAAGAACTTAAAGTAAATTTATTAAAAGATGTTCCTGTTATCTGAAACTTCCGGAGGTATTTGCTGGTGAATTACCTAGACTTTCTCCATTAAGGCAAGTTGAATTTGGTATTGATTATATTCCCGGGGCTGCACCTGTAGCATGTGCACCATACGTCAGCATCATCTGAATCGAAAGAGTTACCGTAAAACTGAGAGAGTTGTCGAAGAAAGCTTTTATTCTACCGAGCTCGTCATCATGAAGAGCTATGGTGTTATCATTCCTTATATTTATTGATTACCACGGGCTGAATAAATTGACGATCAAAGTCTATATCCATTACCCAAGATGGAAGATTTGTTTGATCATTTACAAGGTTCTAGCATATATTCAAAAATTTGATCCACGGTATGGTTATCATCAACTTCGCGTCCGCGAAAAAGATTATCTATTTCAATCACTACATCCAGAACTTGTAATGAACATTATGAGTTTCATGTTATGTCGTTTGGATTGACCAATGCACATGTAGCATTCATAAATTTGGTGAATCACGTGTGTAGGCTGTAATTTGATAAATTCATGCTTGTGATCATTAAGGACCATCTGTTTGTTTCTAAAAATAAGAAGGAGTTAGTAATCATTTGTAGACTGCCCTGCGTTGGCCGAGCAATGAAAACCTGTACCTTGAGTATTCATCATGTGATTTAAGATTTGATCCTTTACATTATTTGATCGTGTGATTAATGGTAGTTGAATTTATATTGACTCTTCAAAGATTAGAGCCATTAAGGCTTTGGGTTATACCAAAAAGAAAGTGCAAAAAAACGGTTTTGACAGATATTTTATCAAAAGATTATTACGGGATTATTCCCTCATACCCAGATCATTTAATTAAACTCCCTTAGGAGTAAATGTTTGTGTATACCTCAAGACAACCTAGAAGGAATTGAGGAAACCATTTAAACCATGACTTGGAAATTGAAACGACAATTTTTGCTTTTCAACTAAGAAAATTTTGACCAAAGTATAAACAAAGATTTTTTGAACATGTACAAATCTTATTAATTATTCTCGATAAATTAACAAAAATCGTGTTAACTAAATTCAAATTTATTTTGAACATTTTTCTATAATTGGACGAACTGAGAAATTTTAAAAAAAAATTACGTTTACGTTTCATAAAATTACATATTTATCATTTAATTACTTGTGATATTTATCGACACTTTAAACGTCGGATTGAGAAAAACTAATAAAGATAATAGTTGAGACGAAAATAAAACTTAGAAAATATGAAGGAAGAATTTCTGAGTGAATTGTGGTCATGATAATTAGTACATCAGGGAAGGTGAATGTAGATACTGACACATTATATAGAAACGATAAAGAATCAATTAGGATGTATTCCTTAGTAATGACTGTGCAAAATAATTTGCCCGAGCAAATTAAAAATGTACAAGCCGAGGCTTTTAAGAAGGATAAAATAGATAATGAAGGGTCTCGTGACTAATGAGAACCACTAGATATAAGAGCCGATGACGTTAAATGTTTAAAAGGTCATTTGTGGTTGCCTAAATATGGAGGATTGTGAGGTTTAGTTATGTTGGAACCCAATAAGTTTAAGTATTCTATCCATGCCATTTCTGATAAAATGTATCTTTATCTAAAGAAGTTGTACTGATGGCAAATTATGAAGGCAGACATCGCCTCATACATTAGTAAACATCTAACTATTACAAAGGTCAAGGCTGAACACTAAAAACCATAAGGATTGCTTCTATAGCTTATTATTCCTATTTGGAAATAGAATATAATCACCATGGATTCTTATCACAAATCTTCCAAGGTCATCATCTGAATTTGATTCGATTTGGGTCATCGTCGACAGACTGACTAAATCTGCTAATATCATACCCGTTAATGATAGATTCTCGATGAAGAAATTGACTCTTTTGTATTTAATGGAGTTGTGTAAGCATGGTGTGCTTGTATCAATCATCTCTACCAAGATCCTCGCTTCGCATCGAACTTCTAGAGATTTCCTCAGAAGTCGTTGGGAACGAATCTTGATGAGAGTACTGTTTACCACCCAATCGAGGGACAGGGTAAAGTAACGATACAAACACTAGAATTCTTGTTTTATGTTTGAATAATTGACCTTTGGTAATGAATGGGATAATCGCTTTCCTTTGGAAAGATTATCATTGATAATTATCGCATTAGGATCGATATCAAATCTTGTGAGGATCTAAATATAAGAACACCTGTAGGTGGGAGTTGGAATGAAGATCCCCCGAAATACACCCATTGTGAGTTGGACATGTCTTTTAGGTTTAAGTATGCCTATGATAACAAACCTAACCTTACAAAATACACCCATTGTGAGAGGTAGATCTTAAAGTAGGATGGGTAGCGAAGTTATGCCAAAATTTTCACCATGGAAAAGTGAATTGATGATCTGAAAGATCATGGGGAAAATAAGTCCCCATTGTATGGGACCATTGAGATAATGTAAAAAGTTGTTTTGAAAGGCATATAAGCTGGATCTACCCTAGGACTTCAAGGGCTGCGTGAATTATGTTTCGTATATCAAACTTGATAAAATGTCTATCAAGTGAAAATCTGATTACTTCTTGATAAAGTTTGGATCGGCGAAAAGTTGCATTCATCAAAAACCCATGAACATCATGGATAGAGAAAGTACGTCAACTTAAGCCTGATTGTATTCCCATTGTTATGTTGATGAAACTCGCGTATTGTAATGAATTACACTTAAGAGAAAAGACCGAATGTAGAGGAAATACCCACATGGATTTAACTCTAAAAGAAGCGAGTAGTAAGATAAATCGATCTTTGAGGACAAAGATCCTCTTTAGGGGTAACTGCTGTGACAATCCGTCAATTTAAGGTCGATATTTTGTTCTTAAGTATTATTTAAAATCATTATTTTATTGTTAATTTATGATCTCACTCACCTTTGGGAAGAAATAAGGGTTTACGTCTTAAAGTAGCATCGACTACGTCTAAAACCGGAGAACTCTACGTTACATGCTTACGTTTACATACACCCTTTTTGTGACATTCCGACATTTTAGAAAATAAATTTATTCTTGAATATTATTTCGGAATTTTATTTTGTGTTGGTTTATAATCTCACAAATTTATGAGAAGGAATTAGGGATTACGTGCATAATTTAACGTCCTTTACGACTAAACCGGAAACCCTAGGTTTACGTATTTACGCTTTTGAACTCCGTTTTTATGAGACAATTTTTATTAGATTCGTTTTGTGCTGTTGATTCATAATTTATAAAAACGTTTTTCGTAAAACGTCCCGAGGGCACGCAAATCGAGGAAACTAGAATCGAGGAGTGCCCGTAAATTAGTGGGGATGAGACAAGTTAACACTTGCCCCACCCCCCACTAAGGGGCGGCCAAAGCTTCATCAACACATCTATGATGTGTCAACTTAACATGAAAACTAAGGACACTTGTCCTTAGTTTCTACTCAAAACCACCTAAGGCATAAAACAACTAAACACAAACCATTACCCTCATTTCTTTCATGCAAACAACTCCAAAAACTCTCTCTACCCTCCCCTATTGCTGTCCCATACACTACCACTAAACACCACATTTGATCAAAAATTAAACCATGAATCTTGCGTTTAACTTGCACAAGATGAAAACCCATTGAAGACCTGTTGATTTGAGGTGATCCTAACATCTACAAAGAAGTTTACAAAGGAATTTAGGGCTGATTTGTTAAAGGTGTCTTCATATTCTTGGTGATCTTGAAGGAGGTCTTGGTATTTCATAAGATTGGTTATCAAAAACCAAGTCTTGTTCTCAACATTTTCATCACTTTGATGGTATAGAGATTGTTTCTTCCTATCATCTTGTTATTTTGTAAAAGTAATCATGTATTTTCTTTATAAATGTATATGTATATGATGATGAATGATGATCAAAATTTATGTGGAGATTTTGTGTTAATAGATTTGGTTAAAAATGATTAAAATCAACAAGTAAAGATGTTAAAATCTTGATTAAATTTATAGGCTGTATACAACAGTAAGTAACCATATGAACACTTGGTAAAATGACTTGGATTATTAAATATGCAGTTAAATATATGATTTTTACATATGTGGTGAGTTGTCCACACAATGGAATCATTAAAATGAGCAAGATATGATCAAAATACTATTAAGGTACAAATATGTATAGTCTGTTTTGTACGAATTATTAGGAATACTTAGAGGATGATTTAGCAGTAGCTAAAATGGAGTTATTTGTAGCAAATATCATGTATTTTGTGCTGCCCAAATTTGAGCTTCTATCTCCTTGTAGAACTCAAGATATGGCAAAAATGGTGGAAGTACTTTGATAATCAGATTTGTAAATAAAACTATATAATATAAAATGAGCACTCACGTAATATCATTATAAAATAAATACATAAAACCCACTAACTAATAATAAGTAAAATAAAATGAGTTATATACTATGATAAATAAACTTGGCATTTTATAAAAGTACAAACTCAAATGTTTTCTAAAGTTATAAAACTATATATAAGTTTTACGTCTTTTCGGCTAAAACCGAAAGATTAACGTTTTCGCCAAATGTAACATTTTTATAACACATATACTGATATGTAAGTATATTTGACAAGTAAAAACCGATAAACCCGAGCTTTATAACTTATGGACCTTAACGGGTCAAAGTAGCCTTATTGGACCATTAGCCCAACTAGTTTGGCTAAACACTAATGGACTTACTCATGGGCTTAACCCACTTGGGCCCAACATATGAGTATAGGCCTGGTATTAAAAGTATAAATGGACTGATATCATGTATTGGAATTTTAATGGGCTTATTGGGCCTTAATATATAAATAAGTTGAAACTAGTGTAACTAGTCTAAAAATTTGACTAAAACATAACACTATAATGTTGTATGAAGAGATAAAATCCCACTTGATCATCATCATACTTATGATATCATCATATATACATAACCATTATTTTTATAAAGTCATTGGACAAGTGTCTAAGACCGAGTATTATTTGTCTAGGTTTTCGTTATTGAAGCATGTATCGTACATCCGAATCGCCGATAACACGCCTTTCCCAATCGACGTGAGTTCATAGCCTCGCACTCTTTTAAATGTTTTATGAAATGTTTTATAAACCCGCGAGGGAGATAACATGCTAGTTTTAATAAAAATAGGACACCAGTTGTCCCGATTGTTTTTTTATTGATATGGACCCGAATGATTATATGACCCGATGAATGATTATATGACCCTATGAATGAGATGAAATGGATTATTATTAGTTAGGTTATGTCACTAAAAGTCCCATTAGCATGAATTGTGAACTACCGGGATTTGGTAGACGCTTATGCATATAATATTACTATTTGGGGAAGATCACCCCAGTTCGCGCCTTGACGGTTGATCCCCGTCGTGCCACATTGATTGGTAAGAGAATTTTTGTATGAGAAGATTTATATGAGCGTGATTATTGTGACGACCCGATATTTTAGATGGGCAAAGGAATTACGGGTTAGCTACCCGTTGTTTGTTATAGTAAGGTAGCAATGTCATGCGGCTTATAATAATCCAATAATGAAAATACTGATATATAAATTGAATTATAATATATTGCCTGACTAGCAATACGGGGTCTTATTACTGGTATTATGTTCGTGTTTTGGTTTTACATAACCATTTTCATATGACGGTTTTTATTTAACTCTATACAACGTTATAAAACGTATTGTATGATGTTTTTACGACAATGGTTCGTATAATGGTTTTGAAGGCAAAAGCCTATATTATGATTTACGACAAAGATTCGTATAAAATGTCTTTGGCCTATTTTATAGCCTACGACAAAGATTTGGACAAAATGATTTTCGGTAATAATTATATACCGGTGATATATTAATGGTTTTTATTAAACTCTATGAATTCACTCGGCGTTTCGCTGACTTTTTAACATGTTTTATCTCAGGTACTTGAAGGTAATCCTCGGGAAGACGACAAGAATTTATGGCCCGCATTCAAATAAAATTTCCATTCAAATGTTTTGTAAAATTGTATCATATACTATGACCTGAGGACCTATGTAATTTGATATTTATTAATGGAAAATGCTTTATTATTAAACGACGCGATTTTTAAGCGTTGTCTATGATTTGAGTAATGTGTTATCCCGTAACACCAACGACTCTTCCGCTGAACTAAAGTATGAATATTTGGGGGTGTTACATTCTACAAAGGTATTACATTCTCTAAGCTCTTAACCTACATCCAATTCATAACCCTAACCGATTATTTACTCTCATACTGGAGTCTAATCGTGGGATACGCTCCCACGGTTAGTCTAACGCGTGTTGCTTTAGTGTGTAGGATCTCAACAAGTTATTCACTTGGTGCAAGAGCCCGAGCCCAGCCTACCCGAATTAAGCCTAATTCGGGTCGAGCAAGTATCATCCAACTTTTGTATCAACAAGTTGGCGCTATCCGTGGGACCCAAACACTAAGCTATAATCTCAATCAATGATCTTTGTGAATGACGAAGGGACATCCGCAAGGGAATCCCAGGAATACGAATCCTGCGAACCGAAAGTCCACGGGGGATGGGATACTCATCTCCACCCAGTCCCCTGGCAGCCAAACAGGCGGACTGAATAACCGAAACTTTTTTCAGCCTTTTGGTGGGGCAGGCACGTCCGGCAATACCCCACCACCAACCATCACCATGGATAATCCTGATCCGGGGAGTGCGCCAAAGGCCCCTAACAAGGAGCCGCATAGGCCATCAATCGAGACAGAATTAGAAGTGGAATCACTCGGTGACGAAGATCTCGAGCGTGTTCTCACGCAGAACTTTGACACGATCGTCCCGGGTATTGCGTCAAGGCTAAACCTAGGAAGGAACCTCCAGTCTAGGCTCAACTTTGGCAGTACCGCGCCTGAAACATCTCCTCAAACTCAAAAGAGGAGGAGGAGGGCGCGCCCACAGGAACGAACTCCCCTTGAGGAAAACCCTCAACCTCGGAATGTGTTCGAGCGCATAGGGGATCGCATTATGCAGGAATTACTACAATCCCGTGAGGAAGGGGATAGGTCTGACGGTTCTACCAAACGCCCGGTGTTGGAAACGACCGAGAACAATCGCCGCACCAACGTGTGGGATAGGGTGAATGGTGGGAAGAAAGCTCCTAGCTCTTCTCGTAGAAGTGGTCATCAGCCGAGAAGTGGGGCACCGCCTCCTCCTCCCGGCCCTTCGGGGTCGGATTCGGATGACCATCCTCCCAAGCGTCGCCGACCTAGGGATACTCCCCCACCACCATCGGACGATGAGGGATACTATGATGATACCTACTATCAGAACGAGGAGGAGGATCTCTCCCGTCCATGGTGCGACGACAGAGAGGATGCCTTCATTCTCCGCATACGGAACTACTCTGAGGATAAGAAGCGTCGTATGTCGGCATGCGTCAAAACCTATGATGGTTCTGGTGATCCTGATGATCACCTAAAGATATTTGATACGCAGGCGAAAATTGAAGGATGGCTGATGCCTATATGGTGCCAAATGTTCAACTCGACCTTGATTAGCAATACCCGTGATTGGTTTGAAAGGCTTCCTCCTCGAAGCATTGATAGCTTCGGCGAGCTGCACACTGCGTTCAAAAACAATTATACTCAGTGAAAGAAGTATAATAGGGGTCCGGTCTCATTAGCAACCGTCAAGCAGCGGCCCGGAGAGACTACGGAGGACTTCACGGAACGTTTCAATGACGAGTGTACGCGTACAAAAACGACGCCAGAGTTCCTAAAAATATCTGATTACATGCATGCCATAACGGACAAGGAATTAATTAGGCGCCTCAATGACAAGCGACCAGAGAGGTATGACAACCTCATGGAAAGGGTCAGAAACTTTGTAGAAGGAGAAACCGCGGTAACCGCGGCATATCCTACAAAGGGAAACCATAACTATCGATCGAACGACCAGCCCAAGAGGCAATCAGTTGGTCAAAGCACCCAAGGCAACGGAAGGAACTCGGATTACAAGAGCCAGAATAAAGGAGGGCGGTCGGATGACAAATTCACCCCTCTAAAGATGACTTACCGAGATATCTTGTTGACGGAGGGGGCGAACTTCCCAAGGCCTCCCCCAATGACAACTCCAATGGACCGCCGTCAAGGAAATCGCTTCTGCGAATTCCACAATGACAAGGGCCACGGCACGGAGGAGTGCATCCAGCTCAAGAAGCATATAGAGTCATTGATCAAATCAGACAAACTCAAACATTTGGTCAAGGATTGGAAGGATGGGAAGGATAACAAAAAGTACGACAAAAAGGACTCCCAAAAGGACAAGCCTTCAACCATATATATGATCCAATCTTGGCAGCGCCGCACAAAGCAAAAAGTTAGTCAAAAAATTTCACGCGGTAGAGAGATCTCATTCCCTCCCATTACGGCAAGCAACATGGTCGATGCACCTCTCACGATTGAGGTAAGCATTGGAACACGCAACGTTCGTCGTATGTATGCGGACGGAGGATCATCGGTGGAAGTACTCTACGAACACTACTTCGTACAGCTACGACCAGAGATAAAAACCAATTAGTACCGGCCACGTCGTCGCTCATTGGCTTTAGTGGAGATACTATCTGGCCAATAGGACAGCTGCGTCTACTGGTAACCATTTGGGACAAAGAGCATTCCACTACGGCATGGATGAACTTTATGGTGATACGTTCACACTCCTCGTATAATGGTATTATCGGAAGACCGGGGATCTTAGCGATACGGGTTGTCCCGTCCACGGCCCATGGTATGATTAAATTCCCAGTCGAAGGGGGAATTGTTATAATTTACAACTCGATCGTGCTGGAATCCGAGTGCCACGCCATGACAACACCAGTCCAGCCTGTTCCCATTAAGGAGGGATCATAATCCCCTAATTGGAAGGTGGTAATCCACCCTGACTACCCGGAGCAAGAGGTGGCCATAGGGGGAAAGCTATCATATAACGAGAAGAAGGCCATGTGCTCTCTTCGAAAAGCAAACCTTGATATATTCGCATGGGAGCCTAAGCATATGACAGGTGTGCCGCGTTCGATAGCAGAACATAAACTTCAAATCCGCCAGGGATATCCCCCTGTTAAGCAAAAGAAGCGTGGTCAAGCACTAGAACGCATCCAGGTAATACTGGATGAGGTACGGAAATTAGTAGACGTCGGGAATTATGCGCGAGGTATACTACCACGAGTGGTTATCTAACCTAGTCATGGTCAAGAAGCATGATGGGAGTTGGCGCATGTGTGTGAACTTCACGAACTTGAACAAAGCTTGTCCTCAAGACTGATATCCGTTACCAGAAATTGATTGGAAGGTAGAATCCTTATGCGGATACCCTTTCAAGTGTTTTTTATATGCGTACAAAGGATACCATCAGATCCAGATGGCAGAGGAAGATGAGGAGAAGACGGCGTTTCACACTAGTCAGGGCGTGTATTGTTACACGAAAATGCCGTTCGGACTAAAGAACACCGGAGCGACATATCAGCGACTTTTTGATAAAGCCTTCGACTCCCAGATAGGCCGCAAACTCGAGGTCTATCTTGAAGATCTGGTCATCAAGAGTCATACGTAAGAAGCACTTCTCCGTGATATCAAAGAGACGTTTGACACGTTGAGGAGAATCAACATGAAACTGAATCAAAAAAATGCACGTTTGGGGCAACCGAAGGGATCTTCCTTGGGTATATGATTAATCCAAACGGCATCAAGCCTTGTCCAGATAAGACGGGCGCGGTGATACAGTTACCATCCCCTCGGACACTCAGGGAGGTACAATCACTAAATGGAAAGCTGGCCGGGCTAAATAGGTTCTTGTCGAAGTATGCGGAGAAATCACTACCTCTATTCAAAACACTCAAGAAGTGCTTGAAGAAAGGAGATTTCCGCTGGACAAAAGAAGCAGAGGAAGCCTTTGGGCAGCTTAAACAGCATCTCGCGGCTCTTCCTATGCTAGTCGCACCCCGACCTAAGGAGGAGCTCATCATGTATCTATCCGCTACGTACGAAGCAATAAGTGCAGTCCTTATGACTGATCGTGACTCAGTCCAGAAACCGGTTTACTTCATAAGCAGAGCATTGCAAGGGCCGGAGTTGAACTATTCGTCAATGGAGAAGTTGGTTTTATCACTGGTGTACGCCGCGAAAGGCTGCGCCGGTATTTTTAGGCGCACCAAATTGTGGTCATCACTGATCAACCAATAAAACAGATTATCTCTAAACCGGACGTGGCCGGGAGGCTACAGAAGTGGAGCGTCCTACTAGGAGAACATAACATCTCCTATAGACCAAGGACAGCGGTTAAGGGCCAAATTTTGGCAGACTTCCTAATTGAGAAACCTGAGGAGGACGAACCAATGGTGCAAAAAGAGGAAATTCTAGTGGAACCATGGGTTTTGTTTACAGACAGATCTTCGTGCACGGACGGATCAGGAGCCGGCCTCATTCTCACGAATCCGTAAGGAATGGAGTTTACCTACGCCTTGCGTTTTGAGTTCACAGCCACGAATAATGAGGCAGAATATGAAGCATTGATTGTGGGTTTAAAAATCGCCGCTAGGATGGGAGTCCGCAACCTTGAGGCCTACGTGGACTCACGGCTTGTCGCGAATCACATCCTAGGAGGGTATGTAGCCAAGGAGGATAACATGATCCAGTACTTGGAGAAAGTCAAGTCACTCATCGCCAATTTTGGGAAGTTTTCCATCAAGCAGGTGCCAAGAGGAGAGAACAAGAAGGCGGACGCTCTTAGCAAGATTGCATCTATAATTCGCTCATTTATCCAAACAAGTATTTGTGGAAATACTCAAGGAAAAGTCCATTATAGGAGGGGAAATTGCAACTATAGTTGAAGAAGAGAGACCTACATGGATGACCCCGATCATCAGCTATCTGACTGACGAGACCCTTCCGGAGGATGAGAAGGCGGCACGGTGTATCAAAAGGAAGTCGCAGCATTTCAAACTCCGAGAGGGTGTTCTATACAAGTGTTCCTTATTACAGCCGTGGTTGCGATGCGTCGGGCCACGCCAGGCTAGCTATGTGATTTGTGAAATACATGAAGGGTCAAGCGGCATGCACGCAGGCCCCAGATCCGTAGTAGTACGAGCTTTACGCACGGGGTACTATTGGCCGACTATGCATAGGGATGCACGAGACATGATTCGTAAATGCAGCGATTGCCAAGTGCACAGACCAGTACCGCGACATCCGCAACAAGAACTAACACCCATCACATCCCCATGACCATTCTATAAGTGGGGGATCGATATCGCAGGGCCTTTTCCTGTTGCCGCGGGAGGTGTTAAGTTCTTGATCGTCGGAATGGACTATTTTACACGCTGGATAGAAGTTAAGGTGGTTAAAATGATTACGGGCAAGCAGGTAAAAAAGTTTGTTTGGGAAAATATTGTATGCCGTTTTGGTTTGCCAGGCGAGATTATCTTGGATAACGGAAAACAGTTCGCGGATAATCCATTCAAGGATTGGTGTGCGGCGTTGAACATCAAACGGCGTTTCGCAACAGTTAAACACCCACAGACTAATGGTCTCGTGGAGCGGGCAAACAGAAGCCTAGGTGAAGGTATCAAAGCACGCCTGGATGAACGAAGTGCTAAGTGGGTGGATGAACTGCCGCATGTCCTATGGGCACATAGGACAATGATAAAAACAGCCAATGGGGATACTCCATTCGCGCTGGCCTACGGAACCGAGGCCTTTATCCCAGCAGAGATTGGGATGCCAACAATCCGCACTGTGGAGGTTAACGTCGTCACGAACGATGGGCAACTCTGGATCAATCTAGACTTGTTAGAGGAGAAACGAGATATAGCAGCCATCAATGAGGCCAAGTCTAAGGCCCGTATGAAAGCTTATTACGATTCCAAAGTCAAGGGTGTTTACTTCCGACCGGGGGATTTTGTTTATCGTGAAAACGAGGCAAGTCGCGCGGAGAACACAGGGAAGCTGGGTCCAAAGTAGGAAGGGCCGTATGAGGTCACGGAAGCTTTGGGACTAGGCGCGTACAAGTTGCGTGATATGGATGGTCGTGACTTAGATCGTACATGGAACATTTGTAACCTTAAAAGATGCTACCTCTGAAAGGGCTACGGCCTCCGCATGGACACTTCGCTGTGGTCAACCTCAATGAAGATCCATGTATTTTTGTTTTCATGCTTTCTAGGTTCTATTTGTCTTAGGGTTTTAATTCTGTCAAAAAATCGTAAACGTTCTAATAAAATGTCGTGGTGCCTAGCTAGCTCCACGGTCTGTTCTTGTGCAAGTTATTGTCTTATGTCTTTTAGATTTATTTATTAATGTGCTATTTCTTATTCATATTCATTCATTCAAACCGTACATGTACTATTCTCTCCCAGGCGGGGTAAGAGGATTAAGTGAACCTAATAATTCAACTTGTCGCATAAGAGGAATGCAACCCCAGTGACACGAATCATGTATCCTTGCTAGACACCTTATTTACAAGACGTTGTAATAAGTTTCCGCATGCCGCACTTACATAGTGCCAGACATGATAAAGATACACGCCGCACGTCTAGTAAAATATAGACTTAGTTTTATTCTTGGTAAGCCGTGACATGTCATGCAACACAGATACAAAATATCTAAAGAATATAAACAAGTTTCCAACAATCAAAATTGCCGTGATTACCAGGACCCATACACATAATATTCTAAGTGTTCAGATAGTGTTACAAAAAGTGTCGTGGACATCCACGGACGAATGTTTGTTACAGATTAAATTGTTCAGAAGTTGCATAAATGAAGGAACGCCCTACATAGGGGGAGAAACTTACCTATCTCCCTTTGCTCTTCAGCTATTCGAGATGATGCTTCACCATGGTCTTTCTTATCAAGATCCCGAGCCGCGTTCGCCTCCAACGCCTCACTTAATGTCTGCTCACGAACCACGATCCTGGCGACATCCTCATAAATGGGAAGAGTGAGTTGGCTGGGGGAAGGTGTGAAATGAGTCCGGGAGTCTCCCTCACCTTGCGAGAATGCGCCTAGACTTAGTTTTTCCATGATCTCTTTATTGGACGCATCCTTCGTAGACTCAAGCTCGGCCAAGAATGGGTACTCCAAATCCCTCATAGCAGCCATGGACGCAGTCATCTTCTCTGTGGCCCCAGGGTTGAAGTAGGCATGCTTAGTAAAATTCTGCTTCTTGCTTATCAACTCTGCGGCCATGACCATACCTTCGTGACGACCATGGTCGATGCCATCTGATAGAAGATCTGCAAATTGCTGCACAAATTGAGGAGCCTCCAATACTTTCATAACAGCTAGGCGCGCCCCATGGCCCACCATCCACCTACGGCCAGCAATGGTTGCTAGTAGTTGAGGGCACAACACCTCATCCCGGTCTGTGGTAAGGGCGTCCAACTCCGCGTCCTTTTGTGTAGAAGCCTCCATCACATGTTCCAGCACGGTTCTTTCCTTCGCCAGCTATTCTTTCAAAGTCTCCTCGCCTTGGACCAATGTCTATACATGATACATATATTTTCAATGGGTTCTAATTTCTCCCGATATCCTCTCGAATTGATCTAGGTCTTAAGTGGAATGATTGTTCTTGGTTACTAAAGAAAAGGGTTTTGGTTTTCTAATTTAATAAAAAGTGGAAATGAAAATTTAAACCAAAGACAATTAATTTAATGGTGATTACTAAAAACTTGTATTAAATTTAAGATTAAGATCAAGATTAAAAATTAAAATTGAAATTTAAACAAACAAACATAAAGAAACAATAAGGTAGACAAACAGTAATCTAAAGAAAATACTTGATTCGGAATTTTTAAACCTTGATTCGGAACTTGCTCATGCGGAACTTACTGATTCGGAAGTAACTATTCATTCATTCGGAACATGCTCATTCGGAACCTTCCGAATGAAGGTTGTTGATTCGGAAGTTTTGAAACTTCCGAATGAAGGACTTGTTCGAAACTTGCTGGTTCGGAAATAACTTGTTCGGAACTTTATGACTGATTCAGAATCTTCCGGATGAATAGGTTGATTCGGAACTTCTTCTTGATTCGGAAGTTTGAGACTTCCGAATGAAAGTATCTAGATTCGGAACTTAAAGACTTATTCGGAACTTTCCGAATGAAAGCTTCATTCGGAACTTTTTAGCTGATTCGGAAGTTTTGAATCCCAGACACAGTAGCAGAATAACGAAGAACACGGAACAAAAACTTTAATCAAAATCAAACCAAATACTTAAAAAGTTTTTACCAAATTAAACACAACTCATTTAGATACCATAAGCAACGAATCCCACTAATAAAAACACAAATTCAAACAACTTTTGAAGATCAAATCAAGAAAATGAAAACTTAAAAACTTGAAGATAAAGATGATGATGAACAAGATGAAATGAAAGATTAAACAAGAACTTATATTGATTGATTAATGTTTTGACAAGGTAAAACAAAGATTAAAATTACAAGCTTAAAGAATTAAAGATGAAAATCACCAATCACCCTAGTGGTGATGGTGAAGCTACGAACCAGGAAGAAAAGTGGGGAGGAAGAAAAGAGAAAAACTTGTCTAAAATGTGTGAGGGGAAGGCTATTTATAGCCTTGTCCTTTGGTTGGTGATTGGGCTTTCTCCCGTTCTTCTTGTCTTTTCGTCTTTTCAGAAAAGTTTCAGTTTTCGATTCTGATTCGGGATTTGTTGTCGATTAAATTCAACTCGTCTTTTAATTTCTTCGTTTAATAGACTGGAGTTTCTTCGACTTATATAAATCTTCCATCTTTGGTCCTTTTCTTCGATAAATCTTCGAATAGGCCCAGCGACTTCAAATCTCTTGCATCTCTTGGACAATAGACTTTATCTCGAGTCTTTTTCTTCAGTAAAACCCGTGCAATCCCATGTTTTCTTCAGTATTCATCCGGTTGGCTCTGAAAACACAATAAACACAAAAACCACGCATAATTCCAAACAAATGATATTAAATACGTGTTTTGGTCTCGTTTTAGCCCGAATTAAGTGGTAAAAGGATGGGTGTTTACGCACCTATCAAATCCCCTACACTTAACCATTGCCATGCCCTCATGCAATGCTTAGTGATAAAGCAATTTTACACTTTTCTCATAATTAATCAACCTTGGCCTTATTTAAATTCTACTAAAAATTAAAGAAATGAAACTTCAAAGGTAACAAAGGGATAGAAAACCATTTTCACTTGAAAATAGCTACATGGAAATAACTTGTAGAGAAATCGATGACTTACATTAGGGCTTTGGTGCTGCGAAGATTTATCACCCTCAAGTTTCACGTTCCCCAAACTAAGCTTAAAAACGAGATCATTGTTATTATAAGTTAGCAATTCAAACACTTACACACATGGCTTAATTAAATGCTTAAACTCCCTTATTCCTAGGTGTATCTCTTATATTTTATTTTTGTCTTAGAATGATCATGAAGATGCATTTTTGGACTTATTTCGATAGTTTATTAGGACTGAAAGCAAAGTAGGACGATTTGATCAATAGTTAGCTAAAGGACAAAATCTCTTAAAACTGCTTCTCGGGATATCAAAAAGTTCATATCTTGGCATAACTTGGTTCACGATTTGAGACCTTTCTCGGGCCGATATTTGGCATGTACTTCATACTTCATATCTTCGAGAGACGTTCTTGAGATAATGGTCTTCTCATCATAATAGAGTTTCTTCACTTGGAGACTTTTGAGGGGTACTCCAACTTTGTTGACCACGACTTCATGATTATTTCTTCAATCTCTAATTGGGATTTTGAGATACAACGATCCGCCTCCTTTTCGGACTTGGATCTATTTATCCTCATACCTTGTTAGGGTCTTTTCGGATAGACTTCTCCATGATCTTTATGGGAGTTGATTGCTTTTCGTCGTGAGTCTTGATCCTTCATATTGACTTTAGGAATAATGCTTTTCACATCACTTTGGATCTTCAGCAATAAAATTGAATCCTCATGCCTTGTTAGGGCCTTTTCGGACTCGCCAATCTTCGCGCCCTGCTTCATAAGTTATGCCTTGGCTATGAACTCTTATCATTACCGAGCAACTTTTAAACGATCTTGGGCTAGAAGCTAAGTAACTTTTCAAATCGTACGACCTTACTAATTGCAGATAAATTATTAGCAAGTGATGGGAGAATAGGCAAATAATTACACCAAGTGAGCTTGCGCAAGAATACCGACTTATAATTGACTCTATCATTTCTCGTCCTCCACAATTTAAAATCTCAAGTAATGAGACTCGTGGATACTTAGCCTAATAAACCAATTAAGATCTACATGGTTAAGGATACTAGTTAGAATAAACTTGGATAAGTCTATTCGGGTTGAGTCAAAATAAACGCAACGGGCCTAATATGTCAAAGACTTCTAAACTAGCTACACCACTTTATTAATACTTTTGACTTATTTGCGGGATATATACATATGAAAGCAACGATAAAAATTTGAAAAATACAACTAAATGGCCAAAGTTAATAAAAAATTTGAAAAATGTTGAAAAATAGGATTTTCCGGTTAATTGAAGGCATTTTCATGGAAAAGTCCACTTAAAACTTCGATAGAAGTCTCCCCTACACTTAAGATAAACATTGTCCTCAATGTTTAAGCATGTGGGAAAGGTCTCCCCTACACTTATGACATTGTGCACGTTGGTTAACTCGAGTTAAGGAAGAGACGACTAAAGTGATCAATTTCAAATGTGAGTTATGAAGAAAATTGAATCACGATAGTTGAGAGATAGAACCGGATTTCGGATAAACACGGGAGCACGGTTCTTCAAAAGATTCCAAGAGTGCACTTATCCCTGTAATCACATCACCACACAAAGGCAAACACATATAGAAGTCCCCCCCCTACACTTAGGGGATTAAAATATACAAGGATAGATACTCGGGCTGCCTCCCGAGGAGCGCTTGTTTTTGATAACCGAGTCACGAGCCTGACTCGACCCAAAATTAGTTCATGGGGAACGTGGTGAGGGATGGAATCACCTCCTTAGAGGTGTCCTCACCAAAGTACAACTTTACTCGTTGGCCATTCACCTTAAAATTTGGTCCATTAGGTTGAGCGAGCTCGAGAGTACCATATGGAAAAATTTGGGCAATGGTGAATGGGCCGGACCAACGAGATTTGAGCTTTCCCGAGAAGATTTTCAACCGAGAGTTAAAAAGTAAGACTTTGTCTCCAACATGGAACTCTCGGTTTTTGATCTTGGAGTCGTGAATGAGCTTAGTTCTTTCCTTATAGATCAAAGAATTTTCATAAGCCTCATTCCGAAGTTCATTCAGCTCATTGAGTTGGATCTTGCGTAGGTCACCGGCTTTGTTTATATCAAAATTAGCCCACTTCAAGGCCCAATAAGCCTTGTGCTCCAACTCATTGGGGAGGTGGCATGCTTTCCCGTACACAAGACGATAAGGCGTACAGTCGATCGGGGTCTTGTAAGCGGTACGGAAAGCCCACAAAGCATCATCGAGTTTATCAGCCCATAAGGCACGATGCTCTCCCACAGTCCTTTCAAGAATTCGCTTCAGCCCTCGGTTGGATATTTCAGCCTGGCCATTAGTTTGTGGGTGGTAGGCTGTGGAAAGACGATGATTTACACCGTACTTAGCCATGACTCGAGCAAATTGGTCATTGCAGAAATGAGTCCCACGATCACTAATAATGGCGCGAGGCACACCGAATCTAGCGAATAGAGCCTTCAGAAAGTTACAAACCACCCTTGCGTCATTAGTAGGTAAAGCTTTGGCTTCTACCCACTTTGAAACGTAGTCAACGGCTACAAGGATGTATTTGTTTCCTTTAGACGAAGGGAATGGCCCCATAAAGTCGATACCCCAAACATCAAAAATTTCACACTCTTGAATAAAATTCTGAGGCATCTCGTCTTTATGTGTGATTTTGCCTTGCTTTTGGCAAACATCACATCGTTTGACCATATCGTGAGCATCACGGTATATGGAGGGCCAATAAAATCCCGAATCAAACACTTTTTTAGCGGTGTAGTTGGGACCAAAGTGACCACCGGTGGGTCCTTTGTGGCAAGCATCAAGGATGTCCGACGCTGCCGGTCCATCAACACATCTACGAATTATCAGATCAGCACATTGTTTGAATAGGTAAGGGTCGTCCCAAAAGTAAGTCTTGATGTCGGTAAAGAACTTCTTCTTTTGCTGGGACGTCAACCCTTCCTTGAGAATTCCACCCGCCAAGTAGTTTGCAAAGTCCGCAAACCACGGGGTTTCATTCGGCTTCGAGTTTATAGACATTAAGGTCTCCAAGGGAAAAGAATCATTGATTTCTTTGGTCGGATGATCCCCTTGGTAAGGATCCTCAAGTCTACTAAGATGGTCCGCGGCTAGGTTTTCTGCTCCTTTTTTATCGCGGATGTCGATTTTAAATTCCTGGAGCAGCAAAACCCAGCGAAGAAGTCTTGGTTTGGAATCTTGCTTTGTCAACAAGTACTTCAACGCGGAATGATCGGTGTACACAATGGTGGTGGAAAGGACAAGATAGGGGCGGAATTTTTCAAAAGCATAGACAACAGCTAAAAGCTCTTTTTCGGTTGTCGTATAATGCAATTGTGCCCCAGTCATTGTCTTGCTAGCGTAATGGATCGGTTGGAAGTGTTTGTTCACTCTTTGTCCAAGAACCGCTCCAATAGCAAAATCGCTAGCATCGCACATCAACTCAAAAGGAAGCTCCCAATTAGGGGTAACCAAGACGGGTGCCTTAGTTAGCTTATCCTTAAGCGAGTTGAAGGCTTCAAGGCACTCGTTGGAAAAGATAAAAGGAGTATCTTTTTCCAAGAGGTGGGTCATCGGGCGAGCGATTTGAGAAAAGTCTTTGATAAATCGACGGTAGAAGCCCGCATGACCCAAGAAACTTCTCACACCCTTCACAGTGGAAGGTGGAGGCAACTTTGCTATAACATCAACTTTAGCACGCTCTACTTCAAGACCGGCTTTCGAAATCTTATGTCCAAGTACGACGCCTTCTTTTACCATAAAATGGCATTTTTCCCAATTCAGAACAAGGCGAGTGTCTTCGCACCGCTTTAGCATACGTTCTAAATTGGCAAGGCAAGCAGAGAAGGAATCCCCGAAGACCGAGAAATCATCCATGAAGACTTCCATGGTTTGTTCAACCATGTCATGGAAGATAGCTAACATACACCTTTGGAAAGTCCCGGGCGCATTACATAAGCCAAAAGGCATTCTTTTGTAAGCGAAAGTGCCATAGGGACAAGTGAATGTAGTCTTCTCTTGATCTTGGGGATCGATGGGTATTTGAAAATAACCCGAGAAACCATCGAGAAAGCAGTAATATTCATTACCGGCTAATCGTTCAAGCATTTGGTCCATGAAAGGTAGAGGGAAATGATCCTTTCTCGTGGCATCATTGAGTTTGCGGTAGTCTATACAAACTCTCCACCCAGTAACGAGACGAGTGGGAATCAACTCGTTGTGTTCATTGGGAACAACGGTTATTCCGCCCTTCTTGGGCACACAATGGATTGGACTAACCCACGGGGAATCCGAAATAGGGTAAATCATACCCACATCAAGAAGTTTGATAACCTCTGTTTTGATGACTTCATGGATTTTTGGATTCACCCTTCGTTGGCTTTGAATAGTGGGCTTGAAGTCGTCCTCCATGAGAATTTTGTGTGTGCAGAAGTGAGGATCAATTCCATGAATATCGGAAATCTTCCAAGCAATAGCCTTCTTATGAGCTTTCAGCACGGCAACGAGGCGAGTCTTCTCTTCATCTTTCAAATCCGATGCAATAATGACGGGCGACTTCTTGTTGTCGTCAAGGAACACGTACTCGAGATGTGGCGGCAACTCCTTAAGTTCCAAATCCGGAGGATTTTCGACGGGAGGCGTTTTCAAAGTCGGAGTATCGATAGCAATGACCGTGGGAGATGGAGGCGAAGGATTGTCTTCGGTGAGGAGATTGTCAAAGAAACTCATATCTTCATCCCCCTCGGTGGGAGAATCATTAGTAGCAAGATTCCCATCTCCCATGGTATCTTCAAGATTGTTCCAAAATAAATCGCTATCTCCAAATAGAGACAACGATGAATCAATAGAGGACACGGTCTCAACAGTGGGAAGAGAGGTAGGAATACTTTTGCAAGCATCATTAAAGTGTTCTTCACAAGCCTCATCAAGAACGTCAATACAATTAACGCTCTCATATGAATAAGGCTGTTTAGACAACTTTCCCATGTTGAAGACTACTTTATCGTCACCCACTCTCATGATAAGCTCACCGGCTTCAACATCAATGAGAGTGTGACCGGTCCTCAAGAATGGACGACCAACAATAAGTGGCACACGGGGGTCTATCTCGTAGTCGACGACAACAAAATCAGCAGGGAAGGTGAATTTGTCGACTCCTACAATGACATCTTCGGCTATCCCCACTGGATAAGCAACCGTACGGTTGGCCAATTCCAAAGTCATCTTAGTGGGGACTAGCTCTGGGAGAGATAATTGCTTCCAAACACTTAGAGGCATGAGATTAATACTGGCACCTAGATCGGCTAGGGACATGCAATTCTCTACTCCCGGGAAATTGCAAGGGATAAGAAAACGACCCGGATCACCAAGCTTGGTTGGTAATTTCCTTAAGAGCACTGCAGAGCAGTTCTCATTAAGTTGGGTGTTGGCAATGTCGAGGAGCTTTTCCTTGTCGCTCAGAAGGTCTTTAAACATTTTGGCGTATTTGGGCATGTGAGCGAGAGCCTCAGCGAAGGAGATATTGAAATTCAGTTGTTTAAACATTTTAAGAAAGTTAGAAACCTGAATATCATCCTTGCTCTTTTGCTTCTCTTTCCTCAACCTAGAGGGATAAGGTATATTGGAAGAAGAGGAAGGCTTTGGGAGTATAGGATCACTCACAACCACGGGTGGAGGAGGGGTGGTAAGAAGAGGTGGAGAAATTGGGGAAAGAGAAGGATGAGGAATGGGAGCAGGCGACTCGTTCTCTTTAGTCACAACCACCGGTGGAGGTATAGGAAGCTCGGGTTCCTTGGTACCTTTACCACTTCGAGTGGTGATTGCTTTCATCTCCCCTCTTGGGTTCGCAACGGTGTTACTTGGAAGAGTACCCGAAGAAGAGGGTTGACTACTTTGGAAAAAACTAGCCATCATGTTCCTCAGATCATTAGTCTGGCTATCCAACGTGTTTCTCATGTCAGCTCTCAAATCATTTCCTTGCTTGACCAAGTCTGCCTTCAAATTGCGCACTTCCTCTTGGAGATTTCCCACTATCACATCATTGGTCCTCATGTAGGTTGCGACCTCTTGGTGTAGTGCAGTGTTGGTTTGGTTGGAAGGAGCATTGTATGCAGGTGGTTGGTAAGCAGGTTGTTGGTAGACTCCATTGTTACGTTGAGGTGGTTGTTGTTGCTTGTGAGGTGGGACGTATGGTTGTCGAGGTTGTTGTTGTTATGAAGGGCGGTTAAGGTTTTGTTTTTGGTTTGGGTTGGTAGGAGGAAAGCCAGGTGGTGAAAGATAGTTGTTGCTGCGGTAGCTAAGCAAGTTACGGTCACCTTGAGGTCTGGCTTGATAAGCAGGTTGTTGGTAGGTGCCATATGCCGCATTCACATTCTCAGCAGGGTAATCTTGGGTGGCGGTACAAGTTGTGTAAGAGTGGGGACCACCGCATATCTCACAAGGTTGGCTGACAGCGTTCACTTGTGCGTTTTTGGCGTTGTTGCTGTTGTTGTTGCTGACGGTGTGGGTGACAAGCGATTCAAGAAGCGTGGTGATTTTGTCAAGTCGCTTGTCGCTGTCATTAGTGCTAGCACTAGCAACATTGGTCCTAACACTCTTGGTTTGCACACGAGATTTGTTCTCAATGATGTCCCAAGCAGCATTGGAAGTCTTAGCCAATAAATTACCCCCCGAGGCACTATTCAGTGAATCTTGGTCACTCATGCTTAAACCATTGTAAAAAGTATTGATTTGATGTACTTTGGTAAAACCATGTTGTGGGCATTTTCTTAAAAGATCTTTAAAACGATCCCAAGATTCACTGAATGACTCATCGTACTTTTGTTCAAAGGTTATAATCTCATTCCGCAAAGCGGTAGTACGAGAGGGTGGAAAAAAGTAGTTGATAAACTT
The DNA here is from genome assembly GCA_025667525.1 of Glebionis coronaria. Taxonomy (NCBI): domain Eukaryota; kingdom Viridiplantae; phylum Streptophyta; class Magnoliopsida; order Asterales; family Asteraceae; genus Glebionis; species Glebionis coronaria. Next base: position 491,902,795 of record CM046876.1, on the reverse strand, counting down.
TGTTTCCAAATCCGTCCACGAGAGAATACTCTGTGGTGGTTCCTTAGCAAGCCAATGCCGGGCTTGTCCCTCTAAAGAAAAGGGAAAAAGTTGTAACCTTATCACTTCTTGTGGAACGCCATTGAACTTGACCGTGTTCGTGAGTTGTAGAAATATCTTGATGTGATCGTGTGGGTCATCAATGGTTCGTCCAAAGAATGGTTGAGCTGAGACCATCTGGATAAAGCCTGACTTTAGCTCGAAATTGTTGGCGGCAATTGGTGGAATAACAATTGGATCCATGTTGCCATCGACATGAGCTTGCAGCAATTCAATCATTGGGCGGTTATCCGGAAGGTGCTCATTGTTGTTATTATTCATGTTGTTGAAAGGCAGGTTGTTGTTGTTATTATTGTTGTTCGGAGGTGGTATGTTATTGTTGTTTTGTACACCAGCCATGTCTAAGTTATCGAGAGGCTCGGGCTCTTGATAAGACGTGGATCGAGTGCGCATACACCTGCAAAAGAACGAACAAAGAAAAACAAAGCACAAATATTTTTGGTTTTTATTGTTTTTTAATTTTTAGGATTTTTGAAAATTTTATATTTTTTAGTTGTTTTTGAAAATTTTCTTGAAAACGTAACGTTCACGGGGAACGGATCCCAAAATCCAATTTCTCACAAAAAACTTTTGATCTTAACGAGAAGAGCCGGCAGCGGCGCCATTTGATACATATATTTTCAATGGGTTCTAATTTCTCTCGATATCCTCTCGAATTGATCTAGGTCTTAAGTGGAATGATTGTTCTTGGTTACTAAAGAAAAGGGTTTTGGTTTTCTAATTTAATAAAAAGTGGAAATGAAAATTTAAACCAAAGACAATTAATTTAATGGTGATTACTAAAAACTTGTATTAAATTTAAGATTAAGATCAAGATTAAAAATTAAAATTGAAATTTAAACAAACAAACATAAAGAAACAATAAGGTAGACAAACAGTAATCTAAAGAAAATACTTGATTCGGAATTTTTAAACCTTGATTCGGAACTTGCTCATGCGGAACTTACTGATTCGGAAGTAACTATTCATTCATTCGGAACATGCTCATTCGGAACCTTCCGAATGAAGGTTGTTGATTCGGAAGTTTTGAAACTTCCGAATGAAGGACTTGTTCGAAACTTGCTGGTTCGGAAATAACTTGTTCGGAACTTTATGACTGATTCGGAATCTTCCGGATGAATAGGTTGATTCGGAACTTCTTCTTGATTCGGAAGTTTGAGACTTCCGAATGAAAGTATCTAGATTCGGAACTTAAAGACTTATTCGGAACTTTCCGAATGAAAGCTTCATTCGGAACTTTTTAGTTGATTCGGAAGTTTTGAATCCCAGACACAGTAGCAGAATAACGAAGAACACGGAACAAAAACTTTAATCAAAATCAAACCAAATACTTAAAAAGTTTTTACCAAATTAAACACAACTCATTTAGATACCATAAGCAACGAATCCCACTAATAAAAACACAAATTCAAACAACTTTTGAAGATCAAATCAAGAAAATGAAAACTTAAAAACTTGAAGATAAAGATGATGATGAACAAGATGAAATGAAAGATTAAACAAGAACTTATATTGATTGATTAATGTTTTGACAAGGTAAAACAAAGATTAAAATTACAAGCTTAAAGAATTAAAGATGAAAATCACCAATCACCCTAGTGGTGATGGTGAAGCTACGAACCAGGAAGAAAAGTGGGGAGGAAGAAAAGAGAAAAACTTGTCTAAAATGTGTGAGGGGAAGGCTATTTATAGCCTTGTCCTTTGTTTGGTGATTGGGCTTTCTCCCGTTCTTCTTGTCTTTTCGTCTTTTCAGAAAAGTTTCCGTTTTCGATTCTGATTCGGGATTTGTTGTCGATTAAATTCAACTCGTCTTTTAATTTCTTCGTTTAATAGACTGGAGTTTCTTCGACTTATATAAATCTTCCATCTTTGGTCCTTTTCTTCGATAAATCTTCGAATAGGCCCAGCGACTTCAAATCTCTTGCATCTCTTGGACAATAGACTTTATCTCGAGTCTTTTTCTTCAGTAAAACCCGTGCAATCCCATGTTTTCTTCAATATTCATCCGGTTGGCTCTGAAAACACAATAAACACAAAAACCACGCATAATTCCAAACAAATGATATTAAATACGTGTTTTGGTCTCGTTTTAGCCCGAATTAAGTGATAAAAGGATGGGTGTTTACACACCTATCAATACATCTTCAAGCTCCTTCAAGAGGGTAGATACCTGGTCCGTGAAGGTCTTCGCCAAAGCTTCTGCGGCGGCCATCTGCGTATGATATACTAAGGTTAGAATAAATCATGCATAATATGGACATGCGTATGATACTGTACAGATACGTACCTTAACTTTTGAAGCCTCAAGTTGGGCTTCAAGCTCGGCAACACGTTGGTCGTGGGCATTGGCATGCGCGGCATGTTCTTTGATGGTGGCCTCAACGGTGGCGAGTTGGGACTAGAGGGTTGCAATCCTGGATTCATTTTCTTCAATCATTTTCTCCCTACGGTCGTTCTTCCTCTTTAAAGATTCAACATGATCCAGGGCGGTCCCAAATCTTACCCGCATGGAGGTACACATAGCCATCTGATGCACTAAAGCCCCATTGTATTCATCTACCAAGTATGGATGACTTAGTGAATTTATATCCTTTACTAGGCCAGGAGGAATGCAATGGTTAAGGTAATCCCCGGCATTCTTCCGCGTCCCTCATCCTAGCAGTGGTGGTTGTCTTCCACTCAGGGTTAAAGTGTGTGGGGGAGTCGGATACCAAAATTTCCTGTGAGGCCGTGGGAGTACCTTCCTCAAAGTCCGGGCCAGATTTGGACGCTACGGCGTAAAGGATAGGCTCCTTCCCCTTCCTCGTCCCTTGGACAGGTACGGCACCAGCCTGGTCATCCCTACAACAAACATTTTCATGCACATAAGTATTATTACGAAAGCACATAACTTTTACTTGGAAGAGAGAAATAATGACAGGCATGTGCGGACGACTTACATATTGGTTTTCTCCAGCTCTGACGTAGTAGGGGGAACCTGAGTGACCGGCTCAACAACTGGGGGTGGCACGTTCTGAGCTATGTGGGCATCCTGCGCCGTTCCCGAAGCATGATTTGTGCTTTCCCCAGATTGATAGAGGGGGTGGTCTTCATGCAGTCTCTTGACGGGGGCATTGTGTTCTCCTATCACGGCCTCAGTGGTTTTCCTTACCCTCGTATTCTTTCTGCGGGTACGCTTTGGGATGGGTTGAGCTTCTTCCTCCTCCTCTTCATCGACTTGCTGTACTTCCTCATCATCATCATCACCCAACATTTGGCGGAGGCTAGAGGTGGTTCTCTCAATGTTATCACTCTGCTCCTCCTCATGAGCATGGGTGGTAGTCTTTGGCGGTGAGGAGGGCCTAACATCATTCTCTATCAACATTGCGTCCCCGTCTTCGTTATCGAAGTCTATAGGGGTCTTCAAAAGAGTTGTATCTTCCTCATCGGATTGGGGGTCAGGTACGGCTGCCAGGGCGACTGTCACGTTTCTGGTTTGTTCAATCAAGGGTAGCTTGTTTTCTCGTTTGGGGCGCATTCCCTCCGGCACGGCCTTAGGGTCTCCCTGGTGTAGGACTCCAAAGAAATTCTGTTAATGCAATAATGCCTAAAAACGTTACTTGCATTTTTCGGTCTCGCTTAGTTTTGATTACGACAATATGTAAAAACAAGCATTTACGAAAACAACGAAAAACGAATTCTTGAGTTAAAGTATTTTTCATTTTACCCATTTTCACTTAAGGTATGGATAAACAAGTACTAACCTTAATCAAGTGATCAAGTGATTTAATCTTTACTTAAAACTCACTTTTTATTAAGTGTGACAAGTTTTATTAAACTTTCTTTTTAAGAAAATGTTTTATTAAATTAATTATTTGAAAATTTGAAAATGGCATATTCTTATTTGGTTAGGAATATTCTATCAGGATATTTTTTAAACCAGATATGACCTCCACCACTAAAGGACAAAAAGGGAGCGGAGTCTAGTCCAGCGGTTCCTTAGCTCCTAGGCGGTTCCTTATCGATAAGGTACCGCGGGCAGATATAGCCGTTGGCCTTTTGTCCTATAAATAGTGGACCATTCTCAGTTTTTCAAATCACCTCTTTTGCACATCTATTTCCAGATTCAAACACTCTTCTTTAATCACTCAAATCTTTGATCATTTGTTTGATTGCTACTTGTTTAAGAAGTGAGTCTTGTCCTTCCATCCCTTCCTCTCCAAGTGCAAAGAGAAGAACACTATCCTTGTGAAGTGTTGAGTCCACCACCAAAGATCCATTGAAGATCTAATTTTATACATTTGTAGTTGTGTCATAGTTGTGAAGATCCAAGTAGTTGTGTCTGTTTGGAAGTTGTGTATGTACTAAGTATAGTTGTGTAGATTGGTCCTAGCTACGATTAGGGCTCGACTTTAAGCTTAGAGTCGGAAATTGGTTAAGCGAGGTGTACGGTTTTCTCCACCATAAGGAGCTTGTTGTGTAGTGAACTCTTGAGTAAGGATTACTCGAGGAGTGGAGTAGGAACGAGGAGTGAGCTTCGTTGCCGAACCACTATAAATCCTTGGTGTTCGGTTTTCATCTTTCTTTACCCTTAACTCTTTACATTCTTTATTCTTTGTGCATATATTTTTGTTAGTATTAGTTTAGTTACACTATCATTGTTCATATTGTGCATAAGAAGATTTCACATATTTCCTCAAGCCTAAGTTTTTGAAAAAGGATTTTTGAAAACCACATTTTAACAAGTAAATATAAGAAACTATTCACCCCCCCCCCTTCTAGTTTCTACAATTGGTATCAGAGCGGGTTGCTCAAGAATTTTTAAAGTATATTGTATTTTAAAACTTGAATCGATCTATGGATTCCAACAAATACCTAGAAGGGCAATCTATGCATAGACCACCACTTTTTGAAACCGATAGTTTTATTTATTGGAAAAATAGATTTGAAACTTATGTGAAATCAAAAGATTTAGATCTTTGGCATGTTATTAGCAATGGTGATTTTTTACCTTATCAATTTAATGAAGTTTATAAAACAAAAGAATTGGTCACTTTTGACAAAGCTAATGACGACACTAAAAAGAAACTTTCAAAAAATAATGAAAAAATGGTGATTTATAATGCTTTGCCTAAGAAAGAGTATGAAAGAATTTTTTTTGTGTGAAACCGCTAAAGATATTTGGAACACTCTTTTAGTAACCCATCAAGGTAATAGCCAAGTCAAAGAAATCAAAATCGATCTTCTTGTCCAACAATATGAACAATTTGTCATCTTAGAAGATGAAACTATTGATAGTGCATTTGCTACGTTTAACACCATTATTACTAGTCTAAAAGCACTTGATGAAGGTTTTTCTAGCAAGAACAATGTTAGGAAGTTTCTAAGGGCTTTACATCCAAAGTGGAGAGCAAAAGTCACGGCAATTAAAGAGTCGAAAGATCTCTCAACTTTATCACTCGATGAACTCATAGGAAACTTGAAGGTTCATGAGATGATAATTTTGAAGGACTCGGAATTAGTGAAAACCAAGAGTGAAAGAAAATCTCTTGCACTTAAAGCCAAGAAGGCACAAAGTGACCATGATAGTTCCTCGGATAGTGATGACGAGGAGTATGCATTGGCGGTGAGAGATTTCAAGAAGTTCTTCAAGAGACGAGGTCAACACGTTAGGCAACCCAACAATGACAAGAAACCATTCTCAAAGAATCGGGTTGTCAAGAACAAAAAAGGTGATAGGAATTACTTTAGATGTGGTGATCCAAATCACTTCATTGGTGATTGTCCAAAGCCCTCTCGCGATAAGAATCACACGGCGTTTGTTAGTGGCTCTTGGAGCGATAGCGGTGAAGATGATGATGACAACCCCAAAGAGGAGAAATGTCTTATGGCTCACACTTCTAAAGAGGTACATTCCGAAACCGAATATTATAGCAATGATAGCTCCACTTTTGATGATATTGAATTTGAAGGCAAATATGATAGTTTACACAAACTTAGTCTTAAATTCATAGAAAAGAATAAAATCTTAAAATCAACCAAAACTAAGCTTGAAAATGAGATCAATGAACTTAGGGAGAAATTGGCAATACTTGAGAAAAATAAAGAAGTGGATTTAGGTTGCTTAAGTTGTGAGAAACTTAGATTAGAGAATGAAGATCTCAAGAGCACCTCCATTAAATTGGAAAAGTTCATGAAAGGTACTAGTGCTCTTGATGATATGTTAAACAAACAAGTTCATTCTAAGGAAAGACTTGGTCTAGGTTTTAACTCAAATGAAGCCTCAACTAGTGAACCTAAACAAGTCAGATTTTCACAAAAATCACCCACTGTACGCGGTCCCAGATTGTATGGGGCGGTTCCTTATCACTATGGAACCGCCGCCATAGATAAGGTACCGCGGCCAGAAGAGGAGTTTTGTGAAAATCATGAACTTTCTGAAAAATCAAAATCAGGTGAAAAATCAAAATCAGGTGAAAAACCAAAGCATCTTATTGTTAATAAGGTAAAATTACCCATACTTGACAACAATGCTATTGATAAGTTCTACAAGCCATTAAGTAAACCTCTCATGGGAAATAGAAGCTTATCAAGACCATCTTCTACTCCACCTAGAATACGAAATGAGTCTAAGCCTAGAAGTAGAACGACAACGCCTAGAAGAGATAATCAAAACAATTCACGATCTAGAAGTAAAACCCCAACACCTAGAAGAAATGATCATAACTCTAAACCTAGATCAAATACACCCAGGAGAAATAACGAACAACAAAATGGTTATATGAATTACTACCCTCCTCCATTTTGTTCTCCATGGGGAACCCCTCCTTCATTCATGCATCCCAACCAAATGCAAGGGATGTTTGGAACTAACAATTTTGGACCCATGAGATATTAGGGACCAAATGTTTGATCTTATGTGTTGTTACCTAGATATGTTTGGGAATTGATTTGGAGCCCGACGAGTGGATTAAGGATAGTGGATGTTCTAAACACATGACGGGTAATCGAAGTTTGTTCTCGCACTACAAAGCATATGATGGAGGTAACGTCACATTTGCAAGTAGTCTACTTGGTAATATCATTGGCAAAGGTACGGTTTCTCTTGACTCTATGACCATTGAAAATGTTGAGCACGTAGATAACTTAGGGTTTAACCTTTTAAGTATAGGTAAAATTTGTGACAATAAGTGTAAGGTCATCTTTTCGGAACATGACAGTGAAATCGTAAAAGATGGAAAAGTCATTAGAAAAGGTGTTAGAAAGCATGGGCTTTATGTCATGAAGGTTAATAAGAAGTGATAGGTGTGTAAACACCCATCCTTTTTACCACTTAATTACAATAATAACCGAGCGAAAACGTGTATTTTATGTCATTTATGTCGGAATTATGCGTGGGTTGTGTTTTTGTTGTGATTTAGGACGAAAAGGTGAAAAGTGGAGAAAACACGGGATTCACGGGCTTTTATCGAAGAAAAAGACGAAAGACCAAGTCAAGAAGTCAAGAGTGCAAAAAGAACGGAAGTCCAAGACCAATTCTGAAGATTTCTCGAAGAAAAAGTCAAAAGACGGAAGTTTACTAAAAGCCGAAGAACTCAAGTCTAATTTATTGAAGAATTATAAGACGAGTTCAAAGAAATACCGAGCCAAAATTCATTAAAGTCCAAGATTTAAGAAGATTAAAAGGCTTAAGGACTAATGGTGCAATTAAGAAAAGATGAAAGAGGGAGGAAGCTTCCTAAGAACCTCCCTAATCTCCTTTATAAATAGGATTTATTTACATTCATTAGATTTGTTGGATAGCTTGACAAACTATTTCTTCCATTTTAATTTTATGCACATTTAAATACATGTCATTTAATTTCTTGTCCAATTTAAATACTTGTCTTGCTCCTTAAATTCCTTTAATTTCAAGTAAGTGTTCTTTTAATTCTTGTCAATCTTTATTTTTATTGTTTATCTCTCATTCTACCTTTCTTTAATCTTTATGTTTATGTTCATGTTCATGTTCTTATTTTTGTTGATTTGATTAAAGTGGGTTTTGATTATTTTGGTTATTATTGTTAGTTTGATTATTTTGGATTGATTGTTTATGATTAATAGATGTTTATTGATTAGTTAGACTTAATCTTGTGGTTGATTTAGTTAAGTTTTTATTAGATCCGTATTATCCTTGTATCCCTTGTTCTTCGCTTGTCTGCTTACTGTTCCCAGGAACATTCCGGATCAAAGGCCAAAAGTTATTCCATGTGAAGGTGTTTGCTGAAAATATTCCGTATCAAAATCGTTCATCCGGAATAATTAAACATTTCGGATCAAGGTTTTAGCCAAGGTGATTCATCCGGAATATCCAATATTCCGGATCAAGGCATTATTCCGGATCAGCAAGAACCTTCCGGATCAATTAGTTTATTCGGAATAATTTATTATTCCGGATCAAACGGTTCATCCGGAATATCAGACATTCCGAATCAACCTAACATTCCGGATCAAGGACATATTCCGGACCAAGGACTTCCATCCGGAATAAGTGACATATTCCGGATCAAGGAGTTCTATTCAGAATATTATTCCGGATCAAGAGATATTCCGGATCAAGGGCAACATTCCGGATCAAAGCTACATTCTGAATCAAGAAGTTTATTCCGGATAGGTGACATATTCCGAGTAAGAATTTTATTCCGGATCAAGGTTTTGGGTAAATATTCCGAGCGAAGAAGAACATTCCGAACGAAGGTGACATTCCGGATGAATGTTTATTCCGAACGAAGATTTATTCCGGATGAGCTATTTTTCAGGTTCTTTTAATTTTAGTTTTTAATTTTTAATTTTCAAGGTTTATTTTTCTCGCCTTTTTCTTAGTCGCACTTTAACATTATTTGCCTTAGATTTATTTTAGCCTTGCCTTAGTTTTAAGTTTTAGTTGCGTTTTAAGTTTGCCTTAGTTAGATTTAAGTTTGCGTTATTTACTTTTAGTGCCTTTTAATTTTCACCACGCTTTTAAATACTCGCCATTTACTTTAAATTAGACTTAGATTTACTTTAACGTCATTTACTTTAATTTTTTGCACATTTTATTTTAAAACAACCAAAAATATTTGTTTCACCAAAAACAATAGAGTCGTACTTTGAACCGGAAATCAATTCGTTAAGATACCGAGAAACGAACAATTGAACTAAGTTAACAAATGGCGCCGCTGCCGGCTCTTTTCGTAAAGATTAACGGTTTTCTGTGAGAGACGCGTTGCTTTTTGGGATCTGTTCACTTGTGAGCGTTATTTTTCTTGCTTAAAAATTCCAAAAATCCAAAAAGATTTTATTTTTATTGTGTATATATATTCTCTTTGTGTTTGGTATTGTTTTCTTTTGCCTTTGTAGGTGTATGCGTACTAGATCTTCTACTTATCAAGAGCCCGAGACTCGAGAATATTTAAGTATGGCAGGTGTGAACAACAACAATAATCCACCGCACCTCAACAATAACAACAATGTTCTTCCACAGCCCGATCTTCGGACAATGGAAGAGCTTTGTCAACCTACCATGTTTGGACGAGGAGGACCGATTGCGCCGATGCAAATCACGGCTCCGGAGTTTTCGTTGAAGCACCACATGATTCAGCAAGTGCAAACAAATCCTTTTCGAGGAATGCCTGATGATGATGCCAACAAACACCTCGACAAGTTCATTACTATCACCCAAAGCATGAAGTTGCCCGGTGCCACAATGGATGTTCTTCGCCTACAACTCTTCCCACATACTTTATCACATCATGCCGAGAAATGGTTTGATCGTCTCCCAAATAATTCTATTCATACTTGGGATGACATGACTCAACGCTTTTTGTCGCGCTACTTTCCACCATCCATGGTCACGAGCCTTCGCAATCAAATCAGCGGTTTCATGCAAGAACCCGATGAATCTCTTTATGATGCTTGGGAAAGATATAATGTCTTGATCGATAGATGTCCAAACCACAACATGCTCCCTGTGACATTAATTGATACTTTCTACAACGGTTTGACTTTTCGTGATCGTGATACGATTAATGCAGCCGCCGGTGGCACATTTATGAAAAGGCGACCCGAGGAGTGTAGAGAGCTAATTGAGAACATGACTACTCACCACAAAAATTGGGATTCCTCCGCTTCTTCAAGGAACAACCCGAGAGTCAATGTTTCTTCTACTTCAGCAAGCCCCGACATGACCGAATTCACCCGCATGATGACTGAAATGAACAAAAGTATCTCGCTTCTCGCTACAAACCAACAACAACAACAAGTTAAAGCGGTTGCACCTTCTTGTGAGACATGCGGCGGTCCTCACTCATATACTGATTGTCCTTCTACTCAAGGAAATCCGGAAAACGTGTATACAGCTTATGGTAATTATTCACCGGAAAATTACCAAGCTCGACCTCAAGGGGATAGAAATTTGCTGAGTTACCGGTCCAACAACTACCTTTCACCCGGTTTTTCTCCTCAAAACCAAAACCCCGCCAACAACTACAATAGAAGCAACCAAATCCCACCAAGAGCTTCTAATCCTTATCACCCACCCGCCCAACAAGCCCCACCCATTAACCCCGATGTTGAAGCCTTAATGAGAACCCAAGGTGAGTAAATCAAGAATCTGCAGAGCCAAATAATCAATTTGAAAGGAGATATTACCAAGCAAGGGAATGATATTCAATCCGAGCTTTGAGATAATATTCAATCCTCCTTCAACAATCAAACAAATGATTTGAAGAATATGCTTGCTAGTTTCTTGCCCGCAGCTCAACCTTCTTCTTCGAGTTCTCTACCTTCAAACACCGTCACCAATCCGCGAGCAAATGTGAGTGCTATTACTACCCGTAGTGGAGTTACCATCGTAGGACCACCTATCCCGCCCCCATCATCTACACCTCCTCCACCACCATTCATACCTACTCCTCCTACACCTAGTATTAGTACACCATTACCGTCTCCGCCTCGTCATGACGATGTCCCCAAGAAGAACCCTTCAACATCTCACCCTTTACCTGCTACACCTACACCTTCACCACCCAAACCCAATATTCCTTATCCATCTCATTTAGGCAAGACCAAAATGCTAAACAAGGATGACTCTCAAGTGTCAAGCTATGTGAAGATGCTCTCTCAAATGAACATCAACATTAGCCTTGTTGAAGCACTTGTCCACATGCCGAAATTTGTTAAAGCATTCAAGGAATTGCTGAACAAGAAGGAGAAGCTGATTGAGCTCACCAACACACGCTTAAATGAAAACTGTTCTGTAGTTATTCTTAAAGAACTTCCGGAAAAACTTGGAGATCCCGGTCGTTTTGTGTTGCCGTGTATTTTTAACAAAACTGAAGAATTTACTGCCCTTGCTGATCTCGGGGCCAGTATTAATCTTATGCCTTTGAGTGTTTGGAAAACACTATCATTACCCGACCTTACTCCAACAAAGATGACTCTTGAACTTGCAAATCGCACTCTCGCTTACCCCGTTGGTATTGTCGAAGACGTGTTCATTAAAGTTGGCACATTTACTTTCCCGGTCGATTTTGTCGTTGTTGATTATGAAATGGACCCTCGTATTCCTTTAATACTTGGTCGGCCATTCTTGAGAACCGGACGAGCTCTAGTCGATGTTGCCGAAGGCGAGTTAATCTTAAGAATCGGGGATGATGCACAAGTTTTTAAAATGGGGAAGCTTACAAGCAAATCCTATGGACGAGAATCTGGGAATATGATTAATGTGCTCGATGATTTTGTCATCTACAACAATCCTCTATTCGAGTCTTGCATTGATAATCCACTTTTTCAAGATGATGTGGATGATTCTCTCTCCAATTTGGAACCTTCTCCAATTTGGAACCTTCTCCCATTTATGATTCTCCACCGATCTTTGATGCTTATGATGATGATTCTAGCTCAGATACGGATGATTTTGATGATTGTACTTCCGAGTATCCCGACATACCCATTTTCGATGATTTTGATGAGGCTGATACTCTTTCGAGTGATTCTTCTCTTGATGAAGATCCTCCGCCATCACTTAATCTTACTTTGGATGATTACTCATTTGAGGAAGACTTCTCTACATTTCTCAATACTTACTTCCCTCATGAGAGTGATGCACCTCCTTTAGATTTTGATGATTATCGTCTTGATCCTACTTTGGATTTGAAGAAAATACTTTCAAAGGAGAAGAAACCGGTCGACACCAACATCCGCAGCACATATGATTTAACACCTCTTTGTCCACCTTCTGAGGACGAGGTTGTGCATCTTCTTCGCGGTTCATCTTCACATTCTGTTGAGCCTGAGTGCTATTTTCCCCTAAAGGAAAAGGTGTTCGACCCCGGTATCGATATTCTTCAGCCATCTCAGTATCCACCTGATGAAATAAAAGGAAATATTTTTGGAACTTATGAAGATATGCTTGCACCACTTCACCCTTGCTTCCACCGTGCTCCGTCTTTGCTTAAGGGAACCTTGCCTACTCTTCTTTGGCTTGCCTTGTTCGCCTTAAGCTTCTGCTACTTGATGGATGAAAACTATGTCTTTGATCCCAGTGGATACGTTTCATGCTTCTTCCTATGATAATCTAGGCCGAGTCAGGCTCATGACTCGGTTAACAAAAATCAAGCGCTTCTTGGGAGGCAACCCATGTATCTATCTTTTAGCTTTCTTTATCCTAAGTGTAGGGGAGACCCGTTGGTGTTTGCTCTCTCCTCTCTTCTACTAATCAGGGATTTGAGCGCTTAATGATCCACTCTTGATGATTTTTGACGACCCGTGATTCCGTGTTCCTTTTTCCCGGTTCTATCCTAAACTCTTTTTGATTCACCATTTTATATTTCTCAATATTAAAATAAGAATCTCTTTAGTTGTCTTTTCCTTAGCGAGATTTAAACAAAGTGCACAATGTCCTAAGTGTAGGAGAGTTTACTCCCACATCCTTAAACATTGAGGACAATGTTTATATTAAGTGTAGGGGGACTTCTATCGAAGTTAAGTGGTCTTTTCCTTGTATTTGTCCTCATTTTAACCGGAAAATCAATTTTTCGACATTTTTCAAAATTTTAGATCTATTTTGGCCTATTAGTTTTTACCTTTGTATAGTTATTTTCTTTCCTTATTAGAATAAATTTTAATAAAGTGGTTTTAATTTTCAAACGTTGTGAATCTTTTGACTCAACCCGAGTTTACTTATCTAAGTTTACTCTAGCTAGTATCCTTAACGTGTTTAAGTCAAGTTTTGCTAGGCTTTTATATAGGGAGCTATAAAACGCGAAAGTCTTAACTCTCACGGGTTAAGAACAAGAACTTTTCCTAAGTTCCTATAATCGATCCTAGAGAGTCGTTTATCAAGGGAACTTTAAAATGCGATTTCTAAAACTTGAAAAAGTCTAAGAGTTTGCAAGATCCTATAGATGACTCGAAAACCCAAAACTTTGATTTAATAGGCAAAGCATCCATGAGTCTCATTCCTTGAGATTTTAAACTGTGGAGAACGAGAGATGATAGAGCCAATTATAAGTTTGGTATATTTCGTGAATTTATGTGAGTTAATTATAAGCCTATTCTCCCATCGCTTGCTAATAATTTATCTGCAATAAATAAGGTTGTACGATTTGAAAAGTTACTTAGCTTCTAGCCCAAGATCGTTTAAAAGTTGCTCGGTATGGATTATAGTTTATAGCCAAGGCATAACTTATTGAAGCGGGATGCGAAGATTGGCGAGTCCAAAAAGTCCTAACAAGACATGAGGGCTATATTTTGTTGCTAAAGATCCAAAGTGATGTGAAGAATCATTTATCGAAAATCAATATGAAGGATCAAGACACACGACGAAAAGCAAATACTCCCCAAAAGTCATGGAGAAGTCTATCCGAAAAGACCCTAGCAAGGTATGAGGATAAATAAAGCCAAGTCCAAAAAAGAGGCGGATCGTTGTATATCAAAGTCCAAAATAAAGATTGGAGAAAAGTGAAGAATTCGTGGTCTAAGTATGAAGAATCTCTCAAAACTTCAAGTGAAGAAATTTCTATATGAAGAGAAGACCATAATTTCATGAACGTCTCTCAAGGTTTAAAGTATGAAGTCGCTGCCAAATATCGGTCCGAGAAAGGTCTCAAATCGCGAAGCGAGTTATGCCAAGATATGAACTTTATGAGGTCCCGAGAAGTAGTTTTAAAAGATTTTGTCCTTTAGCTAACTATTGATTAAATCGTTCACTTTATTTTCGGCCTAAATAACTATCGAAATAAGTCAACAATGCATCCTCGTGATCATTCAAGACAATAATAAAATATAAGAGATACACCTAGGAATAAGGGAGTCTAAGTGAATAATTGGCCCACATGAGTTCGTGTTAGTTTGCTAACTTATAATAACAATGATCTCGTTTTTAAGCTTGGTTTGGAGAAAGTGAAAACTTGAGGATGATGATTATTCATGACATTTCCAAAACCCAAGGTATGTTTTTTATTTCTTTACTTTGAATGTTTATAGTTTTCTATCTTTTTAATAAAGGCCAACGTGGATTGATTATGATGAAAAATGTAAACGTGCTTTGTAACTAATGCATTGCATGAGGACATTGCAATGGTCAAGTGTAGGGGATTTGATAGGTGTGTAAACACCCATCCTTTTTACCACTTTATTACAATAATAACCGAGCCAAAACGTGTATTTTATGTCATTTATGTCGGAGTTATGCGTGGGTTGTGTTTTTGTTGTGATTTAGGACGAAAAGGTGAAAAGTGGAGAAAACACGGGCATTCACGGGCTTTTATCGAAGAAAAAGACGAAAGACGAAGTCAAGAAGTCAAGAGTGCAAAAAGAACGGAAGTCCAAGACCAATTCTGAAGATTTATCGAAGAAAAAGTCAAAAGACGGAAGTTTACTAAAAGCCGAAGAACTCAAGTCTAATTTATTGAAGAATTATAAGACGAGTTCAAAGAAATCCCGAGCCAAAAGTCATTAAAGTCCAAGATTTAAGAAGATTAAAAGGCTTAAGGACTAATGGTGCAATTAAGAAAAGATGAAAGAGGAAGGAAGCTTCCTAAGCACCTCCCTAATCTCCTCTATAAATAGGATTTATTTTCATTCATTAGATTTGTTGGATAGCTTGACAAACTATTTCTTCCATTTTAATTTTATGCACATTTAAATACATGTCATTTAATTTCTTGTCCAATTTAAATACTTGTCTTGCTCCTTAAATTCCTTTAATTTCAAGTAAGTGTTCTTTTAATTCTTGTCAATCTTTATTTTTATTGTTTATCTCTCATTCTACCTTCTTTAATCTTTATGTTTATGTTCATGTTCATGTTCTTATTTTTGTTGATTTGATTAAAGTGGGTTTTGTTTATTTTGGTTATTATTGTTAGTTTGATTGTTTTGGATTGATTGTTTATGATTAATAGATGTTTATTGATTAGTTAGATTTAATCTTGTGGTTGATTTAATTAAGTTTTTATTAGATCCGTATTATCCTTGTATCCCTTGTTCTTCGCTTGTCTGCTTACTGTTCCCAGGAACATTCCGGATCAAAGGCCAAAAGTTATTCCGTGTGAAGGTGTTTGCTGAAAATATTCCGTATCAAAGTCGTTCATCCGGAATAATTAAACATTCCGGATCAAGGTTTTAGCCAAGGTGATTCATCCAGAATATCCAATATTCCGGATCAAGGCATTATTCTGGATCAGCAAGAACCTTCCGGATCAATTAGTTTATTCGGAATAATTTATTATTCCGGATCAAACGGTTCATCCGGAATATCAGACATTCCGAATCAACCTAACATTCCGGATCAAGGACATATTCCGGACCAAGGACTTCCATCCGGAATAAGTGAGATATTCCGGATCAAGGAGTTCTATTCGGAATATTATTCCGGATCAAGAGATATTCCGGATCAAGGGCAACATTCCGGATCAAAGCTACATTCCGAATCAAGAAGTTTATTTCGGATAGGTGACATATTCCGAGTAAGCATTTTATTCCAGATCAAGGTTTTGGGTAAATATTCCGAGTGAAGAAGAACATTCCGAACGAAGGTGACATTCCGGATGAATGTTTATTCCGAACGAAGGTTTATTCCGGATGAGCTATTTTTCAGGTTCATTTAATTTCAGTTTTTAATTTTTTATTTTCAAGCTTTATTTTTCCCGCCTTTTTACTTAGTCGCACTTTAACATTATTTGCCTTAGATTTATTTTAGCCTTGCCTTAGTTTTAAGTTTTAGTTGCGTTTTAAGTTTGCCTTAGTTAGATTTAAGTTTGCGTTATTTACTTTTAGTGCCTTTTAATTTTCGCCACGCTTTTAAATACTCGCCATTTACTTTAAATTAGACTTAGATTTACTTTAAAGTCATTTTCTTTTAATTATTTTGCTCTTTTAATTACTACAACGACACAACTTTTGTTTCACCAAAGAACGACTGAGTCGCATAGTTAAACCAGGTCAATTCGATTAGACACACATCAACGAACTTTTTAACTAGGTAAAATCTTAGTTATCAAGAAGTCAAAAGACAACATATGTCTTGCGACTATAGATGATAGTTCTACTCTTTGGCATAGGAGATTAGGTCACGCTAATATGCGTTTAATTCAATCTTTAGTCTCTAAGGAGTTGGTAAGACACCTCCCCAAGATGAAGTTTGATAGTCACTTTTGTGATGCTTGCAAAGTTGGAAAGCAAGTTCACTCAAGTCACAAAGCCAAGAATTTGGTTTCAACCTCTCGGTGCTTAGAGCTCCTACATATGGATCTTTTTGGACCTTCCGCCATACGGAGTTATGGAGGTAACTTTTATACCCTAGTTATAGTTGATGACTATTCTAGATTCACTTGGACTAGATTTTTGGCATCTAAGAATGAAGCTTTCGATCATTTCGAAATCTTTAGTCGAAGAATTCAAAATCAACTAGGATGTCCAATTGTCTCTATTAGGACGGATCATGGTAGGGAATTTTATAATGAAGTGCAATTTGGTGCCTTTTGTGAAGCTCATGGTATTACCCATAACTTCTCGGCTCCTCGTACTCCACAATCAAATGGGGTAGTTGAAAGGAAGAATAGGACTCTCCAAGAGATGAGTAGGACGATGTTAAACGAGCAATCTTTGCCTCAAAAGTTTTGGTGCAATGCCGTGGACACATCGACTTATATTCTCAACCGAATTCTTATTTGACCTTTCCTAGGAAAGACCCCCTATGAGATTCTTAAAGGTAAGAAACCCTCATTGGAATACTTTAGGGTGTTTGGAAGCGAGTGATTTATCCTCAACACCAAAGACTACCTTACCAAGTTTGACCCAAAGTCTTACGAAGGTATCCTTTTAGGTTATTCCCAAATTAGCAAAGCCTACATTGTCCTAAATAGAACCTTGGGGGTTATTGAAGAATCACTAAACGTAACCTTTGATGAAACCCCTCCCTCACCCAAGACACCAACATTGGTTGATGATGACTTGGATGAACTAGAAGTATTAAAAGCCAAAGAGGTTAGAAAAATAGGAGTTGAAGACCTTAGTGTTGAAAAGGAAGTAAACATTAAGGAGTCTAGGGATCATACTCTCAATAATATCGTTGGTGACTTAAATAAAAGGACCCTAAGATCTCAAGTCCAAAACCAAAGCAACTTCTTTTGTTTCGTCTCCTTGATTGAACCAAAGAATGTTAAAGAAGCTTTGACGGACGAGAGTTGGGTCATTGCGATGCAAGAAGAATTGAATCAATTCGTTGCCAATGATGTTTGGGAACTTGTTCCTCCACCTAGAAGTTCTACCATTATAGGAACCAAATGGGTATATAGGAATAAGTTAGATGAGAATAGTGTTGTGTCTCGTAACAAAGCTAGACTTGTAGCACAAGGCTATAATCAACAAGAAGGGATTGATTATGACGAGACATATGCACCGGTAGCTAGATTAGAATCCATTCGAATCCTTTTAGCCTACGCTTGTGCCTTAGAATTTAAGCTTCAACAAATGGATGTAAAGAGTGCATTTCTTAATGGTTTGATCAATGAGGAGGTATATGTGGCACAACCTCCCGGCTTCATTGATTTTGAGAAACCGGATCATCTTTACAAGCTTAAGAAGGCACTTTATGGTCTCAAACAAGCACCCAAAGCTTGGTATGATAGACTTAAAGCGTTTCTTGTTAAACATGAGTATACCATGGGGATGGTAGACAATACGCTCTTTACAAAGAAGAAAGGTACTCACCTCATAATCGTACAAATATATGTTGATGACATTATATTTGGCTCAACTTGTCAAGAATTGTGTGATGACTTTGCCAAAATCATGCATGATGAGTTTGAAATGAGTATGATGGGAGAACTTAACTTCTTTTTAGGACTCCAAATTAAACAAATGGACGATGGTATTTTCTTTAGTCAGTCTAAGTACGCTAAAGAAATTCTAAAGAAATTTGGATTAGAAGAATCTCGACCAATGAAGACCCCTATGGCCTCGGATACTAAACTCACCGTAGATGATGATTGTGACTCGGTAGACAACACCAAATATAGAGGTATGATTGGTAGTTTGTTGTACCTAACAGCAAGTCGACCGGATATCATGTTTAGTGTTTGCCTTTGTGCTCGCTTCCAAGAGGCTCCCAAAACCTCTCACCTCGAAGCGGTTAAGCGTATCTTTCGATACATTAAAGGCACTATACATTTAGGATTATGGTATCCTAAAGGGACCAGCGTAGAAACCATTGTCTACGCGGACTCGGATCATGCGGGAGACTATGTGGACCGGAAAAGCACTAGTGGAGTTTGTACCTTCATGGGTTGTTGTTTAACTTCTTGGTTCTCCAAGAAACAAACCGCTCTTGCAATATCCACCACGGAAGCCGAGTATGTGAGTGCCGGAAAAGCATGCCAACAAGCTCTATGGATGAAGCAAGCGCTTGTTGATTACGGGATTTCTCTTGATGATTTTCCCATCGTGTGCGATAATAAAGGTGCTATAGACCTTAGCAAGAATCACGTGCAACATTCGCGAACCAAACACATAGAAATTCGACACCATTTCCTTAGGGATAATGTTCAAAAGGGGAACATTTCAATTGAGAAGGTACCCTCCGAAGACAACTTAGCCGACATCTTCACTAAGCCACTTAAGAGGGAACCTTTTTATTACTTGCGTCTAGGTCTAGGATTAATGGAACATCTTCCTTAATTTCTTTTCTTTTTGTGTGTTTTCTTTTACCACTTTGAGTCATTGAGTCTTCCAAACTCTTTTTGAAAAACCCTCTCTTCTCCTTTTCAAAATTCTCAAAGTCTCTTTCGAAAATGGTTGAGAAATACGTTTGACATTGTTAATTCAATCTAAAAACGATTTTTCATAGATTCTCGCTGTTAATCTAGAGCTTACATAATTCATATGTATGATTCTCTCAAACATAGCAAGAACAAGATAGAATCATGGAAGATCTTTGTGTCATGACTTAAGGTCTTGTCTTACACACCTCCTACATCGATTTTTTAATCCATGTATTTTGGTCAAATCTCTATTTGGTAAGTTTTCATATGTTTTCTTTGTCTATCTTTGCTTTTAAGCATATCCATATGATAAGTTAGACTAGAAAAATAAGATTTGCTGAAAAATCTTCCTCCAAACACCAACCACAGCCTCTACAGGCGGTTCCATATGTGAACCGCGGTGCCTTATTGATAAGGTACCGCCAGCCTTGATAAGGAACCGCCTACAGTGCCTTCCTTTTTCGGGTTTTTGTCTGAAACTCCAGATTTGCTCCAACATTTTTGAGAATCTTTGTTTCAAACCCTTTGACCACCCCAAAAATACCCTAAGCCTTTCCTATTTAAACCATAATCATTTTGCCATACTTCACACCTCAAAATGTCTTACTCTCCCAATGAAAGCCTTGAATCTCCTTCATTTTCTCCAATTGCTTTCAATCCCAACTCACCCAAAAACCATTACAATCCTAAGTCACCCAAGAACACTCTTAATCACATCTCTCCTACCAATAATGTTGATTGTGGAACATCTATTCTTCCACCACCACCCTTTAGTGTTCTTCCTCCTTCTCATGATAATGTCATGCACCATGGAACATATTGTCATTGTTGTCAATATCAACATCTTGCTATGGCACACATCTATGAGGAGTTGAGCTACATCAAGAGTCTCTTAATCAAGCCTCCTCTTTACTTTGATTATGAGATCTCCAACAAGCCACCACCACCACCCTCCGCCATTACCTTGTCTTTTATATAAGCATTGGTTGCTTATCCACAAGACACCAAATTCAAGCAAATCTTAGAATTTTAGAATAACTAGGATTAGATTTATGCTTTTGGCTTGTTTCTTTTTCCATACATCTTTGTATGATTTTTTTAGTAACCTATCTTGGATCTTTGTCTTTTTGTTTTCTTCTCTTTTATTTTGTGACCTATTGCTATATCTTGTTGGTTGTTTATTTTGTTCAACTAACCCTTCTATGTAGCTTATCACCATATCTCGATTCCTCAGTGCCCCAAGCTAGGGGAGTAAGAACCAAGGGGGAGTCTTTGCAAAGTCCGTCTTTTCATCACCGACTTGTGAAACCTTTTTGCTTCGACAAAGGGGGAGAAATGAATAAACTTGTCTTCGAAAATCTTGTTTTTTTTTTGTAATTGAGTTTATGTATTGTCGGAATCAAAAAGGGGGAGATTGTTAACGCAATAATGCCTAAAACGTTACTTGCATTTTTCGGTCTCGCTTAGTTTTGATTACGACAATATGTAAAAACAAGCATTTACGAAAACAACGAAAAACGAATTCTTGAGTTCAAGTATTTTTCATTTTACCCATTTTCACTTAAGGTATGGATAAACAAGTACTAACCTTAATCAAGTGATCAAGTGATTTAATCTTTTCTTAAAACTCACTTTTTATTAAGTGTGACAAGTTTTTATTAAACTTTCTTTTTAAGAAAATGTTTTATTAAATTAATTATTTGAAAATTTGAAAATGACATATTCTTATTTGGTTAGGAATATTCTATCAGGATATTTTTTAAACCAGATATGACCTCCACCACTAAAGGATAAAAAGGGAGCGGAGTCTAGTCCAGCGGTTCCTTGGCTCCTAGGCGGTTCCTTATCGATAAGGTACCGCGGGCTAAGATAAGGAACTGCGGGCAGATATAGCCGTTGGCCCTTTGTCCTATAAATAGTGGACCATTCTCAGTTTTTCAATTCACCTCTTTTGCACATCTATTTCTAGATTCAAACACTCTTCTTTAATCACTCAAATCTTTGATCATTTGTTTGATTGCTACTTGTTTAAGATGTGAATCTTGTCCTTCCATCCCTTCCTCTCCAAGTGCAAAGAGAAGAACACTATCCTTGTGAAGTGTTGAGTCCACCACCAAAGATCCATTGAAGATCTAATTTTATACATTTGTAGTTGTGTCATAGTTGTGAAGATCCAAGTAGTTGTGTCTATTTGGAAGTTGTGTATGTACTAAGTATAGTTGTGTAGATTGGTCCTAGCTACGATTAGGGCTCGACTTTTAGCTTAGAGTCGGAAATTGGTTAAGCGACGTGTATGGTTTTCTCCACCATAAGGAGCTTGTTGTGTAGTGAACTCTCGAGTAAGGAGTACTCGAGGAGTGGAGTAGGAACGAGGAGTGAGCTTCATTGCCGAACCACTATAAATCCTTGGTGTTCGGTTTGATCTTTCTTTACCCTTAACTCTTTACATTCTTTATTCTTTGTGCATATATTTTTGTTAGTATTAGTTTAGTTACACTATCATTGTTTATATTGTGCATAAGAAGATTTCACATATTTCTTCAAGCCTAAGTTTTTGAAAAAGGATTTTTGAAAACCACATTTTAACAAGTAAATATAAGAAACTATTCAACCCCCCCCCCTTCTAGTTTCTACAAATTCATTTATGCAAAGCAAAGAAGTACGTTAGATACAGATCACACATTTATATCTTTGAGGGTACGTATACTATACCTACCTTCGCCTCGACTTCTCCAAAATATAGGGTATCTATTCGACGGGCCAAAGTAGTTACGACTAATCCCTAGCAGGCAAAGGAATGACTCGGGTAGGCTCCTATGAAACCCTGTCCTATTTCTATCTATTTCTTGAGCGTGCTGGGTGTTGTATGTACCGGCCCGGGGAGGAAAGTCAGGGCGTAACCTTTCTTATATACAAACTCAATCGGCCATACTACTGCGTCAATAAAAAAGTAGTGGTCGTACCAGTTTATTAGCGAGTCCATGGCTTTATTGTGACTCATGGGGCTGTTTGGGGATCGTTTCTTAAAGGACAACCAACCTTTTTACTAAGTTGGGAATATAAAAAAGCCTAAATAACTCTACGGTTGGGGGGATGCTTCGTGCACGGCATAGGATTTCAAATTGGCTAATCTTACATGCGCCTATGCAGTGTAACTGGGTGATATGTACATCATAGTACCCTAGTAAATCTACGAAGAACATAGTAAAAGGGATGCGGTAATTGGCTGCATCAAAAAGACGAGTGTATAGGCCAATCTTTCCCTGGGGGGCTTCAGTTATAAGATCCCCGGCACCAGGGAGAGAGGGATGAAGGTTGCTAGGAATGAAGAAATCGGAGAAAAACTCTCCCAGTTTTACTTCCGTCATCACATTCAACACGAATCCGATGGTAGGGTTGTTCCTATGAGCCATAATTATTAAGAAATGATGAAAGGCGTGGTATTCTAACTTATGTGGGGGAAGATCCATGCGAAAGAAGGTGATGGTAGGGAAGAAAGCGTTAATGGCGGAAAAATAACAAAAGACTGTGTGTAACACACAGCCGTGTGGGCAACCTATTTATAGGGTTTCCTCGTTGGTGATGATTCATTGGATTCATGCCACGTGTCTTCCACTAACTTAGATCGTAGGGTTAGGGAGGTAAGTGGCAAGTGAACAGTCAGGCGGGACCCACGGGTCAATTCTGACTCAGAAGATTACGTCGCTCGATGTACTGACTGTTTGCAATTTGTCAGTCAAATTGTAAGGTGAACAGTCAATTGTGTCGGGATATGCGGTCATACGTATGACTATATTCAATGTTTCATTTAATGTGTCTTAGTCGTCGCGTATGGCTGGGGTGTCATAGGAATGAATTCCTAACAAGGTTCTCAAGTGCGGCCGAAACATGGTTTTCAAATTCAACATTTTAAGATGTTCTTTCTTGGTACGTCCGAGGGGCATCTTGTTAGTCTAGATATTACGCCTACGGCTATATCAACTAGACTGGGGTGACATGATGACGTATAGTCCTCAACCGGGTCATGAACCCGGCCCACGGGTACTACCCGCATCCGGCCCATCACGAATGGGTTGGATTAATGTCACTTAAGCTTATGGGCTTGGATAAATAGTGGCCGCATAAGATGTATGCGGTCCACAACCCGGCACAGCCGGGACAGGGTTAGATAGAATCACAATCTTATCAGGATTGGGATTTGCCTCAAAGAATAGGATATACACTCACCATAATTAGAAGATAACAATCAAGCTAGTTATGGTGATTATCTTATGCTTGGGGCCGAAGTAACAGTGAGCCCATTAGGGTTTCACTGCCTATATAAGGAACCCCTAAGGGTTCCACAAAGGTATTACATTCTTTATACTCTTAACCTACATCCGATTCATAACCCTAACCGATTACTTACTCTCACGCCGGAGTCTAATCGTGGGATACGCTCCCACGGTAAGTCTAACGCGTGTTGCTTTAGTGTGCAGGATCTCAGCAAGTTATTCACTTGGTGCAAGAGCCGGAGCCCAGCCTACCCGAATTCAGCCTAATTCGGGTCGAGTAAGGATCATCCAACTTTTATATCAACATTTAGTATCTAATATTTACCTCCACCAAATATTGATAGAGACCAGTTGCAGTTTCTGGTAATCAAACGTCATCTATGTCAATATCGTAGGTCTCTAATTCATCGCCCTTGTCGGTCTACAATATTCTCTAAAACAAATCGTGAAACTAACAAAACAAAATTAATGATTCATTAACGATGATTCCATTCAAGCATTCACTCTTTAAAAATCACAATGTTGGTTTTTAGTATGCTTGTTAAATTATTATATATGCTCCAGTCACTTGGTAATTGTGATATGTATGATTCAAATATGATTGCCTTTGATGAGGTGGGTTATTTTAATTTGAATAAAAAATAGTTCAGATCGTATTATCTAGTGTTGATTGTAAAAACAACCAATGTGGTTTCATAGGCTTGAATTTATTATTCAATCTTTGGTTATCGGTTTGTTTCTCGTTTTTTCAAGTGTGTTAACAACTATGACCATGAGCTTTTAATCAGGTAAGTTTGGGAAGGAGAATGGAGACTTCAAGTTCAAGCACTCGTTCCAAATATGAGATTTACTTGGTTAGTAATCTAATTTTTATTGAGAGGGTGTGTTATAATGATAATGGCTGACATGATAAAAAAAAGATAGAAATGAAAAACCGGAAGAGAAATAGGAAAACAAACACTAAATATGGGAAATTGTTGTAAGGATATAGATGTCACATCGCAATATTATGCCATGTATCAAGTAAAGCTGCCGTGACTTTATTACTTCCGATCAAACCATTCGATAATGTACTATAATGTAAATATGTAATAAATATCTAATCAGTTAAAAATGGCGTAGGACCCACAACATATCTGTTAAAACATGAGAATCAAAGTAATAGCGCAAGATCTGTCACCCAACCAACCTCCCTTGGTGATTTATTAAATGTAAATCCAAGTACATATTACAAAACAAAAGATTGATCCTCAAACAAGTGTTAATCAACAAATACAAAAGAGATAGGTGAGAACGTCCCAACTAGGTTGATCCGCTCTCCTCACAACATACACACTCAACACTCAATATATAAAACTAGATGAAAATCCTCCAATAAGAGAAGCCATGAACGGGTGCTTGAAGAGAGAGAGACTACACACTTTGTGTGTGTGTGTAATATGATGTGATGAATGAAACCCTAGCCAAGGCTAGGGTATATATGGTCGTCCAAAACACATGGGCTAGTATATGGGCTTCAAACGTTCGACGTAAGTCCAGTCCAAATAAGAAAGAGCAAATGGCAATATAGGTCCTAGCACAAAGGAAACAAATGCAAACATAGCACAAAATAATATAAAGGGAATAAGTTTGACTATACAACATCCTCCCACAAACTTATCAAGGATACAAAATCATCTCATGAACATATCCAACATACCTAATTGTTTACACAGTGTTGATTAGAGCCATGTCCTTTGGTAAATAGATCATCAGTTTGATCTGCTGATGCTACTTTAATGGTCTTGATGACACTAAATTGCACCTTTTCCCTTACAAGGTGGACATCCACCTCAAAATGCTTGGTTCTCTCATGGAACACAGGATTAGCAGCAATTTAGATAGCAGAAGAGCTATCACTAAATATATTCATAGGAAACACACTTGGAATGTTCAAGTTATTAAGCAAATTAGAAATCCAAATGACTTCACATGTAGCACTAGCCATACATCTATATTTTGCTTCAGTAGAGGATCTAGATACAGTTGGTTGCTTCTTGCTTTTCCAAGAAACAAGAGTGTTAGCCAGAAACACACAATTACCAGATATAGATTCCCTGGTTTTCAAACACTTGGCCCAGTCAGAGTCAGTAAAGCATGACAAATTAAGTTTCCTATCCTTGTAAATCTGGATACCATTACCTGGAGAACCCTTCAGGTATCTGATAACCCTTAAAGCAATTTTAAGGTAAGATTGTAAAGGGGATTGCATGTGATGACTTAAACATTAGACAACACAAGAAATATCAGGGCAAGTATGAGTCAAGTATATAAGCTTACCAATAAGTTTCTGATAGTTAAAAATGTTTGTAATATACTTATCAGATTCACTTTCTTCCACAACAAGCACACAGTTCTCAAGCAAAGGTGTAGCAACAGGTTTGGCAGCAAGAAGACCTGAGGTCAAGACAATATTTACCAGAATCATTGTGTAAGACCTCAATCCCAAGGAAATACTTCATATGACCTAGATATTTTATCATAAACTTGTTACTAAGAAAGTACTTGAACTTCTCAATTTCATATAGATCTCCCAGTGACCACAAGGTCATCAACATAGACAAGAATAACAATAAAGATATCACCAGAATGCTTGATATAGAGAGAGTAATCCAGTTTACTTTGAAAAAGCCACGCTCAGCCAAAGTAGTGGTAAGTTTTGCACTCCACTTCCTTGGGGCTTGCTTAAGTCCATAAAGGGACTTGTTCAATTTGCAGACTTTGGAAGGATTAGGATTATCAAATTGTAGGGGTAAGGACATGTAAACATCCTCATCCAAGTCCCCATAAAGGAAGGCATTATTCATATCCATTTGGAACAAAAGCCAATTGTTAGACATAGCAAGACACATAATGCACCTAACGGTAACCATATTAACAACAGGACTAAAGGTTTCATCAAAGTCAATACCCTTCTTTTGACCATACCCTTTGGCCACCACCCTAGCCTTATACTTTTCAATCAACCCAGAAGCCCCATATTTGATCTTGTAAAGCCACTTACAACCCAAGGCCTTTCTACCTAAAGGAAGGTCAGTTAAGGTCCAGGTGTTGTTTCTAATAAGGGCCTCAATTTCTTTGTTCATTGCTTCAATCCAGTTAGGGTCTTTAGTGGATTCATTAAAAGAGCAAGGTTCAACAGATTTGTTAAGGGTGGTAGCAAAGCAACAATTCACAGAATTAAGTCTAGAATAGTTGACATGTTTTTCAATCACATATTTAAGCTTACTATCAATAACATAGTCATTCAACTTAGCATGCAACTTGGTACTTCTACCAGATTTCCTAATAGGAGCAACCAACTCATAAATCACAGGGTTGTCAAAGTTAAGAACTGGTTCAAAAGAAGTAGGCATTATATTCAAACTATTGCCCTCAGATAAGTTGTTATCATCTATTTGGGTTGTAGAGACCACTTCAAGTGTCTGCTAAGGATCAGAGACAGTGCTTGAATGGTCCCTACCTTCCTCATTAGATGTTGATCTCTCTTCATTATTAGGTCTAAAAGATTTTTGATCATCAAAGAATGAAAGGTGTTCAACTTCATTTGTTTCTACATCATCCACATCACCTTCCTTATTGTTTTTCATTTTAAAAAGAAACACAGTTTCATAAAACCTTACATCTATAGAAAAGAAAACAATTCTTGTATCCAAACTTAACAACTTATGAGCTTTTTTACCAAAGGAATACCCAATCATAACACATTTTTTAGACCTAGATGTGAGCTTGTCACTATTGTTTAAAATAGTAGAAAAACAAAGACATCTAAAACACCTAATGTGAGAGAGATTGGATTTTTTGTTATAAACCACTTCATAGGGTGATTTTCCTTTAAGGACAGATGAGGGAAGCCTGTTAATTAAGTAAACAACAGTTAGAATACAATCAGACCAGAAAGCAAAAGGAATCCCCCTTGAAACATAAGGCTTCTTGCAACATTAAGCAAATGCCTATGTTTCCTTTCAAAAATGCCATTTTGTTGAGAGGTGTGAGTGCAAGAAGTTTGATGAACTATCCCAAGGTCAGAAAACAAAGAAGTCATTTTCTTGTTAACAAATTCAGTCCCATTATCAGATCTAATAACTTTGATGCTTTTATTAAATTGATTTTCGACAGGTTTGATATAATTAGCATAGGTGTCAAAAACTTCATCTTTAGTTTTTAAAAGGTAGGTCTAAACTGCCCTGGAATAGTCATCAACAATGGTCAGAAAATTCTTGTATCTTTCTCTGCTAGAGATCTTATAGGAACCCCACAAGTCAAGGTGAACAAGTTCACCAAGATGAGTAGTCTGGTGGTCACTCAAGGGAAAGGGATCCCTTGTTTGTTTGGCCTTATGACAAACCTCACACACAGAAACACAAGTGTTTTTAGATAGCTTAAGGTCAGATTTGAGAACATATAGGACTTGGTCAGTAGGATGACCAAGTCTGCAATGCCAAAAATCTTTAGAAACATTAAAGGACATAATCATATTAGAGATACCTAAACACTTTTTTTTACAATCAAAGTCAAACAAGTAGAGGCCTTTAGACTCACTACCAGTCCCTAGAGTGTTCCCTTTGGTCAAATCCTGAATATAGCATTTATCCTCATCAGAACCCACAAACAATTTACTATCTTTAATTAATTTATTAACAGATAACAAGCTAACACAATAGCCAGGAACAACCAAGACATCATACAAAATGACATTGTTAGACAATATCAAGTTTCTCACATGACTTATGGTGGTACTGGTCCAATTAGGATACCCACAGTGAGATTGAGACTGCTAACATCCACAACATTATACATGTCAACAGTGGAAACTATCAAGTGTTGGTTACACCAGAGCCTATAATCCACCCAATGGGTGATAGTCTTAACCAACCCTTTCAAGTTCCCACAGAAGTATCTAGAAAAGTTAACATTAAACCAAACATTGCAGTTATAGAAGGAGCATCTACCTGCCATGTTGGCATGAATGTTCCTAGAAGTAGAATCATTGATCAAATTAATAAGTTTCTTCATTTGATCAGAGGTGAAGGTAGAGGGGACATCACAAGTAGAAGATTTGTCATTCATCTTAACATCATTCATCTTAGCATCACAATTAGCATTAAAATTAGGTTTAGACACATAAGATTTAGCAATAGAAGGCCTTTTGTATTCAGGAGGATACACAATGATCTCATAACATTTATCCACAGTATGACCAGTCATCCTACAGTTGGTACAATTTAAGTTAGGGTTGGGTCCTCTATTTTGATAGGATTGACTACCCCATCTGGAATTATTCTTGTTGAAACTAGAGTAATTCCATTTTCTTTGTTGGCTAAAGGTTTTAGCACCAAAGGAGGAGGCATTGAGCTTAGAATCAGTCACACTAGAGGGCTCAGGGATTTATCTGTGTGACTCTTCTCTAGAAACCATAACATAAGTATCCTTCACATCAGGGAGGGAATCCCTGGTGAGAATGGTAGTTCTAACAGGCTGATAACAGTCATCAAGCCCCATTAGAAACTGCATAAGCTTCATAAGCTGCTCATGCGTGATGGATTCAATACTGGCAGAGCAAGAACAATTAATAGGGCAAACATACTTAGGATATTTGCTTCGGGCATCAAATTCCCTCCATAAACCACACAGAACCATCAACCTTATCATAAGTTTCAGACAACTCATTCCAAATAGTAGAAGCATTTTCAGAAAAAACCAAACCCATGTAAACATCTTAAGAGACAACATTCATAATCCAAGTTAAGACCATATCATTACTTCTATCCCATTGAGCAGATAACACATGTAAAACCCCAAATTTTGGGCTTTTAACACGTCACCGACTTCATTCTTATTACCGTTCATTATTTAATATTTTACGGACCACCTTTACAATATATCTTCATAAGACTTAATTCGTACAAAAATCATCATTTTAGTAAAAATAGTGGAGTACTTTAATTCACTATAATTAATATCATCATATTTAAAAACACAACTTATAACTAAACTAATAATTAATTTATATTTGATTATTCAGAAGTTTTCGATAAAACGATTAATTAAAATTGTTTAATATTTCATTGTAAAACGTACGAAGAAATTTAATGAGAAGTTATTTTAAAACGATATACTTATTAAAACGATAAATAATCGTCATTTAAATGAACGGGATAATAATATAGTAAATATTATTTATTTACTGATATTAATTAAAAACTCGATATTTTAACTATAGAGCTATCTTTTTAAATTTATTATCCTTAGACACATGTTATGTGCATAAACTATTATTAATTATATTAATAATTACTAGCAACAATCTAAAATATTACATACCGAGACGGACTAGAAACTATGTAAATTAATTTTTAGACGTAAATCATTAGTACATTTAACCAAGACTTGCTTAATGTCAAACAAATTATCACTAATTATACTAAATCGACATATTAAAAAGACCATGGAAAACTCTTAGTCAAATTTTAAACTGCAAAGACATTTTATTTATTTTTCATATACATGATAACAAAATAAACACAAACACTCATCTCTTCCTTACTTTTTCGCACGTTTCCAAATCAAAAACCAAATCAAAGCAAAATCAAATAATATCTCATGAAATCCTTCATGATCTTGGGAAGATTTGCACTTGATCTCCTTCTCTCTTTCGTGTATAAACCCAAACCACAATTCTAAATCTCACTCCCATCTCTTAACATACCTCAATACACACAATCTTCAAATCTCATACTCCCACTTCCATCTTCTTCCTTCCGAGAACAAAACAACACACTGCCTTCCTTATTTCCCTTGGTCGGTGAGTGAAAACCACAACACCACATGACCATTGTTTCTTGACCTTACGTTACAAATCATATGACGGTTCAAGTGGTTTTCGGAAGATGACGGTTCGTTAGGGACTTGGGTTTAGGAGCTTAGATATGAGTCCGCTGTGGCTCGTCGAGGAACCGGAACGAAATAAGAGTTCCACTGTAATCATGCCGTACTCACACCACGTTCTCGTTCCCTGTAAGTCTAGTCACCCTTCTTCTACCTATAATACATTCGTCCATAGTTTTGTGCTTGAAGTTTAATATGGTAAGTAACGATTTAACATGTTAATAAGATTTGTATTGTGTCTCCTGTAGCGTAAGTTAATCTAAACCTAAGCCAAATCTTAAGCAACTCACAAAGACTGTGATTTTATGTACTAGGAATAGTCATGACAAGACTAACTTTAGTGCCATACTATGACCCGTTTAACTATACCACTGGATCGAGATTTGGGTAATAACTATAGATAACATGGTAGGCTACGCATAGGAAAAAGGACGGGTTAAAACGGATATAAAACAAGCTACAAACCTTGGAAAATAAACGTTTCAACTAACTGTTGTTAACAAGCAACAGTGAATGCATTTCAATGTTAAACTAGTCGCTACCCTATTTTTTTCGACCTATCTTTAGACCCCAAACGAGCCCCCTAGGATCGAGTGCCCACGAGTTTTATAGGGGCAAATGGTAGACAAGCTAGCTAAGAATTCATAGTAACTCGAATCACTTAAAATGGTTAAGAAACGAACTAGGAATCACTTACCGAAACATGCCGAACATAGCTTATTTTAGTCGAAATATATATAAATTAAATAAGTGTTTTATCGCAACCTTTTACGACCCACTTTTAACCATCTAAACGACCTCGCCCCAAGTCGGGTAAAGAATGAAAGTCGTAGACGGCCATGTCGTCTATACGAGCCTATTTTTAGTTTAACCCAAAATTCTTTATCGAAAACCGTAGGCTAGATCGAAAACGACTCGACAAACACCTTTCTTTAAAATAGGTTCGCGACACCAACTTCCAACATGATTTTATCCTAGCAAACAATCTCGATTTATAAAACTAGAAGCACGGGTCTCTAGACGACCCGGCTAGCTTTCCAACGATGCTTTTAGTTTGTACTATGAATCACTTGGGAACTCGCTATTTACTTTCGAAAACAATGCACCATATAGATCTTGCCACCGTTTTCCTTATAGTTGCCACCGTTAGTTAAATTGAGCCACTGTTGGAAACATTCAAATGAAACTAGTTACGTAACTTTGCATTTGTATACAATGTTTCATGTCCCCTAGCACAAGACAACTTTGCTCCCTGTTCCCACAACACAAACAGAATTATTACCTTAAAAGGGACATGTTTCACTTTTAGAAACACTTTTACTTAATTAATTTAATTAATTATTTTTATAGTAAATATATAATATATTTAGGATATTTGACCCGTTAAATGACCCGAATAAATAAAACTGGCCCGACAACAAAATATTTAGTATTCCTAAATATATCCCGATTGAATGACTACACTTTTACTAAAACGCTAAACTTTCGCAAATTATTTATTTAAATAAACTCAAGCACATACTAGGGGATTATAGACAACATATATTATTATGATAACTTGTTATAAGTTAGAACATTACGATAACGAAAACTTGAAAGACTTTTATGAAATTTTATATTCTATAAGTCCTAATTAAATAAAAATCATTTTATTTAATTCATTTAAACTGTTACCATTCAACCAAGGTAAATACACTTTATTAAATTAAAAGTGTACATGTTACGATAACTTACAATAAGTTTAACACTTAAAACGATAGCAACTTATTAAATCGGTGATCATGCATTTTCATCAACTGCATTTATATGTGCATTATATTTGTACATATACTGAGACCCAATTAATTACTTAGGTAATTAACTGTATCGTGAGCATACTATTTGGACTATCTGTGATATTATCCGGGCACTGCTATTCAGGTGAGTTCATAGCCTCGCCTTTCACTACTATTTATGTTTTTACTAACCCGCGAGGGGGAGACATGCTATAACTTGTTTTGACTATATGATTTTTATATTGTGGGATCGTGGCCCCACACTTATACTTAATAAATTGTTGATCGAGGAAACGCAAACTGAACTGTTACCCTTAATTACATTTTTCTATTGTAGATGAACCCGCATGACCCGTGCATCCGAAACTGTTAGAATTTTTGAATTGCCTGAATGTTATAAATAGATCTATTTGGGATTGACCGTCCCCATCTGGGTGAGTCATGCTCACTGTGCCTCGGCCAGGACAACAGATGTTTCACATACAAGAACTTATTATTTTTATGGGTGCCTTTTAATAAGGCGAAGGGTCCTCATTTGTCGAGGACTTAACTGTCAAGTCTCAGTTTCGGGCAATATGGGAATGTAATTAGCTTATAGTATTTGGCTTTGTGTGATACTATGTTTGTGATGTTTGTGGTTCTAAACTTGACTTTTTATTATTTGGTACATTAATACATGGAACATACTGATATATCTGAACTTGATTTTTATCAAACCTTATGAAATACTATATGGGATATTTGAGATCTTACACTTGATTTTTATATCAAACCTTGTGCAATACTACGTAGGACAATTTACAGTCCTGAACTATGATTTTACAAAACTCTATGAATTCACCAACTTTATGTTGACTGTTTTTAAGCATGTTTTTCTCAGGAAGTTAAGCTGGATTATTTGAGCATGGACTGAGCATCATATAGGAGCATCATAATAATTGGGGTATCTGTTTTCATTGGGATATTTGTAACAACTGATATTTAACATTCCAACTGATTGTACTAAAACCATATTTGTATCAATTGTATTTCAAATCATATAATTATGACCAGTGCTTTGTATGCCATTTGTTCTGCGATCCACCTACTGACACCCAATTACTATTCCGCTGCAAACCTGATTTGGGGGTGTCACAACACACTACTACTAGCATAAGTTTCCTTTAAACATGTTCCATTGATAAAGCCAATTGTATTTCTAGCCTGAAGGGCAAGTTTCATAACATTATTCCACATTCTATAATTAGCAGTACCAAGGAGTTTAAAAGGAATCAAGGTAGAAGGTGCTACTATCACTATTTTGCACATGTAAAAGGTCACCAACATCAAGACTACCAGAGGTGGAGCCATTCACAAAATAGTGGGGTTAATTGCCCCCCATGGAATCTTTAATAAACATAGTTTTAAGGGTTAAAATTTGCACTTAAATAGTAGTGCCCTCACCAGAAAACTAAGATTGTCCCCAAACCTGAAAGATGGTTGAAGAAAATGAAGAAAGAACTAGTTTAATACTATAAAAAGTGTTTGATGTTTTGGCAAAGATTTTTCAAAGAAGAAGATGCAGAGAGGAAGAGGATGACTTTACTTTTGATATACGTGAAGCACAAAACTCTATTACTTAAACCTATCATTATTTGTTTTTTACTTTATGACTTGTTTCCGAACTGTTTTTTTTATAATGAGTTTAGCCCAAAATATGATACTGGCCCATTTATATTTTTACCGAACTTATTTTTCTTGTTACTGCTACGTAATATTTTTCATTCCTCTCTAAAATTGAAGCTCCTTTAACTTATATTATTGCTAAAAAAATTTTTTTGCCCCTGTAACTTAGATTTCTAGCTCCGCCACTAAAGACTACTAATCAAAATAGGTTCAGTAACAACTCCCACTGTGTTAACAGGAGGAGGTGTATTGTTCCCAGCAACACTCATGATAGAATAAACCACACAAGATACATAGAACAAACAGAGCAAAGATCACAAGACAACACATCAGAACAAAGATAAAACAAGCAACAATAGACAAAGCAAACAACAAGTAAAAGGAGCACAACAATTAAAAAAAATAACAAATGAATAAATAAATAAATAAAACGCTACTCCGAAAGAGGGTTACCAGAATTACTAGCAGTGAACTGGGATTGACCAGAGCAAGTATCCACACTAGTCAAGCTGGAGGGTCAAGGAGTTAACCAAATCCGTTTGCACTCACAAACTAGCAACAGTAACCCAAGATGAATCAAGAAGGGGGCAAGAGGGAAAAAGGCGGAGACTTACAGTGCTTTAACCAAGCAATAACAACACCCAATCTCTAGATTCACTTAGTCTATAGGATGGGTGAACTAAGAACCAGAACCCCCAAAAATAAAAATTAGGGTTTCAAAACCCTAATTCTTGTTTTACATGTGAATCACAAATCACCAAGATAATCAACGGCAACGCCAATATAAGCTTCCAGAACACCAAGGAATGAACATCCCCAAAAAATTAAAATTAGGGTTTCAAAACCCTAATTTTATTTTTTCAAGAAAATCAACGGCACCACCAATATAAGCTTCCAGAACACCAGAAACACCAAGAATCAGAATCAGGATGCAAAAACCCCAAAAATAAATTTAGGGTTTCACAAACCCTAATTCACCAAATGATAGATCTGACCACAAGCAACCAGAGAGAGCTAAATCGGAGCTAAGATCTAAAGTTATAGCTCTGATACCATGTTAAAACATGAGAATTGAAGTAATAACGCAAGAACTGTCACCCAACCAACCTCCCCTTGGTGATTTATTAAATGGAAATCCAAGTACAGAATACAAAACAAAAGATTGATCCTCAAACGAGTGTCAATCAACAAATACAAAAGAGATAAGTGAGAACCTCCCAACTAGGAGATCCGTTTTCCTCACAACATATACACTCAACACTCAATAAATAAAACTAGATGAAAATCTCTCATAAGAGAAGCCATGAACGGCTGCTTGAAGAGAAAGAAAAACTATACACTTTGTGTGTGTGTAATATTATGTGATGAATGAAACCCTAGCCAAGGCTAGGGTAAATATGGTCGTCCAAAACACACGGGCTAATATATGGGCTTCAAACGTTCGATCTAAGTCCAGTCCAAATAAGAAAAAGCAAATGGCAATATAGGTCCCTGCACAAAGGAAACAAATGCAAACATAACACAAAATAATATAAAGGGAATAAGTTTGACTATACAACAATATCTGAGGTGGCAAAGAAAATACCATATCAATCGGTAACCCTTCATGAGAGTAAAAGTGTAATTTTTTACACGTTCAGTAACTCATATAATAAATCTGTAAACTTGAGTAATCTATATATATTAAGTTTTAAACTTTATTAAATGAAAAATTTTGTAACAAATTTTAATAACTTTAATTTATATTAACACTAAAACTTAAAAAGTACTAATATTACTCCCAAGTGATTGCCCTTATTTTTGGACAAACTAATATGACTTTGACATTGTTGGTGAAATATATAATCTGACACTTTGGTCCTATATTTGGATCTAAACAGAAAGAAACCTTGACCGGAAAATGAAACAAGCCGACCAAACATTCGACCGGAGGTTCAACTTTTCCCGCCAAACATCCTTCCAAAACCCAAAAACCCCACACACCCCTGTCACAATCATATCCAACAACAATAAACATGTTTTGTCTCGTAATTCATCTAAAATTGATGTTTTTCCTGCACCTAAGGCGTTTCCCAAAAAAGTGGTGGATTTTAATGATAGGGTGTGGGGGGACGAGGATAAGTTTTCGGGTTTTTCGGGTTTCGGAGATTGGGTTAAGGCTGTTAGGTTGGGGAGTAGGCAAATGAAGAGGTTGGTCATGTTGATTTTTCTTAATATCGCGTGTTCGAGCGGGGAGCTGGTTGTTGGGCTTTTGACCGGTCGAGTAGGTGTGTTAGTAAATTTTGAGTTTTGGTATGATAAAATTGTGTGGCGTTATGTTTGTTATGTTTTTTAAAGGTGTTTATGATTGCTTGTTTGATATGCGTATGCTTTATTTAATGCTTATAAGGATCTTAGCGATTTGCACTTTAGGAATTTACATTTGCTTATTACTCAAAATATTATCCTAGTATCGTCTCAGTTAGGCACTATGAAAAAGCAATGTTCGAACACTGCTTATAAGCAGAAGGAAGTTTTAGGTGTTGCATTGGTCCTATATCACGAGCTGCTTAATTGTTTTGTGTCGTGAGGTTGGTGTCACTGTCTTTGTTTTGGTGTTCATTTTTAGGGCAAACTTCATAATAAGTTAACTTGGTGTTTGTAATAATATGCCGTTGGAAAAAAAAATTTGCAGAAGCAAATTGGATAAGCGAAACACTTTAAGCTGCGTACCTGCTAAAAATAAACAGAAGTATAAGCAATACCATAACACCCTCTTGGTACAGTTAATAGACATCATTTTGCCTACAGTTTGAGTGAAATAAGCTATTTAAAGTATGGCTGAATGGGACTGCGTGTAAACGGTTGAGTGTTAATTTAAGGTTGAAATGAGTTGTTTTCATTAAGCAGTTTGAGTTTCGCAATTTGGAACTGATTGGTGGATTGAAAAACTACACTTGAAGTGGAATAAGTTGTTTTCAGTATGACCATTATTTGTGAGCGTAAGGTGTTTAAATAAGTTATCTCTGACGTTGGGTTAGGTATTCCACACTGCTTGTTGCAACAAGCAAACTGCTTAAAGCAGTAAGTAGATAAGATGTTTCAGTAAGTAATCCAAACAGCCCCCTTGGAACAAGGTGTTTGAATGAGCAACGTAAATATGTGATATTATTAAATAAATTTGAAGTTCTA
Organism: Glebionis coronaria; assembly: GCA_025667525.1. NCBI lineage: Eukaryota > Viridiplantae > Streptophyta > Magnoliopsida > Asterales > Asteraceae > Glebionis > Glebionis coronaria. Next base: position 491,865,625 of record CM046876.1, on the reverse strand, counting down.
ATAGGCATTCCCAAACACCTCTGAAATAGTTCATAGAAGGTTTGTTCTTTTCTAGACCATCTTCAGACATTTTTTGGTCTTTATATCTGTTATAACGTAAATTACTATAACAAAAATAGCTAAACTGAATTTGTAAAATAATGGTATTGATACTTTGTTTAAAAGCAATCACATATTTACTTTAATCTATGTTTGTAATTGATGTGAACTGCATTCACGAAGTGTGTAGTATGTAGGTAGATTATTATGCATTTCTGTGATTGATCACTTGATGCATATATAGTTATATACGGAGGAGGAATTTGTCACCGGTATCGTTTTACCTTTTCAAGTTTAAGTGTTGTCCTCTTTCATCATTTTTTTAATCTTTATTTAGGTTTGGTGTCTGATGCATTTCATTTGACGTTTGGCTGTGGCCTTTTGACATTTTCGTTATTTGCAATGGCTGCGTCAAGGAAAAAGGCTGATCGACTTTATACTTATGGGTGAGCTTTTGAGTTTGCACTTATTGACCTCGTTTTCTTCCACTGTTAGACACATTTGTAAAATTGTAATACGTGGGAAATCGTGGAGGTAAAGTTGAGCTAAATAGATTGCTTTTGGTATCAGGTACAAAAGGTTAGAAGTTTTAGCTGCTTTCACCAACACTGTAAGTAATGCATGTTTAAATTGATGTTCTTTCTTCTTCGTCGCATTCTTTAGTTGGAGATCTAATCTCATTGTGCTAACACGATGAATCTCTAATTTGTGCTTCATGTTTAGACAGCTATTTCTGTTGTTCATGTCTTTTTCCTTGGCCGTTGAAGCGCTTCACGCATTCGTACAAGATGAATCAGAGCACAAGTAAGTTTTTTTCACTTGTTTTTATCAAGCTAAACTGCATCTATGGGATTTCAGTAATTCTTTGTTCGTGATTTATTGGGACACTGGTTAACAAAGCTGTTGTTTTTTGTCTGTCTGTGTTTTGGGGAGACAAATGGGCGGGAAGTGGTGGCCATTATAGTGACTTTCTTTAGTGGTGCCAAAGTAACCTAGAAAAATATTGATCCTTATGCGTCAATGTATTTCAGCAGTTGTTAACATCTCATTATGATTATGGATGCTATAACAAATCCTTATAGTTTCTTTGATTTTGAACATTACATCAGCCCAATGCTGTGATATGGTTTAGATTACGAAATCATATTTAAGTGGATGTCATGATCTAGAATGTTTCATACCACCTTTTTTGTGATCAGGTGTTAGTTTGGATATTGATATAGAAGCTTAGTCGTTTTTGCTTATCATTGTCAATTGCAGGCATTACTTGATAATTTCTGCAGTGATGAACTTGCTAGTGAATGTCATTGGCATTTGGTTTTTCCGGAACTATGCTCGTGTTAGTGTTGGTAAGTTTTGCATGGTAACAGTTACAGTTCTATTAGAGACAAGTGAAAGTAGGAAACTTTAAGTATACCAGTTAAAGAACCTTGGAAGAAATTTGGAATCATATATCTTTTAGGACCTCTTTTCTTACCCTGCATGGTGTAACTTACTTACCATCATACCGTAAATACAAATGCAGTTCTGTTTTTAAACTTCTAATTGTCCAGTATTCTTCTTTAAAGATTTTGGAATTTATCTAAACCGTGTTCTCGTTAAATTCTATAGTTATTCAATAAAATTAGAATGCCTTGAGTCATCTTATTTTGCAAATGAATACCTTCCCTTGTGTAATGTTTTTATTATTTTCTGAGCGAGCCCATGCAGGGTGGAATATTATTATTCAACAACGGGTGTTTTAGCAAAGCATAGATTGAACAGATTCCTAGGAAGCCTCATAAGTTGTTTGAATTTATATGTAATATACTTTTAGATTAGAAGATCACATGCATGAGGATTAACATTGTAATAATTTATGACTATTCTAAATGACTAATTCGGTTATCTTGCATAAAATTACATGGAAATGATTGGAAACAGCATTCAATTTGCTTGCATTTACTTCTGATTATCACATTGATAATAGCAACCTGTAATAAACTAATAGAATGCTGATTGCTTTTTTTTTCCTCTTTGTGCTTCCAGTATATAGAAATGCTGAGGACATGAACTACCACTCGATTTGCTTGCATGTGGTCGCTGATTCCATTCGCAGGTACGAATAACTCTCTTAGATACATGCAGATGCATCTTGCATGTATATTGGTTACTAGGTATATGCCAGTACTAAAAGGGATGTCTGTCATCAGAAGTAGTCTCACATAGACACAAATTTCAAAAAAAAGGAGATATCACTGTATAGTAGCAATTAGGAGTGTCAAAAAAGGCGAACCCGGACCCGATTAAACCTATTCGAGCAGGGTTATGCGGGTCAATATCGTGTTCGGGTTATTGGGTTCAATCCGAATGCTAAATAGGGTCGGGTGTCGGGTTGAATAAGTTTGGCTAACTCTCGACCTAAGTCACCCAAATAATGGTTTCTTATATTTTTTCATATAATTCTTATAATTAAAACTAGCCGTTTTTTTTATCATCTTAATCATATTCTTGTTGCCCCATATGCATTGGTACTCCCTAGTCCCATATGCAGTCCTTGTTACAGTACATGTTACATGTAGCTTAATAAATCGCATTAGTAGATCCCTCAGAAGGAAGCTCATAGCAGCGATAACACAAACTATGCATATGATTCTTTTTATGGTCCTGCTTTGTAGATGTCCACTGTGTGACTTCGGTACTTTTCACATTATGTAGTTGTCAAACACGCCACATATTGTGTTCTTATGACACGTCATATAGGATAAATCCTAGACTCGTACAACAAAAATTTGGGTCCTGTACATTGACTTTTCTTAAACCCGCCTTTTCCCAAAATTGCCCATTTATGATTTTCGGATGTCCTCATATAAAACTACGAGCATATGTGTTTCTATTTTTCGACATTGTTTTAATTCAAATTAACCTCCTTAAAAATGTGTTTTTATATAAACTTTTGGTAGCATTTATCTGAACCACTCTGGTTTTTCATGGTTAACGGGTGATTTAGATATTTAAACTGTATGATATATGCATGCAGACTGTTTATTGATTCTTAAAATGGATGTTAATAAATCTCATCTTAAAGCTGGTTTTATGCTGTTTTTCCAGTGCAGGTTTAATTCTGGCTTCCTGGCTATTAAGCCTTGGGTAAGTTCTGTAATTGACATACAAGTAGTTAAGTTTTAGCTCACATAATATGGAGGAAAAATAAGTATTGTAACGTCTAAAATTGTTGGTCATTTCAGGGTTGACAATGCTGAAGTTTTGTGTTTGGGACTTGTTTCATTCACTGTATTCATGCTTGCAATGCCACTTTTTAAAACAAGTGGCGGTATCCTTCTTCAGGAGGCCCCACCAAGTATTCATTCCTCAGCATTGACCAAATGCTGGCGACAGGTATTAATATATTCTATTAACATAGTCTTTCCAGCTTTCTTTTATTTGAATATTTTTTACTCATTATACATCACCGTTAAGGGTAATTTAGTCATTTCATTCATCTTCATCTTCTACATCTCAAATATAGTGACGTATGTACATATTTCCGTTGATTTCAAATTCTTATATTCGGCGTTATAAACATTAACCTGGCCTATGCTAGAAAGATTCTGGTATGCTCCTACGGGCTTGTATAAGAGTGACTGACTTGCCTCATATATATTCATATAATTTTGGAAGTTAACCACTTGAATAAGAAGACTAAGACACTTACAAAAGTTTATGAAATAAAGTTTTTGGAGTAAAGCTGATTAATTTACCATTATTAATTATATCTTGAGCGATATGAGCTTGATAAAAAACACAGTACATTATTGCATGATAGTTAAACTAGCATGAGCTTGGGTTGGATAATCCCAAGGACCAACCTAGATAAGCATAATTGGGCTTCAATATATACATGAACCAATTAGATTTGGATTAAAACTCATTCATGCTTGATGAACTGGTCACTAGACCTGGTCATGATACGTTTCATTGGGTGTATCACACCCACTACCACAACCATCGGGCTGAAAGACCGCAGCATCTTCCCTTGACCCACCGAGTATTTATAGCTTTGACCTAATTTATGTTTGTAAAATGTGTTTTTCTTAGGTATCTTCTCTTGAAGATGTTATTGAAGTACCTGAAGCACGATTCTGGGAATTTGTCCCAGGTCATGTGGTTGGCTCAGTATCGGTACAAGTAAGTTATTTCTGAAAAATAGCTGAACGATTAACACACACAATGTCATGTACCATATGTAATTTATACGAGTATATGATTAATTAACAGGTGAAGAAGGGGGTGAATGATCAACCTGTTCTTGGTTTTGTACGTGATTTATACCATGATTTAGGAGTACAAGATTTTACAGTACAGCTGGACGCGACATAATCTATAGCTTAATTTTGTCAACCAAATGGACACTTACAGTTGATGGCATTCATAGAAATTCTTTAACAGAGTAAAGTAGCTTTTTGCAAGACTCGGTTATAGAATATTGATTTCATTCTCTCGTCCTTTTTGTAGGCTCAGCCTATTTGTTAAACAATAAACGGATCTCAGGACTTTTAAGATCGTGTATATATGGTAATACCTTGTCTAAAGGATTTATATGTTGATGCTTCTAGTCCATGTCATTAAGGTACAAAGATATCATTGTGGGAAGGTTGATTTCTTCACGTATTGATTTTTTACACCCGTGGTCAAAGTAACTTCTCCAACTGCAACAAGCTCCCTTTTTGTACCAGTTAGAAATGGTTTTTGTGACGTATACTTTTACAAAAATATGCTACATGAAGCAGGACATGCGTTGTGGGTCAGCTACGCAAGTCCTCAAAAGCTAGATCTGTAGCCGAAGCAATCCAACCAAATTGTGCAGAAAGCAAGCCACGATAGAATTATAGTCTGAAGAAGGCTTCAGAACTTGGACGCCCTTGCGCACGTATGTAAGTACTCATGAACCTTAACGGCTTAACCCGATCTTTAGTATTTAACAAACCCAAACAAGAACATTTCCATGGTCACTGAAGTAAAAACACACACAAAAGCCATACAAAGCCGTCCAAGCACAAGTGAACATATAATATACAATGACACCGAACATATCAAAATCATGGCGGATCTTCCATTATAATTTTATCGAATTTGGCCGAATGGCCGCCTAACACATAAAAATAAACCCATTCTAACCCAATATGACAAATACCCAAAGTCAATGATAACTTCTATGACACATTTGCCAAAAATGGCTGTTTAAAACCAAAGTTGAGTTCATAAAAAAAACCCATCAAAAAATGGAGTACAAAAACGATGAACTCCGGTACCGCCATTTTAGCCATGACCATTCGCTAGACTACACTAAACTAAAACCGCAGAGCGATGCCACTTGTTCAGGCTGCAGGCAGGTCATATCTCCAGGGAAATTCTACTACAAATGCAAATTATGCGGCTTTTACCTTCATCAAGTGTGCTTTAACATGCCTGAAAATGTTACTCACCCGTCTGACCCCAACCACAATCTCACCCTTGAAACATTTCCTACACATTCTAAAGTCCCTATCAAATGCAAAAGTTGCGAGAAAACAGTTAAAGGCTTTTACTATCGTTGTTCAGAGTGTAGCGATTACTATCATACGTTATGTTTAGCTGCCCCTTTATCTATGAAAACTCCTTTGCATCGCCACTCGTTAAATATAGAATTTGTGCCAGTTTATGACTTCCAGTGTGATCTATGCGATAAACCAAGTTATAGTGGATGGGTGTATCATTGTAACTTATGTGAATTCGATGCACATCTTTCGTGTGTTCTTACTAATAAAGGGACACTAGAACAACATGTTGAACCACAGGATACGGTGACTGATCATGCAAATAGTAACCAACGACGAGATGAGCTAATGGAGTTGCTAACGAGGAGTTCTAATCTACCACAAAATCAAGATCAATCCATGCAAAGTTTTCAGCTAAGCGAGACATGTTTCTCTATAGATTTTCAAAACTCGTTGATTGAAAATGAGGGCGATAAGATGGAGGGAGGTCGGGGTGGTGTTGTTCGTGAGGTTGGGATCCCCGAAGATATGAGAATGTATGATAATGAGCGGTTTGAAGAAGAGTCTAGGAGATCGGAGAAAAGTAGAGGCTCGAGTTATGGTAGGAAGTCGAGCTCGGTGTCTTCAGGTGCGATGGCTCATATTTGGACCGAAATGGAGCAGGCTACCGAGAAAAGGAATTCGAAGGCAGGGGATACTCGCTTTGAGTCGAATACTGTAAGGCTCGTTTGTTTAGTTTTTTTTTATTAAGTCCCATAATATTAAAGTGACTGTCTAGATAAATATACGAGTGGATAATATAGGCTCGTAACATACCTTATAATTATGTTTTTCTTTTTCTTTGCAGGGGAGACCGAGTTCGAGCGTACCAAAGTTCTTGTGTTGCTTCAACATGGGAAGGATAACATCGTGATAATCCAACATTAATTTCGATGTATTTGCTCAAGTCTTTAGAGTTTATAAGCATAAAAATGTCTCTTTCGTAACAAATTAAATAAGATTCCTGGTGAATATTAATATCCGCTTTTGTAAGACTTCTAGTTTTCTTCATTTTGGAATATGGGCACGGTAAAGCTTATATGACTGTTTGTCTGTTTATATATTGATCACATTGCAGAAGTTGGCAAAATAATGGTCGAACTATCCTCTAGCTCCTCCGTCAATGTTTTTTAAACTGTTTAGGCGATTTTAGTGTCATAAACTATTTTAGTTAATCGGGATTTACTAAAGACCAATGAAATTTCATATTCGGTTCTGACACGAGTTAGGAGAAGTGCGGAGTGCACACTCGTTGAGCTAATATGTTATCGCCCACGACGAAAATGCAGGGGTCAAGGGGCAGAGCCCCTTGCTGGGGTCCCGCTGCCAGGTCAACGGGGGGGAGGACGCCCCTCGCGGAGTTTGGGGCAGCGCCCTAAAACCTAAACGATTTTTACGAATCGGTATTAAGGATTCGTCTTAATATTCCCGCGAAAACCCAACCAACACACCTGTTGGTGAACAGTTGTAACTGTTCAAGTTTAACCGCTTGTAACCGTTTTATGTCTGTTAATCAACAGATTTTTGGTCTCATATGAACATAACGAAAAACACAATTCTCTCTGTTCTTGTTTTGATTTCTTGTGCAATCAAAGTGTTTCTACTTGAATTATCTCGATAAGGATTTCGTGTAACCCAGGCATCATAGGGTCGAAATACTTTATACGGAAAATGAATTCAACACGATTCAAGTTAGATATCCATGATTATCACACCCTATTTACTTACAGAAACATGCGGCACCAAACAGGCATTGGCCACTCCTTGGAATTTGCAGCGCTTACGAAGCTGTTAAGATGATCTTTCTGATCGTTCTTGCCGTCATACACTTTGACATTAGAGGGAAGCTTGTATTTGCAACCGACGAAGTCTATTAATCAACAGATTTTTGGTCTCATATGAACATAACGAAAAACACAATTCTCTCTGTTCTTGTTTTGATTTCTTGTGCAATCAAAGTGTTTCTACTTGAATTATCTCGATAAGGATTTCGTGTAACCCAGGCATCATAGGGTCGAAATACTTTATACGGAAAATGAATTCAACACGATTCAAGTTAGATATCCATGATTATCACACCCTATTTACTTCCAGAAACATGCGGCACCAAACAGGCATTGGCCACTCCTTGGAATTTGCAGCGCTTAAGAAGCTGTTAAGATGATCTTTCTGATCGTTCTTGCCGTCATACACTTTGACATTAGAGGGAAGCTTGTATTTGCCACCGACGAAGTCTATGATTCTTTGAGTGAGAGGCGTCTTCACGGTTTCTTTGAAAGGATTTCTTAGGTCTGCATCGGCCACGACCTTGCCCCTGACAGTTTTGGTACTCGTACTTCCTTCACGTTCTTTATTGAAGTTCAAACGAACTGGATCAACTACTGTCTTGTTATGTTCCTTGATTACCGATTTTAGGGCCGACATGTGCCTCTCAATATGCTCTCTGCTGGTTTGAGGAGGCGCTGTTTCAGTAACTAAAGGTAGGATTGGACCCGTCATTCTTAGCAAGCGACATATAGAATGTTGGGTCCCATTGATGGCGCCAATATGTTTAAGCAATTTCCTGCAAAGGTCCGTATGTGGCTTATCCTTCAAACTTCCGGGTCGTGATGTCCTTTGGATATCCTAAAACCAAAGTGAACACGTTAGCCTCGTCCAGGTGTTGAACCCAGACCAAGGTCCAACGTGAGAGTAAGTATAATATATGTGCCGGAAGGCAGAAATAAGTAGATATATTAAAGTGAATATATAATAAAGAATATGATAGCCTTAACCATGGATATTGAGGGGTACTTATACTGCTAAGTGACTTTTACGATTTTCTAATGGACCGTTGGGCCTTCGTGTAGGGGTTGTAGACTCTTTGGGAGACCAAGTTCCTGAAATCACAGAGTGATGTTGGGTTGTGGTTCGGACTAGGTCGTGCCTCTTGAACTTTCACACTAGTGCATTGTCCGGATCTGACCCTTTCGAACATATACGCGAACATAAGTATTCCAAAAGAAAAACGATGTTTGTCAAATAAACATTAAAAATCACAACATTTAATGCTCATTGCTTTCAAATACTTCAAAAATTATGTGCCAAACAATGTTAAGCCGTTTATGCAAACTAACCTCCATGTCATAAAATTAATTTTTGACATATTAAGTTTCACCACAAAGAAAATGAATTTGACAGATTAAAATTCGACAAAAATACATTTACAACTCAATTTGGCACAACACTTAAAAAAATAAGATTAATTTCATATATCACCCTCCTGTTTTCATTACTAATCTTATACTAGTGTTAACTTGTGAATGCATAATGTACAATGTTTTTGTATGCATGTTTGAGTATATATAAACTACATCCAAAATGACGATAGATATGAAATTGTCCCTAAAAAGTATATACCGACTCATCACTTGTTCGGTTTTAACAAAACTTTTCAATCCGTTTTATTCTGTTTAACTTTAAATCCAAACTTAGAAGGTGTTTTTGTTTCGGGTTATATGTAAGATTATGAGTTAATCTGATTTCGAATTATAATTGGTAAGCGTCCATTTTCTGGCTTATTTTGAGAGTTATAGCTTTATACAAGTTTATCATGTTATAACAAATTTATATAAGTTCATAAATCTCAAGGTCAACTGATAAATTAGAACTTATAAAATATAAACCAAAATTAAACAAACCTACATATAATCAGAAACAAACACTTCATACTCAAAGAAAGCCATTAAATCTGTAATACATTTGTTCGAGTCTGTTAAATATACAAGTCCTAAACCTGAAAGGGTTATTGTGTCAAAGTGTGAAAGATGGAGGGGGAGCTTTTCAACCGAAAAGTAATATGTCAAGACTTGAAGGCCAAACTTGGCTTATGTGAAGATTAAGGGCTGAAGTGAAGATAAGGAGTATATATACTCCTTCTACCTACTTTTCTACACACTTTTCATTCTGTTATCGTTCATTGTGTGTGAAAACTTGTGTGTGAGTTCTTTATCAACTGTTTTGATCATTGTGATTTGTGAGCATGTTTTTTTATTCATTCTTGTAACAAATATTGTAAGTTTTTCATTGATAGAGTGAGCCAAGGGGTGGTTGGTTGGATTCACTGTTATTCTTGTGTTTCTGGTGATATTAAGTATCGATTCATAAGTTTTTATATGGCATCGGAGACAGGTTGCTCTATACCATCGATTAAATGGTTTTTAAATCGGTTCTTTAAAATTAGGGTTTGGTTAAAAATTGGGGGGTTTGATCTATAATCATAGATCGTGTTCTTGTGTTGTTTCTTTACATTAATCTGGTGGTTAATTGTTCTGAATCGTTCAATTAAAGGTTTAATTGGGTTTTTAAAAATTTAGGGTTTAAACTGTTTTTGGGGTTTTTTAATCTTGGGTACTTCTTGATCTATTTTCTTGTGTTCTTGTGATTAATTTGTTATTAATCATAATAAATATTGAAGAAAACCTAAAATCAGAAGTTAGGGTATCTTCTTGGTGGGTAAGGTGTGGATATATTGTTACTGTTCGTCTATTATAACGTGCATGTGTTTGTTTTTCGCTGATGTTAATTGGTAAAGATCTTCTTGATCTAGTTTGGGGGTTCTCTGGATTGTCTTGATCCACAAGTTCTTGCTTGGTTTGCTGCACGTGCTACGTAGCACCTCTCACGCTCTCTCATAGGTTTTTTCTTAGATTTTGTTTAGTGGGTTTAGGAGTCGAAGGGATTAGATAGTTTGTGGTGTTGATTCAGAGGTTTTATGTGTAGTTGTTTGTAGAGGAGATACAAGGGTTTTTTTCTGGTTCTTATTTGTTGTTGCTGTTTTTGACCAATCTCAAGTCTCAGTTCTTGACCTACCACCTTGTGAGTGGTTTTGGAAGCCTGAGAGCTATTTTTTGGCTTGAGTTTGTGTTCCTCGTGTTTTGTGTGTTCTTTAGTTATTTGTTGTTATGGCTGGTCTTGAAGGTGATAAACCTGAGAACATTGTTATATTTGATATGTATGATCCTTTATATCTTCATCCTCAAGATATAGGATCTCAATTAATTTCTTTTAAACTTGAAGGAAATAAGAACTATAAAGTTTGGTCTGCTGCTGTTAAACTGGATTTACAAACTAGAAATAAACTTAGTTTTATAACTGGTAAATATGTTCAAGGCACTAATGATGGTCCTGCTAGGGATCAATGGGATGGGTGTAATGATGTTGTTCTTTCTTGGTTACTTGTTTGTGTCTCACCAGATTTGTATAAGGGTCATATTTTTTCTAAGTATGCCCAAGATGTTTGGGATGAGTTAGAAGAAACTTATAATAAACAAGATGGTTCTGTGATATATAATTTACATCATAAGATTTAAACATTAACTCAATCTAGTATGTCTTTATCTGAATATTATCATAAGTGTAATTCTTTGTGGAGACAATTTGATGCTCTTGTTGATTTACCTGATTGTACTTGTGATGGTTCTGAGGATCTTAAGGAACATGATCAGCTTCTTAGGTTGATGCAGTTTCTTATGGGTCTTGATGATTGTTATAGTGTTGCGAGAAGTCAGATTCTTACATATGATCCCATACCAAATGTGAGAACTGCTTTTGCAACTTGTCTAGAGACGAGTCCCATAGAAATGGTGTTGGTTCTAAAACTTCTAATCTGTGCCATCTGCTTTTGTTGTTAAGACTGGTGGGAATACTAATAATTGGAATAAAGGGGTTAACAGAAATAATAATAACAATAAAAATACTAATAAGACTGGTTCTAATGGATACAGAAATGGTAATCTTGTTTATAAGCATTGTAATATGAATGGTCACACTATTGACAGATGTTTTGAGACTATAGGGTATCCACCTAATTTTAAAAAGAATAATAATAATGCTACTCAAAACAATGTTCATAATGTGAGTATTAATGATAACAAGAGTGATCAAAGTAAGAGTGCTTCTCACACTCTTACTTCTGATCAATATCAAAGGTTAATGAAAATACTGAGTGTTTCAGGAGATAATACTATGGGCTCTACAAGTGTTGCACGTACCTTCAAAGTTAATAATTGTGTTGTTAGTTTTTTGCCTTGTAGATTTTTTTAACTATAATTCAAACATAAGCACTCATAGTATTTATGTTGGATGGATTATAGATTCAGGGGCTAGTCAGCACATCACTTATTCTGAAAAACTTTTGTTTGATGTTATTGATGTTTCATACTTAAATATAAGTGTTGCTCATCCTAATGGAACTTTGGAATATGTGAAAAAAATTGAATGCTTTAAAATAAATAATTTCATTATTAAAGATGTGCTGGTTGTTCCTGGGTACAAAGTCAGTTTGTTATCTGTTTAAAAGCTGTCCAAAGATAATAAGGTTCATGTGAGTTTTGATGAAACTAATTGTGTTATTCAGGATTTAACTCAAAAGGTCTTGATGGGGACTGGTGTAACACCCCCTGATGGTCAAATGCAGCGGAATAGTACTTGGGGTGTTACTTGGGTAGATCGATAGCACACAATATATAGAGCAATGATCATAATAGTCATTTAAAACATATTACATGAATTAATTGTACACACTTAGTATCTTGTTTGTAAAACCACATTTATTATAAAACTGAAGTAAATATCCCAGCCCAATGGTAGACATGATGCTCCCTAAAATGCTGGAATCCAATGCATAAACCTGCTTTATTTTCTTGAGAAAACATATAGAGTAAAATGTGGGGATCAACACGAAGTTGGTGAATTCATAGGTTTAGTTAAATAAATAAATTACTAATATGCCAAACACCACGATCATAGTAGGACAATCACAGCCCAATACTATAGTAGTTCCTACTGCCTCGTAATAGAAGCTAGACAGATGATGCTCAGTACGCCCATTTGGGTCTATCCTGATGTTGTTCCCTCAGTCCGACAATGAAATAAACCTGTTGCTTTGCCTAAGCGTTTCGTGATAGCAAGTCACGCAGGCCGGGTGTTGTCAATACCGGAATAGATCTATTTATACATTTCGCGCTACACTATTAACTATTACAGTCCACGGGTATGGGGCAAACAATAGGCAATAAATTGTTGTTGTCATCAGTGCGTGTTTGCATATTTAAATATATATAGTTTTTGTATGTTTTCTCCCCCAGTTATAAAATAGTAAAGATGGGGTAATGAACTCACCTTAGTGGTAACGATGTGGGGATGATTTCACTGAATAAACTGACACAATATGATCACGAACTGGAGAAATTACCTAAGTAATTTTAAGTGCCTTAGTAAATGCAACAATAACAATGCATGGTGAATGTACGGATAAAAATGCATGATCACTGATTAATAAGATATTACGATCGTTTAAGTGTTTTCACTTATAGTAAGTTGTAAATATATATATTTTTAGTTTCTAAAAATATATATATAAATTGTCTAGTAATAAGGGGGTAATGAATTAAATAAATAGATTTTTATATTATTTAATTAATTGTAAGAAAAATAAAATACTATTTAATTTTCTTAAGGCTTCAAAAATATAATTAACGTGATTTGTCAGTTATAAGATTTCGCGAATAAACTTAGTAATTTATTTAATTATCCAAATGGCCAAGTTAATTTATCAATAAAATAATTTATTAATATTTTTAATTAGCTTAAATTTACACTTGGGTCCTTGTTAGTATAACAATTTACCAAAAATAACCTTTAAGGTTTCGTTCATTAAGTACATTGCGTCGTTAGTCCTTGTCCGTTTTATTTATTTTCAAAAACACCCCTAGGGCTTATAAGGAAATGACCAAACACCCCCTATGTCTCGGAAATAATTAAATAAGGGTTAGGGTTTGTTTTAAGTTCTCAAAATGACACTATTGGTACTTGAAGTCTCGAAATATCCGAATATACTAGTTAGAGCTTGTAATAAGTTTCTAAAATGACACCTTTGGTCCTTGAGGTCTCGAAGTATTTAAAAATAAGGCTAGGGCTTGTAATAAGTTTCAATAATGGCAATAATGACCCTTGAAGTCTCGAAATATTTAAAAAGGGAAACTAGGGCTTATATTAAGTTTCCATAATGACACAATTAGTCCTTGTGGTTTTTGTTTAGTTCTCGGTTTAAAACAAACGCACCCTAAACTATCACAGTTGATAGCTTTGGACCTTCTACTTTTTAAAAGTCGCGAAGTATATATAAAAGTTTTACTAAGTTACATAATTGACCCTAACTTTCACCAAATGGCTATAAGTGCACGTAAAGTCTCCAAAAATAAGTTTTGGGTTTGACTGGCCCAATAGGGTCTCGGCTTAAACTATATGGGCATAATGGGCTTGTTTAATTTACTTAATAAATTTGCCACGTGGGCTAGTAACTATAATTTACTTATTGGGCTTATATCTAAATATTACTAGGCTTATAAATAAGTTATGGGCTTATTTACATTCGGCTTATTTATGGCTTATAAGTGAGCTTATATGACTCGGCTTATTTATTATTCTTAGGGCTTAAATGAGCTAGTTTATATGTTTATAAGTCTCGGCTTATATAGATTTTTAGGGTTTCAATGACTTAGCTCATATTAGTTTTAGGTCTCGGCTTATATTAGGTTTTAGGGTTTCAGTGTCATGGCTTATATAAGGTTTTAGGTCTCGGCTTTTATAAGTTTATAGGCTTATATGACTAGCTTATATAGGTCTAGGCTTATATGACTTATGAGCTTATATAGGCCACGGCTTACATGTTTTATGGGCATATATATGCTTATATGTTTCGGCTTATATTACATTTTATAGGCTTTTATGACTTAGTAATCTACTTAGGGCTTATACTAAGTTCTTTATGCATATTCTTACAAATCCTTATGGTTTTGAAGCAAGATTGTCCATGGACATCATATAAGCCGTGGGCTTATATGTTGTTAAGGACTTGTTTAAGAGTTTTATACGTATGCATGTACTTCTAGCTTCATTTTCATAACTTATACATGCATGACAAGTGAAATGAGTAAGGAAAAAGTTTAGAAGGGTCACATACTTACTTGTCTTAACAAAACGTGGAAATGACTAGGGATTAGGGCTTCTAGGTGTCGGCTCTTCTTACACGTGACCTAAGGAGGTCTTGGACTTGTCTTGAATGCTAAAATACCTTGTATACTTGCACTAAATGCTTGGTGAAGACTAAGAATAGGTAGAAGTAAATGCTTGATCTCGTCTAGGTGTTTTGTTGAGAGGATATCCGAATGTGAGGAGTGTAAGTGATATGTGAAGTTCAAATGTTTTCTAACTATCTAAATGTGAGATTGGGGGTGTGGTTTGGGGTATATACACGTCTAAGAGAGAGTGTATGCTAGATATGGTGAATTTGGATGTGTACTAAGTAAGTACAAGGTTTAATGAGCCAAGATGTACACTTGACCCCAAAATGCCTTATGCCGTCGCATGTTTAACAAACCAAGGGGACAAAGTGTGACTTGCATAGTGTTAGTGATAAATGGAAAGGTTGTACAAGCAAAATGGATGTGTGGTATGTTCTATCACACGTCTAGTGTAAAAGTGGCAGTGCTAGGTGTCTTATTTCTATTATGCATGCATAGCTAAGTTAGTACATTCTTTAAATGCCCAAAATTGTACATAGTGTCTTGGTTTTGGACATAAACCG
This sequence comes from Glebionis coronaria, assembly GCA_025667525.1. Classification (NCBI taxonomy): domain Eukaryota; kingdom Viridiplantae; phylum Streptophyta; class Magnoliopsida; order Asterales; family Asteraceae; genus Glebionis; species Glebionis coronaria. The sequence continues at coordinate 491,850,403 of CM046876.1, read as the reverse complement.
GCGATATTGGCTTAGTCAAGGGAAAAGGAAGTGTTTCAATAGTGTATGGTTTAATGAGATATGTTGTACAAAGTCTAGAAAGTCAAAAGTGTGATTGGTAAAGGTTTTTGGTATGTAATGTTATGTATAATGTATACATTCGACTAAAAAGTGAGTATAAGGTATTTTTATGTTTAAATCTTATGCCTAAGTATAGTTACTAGGAGTGCATGTATAGTATTGTGTGAGTAGGTTTAAGTCTAGGTTGATTTTGGTTAAGTTTGGGATCCTTGGTGAAAGTATGGTCATATTTGAATGAGAAAATAATTTACTTTATTAAAATGTATGACAGCTTAGTTTAAATAAGTTAGAATGGTTAAAGGTAATGTTTAATAATAAAAACAGTTGATGTCGTAACGTAATGTCATTCATGATGGGAGGAAAATATATATAAATATATATTTTAAAGCTTTAAAAATAATTCTTAAGTAAATGTTATTAGTTGTGATCATGAGTTTGGATTTTTATAAATCAATATGATGAGTGCTTATGATTATAAGTTCAGGTGACTTAAATGTCCCAAAAGAAGTGATTGTTTACTGTCCCGCATGCTCATATAATGTAGTCATACAAATGTGGCTGTTTCCTTATGATTAAATACTCATAATCATAATGTAATGCTATGTGATTAAATGTTTCCATGTTCTGATGATTAAAATAATGTATGCTTATGTATGATGCATATGATTGCTTAAAAGATTTCATGCAAAGGTGGTAATATATATACAGATATCATGAGGTGACGTGTACAATGATGACATAGTCAAAACCTGAAATTTACAGGTTTTACAACATTAACCCGTTATTTTTGCTTTGTCCTCAAAGCTTAAGATGACGTTACTACTCGGGTGAACATGTGTGGGTACTTAGCTCTAAATGAGTCTTCGCGTTCCCAAGTGAACTCAGGACCTTTCCTGGAGTTCCATCGTATCTTAACTAACGGGATTTGGCTTCGCTTTAGCTTCTTGACTACTCTCTCCATGACTTCCACCGGTTCTTCTATGAATTGAAGTTTGTCATCAAAGTGGACTCCCTCTAATGGCATGGCTAGCGGCTCATCCCCGTAGCATTTCTTCGGGTTTGAGACATGGAATGTAGAGTGTACCCGGCTCAACTGCTGGGGAAACTCTAGATGATAAGCGACTTCACCGATTCCGGCAATCACTTTGAAAGGTCCTACGTAACGTGGATTTAGTTTCCCACGTTTTCCAAATCGTACAACGCCCTTCCAAGGTGATACCTTTAGCATAACATGGTCACCTACTACAAACTCCATAGGTTTCCGTTTCCCGTCTGCATAGCTCTTCTGTCTATCCTGGGCAGCCTGAATTCGCTGTTTGATGAGAGTGATCTTCTCAGTCGTCTCTTGGATTAGTTCGGGTCCAGTCAGTTGAAATTCCCCCACCTCTGCCCAACATACGGGTGATCTACACTTGCGGCCATAGAGGGCCTCAAATGGTGCTGCTTTGATACTGGCATGGTAGCTGTTGTTGTAGGAGAAATCAACTAATGGTATATGTTCGACCCATCCTTTCCCAAAGTCGATCACGCATGCTCTTAGCATGTCTTCTAGGGTTTGGATTGTTCGTTCACTCTGACCGTCAGTCTGCGGATGATATGCGGTGCTCATGTCCAAGTTTGTTCCTAAACTTCGTTGGAAGGCTTTCCAAAAGTTTGATGTAAATCTACCATCTCGATCACAAATGATTAAGACTGGTATACCATGTCTAGTCACGATTTCCTTTAGGTACAACTTGGCTAACTTGTTTAGAGAGTCATTTTCTCTGATGGGCAGGAAATGAGCTGATTTTGTGAGTCGATCAACGATTACCCAAATTGTGTCGTTACCGTGAGATGAAGTAGGAAGTTTGGTAATGAAGTCCATGGTGATGTTGTCCCATTTCCATTTTGGTATTTCAGGTTGGACTAACAAACCGGATGGCCTCTGATGTTCTGTCTTTACTCTGGCACAAGTCAGACATTTCTTCACGTATGTGGCAATGTCTGCTTTCATGTTCGGCCACCAATATAATTTCTTCACGTCCTGATACATCTTTTCGGATTCGAGATGTATGGAGTACTTGGACTTATGAGAGTCGTGCATGATCACGTTTCTCAAGTCTCCGTAACATGGTAACCAACTTCTTCCGTGTAAACATAACATTCCGTCTGCTCTAACTTCCAACTTCTCCTTGCTTAGGTCAGTCCTAAGCATCCCTCCTATGTCTTCCTTACCGATATTTGCAGGCTTTTGTGCTTGGAGTAGAGCCTCTAATATCTGCTTAGGTAGATCCAAGCTAATGGTCATAACTAGGGCTCGAACTCTCATGGGAGGATCAGTTCCTTTTCGACTTAGTGCATCTGCAACTACGCTGTCTTTACCTGGGTGGTATTCGATGTCGCAGTCGTAGTCACTGAGCAACTCTATCCAACGATGTTGCCTCATGTTTAGCTCCTTCTGGTCTAGGATGTGTTGCAAACTCTTTTGATCAGTATGCACTAAGCACTTTGTTCCATATAGGTAGTGTCTCCAAATTTTCAAAGCAAAAACTACAGATCCAAGCTCTAGATCATGAGTAGAGTAATTCTTGCTCGTGCTTCTTTAATTGTCTTGAAGCATAGGCAATAACTTTCTGTCTCTACATCAATACAGCTCCTAAGCCTTTGTGTGAGGCGTCACAGTAGACAATGAAGTCTTCGTTTCCTTCTGGTAGGGCTAAAATGGGTGCTCTACACAATTTCTGCTTAATGGTTTGGAATGCAGCCTCTTCTTTTTCTCCCCAATCCATTTTATGCCTTTCTGAGTATGCTTCGTCATAGATTTAGCTATCTTAGAAAATCCTTCTATAAATCTCCGGTAGTAACCGGGATGACCTAAGAATTGGCGAATATCCTTTGGTGAATTGGGTGATGCCCAATCCTTCACGCATTCGACTTTCACGGGGTCCACTAGAATTCCTTTGTCATCGATCACATGACCGAGGAAATGCACTTTAGGAATCCAAAAATCACACTTTGAGAATTTTGCGTACAACTTCTCTTCCTTAAGTAATTTTACCACTTGAGCAAGATGTTCTCCGTGCTCTTGCTCATTCTTAGAGTAGATGAGTATATCGTCGATAAACACGATCATGAACTTATCCAGATAGGGTCTGCACACTCGATTCATGAGGTCCATGAATATGGATGGAGCGTTGGTCAGTCCAAATGGCATGACTTGAAATTCATAATGACCGTAACGAGTTCTGAAAGCCGTTTTTGGTATGTCCTCTTCTCTGACCCTCAACTGGTAATACCCCGATCGTAGGTCGATCTTGGAGTACACACTTGATCCTTGTAACTGATCAAATAAGTCGTCGATTCGTGGTAGTGGGTAACAATTTTTCACCGTTAACTTATTCAGTTCTCTGTAATCGATACACATTAGGAAAGATCCGTCTTTCTTTTTGACAAAAAGCACCGGGGCTCCCCAAGGTGAGGAACTGGGTCTGATAAAACCTTTGTCTGACAGTTCTTGAAGTTGTTCAGCGAGTTCTTTCATCTCGGTTGGTGCTAATCGGTATGGTGCTTTAGCTACAGGTGCAGCTCCTGGTATCAAGTCGATTTGAAATTCCACTTGACGAGTCGGAGGCAAACCAGGTAAGTCGTCTGGGAAAACATCAGGATAATCACGGACAATTGGTATGCCCTTGATTTGTTTCTTCTCTGGTTCTTCTTCTTTGTCGGTTTTTGAAATATGTGATAGAAAGATAGGGCATCCTTTTAGTATATACTTCTGGACTTTAGTGCATGAGATAACACTCAGTCTGGTGTCAGTTCTATCTAAATTTCCTTCTCCTCGAACAATTAGATTTTCTTTTCCCCATGTTTACGGACTAGCTTTTTTGTCGCACATAATGGTTGCGTGATATTTGGCTAACCAGTCCATACCAATGATGACGTCAAAACTTCCCAAAATTATAGGTATCAAATGAATGTCGAATGGATGATTTAGAAGATTTAAGGTACAACCTCTTAAAATAATGTTAGTTTTAATGATTTTACCGTCTGCTAACTCGACTCTGTAACAGTCGTCTAACAGTGTAGGTGTGATGTCTAGTAAGCTACTAAATTCTGTGGATATGAAACTCCTATCGGCTCCCGTATCAAATAAAATATTTGCATAGCGATTGTTTAGAAGGAACGTACCGGTAACCACATTGGAGTCGGGGTTGGTCTTGGTATCTCCTATCACATAGACTCTAGACGGTGCTCCTCCTCTGTTCTCGCTCCTAACTGCTCGTTTTGGGCAATCAGGCTTGATGTGCCCGATTTCCCCGCAACCAGAGCAACGAACTTCCCTACGAGCCATGCTACCGCTGCCAGTGTGCTGGCGGTTTCGCCGCTGTCCATTTCCGTGGAAGTTCTGACTGTTGCCATTGTGGGGACTGTAGTTGGTGCTGGAGTTGTTCCTGATGGCTGGAACATGGGTGTTGCCCTGTCCGGGTCTTCGGCATTCAGTAGTAGAGAAATGATGGAAATTGCACTTGGAGCACTTTGGCTTGTTGCCTGCATACGGTGGTGGTGCTGAGGAAACAACACTATAGATCTGGCCCAAGTTTTGCTTCTTTGGTGGTTGGGCCTGATGATGACTGCGGTAGTTCTCCTCAAATTTTCTCTTGTACTCAGTCTGCCTAAGCACATGATCACGTCCCCGTTTGTTCATCAGCTCCGTGGAAAATTCTATGGCACCCTCGACCGTAGTGGGTCGGGATGCGAGTACACTGTCATGAACAGAATCAGGAAGTCCACTGACGTACTTTTCTATTTTGTCCTTCACATCAGGGAACATCCGAGTACACATCAAAGTTAGCTCCTGAAAGCTCTGATTGTAAGCTGTGATGTCATGATTTGAGCATTTGAGGTTCCACAAGTCAATCTCTAGTTTCTTGATTTCACCACGAGGATAGTATTTCGTGGTAAGTCTTTCCTTAAATGCATTCCAGGTCATCCCATAAGCTTCATCATGCCCGAGGGTAGCAACTAGAGAGTTCCACCAGGTGAGAGCATGTTCCAAGAGGGTACAGGTGGAAAATTTCACCTTGTTTTCTCTGGTGCAATCACTAATGCGGAACACTGTCTCGGTCCTTTCGAACCATTGCATGAGTCCTACTACCCCTTCATTGCCCTTGAAGTAACTGGGCTTGCATTTCAGGAAGTCGGGATATGTACATCCTCTAGTAGTTCGATCTCTGGCATTCGAATTTTGAATGTCGCCCTGGTTTCCGCTGGGGTGTGTTTCCCTGGCGGCTAAGGCATCAGCAATGCCTTGACCGATAAGCACTCTAAGTTGTGCTTCTGAAATAGTCGTTGAGGGAGTAGCGTCAGGGTTCTGTCGAGTGACTCTTTGTGCCATTGTTCTATCATACACAAAGATGAGGATTTATTAGTTGGTCAGTAGGATTATTATATTAAGCTGCATGAAAATGGGTATGCATAGAATTCATAACAAATTGGATAACCTGTCAAGATTTCATAATAATATAAATTCAAACAAACAAGTGATAATATGTCAATACTGGTGAACATCAATAGGATACAAATACAACCAATCTAAGACATAGATACAACAATCCTGTCTGAGATAGTGGTACATATGTTTGTAGTACAATAAAAGATAACCTACCTACTAAGGTTAGGTGTTACATACGGATACAACTGAAATGGAAATACAAGTACAAAAGACCTAAATCATGCGAGCTGAGATGCAACTCAATGCTTGTCATGATGTACAAAGGAATCTAGCCTACACTAGTATGGCTGTCTGCAGGTGCGGGTGGTCCAGCTGGTGGTGTGGGTGCACGATCATCTTGCATGCGAATCATCGCTCTCCTGGTCTCTCGGGAGAATCTCATGGTCTCGAGCAACTGGTTCTGACGTGCAGTATCGGCACTCCATAGATGATCCGTCTCCACAATGAATCCCTGATGGCGAAGATCTGCCAGGTCTATGAAAGTCCGGAAGGTCTCCTCCTACGTGAGGATGGCAGCCTGGGTCTCGTACGAGTGACCCTCTAGTGAAGCTAGACGGTAACGGAGGTAAGCAACCTCATCCAACAACCAATATATGGTCCCCTGGGTCATACCCAGAGAACTCTGAGTGGTGTGTGACTCACTAGCCACGACACAGTAGAGAGAACTATATCTCTCCTGAAGTACGACGCGACCCTGCTGGTTCGCCTGTAGTAGGGCATGAATAAGTGCGGTATCCTGCGCCTGCGGGCCACAAGTGCGTCGACTTGTGCCTGTAAGGCACCAAGACTGGGCTGTCCAACTCCTGATCCCTCTCCTATCTCGAAGGTCGAGTCAGGAATAGAATCACGCCTCCTCTTGCGAGGTGGCAAAGCACTGGTGGGGTAAGAGCGATGCGCAGAAGGTGGTGGCAAAGGTGGTAAGGAAGGTACAACCTGATCCATCTCCTTAGGAGGAGATGTAGGTACTACTAGCAGTGGTGAATTAGGAGATACAGTAGGTGGTGATGGGGTAGGTGAATCTGAAAGTATAATGACTCCGTCTGGCTGGTCACCTCTGGACTCGGTGTCAGATGCGGGTCCAGCAAATACTAATGTCGGCGTTAATAGTGTGATGGTAGGAGCCATGAGCTCCTCGAAGGTAGTCACAATAGTAGGTGGCGTCATGATATATGAAAATAGCATTTCAAAGTTGAGTAAGTTTTTAGCTTACACAATTCAAAAAGTTTTAAAGTGCATATGCGATGCGGTTTATGTCTTTTAACTATGCTTGTTAAAAGTAGGAGTAGATACTTAGGTGATTTATTAACTCAAAGGTTATAAATCAGTGTGAGGTTAGTTCACATAATATGCACGCTCTATATGCTATATGCCTAACTTATAAAGGTTCCCCAAAAATCAACTTTCTTTTTATTTCATTGATTTTAAAATTTCAATTATAGTCCATTTTAAAATTTTTATTATATTTTAAAAATTTTATTATCGATCTGGTTCTCTATAACTATGCGCTCTGATACCATTTCTTTAACACCCCTTGATGGTCAAATGCAACGGAATAGTACTTGGGTGGATCGATAGCACACAGTAGTATATAGAGCAATGATCATAATAGTCATTTAAAACATATTACATGAACTAATTGTACACACTTAGTATTTTGTTTGTAAAATCACATTTATTATAAAACTGAAGTAAATATCCCAGCCCAATGGTAGACATGATGCTCCCTAAAATGTTGGAATTCAATGCATGAACCTGCTTTATTTTCCTGAGAAAACATATAGAGTAAAATGTGGGGGTCAACACGAAGTTGGTGAATTCATAGGTTTAGTTAAATAAATAAATTACTAATATGCCAAACACCACGATCATAGTAGGACAATCATAGCCCAATACTATAGTAGTTCCTACTGCCCTATAATAGAAGCTAGACAGACAGATGATGCTCAGTACGCCCATTTGGGTCTATCCTGATGTTGTTCCCTCAGTCCGACAATGAAATAAACCTGTTGCTTGGCCTAAGAGTTTCGTGATAGCAAGTCACGCAGGCCGGGTGTTGTCAATACCGGAATAGATCTATTCAAACATTTCGTGCTCCACTATTAACTATTACAGTCCACCGGTATGAGGCAAACAATAGGCAATAAATTGTTGTTGTCATCAGTGCGTGTTTTCATATTTAAATATATATAGTTTTTGTATGTTTTCTCCCCCAATTATAAAATAGTAAAGATGGGGCCATGAACTCACCTTAGTGGTAATGATGTGAGGATGATGTCACTGAATAAACTGGCACAGTATAATCACGAACTGGAGAAATTACCTAAGTAATTTTAAGTGCCTTAGTAAATGCAACAATAAAAATGCATGGTGAATGTACGGATGAAAATGCATGATCACTGATTAATAAGATATTACGATCGTTTAAGTGTTTTCACTTATAGTAAGTTGTAAATATATATATTTTTAGTTTCTAAATATATATATAAATTGTGTAGTAATAAGGGGGTAATAAATTAAATAAATAGATTTTTATATTATTTAATTTATTGTAAGAAAAATAAAATACTATATAATTTTCTTAAGGCTTCAAAAATATAATTAATGTGATTTGTCTGTTTATAAGGTTTCGCGAATAAACTTAGTAATTTATTTAATTATCCAAATGGCCAAGTTAGTTTATCAATAAAATAATTTATTAATATTTTTAATTAGCTTAAATTTACACTTGGGTCCTTGTTAGTATAACAATTTACCAAAAATAACCTTTAAGGTTTCGTCGTCGTTAGTCCTTCTCCGTTTTATTTATTTTCAAAAACGCCCCTAGGGATTATAAAACTTTGGGGAAATGACCAAACACCCCCCCTATGTCTCGGAAATAATTAAATAAGGGTTAGGGTTTGTTTTAAGTTCTAAAAATGACACTATTGGTCCTTGAAGTCTCAAAATATCCGAATATAATAGTTAGGGCTTGTAATAAGTTTCTAAATGACACCTTTGGTCCTTGAGGTCTTGAAGTATTTAAAAATAAGGCTAGGGCTTGTGATAAGTTTCAATAATGTCAATAATGACCATTGAAGTCTCGAAATATTTAAAAAGGGAAACTAGGGCTTATATTAAGTTTCCATAATGACACAATTAGTCCTTGTGGTTTTTGTTTAGTTCTTGGTTTAAAACAAATGCACCCTAAACTATCACAGTTGACAGTTTTGGTCCTTATACTTTTTAAAAGTCGCGAAGTATATATAAAAGTTTTACTAAGTTACATAATTGACCCTAACTTTCACCAAATGGCTATAAGTGCATGAAAAGTCTCCAAAAACAATTTTGGGCTTGACTGGCCCAATAGGGTCTCGGCTTGAATTATATGGTTCTAATGGGCTTGTTTAATTTACTTAATAAATTTTCCAAGTGGGCTAGTAACTATAATTTACTTATTGGGCTTATATCTAAATATTACTAGGCTTATAAATAAGTTATGGGCTTATTTACATTCGGCTTATTTATGGCTTATAAGTGAGCTTATATGACTCGGCTTATTTATTATTCTTAGGGCTTAAATGAGCTAGTTTATATGTTTCTAAGTCTCGGCTTATATAGATTTTTAGGGTTTCAATGACTTAGCTCATATAAGTTTTAGGTCTCGGCTTATATTAGGTTTTAGGGTTTCAATGTCATGGCTTATATAAGGTTTTAGGTCTCGGATTTTATAAGTTTATAGGCTTATATGACTAGCTTATATAGGTCTAGGCTTATATGACTTATGAGCTTATATAGGCCACGGCTTACATGTTTTATGGGCTTATATATGCTTATATGTTTCGGCTTATATTACATTTTATAGGCTTTTATGACTTAGTAATCTACTTAGGGCTTATACTGAGTTCTTTATGCATATTCTTACAAATCCTTATGGTTTTGAAGCAAGATTGTCCATGGACATCATATAAGCCGTGGGCTTATATGTTGTTAAGGACTTGTTTAAGAGTTTTATACGTATACATGTACTTCTAGCTTCATTTTCATAACTTATACATGCATGACAAGTGAAATGAGTAAGGAAAAAGTTTAGAAGGGTCACATACTTACTTGTCCTAACAAAACGTGGAAATGACTAGGGATTAGGGCTTCTAGGTGTCGGCTCTTCTTACACGTGACCTAAGGAGGTCTTGGACTTGTCTTGAATGCTAAAATACCTTGTATACTTGCACTAAATGCTTGGTGAAGACTAAGAATAGGTAGAAGTAAATGCTTGATCTCGTCTAGGTGTTTTGTTGAGAGGATATCCGAATGTGAGGAGTGTAAGTGATATGTGAAGTTCAAATGTTTTCTAACTATCTAAATGTGAGATTGGGGGGTGTGGTTCGGGGTATATACACGGCTAAGAGAGAGTGTATGCTAGATATGGTGAATTTGGATGTGTACTAAGTAAGTACAAGGTTTAATGAGCCAAGATGTACACTTGACCCCAAAATGCCTTATGCCGTCGCATGTTTAACAAACCAAGGGGACAAAGTGTGACTTGCATAGTGTTAGTGATAAATGGAAAGGTTGTACAAGCAAAATGGATGTGTGGTATGTTCTATCACACGTCTAGTGTAAAAGTGGCAGTGCTAGGTGTCTTATTTCTATTATGCATGCATAGCTAAGTTAGTACATTCTTTAAATGCCCAAAATTGTACATAGTGTCTTGGTTTTGGACATAAACCGGCGATATTGGCTTAGTCAAGGGAAAAGGAAGTGTTTCAATAGTGTATGGTTTAATGAGATATGTTGTACAAAGTCTAGAAAGTCAAAAGTGTGATTGGTAAAGGTTTTTGGTATGTAATGTTATGTATAATGTATACATTCGGCTAAAAAGTGAGTATAAGGTATTTTTATGTTTAAATATTATGCCTAAGTATAGTTACTAGGAGTGTATGTATAGCATTGTGTGAGTAGGTTTAAGTCTAGGTTGATTTTGGTTAAGTTTGGGATCCTTGGTGAAAGTATGGTCATATTTGAATGAGAAAATAATTTACTTTATTAAAATGTATGACAACTTAGTTTAAATAAGTTAGAATGGTTAAAGGTAATGTTTAATAATAAAAACAGTTGATGTCGTAACGTAATGTCATTCATGATGGGAGGAATATATATATAAATATATATTTTAAAGCTTTAAAAATAATTCTTAAGTAAATGTTATTAATTGTGATCATGAGTTTGGATTTTTATAAATCAGTATGATGAATGCTTATGATTATAAGTTCATGTGACTTAAATGTCCCAAAAGAAGTGATTGTTTACTGTCCCGCATGCTCATACAATGTAGTCATACAAATGTGGTTGTGTCCTTATGATTAAATACTCATGATCATAATGTAATGCTATGTGATTAAATGTTTCCATGTTCTGATGATTAAAATAATGTATGCTTATGTATGATGCATATGATTGCTCAAAGGATTTCATGCAAAAGTGGTAATTTATATACAAATATCATGAGGTGACGTGTACAATGATGACATAGTCAAAACCTGAAATTTACAGGTTTTACAACTGGTAGTGAAAAGGGTGGGTTATACTTTCTTGATGAAGGTAGGCCTATCTTAGATAAAAATGTTAGATGTTGTCAGATATCTAGTTTTCTTTGGCATAATAGGTTGGGACATCCTGCTGATCAAGTTTTGGATGTTCTTAGAAAAGATCATTCAAATATAAAACTTAAAGGATTAGAACCTTGTGATGTGTGTCACAAAGCAAAACAGACTAGGGAGTCTTTTTCTTTGAGTGACCATAAGACTAAACAACTTGATGATGTTATTCATCTTGATGTTTGGGGACCCTATAAAGTTACCAGTAGGGTTGGATTTAGGTTTTTTCTTACTATGGTTGATGATTATACCAGATCTGTTTGGGTGTTTTTATTAAAAAGTAAAAGTGAAGTTTTTGATTGTATTGAGAGTTTTTTTTAAATTCTTGATAATCAGTTTAATAAAAAGGTTAAAGTTTTCAGAAGTGATAAGTTTGCTGAATTTGTTAAGAATCATGGTATTATTCATCAGACCACATGTGCTTATACACCTCAACATAATGGTATTGTAGAAAGAAAACGTAGACACTTACTTAATACTTCTAGAGCCCACATGTTTCAGGGGGCATACCATTAAACATGTGGCATGAATGTGTGCTAACTACTACTTATTTGATTAACAGGTAACCTACTGTTGTGTTATCTGGTAAAAGTCCTTATAAATTGGTTTATAAGTCTAAACCTAGTATTCTCCATTTAAAAGTGTTTGGTTGTTTGTGTTTTTCTAATGTGTTAAATGTTTCTGATAAGTTTGAGTCTAGGTCTGAAAAATGTGTCTTTGTTGGATATGCTTTTGATAAAAAGGGATATAAACTGTTTAGTTTGGAAAATAAAAGATTTTTGTTTTCAAGGGATGTCAAGTTTTATGAAACTATTTTTTCATTTAAAAATGATGTGATTGGTAAAGATTTTGTTTTTTGTGAAAATGATGTTAATGATTTAATTTTTTAACATAAACAGTCATATACCTAGTGAATCTTATGATGAGAATAGAGATATTACAGGTAATAAGCATAGGCTTGTACCTAAATATAGTGTTATAACTAGTGACAGCACTGTAGATTCTAGTGGAAGTAAAAAAGGTGTTCATACTTGATGGAGGATCATAAAAATAAACTAGTTATTTAGTTTATTTGTGGTATCTTTTATTTAGTTTTCATATTTTGTGTTTATTTAGTTTTCTTATTTTGTGTTTTTGGGAAAATATTGTTATCTTTTTTTCTCAAGTTTAGTTTTTCTATAAAATTAGGACTTGGGTTTATTGTATTGAATTATTATTGAGATATGAATAAAAACACAGACTTGTAGTCTTTTGTTAATTGACTTGAATCCATGTTAGGGTTTATTGTTCAATTTTCACCCTAATAATCAGGCATTCGTTTGAATCAATGATTGTTGGAAGAGTTGTTTATGGTATTCTTTGTGAATCAACAGATTCAATTATTTATCCTTGTTTTTCGCTACATCAATACTGCTGATACATATGTTATTTCTGAGGTAGATAGATCACTTAATACTGAAACTGAGTCTAGTAGGAAGGACACTAGTAATGAGTATGCAATAGAAAAACTTATTTCTGAGGATATACCAGACACTATTAATGATGATGATAGTTCCTCTAAGATGAAGGTATAGATTCATTTGGTAATGTGTTTAATTGGTCACCAGAACCAGCAGCTGATAAAACTGTTAGGAAAACAAGTAGAAAAGTTAATTTTCCTTCTAAGTATAAAGATTTTGTGCTTAACAAAGATGTTAAATATAGCATTGATAAAGTTGTGAGTTATGCTAATCTTAATGTTGACAATTTTGTTTTTTCTACTAATCTTAATAAAACTCATGAGCCTTCTGTGATGGATAGAAGCTATGAATCAAGAAATGGAAGCATTACATAGAAATAATACTTGGGTTATTACTGATCTTCCTATTGGAAGAAAAGCCATTCCATGTAAATGGATATGGAAAGTCAAGTATAAGTCTAGTGGTGATGTGGAAAGGTTTAAAGATAGGTTGGTTGTTAAAGGATTTAATCAAAGGGAAGGAATAAATTGTTATTGTTAGATGTGTGCTTAGTCTTGCTGTTTGTAATAATTGGCCTTTATATCAGTTGGATGTGAATATTGCTTTCTTATATGGTGAACTTGATGAGGAGGTTTACATGAAACTATCCGAGGGATATGGTGATAACAATGATAATAAAGTGTGCAAACTAGTTAAATCTTTGTACGGATTAAAATAAGCACCAAGAAAGTGGAATGAAAAACTTGTTTATGTGCTTTTTGAAAATAAGTTTGTTCAAAGTCCTAATGATTTTTCATTGTTTATTAAGAACAAAAATGACATTTTCTTGGTATTACTTGTTTATGTTGATAATGGTATTTTTTTAACACAGATAAAGTATTGTACCGAGTTACTATCAGAATTTGGTATGTTAGGTTGCAAACCTTGTCGTGCACCTATTGAGGTGAATCCTCATAGTAAGAAACGTAAATACGAGTTTGGTGATGATGAAAAACTTAGTGATATTACCCCATATTAAAAACTTGTTGGAAAGTTGATCTATCTTACTATGACTAGACCTGACATTGCATATGTTGTGCATTGTTTTAGTCAAGTTATGCATAGTCCTATGAAGTCTCATCTGAGACTTGCTTTTAGAATATTGAGATATCTGAAAAATAAACATGGTCTTGGTATACCTTTTAAGAAAGGTGTCTGCAATACATTAAAAGTATTTGTGGATTCTGATTGGGCTAAATGTAAGATTACCAAAAGGTATTTAACTGGTTATTGTGTTTATCTTGGTGACAATTTAGTTTCACGAAAGAGTAAGAAACAAAGTTTGGTTTCTAGATCTTCTACTGAAGCTGAATACAAGGCTATGTGTAATGTTTGTTGTGAAGTGATGTGGATTCTTAAAATTCTTTGTGATCTTAAAGTGGATGTGATGTTGCCTGTTGATATGAATTGTGATAACAACTCTACCATCCAAATACCCATGAATCCTGTACTTCATGAAAGAAGTAAACATTTTTGAAATCGATCTATATTTTTTGAGAGAAAAAATATCTGCAGGTTTTATTAAACCTTTGAAAGTGAAATCTGAGAATAACACTGCAGATATATTTACAAAAGGATTATTGATTTCTGATCATAAAAAGTTTTAAAGTATGCTTGGTTTGTTTAATGGATTTGCAGGTTAAGGACTTAAGGGAGAGTGTTAAATATACAAGTCCTAAACCTGAAAGGGTTATTGTTGAAGGTTTATAAACATCATAACAATTATACAAAACCCTAAACAAGATCAAAGCAAACATATAGTGGAAGCGATTTAACAAGATCATAATAACACAATTATAATTAATCGAATTAGGGTTACATACCTTTTCGCTAAAGAAATTCCACAAGACGAAGAACGAATCACCAATTAGGGTTTATAACGAACACCACCAAGATATAGTCTAAAATAAAACTATATTACGATCTTGTACACACGTAATACAACGACCTAACCGTGATTCTAGCACGCGTAAACCGAGCTATAACGCTTGTGAATAATCTACCCAACAACCCTAGAGAGGGGATAGGACTAGATTTATAGATTAGTAAAAAAAAACCAAACTAATCCCCTAAGGGTGCGTCTGATTTGGTCGACCAAAAGAAAGAGAGAAAAGGGAGTGGAGTGAAGAATTATGAAGGCTAAGGGGTCCTTATATAGGCTTAATTATCTTGTATCCCAAGGAAACGAATATAAGGTAAGTTTTTCTTCTCCCTTCTCCTTAGTGTAGCCGACGGTTGAAACACCCCAAAGGGGTGTTCCGGAACCTTCCATTCTTCTTTCTTTTATTCTTTCTATATATTTCACAAACGCTCGTTAATACTTAACTCTTAATTATTTAATGATCGATAAAGTTATATCTCAGTTTAATTTAATAAATACATAAATATATATTTATTAAATAAATTAATAAATACAATAAATATATTTATTAAATAAATTAACTCTTTACGTATTGAGTGCAATCCCGTAATCTCGAGTTCGATCATATCACACGACTATTAAATATAAGTCCATAAACTTTTAGCTCCCACTTGGACATATTTCGAATATCATGATTACATTGACTAGCGTCTAGTTACACTAGCAATGCCTCTAGTACAACTCGAGTAAGGTCTCATGGAAAAACCGTTTAATGATTCATCATTATTATTATCCTTTTATTTCTAATACAATGTTAATAAGGATATGGATCTCAGTCATTCCTTTCATTAACCATTTTGTTTCTCGTTTCACAGATTCAACAAGATTACCAAAACAAATTTGGGTGTGGCCACACACACATCTTACTAATCCCACGAGGGGCCCAGCTGTATTAAACTCCAAAACGAACTTGGAGGGAATTAATTCCATATTGACTACAAGAAAAACTTATGAATTTTGCAACATCTTTGAAAATAATCCTTAATAGCTACCAGTTTCGTTTAGCGTTAGATTATTCCATAAAAACACACTAGATTCAAAAAAGTTTTTTGGTATCTCGGGTCTAAAGATAACTATTTATGATTTACTTGATGAAAAAGATCCACAAAGTAAAATCATATAGGTGGGATAAGTCCAATATTCAATTCATCGAATATCATCCAAAATCGATCAATATACTTTCAAGTATACTCTATCGCTAATTTGATTTGTCTTAGTTTAATAATATTCTTATATTATTAATCGACAACGGACATTTAGCATAACATTTTATTCAAGGATTAAAACATGTAAAATAGGATACAAAATTAGATAATAAGAATAAACGAAACTCAATTTTTATTTCATTATATAATAATGTCTTAAAATCCTTTATCCAAATACTAATCACAGATTTATTGCATGAAATCGCTAGCTAGTTGCAGCCTAATAGTCTTGGCATGCTTAACTACCTTTGGTCTAGGCAAAGCCTTAGTAAAAGGACCACCTACGTTATCATCTGTGTGAACTTTTATTAATTTGATTTCACGAGCTTCAACTTGTTCTCGTACGTAGTGATGTCTACGCTTAAAGTGTCTGGCGCCTTTAATGACTCCAGAATCATTGGCGAATATTATTGCAGCAACATTGTCACAATATATATCAATAGGCTCTTTTATTGAAGGCATCACTCCAAGATCTCCAATAAACTTCATAATCCAAACAGCTTCCATTGCAGCTTCTGAACCAGCCATGTACTCAGATTAAGTAGCATGCATTGCAATCGTTGTCTGCTTCTTGCTCTTCCAATCAACTGCTCCTCAATTTCCAACAAACACGTAACCCGTTTTAGACTTTGTATCATCTTTATCACATTGCCGGGACGTATCACATAAACCTGTCACATTTAGTTTTGTGTCTGGTTTCCCTCCAAATACCAAAAACATATCTTTCGTACTTCTCAAATACTTTAGAATATGTTTAACAACAGTCCAGTGGATCTTCCCTGGATTTTGTTGGTATCTACTGACCAAGTTCTGAGCAAACGCTACATCAGGCCTTGTACATCTTAAAGCATACATAATAGATCCTACAGCCGAAGTGTAAGGCACCTTCTGCATGTATGCCTCCTCTTCAGGAGTTGATGCATCCATCTCATGACTTAGATTATGCTTAACTTCCATAGGTTGAAATCCTTTTTTGGAATTATGCATATTATACTTCTTCAAAATCTTTTCTATATAAGCATCTTAACTAAGACCAATTAACCGTCTTTTCCTATCTCGATAGATCTTAATTCTCAGAATGTATGCAGCTTCTCCTAAATCCTTCATAGAAGTTTTTTTACCAAGATAATCCTTAACAACTTTAAGTCTTGGAATGTTACTTCCCATGATTAATATGTAATCAACATATAGAACTAGAAATACTACATCACTCCCACTAGCTTTGTGAAAGTCCCTTAATATGACAATTGTTGATAACTATAACTCTTATAACCACGAAACACAATGAAATACTTTTCAAACGCGTAATGCTTTATTAACTATTATAAACAAAGTATTACAAAGTCCTATGAATACACTCGTTGAATGACAACAAGAAATGAACCCTAGAACAAGTAAACTAGATTCGAGACTCAAGTTTACAAGGGAACCAATGAGACGTTGGTAGACAGCTGAGGGCTCAGCGGTTCCAATGTGAGAAAGAACTTAGATAAATTATCCAAGCACAAGGGTTGATTTAGTTCTCCTTTCTCACTCCTATTTATAGTGTACGAGGTTGCTTCCTTAGTGGGAGTAGTTGATACGTGTAAAACCCGCATGCTTTTACCATGAATAGTACCCCTAAGATCGTACGTACTAGATTAAAACTTTCCTATTATAGCATGATTACGTTTACGTGTTAGGATTTTACGTATTACGTACGTGTTAGAACACGATAAGTATTTATTACGCACGAACGCGCAATAATTATTTAACAATGATTAATCACGAACATGCGATCATGAAATCATGAACGTAATTAAATCACAAACTAATATTAATTACGTATATATATTTATTACGAGCGCGAATAAATATATTAGGTCACGGTTAATATTTAACGAGAACACATAAAACACGAACACAAATAAACACCAACGAACACTTAAATAACGAGACACGGAAAATGGTACGGGTACCCCATGTGGGGCCCCCTACCCGCGGCTACACCAACAACATGGGCCAAGCCCATCAAATTTTACAATGAAAGGGGGGTTATGGTAAAACTTTTTTTTCATTTTTCACTTTACAGTAAAAACATTAAAAACCTAAAAAGTTTTCCTCCTTTCTCCTTCTTGTCCTCTTTGGCCGCCGCATACAACACAAGAAAAGGGGGTGTTCGTTTGATTTTGATCTTGAATCTTGTACGTGTGTTCGTGTGTGTTCATCCTCGTTAGATCCATGCATTTGGTATACCTTTTTAATCCTTTTTCTTTTTGATTTGATTTAATAAAATTAAATAAGAACATGATGTTTTAAAAACCTAATTAAAAACATAAATCAAACATGTAAATGGTTATTGGGTAAATCAAAAAGGAGGTTTTTAGGGGTGTTTGTTTGGCCGGCGCCTAAACCAAACCCCAAGGGGGTCTCGGTTTGGCTAATAGACCACCACCGAGACTATATGGTCCCGGTTTGGTGGTGTGGGTCCCACGGTAGCAGCAAACAAAAGGGAACCCCGAAGTGGTTCGTGGTATGGTGTCGATTTCAGGTCCGTTTCATGGTTTCTAGTTACGATCCGGTTCATGGTTTATGTTAAGATTATTTTTTTTATATAATCATATGTTATAAATTAAATTAATAAAATATGACATGATTAATTTAATAAAACATGACTTAGGTTATAATTTAATTATTAGATCATGGAATTATTAACCTAAGTATTTATATTTTTCTAGACTTATAATTAATTAATTATTTAAAAACCATGGTTATAATTAATTAATTAACATGACTTAGGTTATATTATTAATAAGTAATAATACATGTTTTAACCTAAGTATTTAACTTTATTTAATTAAAAACATGATATATTTAATTAAATACTTTTAACCTATAGTTTATTTAAATTACATGTAATAATTAATAAACTATACATTATATCATTATGACTTATAATAATAATCAGAAAACACTTAAGCTTATATACTTAGCTTATTTAACCAGCTTATATCTAATTATGGAAACTTTCTATTTTTAGAAACTTATTTAATTAAGGCAGCTAATCTATTTATGGAAACTTTCTATTTATAGAAACTTATTTAATTAAGGCGGCTAATTTATTTATGGAAACTTTCTATTTTTAGAAACTTATTTAACTAAGGCAGCTAATCTATTTATGGAAACTTTCTATTTTTAGAAACTTATTTATTTTAAGCAATAATTCTATTTTTTGGAAACTTTCTATTTTTGGAAACTTTCTATTTTTGGAAACTTTCTATTTTTGGAAACTTTCTATTTTTGGTAACTTTCAATTTTTGGTAACTTTCTAATTTAGGAAACCTGCTATTTTTAGAAAGTTACTTATTATTACACAGTAAGTATAATAATACATGAAATACCAGAATAGACAGAATATAAGATAAACACAGTTTAAGGCTTAAAACAGTAAAACATGATGTGAACATATAAAATAAGCTAAGACATGATATAAAACCAGTTACGTATTTAGTAATCAGATACTTATTCACGTATGTATTTATGTAGCATTAGTGATACCGAAGTAGGATTTTCCTCAGTTCGTCTTCTTCGTTCACTGGACATAAGGTACGGATTCCCGTCCTTTCAGTATGGACATTCTTTCCTTATTAGGATTCCCCGTATGCAGCCAAATGTTTTCCCGTAGTATAAGTTTATATGTTTGATTTGCTTATGTTTAATTTACAATACCTATAGCCATATACATGCATGACCAGTTTCACCTAGTTATGGAGGTACCATGATGAGACTGCTTTTATACATAGTCTCATCGTCTAAATCGGGCTTAAAACGCTTAAAATATCTTTAAAACTGCCAAATATATGCTCGTGTTTGTTGCTTGTGTATTTTAGGTACGAATATTGAGGAAATGACAAAAAGATCACAAGAATCAATCAAAAACGAACACGGGAAACGAAGCCGCACAATGAACCGGACCCAAGTATAGAATTTACAAAAATGCCCTTGAAGTTTTGAAGATTGGCAACTTTAGTCCCTCATTTTTGAAGATTTGGCAAGATAAGACCTTGAAGAAATCATCATTGGCAAAAGAAGACCTCCATGTTTGAAGATTATACAAGTTATGCCCTTGAAGAGTCCAAAATATGCATTAATGGTCCTTGTTAACAAGCTTGAAAAGTTATTGTGCCAAAATTGACAAGCTGCCAAAGTTGTTTACAAAGGAATGAAGTTTTTTGGGCTATTTATTACAAAGTGAAGAAAGGAAGAGAGTCAAGGGGCCATATTTATCAAACACACAAACACACCACAGCCAATCAAACCCACACGTCACCCTCCTCCTCCACTCATATCACACCACCTCACCATCACACTCCACGTCTGATTTCCACCAATCAGTTATAAACTTAATTAGTTTATTAACTGATTTTTTCCCTCTAAACACAAAATTTAAATACTTAACCCCCAAAACCAAATCAAAACCCACCCTGCTATCATCCTAATCCCATAAACCCTAAAAACCTTAATCAGTAAAAACAAAGGGGTTTTTGATAATTGCTTCCAGAATGTTGATTAACCTCCACCCAAACCCATCCCCACTTTGATACCCTACCCAGACACACCCATGTGTCCTGTGGGACCCTCCCCTGCCCATCATTTTCGTCCCAAACCCCTAAACCCGACCAGATAAACGGCTAGATGGACTTTCTTGTTGCCAAAGGCTAAACCAACGTCCAAGATGAGTTCTTTACAACTGGAATCTTTCAAAATCACATGTGACGCATTTGACCAAGATTCTTCAAGCAAAGACCAAGGGCAACATTGGCATTTCATTACTAGGGTTTATGGCATTCTAGATAGTTCTTCTAGCTCTATTTAAGCTCCTCTCAACATGTGAGTAGGGCTGTTCAAGATTTTTCAAAGTTTTGTAATCCCTTTTTAAAAATTAATGAAAGTTGGTATTTGTTAAAAAAAAGTAATTCCTTTTCCTTTGTTTAAAAGTTGGTATTAGCTTGTGAAGAATCTAAGTTACATCATTTCTATTTGGTAAACATTGTGAAGTTTCAGTTTTCAAAAAGGTTTCAAAAAAGTTTGTTTTTAGGTTTTCAGAAATCCAAGATTCCATGAAGTGAAAGTGGATTGGGAATCTTGAGTTTCTGAAGTTGTTACTTGTTTCAAAAACGTGTTCAAAGTTTCCAAGATTGGATAAATCAGTTTTCTAAAAAGTCTGTTTTTCAAAGATTTTCCAAAAATCTTATTTCCTTATTTTACTAACACTTACTGTTTAATAAGCTAAAACCAATAAGCCTGATAAACTTATTGGTTTCAAGCCTATTAAACTTGTAGTGTTCTCTTTTGGTTGTCTGTTTTTGTGCAGGTTCAAAAACAAAGGCTATCATCATCATCATTCTGCACACCAGCAGTCACAAAGTCTGCACAAGCCCGGGCTTGTTTGGAGGTGGCTTTTCAGCCATTATGGGACCTGGTTGTGGGTCCCACAAGGTAAATCCCTTGAATCCTTGTTTTCAGTTTTCAAAAAAAATTGTGATTTATGTGATTTGGTGGATTTGTATGCAAGTTGTTTAAGTGTGTTTTATTTGGTTTGATTCTACTGTTTAGAGGTTTATATGCATGTTATAAGCTGTCTCAATCAGATTTGTGTAGGTTTGAATAGGTTTGCTTGGTTAATTTTGATTTTCAGTAAATTAGGGGGTGTTTGGATTAAGGTTTAACTTGGGTTAATTGACATCAACCTTGTTTGAAAACTTGTTGAACACATGCCTTAGGTTGTTATTAGGTGATATATGTATTTGGTTTTCAGTTGGTAAAGTTTAAAACAAAACTGCATGATAATCTTGGGTAAAAATAGCATAAATTCAGTAATCCATTGTTCTGCTTGTTTTGTGAGAAATTTTTGCCACCAATCTTGATTATCTGTTAGAGATAGGTTTAAGTAGGGTTTGAAATTTCTTATATGCTAGTTGGTAGGGTTGTATGCAAGATTTGAGGCCTTAAAATCCATCATTGTGCCATTTGCATCAGGACACTATTCATCAGAAACTTACAACCTTCACCAGTAACATTTTTGGTCATTTGTGTGTGATTTTGTGAAGTGACTTGCTTGTTTTTGTGATTAATCTGACTCCCTACACTCCACTGAGTGTAGGGGTGCCCCCATTGTCCAAAGAAAAGCTCAAATAAGCTTTCCTAAGCTTATTTGTCAACTGACCATTTATTTGCACTAACAGTGGGAACAAAGTTCCCCCTGCTAACACACAAGTTACCACTGCTACACTACTGGACAAACCCTAGCAAGTGTCACTATCAGATTTCAACATTTTTTGTCTTTAGTGCCTAAATTTAAGAATTAGGGTTTGAAATTTGTTCCATTATTTTTCTAATTTAATTTGTGATTTTTCAGTTTATTTAGTTTTTAATTTACTGTTCACTTAATATTTTTTAGATTAAATAGCTATTTTTAATTAACTTTTTACTTTCTATTTTTGTCTTTTAGTGACAAAAATACTTATTTTTCAGTTTTAAAATTTTTCATAGATTAAGAAAAATAATTTAAGATTTTTAGTTTAAAAAGTTTTTACTGTTTACTTTTTATTTATTTTTTAGAATTAATTTAGTTTAATTAGGGTTTAATTACAAACTGTTTTTGTCCTCTAGTGAAAAATTTTATATTTTTCAAACTTTTTCATTTTTCTACTGTTCTTTAGAGTAATTTAGGATTTTTAAAAGTGTCAAATTATTTTGGCATTATTTTATTATTTTTTATAATTATTTTAGTTTAATAATAGTTTTTAGTGATTAAAAAAATAGAAAAATAGTTTTTAAAGTTTAGGAAAAATACTTTTTAGTCTTTAAATAATATAAGTAACTTATTAGTTCAATAAAATAATATTTTGGACATTTTGATTAATTATATTTAATTTTAGGGCTTTAATTAGCATTTAAAATTGAATATTTAGATAATAAAAGGTTTTAAAATATTTTTGTTGGATTTTTATTCTTATTTGTATTATTTTAGACTTAGTTTTAACTTTTAATTAATTTTTAGGTTTAAAATTTTAATTTGTAGCTTTTTACGGTTTTACGTAAACGACTTTTTCGTCTTAGCTTAATCCGTCTTCGTAACCGTCATTCTCTTCTCACCCCATTTCTATTTTATTTTTCTAAATATAATCACAAACTATTAATCAATTCATTACACAACGCACTAGCCTCCTTGGGAAACGAACTTGAACTTATTTGGTCATTGGTGCTCGGTTTTCCTAAACCGACACTTAACGCTTACCACTATTTTGGTACTCTTTTCCTAAAGGGTATACAAAAACTCTACAATCATTTTGGCGCCGCTGCCGGGGAGGCGTGTTGTGTTTTGATTTGGCATTGTTGTTTTTATATAATAACCATAAATAGTATTTGTATTAGTAGCACTCTACTAATAGTATTATCGGTTTTTGGTTTTTGTGTGAATACTATTACTATAGTGTATACGTAGAACAATAAATACACAAGTACTCCAAATACGTGAGAAATCACAACCTTGACTTGGGAGGTCATTACCCAATCATTGTATTCGAATCTCAAACCAAAGAAAAAGGCAAAAATAGATAAATACTTTCGTGAAGCTCTATTTTGAAAAATACAAACTATAAGGTGGGTATAAGGCGGTTGTATTTCACGACCTAAAGGAAAAAGGCTCTTAAGTGCTTCGCGCCGCCTCGTTTCCTCCGCTTGCTTGTGCGTATTTTGAGATTGAAAGCTAATCGAGGGTTTTGCCGCCCAAAGTATTACTAAGTATCATATATATTTTCTTGGTTTCATTTGATTAAACCCTATTGAACGTTTTGGTGTTCCACCAACGTTCTAAAGTCATCGAAGGCGTTCACTTTACGTGATCGTTTTCATTCCTTGAGGCTTCTTTAATCAAGAGATTTGATTAAGGAGGAGATTTGTAGATTTGTGTCTACCTAATACATTCACCAAATTCCAAAAAGGTTAATACAATCAAAAACCCCAAAAAAATTGAAAAAATACAAAACACCAAAAAGAATCTTCTTTGCTCGTCCCCTCGTTGTACGTGACGTTTATGCTAACTCGTAATCAAGCAAGACGTGCACGTAAACGAAAGAACAATACTCCCACTCCCAATCTTTCTAGTGAGGAGTCTCCTATTGACGAACCCATTGTAAGAGAAGCACCAACCATGGCGAATCGAACTACGATGGAGTTACTTCAAGCACCCACCGAGGGTTATGGAGAGGCTATTGTGATTCCCGCTATCCTTGCGGAGAATTTTGAGGTGAAAACGGGTTTGTTGTCGATGATCCAAAACAACAAATTCCATGGTGATGAGAAGGACAATCCACACAACCATATCCGCCAATTCAATCGTCTTACCGCCACGTGCAAATTTAAGGATGTCTCGAATGACTCGATTAAGATGATGCTTTTTCCGTATTCCTTAGCGGGGCC
This sequence comes from Glebionis coronaria, assembly GCA_025667525.1. NCBI lineage: Eukaryota > Viridiplantae > Streptophyta > Magnoliopsida > Asterales > Asteraceae > Glebionis > Glebionis coronaria. The sequence goes on along the minus strand of CM046876.1, from coordinate 491,826,131 downwards.
CGCAAAAATTTGGTTAGAGAAAGAGCCACCCAATTCTATATTGACGTGGAAGGATCTCGTTTCAAAGTTTGTGAACCAATTTTTTCTGCCCTCTAAGACCACACATTTGAAAAACGAGATTTCAAAATTTTCACAAGAGTGTAATGAAAGTTTTTCAACGGCTTGGAATAGGTTTAAGGAAATGTTACATGAATGTCCTCATCACGGTTTTTCCGACTTGCATCAAATTGACACGTTTTACAATGGACTTAATGATCATGAAAGGGATTATTTAAATGCCGCCGCGGGTGGTAATTTTTTGTGTAAAACGGTTGAGGAAGCTTTGGTGATAATTGAAAATAGGTCTAAGGTTTATAGCCCTCGTAACACACTAATAACTGGGTTTTTGCCAAGTATGAAAATTTGTTCGTCTCGATTCAATTCGAATTGATTTCCGGTTAAATGTGTGACTCAGTTGTTTTTAGTTAAAGAAAAAGAGAAGTTGATTATCTAAAACTAATTAAAAAGTAAATGCGAAAAGTATTTAAAAACAAACTAAAGACAAGTTCAAATAATAAAAGTAAAACAAGGTGAATATTAAAAACTAAAAATTAAAACGATATTAAAACGAATATTAAAACAAATAATAAAACGAAATTTAAAGCGAAACAATTAATAAAAATAAATCTAAAAGCCGAAATTAACTATCGACTCGAAAATAAAGTTTACTAAATGAAAAATGAGAGAATAAAACTAAAATGGTACTTTAAAGCTAAACGAGGAAAAACCTAAAGCGGGTACTAAAAAAAGATAAAACTTGAACTTTACGTAAAAATATTAATTTTAAAATTGGAAGAAAAATTCAACTAAAAATACGCAACTTTCAAAAATAAAATCGGAACAACTTTCAGATAAAACTAGACAATTACGGAACAATACTAATAAATAAGCAAGCAGGCAGGCTAGCTGCTAGCCATCCTAGCTGCTCATTTTGGCGCCAAAATGGCCAAGCAGCCAGGCAAGTAGGTGGTTTTGGCCAAGCAGCCAGGCAAGTAGCCTATTAAATCAAAGTTTTGGGTTTTCGAGTCGCCTATAGGATCTTGCAAATTCTTAGACTTTTTCAAGTTTAGAAATCGCATTTTAAAGTTCCCTTGATAAACGACTCTCTAGGATCAATTATAGGAACTTGCGAAAAGTTCTTGTTCTTAACCCGTGAGAGTTAAGACTTTCGCGTTTTATAGCTCCCTATATAAAAGCCTAGCAAAACTTGACTTAAACACGTTAAGGATACTAGCTAGAGTAAACTTAGATAAGTAAACTCGGGTTGAGTCAAAAGATTCACAACGTTTGAAAACTAAAACCACTTTATTAAAGTTTTATTCTAATAAGGAAAGAAAATAACTATACAAAGGGAAAACTAATAGGCCAAAATATATCAAAAATTTTGAAAAATGTCGAAAAATTGATTTTCCGGTTAAAATGAGGACAAATACAAGGAAAAGACCACTTAACTTCGATAGAAGTCCCCCCTACACTTAAGATAAACATTGTCCTTAATGTTTAAGCATGTGGGAGTAAACTCCCCTACACTTAGGACATTGTGCACTTTGTTTAAATCTCGCTAAGGAAAGGACAACTAAAGAGATTCCTATTTTAATATTGAGAAAATATAAAATAGTGAATCGAAAAGAGTTTAGGATAGAACCGGGAAGAAGTGAACACAGAATCACGGGTCGTCAAGAATCATCAAGAGTGGATCATTGAAGCTCGAATTCCTGATTAAGAAGTGAGGAGAGGAAATAGCAAACCAAAGGGTCTCCTCTACACTTATGATAAAGAAAGCGAAAAGATAGATGCATGGGTTGCCTCCCAAGAAGCGCTTGATTTTTGTTAACCGATTCGTGAGCCTGACTCGACCTTGATTATCAACGGAAGAAGCATGAAATATATCCACCAGGATCAAAGACATAGTTTTCGTCCATCATATAGCACAAGCTTAAGGCGAACAAGGCAAGCCAAAGAAGAGTAGGCAAGGTTCCCTTAAGCAGCGATGGAGCACGGTGGAAGCAAGGTTGAAGTGGTGCAAGCAGATTTCCATAAGCTCCAAAGATATTTCCTTTTATTTCATCAGGTGGATACTGAGATGGCTGCAGGATATCAATACCGGGGTCGAACACCTTTTCCTTTAGGGGAAAATAGCACTCAGGCTCAGCAGAGTGTGAAGAAGATCCGCGAAGAAGCACAACCTCGTCCTCAGAAGAGGGACAAAGAGGTGTTAAATCATATGTGTTGCGGATATTGGTGTCGACCGTTTTCTTCTCCTTTGAAAGAATGTTCTTCAAATTCAAAGTAGGATCAAGACGATAATCTTCAAAATCATAAGGAGGAGCATCACTCTCATGAGGGAAGTAAGTATTGAGAAACGTAGAGAAGTCTTCCTCAAATGAGTAATCGTCCAAAGTAGGATCGAGTGATGGCGGAGGATCTTCATCATGTGAAGAATCGCTCGAAAGAGTATCGGCCTCATCGAAATCATCATATGTGGGCAGATCGGGATACTCAGAAGTACAATCATCAAAATCATCCGAATCTGAGCTAGAATCATCATCATCATAAGCATCAAAGACCGGTGGAGAATCATAAATGGGAGAAGGTTCCAAATTGGGGCGAGAATCATCCACATTATCATGAAAGAGTGGATTATCATTGCAAGACTCGAATAGAGGATTGTTGTAGACGACGAAGTCCTCATGCACATTAATCATATTCACTGATTCTCGGCCTCCAAAGGATTTGCCTGTAAGCTTCCCCATTTTAAAAATTTGTGAATCATCCCCGACTCGTAAGATTAACTCACCTTCGGCCACATCAACTAGAGCTCGTCCGGTTCTCAAGAATGGCCGACCAAGTATTAAAGGAATACGAGGGTCCATTTCATAATCAACTACGACAAAGTCGCCGGGAAAGTAAATGTGCCAACTTTGATGAACATGTCTTCGGCTATACCAACGGGGTAAGCGAGAGTGCGATTTGCAAGTTCAAGAGTCATCTTTGTTGGAGTGAGGTCGGGTAATGATAGTGTTTTCCAAACACTCAGTGGCATCAAATTAATACTGTCCTCGTGATCAGCAAGGGCAGTAAATTCTTCAGTTTTGTTGAACACACAAGGCAACACAAAACGACCGGGATCTCCAAGCTTTTCCGGAAGTTCTTTAAGAATAACTGCAGAGCAGTTTTCATTTAAGCGTGTGTTGGCGAGTTCAATCAGCTTCTCCTTCTTGTTAAGCAATTCCTTAAACGCTTTAACAAATTTGGGCATGTGGACAAGTGCTTCAAGAAAGCTAATGTTGAAGTTCATTTGAGAAATCATCTTCACATAGCGTGTCACTTCAGAGTCATCCTTAGTTAGCAGTTTGGTCTTGCCTAAACGAGAAGGATAAGGGATATTGGGTTTGGTTGGTGAAGGTTCAGGTGTAGCAGGTAGAGGTTGAGATGTTGAAGGGTCCTTCCTAGAGACATCGTCATGACGAGGCAGAGACGGTAATGGTGCACTAATACTAGGTGTAGGAGGAATAGGGATAAATGGTGGTGGAGGAGGTGTAGATGATGGGGGTGGGATTGGTGGATCGACAATGGTAATTCCACTACGAGTAGTAATAGCACTCACATTTGCTCGCGGATTGGTGACGGTGTTTGAAGGTAGAGAACTCGAAGAAAAAGGTTGAGCAGCGGGCAAGAAACTAGCAAGCATATTCTTCAAATCATTTGTTTGATTGCTGAAGGAGGATTGAATATTATCTCGAAGCTCGGATCTAATCTCATTTCCTTGCTTTGTGATATCTCCTTTAAGATTGATAATTTGGCTCTGCAGATTCTTGATTTGCTCACCTTGGGTTCTCATGATGGCTTCAACATCGGGATTAATGGGTGGGGTTTGTTGGGCGGGTGGGTGATAAGGATTAGAAGTTCTTGGTGGGATTTGGTTGCTTCTATTGTAGTTGTTGGCGGGGTTTTGGTTTTGAGGAGAAAAACCGGGTGAAAGGTAGTTGTTGGACCGGTAACTCAGCATATTTCTATCCCCTTGAGGTCGAGCTTGGTAATTTTCCGGTGAATAATTACCATAAGCTGCATACACATTTTCCGGATTTCCTTGAGTCGAAGGACAATCGGTGTATGAGTGAGGACCGCCGCATGTTTCACAAGGATTAGCAACCGCTTTAACTTGTTGTTGTTGTTGGTTTGAAGCGAGAAGCGTAATACTTTTGCTCATTTCAGTCATCATGCGGGTGAGTTCGGTCATTTCAGGGTTTGCTGAGGTTGAAGAAACATTGACTCTCGGGTTGTTCCTTGAAGAAGCTGAGGAATCCCATTTTTTGTGGTGAGTAGTCATGTTCTCAATTAGCTCTCTACACTCCTCGGGTCTCCTTTTCATGAATGTGCCACCGGCGGCTGCATTGATCGTATCACGATCTCGAAAAGTCAAACCGTTGTAGAAAGTATCTATTAAGGTCACAGGGAGCATATTGTGGTTTGGACAACGATCAATCAAGACATTATATCGCTCCCAAGCATCAAAAAGAGATTCATCAGGGTCTTGCATGAAACCGCTGATTTGATTGCGAAGGCTTGTGACCATGGATGGTGGAAAGTAGCGCGATAAAAAGCGTTGAGTCATGTCATCCCAAGTGTGATTAGAATTCTTCTGGAGACGATCAAACCATTTCTCGGCATGATGCGATAAAGTATGTGGGAAGAGTTTTAGGCGAAGAACATCCATTGTGGCACCAGGCAACTTCATGCTTTGGGTGATTGTAATGAACTTGTCGAGGTGTTTGTTGGCATCATCATCAGGCAATCCATGGAATGGGTTAGTTTGTACTTGCTGAATCATGTGGTGCTTCAACGAAAACTCAGGAGCGTTGATTTGCATCGGCGCAATCGGTCCTCCTCGTCCAAACATGGTAGGTTGACAAAGCTCTTCCATGGTCCGAAGATCGGGTTGTGGAAGAACATTGTTGTTATTATTGAGATGCGGTGGAATATTGTTGTTGTTAACACCTGACATAGCTAAATCTTCTTGAGTCTCGAGCTCTAGATAATTAGATCTAGTACGCATACACCTGAAAATGGAAAAGAAAAAGAAACCAAACACAAAGACAATATATATACACAATAAAGATAAAATCTTTTTGGATTTTTGAAAATTTTAATTTTTATGGATTTTTGTCAATTTTTAATTTTTTTGGTTTTTTTAATTTTTTTTTTGTATGTAAGAAAAATAACGCTCACAAGTGAACGGATCCCAAAAAGCAACGCGTCTCTCACAGAAAACCGTTAATCTTTACGAAAAGAGCCGGCAGCGGCGCCATTTTAATATTTGGGTTTTTGCCAAGTATGAAAATTTGTTCGTCTCGATTCAATTCGAATTGATTTCCGGTTAAATGTGTGACTCAGTTGTTTTTAGTTAAAGAAAAAGGGAAGTTGATTATCTAAAACTAATTAAAAAGTAAATGCGAAAAGTATTTAAAAACAAACTAAAGACAAGTTCAAATAATAAAAGTAAAACAAGGTGAATATTAAAAACTAAAAATTAAAACGATATTAAAACGAATATTAAAACAAATAATAAAACGAAATTTAAAGCGAAACAATTAATAAAAATAAATCTAAAAGACGAAATTAACTATCGACTCGAAAATAAAGTTTACTAAATGAAAAAGGAGAGAATAAAACTAAAATGGTACTTTAAAGCTAAACGAGGAAAAACCTAAAGCGGGTACTAAAAAAAAGATAAAACTTGAACTTTACGTAAAAATATTAATTTTAAAATTGGAAGAAAAATTCAACTAAAAATACGCAACTTTCAAAAATAAAATCGGAACAACTTTCAGATAAAACTAGACAATTACGGAACAATACTAATAAATAAGCAAGCAAGCAGGCTAGCTGCTGGAAGCAGCGCTCATTTTGGCGCCAAAATGGCCAAGCAGCCAGGCAAGTAGGTGGTTTTGTCGGAATGTTGAAAGGAATTTCTATCGGAATGTGTTTTTTAAGTGATTCTATCGGAATGTTTATAAATGGTTCTATCGAAATGTGCTTTTTTTTATTTTAATTAAAAACTGTCGCAATATATTATATTAACAAAAACTGTCGGAATGAAACTAAAAGAAAAGTATCGGAATATAGAAAAGATTGAAACCATCAGAATGTGGCTATTGAAAATTGGGCAGCACTTCGTCGCAATATACCTTAAACTCCGTCGGAATATGCGATCGCAATGAGTGATCGCAATCCCGATCGGAATAAGGGAATGAGAACACAAGCTATCGCAAAGTAGAACCCCCTTTGGGTTATTGCGATACAATCAAGCAAACCTATCGGAATGAGGCGTCGGAATGTGTAAAAATCCAATATTGCGATGGAACACAAAAAATAATCCGAAAATGCAAATAAGCTAAAGTTCATTAAGCACTATCAATAAGCACACTAAACCAAAACTTGAACAATTTAATAAGCATAAATTTGGAAGCTTTTAAAAGACGAAATTCATAAACTTTATAAAAATACAAAATAAGAAAACAAAACAAGCAAACTTTTAAAAAGATAAAAACTTTTTAGAAAACTTTAAAATCAAATAAGCTAAACATAAAATAAGCCAATAAGATTGTCAAACTTATAGCTTAATTCGTATAAAAGCTTAGATGGAAATCGAAAGACAAACTTTTTAATCAAATAAGCAATGGGATTAAGCAAAAGATTGCTTAATCCGAATTTGTAACAAACCAAAAAAACAAGAAAAGTAGAATGAGAAAGTTAAAGAAAAGCTTAATTAAAAGTGAAGATTCAACAACAAAATTAAAAACACTTACTTGAATTAAAGGAATTAAAGTGCAAGACAATTAATTAAAATGACATGAAAAATAAAGTTGCAAGAAATGAAAATGGAAGAACTAGATTGTCAAACTAGCCAACAAAACTAATGAAATGAAAATGAGGGGTATTTATAGGAGATTAGAAAGGTGTTTAGAGGAAGCTTCCTCCCCTCCTTCCTTTCTTCTTAATTGCATCTTAGTCCTTTTCTTCTTAATCTTTTGTTAATATTGGAATTTAATGACTTATGGCTCGGGAATTCTTTAAACTCGTCTTTTAATTCTTCAATAAATAAGACTCGAGTTCTTCGGCTTTTTGTAAACTTCCGTCTTTTGACTTTTTCTTCGATAAATCCTCAGAATTGGTCTTGTACTTCCGTTCTTTTTGCACTCTTGACTTCTCGACTTCATCTTTCATCTTTTTCTTCAATAAAAGCCCGTGAATGCCGTGTTTTCTCCACTTTTCACAATTTCGTCTTAAATCACAACAAAAACACAAACCACGCATACTTCCGACATAAAAGACATAAAATACACGTTTTGGCTCGGTTATTATTGTAATTAAGTGGTGAAAAGGATGGGTGTTTACACACCTATCACACACCGAGTGTTTCCAAATTGGGTTCCTCATCGTCATCATCGTCTCGTAGCATTAATGCCTTGCAAGATGAAGAAAATGAGGAGAATCGGTTTTTTGATAGATTTGCTAATCTTATTATTTTCCATTGGAAAGCTCAAGAAGCTTCAAATTCCGCTTCGGTTAAAGCGGTTGCTAAGAGTTGTTTGTCTTGTGGTGGAGCTCATGATCTTTTCGAGTGCATTACCGCGGATGGTAACACTTCGAGTGCTTATGTAGCCACGGGAACTTATAACCAAAACGGTCAAGGTTCCCGCCAAAATCAAGCTCCACCAAATCAAAATGCTAATAACTATCGAAACAACAATCTAGGTGGTAATTATCAAGGCAATCAACGTAACTACAACAAGGGTAATTATCAAAGTGGAAATGGGCAAATTTCAAACCATAACCAAAACCGTGATTTTCAAACTACCACACAAGGTTTTCAAAATGATCACACCAAAAATCTTCAAGGAGAATTTTTTAATTATGCTAAAGCAAACGATGCTAAGTTTGATAATATGCAACGTGAAATGGTTAGCTTAAGATCCGAGTTGAAAAACGAGCTAAAAAACGAACTTGCTAATGAACTTAAGACTCATGCTAATAAAATGGAAGGAAATGTTCAACGAATCCAACAAAATCAACAAAAAATGGAGCAAGGTCAACATGAGATTAAGCAAGAGTTGTTAAAAGCGGATGCTAGGCAATCTAAGTTTGAAGACCGAATGGGAAAAATGTTTGAAGCTATCATGTGTAAACCTTCTTCTTCGGGTGGTCTTCGTAGTGATACCATCGTGAACCTGAAAGGAGAATTGAAGGTTATTACTACTCGTAGTGGTAAAACTTTCAAAGAACCCATTTCTCGTCCAAGTACTTCTATGGAGAAGGAAAAAGAGAAAGAACCCGAGGTGGTGGTAGAAAAGGAGCAAATTCCAAGCCCTCGAAGTACCGCTCAAACCACACCTACGGTTGAACCAATACCAATAGTGGAACCCGAGATTCCAAGGCCTTTGCCTATGCCCCAATCCACACCACCCTTACCTTACCCTTCAAGACGAAACAAGGAAAAGGCACAAGAACGAAATAATTATCAATTTGAACTTTTTATGAAAATGTTTCGTGACTTGCATTTTAATATAAGTTTTGCCGACGCCTTGGTCATGATGCCTCGATTTGCCGTGAACTTCAAAAGTATGTTGAATAACAAAGAGAAATTGCAAAAATCGTCTAGTTGTTCATCGGTTTTTCTTAGCCGCATACCTCAAAAAGTCGGTGATCCCGGCAAGTTTTTAATCCCATGTGCTATACAAGACATGGAGGAATGCTACGCCTTGGCCGATCTTGGTGCTAGTATTAATTTGATGCCTCTTGAGATTTTTAAGTCACTCAATCTTCCCAATCTCACTCCTCCAAGAATGTCAATCGAAATGGCCGATCATTCTACGATTCTAGCTTGTGGACTAGCCGAGGACGTCTTCGTGAAAGTTGGAAAGTTCTACTATCCCGTAGACTTTATTGTTGTTGATATCCCCGTCGATCCTAAATTTCCTCTAATTTTAGGTCGATCATTTTTGGATACCTCGAGAGCACTTATCGATGTGCATGCTAGGAAAATCACTCTTCGTTTCAATGAGGAAGAACTCGTCATTAATGCAACTCAAAACTCCACACTTTCTCATGTGTATTCTATCACGTCTTTGAACAATGTTAGTCCCATAAAAACATTTGCAAAAAGATTCCAAAAAGAGTTTTAGGAGTTGATGACAAAAACGATTTTCCGTCCCCTCCGCTGGTGGAGGATAAGAGTGTTAAGCCTACGATTCCAATAACGAATGATTCTTCGGATGATGAATATGTTAATCCCGATGGGGAAGTTTTCTTTGTTGACAAACGTTTTGAGAACTTACCACCACCTAAACCAAAACGGTTTTCAAATGTGAGAATTTTTAGTGTGACTAATATTGCTTTAGAAACACAAAATATTTTTGACATAATTAAGTCGGGTTTTCATAAGGAGAGTTTAAAAGATGAAAAAGGAAAAGATTTTGAATTGAATTTAAAAGATTTTTTCACAACTCTAACTCCGTCATCACCACGTGTATTGAGTACTACAAACTCGTCTTCTCCTTTTGACGATGCTTTGTGTGGACTTAGTGTGGGGGTAGCCCCTTATGTTCCCTCCCCTTTCTCCACCGAGGACGAGATATTTGATCCCGGAATTGCTTATAAAGCAAAATCTCGGTCTTCCACCGATGCAATAAATGGAAAATCTTTCTATTTGATTGGTGCGAGTCTACCTCGAGTAGCTCATGGTTTTTATGACTTACCCATTGTCCCACCCTTCTATTTCTTCTCATCTATTTTCTTTAAACCCTTTGGGTTTGTGTTGACACACGATGAAGTGGCGTTGATTTGTTTTTCCAATGAAAACGAGAACGCCATCTTCGATCCCGGTATTTTGCACCATCAAAGGACTTAGTCCTTAATACCGGTTGTTTTTGGGCCTTGTTTATCATGTAAGCCCCACTAAAAATTGACCATACCATGATTATCCCTAAATGATCACATTTATGGGGATTCGAGTCGAGCTTTTGACTCGGTTATCAAAACAAGGTGCCTCGTGGGGGAGACCCATGCTTATCCATGTACATATTATTGCTTTCTAATTAGTTTAATGTGAGGGGATTTGTGCCCTTCCAACCTTTGTTCCGTGGTTGTTTGTGCATTGTGGTTTTTAGATCATTATCTTCACGATTGGAGCCTCTCGTGTTCGTTTTATGGGAGCACTCGATCGTTTGCTTTGAAGACTTTCTCAATATCCATATGATATATCCTTTGATGTTATAACCTTAGGTTATTAGCACACTTCATAAACGGCTATTAATTTATTGGTTACACCCTTTCCATGCTAGATTAGGCATTCGACTACGTCTCTAGTATGGGGGTGTTTGCACCCCTAGACTCGAAACATTGAGGACAATGTTTAACTTTAGTATGGGGGGGGGGGGGTGAATAGATACTTGCCTTGCCAAACCGTCACGCTTTCCAAAGTTTATCTTTTTGTTTATCGTTTTGTTGCAAAATAAGGCTAAAAATGGCCAAATTTTAAAATTTTTCTCATGTTTTATAAGTGTTTGAAGACACGAATGTAGATTTTCCGATGGCGAGAATAAGAGTAATTTTTGACTCGACCGTGCGTGTTGAGCACTTAGCTTTGGTTCCTTAACTACACATTAGGCTAAGTCTCTTAAATGAGGACGAGAAATGATAGGGTTAATTATAAGTTACTATGCTAAACGTAGAGTACTCGTATTCTTTCAAAAACTCATGTGTTCTCGTTGTTTGCTTATTCTCCCTTCGCTTGTAAATATTTTTTGCTTAATAAATATTGACTTAGCGGTTTAGTTAGGATTGTTGGGTTTCTAGTCTTTTCTAGTAGCTTCCGTGTAATTAAATTGGGAAGACATTAAGGTATCGTCAGCGTCACGGTTTTGAAGTATTGGCACCCGAATAATCGAAAGCTTCAACCAATAATAAGATTTCAAGTGCTCACCTAAATCTAGCAAACAATTTGAAGCCCCATAAGGCCGAAAAATCTATGCAAAATTGAAAGTGAATCAACCTTAATCTTCGAAGCTTTAAAGATCCAAAATTCGCCTTAGCGTGAGGATATACGTCTTTGGCTAATAAAACCACCGATGAGGCGGATAATAAAAGGCAAGGCAAGACCGAAGTCATAATAAAAAGCTTCATGGCGAAGTTGAATAAAAGATGGAGGTAAACCAAAGATAATAAGGCCCTTCCGTTAGGGGGCGTATAAAAGTCTTGGTAATAAGTCTCATGTTCAAAACCGTTATAAAACCGTGTTTATCGATTCTTCTTGTCAACTTAATTTTTTGACATCTTGTCTATTAGGAGGGGTTATTGATTTGATGGTCTTGGTTACACCGTTAGGACTCTATTTTTAGACTTAATCTCTATTATCACATAAGTCAAACAATGTATCCTCGTGAGACATTCAAGACAAAATAAAATATAAGAGCTACAACTTAGGAATAATGGGAGGATAAGTACGTGATTAGGACATATGAGTAGTGTTAGCATTACTAACTTATAATGACGATGATCTCGTTGCACGCTTGGCATGGAATTAGGGTGAAAATCGAGGACGATGAAATTATTTCTAACGAAGCATTCACGTGTTCTTATTCTATGAACCTAAACGTCATATTTTGCGATGAAAATCATACATTATGTCTAAAACGCAAGTAGTAGCAATAGTAGTAGTGTAGCTAGTTTATCATTCAATAAAGTGTATAAAAATGAATTTCGGAGATGCTACGATACTTTATTCTAGCATTGCGTGAGGGCACGACAATGGTTTAGTATGGGGGAGTGATGAGACTGCTTTTATACATAGTCTCATCGTCCAAATCGGGCTTAAAACGCTTAAAATATCATTAAAACTGCCAAATATATGCTCGTGTTTGTTGCTTGTGTATTTTAGGTACGGATATTGAGGAAATGACAAAAAGATCACAAGAATCAATCAAAAACGAACACGGGAAACGAAGCCGCACAATGAACCGGACCCAAGTATGGAATTTACAAAAATGCCCTTGAAGTTTTGAAGATTGGCAACTTTAGTCCCTCATTTTTGAAGATTTGGCAAGATAAGACCTTGAAGAAATCATCATTGGCAAAAGAAGACCTCCATGTTTGAAGATTATACAAGTTATGCCCTTGAAGAGTCCAAAATATGCATTAATGGTCCTTGTTAACAAGCTTGAAAGTTATTGTGCCAAAATTGACAAGCTGCCAAAGTTGTTTACAAAGGAATGAAGTTTTTTGGGCTATTTATTACAAAGTAAAGAAAGGAAGAGAGTCAAGGGGCCATATTTGTCAAACACACAAACACACCACAACCAATCAAACCCACACGTCACCCTCCTCCTCCACTCACATCACACCACCTCACCATCACACTCCACGTCTGATTTCCACCAATCAGTTATAAACTTAATTAGTTTATTAACTGATTTTTTCCCTCAAAACACAAAATTTAAATACTTAACCCCCAATACCAAATCAAACCCCACCCTGCTATCATCCTAATCCCATAAACCCTAAAAACCTTAATCATTAAAAACAAAGGGGTTTTTGATAATTGCTTCCAGAATGTTGATTAACCTCCACCCAAACCCATCCCCACTTTGATACCCTACCCAGACACACCCATGTGTCCTGTGGGAACCTCCCCTGCCCATCACTTTCGTCCCAAACCCCTAAACCCGACCAGATAAATGGCTAGATGGATTTTCTTGTTGCCAAAGGCTAAACCAACGTCCAAGATGAGTTCTTTACAACTGGAATCTTTCAGAATCACATGTGACGCATTTGACCAAGATTCTTCAAGCAAAGACCAAGGGCAGCATTGGCATTTCATTACTAGGGTTTATGGCATTCTAGATAGTTCTTCTAGCTCTATTTAAGCACCTCTCAACATGTGAGTAGGGCTGTTCCAGATTTTTCAAAGTTTTGTAATCCCTTTTTAAAAATTAATGAAAGTTGGTATTTGTTAAAAAAAAGTAATTCCTTTTCCTTTGTTTAAAAGTTGGTATTAGCTTGTGAAGAATCTGAGTTCCATCATTTCTATTTGGTAAACATTGTGAAGTTTTAGTTTTCAAAAAGGTTTCAAAAAAGTTTGTTTTTAGGTTTTCAGAAATCCAAGATTCCATGAAGTGAAAGTGGATTGGGAATATTGAGTTTCTGAAGTTGTTACTTGTTTCAAAAACGTGTTCAAAGTTTCCAAGATTGGATAAATCAGTTTTTAAAAAGTCTGTTTTTCAAAGATTTTCCAAAAATCTTATTTCCTTATTTTACTAACACTTACTGTTTAATAAGCTAAAACCAATAAGCCTGATAAACTTATTGGTTTCAAGCCTATTAAACTTGTAGTGTTCTCTTTTGGTTGTCTGTTTTTGTGCAGGTTCAAAAACAAAAGCAGTCACAAAGTCTGCACAAGCCCGGGCTTGTTTGGAGGTGGCTTTTCAGCCATTGTGGGACCTGGATGTGGGTCCCACAAGGTAAATCCCTTGAATCCTTGTTTTCAGTTTTCAAAAAAAATTGTGATTTATGTGATTTGGTGGATTTGTATGCAAGTTGTTTAAGTGTGTGTTATTTGGTTTGATTCTACTGTTTAGAGGTTTATATGTATGTTATAAGCTGTCTCAATCAGATTTGTGTAGGTTTGAATAGGTTTGCTTGGTTAATTTTGATTTTCAGTAAATTAGGGGGTGTTTGGATTAAGGTTTAACTTGGGTTATTTGACATCAACCTTGTTTGAAAACCTGTTGAACACATGCCTTAGGTTGTTATTAGGTGATATATGTATTTGGTTTTCAGTTGGTAAAGTTTAAAACAAAATTGCATGATAATCTTGGGTAAAAATAGCATAAATTCAGTAATCCATTGTTCTGCTTGTTTTGTGAGAAATTTTTGCCACCAATCTTGATTATCTGTTAGAGATAGGTTTAAGTAGGGTTTGAAATTGCTTATATGCTAGTTGGTAGGGTTGTATGCAAGATTTGAGGCCTTAAAATCCATCATTGTGCCTTTTGCATCAGGACACTATTCATCAAAAACTTACAACCTTCGTCAGTAACATTTTTGGTCATTTGTGTGTGATTTTGTGAAGTGGCTTGCTTGTTTTTGTGATTAATCTGACTCCCTACACTCCACTGAGTGTAGGGGTGCCCCCATTGTCCAAAGAAAAGCTCAAATAAGCTTTCCTAAGCTTATTGGTCAACTGACCATTTATTTGCACTAACAGTGGGAACAAAGTTCCCCCTGCTAATACACAAGTTACCACTGCTACACTACTAGACAAACCCTAGCAAGTGTCACTATCAGATTTTAACATTTTTTGTCTTTAGTGCCTAAATTTAAGAATTAGGGTTTGAAATTTGTTCCATTATTTTTCTAATTTAATTTGTGATTTTTCAGTTTATTTAGTTTTTAATTTACTGTTCATTTAATATTTTTTAGATTAAATAGTTATTTTTAATTAACTTTTTACTTTCTGTTTTTGTCTTTTAGTGACAAAAATACTTATTTTTCAGTTTTAAAATTTTTCATAGATTAAGAAAAATAATTTAAGATTTTTAGTTTAACAAGTTTTTACTGTTCACTTTTTATTTATTTTTTAGAATTAATTTAGTTTAATTAGGGTTTAATTACAAACTATTTTTGTCCTCTAGTGAAAAATTTTATATTTTTCAAACTTTTTCATTTTTTACTGTTCTTTAGAGTAATTTAGGATTTTTAAAAGTGTCAAATTATTTTTGGCATTATTTTATTATTTTTTATAATTATTTTAGTTTAAAAATAGATTTTAGTGATTAAAAAAATAGAAAAATAGTTTTTAAAGTTTAGGAAAAATACTTTTTAGTCTTTAAATAATATAAGTAACTTATTAGTTCAATAAAATAATATTTTGGACATTTTGATTAATTATATTTAATTTTAGGGCTTTAATTAGAATTTAAAATTGAATATTTAATTAATAAAAGGTTTTAAAATATTTTTGTTGAATTTTTATTCTTATTTGTATTATTTTAGACTTAGTTTTAACTTTTAATTAATTTTTAGGTTTAAAATTTTAATTGACATCAACCTTGTTCGAAAACTTGTTGAACACATGCCTTAGGTTGTTATTAGGTGATATATGTATTTGGTTTCCAGTTGGTAAAGTTTAAAACAAAATTGCATGATAATCTTGGGTAAAAATAGCATAAATTCAGTAATCCATTGTTCTTCTTGTTTTGTGAAAATTTTTGCCACCAATCTTGATTATCTGTTAGAGATAGGTTTAAGTAGGGTTTGAAATTGCTTATATGCTAGTTGGTAGGGTTGTATGCAAGATTTGAGGCCTTAAAATCCATCATTGTGCCTTTTGCATCAGGACACTATTCATCAGAAACTTACAACCTTCGTCAGTAACATTTTTGGTCATTCGTGTGTGATTTTGTGAAGTGACTTGCTTGTTTTTGTGATTAATCTGACTCCCTACACTCCACTGAGTGTAGGGGTGCCCCCATTGTCCAAAGAAAAGCTCAAATAAGCTTTCCTAAGCTTATTGGTCAACTGACCATTTATTTGCACTAACAGTGGGAACAAAGTTCCCCCTGCTAATACACAAGTTACCACTGCTACACTACTGGACAAACCCTAGCAAGTGTCACTATCAGATTGCAACATTTTTTGTCTTTAGTGCCTAAATTTAAGAATTAGGGTTTGAAATTTGTTCCATTATTTTTCTAATTTAATTTGTGATTTTTCAGTTTATTTAGTTTTTAATTTACTGTTCATTTAATATTTTTTAGATTAAATAGCTATTTTTAATTAACTTTTTACTTTCTGTTTTTGTCTTTTAGTGACAAAAATACTTATTTTTCAGTTTTAAAATTTTTCATAGATTAAGAAAAATAATTTAAGATTTTTAGTTTAAAAAGTTTTTACTGTTCACTTTTTATTTATTTTTTAGAATTAATTTAGTTTAATTAGGGTTTAATTACAAACTGTTTTTGTCCTCTAGTGAAAAATTATATATTTTTCAAACTTTTTCATTTTTACTGTTCTTTAGAGTAATTTAGGATTTTTAACAGTGTCAAATTATTTTTGGCATTATTTTATTATTTTTTATAATTATTTTAGTTTAAAAATAGATTTTAGTGATTAAAAAAATAGAAAAATAGTTTTTAAAGTTTAGGAAAATACTTTAGTCTTTAAATAATATAAGTAACTTATTAGTTCAATAAAATAATATTTTGGACATTTTGATTAATTATATTTAATTTTACGGCTTTAATTAGCATTTAAAATTGAATATTTAATTAATAAAAGGTTTTAAAATATTTTTGTTGGATTTTTTTTTCTTATTTGTATTATTTTAGACTTAGTTTTAACTTTTAATTAATTTTTAGGTTTAAAATTTTAATTTGTAGCTTTTTACGGTTTTACGTAAACGACTTTTTCGTCTTAGCTTAACCCGTCTTCGTAACCGTCATTCTCTTCTCACCCCATTTCTATTTTCTTTTTCTAAATATAATCACAAACCATTAATCAATTCATTACACAACGCACTAGCCTCCTTAGGAAACGAACTTGAACTTATTTGGTCATTAGTGCTCGGTTTTCCTAAACCGACACTTAACGCTTACCACTATTTTGGTACTCTTTTCCTAAAGGGTATACAAAAAATCTACAATCATACCATAACCATAATATTAGAGGCACTGATGTTATGACTTCACCACGGCGGAGTGATTGCTCGTGGCGTCCCTTCAGCTTTTGGCCATATTATTATATTTATCATGTGGGGCGTATGGGTGCATCCTAGTTACATGTTTTTCAGCAGATTACTCAGTGTGAATGTGGTGTGTGCCTTGCATCCTTCATAAGAAGCTGATCCCTCCTACCCAAAACCAGTATATTAAATTAGAGGCAACCCCTCTAATTTTCATGATGAGGTCACCCCTCCAAGTATTCATGCACGGTGCATTTTCATGACCTATATTGGCTAATGGTAGAATATGATCAACAGTTTTATAAGATAAACATAAGGCTTTTCAAACTATAAAACCAGTTTTACCAAGACTTAACCAGGTTATTCGGGACTTAGTTTCTTCCGCTGTTATATGTTATATGCTTATCCTATTCATGCTTTATTGTACATCCGTGCACTGAGCGTATTGCTCAGCCGTTTTCCTTTTCTATGTTCCCAAAACGGCAGGTACTCAGGACGCTCGTAGACTTTAAGCGTACGTGCATATGGACTGGAAGCTTTCTAGCCTTTCTTTACTTTATGCATTATCTTTACTTTGATACTCTTGCTATGGACATTGTTTAGTCATTTCCTTTACACTACTTATGTTTGTGTGTGATAAGCTTTACTTTTGGACTACCGATGTTTGATTCCGGTATTTTCCTTTTATGGCCATGTAATTTTTAGACATTTTTCCTTGTATGCTTTGATGACACGCCATAATTACGTGTGACATTCCATTATCAAAATGGGGTGTTACAATTATGGTATCAGAGCCATGGCTTCGACCTGTAGGCTCTCAAAATATGACCTGTGATTAGTGGGTAGTCACTATGGTCTTCCTAGAACTGACAGTCGTTTTCATGCATTCATCATTTTTATGCATATATATATATATATATATATATATATATATATATATATATATATATATATATATATATATATATATATATATATATATATATATATATATATATATATATATATATATATATATATATATATATGTCATTGTCGTAGATTTATGACTAAGTAATGGTTGGTACAACACTGGCCCTATTTAGTCGCATGTGTTTTATCGAAACTTTTAAATTTGGGACCGACACATAGGTGTCCCCTCGCTATGTCTTTTATTTTGGGTGAATTGACCATAGGCATTCACTCTCGAGCATACAAAAGTTTTCATAAAACTGCATCATGCATTCATACACAAAAAAATTTCTTGCATTAAATTGTTCTCTTGAATTTTGGTATAATTTTTTTTTTGATGTATATATATTTTATGTTTTGATCTGTTTAATCATATGTTTTATGTTATACTGTCAGATGGTTCTCACACGCGAACAGGAACAACTCAATGCTGCAATCCAAGCTGCAATGCAAGCTTTGCTTCCTCAACTGAGGAACGACATCAGGGCTGAGGTTCAAGCTGCCAACAATCAGCAACATAACCAGGCACCTCCTCCTCCTCCTCCAGTGACATTAGCAGTATGGCTGGAGAGATTCAACAAGCTCCGTCCTCGAGATTTTGAGAAGACAGATAGCCCCAGTGATGTTGAAAGTTGGTTGGCTCACATCGAGAAGATTTTCAATGCTATGGGTTGTGACCCCGCGTACAAGGCGAGGTTGGCATGCTATCGGTTCGAAGGCGATGTGCTAAATTGGTGGTTAGCGTTGATGCAATCTGAGGGAGTGACGAGTGGGTTGCTGGTTTGACTAGGGCTCAGTTCAAGGACATGGTGATGGAGCAGTTATTTCCCAAGGCTGAGCAAGACAAGCTCAAGAGGGAGTACCATGGGATCCGACAGAGAGCTGGGGAGAATAGCAACGAGTTTATGCAGCGCTTTCTTCGCTTAGCTGGTTTCCTTGGTGCAGCAGGTACTCCTGAAGAGCAGGCACACCACTTTAGGTGGGCTCTTCGCACATCGGTCGCAAACAATCTGGTGTGTGCTACGTTCAACACTGTAGTGCAAGTGGCCGATGCAGCACGTAAGCTGGAGATGCTGCAGGAGAGAGATGAGTTCGGGGAAGCTGAGAGACCCGACAAGAGGCAGAAAACTGGGGACCGGTCTCAGCCGGCTACTCAGCAGCAGCCTCATCAGCCCAAGGGAAATGGTCAGACTAACGACCGTTCTGCTACGGATAGGCGTGGCGGTAATGATAATTACCGTCACAATGCTGAACACTCCAACAGCAGTAGGAACCATGGAAACGGTAGGGACCAGAACCAGAGAGGTTCACAGCCTAGCCGTCCAGCTATCACTGGTTCCCAGCCAGCCAGAGCACCTGCTGGAGGATATACTCATCCTCTTTGCTCTACTTGCCACCGTAGGCACCCAGGGCCATGTCGTTGTAACATGGACGCATGCTTCAAGTGTGGTCGTCCTGGCCATATCATTAAGGATTGCCATAAGGGCGAGATGGAGGGCACATCAGGACATGCTGATTCCAAGCCGCCTCCTACCACCGGGCGTGTCTACACGACATCTCGAGACCAGGCCAACAAGTCTACAGGTACCATCACTGGTATCTTGTATATGTATGGTCAAGCTGCGTGTGTTCTTTTCGATACGGGTGCTATTCACTCAGTCATTTCTACTTCTTATGCTAAGAACATTAGGATGCTCCCCATGCCACTACAGAATAGGCTTACTATTTCCACGCCTTTGAGGGACTCTGTATTAATCACCCATGTATACAAGAGTCTTCCCCTAGAATTTGACGATAAGGTTCGACCTGTTGACGCACTTCCGCTGGACATGAATGACTTCGACATGATTTTGGGCATGGATTGGCTATCCAAGCATCATGCTACCATAGACTGCTATTCATATCGAGTTATCTTCGGTGATGTTAATGCACCAGAGTACATTCATAACGGGTTCGTACCCAGACGGTCTGTACAAATCATATCTACCCTGCAAGCGCGTGCACTATTGTCACATGGCTGCGAGGGTTATCTAGCTACGGTTCACGACATGGATGCTGAATCTCCATCAATTCAGGATCAACCAATAGTGTCGGAATTCCAAGATGTATTCCCAGAAGAACTTCCGGGCATACCACCTGCACGAGAAGTGGAATTCAATATCGAGCTTATTCCAGGAGCTGAACCAATCTCTAAGGCTCCTTATCACATGGATCCCATAGAGCTGAAGGATCAACTGCAAGAACTTCTAGAACGAGGTTTCATTCGATCGAGCGCATCTCCATGGGGCGCACCGGTCTTATTTGTTAAGAAGAAGGACGGCAGTATGCGTCTTTGCATAGACTATCGTGAGCTCAACAAGATTACTATCCGGAATAGGTATCCACTGCCGCGTATAGACGATCTGTTCGACCAACTCCAAGGGGCCAAACACTTCTCCAAGATTGATCTTAGGTCAGGCTACCATCAGCTACGGGTTAAGGAGCAGGACATCGCCAAGACTACTTTTCGTACCCGCTATGGCCACTACGAGTTTGTAGTTATGCCATTTGGTCTGACAAATGCTCCAGCAGTGTTCATGGATTTGATGAACAGAATCTTCCATGAATTTCTGGACAAGTTCGTCATTGTCTTCATCGATGACATCCTGATTTTCTCAAAGTCCAAGGAGGAAAACGAAGACCATCTTCGTACAGTACTACAGATTCTTCGCCAGAAGCAGCTGTATGCTAGATTCTCCAAGTGTGAGTTCTGGTTAGAAAAGGTGGCATTCTTAGGTCACATTGTATCAGCAGAAGGAATCACTATGGATCCAGCGAAGGTTGAGGCCATTACTAAGTGGCTGAGGCCGACATCAGCGACGGAAGTCCGCAGTTTCTTAGGTTTAGCTGGCTATTACCGTAGGTTCGTGGAGAACTTTTCCCGCTTAGCACTACCATTGACCAAACTGATGCGGAAAAGGGAGAAATTCGTCTGGACTGAAGAACGAGAGAAGATCTTTGAAGACCTGAAGCAAAATCTAGTATCTGCACCTATTCTTACTCTCCCATCTGGTACGGGTGGATTTCAAATCTACAGTGATGCATCGGGGAAGGGACTTTGCTGTGTTCTCATTCAACATGGGAAAGTGATCACGTACGCTTCACGACAGCTTAAGCCTTATGAAGAAAATTACCCCACGCATGACTTGGAACTTGCTGCAGTCGTGTTTGCATTGAAGATATGGAGCCACTACTTATATGGAGAATCATGTGACATTTTCACGGACCACAAAAGATTGAAGTATATCTTAACTCAACGTGAATTGAACATGAGGCAGAGGAGATGATTAGAGCTGTTGAAGGATTATGACATAAATCTACAGTATCATCCCGGAAAAGCAAATGTAGTAGCAGATGCTCTTAGCAGGAAGTCCGGAATGATCAACGACATTAAAATTGAGGAGGAAATCATAAGAGACTTGGAGCGACTAGACATCGAGATCACGGTACATGGACAGCACGGTTACTGGGCTAATCTTAGAGTAGAACCCGAGTTACTCTCTAAGATCAAGGAAGCTTAGAAAGATGACGGAGAAATCTGGGCGATAGTACAGAATTTGGAGAAACAGACGGAATTCAGAGTAGATGCAGATGGTATCGTATGGCAGGGCACGAGACTTTGTGTTCCTGTTGACCAAGAACTCCGGGAAGCCTTGTTAGCTGAAGCTCATAGCTCCCCATTCTCTATACATCCTGTTTCGACTAAGATGTACCATGACATCAAGCAACACTTTTGGTGGAGTGGTATGAAACAGGATGTGGCCACTTACGTCTCCAAATGTCTTACCTGTCAGCAGGTTAAGATCGAGCATCAACGATCTGGCGGTCTCCTTCAACCGTTAGATATTCCAGAGTGGAAGTAGGACAAAATCACCATGGGTTTTGTTACCGGTCTTCCGCCTACCAAGAAGAAACAAGATGAAATTTGGGTTATCGTAGATCGACTTACCAAATCAGCTCATTTCTTACCGATCCGCAAGAAAGATCCGGTAAGTAAACTCGCCGATACATATAGAAGAGAGATCATGAGACTCCACGGTGCATCATCCAGCATCGTCTCAGACAGAGATCCTCGTTTCACTTCGCGATTTTGGAAGAGTCTGCAGAAAGCTTGGGGTACACAACTTAAGCTTAGCACGGCTTTTCATCCTCAAACGGATGGACAGTCGGAGCGAATGATTCAGAAATTAGAAGACATGTTGAGGTCATGTGCGTTGGAATGGATGGGTGATTGGGACGATTACATCTGTTTGGTGGAGTTTTCATACAACAACAGTTAGCACGCAAGTATCAAGTGTGCTCCTTTCGAGATGTTGTATGGCAGAAAGTGTCGCGCCCCAATCTGCTGGGATCAGGTTGGCGAGCGAACACTTGAAGGACCAGAAATCATAGAGATGACCAATGAAAGGATCGCAGTAGCTAAGCAGAAACTTCAGGAAGCACGGTCACGTCAGAAGAGTTACACCGATAAGCATCATAGGGACATACATATTAACGTAGGAGATCATGTCTTCCTTAAGGTTTCGCCGGCACGTGGTGTTAGACGCTTCGGGATTAAAGGGAAGCTCAGTCCTCGTTCATCGGACCGTTTGATATCATTGAACGAGTCGGTGAAGTATCTTACCGGTTAGCGTTACCTCCGCAGCTTTCACATGTACATAATGTGTTTCATGTGTCCTTACTCAGAGGGTACCAATATCATCCCCTTCACATGGTTCAGTATCCACTAGAACAGATACGTGAAGATCTCACTTTTATAGAAGAACCCGAACGAGTTATTGACAGACAGGAACGAGTCATGAGAAGGAAGACGATTCCATTCGTCAAAATCCTTTGGAGGGATCATACCGAGCGGGAAGCCACTTGGGAAACAGAGGAGTCTATCCGGGCTTCTTACCCTCATTTCATATTTTGAATTCGGGTATGTTCTTCTTTTTCAGTTTACTTTATCTATAATTCGGGGACGAATTATTCTTTTTAGGGGGGAAGAGTTGTAAAACCCGCATGCTTTTACCATGAATAGTACCCTTAAGATCGTACGTACTAGATTAAAACTTTCCTATTATAGCATGATTACGTTTATGTGTTAGGATTTTACGTATTACGTACGTGTTAGAACACGATAAGTATTTATTACGCACGAACACGCAATAATTATTTAAAAATAATTAATCACGAACATGCGATCATGAAATCATGAACGTAATTAAATCACGAACTAATATTAATTACGAGCGCGAATGAATATATTAGGTCACGGTTAATATTTAATGAGACCACATAAAACACGAACACAAATAAACACGAACGAACACTTAAATAACGTGACACGGAAAACGGTACGGGTACCCCATGTGGGGCCCCCTACCCACGGCTACACCAACACCATGGGCCAAGCCCATCAAATTTTACAATGAAAGGGGGGTTAAGGTAAAACTTGTTTTCATTTTTCACTTTACAGTAAAAAAATTAAAAACCTAAAAAGTTTTCCTTCTTTCTCCTTCTTGTCCTCTTTGGCCGCCGCATACAACACAAGAAAAGGGGGTGTTCGTTTGATTTTGATCTTGAATCTTGTACGTGTGTTCGTGTGTGTTCATCCTCGTTAGATCCACGCATTCGGTATACCTTTTTAATCTTTTTTCTTTTTGATTTAATTTAATAAAATTAAATAAGAACATGATGTTTTAAAAACCTAATTAAAAACATAAATCAAACATGTAAATTGGTTATTGGGTAAATCAAAAAGGAGGTTTTTAGGGGTGTTTGTTTGGCTGGCGCCTAAACCGAACCCCAAGGGGGTCTCGGTTTGGCTAATAGACCACCACCGAGACCATATGGTCCCGGTTTGGTGGTGTAGGTCCCACGGCAGCAGCAAACAAAAGGGAACCCCAAAGTGGTTCGGGTATGGTGTCGATTTCAGGTCCGATTCATGGTTTCTAGTCACGATCCGGTTCATGGTTTATGTTAAGATTATTTTTTTATATAATCATATGTTATAAATTAAATTAATAAAATATGACATGATTAATTTAATAAAACATGACTTAGGTTATAATTTAATTATTAGATCATGGAATTATTAACCTAAGTATTTATATTTTTCTAGACTTATAATTAATTAATTATTTAAAAACTATGGTTATAATTAATTAATTAACATGACTTAGGTTATATTATTAATAAGTAATAATACATGTTTTAACCTAAGTATTTAACTTTGTTTAATTAAAAACATGATATATTTAATTAAATACTTTTAACCTATAGTTTATTTAAATTACATGTAATAATTAATAAACTATACATTATATCATTATGACTTAGAATAATAATCAGAAAACACTTAAACTTATATACTTAGCTTATTTAACCAGCTTATATCTAATTATGGAAACTTTCTATTTTTAGAAACTTATTTAATTAAGGCAGCTAATCTATTTATGGAAACTTTCTATTTTTAGAAACTTATTTAATTAAGGCAGCTAATCTATTTATGGAAGCTTTCTATTTTTAGAAACTTATTTAATTAAGGCAGCTAATCTATTTATGAAAACTTTCTATTTTTAGAAACTTATTATTTTAAGCAGTAATTCTATTTTTTTGGAAACTTTCTATTTTTGGAAACTTTCTATTTTTGGAAACTTTCTATTTTTGGTAACTTTCTATTTTTGGAAACTTTTTATTTTAGGAAACCTGCTATTTTTAGAAAGTTACTTATTATTACACAGTAAGTATAATAATACATGAAATACAAGAAATACTTAATCAGAATAGACATAATATAAGATAAACACAGTTTAAGGCTTAAAACAGTAAAACATGATGTGAACATATAAAATAAGCTAAGACATGATATAAAACCAGTTACGTATTTAGTAATCAGATACTTATTCACGTATGTATTTATGTCACATTAGTGATACCGAAGTAGGATTCTCCTCAGTTCGTCTTCTTCGTTCACTGGACATAAGGTACGGATTCCCGTCCTTTCAGTATGGACATTCTTTCCTTATTAGGATTCCCCGTATGCAGCCAAATGTTTTCCCGTAGTATAAGTTTATATGTTTGATTTTCTTATGTTTAATTTAGAATACCTATAGCCATATACATGCATGACCAGTTTCACCTAATTATGGAGGTACCATAACCATAACATTAGAGGCACTGATGTTATGACTTCACCACGGCGGAGTGATTGCTCGTGGCGTCCCTTCAGCTTTTGGCCATATTATTATATTTATCATGTGGGGCGTATGGGTGCATCCTAGTTACATGTTTTTCAGCAGATTACTCAGTGTGAATGTGGTGTGTGCCTTGCATCCTTCACAAGGAGCTGATCCATCCTACCCAAAACCAGTATATTAAATTAGAGGCAGCCCCTCTAATTTGCATGATGAGGTCACCCCTCCAAGTATTCATGCACGGTGGATTTTCATGACCTATATTGGTTAATGGTAGAATATGATAAACAGTTTTATAAGATAAACATAAGGCTTTTCAAACTATAAAACCAGTTTTACCAAGACTTAACCATGTTATTCGGGACTTAGTTTCTTCCGCTGTTATATGTTATATGCTTATCCTATTCATGCTTTATTGTACATCCGTGCACTGAGCGTATTGCTCAGCCGTTTTCCTTTTCTATGTTCCCAAAACGGCAGGTACTCAGGGACGCTCGTAGACTTTAAGCGTACGTGCATATGGACTGGAAGCTTTCTAGCCTTTCTTTACTTTATGCATTATCTTTACTTTGATACTCTTATTATGGACATTGTTTAGTCCTTTCCTTTACAGTACTTATGTTTGTGTGTGATGAGCTTTACTTTTGGACTACCGATGTTTGATTCCGGTATTTTCCTTTTATGGTCATGTAATGTTTAGACATTTTTCCTTGTATGCTTTGATGACACGCCATAATTACGCGTGACATTCCATTATCAAAATGGGGTGTTACAATACATGTCACCTTCTAAATGGAAGAGTACAACGTATTAAATGCATGTCCAAATCGAGACATACCTTTAAACAACTTTAGGTGAACAATTCTGTCAACTGTTCACCTTTTGTCCCACTAGGTCGTACTAGGCTTTATCTTGAATCTCTTGTTTTGTCCCGCTCAAAACACTTGGTAGATTCTCCCACCTAAACTATAAAGGATTGGACAAGCTTTGCTTGTCCCATACTTCTAGGGTTCTTAAGTGATCTCTGAGTGTTGTCAACTCAGAGATCCTTGAACACCAGCACATTCATTCTACATCCCAGCTATCCATAATCGCTGGTGAGTATGACTTCAGATTGTCTTCGACTTCTCTGACGTTATCTTTGAATTGAATGTTCCTGGTGTGCCAGCTGAGGCTTTGCCTTCCACTAGTCTGGTCTCTGTCACTGGTCCTCTCAGCGATCAGTAAACACTTAGTCTAATTAAACAAATCTAGACTGGGCCATAGTTAAAACATTCATTGGCCCAACAATCTCCCCCTATTTGTTTATAAATTATACTAAGTCTAAAATTATTGTAAGTGAGTACACAACTTCTTCTTACACATAATTTAGCAAACATACCTCAGAGTTTTATTAAACATAAAGAACCTAGTCTATTACAAGAACACCCAATGGTGTAAACATAAACAAAAATAAAAAGGTTCTTCAGCGATCAAGGCCTTGATCACAGATTCTCTGGGCTTCAACTTTGTCACTTCTAGAGTTGATGACTAGCTCAACTTCAAACTCAAAATCCTCAGCCAATTTGCAATTCCTTAGGATGCCCTGTTTGAGTCTGATGAGCTGGATGGTTGATGCCAGATGTAGTTCATTCATCCGCTGAAATACTCACAATTACCATTCATGAAGACCATACATGTCTCTGGTTCTGGGTATACTTGGCCCCCTACTGGTTTAGTGATCTCTTTGGGCAGTACCAAGTTTCTGTGCATCCCATCTACAACAATATTCTCAGTGACCAACTTCTCCACCAGGGCCCCATTTGGGTTTTTCTTTTCCTTTGTCCTTGGGAAGGTTGTTGTTGTGAGAGTTGAGGAGGCAGAGGTACCTTCAGCTTCTTTGCCGTGTCTCTTACCCAATTCAGCTTTGCTTGAATGTTTTTCATCATTTGGGCAGCACCAGGCCCAGTCTTCTTTTGGGCAAGAGACAGCATTTCTAACCATTCAGAGAGGCCCAGATCTCTGAGTTTAAAGTCACTGAAGACTTTGTAGTTGGTTAGTTGGTTTTCTCTGTAAAGGGTCATCACCACTCTTTTGTCTTTGTCAGTGTAGCATGCATACTTGGTGATTTGACCGGGTTCAGCTCTTTGGTTCACAATTCTTTCATATTCTTTTTGAAGGTTTCTCCTTTTAACTTCCAGTTCTTTGAGCTTAACCAACTGAGCTTCCTTTACAGCAGGAGAGAGTTTGTTCAGAGCTTCTTTACTCTTGAGTTCAGTTGCTCTGATGTTTGCAAGCCTTTGGTGTTCCAAGATTTGAGCCTTTGCCTGCTCTGGGGTAAATGGTGGTTCATCAACGCTCTTAAATTTGTTCAGGTCAGAGTGTTTGGAGAGCTTGGTTGTGGATCCACCTTCTTCTTAGTGGGAGTGCAGGGTTATTTCAGGTTGTTCAATGGCAATTCCTTTTCCCTTGTACTTTACTGCTTCAGTGATGGGGTTGAAGGATCTGAGAGGTTTTGGTGTTGGAATCCCTGTTGAAGGTGTTGGTTGTTTAAGTGATTGCTCCCCCTTAGGTGGAGCGGTGTCTGCTTCTTCTTCAGAGGTGGAGGTTGCTGAATTCTCCCCCTCAGTCATAGCGCCGGTAGTAGTTGTGCCTGATCCAGGATTGAGGAACTTAACAAATTCTTGATGGACAAATAAACAGATTTCTTTAAGTTCCTCTTGTAAAAGCTCCTGAAGAAGTTTTTCTTGAAGGCTCAGACGCTTTGGCAATAGCGTGCAACATTTGCTTTGACAACTGTTGTGAGGACTGATGGTATGTATTGCTGAAGGCTCTGGTCTAGAACAACTGGGAGGTGAGTTTGCAAGGCATTTCCCAGTAGTTGCGGAAGCAATGCAGTCATAGAGGACTCCACAGATGAAGTTAGTGAAGTCTCTAGGGTGGTGGTGAGTTCCTCAACAACATGGGTGAGTGTTTGCAATTCAGAGAGGATGACATCATTTGTGACTTTGGGCTTGGTTTTACTGATGTCACCCCTCTTGACCCAGAGATCCTCAGTGGTGAGTTCCTGAACATCTTTCATTCGAGGAACATTGACAGGCTTGAGGTTTTGTAAGTGTTCTAAGTGTTGCTTCGCCCCCCAATTCCATGACATTTGGTAAAGTTGGGAAGGGAACTGGGGTTGGTGTACAGAGCCTCTAGTCCAATAGCTGCTTAGCAGCCAGTTCTTGCACATTGGGCATTGATGGGAAGGAGATGGCTTTTAACTCTGATGTAACTTGGTCATCATCAGCATCCATATCAGCATAGTCTGAAATGGTCAAGTCATCTTCAATAATGAAGACCTCATCCTCTGGCATGGAATCAATGTCTGACATGGCATTGAGATCTATGTAGGGAAGGCTTCAGCATTTTCATCACCAGCAATGGAATAGGCATCATCATTCTGTTGTTCTTCATGAAGATTATGAGCCTGTTATGATATTTGTTAGTAACCAATGTGAAAAAAATATGAAGTTATAGATCGCCATTCGCTGCCCCTAGGAAAGCTGGGTGTGATTATCCACCCCCCCTAAGGATTTCTCCTTTGGACTCTTTTAAGTGTGAAACAGTTATGTTGAAGGGTCGCCATTCGCTGCCCCTAGGATAGCTGGGTGTGATTATCCAACTCCCCCATAAGGATTACTCCTTGGGACTCTTTTGATTTGTGAAAATTATGTGGTGAATGGTCGCCGTTCGCTGCCCCTAGGATAGCTGGGTGTGATTATCCAGCTCCCCCTGAAGGATTGCTCCTTGGGACTCTTTTAATTGTGAATTCATGGAAGTTAAAGGTCGCCATTTATCGCTGCCCCCTAGGAAGACTGAGGGTGATTATTCAGTCCCCCCAAAAGAATAAATTCTTTGGGACTCTTTTAGTTGTGACATATTTGAAGGTAAAGGTCGCCTTTTATCGCTGCCCCTAGGAAGAACTGAGGGTGATTATTCAGTCCCCCCAAAAGAATAAATTCTTTGGGACTCTTTTCATATGAGGGGACCCAGAGACTACGTGAGGTGTAGAGACTCTGGGGTCGGGACCTATTGCATGCTCAAGTTGTTATTGACAAGAGCACAGTCCATAGGGTGAATGATCATCAGGGTGCGTTATGAGCACAAATAAATCATATCCTTGTGTTAAGACAGAGTGTACAGATAATCCTAAGAGTTCTAGGTGCTGACACAGACACTCTATGGGTTGAGGTAAAGCCTAAGACTTCATCACTCTCTCTTACAGAATGTTGAGAGTGATTGTATGTGAGCCTCCAAGAGAATAAAATGGCAAACTAATACCTAAGAGATATCAGCGTTGAGAAGGTTCTTAGTCATCTCTGCTGACTGGGAGACGCTAGACTCAGGTTGTTTGTCAGCAGTGGGCTCTTCAACTACATCCTCCAGAGAAGGGGATGGGTTCTTCTTAGTCTTCTTAGTCTTGGAAGGATTAACAGAAGGGGTTTCAGAGGAAAGGGGGATGTATTTCTCTCTTCTTCTTCTTTTCCTTGGGCACCTTGGGCTGAGAAGAAGACTGCACAGAGGTCTTTAACAGAGACTTGTAAGTTAGTCTTTCAGCATTCACCTCATTGTAAGGGATCAAGGGCTCTCCATCAGCAACCAGTAGCCCAGTGACATGCATCATGTGCCTGCTGAGAGGCACTTCATCTTCCAAGGGAGTCTTTAGAGATGCAACAGTGATGTGATAAGGAGATAAGGAGAGAAGTTCATCATTTGTGTAGCCTTCACCCAACAAATCTTCTAAGAGAAGAGAGAGATATCTTGTGTAGCAGATGGTGGCTAGTCTATTCTTCTTCCCTTTGTTTTACAGCTTAGCAATGAGGTCAGCGTAAAGTATGTGAGCGATCCCTATATCTTGCCCCTAGATTAAGCTGTAAGAAATAGCTTGCTGGGCTCCATTAAGTTGATCATGAGACCCCTGGTTTCCACCCAGACATTTCACAATGTATAGCATCAGCGTCCTCTAGATGGGTGAAAAGTAGTTCACTTTGATTAGTGATTTGTTCTGGAAACCTTGGGTGGTGAAAGGTTTATCATTTTCGTCATGAGGACGAAGGGTAGCCAGAGCCTTCTTTATCGTAGCGCTGGCAGGCACAGCGGACATGCCTTCATTGACTGGAAGTCCAATGACTTTGGCAAAGGTGTGAAGATCAAAAGTGAGAGGTTGTGGATGTGTGGAAAGGTTGAAGGTGATGTGTGAAGAGGTTTGATCAACTTTGGCGCTATACCAGAACTCCTTCAAGTATTGGTGGTAGCATGTGAAAGGTACTCTGGTGATGGCTTCAAAAATGGTGGAGTTCTTGAGGAAGTAGAACAATGGTTGGTAGAGGGAATTGTTGTGTTCCAAGAGAGCTACACAATTGTTCAAGGCAATCTTACCATCGTGTATCCCAAAATCTACGTTTGAGGTGGCTAGGACGGTGAAAGCTGTGTTTGTTGATGAAGACGCCATTGTTGATGTGTGGAAGAAATGGAGGTTTTGGAGAAGATGAATAGTATGTGTGTGAAAGTAATGAGTAATGTGAAGTTTGAAAAATGAGTCAAGGGTTTTGATAAAGAGGAGTGCTAGACTCACTTAAATTTTACAAACAAAAGCCCACATAATGACATGTCACTCCACTTGTTCATTCCACTAACTTCTTTTACACCTTTAATTATTAATTTTATCAAGGGAAAAAGACCAATTTGGTCAAAATCACCTCTCCAAAGTAAAACCATGGTCAACTTTTTTGATGGGTACAAATTTAGTCATACACAAGTGCACAACTGCACAACTCCATCCAATTACCGCCACCTGTCCCTCCAACTTCAGATTTTAACATGGGACCGGACCCACACATGTCCCCATTTACTATGACAATATTTGTCTTATTATGTTATCAAATGCACAACTGACGGCGCTCAACTTGCAAATGCTCAACCGTATCAGTACTTTTTTTTCTCGATATCCGTTCTGAGATTTTCAAATTTAACCCTTCCAAATTAATAAACGTTTCACATTATACCCAAATACAACTTATTTCGTTGTTACGATTTCATAGTATTTCAGTTACTATTTAAGATAATCTTAATCATGGCCGTTTAGATAAACCTTCATCATTGTTCATCGTGGTGATCTGTTTCCAGATTTGTGTATAACTATGGCCGGTATTGTACAGGTACGTTCTTCAATCATAATAATTATGTTTAATTGAATATCCCATTTTGTTTATACAAAGTTTTTAATAATTATGTTTAATTGAATATCCCATCTTGTTTATACATTAGGTTTTTAATAAATATGTTTAATTGAATATCCCATTTTGTTTATACAATAGGTTTATGATGCGAAGGTTGGGATCAGAAGTAGTTTAGATTATTTGACAACTATAAAATCAAAATTGTCTATGAAGGCCTCGCGGCAAAATCTGTTCAGGAAATCAGAATTTGGGCCTTGGTTGGATATAGGAACAGTGGAACATGATAATCATTTGATTAACTATCTTCTACAACATCAAAGATACATTGAGAACCCACCTCCTGATAAGTCTTTTTACTTTGATTTTGGGCAACATACCTTGGAGTTTAGCCAAAAGGACTTTGTTTGCTTACCCGTTTACGTTTTGGTAACTGTTCCTTAAAATAGTATAGTAAACGTGAATCGGAATTCAAGAAACGTGTCTTCTGGACATCTCTAGAGTAAAGGGTGACAAAATTAAGAAGCTTATTTTGGACGATTCTGCTTTTAGTAATTTGACCGATAAAGATGCCGTGCGGGTCTGTCTACTGTTTGCATTAAATTGGGTGTTCATGGGTCTTCAACTACGGGGAGTTGTTTCAGAAGAGTTGTTTAATCTAGTCGAGAATATTGACTCTTGGAACAATTTCCCTTGGGGTGAGTATATGTGGGACGAGTTTCACAACCGGGTATACAATAATGACAGAAAGTACCGCAAGGATCATTTGGACAAGAAAGCTGCGCTTGGCCCAACTTATCTCCCCACGTATACATTGCAAGGTTTTGTATTTCCATTAAAGGTGTGTAATTTTCTGTTTATTTCGTACATAAATCCTATTAGCAAGTTTCCTGCATACAATGTTTATGTTTCCCATTCAATCCAGGTTTGGCTACTGGAAAAGTTTCCGGTTTCAAGATGTTGGTGGTCTAAGAAGCTTGATGTATTACCTCGGTGTGTTGCATGGAGTGATGCGAAGCCATTTTCAAAATCCGATTCTCCAATTTTATTTGATTTTAGAAATCCCATTTATAACATTGAGCCGACAAATGTTGAGAAAATACAACCCTGGTGGATTGCTAGTTTGGAATATTTCAAATCAGGTTCACGGTTGTCGTTGTCTACAGAAAAGTCGAACAAAAGAACCCGTTATAAGCGCAAGTCTCTAAAGTCACCAAAAAAGGCCACCGTAGAAATCACTCCTATGGAAGTAGATGTTGATTGCATTCAGCATGGATCTACATCATCCGGTGTTGTAGATATTTCCAAGGAGGTTGCTGATTTGAAGTGTGAATTCAATGATCGTATACGTAACCTTGAGCTTATATGTAGCAGCCCCTTTACAAACCACGTAGACAAAGTTGATGTTCTTCAAAAGATTAGTCAAATCAAAGCAGACTTTAAGATACGTTTAGCAGAACTAGATGATCTCGTGAAGAACCCTTTATCTGGTTACCATCAGAAGGTATAGTTAAATTAACAACTGTTTGTATAAAATACAAAAAAGTAAAATACATTATAAGTTTATGTTTTTTATTGACTTTTTATCAGGAAAACGATGACTTAGGCGGTTCAACATTGGGAAGTTACACCACTGCTTTCGATGGTGTTGACTTAAATGTGGAAGATCTAAATGGCAACCACTCAATGAATGAGAATCATAATGTTGCTGAGAATAAGCATGATTTGCTTGATAATGAAAAGGTAACCTATCTATTTTCAAAAGTCTCTTTGAGGAATGTCTGATATATAATTTGTTCTGTCAACCCTGCAGGCATCCAGCCCTTTTAAAGCTAAGGTGATGATGGAAGAACATCCTGTTTCAGTTAATGAGAATAAGTGTTCAAACACATCTGAACACAACGAGGGTAAAGAGGCGTGTAAGGATATGGAAGTTGATACACTTAAAACAGCTGAAGTTGAAGATTTTAGCTCTTCAAAATCTAATGCATCAACGATTAATGACCCAAATCATGAATCGCTTCATAATGAAAAGGTAACATTTTTGTTTTCATATATCTCTTTGTGTTATGAAAATGTAACATATATGTTTTCTAAATATATTTTTCATCCCTGTAGGCATCCAACCCATTTAATGGTAAGGGGATGATGGAAGAACATCCTGTTTCCGTTAATGAGAATAAGTGTTCAAACACATTTGATCACAACGAGGGTAAAGAGGCGTGTAAGGATATGGAAGTTGATACACTTAAAACAGATGAAGTTGAAGATTTTAGCTCTTCAAAATCTAATGCATCAACGATTAATGACCCAAATCATGAATCGCTTCATAATGAAAAGGTAATATATCTGTTTTTAGATATCTCTTTGGGTTATGAAAAGGTAACATATATGTTTTCTAATTTTTTTGTCAACCATATAGGCCTCCAGCACAATTGATTCGTATATACACACTGATTCGATTGTTCCACCTAACACAGAAGAGTCTCCCCTTAAGAAAGAACATACCGAGTCGCTTCCTAATCACAATGTATAGTATCTCACTTCCCCCTGCTAGTCATACTATTCTATTTAAACTTCCTGTTGGGTCAAAAAGTTGATGTGGCAGAAACTCAAAAACGAAACATGAAGATCTTGTCTAAGTGTTGTCAAGAGCAATTTAGGCGTTGACAAGAACAAATGAAGCGTTGTTGGCTCAAGAGTTGTCGTGTACAATCTAAGCATTGTCACATGCAATTCAAGAGTTGATAGAATTGTAGACAAGAAGCTTTTAGAAGATTCTATTTGGATATATATGCAGGATATATTCTGTATATAGTTATTTAAATAGAAGATTCACATGTTTATTTAGTCTTATCTCTTGTAAAACCCTAATCCTTACACTATAAAAGGAACCAAGGGTTATTAGGTTTTTCATATAATTCATTCACAATGTAAACCTAAACGTGTGTGTGCACTAGACGTGGGATTCAATGTATACACGTCTAGTGGATGTTTGTTATTAATATAATGAACATCCCATTTGTTTTAATTCATGTTATTGTGCCTAAACACCTTGTTAATGTGTTATGTTCTAGTTACGCTTTGATTATTTAATCATATGAACATGATGCATTCCTAGTAGCTTCAAAGATCCGGAAACCAAGGTTTCCACAATTGGTATCAGAGCCTCGTGGCTCATGATGCTAGGACCAACAAGGTGTTCGTGTATGGTGAAAAGAAGAAAAATCCGTCTAGGGTTTTTCTGGACGTTTTTGTGTGCGCAGCAGTATTCAGAAGGTCATAACTTTCGATTGAACCATTGGATCGTCACGAAATTTTATATGTGTATTCTACATACATATATCTAAACATCCACCGGAGGGATTGTCCAGATTAGCCCTCAATCAAAAGTTATTAAGCGTTAAAGTTGGCAGCAGAGGTGATTTTCAGATTTTTGCTTTTCACATAAAATCATGAATTAGGGCTATCTTCAAACCCTAGTTCAACTTTAAAGCAAAAATCTGGTCCAGAAGTGTTGTGACAAAGTCCATGCTCGTGGTTGTGGTGATGATGCTTATCTTTTAGGGTTTTCTCAAACCCTAGATCTGTTCTAAACTATAGCAAGATGATTGAAACCCTAGTTTCGTCCCTATTATTATAGCAGAATAGATTAATATCTCTTGATCTTATTCTGTTTATACAGTTTTCTCGTTGGGATGGTTTAAAGACGTTTGTATACGGGTATGTCACAAAGACGTTTTTAGTCTACTGGTAAAAAGTCACGTGAGTCTTCAGGAAGAGAACTTATTTTTGGACATGATTTGTGGAGACAAAATTCGTTTCTCCCTATTTTGTTGGACGTGATTACTCCATAAAGATGTGGAAGGAATGAATTACGCGTATCAAGTATGTGGTCCTGATTTTGTGGGATAAAGACGTGAGCCACAGGAAAAAGTTACGCGTATGATTGTTGATATTTAGGAAACAAACATGTCGGTTCTAAGAATACTGTATATGGAGGCTTTCATGGATGGTATAGCCCCAAGCCGCTGACAATGAAGAAGACGCTGACAAGGTATGCTTTGACGCTGACAAGAAATAAGTCAACGCTGATAGGTTGACAGTGTTGTCCGATATATGGTATTTCAAGCGCTGATAAGTATTGTCCGATATCGGACAATACATCTGATTGAAATCTTGGATGAAAAGGGATATTGGACAACACAGGAATCGTTGCTGTTGAGAAAATTGGTACGTTTTAAGCATACAAAAAGGAGGATTATACACACGAAGGTACATGGAATCTCCGTTTTAATATAGAATATCAAGTTGATATTTATGGCTCGGATATTTTTAAAAGGAATTAATGATCTTAAAGCGAGTTAGCAACTATTCATGGAATTTGATGGATATTTAAACTATGTAATAGTCTTGGGAAGGGGCTTTTACATATGGTATAAAGATGTTATTCCATTGAATTCATCATGAAGAGGTGTTAGCTTAAGGGGAAGAATTCTTATAGTAAGTTTGATGATTGAAGAAGATTTTCGTGAGTTTGTGTTCTATCATATCTTAAAGTCATGCACTCCCAGTCATAGACTTTAAAGGTAACTTGTTCGTGCTTTTAATGGTTGGTGACGAAGACTTGTCATAACACTTAAAGGAGTTACATTATCGTGCTCAGTGTCTCACAAAGGATGAGAATATTGACAAGGGATCGAGGTCTACTTATATCTCCTCTATAAGTTCTTCATCACGTGGATAGTACAAGACATGGAACACAAGGTTGGGTTATTCTACTTCTACATCAAGAATACTTTATTTATTTTTCTTCAAGATCATTACATAGAGCTACATTTGGAGAATCTTCAAAGATTGCATACATTGTTTTACTTCCCCGTTGATGTGACAAAAAGGGGAAGACATACACATGCTAAACTTGAGGGGAAGCAATCTGAAGATCATGTACAACTTACAAGAGATACACATAGAGTTTTGCCACTATCAACTAGGGGAAGATTGTTGGGTCAAAAAGTTGATGTGGCAGAAACTCAAAAACGAAGAAAACATGAAGATCTTGTCTAAGTGTTGTCAAGAGCAATTTAGGCGTTGACAAGAACAAATGAAGCGTTGTTGGCTCAAGAGTTGTCGTGTACAATCTAAGCATTGTCACATGAAATTCAAGAGTTGATAGAATTGTAGACAAGAAGCTTTTAGAAGATTCTATTTGGATATATATGCAGGATATATTCTGTATATAGTTATTTAAATAGAAGATTCACATGTTTAGCTAGTCTTATCTCTTGTAAAACCCTAATCCTTACACTATAAAAGGAACCAAGGGTTATTAGGTTTTTCATATAATTCATTTATAATGTAAACCTAAACGTGTGTGTGCACTAGACGTGGGATTCAATGTATACACGTCTAGCGGATGTTTGTTATTAATATAATGAACATCCCATTTGTTTTAATTCATGTTATTGTGCCTAAACACCTTGTTAATGTGTTATGTTCTAGTTCCGCTTTGATTATTTAATCATATGAACATGATGCATTCCTAGTAGCTTCAAAGATCCGGAAACCAAGGTTTCCACACTTCCCCTAGTTATAATACTTTATACTGCTAAATTCTCAGCGTTTCTCCAAGGATGAATTAAATCAAACGAAAGACGGAAGAGTGTTTTTGTCTAATGACTATTCTTGTATCCAAGATGATCTTTTAGTTTTCGAAAACACTCAGGTAATAACTTGATCTTCATACATCTTGTTTGATTTAAGTATTCTCATCCCTTCGAGAATTTATACAGACACGAGAAATGAGTTGTGGATATGTTGAGCCCGAAAAAGATAGGTTTACATTTTCGTCACTTGAATTCAAATCCCCATCCGAACTCAAATGCGGATTGATATTTTGTTGGAAAAATACAAGCATCCCAGACTTTCATTTTGTCGGACGACACAAAAGGCTTCTATCCTATAGAGAAACTTGACGAACTAGACTTTGGGCTTGCCGATGTTATACTGGACATAAACTGTGCATCAAAGCTTTGTAATAACCAATTTCTTTCTGATGAAAATTTGGCGGATAATGCTGATCAAATTGAAGATGGGTCAAGTACGATGGATCAGTCAGTTAATAACGCAAATGATAGTGTCCCGGATGTGGCTTTACTTAATGTTGATGAACAACCAGCCCTTAAAAGTCAACGTGAGACTAAACTTAGTAAGTTTCGAAAAGACCCTTTCATCACCCCCCCCCCCCTGAGTCTTCACAACCTAAGCCTAAGGTTCGTGTAAGGACCAAGAAACTTAAAAAGTTTACAATACCATTGATTGATCCTGATAATCATGAGATTCCCGAATGGTCCGAGGTATGTATTTGTACATTTGAATTTTTTAGTGAAATATATTAGAAAGTATTTTTTTTAATATATACTTTTTTTATGATGGATTTATGGCGCACAACAAATGCACCAAGAAGCCGACCCCTTGTTCCTAAATATATTATGGACTTGATTATAAGCCACAAGGATAAGGAATTCTATTTCCCATGGGGTCCTGATTCAATAACTGTTAAAGATACATTTTGGGGACGATTATTGGGTATCGGTCGTGGACGAGATTGTTGGTTTTCGGATACTGTAAGTAGAACTATATAAACGGTTATTCGATATTATAGTTATTTTTCATATAGACGAATTTGGTCATTTATAAATTTATTTTTCAAATGACAGGACCTGGAACTATGGATTTTATATTTGTGTCACTATAGACTGCCTGATGCCGATTACATACTTCATGGCCCATTTTTTCATACCTCTATTTTTACTAAGGAGACTCGTTCCCATTTTGTTTCTGGTGTTACTTATGGTGTCCCATGGTCCGATGACGGTGTTGAAAAGGTTATATCTTATTTAATGTTTTATGTCTAGGTTCAATATGGCTTCTACTTACAGTTTATTTGATATTATAGGTTTACTTTCCAATCAATGAAGATGATATCCATTGGGTCCTTGCTCAACTACATTTACGTTCTGGTGTCATAACCATTTACGACAGCATGCTTCCTAATCACTTGCTAGAAACTCAAGTTGAATATCGAAAATGGTGGCTGGCCTTGGCTGAAACATATCAATATGTCATTCCAAAGTATCTTGAGGACAATGATGTAATGAGTAAGAAAGGGATTGATCCTAAAAATTACACAATCACCTTCCGTTACGCTGCTAATGTCCCTACGCAAGCTGGCCCTTTAGGCGATTGTGGAATTTGGGTAATGAGAAATTTGTTTATGCTGACAAAAAATATGGAATTGGAGGTGACTAATCCATTGCTAGCAGGATTAGCCTATAGGGAGCGTTTTGCAGACTTCTTTTGGACATACAAGATTCCCACTAAGTGTGCAAACAACAGTGCAGACAATTGATCGTCTTGATTACTTATGTAACTTTTCTATTATCAGATATTATTCCTAAAAATGTTAGTCACAGTCTTTTGGACAACTAGATTGTTCGACTTTTGTTTATATTTATGTTAAATGCCATTTTCAAATGGCCAATATATTTATCTATTGTGCATTATATTTATGTCCATAATAAATATAGACAAAAGCTAAATTTCCTTAACTACTAAGTTGAAAACAAGCTTATAACAAAAGTTGAAAATTAATATAAGCTGAAAACAAAACACCCCTTGTATACAAGCCCTAGGGAAACTTTATCAGTAAAGACCCTAGGGCATGACGGTAAGGTGTGTGTGTTGTGGTGTGTGTGGCGCAGGTTCGAGTCCTGGCTACGTCCAAATTTTTTAAAACTTTTTTATTTTATTTTTCTTTTACACTACTGGTAATCCCAATACCAATAAACAAAATTTAAACCTAAGATTAACAAGATTAAAAGCTAAATTTCCTTAACTAATAAGTTGAAAATAAGCTTATAACAATCGAAAATTAATATAAGCTGAAAACAAAACACCCCTTGTATACAAGCCCTAGGGAAACTTTATCAGTAAAGACCCTAGGGCATGACGGTAAGGTGTGTGTGTTGTGGTGTGTGGCGCAGGTTCGAGTCCTGGCTACGTCCAAATTTTTTAAAACTTTTGATGGAAAAGTTGATCATTTGTTCATTAAGCAACAAAAGTTTGAGCATTTGTGCGTAAGCAACAAAAGTTGAGCAGTTGTGCAATATCCAACAGAAAGTTGAGCATTTGTACATTAGGAAAACAAATAGTTGAGCAGTTGTGCAATATCCAACAAAAGTTGAGCATTTGTATTTTTCTTTTACACTACTGGTAATCCCAATACCAATAAACAAAATTTAAACCTAAGATTAACAAGATTAAAAGCTAAATTTCCTTAACTAATAAGTTGAAAATAAGCTTATAACAATCGAAAATTAATATAAGCTGAAAACAAAACACCCCTTGTATACAAGCCCTAGGGAAACTTTATCAGTAAAGACCCTAGGGCATGACGGTAAGGTGTGTGTGTTGTGGTGTGTGTGGCGCAGGTTCGAGTCCTGGCTACGTCCAAATTTTTTAAAACTTTTTTATTTTATTTTTCTTTTACACTACTGGTAATCCCAATACCAATAAACAAAATTTAAACCTAAGATTAACAAGATTAAAAGCTAAATTTCCTTAACTAATAAGTTGAAAACAAGCTTATAACAATCGAAAACTAATATAAGCTGAAAACAAAACACCCCTTGTATACAAGCCCTAGGGAAACTTTATCAGTAAAGACCCTAGGGCACGACGGTAAGGTGTGTGTGTTGTGGTGTGTGTGGCGCAGGTTCGAGTCCTGGCTACGTCCAATTTTTTTAAAACTTTTTTATTTTATTTTTCTTTTACACTACTTGTAAACTGGTAATCCCAATACTAATAAATAAAATTTAAATCTAATACTAATAAACAAAATTTAAATCTAAGATTAACAAGATTAAAAGTTGATCATTTGTGAAAATTGTGCTACAGTTGAGCACTATTGCATTTGCTAAATAAGATTAAGAACAGTACAAACATTAAACAAAACAAACAAACGAAATGAAATACAATACATCATGATATCACTAACAGACATAACATAGCATGGAGAGTTATATAATTTCACTTGGTGGACTGTTAAGAAGAAATAACGATTCCTTGTAGGGGCCGACCATGAAAGAACCGGGTAATCCTTGAATAGCTCGGTTGTTTACCCATTGACCGGTTGGTCTGTGCCATGTTTCTAGGATGTGAGGAAAACCAACAGGGTTTACACTTGTCACAAATATCGGCTCATTGTTATTTGTAAACCCCAACAACTTTGGCACTAGCTCGATATCCCTTTCGTGAAAGTAATTCACTCCAGCCATTGAAAGCAAGCCATCCACCACATCTAATTGCCAACCACAAGTAACTCGTCCTCTTAGAAAAACAACTATCCCTGAAATTATGAGACGATTGTTTAGCTTTGAAAGTGTGTATGGAGGTGGAACGGCTCTTGTTATCTCCTCAGGGATATCTTCCAGTATAAACTGGTGAGTATCCAGTCCAAAGGACAAAATCATAAATCTTCTGTGCTCTTGTTCATGGTTACAAATATAATTTTCAGAACACACCCAATAAATTCTTCCGGCCACCACCGCCTGGCTGCCCCTTTTGATTTGTAGAGATCCCCGGGGCGAATCTTTGGGTAACAAATCAATCCATACACGTGAGGACATTGTAAATACAGAGACTAAGCATGGACCTTCAACTACTGGATTAGTTATCTTCACTATGGTAGGTTCCTGTGTTGCCTCAGAAACACCAAACCCAAATACCTTTTTGGAAAAAGGAGCCTCTAGATATGGTGCCAAGATGGTCACATTTTTGTCCAATATTGGGTTCCAGAGAACAAATGCGATTTCGACTGCAACAACAAAACACCATATACCTTCAGAAGTGCAGAGTGCATCCAGTGAAGCAGAATTTAATCCAGAATTCTCAACTAGTCTGGATTTTATGTCCCTATTCACCTTATACATGATACCATTACCCAGAACCTCTTGCTTGTATTGAAAAATAAAGCTGCAATTAGCAACCTCATGAGACCCGTATTCACGAATGAAATCTTCTGCGTCAATGATAGCTTTCAGAGACTTTCATATCTGACGACATCTGCATACGTCTCTTACAGGTAGTCTAAGCATGATTTCTCTTTGTATTTATATTGGAATGTATTCAGACATTTTTTAAGGAGGTTTGTGACAAAAGAAACAAACAATTGGTATGTTGTATCTGATGACAAAGTTTTTGTCAACATACTTATAACCTAGTAAATGCAGAAAAAACCTTAAAGGACATAGTACAATTTCATTAGTTGACTTTGTATCTTGACAAGACAAGTCAAAATAAATACAAGTTGATCACTTGAGCACCGTCAGTTGCTCAATTAACCAATTTCAAAGAAAAAAAATAAGAATCCTAAATTAACATTCAGGAAAAGATTATTTCGCATGCCTGTTCTTTTACAAACAAGGATACATGAACTAATAAATCTGAAAGTGATTACTTCCGGTTTCCTCTTTTGGTAAAAACGTTCGCCCTGTTTTGATAAATATTTCCCCCTGTTTTGATAAATAATTCCCCCTGTTTTGAGATAAAATTTAACTAATAGTTGATAACGTGAGCACCGTTGGTTTATCACTTGCCTAAGTCTACGGTTGTTGAATTAATTTATGACTATTAACTAATGTTGTTATATTATCACTAAGAAAACCTTAAAGAACAGTGCCTACACTTAACACCCTTTCTGAATAATCTATATCTAGTTTCTTGTTGCACATATTTATGACCATTAACTTCACTGAAACTACCCTAAAGACTTTCCTTGTATACAAGTCAAAAGTCCTAGAAGCCATTTGACTTTCCTTGTATACAAGTCAAGTGTTCCATTACAAATTTTCTTTCAAAATGAAACAAGGATTCATAATAGTGAAAAGGAAACATACATTAAGTCATACATTATACGGTTACATAATAAATACCCATACTTTCTAGTAACGGGTAAAGTGTGCAAAAGGTTACATAATATTATACCATTACATAATAAATACCCAGTGATGGGTTAAGTTTGCAAAAGATTACATATGAAAAATATACTACTTGTCGCGTTTACCTTTACCCTTAGAAGGCTTAACACGCTTTGGCTTGGATGTTGCATCAGAAATAAGATCATCTGGTAGGTTCTTTTTACCCTTTGAAGCCTGTTTTGACTCGTCATCGCTGTAACTTAGGAAAGGGCTTTTATATATGGGTGTTGATCCCAAAGTCAGATCTTAAACCTTAATAGCTTGTTTAAGGGTTGTGATAGAGAGAAAGAATTCAATCTAACACTAGAGAAACTTTGCAAAGCAAAGTAACTAAACAAGATGCGGAATGTAATGTTTAGCACAAGAACAAATGAGATTCAAATGTTGAACTTTAATATATCAAAGATATACGAATACCCAAAGTGGTATTAGGGTTTACAAAACCTTAAAGTAATAATAATGAAAAATGAAATGAGAAAGACACACTTTGCATGCTAACCTAGTGAGTCCTTTTATAGATACAAGGACCCACGTACAAGATCACTACTAACAAACTATGGAAAGTATTAAGGAATAATAACTGAAACGCGTAAAAATCTATTCCATGTTTATCTTTGACAGCAGGGCCTTTGACTTCCAGCAGGGGGACCAATCCCCCTGCCTTTGTTAGTTAGCAGGGGGAACTTACTCTAGCAGGGGTACGAATAATCAACTAGCAGGGGAAGCAAACTAAGCATAGATTTATTCCCAACAATCCTCCCCTAAACTTGTGCTTTCCCCTAAAGACAAGTTTCTGAATAAATGCTAGTTGATGAGGATGCTTACAAACTCTCTGGCCAAATCTGACTATGAATCATTCTTACCAGATCATAAGCAACAGGCTTCTTAGCATCTACAATTAGGTTAGCCTATGCCAGTTTCTTCAAGGTGTCCTGAGAGAAGGGATAATACCTATGATTGAGCAAGTACACACTCACACCTTCCATTACTACCTCATAGACCCCAGAATTTGTAAATAGCTTCCAATACATCAAA
The DNA here is from genome assembly GCA_025667525.1 of Glebionis coronaria. Lineage (NCBI taxonomy): Eukaryota > Viridiplantae > Streptophyta > Magnoliopsida > Asterales > Asteraceae > Glebionis > Glebionis coronaria. Next base: position 491,782,909 of record CM046876.1, on the reverse strand, counting down.
TCTCCTTTATTCACTGCATCAAATAGAGGATCAAATAATTCATGTTCATACATTCTATGCATGCACTCCCAGATTACCCAATCCTTCTCCACACCATCCATGGTAGGAGGTTTTGCAGCAAACGTTTTCTTCAATATTTTCCACAGATCTTCTAAGTCTTCACTATCCAAAATTTGAAACATGACATCTAGGCTTAGAAATGTCTGTGCTGTATTGTCAGCCCTTGTAAGCTTCCACCAAGTCCTCCCTTTGTGTTCATAAACAGCATACTCTATAATAGCAAACTTCTTTCCAAGTTCACTAGGTGAGATTTCATCATTTTCCTGCAAAATCAGCTGTTTATCAATTTCATCATTTGATGGCCCTTGAGACTCTTTAGTAATTATGCCCACTTGCTCCATTCTCTTGAGTCTCTTTGCTGCTCTTTGTACACTAAGTATAGACTTCTCAAGTACTTCTGGAAAACTTTCACCTGCTTGGTGCGATGCCCCTGCTTGGGATGATGCACCTGCTTGTGTAGTCTCTCCAGCTTTTCTTTTCTTTGTTTCTCTAGCTTTCTGTAGCACTTCACTTTGTCTCCTAAGATACTCAGCTTCCTCAGGAGTGTTGATAGTCATCCAATCCTCCACATCATACAACTTAATAACTGGTCTGACTGCTCTCTTTATGGCTTCAAAGCTCATATCTCTGAAGTCACCATCCTTCCATTTTCTATGCCTCTTAAGCAGAACTTTGTAGTGATCAAGTTTCCCTTTCTCTGAAGTTCGATACTTCTCACTCTGAATTTGCATTGCCCTTCTTTCCAGATATTCAGTTTGATATTTGTAAACAAGGCAAGTCAACTCATACCTGTCTTCCAAAGGAGCATTTTTCAACTCCTTCTCCCATTGATCAAGAAATTCTCCAACATGAGGTACCCTGTCATCTAGTTCTCTATGCATAATCTCAACCTGCTTTAGCATATCTTTGGGCCTCATCTTCTCCATTCTTTGATCCTGCATATCCATTTCCTCTTGTTGTAGCCTGAGAGCTACTTGTGCATCATGTGCTTCTTGGGCCTTCTGCTGTTCAGGAGTCAGATGCTTGTATTTTCTCTTGGGCTGTTGCACCATGATTCCTTTTCCTTTGTCTTTTGGATCCACTGCTGGTGATGGTTTTGCTTTAGATGCAGGTTCTTTGATTGTTATCCCCTTCTGAGCTGGTTGCTTTCTGTTCTTCCTAACAAATGTTTGAGTAATGTTCTTAGCAGGGGATAAACTTACAGCAGTGGGATCAGCAACGGCAGGGGAAACTTTTGAAGCAGGGGCTTCTTCTTGATTGCCCATGGTGAGCAATGTTTGAGCAATATCTTTGGTTGCACTCCCCTTGTCACTTCCCTTATCAGCACTTTCTCTCTCCATCCCTTTCTTAGCACTTGTTATCTTTCCATGCTCCCCACCAGGATATGAATAATACTCAGTAGATCCTTCTGTGTGTGGAATTTCCTCCCCTTTGGAAGCATCCTCATCTGTGGAAAGAATCAGTCTGGGCTTTCTCCTCCCCTCAAGAGTAGCAAGTCTGGTTTCCGGTTGAGAGATAACCAGACCTTGCTTTTTGACATCTTGTACTAGTTGTGCATTCTCCCTTTTCAGACTCATGCACATTTTCGTCAATTCCAGATTTGTCAAAGGTTTCATACTGCTCTCAATCCTAGAAGGGAATTTCTCCCCTTGTTGGATATCATGGAGTGGGGGAGAGGACTTATCGATGGTGTCACTATCCTGCTCACCCCTTGAGGATGAGACAGTAGTGGCAGCCAAACCCCCAGGTTGCTCCAAACTCTTGGAGACTCTCCTTTCTGCTGCTTGTGAAGATTCACCAGGCAAGGGAGACCTGGCAAACCTGGATTTTGAACGCCTTTCTTGTTGTGGATCAGCAGGTGGTAGGTTCTTGGCAGGGGAATCAGCAGGTTGATGTATGGTTGTTTGATTTTTGGCTTCTTCCCGTCTGATTTGGTCCATCATAATTAAAGTGAATGGTATGTTTCTGCCAGAAAATAAAGGTGATGGTGCAAGTAATGTGGTGAAGAGTTTGGTGGTGTGTTGGGTTGCTGAAAAATAGTTTCTGTGTGTAATGGGACCATGATCACTCATATTCAGCAAAATTTCTATAAACCTTGGATACATACAAAACTTTGAGGTGCTTGAAACATTTTTAACCATGCCTTTAAAAATCATTTGAGAAAAACAATACTTCCTCCCTGTTGCAAAGCAGATCAGAGCAGAAGCTATCTCACTACCAACCTCATTAAAAGCAGTGGTTTTTGGTGACAAACATTGCATAATAGTATGAATCAAATATTTCCAATGAGGGGCAAACTGGCCTTTTGCAAACTTACATTTTTTATTTTCAGAAAGTTTGTACCCCAATTTAACAAGACCTTCAAAAATTTCAGCCTCAGAAAAGTTGGTTATTCCATCCTCATCATCAAGGAGAAGATTCTCCCAGATGGAGGCAAGTGTTATGACCTTGGAATGACCATCAACTGTGCTTTGTATTATGACCTCTCCATTCACTGTTTTGGTCATGGCTTTAGACCAGAACTGTTGAATGTGTGAGGTATAAATGCGAGGATTGATGAGAAGGGCCACTCTAAAGTACGAGGACTTTAGAAAGGCCACAGCATCAGCAAACTCGGCTGGTTCATCATGAAGCAAAGCAATTTGGTTATGATTAGGAGCAATTTTAAGGGTCATGATGAATTTTGAAAATAGTTTGGAGGTTTATAGAGATGAGAGGTAAGTGGGGTTAGGTCGAGAGAGATGTATGGACCTGCTGGTAAAGGGAATTAAGGTTATATAGACAAATTGAAGGGCTGTGATTGGACCAAAATTTTCAAATTGCAAAAATATCAAGGATAAATCTTGATAAAAAATATATATATTTGAAATAGAAGGAAAAGATTACCAATCAGCGAAGAAAGCGCCTTAAATATCTTTTAAAAATAATAAAATATTCCCTAACCAAAATTTAAGCAAGCAGGCCCAACGGCTATGAACAGGGTAACGGTATTGTCGGTCAACGGTCAAACAGGGGAATGTTGTGAAAGCAGGGGAATGAAAGATAAAAGCAGGGGAAACTTTCCTAGGGGTATTAAACTAGTCATGGAAGGACTCATGCTAACTAGCTCTGCTCTAATGCACACACTTGTATACACAAGATAGATACATAGAAACTCAAGAGTCCTCTATTCAGCAATGGTCCCAATACAAAAAGTTAATACATAAGTCCCCCTACACCAGGTAATCCCAAGAAATCATGCATACCCCAGTCACCATCCCAACCTTGTCCCTTACTTATGGTCAGTCAGTCTTGGCAGTGTGTGCCACAGGTCTGTATTTGAACAGCAAGCTGTTTTAATAAAGAAATGTAAGTACACACTATAGTGCCTCAACGTTTCAGAGTTCTGACAAGCTTTGCAGCAAGTCATTATTAACATGAACCCTCACTCACCAGTGGATATGATCTAAGATCATATATGAGCATCCTAAGGATACCCTGAGTCCTAAAGGTGTGACCTAACCTCCCCTGAAACATAGAGTATATACCTGATCCACCAACGAGAATAGTATGCACCATATGAACCTCTGCATTGTTAGTCTAAAACCACATAAAACCACTTTTGAAAAAAGAACACACCCAGCTTAAGAGAAACATCCTCTTGGCAGGGGAATGAAACCCAAGCAGGGGAATCAGTGTTAAAAAACAGTGGAATGAAAGAAATGGTAAAATTGACTAACAATTATACAACAACAGCAGTGAAGTAACCCTGATTATACATGACAAAATAGACATCAGATTTTTAAGGAGTAACCATTCCAATACCTGCAACTAGATACTGAAACCTCCCTACATCAAAAGCTTTTGTTAAAAGATAAGAAACATTTAGTTCTGTATCAATTTTCTCAGGGACAATCAGTCCTTTTTCAAAACAATCTCTGATAAAGTGATGTCTAATTTCAATGTGTTTGGTTTTGCTATGAAAAACAGGGTTCTTTATGATGCAAATAGTGTTGTTGTTGTCAATGAATATCTTGGTTTTAAGAAAGTTATACCCATAATCAAGCAATTGATTTTGCACCCAAAGAACTTGACCACAGCATGCAGCAGCTGCTACATACTCAGCTTCAGTTGTGGATGTTGCCATGATAGTCTGCTTCTTACATTGCCAAGATATAAGCCTGCTCCCCAAAAATTGGCATCCCCCTGTTGTAGACTTCCTATCATTGTTGTCACCAGCATAATCACTATCTGAATAAGCTATCAGCTCAAATGGTGACTCCTTTGGATACCAGAGTCCTAAGGTAGGATGACATTTTAGATACCTAAAAATCCTTTTCACAGCAAATAAGTGACACTCTGTTGGTGACACCTGGTATCTTGCACATAAGCAGACTGCAAACATGATGTCAGGTCTTGAAGCAGTGAGATACATAAGAGACCCAATCATAGACCTGTAATTCCTGACATCAATAGGCTTTCCAGGACCATCCTTGCCCCATGGATGATCCTTGTCCATGGGAGTGGACACCTTCTTCCCATCAGACATGCCAAACTTCTTTACAATCTCAGCCACGTATTTGTCTTGTGAGATAAATATCCCATCTTTCCGCTGCTGAACTTGTAACCCCAAAAAGAAGTTTAGTTCTCCCATGGCACTCATTTGGAATTTATCCTGCATCAATTTGGCAAAATCTTTGCTAAGCATGGAGTTAGTTGATCCAAAAATGATGTCATCCACATAGACTTGTACTAGCAGAAGGTCACCCTTTTGTTTCTTGGTAAACAGGGTCTGATCAATCTTCCCCCTGCTAAATCCATTGTCTAGGAGATATTTGGAAAGTGTACCATACCAGGCTCTGGGAGCTTGGTGAAGGCCATACATGGCCTTTTTCACTTTGTATACTTTGTCAGGATGTTCTGGATCTTCAAACCCTGGTGGTTGCATGACATAGACTTCTTCATCAATGGTTCCATATAAGAAGGCACTTTTCACATCCATCTGGAAAACAGTGAAGTCCATGAATGAGGCATAAGCAAGAAATAATCTAATAGCTTCAATCCTGGCTACTGGAGCAAACACTTCTTCATAATCAATCCCTTCTTCCTGAGTATACCCTTGTGCCACTAACCTTGCTTTGTTCCTGACAACTATTCCCCTTTCATCCTTTTTATTCCTGAGTACCCACTTGGTCCCAATAGGCCTTGCCCATTTGGGACAATCAACTAGAATCCAAACCTCTTGTATGTCGAATTGTAAGAGCTCCTCTTGCATGGCTTCAACCCAGCTTGGGTCATTTAAAGCCTGAAAAATCTTCTTTGGCTCTTCTTGTGACAAAAATGCAGTAAACAGACAGCATTGCATGTTGTCATGATTGAACTTCATGGTGATATTAGCAATGAAGCTGTGTTCCTTTGCTGTATACCTTGTATGTCTGGGTGCATCAGGTTTGCCAATGATCTGAGAGATAGGATGATCCTTATTGATTCTATAGGTAGGCTGCATAATAACTTCTGTTTCATCTTCTTCCAAATCAGAATTGATGGGGCTATTTTGATTAGGAAAGAAGTCCTCAAAAGAACTTCCAAATGAGACAGCATGACCTAGAGATGGGTGCTGTGAGCAGAATGAAGCTCTGAATAACTAGGGCCTCCACTCCTAATGATTCTGCTTCCACTGCTGGATATGATAGGACCATCATTTATGGGTGTAGATGATGAGATGAGTGGGGATTCTCTTTCTGTATCAGTAGTCTCATTAGCATCATGATCCTTTGTGAAAGAGGAATCAATTCCTCTAGCAGGGGAATCCTGGATTCCACTGCTTTCAGCCATTCCACTGCTTTCAGCCATAGCAGGGGATGAGATTGGCTGTTCTTTTCCTGAAGCAGAATTATCTTCTTGTTTATCAGCTTCACTAGGAAACAATGAGGGTACATTCATGTACCTCAGAGGTGACTTCTCTGCACCAATTGTTTCTTGAGTACCTGAAATGTTAGTGTTCTGCAAGACAACAGGTACATAATTCATGGACTTGGAAAGTACATCTATATCAAAGAACCAGTCAAGACCTGTTTGAACATCTTCAGGTTTGTCTTCAAGAAAGTTCACATGAAGATTTTCTGTGATTTTGCTTGTTTTCTTGTTGAAGACCCTATATCCCTTGCTGTTTAATGAATAACCCACAAAGTATCCATCATCACCCTTTTCACTAAACTTACCTAGATTGTCAATGGTGTTCAAGATGATAACATGACACCCAAAAGGTCTGAAAAAGTCAATTAAGGGAGGTCTTCCATTAAACAGCTGATAAGGGGTCTTGTTGTGTGCCTTGACAACCAAGGCCCTGTTTTGTACATAACAAGCAGTGGATACAGCTTCAGCCCAAAAGATAACTGGAAGTTTGGAATCAGACAGCATAGTTCTTGCAGCTTCAATGAGTGTCCTATTCCTTCTTTCTGTCACTCCATTCTGTTGAGGTGTTCTAGCAATGCTGAATTGCCTCTTGATGCCTTTGTTTATGCAGAAAGAATCCAGTTTCTGATTTCTAAACTCACCACCATTGTCTGATCTTATGGTAACTACCTTCATGCTTTTTGACAGTTCAATTTGATTGATGAACCCAATGAGTACATCAGCAGTGTCACTCTTTTCAAATAGAAAGAATGTCCATGTAAATCTTGAAAAATCATCAGTAATCACTAAGCAGTACCATTTCTTCATTATACTTGCCACAGAAGTAGGACCAAAAAGGTCCATATGCAGTAGTTCCAATGGCTTGGTGGTGGACATACTTGTTTTTTACTTGCAAGATGCTCTGTGTTGCTTCCCTTTCAGACATGCTGCACAAGTATGTTCAGTGGCAAAAGACTTGGAAGGAAGACCATGAACCAGATTATGCTTTACTAGTTTGTTCATGTTCTTGAAATTAAGATGACCAAGTCTTCTATGCCATTTCTTACATTCATCTGCTGAAGCTTTGGCAATGAAACATGTTTCATTGTCTTGGAGAGATATGTCCTTGAGATCAATTGTGTACATGTTCTTCTGTCTTGGTGTTCTGAGAACAATTGGAGTGTCTTTTGGCAAGACAAACTCCTTTCCTAATACCAAGCATTCAGTGTCAGTAAACAAGACAAAATTCTTGTTATCAGTCATCTGTGACACACTGAAGATATTATACTTGAGTTCTTTCACCAAGTACACATTGTCAAAAGTCATCCCATTTGTGACAATAGTTCCTTTTCCTGTTATAGTTCCATGCCCATCTCCAAAAGAAACACCATCATTGTCATGCAGGGGCACAAAGTTAGACAAGTAAGCTTTGTGTCCAGTCATACTTCTTGAGCATCCACTATCCCAATATGCTCTATCATCCCTTGTCTTCTTTGTCACCTGTAAAAGGAAAAACAAATTAGTTTTTCTTGGGGACCCAAGCCATTACAGACTTGGATCTACCTCGTGTATCAATGTAGGATAGCTTATCGAAAACTAGAGATACACCATTAGATTGAGTACCCCTTTTGGGTGCCCAAACCCAACGAGCTGAGGCTTTCACAGCTTTTCCCCATCTTCCCATGTTCCTAGAATGTACAACTTTTCTAGCAGGGGATACCCCAGTTTTAGCAGGGGAATCCTTATGCTTAGCAGAGGGAACCCACCTTTTGTTTTGGCCTCTATTCATGTGTTGGTAAGGTCTAGAGCCAGATTTATATGCACTATAAGGTGTTGGGGTGGTCACAGAAGTGTTGGGCTTTGGGTGAACATCATTTTCCTTTCTAAGGGCTGGAACAACATATTTATCAGTCACCCTATTTCTCAAGGCAGGGGCAACATACTTGGCAGGGGAAAAGGATTTTGCCCCTGCATTTAGAAGAATGGCTTTAGGTTGCATATCCTTTAAGGGATTTGCAGCCACCATCTCCATTGGTGCCTTACACTCTTGATAAGTGTGTTCAAAACTGCCACATGTGAAGCAGGGCTTGGTATTAATCACAAAGTCTTCTCCTAATTGATGAGACTTTTGGTCATTCCAATTTCTTTGATTACCTCTGACATTCCTGTACATACTAGCATATTTAATGGTAGGCTTAGGAGACTGTGGCCTAGCCTTAGATTTGGGAGAGATACTCTTAGAATTAGGATTGCTGCTAGAAATTCTTTCTTTTGAAAATCGAACAGGGTTGTCAATTTGCTTTAAACCAACTTGTTCCTGTTTAACATCCCTAATGACACTAGTTTTAACTAGAGACTCTTCTGTATCAAGGTTATTAGGTATATAAGCACTCAAGTCAAACTCAATGTCATCCTGTTTTTCAAAACAAGGGAGACCAGTCCATGACAAGTCTTTTCTAGGATAGGCAGCATGGATGTTAGCAGGGGGTGGTGGTATAGTAGCATTCATATTCTTAATTCCAAACCCTGTTTTGTCCTTAGGAGATTGACCAATTTCAAATGCCTTGGTTAAATCTTTTGAAGCTTTTCCAAATTTTTCAACAGTTTCCTCATCTATCTTTTGGTTAGCTTTGAAAATTTCAAGTTCAGCAGTTAAAACATTTATAGATTGGTTATTCTCCTTGGCATCTCTTTCTAGAATCACAATGTGATCCCTATACTCACTTTCTCTTTGCCTATACTCTCTTATGGTGGACTCTAGTTGTTCTAAAGCATGTTTGTAATTATCAAGATCATTATCACAATTGATATAATCAGCTTTTACCTTTCTGATTTGATCATTCAAAGACTCAGTATTTTTCCTACAAGCTTTAGTACAATATGAGTCATCATATACCTCATTGTCAGAACTGGAACTTGACATAGCCATAAGTGCAAAGTCTTCTTCCTTTTCCTCAGCAATTAAGGCTTGATTTCTTTCCACATTTTCTGTCATAGCACTCCAGTCCCATCCATTTGCTCCATCTATTCCCTGCATAGCTACCATGGCTTTAGCACCAGAATCATCATCTCTTGTCTCCTTTCTGTAGCTATTTCCAGACTTAGGTCCTCTGCATTCCCTGGCAAAATGACCCTTCTTGCCACAATTGTAGCATTCAACTTTTGTTTTATCAAACCCAGCCACATCAGAGGGATTAATTGTGATCTTCTTCCCATACTTCTTGTGGAACCTGTTGGCTCTCATGCTGAGCAAAGCCATGTTCCACTTGATATCCAATTCTTCTAGCGCTTGCTTACTGATTTGATTTAGATCTTCATGTAATACTGTAGATCCTTGTGGTCCTTGTGATGCTATAAAAGCACATGCAGTATCAAGGCTGAATGTAGCTGGTCTTTCTTCATCATAGAAAGGTCCAGACCTGGTAGCAGGGGAATAGGTAGCAGGGGCTACTTCTATTCCACTGTTCTTGGAGATTCCACTGCTTTGTGATATGAATGCCATGTTAGCAGGGGAATCGATGATTCCACTTGAGTTGGTGGGGATTGTTCCTTTTGACTTCATTTCATTGACAATAGGTTCAAAAACCTTTAAGTTATTATATATGTCATCAATGTCTTTTTCATCCAAATCATCCTTATTCTGCCAAATTGCCTTATAGACAAACCATTCTTTCTGGAGACTGTTAAGAAACCTGGTGTTCACCTGCTCTTTTGATACTTCAATATCAAAGAATTCCAAGTGGGCCACCATGTCTTGAAGCCTATTGTAGATAGCTCCAATTGATTCATCACCAATTGCTTTGAAAGAAGCAAAATCATTCAGCATTTGATTTTTCTTCTTCTTCTTTGTGGCTTCATTTCCTCCAAAGGTTTTGCCTATGGCTTTCCATAGTTCCTTAGCTGTTTTGTATTTCCTGAATCTGAGTTGATGTCTATCTGGTAGGGCCAACAGTAATGAGCTGTGAGCCCTGACATCATGCCTTCTAGCCAGTATTTCTTTATCACATAGAGCAGCAGATTTCTTCTTGTCCTTACCTTTGGAACTCTCACCTTCATCCTTGCCTTCTTCAACTGCCACCATTTTGTTGAATTGATCACCAAACTCTATGATCTCCCAGAGAACATAGTGTTCCATTTTCAGGTATTGTTGGATTCTGAATTCCCATAATTCAAAGTTTTCAGGATCCAACATGGGTAACTTGAGGTTATTGTGGTTGTTGCTGTTTGTGGATGAATCTGAAGACATGTTTGCTATGAGGATTTTGTTCTTGATTTAGACAAAGTTTCTCAACAAGCTCTGATACCACTTGTTGATCCCAAAGTCAGATCTTAAACCTTAATAGCTTGTTTAAGGGTTGTGATAGAGAGAAAGAATTCAATCTAACACTAGAGAAACTTTGCAAAGCAAAGTAACTAAACAAGATGCGGAATGTAATGTTTAGCACAAGAACAAATGAGATTCAAACGTTGAACTATAATATATCAAAGATATACGAATACCCAAAGTGGTATTAGGGTTTACAAAACCTTAAAGTAATAATAATGAAAAATGAAATGAGAAAGACACACTTTGCATGCTAACCTAGTGAGTCCTTTTATAGATACAAGGACCCACGTACAAGATCACTACTAACAAACTATGGAAAGTATTAAGGAATAATAACTGAAACGCGTAAAAATCTATTCCATGTTTATCTTTGACAGCAGGGCCTTTGACTTCCAGCAGGGGGACCAATCCCCCCTGCCTTTGTTAGTTAGCAGGGGGAATTTACTCTAGCAGGGGTACGAATAATCAACTAGCAGGGGAAGCAAACTAAGCATAGATTTATTCCCAACAATGGGTTCCCCCTGTTTCTCACTTTCCGTGCCGTCATCAGAACTGGTATCATCAACATTGCTTAGTTTGAGTTTTTTTTGCTTCAAAAAGAAGAACTCTGGTTCATCTTTCTCTTCCTCTTCATCAAACCAATTGACGAGGTAATTAAATGGACCTTTACTAGACACTTTTTCCATTTCAACCACAGAACTTGATGAACTCGATGAAAAGCTATCATCTGAATCCCATGTTAAGTAGTTTGATCCCTGAGAACTATTTTGATTATCTGAATTTGGCAACAAAATACGAAGTTAAGTACCAACAACATAAGTGTTCCTTTTAATTGGTATTCCTTAATTTTAAAAAAGAATCCCCTAAAATATACCAAGAAGATAAGTGTTCCTTAATCTACCAAAAATATACCGCATCTTTAATATACCAACAACATAATCTACCCTAAAATATACCAACAACATAAGTATTCCTTAATCTACCCTAAAATATACCAACAACATAATTGTTCCTTAATCTACCATAAATATACCAAATCCTTAATAATCAATATACGACAAAAACATATCATATGTGTATCTCATATCTAATTATAATATTTTGTATAACAAATTAAAATTGTAGTATTATACGGGGGATTAAATTAAATTGTCTAAATTTAGTATCAAAATTTATTAAAGATGTGACTTACCGTTATGATTTTCCATTGTTCCTGATCTTGGGGATCTGATTGATTTGGGTATGGGATTGGTCGTAAATTATGTTTTGATCGGTTTTTATGTATTACAATCATTAACCGCTTGTAAACAAACTTATCTAAACTGTGAAAAAATTACCCTTCAACTTTAATTAATTTTATTGTACATATATAAATTGGTCTTTTTCCCTAAATTTAAACATTGTTATGTGAAACTACCCCTCTCTAAACGACTTGATGTAAAAAACTTAAGGTGACTTGTTATGTGAAATAACAACTTAAGGTGACTAGTTAAAAAAAATATTTCTGTTAGAATTAATATGTGAAACTACCCCTCTCTAAACGACTTGATGTAAACACACTAGTCTAGTATAAATCTTTGTAAAAGTCTAGCCCGTCTGTTTCCACCTGTTGTAGTTACTATTCCCCCTGAGTTCACAATTACTAACCCCTGCGAAAGTCGAGCATCTACCCCTATTAGTTGAGCACTTGTAAAATGTCCTTTATTTGTTGAATATCATAAATACCATTAATAGTTACATGAACTTTGCTATTATATAATCAAGAAAAATGAGTTTCCTTTTTAGTTTCTTGTTACAATAAAATTAAAAAAATGACTTCTTCCAGGAAAGAAATTAGTGTGTTTTTTGATTACGAAGGCTTAATTTTTGGTGTTAGCCTTAAGAAAAGCACAAATTACGAAGAACTTGTCTCTTATGTGAAGAAAAAGTTCGAAATTAACCTGCATTCCGATATCACGTTTACTTATGAACAAGGTTCAAGATTGGTGCGCATACACGATGATGATGATGTCAATTTCTTCATCAATAATGTAGGTCACAAGAAAGGTAACCCGCATACAATATTTATAAAAAAATAGACATTACTTCTAGTCCTATTAAGAAGAGTGATTTGGATCCTCAAAAACATGATATAGATGATAATAATAATTCACCTTTACCGAAACAAGAAACTTTAGACAAGTATGAAATAATAGATTGGGAACAAAATACATTAACAAATATAGGTAGTCCACCAGAAGATATAGATCAGTACATGATTGAAGAAGGTCACTCAGGTGAATCAAGTAAAGAATTATTTGATCGAACTGTGTCACAGGGTGATAGATTTGATAGTAAAGAATTATTAATGCGTAAACTTGGTGAAAAATCTCTTTTAGAAGGATACCAGTTTAAGCCTAGGAAATCAGATCCCTTTAGATATGATGTAATATGTGTGCACGAGGGTTGTGGTTGGAAAATATTTTCAAATAAGCTGACATCTTCCAATGAATGGATTGTTAAAAAAGTAAATGACCATCACACTTGTCCAAAGAACCAAATTGGTATGCATCATCGTAATGCTACCGCAAAATTGGTGGGTCATTTATTACAAGATAAGTTAAAAGAAAATACCACTCGTATATACAAGGGTAAGGACATTCAAGATGATATAACAGTCAGTACAACATCGACATTACCTACAAACAAGCATGTAGATCCAAGAATGTGGCTTTGGAAGCTATAGCCGGTTGCCCTGTTGCCTCTTTTGCACAGTTACCGTATTACTGTCATAACTTAATGTTGACAAATGACGGTACTGTAACACATATCGAGACTAATGACGAAAAAAGATTTAAGCAAGTGTTTATAGCTTTTGGTGTTTCGGTAAGCATTTTTATTTGTATCTAATTTTTATCAGTATAAATAAACTTTCAGTATAGCTAAACTTTTTTAATTAATTTAGATTCGGAGCTTTAAGGACCATATGAGGCCGTTGTTGATAATAGATGGAGCTCATCTTAAAGGGCCATTCCAGGGAACTAATTTGACAGCTGTGGGAATGGATGGCAACAACCAAATTATACCTATTGCAACTGGTGTGTCTCAGGCTGAGAGTGCAGAATCATGGACATGGTTTTTAAACCACTTGAAGGAATGGATAGGGGAAAATCCTGAATTGGCTAACATATCAGATAGACATGCTGGGATTTTATCAGCTTGTGCTGCTGTTTTCCCAAATGCATTTCATGGGTACTGTTGTAGGCATCTAATGATGAACTGTAAGTTGAGCGGTGATGTACTTGAGTCAACATACTGGAAGATGTGCAAAGCTTACCTAATTGAAGATTTTAATAATAGGATCAGTGAAATTAGAGGCAAAAGACCGTAAGCATACAAAACCCTTATAGATGCTGGTGTAGACAAGTGGTCCAGGGCACATTGTACTAGTAATCGTTACAATTACATGACTTCTAACTCGGTTGAGTCAATCAATGCTTTAACAAAAGAACGAAAAAAACTTCCAATTACAAACCTAATGGAGTGGTATAGGAAACTGGTTCAGAAGTGGTATTGTAGTCGTTGCCACAAATACAAAGGTACTATTATTGTTCTGTTATCTGTAGTTTTATAACTAATCCCATTTTTTTGATAAAAAGTCCCCCCTGTTTTGATAAAAAAGTTCCCCCTGTTTTGATAAATAGTTCCCCCTGTTTTGCCCTAAAAAATGCAGTTGACATGTAGTTACTCTATTTGATGAATAAGGAATAATTTAACTAATGGTTGATTATTTGTGGAATAGTTGAGCATTTTTACAAAATCTGAGAATTTATGCACAAGTAAAAGCAGTTGATCATTTACAAACTGAGTATTATTTTTTATTTTTTCAGATGCACAACCAAAGGACAATGAACTAAGTAACTGGGCTAAAGGAAAAATAAACAAGCGTTTGCGAAAAGGCGTTAGTTGGATTGTGACAGGCATTGAGAAGTTTAAAATTTACCAAGTTGATGATACTCGTAGAATCCATACTGTCGAGATATATAATTACTCATGCACATGTCGAGTTTGGCAACTTTCAGGTTTGCCTTGTGCCCATGCTTTGGCAATATGTAGAGTTCTTGGGTTGACAGAGTTTAATCACATGGCGCAAGGTTGGTTTAAGAAAGCAACGCTAAAAGCCACATACCAAGGAATGGTTTATCCGGTCGGAGAAGTTTCAAGTTGGCAACATCCTAATTACTTGCAAGTTGTTAGGCCACCAATTATTGGTAAAAAACAACCGGGCAGACCAAAGAATAAAGATCGTATTAAATCACAAGGTGAGGAAAAGCTACATGTTAAATGTGGAAAATGCGGTAATCGTGGGCACAACAGACAAACTTGCAGAGAACCGTTACCATCCAAAAAGGTAAGATCTTTATGTTGTTTTTATATTTTATATTTGGTTACGTGGGTGTTTTGACATTTATATAATTTTTTACATATGTTTTAGGCAAAGACGTGTGACAATGAAATAAGGCAAGGAGCACATAACGGCACTCAGCAGTCAACGTCGTACTCTTTAGACGTTGTTAACTTGGATGAACCATAGATTGCATCAACTTATGTGGTTGTTAATGAACATTGATTTGTTGTTTATGTTTAAGAACTTATTTTCTTGTTTTATTTTTTTTATCGAACAATGTGGGTTGATTTAAATTATCTATCAAACTGTCTGTTAGTTGATGATGTTTCATATTTGGTTAGCTTCACAATGAAATTGAATGAGTCTAAACAATTGTTGATAGTTGAATGTTGTTTGACCATTTTGTCCCTGTTTTTATAACCGTTGAGTGAAAGAACCGTTATTGGATAAACAGATGTTTGACCATTGACTTTTAACGGCGGTTTGATCATCAGTTGGTTTAATAACCTTCAAAAACAATATATTGATAATTTCTTTTTTCAATTCAATCAAATCCGTCCACTATTAATTCTTCAATCTGCATATAAAATTTCAATTCCCTTTTCTGGTTCATGGTAAATTGCAAATCAATCATAACCCACTAGCAATGACTACTATTAAATTTCAGGATTATCACAACATGGTTGCCAATTTGAAGAAGAGTGATGATCACAGGGAATTTGATGATATTGTGGCCTATCTTCGTGTTTGCTATTTTAAGTTCGCACTTCAGGTAAATCCTAAAATCTACACTTCACGCATTAAGCAGTTTTGGAATAATTCAAAGATAAAAACTGTCGATGGAGAAGTAAAAATTAAGAGTAAGGTTGATGGAAAATATAAGTGGGTAACTGTTGATTCAATCAGAGACTCACTTCTATTGAATGATGCGGATGGTGTCAGTACTATGCGTGAAACCGAATTGTTTCGAAATATTTCATTGTTGGGCTATAATATTGCTGATAAACAAAAATCAAAGTTTTTTAAAGGACAGTTTGCACCCCACTGGAAATTTTTAATACATGTTATTCAACAGTGTTTAAGTCCCAAAACAACCTCGTTTAATGAATTCGGGAGTAATATTGCGACGGCACTTGTATGTTTGGCAACAGGGAAAAAAATACAATTTTTCGCAAATGATTTTTGATGCTATGTTGAAAAATGTTAAAAGCAAGAAAAAGTTTTGTATGTACCCAAGATTTTTGTCAGTGATTTTAGACATGGATGCGGAGATCAAACACAAAAGGTTTTACAAGATGGCCAAACACAAAGCCAAATTATTCAACACCTTGAAACCAAACACACAAAACTTTTCTGGGAGATATGTCCCATTAACCAAACCAGTTCTAGATATAATTCAGTGTGAAGCTTCTGCAAACACAACAGAAGCCCATCAAACACCCTCGCCTGAATCACAACCTCATCCTGACCATGTATCATCTCATACCAAGTCGATCAGGGTACATTCAGTTGTAGAAGAAGACGCTCATACCATAGGTGAGGGTAGTAAGCAAAAGATGACTGAGCCAGGCTTTGAAGGTAGACATGAAAGTGGAAACACAGGTGAGGGTAGTATGGAATCCTTGATAAATACCGAGTTGACTGTTTTGTGCACTAGTCTGCAAAGACAAAATGCACAACTTCAACAAAAAGTAAAGGATCAGGGTCTGGAAATTGAAATTTTAAAAACAAGACTTGAACAACTTGAGGGGACGAGAAGTAAAAGTTTGGTTGTTTCCTCTAGTGATGGCAATCAAGATGATGATGCTGCTAAAACGAATGAAGATTCAAAGGAGTCAAGTGGGACTGAATATTATGACTATCCCACGGAAAATATTGAAACGGATACTTTTAATAAAGGAAGTGATAACGGAAGTTACAACATAGATGATATTGCTGATATATTGGCCAAAATGGCACAAACATCTGATCAAACACAACAATGTAAAAGAAAATATGAGAGTGGTTGTCCAGGTACGTCTAGTTTTGTTAGTCAGCGTAACAAACCAAAAAGAATGAAAAGGATGGAAAATCTAGGGAAGTTTGCTGCTGATAACACGGGACCATCTGATGAGGAGATTAATAAGAAATTGAAATTAGTTCTTCCTGATGACTTCAAGTTAGATTCAATCTCGACAAAGTACTCAGTTTATAAATACGAATCTGTGATTGATAAGGGTATGAGTTGGTGGAAGGTGTTTAGGACAAATGGTGATTGTGAAGCGTATCAAACGTTTCCAAAAATGTTTGAGGCTTTAGACAGAGAAGATCTTGATGATCTTTGGAGGGTTTTGAAAGCAAAATTCCTGTCTAAGCCACCTACAGAAGACATGGAAAAATATTTTGACATGTGGACTACAATGAAAAGAATGTACGAGCATGATCAAAAAGATGCCATTTGGGGAAATCAGACGGATTCAAATATGATATTCTGGAGACTGTTTTCTTCTTCTGCAGTTATTGAGGTAATTATGACAGAGATGATTGTCTACTTGCTAGTCGATAGGATGTATCCCCTCACACAGGAAACTTTGAAGAAAATGCTGGAATTTGATTTACAGGTTGATTGTATCAATCATGTAGCTTATCAGTTGATCAGGTTTTTGCACTCTCAGATTCTCCCTTGAAGAAGTTACTTTATTTAATGTAACTTACTCTATTTAATGTAATTTAATCTATTTTCTGAATATTTAGCAAGAAAATGTTGGAATTTATTTAATGTAATTTACTCTATTTTAATTTTCTCTATTTGCACAAAAAATTCCCACTGTTTTGTCAAAATATTCCCCCTGTTAATAGTATTTCATTTGATGGAAAAGTTGAGCATTTGTTCATTAAGCAACAAAAGTTGAGCATTTGTGCGTAAGCAACAAAAGTTGAGCAGTTGTGCAATATCCAACAGAAAGTTGAGCATTTGTGCATTAGGAAAACAAATAGTTGAGCAGTTGTGCAATATCCAACAAAAGTTGAGCATTTGTGTATTATCAAACTAAAAGTTGAGCAGTTGTGCAATATCCAACAAAAGTTGAGCATTTGTGCATTAGGATAACAAATAGTTGAGCAGTTGTACAATATCCAACAAAAGTTGAGCATTTGTGTAAAAAATTGAGCAGTTGTGCACTATGAATCAAAAAGTTGAGCATTTGTGCACTATGAATCAAAAGTTGGTGCATTAGGATCACAAATAAGTTGAGCATTTTTGCACTATGAATTAAAAAGTTGACCATTTTTGCACATTGAATTAAAAAGTTGACCATTTGTGCACTATGAAACAAAGTTGAGCAGTTGTGCAATATGTGAAAAAAGTTGTGCATTAGTGCAACATTTGACCAATATTTTTAAGAAAAAAATGTAATAGATAAAGTATCACAAAACAAATAATAAAACAAAATAAGTTAGAAGTTATTTGAAGCCATTCAAACATAACAGTTGATTAGAAGTTGCGTCTAAGACATATGCAGGAACTACATTGCTATCTTGTGCTTGAAAAAGAATTCCAGCATTTTCTCTCTATAGGCAAGGGCGGTTTGTATTGGATCTTCAACATAGAGCGAGATACCATAGGCTAACCTATTTATATAGCAAAAATAAAATAAAAAATGTAAGATCTGACAAAGGATATATAAGAAGACAATGAGTTATACAAGGATATACCTGTAAAGGAAAATGTAGAGAAATACGCCACAGTCACCAAATACCCCACCTTGGATTGGGACATTTTTTGCTCGACAGAAGTTAATAGAGTAGGAATTTTTTTCAATACCTTTGCTTTCAAACTCCCCGGTTTTTTCTAAAACAACCGGAAGTTTATTCCCTAAACACTCCATTACTGACAAATACCAGTCACTACATTCATCATTATAATTTTCACTGTCATATATCGTAACATTTCCAGATGTGATGTGAAATTGTGCTAAGAACCAATGTCGTTTGGATTGATTAATTGGAATGAAGACCTATAAATATTATTATACATAAAAATAAATTAAAAATAATATATGATTTGCAAATACGATTTTTCAAACTTGAAATAATTACATGTTCAACATCTTTCCACGACAACGGGTAAACTTCATCCGTTGCATAAAATAGTGGCATTGATTCGGCCATCAAAAGGTTAAAAAAATAACAGCTAACCATTGACCAGTCATGCGATGATTGTCTAAAATGCCACATGTACCATACCCATAGATCAATGTGCTATAACAAGATAAAAAAAATATTATTAACAAAATTAAATGTATCTTAAAATATAAATAAAATATAGATCAATGTGCTATAACAAGATAAATTAAAACATTTATTATAAGTACCTCATCCAAATACCAACCAACTCGTTCTTCATCCAAACCAACAAAACTATCCCAGAAACTACGATCTACTGAAATGTCATTGCACCATGAGAACTTGCAACGAGGAATTGGTAAGTTGTTGAGGAAAAACACCGTCGGGGAATCACAATAAATTTTGTCAATACTTTTAGATGGTCTCCTAAGATCCTGAGAATAACAAATTATCAGTAAAGACAGTTAAGTTAACAAAAAAGATAACAAGTATTAATTTGATGCCGTGAATGGCGGACAAACCTCTTTCCATGGTTCAAGATTCATGCACGTTTTAATCATAAATGCATCAAGAACGTTCTTCTGATTTCTTAATGCATCCATGTTGGGTAACACAGTATCTGGATTGCTGAATCCCAGTTGTCTGACCACATTAGCATACCTCCTATTTGTGTTGCTTCCAGTTTTCTGTAGAGCAAGTTTCATGTGACTGGAATTTGATATGTCTGTGGTCTTCATGCTTCGTTGTTCCTCTTGCAATGATTTCATCCTTTTTCTCTTAACCTCATCCAGCCTATTCTTTTCAGCCTCTAACTTTTGCGCTTTGGTGCGAGAATTTAATACAAAATTTTTCTTCTCAGAACGGTGATCCTGTTTAAAGTTATATATACTTGTTAGAATATGCTTAAAAAAGATATTGGAATACCGAAAAGTTGAGCAAAAAACATACCTGATTATCAAACTCATCTAAAGCTTTTACCAAATCCTCAACAGGGTCTTTGCTTGATCGTACAATTGGAGAACAATTAAATGAAAAATATTGTATTTCATCATCACTCAAATACTTGTCTCCAAGATCACAAGCCTTATCAAGACTAGGCAACTTATCCTGTTGATTAATTTAAGAGGCTATTATTATATTGTATTGTAAACCAATGAATAAGAGGAGAATTACCTTTTGGGAAACTGTTTTAGTCTTATCTTTACGAGTGAGGACCTAAAACATTAAGATTAATGAAGTTAACATTAAATTAACAAGAGAATGTGTAAAACAACTTGATAAACCATGTTTTAAAACTTACATTGATAATAGTCTCAAGCTTGTAAACACGTGATTTCAAACTCTTTGTCTCTTTCGGTAGAATCATTAAACTGTTGGATAATTTCTCTAGAGCCTGAAGACGGTTCTCTATTGATGGTTCTTTGCTAAGTGTACCTTTTGATGACTCAGCATCTTCCTCCTGGGCTTTGCGGGCTTTCATCAATTTTTTTAAATAATCACCAAATAGGCCATCGTATTCAAGAGGAGGAGCTCTAGGTGTATACCACTTGAAATATTTATTACTTCTTGTATACCAACCAGTTTGCCCCTCAACTTTGTTTGGATAAATGTCAAAATCTGTCGCTTTTGCCTAAAGGTAAGGACATACAAAACTTAGAATGCCTATTTGATCAATTAAACCTGTACTAAATAAAACAAATATTCCCGTGTATTGTCAATAAATTTCCCCTGTTGTGCATTAGGTTACAATTTTTGGCCTGTTTGTACAAATATTCCCCCTGTTTTCAATCAACATAACTTAGAATGCCTATTTGATCAATTATACCTCTAGGGATCATATCAGTTGAATCAAATTATTTAGTAAATTATTAAAATAAAACATAAAACATAAAAATAACCTGGGGGAAAAGTTTGTCATAATCCTCAATATTCCTATGCTTTGACCAGGAAACAGCTCTAGGGATCATATCAGACATTTGGGACCACCAACAACCGCTCACTCTTGAACACTCTAAAATCCAAATCTATAATTTGTAGATGTAAAAAATGTTATGGTAAGGAACAACCACTGAATATGGAATACTATAAAATCAATACTCACTTTGAAAGCTAAGACAAATCCAGACAATAAATACGACGGAACAAAGTTAGGATTTCTCTCAAATGATTTACAGTGAGTATCCATATACCTGGAACTAACATTTCTAATGGCAGTATATAACTCCCGCCATATATACTCACCCCAACAAAACTCATACCAAACAACAATATTTTCCACCATCCGCAGAAATACATCATCAACAATTGCTCCCAACTCGTGACCCATGAAAATAACTTCCAAAGACAAAAGTAGACAAACTCTAACAGAATCTTCATCGGACAAATTGGTAAATCGCTCTTCATCCTCAATGATACATAGAAGATCCATGTTTTTTACATATTCACCAATCTTCTCTGGTAACACTCTATCACGGAAACTGATTTCGCCAGCCCTATACTTACTGAAGCTTTGGTGCCCAAATTCAAAAGCAGTTATAATACAGAATTCACGACGACCAAAGTGGAGTGTACTGCCATTAACATGATAAATTAAGGACAAATCATAATGATCACTATCTGAATACTTCTGCTTCTGAAGCATATAATGTATCAGACCATCGTCATTATCAACATTATAAAAATCCAACCAGCGACCAAAACATGTGGACCTAAACAACTCACATCGTCTTAAACCTAATCTCTCTTTCATCAAACGAAAGTAATGGAGTTTTCTTTTTATATGAGTCTTCGCAACATATTCCTATAACCATAAAATAATAATACTATATCAATTCAACAAATTAAATCAGTTTCATGGATGAAATGAGACATACTGTTGGAAAAAAAAAGTTAATGAGACTTACAAGTCGACTCATGGAGCTTCCTGGATGAAAAATAAGGATGCCAAAATAAAAATATTATGTGAAAATTAATATATATATGGTTTATAACAGGGGGTAAATTGAAAATAAAAGGGGGTAAAAGTGAAAAATATTTCTGGATATCAAGGTTATGACAATAGTACATAATTTTTTAATTTCCAATAAAGTGAAACACAGAAGTTGTGCATTTGAGGGTTGAGCGCCGTCGGTTGAGCATTTAAAAAGTAACTTTAGTGGGACACTTGTCACAATATGAATGGTGATGACCAAATTTGTCCCTAGTTGAAAAGTTGACCATGATAAGGTTTTTTAATGCTCAAAATGACCATATATGTGTTTTTCCCTTTTATCAATTACCACTCTTCTATAACAAAATAAAAAACCCATAAATTTTAATAAGTCTAACATTAATCATGGCCTCTCGCAGCTAAGGTGTCAGTAGGGTCGGGTTGACCCGACCTGACCCAACCCGATAAATGTTATCGGTCGGGTCAAATTAGGTTGAGAAAACTTTTTGGCTTAGGTTGGCCTGAACCCGAGGGTCATGTTCAGGTTAGATATTTTTTGTAATTGGGTTGTCGGATCAACCTTTTTTTAGTACGCCTGTGTTGGAGGAAATGAAACTTCCTACGAGTTAAGAAATAAACATGTGAAGCATTTAGATGTTTAACTTATTATACTTGGTAGAAATATCAAATGCAATTTCACTCCTATTCAACACTGTCATCTATACTCACACATAACGAAAGATACAAAAGTAAAACGAAAAATTAGCAAATAAACTACAACAACTGATTTGCAAACAAGTTCAGAAAGATATCTAAAAATCACAGACGCTATTTGAGTTCCACCTTTCCATTTTATTTATTTTTTACTTAAAGTGTATGATTGATTATCAGAGAAATGTGACATTTGATAACTTATTGGTTACTCATTTGTAGTCTTATCGGGTCACCCAATAACCTAAATCACCCAACCCGAATATCACCCGAACCCGATAACCCAATTTCTTATCGGGTCGGGTTTGAGGAGAGTTTCTAAAAATCAAAACTCGACTCAACCCGACCTGATAAAACCCGATAACCCAATCCGATAACACCGTTGCTCGCAACTAGCAACTATGAGGTGGGTGGTGATTTCCTTATAAGTTTATATGCTACTTTTACACATTTTATGGCTTTGTAAGCTATTTATATTTACGCTGTTTATAACAACTTTTACATGCTGATTTTAACAGCAGAGAAAGGGTGTTTGGACTCACATTTTATAGCTTTGTAAGCTATTTATAATAGCTTTTATATCCCGATTTTAACAGCTTTGTAAGCTGTTATAGTTCTCTCTGTTTTTATAAAATGACTGCTTACTTTCTGCATAGTTGCTAGTTGCGAAAGGCCATGGGTTGAAAGAGCTGAATTGATGTAAGACTTATTAAAATTTATGGTTTTTAATTTTGTTACTGTATAAAAGAGTGGTAATTGATGAAATTAGTAATTAAAGGTGTAAGAAAAGTTAGTGGAATGTACAAGTGGAGTGACATGTCATTATGTGAGCTTTTTTTGGTAAAATTTAAGTGAGTCTAGCACTCCTCTTTGATAAAAGGTTTAGCTGTTTTACAATTAAAGCATTTAATGCAAAAAATTACCTTTTAAGAAAAGTGGGACCCCTTGACTCTTCATGTGATTTTTCTGTCCCTTGGAAAGCAGGAAAGTTGTTGACAATAAAGGATAATCATTTGAATTAAATATAGGAATATATTAACTCCCATTGGAATGTAACTACCTCGTTACATTCAATTCCCTTTAATGCCCAGAGACAGAGATCATTTATCAGATTTGTTTACCAATATTGAGCATACCCAGCTCAGCAACCAACCTAGTAAAACTTGGCTCAGCCAGAGGCTTGGTGAATATATCAGCGAGCTGGTATTCAGTGGGTATAAAATGAAGCTCAATATCACCTTTTGAAATATGGTCTCTGATAAAGTGATACCTGATGTCAATATGCTTAGTTCTGGAATGAAGTACCGGATTATTGGAGATGGCTATAGCACTTGTGTTGTCACAGAATATGGGAACCTTTTCATAGATGATCCCATAATCAGCCAGCTGACTTTTCATCCAGAGAACTTGAGCACAACACCCAGCGGCCGCTACGTATTCAGCTTCAGCTGATGACATGGCCACAGAGTTTTGTTTCTTGGCACTCCAGCATACTAACTTTCCTCCAAGGATTTGACAACTCCCAGAGGTGCTCTTTCTATCAAGACAGCACCCAGCGTAGTCAGAGTCTGAGTAGGCTTTGAGGTCGAAGCCTGATCCATTAGGATACCAGAGACCCAATGTGGGAGATCCTTTTAAGTACCTGAAAATTCTTTTGACAGATACAAGGTGGGATGCCTTGGGGTTAGCTTGGTACCTAGCACAGAGACATGTGGCAAATTATATGTCTGGTCTGCTTGTTGTGAGGTACATCAGTGACCCAATCATGCCTCTATATAAGGTCTCATTAATAGAGACCCCTGAGTCATCAGCTCCCAAGTTGTTGGGAGGAAGCATGGCGCATTTCACTGATGCACAATAAGACAGATCATACTTCTTGAGCAAATCCTTAACATATTTTTCTTGACAAATGGAAATTCCTTTTGAATTTTGTTTAATTTGAAAACCCAAGAAAAAAATTAATTCTCCCATCATGCTCATTTCATATTTTTTGGTCATTAGTTTGGCAAACTGTTTGCTCAATGTAATATTGGTTGAACCAAAAATTATATCATCCACATAAATATGTACTAAAATGACATCACCCTTGGACCTATAAGTCAACAGGGTTTGATCAATGGTACCTCTGACAAATTTATTTTCAAGTAAGAATTTTGATAGGGTTTCATACTAGGCTCTAGGCGCTTGTTTCAGCCCATAGAGTGCTTTGTGAAGTCTGCAAACGTGATCTGGATACTCACTGCTTTCAAACCCTGGGGGTTAATAGACATATACTTCCACTGCAAGCTTCCTATTTAGGAAAGCACTCTTCAGATCCATCTGGTATACAGTAAACCCCATATAAGCTGCAAAGGCTAAGAAGATTCTGATAGCTTCCAATCTGGCTACTGGTGCAAACGTTTCATCATAGTCAATCCCCTCAGATTTATTATATCCCAGCACCACAAGCCTAGCCTTGTTTTTGACAATCATGCCAGCTTCATCCCTCTTGTTTCTGTAGACCCATTTAGTTCCAACCACTTGCTTCCCAGCTGGAGCTTTTACCAGAGTCCACACCTTGTTCCTCTTGATCTGATTCAACTCATCTTGCATGGCAACAACCCACCCTTCATCTAGAAGCGCAGCAGCCACATTCTTAGGTTCATCCTCAGAGAGAAAATCAGCGAAAAGGCATTCATTCGCTGAGGCGGTTTCCAGAGATCTTAATTTGCCTCTGGTGGTGACTCCCTCAGAGGGTTCACCAAGAATATTCACCAGAAGAATATCTTGGTTCCTACTCCATTTGGATTGAGGAGCAGGGGTCTCTGTGGGTTCAAGAGTCACAGCAGGTTCAATGAATGCTGAGGGATCTTCACATATTATTTCTTCATCCATAATCTCTTCATCAGGAGGAGAGATTGGTTCGGTGAGATCAGCATTCACTGTAATGGGTGGAGTGATTGGTTCAGCATTTTCAACCTCTGGAGTGATGTCAGAGATTGAATGAGGATCAAATGCATGAACAAAAGGGAAATCCTTGTGACAGGCCTTAGATGATTCCTTGGGATTTGAGAAATCATCCTTTGGATATGATTTAACTTCATTGAAGTCAATGTCACATTCTTTTGTGTTGGTGTGATTGATGACAGCATATGCTTCATTGAAGGTGACATGGATAGATTCTTCTAGTTCTTGTCTGCAGATATTGAATACTCTATAAGCTCTGGAGGTGGGAGAGTAGCCAACGAAGAATCCATCATCCGACTTTTCATCAAATTTTCCTAGGTGATCTCTGTAGTTGTGAATGAAAACAGGGCAACCAAAGACATGGAAGTAGCTTACATCAAGGGCTCTCTTCCTATATACTTCATAGGAGGTCTTGCCGCGTCTCTTCACTATAATGGATCTGTTTTGTGTATGACAGGCTGTGTTCACAGCTTCACCCCAAAATTGTTTGGGAAGTCTTGATTCGCTGAGCATGGTTCTGGCAGCCTCTATGAGGGTTCTGTTTCTTCGTTCAGCGACACCATTTTGTTCAGGGGTGCCTGGGTTAGAAAAGTTATGTGATATTCCCTTTTCATCACAAAAGGATTCCATGGCATGATTCTTGAATTCAGTGCCATTGTCACTTCTGATAGCCTTAACTCTGCAGTCATTGAGGTTCTCTTTCTCTGATGAAGGACATTATTCTTTCAGCAGCATCACTCTTTCTTTTGAGAAAGAATACCCATGTGAATCTAGAGAATTCATCTACAATGACTAGTGTATACTTGTTGTGATTAAGGAATTGAGGTTTTACTGGTCCAAATAAGTTCATGCGAAGAAGATGGAGGCACTTATTTATGGAGAATGATTGTTTTGTCTTGAATGAGGCTCTGTGGTGCTTCCCTTTCTCGCAGGCTGAGCAGGGTCTGTCTTTGGTGAAGGTCAGAGAGGGAAGCCCAGCTACTAAATCATTCTTGGCCAGTTTGTTAATGTTTTTGAAGTTGAGATGGGAGATTCTCTTATGCCATAGCCAATTTTCACTATCAGATGCTTTGGCATAGAGACAAGTGTTTGTCCCTTCTGGACAAGATGTCATGTCGATGACATACACATCCCTTCTCCTAGGTGCAATTAGAACAACATCATCATTTGGATTGAAGATTGTTCCTTGGGTCTTAGTGAACAGAACTTTGAAGCCAGCATCGCAGAGTTGACTAATGTTGATTAAGTTGTGCTTCAGTCCATTGACATAAGCGACCCTTGTGAAGGTTATTCCATTACAATCCACTGAGCCATAACCCTCAGTAGCCCCTGAGGAGTCATCTCCAAAGACTAATTTTGGACCAGACTCCTTTTTATATCTATGCAGATATTGTATAACCCCGGTCATATGTTTGGAGCACCCACTATCCAGATACCAAACAGATTTCTTCAGATATTCCTGCATAGATATAACAAATCCAGATTAGTTTCTATGATGAACCCACTTTCCAGTGGGTCTATGCTGTCGCTGACCAGTGACATTGGTCCTTCTCTGGTTTCCTCCCCCTCTTTGGTTGCAGTCTCTGGGTTCATGACGCATACTTCCACAAATGTCACATCCGGGATAATGCTCGCACTCATCATAGTGATGGTCGAAGAAGTCGCAGTACTTACATGGGGGATTTGGTCTGTAACCTTGAGAATTGTCTCTGGGTTTAGGCTCAGCTCTTCTTGAGGGCATGTGAGGAGTTTTTGACCTCATTTGAGTTCTGGTTCTTTGAACCATAATGACCTCCTCATGCTCTCTAGAAGTGTGTTCAGTAGACTCGCATGTGATACATTTTGGTTTCTTTGAGCAATCCTCAGAGGAATGATTCTTGAAACCGCAATGCTTGCAAGGTCTGAACAAAGCTCTCCCCTTAGAGCTACTAGATCCTTCACCAAGAGAGTTAACAAATGGACTATTAACTCTAGGGTTGATTTGTTCTTTCAACCCCTTTACTTCTTCCATCAAGGTGAGGAGAAGTTGATTGGTGGGTGAAAGCTCTTCAGGGGTAGGAGTGGGTTTGTTGGAATCCTTGGCCATAAAAACCTTTTTGTTCGCTTTATCAGCGACTTTGAGAATTGAATTCCCAGGGGTTTTGGTTGGAGGTTTTGGGCCAAGCAAGGAATCAGATGGGTTAACACCAGCGAGTCTTGGAGGGGCTGGTACCTCTGATTTCTTGTCAGAGTTTTTCTCATCCACAGAGGTGGAAGATGGAGAAGAAACATCTGAAGGGACAAATTTAACATTGGGAACAGGTATATGGTTTTTGTATCTACCCTTTCCCCCAATAGCCTGAACCACATCACCAGGTATGGATTCAGCGACTATTTCTTCTATTGTGGATTGAGCCAAATTCCATTTTTCAATGGTTTGTCTAAGTTCTGAGTTTTGGTCAGATAAAGACTCATTTTCAATGGATAATTTTCTTACTTCATTTTGAAGTTGATTAGCAAGATTCACAAATGGTTTAAGATTTGTTAGTTCAGATTGGCAAATATTTAACTCTGTTTTAAGACTATGAAATTTGTTTAACAGGTTTTTTCTTTGCTCTTCCACAAAGTGGAGGTCAACCAAGGTATAGTCACTGAAATGGTCTCTATCAGGACCTTCAGCCATAGATAACATTCTTTGTACCTTTTTCATGGTGATGTCCACCCATTGACCAGATCTTGCTTCACTTTTACCCACAGCGGGTTCTTCATCAGCGACAGCCATAAAAGCTCTGACGGTAGTGGTACCTTCATCCTCAGATGTGAGGGGTTCATCATCCCAGTCGAATGAGGCATAAATCAGACCTTTTTCAGTCTTCTTAACATCCTTTTTCTTTGCTTCATCATCAAATTTCTGGATGAGTTTTAACAGCTCAGCTTTCAAGGCTTTGTACTTAACTTTGTAGTCCTTCTTCCCCTCTGAGTCAGAGTGAGAGGTTTGCTTGAAAGGTGTGGTGGAAAACTTCTTCTTGCTGCTCTTGTTGCTGGATGAAGGAAAGCTTGGAGAGGAGGTTTTGTTTGACCAGCAATCCTTCTGATAGTGACCAGTCTTTCCACAAGTGTAGCATGACACTTTGGATTTATCAACCTTTGCAGCTCCAACTCTACCAGATCTCTTGTAGTACCTCTTTTGGTTAGCTAGACTAGCTCTGTCATGGAACTCAGCATGTAATTCATCAAGAAATTCTTGACTGCTTCTGGTGTCCTCTTCTATGTTAGAGTCGCTGTCCTAAAAGGAATGGTTAACAACAAGAGCTTTTGAACCAGTGATATTGGTGGTAAGCCTGTCAGTCTCTGATTTGTAAATGGAGTCAATTAGCCCTTCTTCATAGTTATATCTACCAAATAGTTGGGCTAAAGTATCATTTTTTATAGGTTTGTTTGCTCTTAAGGTCTGATTTAGGCTAAGCCATTTTCAAGGTAAACTATTGACAAATGTGGCATTAACCTCAGCCTTAGGCAGAACAACTCCATTGTTTCCCAAATCATTCAACAAAATCTTAAGCCTAGTATAAGTTTGTGCAATAGTTTCTGTTTCCAAAGCTTTAAAAGCATTAAACTTAAGTCTAAGGGCTTGGATTTTGGTTTCTTTTGTTTCCTCTGGACCTTCATACCCTAGAACTAACTCAGTCCACATCTCCTTAGCAGAGTTGCATTTAATGATGGACTTCATAATGTTCTTAGGTAGGCAAGAGACTATGATACTTTTGAGTCTCTTGTTCTAGTTAGCCAGACGTCTATCCGGTGGAGACCATTGCTTAACAGGCTTCTTAATGGGTCTCTCAGGGGTAGAGGAAACGGTCAGTGGTACATAGGGACCATTTTCTAAGATTTCTATCAAGAAGGGTTCTAAGCCATCTAAATATATAAGAAATTCACTTTTCCAACTTGAAAAATCTTCTTCATCGAATGCTGGAACATTAGACACATGTGATCCCCCTCGAACATCAAGTAGTTGGGGAAGGTCATCATCATTATTACCAGTGCTTACAACTGGTGTAGGCATGGTAGTAGATGTGGTGGCCGGTGTGGTGGTCGAAGTTCTACCTAGACTGGTTTGACCAAAAGGTGGAGGAGGTATAGTATCAACCATATTAAGATCTTGATTTTAAAAACAAGAACGGTTTATGAAAAGTTTTATAAATCAAACCGCTCTGATACCAATTGAAAGTCCCTTAATATGACAATTGTTGATAACTATAACTCTTATAACCACGAAACACGATTAAATACTTTTCAAACGCGTAATGCTTCATTAACTATTATAAACAAAGTACTACAAAGTGCTATGAATACACTCGTTGAATGACAACAAGAAATGAACCCTAGAACAAGTAAACTAGATTCAAGACTCAAGTTTACAAGGGAACCAATGAGACGCTGGTAGACAGCTGAGGGCTCAGCGGTTCCAATGTGAGAAAGAACTTAGATAAATTATCCAAGCACAAGGGTTGATTTAATTCTCCATTCTCACTCCTATTTATAGTGTACAAGGTTTCTTCCTTAGTTGGAGTAGTTGATACGTGTCACCTTCTGAATGGAAGAGTAAAACATATTAAATGCATGTCCAAATCGGGACATACCTTTAAACAACTTTAGGTGAACAGTTCTGCCAACTGTTCACCTTTTGTCCCACTAGGTCGTACTAGGCTTTATCTTGAATCTCTTGTTTTGTCCCGCTCAAAACACTTGGTAGATTCTCCCGCCTAAACTATAAAGGATTGGACAAGCTTTGCTTGTCCCAGACTTCTAGGGTTCTTAAGTGATCTCTAAGTGTTGTCAACTCAGAGATTCTTGAACACCAGCACATTCCTTCTACATCCCAGCTATCCATAATCGCTGGTGAGTATGACTTCAGATTGTCTTCGACTCCTTTGACGTTGTCTTTGACTTGAATGTTCCTGGTGTGCCAGCTGAGGCTTTGCCTTCCACTGGTCTGGTCTCTGTCGCTGGTCCTCTCAGCGATCAGTAAACACTTAGTCTAATTAAACAAATCTAGACTGGGCCATATTTAAAACTTTCATTGGCCCAACACTTTGTGATATACACATGGCTCATCATGATTTTGAATAAATCCAAACTTTTTTATTTCTTCATCAAAGAGTTTATTCCATTGATGTGATGCTTGCTTCAACCCATAAATAGATATTTGAAGTTTACACACATGTCTTGGATTCTTAGGATCAACATACCTTTCTGGTTGTTGCATATAGATTTCTTCATCTAAGCGACCGTTCAATAAGGCAGTTTTAACATCCATTTGCCATATCTTATAGTCATAGTATGCTGCTATAGCTATGAGAATCCTAATAGCTCTTAAGTTTGCTTTAGGAGAAAACGTCTCCTCGTAGTCTACGCCAAAAGTTTAAGTAAAACCTTTAGCTACTAAACGAGCTTTATATGATTGTACTTTTCCGTTCATGTCGGTTTTATTTTTGTATATCCACTTATGTCTCACTACTTTAGCATTCGATGGTGGATCTACAAGAATCCAAACATCATTAACTTTCATGGATGTCATTTCCTCATCCATAGAAACCATCCACTTATCCTTCTTAGGATCACGTATGGCGGATTTATAATTAACAGGTTCACCAAGATCCCCTGTTTCATCATCATCTTCTATATTAAGACGTATATTGCTATTTGCGTTTTTAATCCTTTTGGATCTACGTAGAGGAACTAATTCTGGTGGAATCGCCAGACTTTCTGGTTCTACCGGAATTATTTCGCTAGTGTTTTTAGAAGGCAATGTATCTATATGACTCTTTTCAAGATCATAATTTCTCCCACTGAATTCTTGATTTACTTTCAAGGAAGTCTCCATACCTAGCAACAATAACTTTGTTCTCAGGTGGATAATAAAAATAGTAACCCATAGTTTCGTTAGGGTATCCCACAAAGATACATTTCACAGATCGTTGTTGGAGTTTGTCACCCGAGTCACGTTTCACATACGCCTCGCAACCCCAGGCCTTTAAATCAGACAAGTATGGCTTCTTGTCATGCCCTAGTTCATATGGTGTCTTATTAACCTTTTTCATGGGAACCATATTCAAAATGCGAACAACAGATTCTAAAGCATAATCCCAAAAGGATAATGATAAAGTTGTAATATTAAACATAGATCGCACCATATCTAATAATGTACGATTTCTCCTTTTGGATACACCATTCTGTTGTGGAGTATAGGGAGAAGTAAGATGCTGAACAATTCCATTCTCACCTAGATTGTAACACCCCATTTTGATAATGGAATGTCACGCGTAATTATGGCGTGTCATCAAAGCATACAAGGATAAATGTCTAAAACATTACATGACCATAAAAAGAAAATACCGGAATCAAACATCGGTAGTCCAAAAGTAAAGCTCATCACACACAAACATAAGTATTGTAAATGAAAGGACTAAACAATGTCCATGGAAAGAGTATCAAAGTATAGATAATGCATAAAGTAAAGAAAGGCTAGAAAGCTTCCAGTCCATATGCACGTACGCTTAAAGTCTACGAGCGTCCCTGAGTACCAGCCGTTTTGGGAACATGAAAAGGAAAACGGCTGAGCAATACGCTCAGTGCACGGATGTACAATAAAGCATGAATAATATAAGCATATAAGCATATAACAGCGGAAGAAACTAAGTCCCGAATAACCCGGTTAAGTCTTAGTAAAACTAGTTTTATAGATTGAAAAGCCTTATGTTTATCTTGTAAAAACTGTTTAACATATTTTACCATTAGCCAATATAGGTCATGAAAATCCACCGTGCATGAATACTTGGAGGGGTGACCTCATAATGCAAATTAGAGGGGCTGCCTCTAGTTTAATATACTGGTTTTTAGGTAGGAGGGGTCAGCTCCTTGTGAAGGATGCAAGGCACACACCACATTCACATTGAGTAATCTGTTGAAAAACATGTAACTAGGATGCACCCATACGCCCCACATGATAAATATAATAATATGGCCAAAAGCTGAAGGGACGCCACGAGCAATCACTCCGCCGTGGGGAAGTCATAACACCAGTGCCTCTAGTGTTATGGTTATGGTACCTCCATAACTAGGTGAAACTGGGCATGCATGTATATGGCTTTAGGTATTCTAATTAAACATAAGCAATCATACATATAAACTTATACTACGGGAAAACAGTTGGCTGCATACGGGGAATCCTAATAAGGAAAGAATGTCCATACTGAAAGGATGGGAATCTGTACCTTATGTCCAGTGAACGAAGAAGATGAACGGAAGAGAGTCCTACTTCGGTATCACTAATGCTACATAAATACATACGTGTATAAGTATCTGATTACTAAATACGTATCTGGTTTATATCATGTCTTAGCTTATTTTATACGTTCATGTCATGTTTTACTGTTTTAAGCTTAATACTGTGTTTATCTTATATTCTGTCTATTCTGATTAAGTATTACTTGTATTTCATGTATTATTATACTTACTGTGTAATAATAAGTAATTTTCTAAAAATAGCAGGTTTCCTAAAATAGAAAGTTTCCAAAAATAGAAAGTTACTAAAAATAGAAAGTTTCTAAAAATAGAAAGTTTCCAAAAATAGAAAGTTTCCAAAAATAGAAAGTTTCCCAAAATAGAATTACTGCTTAAAATAGATAAGTTTCTAAAAATAGAAAGTTTCCATAAATAGATTAGCTGCCTTAATTAAAAAAGTTTCTAAAAATAGAAAGTTTCCATAATTAGATATAAGCTGGTTAAATAAGCTAATTATATAAGCTTAAGTGTTTTCTGATTATTATTCTAAATCATGTATTTATAAAGTATAGTTTATTAATTAATACATGTAAATTAAATAAACTATAGGTTAAAAGTATTTAATTAAATATATCATGTTTTTAATTAAATAAAGTTAAAATACTTAGTTTAAAACATGTATTATTAATTACTAATAATATAACCTAAGTCATGTTAATTAATTAATTATAGTCATGGTTTTAATAATTAATTAATTATAAAGTCCAGTTAAAAATAAATACTTAGGTTAAAATTCATTATCTAATAATTAAATTTATAACCTAAGTCATGTTAATTAAATTAATCATGTCATGTTTTATTAATTTAATTTTTAACACATAACTATTAAAATCATAAACCTTAACATAATCAATGAACCGGACCGTGACTAGAAACCATGAACCGGACCCGTAATCAACACCATACCCCGAACCAAGTCGGGGTTCCCCCTTGTTTGCTGCTGCCGTGGGACCACCACCACCCTACCGAGACCATGAGGTCTCGGTGGTGGTTAATAAGCCAAGCCGAGACCCCATAGGGGTTCGGTTAGGCGTCGGCTAGAACAAACACCCCTAAAAACCCGTGTTTTGATTTACCCCATAATCAGACATGTTTTAGTAATTGTTTTTAGTTAGTTTTTAAAAACATCATGATTTTATGTGATTTATTAAATCAAAACATAAAAGAAAAGGGTTAAAAAGGTTATACTGAATGCGTGGTTTAATTAAGGATGAACACACACGAATGCTTGCACGATTTCCAAGATCAAAAATCAACCGAACACACCCTTCTGGTGTCTTGAATCCGGCGGCCAAGGAGAGAATGAAGAAGGAAAAGAATTTTAGGGTTTTAACTATTTTTCTTATTCTATAAATAATAAAACATGTTTTCCTAAATCCTTGTTTTAGTAAATATTAAAATGGGCTTGGCCCATTCCTTCTTGGTGTAGCCGCGGGTAGGGGGCCCCACATGGGTAACCCGTACCTTTTCCGAGTCTAATTATTATAGTGTGTTCGTGTTTTATCGTGTTCGTGTTTTTATGTGTTCTAGTTAATTATTGATCGCGACCTAATATATTTATTCGTGTTCGTAATAAATATATATACGTAAATAATATTTTCTCGTGATTAAATTACGTTCATGATTTCATGATCGCATGTTCGTGATTATAATTATTATTTGAATAATTATCGTGTGTCATACGTAATAAGTACTTATCGTGTTGTAACACGTACGTAATACTTAAAATTCCTATACGTGAACGTAAAAATGTTATAAAAGGAAAGTTTTAATCTAGTACGTACGATCTAAAGGGTACTCTTCATGGTAAAAGCATGCGGGTTTTACAACTCTTCCCCCTAAAAAGAATAATTCGTCCCCGAATTATAGATAAAGTAAACTAGAAAAGAAGAACATACCCGAATTCAAAATATGAAATGAGGGTAAGAAGACCGGATAGACTCCTCTGTTTCCCAAGTGGCTTCCCGCTTGGTATGATCCCTCCAAAGGATTTTGACGAATGGAATCGTCTTCCTTCTCATGACTCCTTCTTGTCTGTCAAGAACTCGTTCGGGTTCTTCTATAAAAGTGAGATCTTCACGTATCTGTTCCAGTGGATACTGAACCATGTGAAGGGGATGATACTGGTACCCTCTGAGTAAGGACACATGAAACACATTGTGTACATGCGAAAGCTGCGGGGGTAACGCTAACCGGTAAGATACTTCACCGACTCGATCAATGATATCAAACGGTCTGATGAAACGAGGACTGAGCTTCCCTTTAATCCCGAAGCGTTTAACACCACGTGTCGGTGAAACCTTAAGAAAGACGTGATCTCCTACGTTAAAATGTATGTCCCTACGATGCTTATCGGCGTAACTCTTCTGACGTGACCGTGCTTCCTAAAGTTTCTGCTTAGCTACTGCGACCCTCTCATTAGTCATCTCTATGATCTCTGGTCCTTCATGTGTTCGCTCGCCAACCTGATCCAAACAGATTGGGGCGCGACACTTTTTTCCATACAACATCTCGAAAGTTGCACACTTGATACTTGCGTGTGAACTGTTGTTGTATGCAAACTCCACCAAACAGTTGTAATCGTCCCAATCACCCGTCCATTCCAACGCACATGACCTCAACATGTCTTCCAATGTCTGAATTGTTTGTTCTGACTGCCCGTCTGTTTGAGGATGAAAAGCCGTGCTAAGCTTAAGTTGTGTACCCCAAGCTTTCTGCAGACTCTTCCAAAATCGCGAAGTGAATCGAGGATCTCTGTCTGAGACGATGCTAGATGGAGCACCATGGAGTCTCATGATTTCTCTTCTATACGTATCTACGAGTTTACTTACCGAATCTTCCTTGCGGATCGGTAAGAAATGAGCTGATTTGGTGAGTCGATCTACGATAACCCAAATTGCATCGTGCTTCCTCTTGGTTGGCGGAAGACCAGTAACAAAATCCATGGTGATTTTGTCCCACTTCCACTCTGGGATATCTAACGGTTGAAGGAGACCGCCAAATCGCTGATGCTCGATCTTAACCTGCTGGTAGATAAGACATTTAGAGACGTACGTGGCAACATCCTGTTTCATACCACTCCACCAAAAGTACTGCTTGATGTCATGGTACATCTTAGTCGAACCAGGATGTATTGAGAATGGGGAGCTATGAGCTTCGGCTAACAAGGCTTCCCGAAGTTCTTGATCATCAGGAACACAAAGTCTCGTGCCCTGCCATACGATACCATCTGCATCTACTCTGAATTTCGTCTGCTTCTCCAAATTCTGAACTATCGCCCAGAGTTCTCCATCATCTTTCTGAGCTTCCTTGATCTTAGAGAGTAACTCGGGTTCTACTCTAAGATTAGCCCAGTAACCGTGCTGTCCACGTACCATGATTTCTATGTCTAGTCGCTCCAAGTCTCTTATGATTTCCTCCTCAATTTGAATGCCGTTGATCATACCGGACTTCCTGCTAAGTGCATCTGCTACTACATTTGCCTTTCCAGGATGATACTGCAGATTAATGTCATGATCCTTCAACAGCTCTAACCATCTCCTCTGCCTCATGTTCAATTCACGCTGAGTGAAGATATACTTCAAGCTCTTGTGGTCCGTGAAAATGTCACATGATTCTCCATATAAGTAGTGCCTCCATTATTTCAATGCAAACACGACTGCAGCAAGTTCCAATTCATGCGTAGGGTAATTTTCTTCATAAGGCTTAAGCTGCCGTGAAGCGTACGCGATCACTTTCCCATGTTGCATGAGAACACAGCCAAGTCCCTTCCCCGATGCATCATTGTAGATTTGAAATCCACCCGTACCAGATGGGAGAGTAAGAATAGGTGCAGATACTAGCTTCTGCTTCAGGTCTTCAAAACTCTTCTCTCGTTCTTCAGTCCAGACGAATTTCTCCCCTTTCCGCATCAGTTTGGTCAATGGTAGTGCTAAGCGGGAAAAGTTCTCCACGAACCTACGGTAATAGCCAGCTAAGCCTAAGAAACTACGGACTTCAGTCGCTGATGTTGGCCTTGGCCACTTAGTAATAGCCTCAACCTTCGTTGGATCCATAGTGATTCCTTCTGCTATTACAATGTGACCTAAGAATGCCACCTTGTCTAACCAGAACTCACACTTGGAGAATTTAGCATACAGCTGCTTCTGGCGAAGAATCTGTAGCACTGTACGAAGATGGTCTTCGTGTTCCTCCTTGGACTTAGAGAGAATCAGGATGCCATCGATGAAGACAATGACGAACTTGTCCAGAAATTCATGGAAGATTTTGTTCATCAAATCCATGACCACTGCTGGAGCATTTGTCAGACCGAATGGCATGACTACAAATTCGTAGTGGCCATAGCGGGTACGAAAAGCAGTCTTGGCGATATCCTGCTCCTTAACCCGTAGTTGATGGTAGCCTGACCTAAGATCAATCTTGGAGAAGTGTTTGGCCCCTTGAAGTTGGTCAAACAGATCGTCTATACGCGGCAGTGGATACCTATTCCGGATAGTAATCTTGTTGAGCTCGCGCAGGTGGTATGCCCGGAAGTTCTTCTGGAAATACATCTTTGAATTTCGACGCTATTGGCTGATCCTGAATTGATGGAGATTCAACATCCATGTCATGAACCGTAGCTAGGTAACCCTCGCAGCCATGTGACAGTAGTGCACGCGCTTGCAGGGTAGATATGATTTGTACAGACCCTCCGGGTACGAACCCGTTGTGAATGTACTCTGGTGCATTAACATCACCGAAGATGACTCGATATGAATGGCAGTCTATGGTAGCATGATGCTTGGATAGCCAATCCATGCCCAAAATCATGTCAAAGTCATTCATGTCCAGCGGAAGTGCGTCAACAGGACGAACCTTATCGTCAAATTCTAGGGGAAGACTCTTGTATACATGGGTTATGCGTACAAAGTCTCTCAAAGTCATGGAAATACTCAGTATATTATCTAGTAGCATGGGGAGCATCCTAATGTTCTTGGCATAAGCAGTAGAAATGACCGAGTGAGTAGCACCCGTATCAAATAGCACACACGCAGCCTGACCATACATATACAAGATTCCAGTGATGGTATGTGACAACCACGGTTTTGAGGTTCGTCAATTAGTTTTATTTTGTCCATATTTCGTGGAATTTCGTGTCTTTATGTGTTTATGAGTTATGTGGTGTGAATAGAGTGTGGTTTGGACATCGTTTTCGGGTACGGGGTACCATGTGAGTGAAAATATGTGTGATTGTTTCATGTTAATGAGCTCACATAGTAGTGACTATGAAATAAGATGGTGTTATTTAGTGGTTTTACGTATACGTATATGTATTATAGAAAATCGTATTTTTACGATTTAGGGTTGTGCATTTAGGGGTCTCGGATGAGCTATTTATTCACGGGAATAATTTACGGGATGGTTTTAAGTCATTTAGGACTTAATCATATAGTTTATTTCATATTTTAAAAGTTTTTATAAAACTGTATATTTTTACGTCTTTTACGGTATACGAGTAAATTTGACTAGTTTTACGGTTTTGAGGTTTTGGAGGTTTTTGGAGCTGAAATAAATTAAGGTAAATTAAGGTAATATTATTAATACATTAATTAATAATAAAAGAAAAAAAATAAAAAAATAATAAAGGGGATCGGTTTGGACGACGCAAGAAACAAAGAAGGAAAATCCAAAAACAGGCCCAATGGACTTGTAATGGGATTAGGGGCCTTTAGGACTTAACCAAACCCAATCCATAACCAAAATAATCATATTTTTAACCTCCATAACAGCTCCTAGCCGAAATTCAACAATGGTGGCCAATTAGGGTTTCAAAAATAAAGATCTTCCATTGATTTCTAAGGTAAAACCTTCAAAACCCTT
Source organism: Glebionis coronaria (assembly GCA_025667525.1). Classification (NCBI taxonomy): domain Eukaryota; kingdom Viridiplantae; phylum Streptophyta; class Magnoliopsida; order Asterales; family Asteraceae; genus Glebionis; species Glebionis coronaria. The sequence continues at coordinate 491,744,389 of CM046876.1, read as the reverse complement.
GTTCTATTAATGATTTAATCAATTTAATCATGTAATTGATCTTATGATGGATTAGGGTTTGTGAGTTTTCTGATATTAGCGAGATTAGGGTTCATATGAATTGATTACTTTGGTTATTATGAAGATTGGTGATCGTAATTAGGGTTTAATCATGTTTAAATTCGTTTTTAAAAACTGTGCAGAATTTTTGGTTCATTGTTTTGATCATATCTAGAGTTATGCAAACTTTTAAATTTAGAATCTTATGTCCCTGGAAAGTTAATTGAATTAGCTTTCAAATTAAAGAAACTTGAACTAAATTGGAGGTAGGGAAGTGGGTCTAAAACAGGTTACATCAGTCGGGTGTCAAAACAGTTTTTGGATCAGCCTGTTTTCATTTTATGTTTTGAATTGTTTGGGCTACTTAGGGTTATAATTGGAGCTTCAAATGAACATGAGTTTTATATTATATATTAAATAAATGATCTGGAGAAGGGCTAAGCAAATGGGATAGGGTAAGACCCTCTGGTCATAACAAAATTTTCATATGTTCAAAATCAGTAAATTTTGGATAGGTATATATATATATATATATATATATATATATATATATATATATATATATATATATATATATATATATATATATATATATATATATATATATGGAGGCCTTAAAAGTAGCTTTAAGGTTGAGGCCAAAGAATATAGTTAGCTAACACATGTAAGGGCATAGGGGTTCTTTTACAGGGCATGTTATTTTTGTTAAGTTGGTGTTCGGCCAATAGTTTGAAGTATGAAAAACGGGACTGTTTTGGGTTAAATGCTAACGGGACGAGTTATGAACTAAACTAAGCTAAGGGCTTTATATAGGGGTGTAATGAGATTCATATGGCGTATAAATGGGGTTAAGTTTTAGGATAAGGTTAGATATCCATCATAGATTGATGATCCATTTTGGTATGTGGTTCATGTCTTGATTGTATACGTTTGTGTGTTTAGATTTATGCTAGAGCGCGGGTACTTGGAGAAGCTTGTTCAGGTGAGTTTCATAGTCCCATGTCTTTTTATGATTTGATTTCCAGATGGGATGGACGAGACACTGTATGGTTTTGTAAAGAATGTTGTGAATGTTTTTCTGGTTTGTGATGGACTTGTGTGTACACTTATGTGATTAACTGCTATGTGATTCTTGATTGTGTTTATGATTTGGATTGGGGGATACGTACCGTCTCAGTTATTGTGGTTTGACTTGGTACCAAGGGGATGTTGACAAGGCGGGGCCTTGGGATTGGTTCATAGGTGTATGGGCGCCTATGGGACCATGGTTATTGGTAAGGCTTGGAGCCTTGGAATTGTGGTTATTAGTAAGGCTTGGAGCCTTGGATTTGTGATGATTGGTTAATCTTGAATGCTAGTTGTTAATACATAATTCTAGCACATTGTCCATGTGTTCTTTTGTTAATGGTTGTTATTCACAGCTTATAACTGATTTGACGTTGGAGTCTAAACCTATGACTCTCACCAACATTATGTTGACGTGTTTTAGTGTCTCTTTCAGGTGAGAATGTGGTTAAGCGTGAGAATAGGAGTGGCTAGTTGGAAGGCTTAGGATTGCATTTGGAGGAACCCCCTTTCCTCTTAGTCTTTATTTATGTTTGAATAAGTGATACTTTCTAGACACCTATATGTTTGTTATTTGTTAATTGTATGTCTTTGGTAAGAGTTAGACCTGTTACCTACTTACCTAGACGCCTGCATTGTTTGAGATATCTTCATGACATTGTGTCACCATTTATGATATTTCCATTTCATTTGGTTATCTCTATAGACACGCTATTGTTATGATGATATCCATACGTCGCGCCCCATATTCCGCCATGGTGGGGTGTGACAGAATGGTATCAGAGACAATGGTTATAGAGAATTAGGTTGCCTAACCTAGTCTATAGCTTAAGGATCCCTGCATATAGGCGTCATAGGATTACGTATGGTCTTGATTGTATTATCCTAAATTTTATTTTTTGTGAATTTTGACTAGTATGAGTTGAACTGTTGTTGCCCATACTTAGTCATCTGTTAATTTCTGTTTTACTTTTGATATATAAATTACTTTCACCATAGTAAGTTATTTGGTGTACCTAATGTATAGTATTTTTCTTTTGATGTTTAAGTCATGTTCCCTAAGAATCATGTGGTGATTCGAGTTACTAGGAGTAGGTGGATAGGAAGGATCTTAAGTTGTTTCCACTCTTATGGGCGACATGACTTATAACTGATTATGATGTTGTGTTGGAGTTTGTCTATGTTGTTTGAGCTAGACTATGGATTTATGTATTCCAAGAGTTTGACTATATTATTTTAATAGATGGAGTTTTGGACCTTATTGTTTATGTGGTTATGAGCTTATGTGAGTAGATGGATTTATGTGTTATATGTTGTATTGATCCTTATAAGTGTCATCATAGGATAGAGTGCATTGAAGAAAGGGTAATTGTATAAGTATGGTGGCTAACATAGTAATACAAGTACCACAACTTCAATGGGTTCTTAAATATGATTTCATGAAAGAGGGTTAGTACATGCTTGTATATGATGACATCTGAATTTTTGGGTATATGTATAATATATGGGTTTATGTAACGGCGGTCTACCATATGACTATTTTTAGTGTGTTATATGTTTTTGGTTATACTCATGTTGTGTGATTATAGGGTCACACGATATGGACTGGTTTTAGTGATGGGTTTTATGCCTTGTTGTAAGATGGTGATTACTCATATGGAAAAACGAGTGTATGACGCGATTGATTGATCTGACATGTATGGTAACGAGTATGTTTTGGGTGATTTAAATGGTATATATATGCGGATGTATATATACTAGTATGTGTTAAGTTATGATATATGGTCGTTCAATAGTTATTATAACTTGAACGTACCTTGTGTTTGCTCGTGTTTTATGGTGCTAGAGTTTGATGGAGTTCCAACGACATTTTGAGTCTTTTGATGTATGTCTACATTTGGGTATGTATTTTAATTAATGAGAACTACTAAATTTTCTTGCAAGTAAGTCTGGCTAATTATAGGAAAACGATTTTGAAAATAATTTGTAAGTGTATGGTATGATATCGTGCATTATATATCTTTTATATAAGTTTGTGGTAGTAAGTTATAAAAAAATTTTGTCTTGAAAATAATTGGATTAGTTTTCTAGGTAACATGTGATAATACATTTTAAAGGGTGAAGAAATTTTACAATGATTTTCTTAAGTGGAATTAAAATTTTAGAAGTAATTAACTAGACGGAACGAGTAAAAAGGGAGATTTTATTATAGTAATGATAATAATAACACCACAAATTGTAAACTTGTAATTGTTTAGTTATAACCAGCCTAAATGGATTATATAAAATAATAATAATAATAATAATATAGATTAAAATGAAAAAAACACTATATTTTATAAACATGTATTGGTTTCATAATAACAAGCGAAATAAGTTTAATATGGGTAAACAAGATAATGGTTAGAATAAGATTGTAGTATACCAACTAGTTGATATCCTTGATAAATTAATGAAGATAAAAGATGAGTTTATGGTTAAAAATGAGTATGATTGATTTTAGTAGTATTGAAGTTTGGTTCTTATGAGAAGTAACTAATTGGGACAAAAGTTTAAAATTTTCTAAGGTATCAAAATTTGGTAATACTAATCATGACGAGTCTAATTTTTCATTGTTGGCACACTCCATTGATATTTCGGATTACATTGTTTTGTTTTCAGTTGTTTTCGCTAGGGTTAGTTTTACCCTATATTTTATTTTGGGACGCGATTGTGTGGAATTCTTTTGGTACACGTCATGATTTAGTTATGCGGTTGTGGAAACGTTAAGATGAGAGGATAGAGTTGGGTAGTATTACTTATGGTAAGATATTAGAATGGAGAGATGTGTTTAGGTTTAAAGGTTGTGTTGAAGGAATGATTAAGATTTATGAAGTTTTGAAACTTAGATTGGTTACGGGAATAAGGGAGTAATTAAATTAGTTGACTAGTCGTGGGAACGAGATGTCATGCTATGAGAAGTTGGTTGAAGTACCATTAGGAGATTGATGAAAGTACTAGCGGATGTGAGGGTAGAGTATAATTTTTCTACCAATGGAAAGATTGGGCAAATAACACGCAAGGAAATTGGTATAGTTATGGAGGCAAGGTAGTAGTAGAGACGTGAAGAAAATCATGGATGTGAAAGAATGATTGGTAAGAAGTTGATTAGTGGTGAAGTACAACAAGTAAGGAAGAGTGAGCCATTGAGGGGTTGAAGTACCTTTAGAAATATTGTGGTAGATGGGTTGAAGTTAGAGGCTACTGGGTAGTGTGAAGTTCCTAGGTAACATCATAGAGATGAGAAGGAGTGCGTGAAGAGCTACATCGTGAATCAAGGAGCTGAAAGGACTACGTGCCGCCTGCTAGAAGGAAGCAAGAGATTTCGAAGGAGTCATAGAAGTTGCAAGGACTGGAAAGGCGACAAGCACTATGATGGGAATCTCCGTATGGTTCGTGACAAAGAAGGACATATCGAGTACCGGAATGGAGTTACAAAGAGCTAAACTAGTGGATCGTGATGAATTGAATACATAACATGGGAGATTAAGAACTCGTGGGGGTAACAAGGGGAGTCGAGTGACTACGCGGATAGAACTTTTGTGGCAATCAATATCAAGGGATGAGTAGTGAAGCTGAGCTGAATAAGTTCATGGAGAAGTGATTAGAGAGTCGGTTTTGTGAAGGTGTTATGAAAGATCTTTGGAAGAGACAGTTATACATTCTCTAATGCACTAGCGATTTCCATAGAATTGATGAATGAAGTATGGAATTTCTGCTGGACGGGATAGTGTAGGAATTAGGAAGCACCATGGAAGGAGAGAACCAAGTATTCCTAGAAGATGATGACTGAAAGTACCTCATGTTGGGTGAAAGATCAAAATAGAAGTATGAGATTTGAATAAGAATTTAAAATATGGCTTAGTTTAGACAAATGGAAACTAATATGGTATAATATGAGAGTGTGATCCGCATGGGATCACATAAAACTCTAGTCTGTCCCTATTAGGAGGGGATAGAAGAACTGATTGTGAGGAAAAACAAGTGAAGCTACATGGAAAAATTTTGAGGTATAGACGACTTGAAAGACGGGAAGCATAACATCGTGATGTATGTCATGAGCTGAGGAAGAAGAAGGAAGTGTGGATAGATGCGAATCATGAATGAAATAGGCCAAGATAGGAACCGGAGGTAAAACTTTGGTATAGCCTAATGAGTAGACTAAGGCACTAAGCATGCTAATATTGTTGTAGTGTGGAAAGGAAATGGTACTGACCTATACTGTTTGATTGGAAGGCTTAGTGTCGACAATCGAATGGTTGAGGAGTTATAGATGTGATGTGTCATGAGAGACGAAGGGCTTGGTCTAACTAAGACAAGATGAGGAGCACTATGACCCTAAAGGTAAGACATTGTTTAGGTATAAAGGAAGTGTTGAGTATCAGGGAAAAAATCTTTCATGGAGCAAAGTGAGAAAGAAGTGTATAGGTGCTACTAATGATCTATCCAAATTTTATGGAAGTAGTTGTAGCATGGGTTTGGATGGCAGTTGATAAACTAACTGAGATAACCGTCCTTTTGGTGATGTGTATAGATCATAAGTCGATTTGGATTGGAAGAGCCTCGTTGTGATAAACTAATCAATATGTGAAATATCTTCATAGGTTACTTGTGTAAGGAAATTGGAATTTCTAAGTAGTTTGCGGTATGGACTGAAGGGAGTTGATGAAAATGATTGGATATGAGTATATCCAGCTAATTAGAAAATGATGGATGAAGTGAGAAATTGATACAAGTATAGGAGTCGTTTTGAGAGCTTGGTGAATGATTTAGAGGGATGTGTGATAGGTGTGAAAACATCCATCCTTTTACCACTTATTTCTTGCTAAAACGAGACCAAAACGCGTATTTAATATCATTTGTTTGGAATTATGCATGGTTTTTGTGTTTATTGTGTTTTCAGAGTCAACCGGATGAATATTGAAGAAAACATGGGATTGCACGGGTTTATCGAAGAAAAAGACTCAAGACGAAGTCTATTGTCCAAGAGATGCAAAAGATTTGAAGTCAATGGGCCTATTTGAAGATTTATCGAAGAAAAGGACCAAATATGGAAGATTTACATATGTCGAAGGAACTCAAGTCTATTAAACGAAGAAATTAAAAGACGAGTTGAATTTAACCGTCGACAAATCCCGAATCAGAATCGAAAACGTCAACTTTACTGAAAAGACGAGAAGACGAAAAGAGAGAAGAAAGCCCACTCACCAACCAACCACTAGGCCTATATAAAGAATTCTCCCTCACACTTTTTGAGCTAGTTTTCATTTCCCAGTCATTTTCTTTTCTTTCGTAGGAAGCCAACACCATTAAGGTGTTGGTGATTTTTCATTTTTGTTGAATCCTTAATCTTATAAGTTTTTAATCTTTCCCTTTGTTTGTTTAACATTAATCTTTCAATATAATCCTTCCATTAATCTTGTTCATCTTCATCTTTTTTATTTAAAAGTTTAAAGTTCTTATTTGGTTGATTTGATCTTCAAAAGTTATTGGGTTTTGTGTTTTTATTGTTGGGATTTGATGTTTATGGTTAGTAGATGATTGGTGATTAGTTTTGTTTAAGTTTTGGTTAAAATACTTGGTTGATTTTGGCTTAAAATCGTATTACCCTGTTTTTTGTCTGCTTATTGTTCTTCGTCCCCAGATTCCGCATCAGAGTTCTTCATCCGGAATATCCAATATTCCGGATCAGTTACTTATTCCGAGTCAAGCATTGTTTATTTTTATTCCGAATCAAAATTTTCCATCCGGAATATTTTATACTCCGGATCAAGCCTTTCATCCGGAATAATCAGTTATTCCGGATCAACTCCTTTATTCCAAATCAGCACCATTATTCATTCGGAATATCCATTATTCCGCATCAACTCTTTATTCCGCATCAACTCATTTATTCCGGATCAACGTTTTTATTCCGCATCAACAGTTTATTCCGCATGAGCCTATTATTCCGCATGAGCTTATATTCCGCATCAACAGTTTATTCCGCATGAGTAAGATATTCCGCATGAAGGATTTTTGTCTGATATATTCCGAATAAAGGGTACATTCCGACAAGCATTTTTCAGGATATTCACAGTTACTGTTTTATTTTAATTTTAATTCAAGTTTTATTTTTATTAATTAATTGCTTCTAGTTTACTTTTATTTACTTCACGCAATTACCTTTTTAGTAGAATAGAAAACCAAACCCCCTATTTGTCACCAAGAACAACTATTCCACTTTGAGTTGTGATCAATTCGAGAAGATTCCGAGACTTAATCTGAACCCCAATAAAAAACCATTGTATCAAATGGCGCTGCTGCCGGCTCTTCTCGTAAGGATTAACAGTTTTTTGTGAGAACTTGGATTTTGGGATCCGTTCGCCGTGAACGTTACTTTTTCATCATTAAAAATTTTCAAAAAACCCTAAAAATATAAAACATTTCAAAAATACAAAAAAATTAAAAAACCATAAAAACCAAAAATATTTCTTGTTTGCTTTGTTAGTTCTTTTACAGGTGTATGCGCACTCGATCAACGTCCTATCAAGAGCCCGAGACTCTCGATAACTTAGACATGGCCGGTGTTCACAACAACAATAACAATCCACCTCAAAACAACAATAATAACAACAACAATGAACCTCTACCGGACAATCGCCCGATGATTGAACTTTTGCAAGCACATGTAGAGGGCAACAATGATCCAATTGTCATACCCGCAATTGCAGCCAACAACTTTGAGCTCAAATCCGGCTTTATTCAGATGGTCTCAGCTCAACCATTCTTGGGGCGTACCATTGATGATCCTCATGATCACATCAAAAGGTTCCTGCAACTCACGAATACGGTCAAATTCAATGGTGTTCCACAAGAGGTAATCCGTTTACAACTTTTTCCCTTCTCTTTAGAGGGACAAGCCCGACATTGGCTTGTAAAGGAACCGCCACAAAGTATTCTGACGTGGACGGATTTGGCGACCAAATTCATAAACTACTTTTTCCCACCCTCTCGTACTACCGCTTTGCGGAATGAAATTATTAATTTTGAACAAAAGTACGATGAGTCTTTTAGTGAATCTTGGGACCGTTTTAAAGACCTTTTAAGAAAGTGCCCACAACATGGTTTTACCAAAGTGCACCAAATTAATACTTTTTACAATGGTTTAAGCATGAATGACCAAGATTCACTAAACAGTGCCTCGGGGGGTAATATTGTGGTTAAAAGCTCTAATGCCACTTGGGATATTATTGAAAATAAGTCTCGTGTGCAAACCAAGAGTGTGCGGACCAATGCCGCTAGTGCTAGTACTAGTGACAACAACAAGAGACTTGACAAAATTACGTCGCTTCTTGAATCGCTTGCTACCCAAACCGCTAGCAACACCAACAGCATCAATGCTAAAAACGCTCAAGTCAATGCTGTAAGCCAACCATGTGAAATATGCGGGGGTCCTCACTCTTACACTACTTGTACTTCCACCCAAGACTACCCTTCTGAGAATGTTAATGCAGCATACGGTACCTATCCTCTGGCCGCTTATCAAGCTCGTCCTCAAGGTGACCGCAACTTGCTTAGCTACCGCTCAAACAACTTTCTTTCCCCACCCGGTTTTCCCCCACCCAATCAAAACCAACAACAAAACCTTAACCGACCCAACCAAAACCAACCTCGAGCACCATACCAACCACCTCAAAGACAATCATATCCACCTCAAAGAAACAACCAAGATTACCAACAACCTGCTTATCAACCACCCGCCTACCATGCTCCTCCTCCCAACCAACCCACCGCATTACACCAAGATGTTAAAACCTACATGAGGACCAATGATGTGATCGTGGAAAATCTCCAGCGGGAAGTGCTCAACTTGAAAGCAGACATGGTGAAACAAGGGAACGATCTTCGAGCTGATATGCGAAACACTTTGGTAATTCAAACGACTGACTTAAGGAACATGATGGCTGGTTTCTTCCAAGGTAATCAATCCTCTTCTTCGGGTACTCTTCCAAAGAAGAGTACACTTATGACGTGCACAATGTCATAAGTGTAGGGGAGATTTTTCCCACATGCTTAAACATTGAGGACAATGTTTATCTTAAGTGTAGGGGAACTTCTATCGAAGTTTTAAATGGACTTTTCCATTAAAATGCCTTCATTTAATTGGAAAATCATCTTTTTCAAAATTTTTTTATTAACTTTGGCCATTTAGTCATAATTTTAAAATTTTTATCGTTTCTTTCATATGTATATATCCCGCAATAAAGTCAAAAATATTAATAAAGTGGTGTAGCTAGTTTTGAAATCTTTGACATATTAGGCCCGTTGCGATTATTTTGACTCATCCCGAATAGACTTATCCAAGTTTATTCTAGCTAGTATCCTTAACCATGTAGACCTTAATTGGTTTATTAGGCTAAGCATCCACAAGTCTCATTACTTGAGATTTTAAATTGGGGAGAACGAGAAATGATAGAGTCAATTATAAGTCGGTATTCTTGCACAAGCACACTTGGTGTGATTATCTGCTTATTCTCCCATCACTTGCTAATAATTTATCTGCAATAAGTAAGGTCGTACGATTTGAAAAGTTACTTAGCTTCTAGCCTAAGATCGTTTAAAAGTTGCTCGGTAATGATAAGAGTTCATAGCCAAGGCATAACTTATGAAGCGGGGCGCGAAGATTGGCGAGTCCGAAAAGGCCCTAACAAGGCATGAGGATTCAATCTTATTGCTAAAGATCCAAGGTGATGTGAAAAGCATTATTCCCAAAATCAATATGAAGGATCAAGACTCACGACGAAAAGCAATCAACTCCCATAAAGATCATGGAGAAGTCTATCCGAAAAGACCCTAACAAGGTATGAGGATAAATAGATCCAAGTCCGAAAAGGAGGCGGATCGTTGTATCTCAAAATCCCAAGTAACGATTGAAGAAATAATGATGAAGTCGTGGTCAACAAAGCGGAGTATCCCTCAAAAATACTCCAAGTGAAGAACTCTATTAACGAAGAGAAGACCATTATCTCAAGAACGTCTCTCAAGATATGAAGTATGAAGTACATGCCAAATATCGGCCCGAGAAAGGTCTCAAATCGTGAAGCAAGTTATGCCAAGATATGAACTTTTTGATATCCCGAGAAGCAGTTTTAAGAGATTTTGTCCTTTAGCTAACTATTAATCAAATCGTCCTACTTTGCTTTCAGCCTAAATAAACTATCGCAATAAGTCCAATAATGCATCTTCATGATCATTCTAAGACAAAAATAAAATATAAGACATACACCTAGGAATAAGGGAGTTTAAGCATATAATTAAGCCATGTGTGTAAGTGTTTGATTTGCTAACTTATAATAACAATGATCTCGTTTTTAAGCTTAGTTTGGGGAACGTGAAACTTGAGGGTGATAAATCTTCGCAGCACCAAAGCCCTAATGTGAGTCCTTGATCTATTTGCAAGTTATTTCCATATAGCTATTATCATGTGAAAATGGTTTTCTATCCTTTTGTTTCCTTTAAAGTTTTAATTTCTCTTAGTACTCTAAGTTTTGTTTTAGTAGTATGTTAATAAGGCCAAGGTTGATTGATTATGAGAAAAGTGTAAATTTGCTTTATCACTAAGCATTGCATGAGGGCATGGAAATGGTTAAGTGTAGGGGATTTGATAGGTGTGAAAACACCCATCCTTTTACCACTTATTTCTTGCTAAAACGAGACCAAAACGCGTATTTAATATCATTTGTTTGGAATTATGCGTGGTTTTTGTGTTTATTGTGTTTTCAGAGTCAACCGGATGAATATTGAAGAAAACATGGGATTGCACGGGTTTTATCGAAGAAAAAGACTCAAGACGAAGTCTATTGTCGAAGAGATGCAAAAGATTTGAAGTCAATGGGCCTATTTGAAGATTTATCGAAGAAAATGACCAAAGATGGAAGATTTACATATGTCGAAGTAACTCAAGTCTATTAAACGAAGAAATTAAAAGACGAGTTGAATTTAATCGTCGACAAATCCCGAATCAGAATCGAAAACATTAACTTTACTGAAAAGACGAGAAGACGAAAAGAGAGAAGAAAGCCCACTCACCAACCAACCACTAGGCCTATATAAAGAATTCTCCCTCACACTTTTTGAGCTAGTTTTCATTTCCCAGTCATTTTCTTTTCTTTCGTAGGAAGCCAACACCATTAAGGTGTTGGTGATTTTTCATTTTTGTTGAATCCTTAATCTTGTAAGTTTTTAATCTTTCCCTTTGTTTGTTTAACATTAATCTTTCAATATAATCCTTCCATTAATCTTGTTCATCTTCATCTTTTTGATTTAAAAGTTTAAAGTTCTTATTTGGTTGATTTGATCTTCAAAAGTTATTGGGTTTTGTGTTTTTATTGTTGGGATTTGATGTTTATGGTTAGTAGATGATTGGTGATTAGTTTTGTTTAAGTTTTGGTTAAAATACTTGGTTGATTTTGGCTTAAAATCGTATTACCCTGTTTTTTGTCTGCTTACTGTTCTTCGTCCCCAGATTCCGCATCAGAGTTCTTCATCCGGAATATCCAATATTCCGGATCAGTTACTTATTCCGAGTCAAGCATTGTTTGTTTTTATTCCGAATCAAAATTTTCCATCCGGAATATTTTATATTCCGGATCAAGCCTTTCATCCGGAATAATCAGTTATTCCGGATCAACTCCTTTATTCCGAATCAGCACCATTATTCATTCGGAATATCCATTATTCCGCATCAACTCTTTATTCCGCATCAACTCATTTATTCCGGATCAACGTTTTTATTCCGCATCAACAGTTTATTTCGCATGAGCCTATTATTCCGCATGAGATTATATTCCGCATCAACAGTTTATTCCGCATGAGTAAGATATTCCGCATGAAGGATTTTTGTCTGATATATTCTGAATAAAGGGTACATTCCGAAACAAGCATTTTTCAGGGTATTCACAGTTACTGTTTTATTTTAATTTTAATTCAAGTTTTATTTTTATTAATTAATTGCTTCTAGTTTACTTTTATTTACTTCATGCATTTACCTTTTTAGTAGAATAAAAAATCAAACCCCCTATTTGTCACCAAGAACAACTATTCCACTTTGAGCTGTGATCAATTCGAGAATATTCCGAGACTTAATCTGAACCCCAATGAAAAACCATTGTATCAATGTGGGAAACTCGTTAGCGCTGTCTGGGTTTTCATATAATGATAGTTATCATACTAGAAGTCGATGAATGCCATTTGAGGCACTATATGGAAGGATAGGGTGAGTTGTCCTTATGGTGGACTAAAATTCGTGAGAGAGACTACTAATGTGGAAATGGTGTTTGTGGAAAGAACAAGAGTAACAAGAGATGATATGTTGAAAAAGAGGAAATCACTAGAGTTTAGTGACAAAGTTATGTAGGAAGTTTCACCCATAGTAACGGGTGGTATGTTTTGGTAAAAAGGGAAAAGTTGATGTTAAGTTTTGTAGGTCCATTTATGATCTTTGGAATGATCAGACCAGTAACTTATTGTGAGAACCCGTACTTTCCCAACATTATTTTATTCTTTTTATTCGTTCTTCTTGAATCTTTCCAATGTATTACGTTTTCTTGAATACTTTATATGTAAATCCTGAGATTTTTAAATTATACTTTTAAGTATTATTTTGTTCATTGACAATACTTTATATGGAATTTTAAAATTTTATTTTATTTTTCCATATTTAATTTAAATCAAAGTTTTTGATTTAAAATCACCCGCGTGCGTTTTACTACGAGTTTATTCAAAATCAATGTACAACGAGAATTCCTAGTGATCGCGATACCGACGGATGCCCAAAAGTTTACGTTTATTTATCGATTGTTTCGATAATTAATATTTTTGACTACTTCGTTTTAATTACGTATTAAGTCGTGTCGGGAAGTCATATAATCATTTTTATGATGCATTGTAACTTTTGAAAAGTATTTTTACGAAACCCGAGCCCCGTAAATATTTTTAATATTTACCAATAACCATTTTCTACCCTTTAAAACTATTAATTGTTTTTAAGTCCACAAGTTTGCAAATTGGCAAAACTAGCCCTCCACTTAAACCACCATATAAATACTACTTTCTTTCCACTACTACACACTCATACAACAAGTAAATAAAAAAAAAACACAACCCTCTTCCTCCTCCATTTTATGCCGCCACCCCTACACACACAAAACACCATTGATCATCATTTTTTACAAGGATTTAGCAAAAACTAAAATTAGACCACATCTTAGAATTCAATAGTGATTCTAATGACACCAAAATCATATACATGCATCAAGTTTTCAAGATTTTATGATTTTATGGTGGGATTATGTTTAAATCATCTTGCATATGTTATATTTGGTAAGATTATCATGTTTTGATCCTTAAAAGTCTTGTTTTTAATCTTTGATTTTTGTTAGATTTTTCATACAAGTGTTTTTAGGAGTGTTTGGTTGATGGGTATGATAGTATAGTGATCCTAGGGGTATGGGAATGATTGGTTTTGAGTGAAAAATAGATTTGTCATGTTTTCTAAAAAGCTAATTTGGGACAGCAGCCTTAAACAGTATGTTTCATGGGTTTAAGGTCTGTGAAAGACTGAGATTATTTGAATTTGTTGTAGAGTTTTCCGAGACGGTCGTTTTGGTATAGAATAGAGCTTATAACTCATTACTAGTCAAAAGTTATGCTAGTTTTAGTTTTCGTGTACCGGGAGACGCAAGTCGGCACAATCCGAAATTGTGGCTGATTTTGGGTCGACTCTCGGGGACTTTAGGCTTGGTTAGATAGTTGATACTACTGATTTTCAAAGTTTACAAACTGAGTTTGATGAGTCTAGTAGTGGTTTCAAAAGACGGATTGCGTGATAGTATTTTTAAAGTGGTCCAAACGGTGTTACAAAACAAGTGCACAAATCTGTCCTAAAATTTGGAGTCGAGTAAAGTGTCGAGCTGATGGATTTTAAAGTGTGAACTTTAGCTCAAATTTTGGTGAGGTCTTATACAGGTTATAAGTGACCTTGAAACCAATTTTCATGTAAACGGACATGTCTAGATAGGGTAGATCGGTGTGTACATTCGGGGTGTACTTGCTGATTTTTATTTTGGACACGTAGTTCAAATGCTTGTGTTGCGTGAGTTTGAGTGTTCACCATCGGACATGGTGACTTACTCAAGTGCTTAGTCATTATATAAATGAATTAGCTACTGGTCCAAATAAGGGTAAAGTATAGTTTGACTTGCGTTGACTTGGCGTCGTATGACGAGTCATTTTCAAGTGTTCAAGTGTTATAACGAGTAACGTTGGATAAATGGATTCATTTGATTCGTGTCAATGGTTTTGAAACATGTATAATTTGAAAACATTTGAGTCATGTTATATTTGGTATATATATCGATATTGAGTTCGAGTCTTAACGCGCGCCTTATTGTGATAGGTTGCGGTTTTCGTGTTTTCCCCGGGCATCCATATTGTCGGTGATCGTCTCACTACATTGTTTCTACTCAGTTGCTAAGTACCGTGATTGACTTAACACGTGGCTAAGGGCCACGAAATTTCAAAGGATCAAGGAGGAGGAATTGTTTAATTTGCGTGTTTGGATTAATTCCTACATGTTATGAAGGTATAGTCACTCCTAGCATTTTAGTTTTGATGTTACTAGTACTTTCATTCTTTTATTCATGGATTTTGAATTCCTTGGGTGAAACCCACTGAGATTATAGATACTTAGGGCATATTAGGACTTAGGACACTTGCGTGGCGATTTGGTATAGCCTAAGTGTTGCTTGATTGAGGTTAGGTAGCTAAATGGAGTTGTTTTTGTAGTATGGAAATCACCACAGAAACAAACTGGTCATGGCAAATTTTTCTTAAATATATGACCTTATTTTTATTTGAAAAATGGATACCCACTGATGTGATTAGTATGTGTTGAGTTGGATGGAAACGGGAAGTGTCCAGATGAGTCCAAAACGGTCGTTTTACTAAACTAGTTCAAATCTGAATGTTATGCTTAAAACGTGGGTAAATTGACTTGGGTGAAAAGGATTAATTTATGATTTTATGACTTTTTACAGTAGCTACAAATATAATAAAACTTCTCTTTTTGGTTTCGTGTCAAAATCTTTTACCGATTGGGATTTATGCTTAATCTACCGTAAGGTACGAAAGACGTTTACAACTTTCTGTTTTGATAGTCTGTCACTAAAAGTGCATTTCCCGTTGATTGAAAATAGTTCTAGGGCTTTTCTTTCCCAACTTTTAAAGGTAAGAGAAATACCTATACATGTCAATAAATTTCACCTCCTGTACAATTATAGATTTTTAGATATGACCAAATCTTCACAGCCTTTTTCAGAAAACTGAATGCAGTCCCTTGTTTTGATTTTTCAAACCGAGTCTTAAACGTGTTCGGAACCCACACATAAATGCTTGGACCATCATACAAGGTTGATATTAGGTTATTACAGTAGGTTCAAGGTGTTGGGTCAAAATTTTAACTTAAGCTTAGGTCTCGCCATCGCACGCAAGTTACCTAGTCATACTATGTCCCACCACTTCTAAAACGTTATTGCTTCATTGAACGCATTCTTATTACGCGTCACCATTGCATAGGTCCGTGAAGACTTCTTTTTGCTCAGCCCCTTTTACCTTGTGATTACTTACTAAAGGTGAGTTCATAGCCCCTTTTTACTTGAACAATGTTTCTAAATGCGGGGTGAGATTTTACATGGTGGAACACATCCATTTAAAACTGTATACTATCCAGAACTTGTATGCTATTCAGACTTGTATGCTTTCCAACAGTTTTCATTGATATTATTGCTTATAGTTAATAGCCTTAAGTTTCCTCTCTTGATCATGAACCGTTAATTGTTCCGTATGCTTTGCGCTAAGCACGAATGTTGTGGGTGGATCCATCGGGATTAACAATCCTCGTCCCGATTACCTTGACGCACTTACATGTGTTTATACTTGAGTATTTAGGCTGAATACTCCCTAGAGGAACTTACTTTGAGTTAAGCTTCGGTTCATGAACTAAACAGCAATAATATTGGTTTCAAACTATGGTTAATGATCATAACTATTTTCTCTATTTACTTGTTTTACAAATGAATGCTTGTGTTCCACACCTTTATTGCTAAACCTATGAATTTCACTCAACTTTGTGTTGACGATTTTACATGTTTAATCTCAGGTATTATTACTTAGCTTTGCTTGGATGGGAGCCCGCAGGATATTATCGCAGCTTGGAGATTTCTGTGATGCTTTTAAAAGACTGGTTTTAGTATAAACTGTCAGAAATTTATTATATCTTTTGGGCAACTTTATGTTATAAATCATGATGAAATAATATATCTTTCCGCATATAAAACTCTGGGACCTATGTTTAAAACTCTGATCATTTATGATGTGATATATATGCTTTTATTACGTCAGCTTTGTGTCAACTGTAATTCATTGTTTCTTGTACTATGACGTGTTACCCCCTCGTTGCCTAGTTGTTCCATGTCAGATTTTGGGGGTCTCACAGATTGGTATCAGAGCGATGGTTATAGGGAACTGAGTCGTTTTTCAAAACTTAGTCTATAACCGAAAGTTCAAATATTTTATTGTTTCTAAGTGTCAAACATAGAATTTGCCATTGCTGCTCGATATCTTCGCGGGTAACTCTCTAATCCTTATTATTTACTTTTAATTATCGTTGTAGTATTTCATCTCTTGATTTCATTTTGAAATATTACTTTACGCTAATGACGATAATTACTATGTCTTTTCAAAGCCTATGTGCTTCATGAATTATCATTGAATGTTACTGTGATTACATCTGCCTATTCTGTATTTCTTGAATTCTTGTTCTTGTGAATTGATCTTATTGCAATGATATTATATCGTTATGACGTTACATACTTGTATTCAGAGCGCGTATGCTGCCAACTTTTCATACTCATTTTTTTGAGTACTATTGCTATTTCATTTATGTGTGATACGACTGACTTTATATGCTCGTTCGGTTTGAACCGTCTGTTTTTCTTGACTCGCTGATACGTGTTGTGCATACTCTCGCGATACCATTGTTCGGGATTGAATAAGTGTTGTTTTCGATGAGCTTCCGATTTTCATTCTACTACCGTGTGTGTTGCTTTCATTTTTTATTTCCCTTAAAATATCTACTTAGATACGCAGATTTTCTTTCTGACCATTCATAATTGAATGTCTAGTTTATAGGCCATTGTGTAGCTCAATGTGTCTCCCAGAAAGACTAAAGGACATCGTGTGAGTCTCACATCTCGAAGAATTCGTTGAATCAGTGCTGAATAATATTGTGGGTTTTCATAATCTTGATTTACCTTTACGCCACCGTTTTACGCGACACTTGTACATGGATTACATCTTACTTCATTGACCATTCTACGTTTCGATTTCAACTTAGAACGTCCGTTGTACCTTGAACACATAATCGTCATTTATTATGTGATGATCGTTTGGAATACGATCCTACTTGTATCCTCCCTTTTCATTGAACCTCTTTGCTCCAGGAATGCCACTTGTTATTGTCCCGTTTCTTTCTCGATATATCTTGTGATTTTGGAAATCATGCCACCAAGAGACCTTTCTGCATTGCATCTTGCAGCCGAAGACACGGATGATATGCGTCGTTTTTTTTTTTATGTCTCTGATTATCGTTGGCATTCTTGAACCATTTCTATACTGTGTTTTCTTTACATGACTAATTATACAGTTTACCTTCTTTCGTCTTTATGGAATCCACAAGTCCTATGTGTACATTAATTTTGAGTTATCATGAAATTTGGATTTAATTTCAAGCTGTGTCGAAAACATACTTTGTACAGAAACTTTACAGGAAGTTTAACAGTGTCGAGAAAATATTTTTATAACTTTAGACATAAAAATATATATATTTCTACATGTTGAGACGTCCGTTTAGGACATAAAATTTGACCAGTAAACTTTAAAATCGAGCAAGTTACGCTCATTTGAGATTGTAAAATCTAAGAAGTTATTTTCTGAATAATGCTAAAACATCATTTTGTTAACAGATTTAATGCTAGGGCATTTTCGTCCATTTTTATTCCGTTTCAAGTCTCGGGTAAAACTAGAAAGTTGTTCAAAACATTATTTTACATCGAAATGCATTAGACTTTGAGTCTTAGAATATCGTTTAGTGAGTTAATTGGTCTAGTCAAACCCAAAGGTCAAAACTAATCAAAGTTAAAAACATGGATTGAAGCGTTTTTTAGTTCGTTTGAGCTCGTAAAACTTTAACTAATGATATTTTGCAAATTAAAAACAATGATTGCGTTTGAAAAGAATAGAATAGTAACTTTGAGTTCGGTCATACATGTACCTAGATCTTGAACTTTTGAAATTCGGTAACTTCCTAATATAGAAGCTTTTCGAAGTGATTGTACTATTTGTTAACTGATACCCTACTTTCTTAAAAGTATATTTTTGTCAAATAAATTACGATGTGCACATACGGATTCCTTATTCCTTCTTTTATTTATGACTTATTTGTCATTCCATTGTCTTTCTTTACTTCTATCGTACCACTGATTTGGACCGAGATTTGAAGATCTTTCTTTCATATCGTTTGTTATCATCTTGACACGTGTCTCCTGACGATTTCGGCTAAACCTCTTGAAACATAATCACCTTGTAACCATTTTATTGGCTGTATTGAACTACTCCTTACTTCCCTCTTGTAACCCACTCGCTACTTTATAAACTATTGTCATGTTACCATACAACTCAAACTGGTCTGGTTTACGAATCATTTTAAAAAAAGGTTTCATTTGGGCTTTCTTAAATAATTGAATGCTATCTTATAAAATTAACTTATATTAATTTTACAATGTATTTTCACAAATTGTTCTAATACGGTCTTATAAAGAACCCTTGTAACTATACGAATTGTCGATTTAAAACAGTTAGCCAGTAACTTATTAGCAAATAGTTTCATAAACTATTTTGATTTCTGTTTTTACAAATGGCATTATATGCATATTTTAAATCATATGATATGTAATATTGGTTGACGAAGCTGAGCATCGCATTGCTAGTCCTGAATTATGCATGGCCTGATCACCTATGCCTAATTTAGAAGGAGCCATGCAAGGCCAAATAGCAGTCACCTTAAATATTTAACCAAGAATCAACTTTTTAATTATGCTTCTTAAAAAGTTAGATAAATATAAGTTTTGAAAACTTTTACTTCTTGTGCGAGTAACAACAGTTCGCGACATACACCTATGAACCCTTATCCTTTCTTGAACAAAATACATGCCTCAAGCACAGATTTCTTTACTCAATGATCCTTGCTTTACTTGTTACCTCATCATCCTCATGATACAATTTTCGTTACCATTTGCCTAAATTCTTACCATTGATACCCGACTTGAAAGTTTCAACGTTGCTATGCTCCTACATCGATTGACCATCTCTATCTATTTTGGTAGACCTTCGAAACGTCTCTGGATGCGATTAGTGATTTATGACTGGACGTGAACGATGATTACGTGTAATTGCCATGATATGTGTTAAGATACTATCGTCTTGAAATTTCATTCGTGTGAATCATGTGTTGATTTCGCCTTTCATTGCTAATGTTGTTCATCTTACTGGAACTTCTCTCAATTGACTTCTTAAGAATTTTCTTTGATTCGAAAATTCGTTGTGTGGCTTTTCCCTTTCGATCATATTTCGACCACCGAGAACTTAATAAGCCGTTATTGGTGACGCCAACCACACTCGTGAATTAATCTTGCTATAATCATTGTTTCTTATTATTTTTATTATTGACGTGACTATTCTACCACGTTTGTTAAGAATTGATACGACTTCCGTCTTATTCCTTTGTATATTGCTCGCATACAGATTGTTGACCTTTATATGATTCACATTTGTTGTTGTCTTGTCACCTTTTGAAAACCAGAAACTGTTACGTGTTTATCGTTTGATATCTTAAACACTTTCTTAAATTTCTAAAAAAAATTATTAATTTTTAAGAACATTTTATACATTTTATCAAATGTTTAAATTACCAAAATAACTGTTTCAAGTTAAGTATCGGATCTATATATCCTCTTTGGTAAATTTACCTAATGTTTCAAAAGATATCAAGCTGTATCTTTTAAAGTATTTGATTATATCATACTTTATTGTCACCCTAATGAAATTATTTAAATTAATTTATAATTTCTAACAATGATTTAAAATAAATTGGAAAAAAAAATCTGAATTTTTTCTAATGGTGACGATAAACCCGAGTTTTAACGATAATTTAATACAGTCATCCAAAAGTTCTTAAGCCGATCAGGATAACTATTTTGAACTGTTCTACTTTTACTTTGAAGTCCTGATCAAG
Organism: Glebionis coronaria; assembly: GCA_025667525.1. Taxonomy (NCBI): domain Eukaryota; kingdom Viridiplantae; phylum Streptophyta; class Magnoliopsida; order Asterales; family Asteraceae; genus Glebionis; species Glebionis coronaria. The sequence continues at coordinate 491,723,856 of CM046876.1, read as the reverse complement.
AAAAAAAAAGATTTGACAACTGTTTACCCATTCATTTTATATAGAGTTTGATTTTTAAATCACTACATCTGGTAAAATTTTCTTTTAATTAAGAAAATATTTAAACTGAGTTTTTAAAGTAATCCCAAAATGCTAGACAACTGATTGAGACAACTTGTATTTTAAATGATCATATGTTATTCATTTTCTTTTCCCTTCTATTTCGCTTGTGACTGGATTATTTACGTTTTAAGATTGTCACGTTTTACAGTTGCACGATTTGCGACCCCTTGTTGATTTACAATCTTGGTTCATTTTATCGCACTTTGCCTGTTTAAGCGGTTCTTGTGTTCATTCTTGTTAGTTTATCGCACGTATTTCTAACAACTCTATCTCTCGATGTATCTCCGTATTGAAAGATCGTTATCCTAATCCAAGACTGAAAAGTTATACGAAAAGGAGTTAAGAAACTGAAGCATAGTGAATTCTAACCGTTAAGATTCGTCATGGTACGGAAGTATACCTGGGATGCAATGAATTTTGTTCTACACTTTGTACCTCCTCTTGTTTGCATCTTCTACTGTTTTCAGGAGAACTCTGGGGACCAGAGTTCCTTTAGGGGGGAAGACTGTGAGAACCCGTACTTTCCCAACATTATTTTATTCTTTTTATTCGTGCTTCTTGAATTTTTCCAATGTATTACGTTTTCTTGAATACTTTATATGTAAATCCTGAGATTTTTAAATTATACTTTAAGGTATTATTTTGTTCATTGACAATACTTTATATGGAATTTTAAAATTTTATTTTATTTTTCCATATTTAATTTAAATCAAAGTTTTTGATTTAAAATCACCCGCGTGCGTTTTACTACGAGTTTATTCAAAATCAATGTACAACGAGAATTCCTAGTGATCGCGATACCGACGGATGCCCAAAAGTTTACGTTTATTTATCGATTGTTTCGATAATTAATATTTTCGACGACTTCGTTTTAATTACGTATTAAGTCGTGTCGGGAAGTCATATAATCATTTTTATGATGCATTGTAACTTTTGAAAAGTATTTTTACGAAACCCGAGCCCCGTAAATATTTTCAATATTTACCAATAACCATTTTCTACCCTTTAAAACTATTAATTGTTTTTAAGTCCACAAGTTTGCAAATTGGCAAAACTAGCCCTCCACTTAAACCACCATATAAATACTACTTTCTTTCCACTACTACACACTCATACAACAAGTAAATAAAAAAAAAACACAACCCTCTTCCTCCTCCATTTTATGCCGCCACCCCTACACACACAAAACACCATTGATCATCAATTTTTACAAGGATTCAGCCAAAACTAAAATTAGACCACATCTTAGAATTCAATAGTGATTCTAATGACACCAAAATCATATACATGCATCAAGTTTTCAAGATTTTATGATTCTATGGTGGGATTATGTTTAAATCATCTTGCATATGTTATATTTGGTAAGATTATCATGTTTTGATCCTTAAAAGTCTTGTTTTTAATCTTTGATTTTTGTTAAATTTTTCATATAAGTGTTTTTAGGAGTGTTTGGTTGATGTGTATGATAGTATAGTGATCCTATGGGTATGGGAATGATTGGTTTTGAGTGAAAAATAGATTTGTCATGTTTTCTAAAAAGCTAATTTGGGACAGCAGCCTTATACACTATGTTTCATGGGTTTAAGGTCTGTGAAAGACTGAGATTATTTGAAATTGTTGTAGAGTTTTCCGAGACGGTCGTTTTGGTATAAGATAGAGCTTATAACTCATTACGAGTCAAAAGTTATGCTAGTTTTAGTTTTCGTGTACCGGGAGACGCAAGTCGGCACAATCCGAAATTGTGGTTGATTTTGGGTCGACTCTCGGGGACTTTAGGCTTGGTTAGATAGTTGATACTACTGATTTTCAAAGTTTACAAACTGAGTTTGATGAGTCTAGTAGTGGTTTCAAAAGACGGATTGTCGAGATAGTATTTTTAAAGTGGTCCAAACGGTGTTACAAAACAAGTGCACAAATCTGTCCTAAAATTTGGAGTCGAGTAAAGTGTCGAGCTGATGGATTTTAAAGTGTGAACTTTAGCTCAAATTTTGGTGAGGTCTTATACAGGTTATAAGTGACCTTGAAACCAATTTTCATGTAAACGGACATGTCTAGATAGGGTAGATCGGTGTGTACATTCGGGGTGTACTTGCTGATTTTTATTTTGGACACGTAGTTCAAATGCTTGTGTTGCGTGAGTTTGAGTGTTCACCATCGGACATGGTGACTTACTCAAGTGCTTAGTCATTATATAAATGACTTAGCTACTGGTCCAAATAAGGGTAAAGGATAGTTTGACTTGCGTTGACTTGGCGTCGTATGACGAGTCATTTTCAAGTGTTCAAGTGTTATAACGAGTAACGTTGGATAAATGGATTCATTTGATTCGTGTCAATGGTTTTGAAACGTGTATAATTTAAAAACATTTGAGTCATGTTATATTTGGTATATATATCGATATTGAGTTCGAGTCTTAACGCGCGCCTTATTGTGATAGATTGCGGTTTTCGTGTTTTCCCCGGGCATCCATATCGTCGGTGATCGTCTCACTACATTGTTTCTACTCAGTTGCTGAGTACCGTGATTGACTTAACACGTGGCTAAGGGCCACGAAATTTCAAAGGATCAAGGAGGAGGAATTGTTTAATTTGCGTGTTTGGATTAATTCTTACATGTTATAAAGGTATAGTCACTCCTAGCATTTTAGTTTTGATGTTACTAGTACTTTGATTCTTTTATTCATGGATTTTGAATTCCTTGGGTGAAACCCACTGAGATTATAGATACTTAGGACATATTAGGACTTAGGACACTTGCGTGGCGATTTGGTATAGCCTAAGTGTTGCTTGATTGAGGTTAGGTAGCTAAATGGAGTTGTTTTTGTAGTATGGAAATCACCACAGAAACAAACAGGTCATGGCAAATTTTTCTTAAACATATGACCTTGTTTTTATTTGAAAAATGGATACCCACTGATGTGATTAGTATGTGTTGAGTTGGATGGAAACGGGAAGTGTCCGGATGAGTCTGAAACGGTCGTTTTACTAAACTAGGTCAAATCTGAATGTTATGCTTAAAACGTGGGTAAATTGACTTGGGTAAAAAGGATTAATTTATGATTTTATGACTTTTTACAGTAGCTACAAATATAATAAAACTTCTCTTTTTGGTTTCGTGTCAAAATCTTTTACCGATTGGGATTTATGCTTAATCTACCGTAAGGTACGAAAGATGTTTACAACTTTCTGTTTTGATAGTCTGTCACTAAAAGTGCATTTCTCGTTGATTAAAAATAGTTCTAGGGCTGTTCTTTCCCAACTTTTAAAGGTAAGAGAAATACCTATACATGTCAAGAAATTTCACCTCCTTTACAATTATAGGTTTTTAGATATGACCAAATCTTCACAGCCTTTTTCAGAAAATTGAATGCAGTCCCTTGTTTTGGTTTTTCAAACCGAGTCTTAAACGTGTTCGGAACCCACACATAAATGCTTGGACCATCATACAAGGTTGATATTAGGTTATTACAGTAGGTTCAAGGTGTTGGGTCAAAATTTTAACTTAAGCTTAGGTCTCGCCATCGCACGCAAGTTACCTAGTCATACTATGTCCCACCACTTCTAAAACGTTATTGCTTCATTGAACGCATTCTTATTACGCGTCACCATTGCATAGGTCCATGAAGACTTCTTTTTGCTCAGCCCCTTTTACCTTGTGATTACTTACTAAAGGTGAGTTCATAGCCCCTTTTTACTTGAACAATGTTTCTAAATGCGGGGTGAGATTTTACATGGTGGAACACATCCATTTAAAACTGTATACTATCCAGAATATGTATGCTATTCAGACTTGTATGCTTTCCAACAGTTTTCATTGATATTATTGCTTATAGTTAATAGCCTTAAGTTTCCTCTCTTGATCATGAACCGTTAATTGTCCCGTATGCTTTGCGCTAAGCGCGAATGTTGTGGGTGGATCCATCGGGATTAACAATCCCCGTCCCGATTACCTTGACGCACTTACATTTGTTTATACTTGAGTATTTAGGCTGAATACTCCCTAGAGGAACTTACTTTGAGTTAAGCTTCGGTTCATGAACTAAACAGCAATAATATTGGTTTCAGACTATGGTTAATGATCATAACCATTTTCTCTATTTACTTGTTTTACAAATGAATGCTTGTGTTCCACACCTTTATTGCTAAACCTATGAATTTCACTCAACTTTGTGTTGACGATTTTACATGTTTAATCTCAGGTATTATTACTTAGCTTTGCTTGGATGGGAGCCCGCAGGATATTATCGCAGCTTGGAGATTTCTGTGATGCTTTTAAAAGACTGGTTTTAGTATAAACTGTTAGAAATTTATTATATCTTTTGGGCAACTTTATGTTATAAATCATGATGAAATAATATATCTTTCCTCATATAAAACTCTGGGACCTATGTTTAAAACTCTGATCATTTATGATGTGATATATATGCTTTTATTACGTCAGCTTTGTGTCAACTGTAATTCATTGTTTCTTGTACTATGACGTGTTACCCCCTCGTTGCCTAGTTGTTCCATGTCAGATTTTGGGGGTCTCACACTTATGGGTATAGAATTATCTGGGGAATTAAGTGGTGTACATGATATATTTCATGCATTAAGATTTGGGAAATGTGGTTTGAGAATGCATATTTGCATATACGGTTATTCGGGATTTGCGATAATTAGAGTCTTTGGTTTTCAAAGAGTCATTGTAAGATTTATGGACTATGAGGTCAAGAGTTTGGGAATGATGTTAAATATTTTTGGTTAATATATCTAGTAAATTGAGTCATGAACTAAAGTTCACGTGGAAATGAGAGGAGTTCTTTTAGAACAAGTATCCTCATGTGATTTGTTGATTGATGTGACTGATCCTAAGGAGTAAATCTCGGGACGAGACTTCTATTAGGAGGGAGTGATGTGACAACCACGGTTTTGAGGTTCGTCAATTAGTTTTATTTTGTCCATATTTCGTGGAATTTCGTGTCTTTATGTGTTTATGAGTTATGTGGTGTGAATAGAGTGTGGTTTGGACATCGTTTTCGGGTACGGGGTACCATGTGAGTGAAACGATGTGTGATTGTTTAATATTCATGAGCTCACATAGTAGTGACTATGAAAAATGTTGGTGTTATTTAGTGGTTTTACGTATACGTATATGTATTATAGAAAATCGTATTTTTACGATTTAGGGTTGTGCATTTAGGGGTCTCGGATGAGCTATTTAGTCAGGGGAATAATTTACGGGATGGTTTTAAGTCATTTAGGACTTAATCATATAGTTTATTTCATATTCTAAGAGTTTTTATAAAACTGTATATTTTTACGTCTTTTACGGTATACGCGTAAATTTGACTAGTTTTACGGTTTTGAGGTTTTGAAGGTTTTTGGAGCTGAAATAAATTAAGGTAAATTAAGGTAATAATATTAATACATTGATTAATAATAAAAGAAAAAAATAAAAAAATAATAAAGGGGGTCGGTTTGGACGACGCAAGAAAGAAAGAAGGAAAATCCCAAAACATGCCCAATGGACTTGTAATGGGATTAGGGGCCTTTAGGACTTAACCAAACCCAACCCATAACCAAAATAATCATACTTTTAACCTCCATAACAACTCCTAGCCGAAATTCAAAAATGGTGGCCAATTAGGGTTTCAAAAATAAAGATCTTCCATTGATTTCTAAGGTAAAACCTTCAAAACCCTTGTTCTATTAATGATTTTAATCAATTTAATCATGTAATTGATCTCATGATGGATTAGGGTTTGTGAGTTTTCTGAGATTAGTGAGATTAGGGTTCATATGAATTGATTACTTTGGTTATTATAAAGATTAGTGATCGTAATTAGGGTTTAATCATGTTTAAATTCACTTTTAAAAACTGGGCAGAATTCTTGGTTCATTGTTTTGATCATATCTAGAGTTATGCAAACTTTTAAATTTCGTATCTTATGTCCCTGGAAAGGTAATTGAATTAGCTCTCAAATGAAAGAAACTTAAACTAAATTGGAGGTAGGGAAGTAGGTCAAAAACAGGTTACATCAGTCGGGTGTTAAAACAGTTTTTGGATCAGCCTGTTTTCATTTTATGTTTTGAATTGTTTGGGGTACTTAGGGTTATAAATGGAGCTTCAAATGAACATGAGGTTTATATTATATATTAAATAAAAGATCTGGAGAAGGTCTAAGCAAATGGGATAGGGTAAGACCCTCTGGTCATAACAAACTTTTCATATGTTCAAAATCAGTAAATTCTGGATAGGTAAAAGTGTATATATATATATATATATATATATATATATATATATATATATATATATATATATATATATATATATATATATATATATATATATATATATATATATATATATATATATATATATATATATATATATATATATGGAGGCCTTAAAAGTAGCTTTAAGGTTGAGGCCAAAGAAGATAGTTAGATAACACATGTAAGGGCATAGGGGTTCTTTTACAGGGCATGTTATTTTTGTTAAGTTGGTGTTTGACCAATAGTTTGAAGTATGAAAAACGGGATTGTTTTGGGTTAAATGCTAACAGGACGAGTTATGAACTAAACTAAGTTAAGGGCTTTATATAGGGGTGTAATGAGATTCATATGGCATATAAATGGGGTTAAGTTGTAGGATAAGGTTATATATCCATCATAGATTGATGAGCCATTTTGGTATGTGGTTCATGTCTTGATTGTATATGTTTGTGTGTTTAGATTTGTGCTAGAGCGCGGGTACTTAGAGAAGCTTGTTCAGGTGAGTTTCATAGTCCCCTGTCTTTTTATGATTTGATTTCCATATGGGATGGAAGAGACACTGTATGGTTTTGTAAAGAATACTGTGAATGTTTTTCTGGTTTGTGATGGAGTTGTGTGTACACTTATGTGATTAACTGCTATGTGATTCTTGATTGTGTTTATGATTTGGATCGGGGGACACGTACCATCTCAGTTATTGTGGTTTGACTTGGTACCAAGGGGATGTTGACAAGGCGGGGCCTTGGATTGGTTCATAGGTGTATGGGCGCCTATGGGACCATGGTTATTGGTAAGGCTTGGAGCCTTGGAATTGTGGTTATTGGTAAGGCTTGGAGCATTGGATTTGTGGTGATTGGTTAATCTTGAATGCTAGTTGTTAATACATAATTGTAGCACATTGTCCATGTGTTCTTTTGTTAATGGTTGTTATTCACAGCTTATAACTGATTTGAAGTTGGAGTCTAAACCTATGACTCTCACCAACATTATGTTGACGTGTTTTAGTGTCTCTTTCAGGTGAGAATGTGGTTAAGCGTGAGAATAGGAGTGGCTAGCTAGAAGACTTAGGATTGCATTTGGAGGAACCCCCTTTCCTCTTAGTCTTTATTTATGTTTGAATAAGTGATACTTTGTAGACACATATATGTTTGTTATTTGTTAATTGTATGTCTTTGGTAAGAGTTAGACCTGTTACCTACTTACCTAGACGCCTGCATTGTTTGAGATATCTTCATGACATTGTGTCACCATTTATGATATTTCCATTTCATTTAGTTATCTCTATAGACACGCTATTGTTATGATGATATCCATACGTCGCACCCCATATTCCGCCATGGTGGGGTGTGACATGGTACCTGTAGACTTGTTGGCCTGGTCTTGAGATGTCGTGTAGACACGTCCAGTGGTAGGAGGCGGCTTGGTATCAGCATGTCCCGATGTGCCCTCCCTCTCGCCCTTACGGCAGTCCTTCATGCGATGGCCAGGAAGACCACACTTGAAGCATGCGTCAGTGTCTCGACGACATGGCTCTGGGTGCCTACGATGGCAAGTAGAGCAAAGAGGATGAGTATATCCTCTATCAGGTACTCTGGCTGGCTGAGGACCTGATAAAACATTTTACATGAGACATGATAATAGGGTACAAAGGACAATGCGAATAATCGTAAGATTGAATACCAATAATAGTTGGACGGCTAGGCTGTGAACCTCTCTGGTTCTGGTCCCTACCGTTTCCATGGTTCCTGGTAGAAGATTTGCTAAAGTGTCAGAATTATGAGTTATAACATGAAATCATAAGAAAATACGTAAGTATTAGGACCTGCTGCCGTTGGAGTGTCCAGCGTTGTTACGGTAATTATCATTACCGCCACGCCTATCCGTATCAGAACGGTCGTTAGTCTGACCGTTTCCCCTGGGCTGATTAGGCTGCTGCTGAGTAGCCGGCTGAGACCGGTCCCCAGTTTTCTGCCTGGAAGATACAATTTAACGAGAGGAATAATTGACATAAATATGAAGAATACGGATTGGTCACCGCTTGAATACGATGTTTACCTCTTCTAGGGTCTCTCAGCTTCCCCGAACTCATCTCTCTCATGCAGCATCTCCAGCTTACGTGCCGCATCGGCCACTTGTGCTACCGTATCCAACGGAGCACCTCCTAAGTTATTGGCGATCATTGGATTAAGAGCCCAACGAAAATGTTGTGCCTGCTCTTCAGTGGTGCCCGCGGCTGCTCTCAGTACACCGGAAAAACGAAGAAAACGCTGCATGAAGTCATTGCTGTCTTCCTCAGGTCGCTGTCTAATGGTATAGTATTCCCTCATGAGCCGATTCCTTCCTTCCGTGGGGAAAATGCTAGGCGGGGGAGGATAGTTGTCGTTCTGATGAAGGATGTCTTGCATATCTGCATCGGCAACTGCAACCATCTCTGGATATTGTTTGTGTTTGCCATCTGACAGTATAACATAAAACATATGATTAAACAGATCAAAACATAAAATATATATACATGAAAAAAATTTATACCAATAAATCAAGAGAAAAAATTTATGCAAGAAAATTTGTATATGAATGCATGATGCAGTTTTATGAAAACTTTTGTATGCTCGAGAGTGAACGCCTATGGTCAGTTCACTCAAAATAAAAGAAATGACGAGGGGACGCCTATGGGTCGGTCCCAAATTTAAAAGTTTTGATAAAACACATGCGACTAAATAGGGCCAGTCCTGTACCAACCGTTACTTAGTCATAAACCTGTGACAATGACATATATATGTATGCATAAAAATGATGAATGCATGAAAACGACTGTCAGTTCTAGGTAGACCATAGTGACTACCCACTAATCACAGGTCATGTTTTGAGAGCCTACAGGTCGAAGCCTTGGCTCTGATACCAAAATTGTAACACCCTATTTTGATAATGGAATGTCACGCGTAATTATAGCGTGTCATCAAAGCATACAAGGATAAATGTCTAAAACATTACATGACCATAAAAAGGAAATACCAGAATCAAACATTGGTAGTACAAAAGTAAAGCTCATCACACACAAACATAAGTACTGTAAATGAAAGGACTAAACAATTTACATGGAAAGAGTATCAAAGTATAGATAATGCATAAAGTAAAGAAAGGCTAGAAAGCTTCCAGTCCATATGCACGTACGCTTAAAGTCTACGAGCGTCCCTGAGTACCTGCCGTTTTGGGAACATGAAAAGAAAAACGGCTGAGCAATACGCTCAGTGCACGGATGTACAATAAAGCATGAATAATATAAGCATATAAGCATATAACAGCGGAAGAAACTAAGTCCCGAATAACCCGGTTAAGTCTTAGTAAAACTAGTTTTATAGTTTGAAAAGCCTTACGTTTATCTTGTAAAAACTGTTTAACATATTTTACCATTAGCCAATATAGGTAATGAAAATCCACCGTGCATGAATACTTAGAGGGGTGACCTCATCATGCAAATTAGAGGGGCTGCCTCTAATTTAATATACTGGTTTTTGGGTAGGAGGGATCAGCTCCTTGTGAAGGATGCAAGGCACACACCACATTCACACTGAGTAATCTACTGAAAAACATGTAACTAGGATGCACCCATACGCCCCACATGATAAATATAATAATATGGCCAAAGCTGAAGGGACGCCACGAGCAATCACTCCACCGTGGGGAAGTCATAACACCAGTGCCTCTAGTGTTATGGTTTTGGTGCCTCCATAACTAGGTGAAACTGGTCATGCATGTATATGGCTTTAGGTATTCTAATTAAATATAAGCAATCAAACATATAAACTTATACTACGGGAAAACAGTTGGTTGCATACGGGGAATTCTAATAAGGAAAGAATGTCCATACTGAAAGGACGGGAATCCGTACCTTATGTCTAGTGAACGAAGAAGACGAACGGAAGAGAGTCCTACTTCGATATCACTAATGCTACATAAATACATACGTGTATAAGTATCTGATTACTAGATACGTAACTGGTTTATATCATGTCTTAGCTTATTTTAAACGTTCATGTCATGTTTTACTGTTTTAAGATTTATACAGTGTTTATCTTATATTTTGTCTATTCTGATTAAGTATTACTTGTATTTCATGTATTATTATACTTACTGTGTAATAATAAGTAATTTTCTAAAAATAGTAGGTTTCCTAAAATAGAAAGTTTCCAAAAATAGAAAGTTACCAAAAATAGAAAGTTTTCAAAAATAGAAAGTTTCCAAAAATAGAAAGTTTCCAAAAATAGACTTACTGCTTAAAATAGATAAGTTTCTAAAAATAGAAAGTTTCCATAAATAGATTAGCTGCCTTAATTAAATAAGTTTCTAAAAATAGAAAGTTTCCATAATTAGATATAAGTTGGTTAAATAAGCTAATTATACAAGCTTAAGTGTTTTCTGATTATTATTCTAAGTCATGTATGTATAAAGTATAGTTTATTAATTATTACATGTAAATTAAATAAACTATAGGTTAAAGTATTTAATTAAATATATCATGTTTTTAATTAAATAAAGTTAAAATACTTAGGTTAAAACATGTATTATTAATTACTAACAATATAACCTAAGTCATGTTAATTAATTAATTATAGTCATGGTTTTAATAATTAATTAATTATAAAGTTCAGTTAAAAATAAATACTTAGGTTAAAATTCAATATCTAATAATTAAATTTATAACCTAAGTCATGTTAATTAAATTAATCATGTCATGTTTTATTAATTTAATTTTTAACACATAACTATTAAAATCATAAACCTTAACATAATCAATGAACCGGACCGTGACTAGAAACCATGAACCGGACCCGTAATCAACACGATACCCCAAACCAAGTCGGGGTTCCCCCTTGTTTGCTGCTGCCGTGGGACCACCACCACCCTACCGAGACCATGAGGTCTCGGTGGTGGTTAATAAGCCAAGCCGAGAACCTATAGGGGTTCGGTTAGGCGTCGGCTAGAACAAACACCCCTAAAAACCCTTGTTTTGATTTACCCCATAATCATAGACATGTTTTAGTAATTTTTTTTAATTAGTTTTTAAAAACATCATGATTTTATGTGATTTATTAAATCAAAACATAAAAGAAAAGGGTTAAAAAGGTTATACCGAATACGTGGATCAATTAAGGATGAACACGCACGAATGCTTGCACGATTTCCAAGATCAAAAATCAACCGAACACCCCCTTTTGGTGTCCTGAATCCAGCGGCCAAGGAGAGAAGGAAGAAGGAAAAGAATTTTAGTGTTTTAACTATTTTTCTTATTCTGTAAATAATAAAACATATTTTCCTAAATCCTTGTTTTAGTAAAAATTAAAATGGGCTTGGCCCATTCCTTCTTGGTGTAGCCGCGGGCAGGGGGCCCCACATGGGGTAACCCGTACTTTTTCCGAGTCTAATTATTATAGTGTGTTCGTGTTTTATCGTGTTCGTGTTTTTATGTGTTCTAGTTAATTATTGACCGTGACCTAATATATTTATTCGTGTTCGTAATAAATATATATACGTAAATAATATTTTCTCGTGATTAAATTACGTTCATGATTTCATGATCGCATATTCGTGATTATAATTATTATTTGAATAATTATCGTGTGTTCATACGTAATAAATACTTATCGTGTTCTAACACGTACGTAATACTTAAAATTCCTATACGTGAACGTAAACATGCTATAAAAGGAAAGTTTTAATCTAGTACGTACGATCTAAAGGGTACTATTCATGGTAAAAGCATGCGGGTTTTACATAGATAATCTATAAACTCTTGACTTAAATATTCACCATCTCTATCAGAACGAAGAGCTTTAATCTTTTTTCCTAATTGCAAATCTACTTCTGCTTTAAATACTTTGAATGTTTCAAATACCTCATGTTTATGCTTAAGTAAATAAACATAACCATAACGGCTATAATCATCCGTAAATGTTAAGAAGTATCTAGCACTTTTCCTTGACACATGTCTAAGTGGTCCATACACATCAGTAAGTATTAAACCAAGTAGATCAATAGCTCTTTCAATATTACTATTAAAAGGTTTCTTCGTCATCTTTCCAGAGATACAAGACTCACATTTATCAAATGATTCATCATTGATATTTTCCAAAAGACCTTCACGTTGAAGCTTTTGTATACGCGTCTTCCCAATATGGGCAAGTCTACAATGCCAAAGATAAGAAGAGTTCTTGTCAAACTTTCTCTTCTTACTCATGTTAAAGACATAATTATTATTATACTTGGATTCATTTTCATGCATGTCTATTTAAAACACGTCATTCACATAAATTGCATTAAAATAGAAAATACCATCTTTCCAAACAGAAATTCCATTATTATCAATAGTGTGAACGAATCCATTATTCAACAAATAAGAAAAGAAAATAACACCCCTAACAATTGTAGGTGCATAATGACAATCATTTAAAATCAGTACTAAACCCGAAGGTAAAACTAAATTAAATGTTCCTATAGCTTCAACCGCTGCTTGTGCGCCATTGCCCATTTGTAGAAATTGTTCCCCATAGGATAGCTTCCTTTCCATCTTAAATCCCTACAGCGTATTACAAATGTTAATACCGCATCCCGTATCATATACCTAGGAATTTAGTTTGTATGTCAAATTAAGCAATTCAATCATAAAATAAAGTACCTGAAGTTTCAGCGCTCTGCTCAGACTTCTTCTTTATTTCTCGCAATTCTTCGAGGTAAAGAGGGCAATTCCTCTTCCAGTGACCATTTGCCTTGTAATGGTGACAAGTCTCATCCTTCTAAGATTTATTCTTCTTGACAAAGTTCTTCTTAGGTTTCAAATAAGTCGCAACTTGTTTGCCCTTATCACCCTTGCCTTTGCCTTTCTTCTTATTCGCTTGCGGTTTTGGCTTAGTCACTCTACCCTTTTGTATGGCTAGTACAGGAGGAGTAGAAGTAGATGCCTTGTCCTTTAACCTTTTTCATAGTCAATGAGCATTGCATGCAAGTCATTAACTGTCTTCCCCGTGCAATGCATATTATAGTTTCGAACAAAATCATTGTAGTCCTTGTTAAGGGACCTATTGATCAAGTTGATAGCCATATTATGATCATAGGGTTGTCCTAGTGCAATGAGTTGTTCCATATAAACCCTCATCTCTATGTAATGGGCACTAACAGATTTTCCAGGAGCTTGCTTGCAGCTATGCAAAGCATCTACTAAGTCGTAGATCTCCACAGCTTGTGGCTTCTCGAACATAGCCTTGAGCTCATCAAGCATTCACTTAGGTGGTACTAGCTCATACTTCTGTTAAAGTGGAGGAGCCATATTCCCTAGCATTAAGCAAGCCACCTCCAAGTGCTTCTTAACATTAGCAGCGTGTTCAAGCCTTTACGCTTCAGAAGCTCCTTCAGCAAGATCCTCCAGATAAGTAGTAGTCAAGATATCAATAGTACCCGCTACTCTCAAGACAATTCTTAGTGAGCGGTACCAATCATTGAAGTTTGGGCCAGTAAGTTCAGGACGATAAAAAACGTTTTGAACGTAGAACTTTTAGTGTTATTGTCGGGTTGAGCCATTTCTACAAAAATAAATTCAAATATTAGTATTTTCGATAATAAAATACTTTCAAGAAAATAAAATTATCCCGGTATATAAACCATAGTATTTTCCTTGAATCCTAGAACTATATTGACATAGATCAATTATATCAGTTGATCTGCTAGTAATGAATGTACTCAACATAGCGACTTGTCGAACAATTCAATTGACAAACAATATTCAATTTCTAGATATTTAAGGGATTTACATTGCCAAAAGAACGTTTTGCATTCTAAACATGTTTCATCCCTTCTGAATGCCTTAATTTTCCAGATCTCACTGAGTAACTTAATTAAGTCGTCTAATCAGAATAACGTAAAACCATTATACGAATTTTCATTCTATGAAAGTTTTCTCTCCATCACAACATCATCTAAAAAATTCATTTGATGACGTAGTAATTTCAAGTGTTCGTCAATTAGGAGCATTCGACTTAAGTTTTAAGGGTATAATTTTTGATGTCAAAATCAATGTACGGAGAAGCATGCATACAACTCCATAGCATAAGTTTAATAAAACATTTAGTAAACTTCTTCACGAGACTAAATTTCTACATAAATTATGTTGAGGTATTGGTTAACCAATCAAAGACTTTACCCACAACGTACTTATTCTAGAACTCGGCTAGAGCACAAAGCAATAACCTTATTCATTGTGATTGAGATGTGAATTTGCGGTAAATCAACCTTAAGGTATAATGCAAGTAATAATCGTAGGTGATTTCAATTTGAAGCACAGGTGAGCCGGGAATTTGGTCAGCGACTAATGGCATAACACCTCCTTCCTTAACCGGGTACATGACCAGCGGTGCGTTATACCCACTTTATAGTTTGTCAGAAGGAGTAGGTTGTTAGATTATTATTGCGATTCACCAATCAACGTAATTCTATATAATTTAGATCTCAAAACAAATCTTAATTTTAATATGATTTAGTCCGCATTTGTTTTTCTTTAAAAAAAACCTTGTTTACAACAATTCGCACAATTTTAATATAAACAAGTAAAAAACACTAAATCATAAACACATAATAACAATTTATATGTGCAACAAATAAATCAAATAGCCATATGCATACGATTTAATCAATAATCATAAAATCTTGGTTTTTATATCCATATAAAAGTCTTTTCTAATTCAAGATTTATTGAATCAAATAATCACGTAGCACATAAAATCATATAAACATATAATGTTACAATCCATGAAAACTTGCACGTTCATCATGGATCCTCCCACAAATCTTAACAATTAAATCTGTACGGATCGTAACCATACATGACATAACAATTAATCATGCAATTTAATCTAAAATCATCCCACATGTAATTTAGGGTTTCAAAACAAATCCTTTTTTTATAAAAATCGGCCAAACCCTAATTTTTAAAAAACAAAACCCTAATTTTTAAGAAAACCTAAAAAACATGTAGTTTTAACTCAAAACAATTATTAGTTAAAAAACTTTAGATTTTCGATAATTATAACATGTTAAAACGGCTCTCGATGCCACTGAAGGTTTATAAACATCATAACAATTATACAAAACCCTAAACAAGATCAAAGTACACATATAGCGGAAGCGATTTAACAAGATCATAATAACACAATTATAATTAATCGAATTAGGGTTACATACCTTTTCGCTAAAGCAATTCCACAAGACGAAGAACAAATCACCAATTAGGGCTTATAACGAACACCACCAAGATATAGTATAAAGTAAGACTATATTACGATCTTGTATACACGTAATACAACGAGCTAACCGTGATTCTAGCACGTGTAAACCGAGCTATAACGCTTGTGAATAATCTACCCAACAACCCTAGAGAGGGGCTAGGACTAGATTTATAGATTAGTCAAAAAAACCAAACTAATCCCCTAAGTGTGCGTTTGATTTGGTCGACCAAAAGAAAGAGAGAAATGGGAATGGAATGAAGAATTATGAAGGCTAAGGGGTCCTTATATAGGCCTAATTATCTTGTAGCCCAAGGAAACAAATATAAGGCAAGTTTTTCTTCTCCCTTCCCCTTGGTGTAGCCGACGGTTGAAACACCCCAAAGGGGTGTTCTGGAACCTTCCATTCTTCTTTCTTTTATTCTTTCTATATATTTTACAAACGCTCGTTAATACTTAAATCTTAATTATTTAACTGTCGTTAAAGTTATATCTCGGTTTAATTTAATAAATACATAAATATGTATTTATTAGATAAATTAATAAATACAATAAATATATTTATTAAATAAATTAACTCTTAACGTATTGAGTGCAATCCCGTAATCTTGAGTTCGATCCTATCACACGACTATTAAATATAAGTCCATAAACTTTCAATTGTGTCAAAGTGTGAAAGATGGAGGGGGGAGCTTTTCAACTGAAAAGTAATATGTCAAGACTTGAAGGGCTAAACTTGGCTTATGTGAAGATTAAGGGCTGAAATGAAGATAAGGAGTCTATACTCCTTCTACCTACTTTTCTAAACACTTTTCATTCTGGTGTCGTTCATTGTGTGGTGTTCTTGATCAACTGTTTTGATCATTGTGAGTTGTGAGCGTGTTTTGATTCATACTTATAACAAATATTGTAATTTTTTCATTAATCGAGTGAGCCAAAGGGTGGTTGGTTGGGTTCACTGTTATTCTTGTATTTTTGGTGATATTCAGTATCGATTCATAAGTTTTTACAGAGTCCTCATTTAATGTTGCACTAATGTGCATTTAAGGCTCTTTATAACGATCCCTAACTAACGTCCTTTAAACTTTTTTTTATACGTAGTTGGTCTTTACAAATTTTTCAGAATTGATCCTTAGTGTTATAGGTCCATTGCACAAATAATCTTTAACGACTAACTTAGCAAGAAGCAACGTAAAATGTTTTAAAAATAATTTACAAAAATAGTCTATAAAGTTAGCGATCCGTTACAGAGTTAGTCTACCATTAACCTTTGCCTCACATCCTACATCAAAGCACGAGGTTTACATCATCATCGAATCACAAACATATAACTAATCTTGTGCGAAGATGTAACAACAAATACTTTCGGGTAAAGTGCATTGTTTTAAAACTTGGTTTAACCCATTCGATTAAACTGATTGAACCATAACTTGATAATTTGACCAGGCAATCAAAAAAAGTTTTAAAGCATGGTAAAATGCACTTGGTACAATAATTAAGGGTACATTGTACAAACTTGACCAAAGGACATGATTCTCCTTGCTTCCAATAATAGAAGGACTAAACTAATGATTTGCAATAATAATCTTATCCCGAAATAAAAAAAGTCAAAATTACTACCAAACACCAACAAAGATTCTGCATTATTTCTGCATCTCATAATCATCACTTTTACCTCAATCCAATCAAAACCCATTTCAATTCAACACCAATTATCACCAAATTTTCACCTTAATCATGCGTCCGTCACTGTACACGTAAGCACCCAATCCCTTAATCAAAACCCTAATTTTATCCTAATTTCATATAATTGACACCCTTTTGGATGAAATAAATTAGGGCTTTTTATCTGGGTATGCTTAATTTGAGTTATAAGGTATTGGGTTTGAATCTTTAGCTCCAAAATGCAAAATTAGGGGTTTTTTGGGGCTGAATTGGTTAGTAAAGTGATAAGGATAGGATTTTTATGTACTTGGTGTTAAGATTTGATCTGGGTATGTTTTAATTTCATTGAAAGATGTTAAGTTTGAATTTTTAGGGTTTTTGGATTAGGGTTTTTGTGAGAAATTAGGGTTTTTTTCTTCATATAATTGGTGTGAAGATTTGGGGTGGGTATTGTTTGTTTTGGAATGGGTGACGAAGCTCGAGAGAATGTAATGAATCTTGACTTGAATTTAGGACCTGTGGAGAGTGAACCTAGGGGGTTGAACTTAGCGGATTGGTTAGGTGGGACTGTTAGAGACTCGATTGGGCAGCGTCGTGCAGCTAGGGAGCGGTGGCGGTCGTACTTCAGGCCGGTTTTATTACATGCGGAAAATGGGAGTGGTTTGGAGACGGGTGAGGGGAGTGTAGCTGTTACACCGCCCGAAGTGATTAAGACGTGTGATAATTATGTGGAAGATGATGTAGTTGGTGATAAGGAAGAGGTTGTGAAAAGTAATGGAAATGAAGGTGGTTTTTTCGATTGTAATATATGTTTGGATATGGCGAGTGAGCCTGTTGTGACGTGTTGTGGGCATTTGTTTTGTTGGCCGTGTCTTTATCGGTGGTTGCATGTTCATTCAGATGTAAAAGAGTGTCCTATTTGTAAAGGAGAAATGACCACAAAAAGTGTAACTCCTATCTATGGGCGTGGGAATCCTAGTCGTGTGGTTGAGGAAGATTCGAGTCTTAAGATACCGAATAGACCTCAAGCAAAAAGAGTCGAGAGTTGGAGACAAACTATTCAAAGAACTACTTTTACTATGCCTATGGAGGAAATGATACGTAGGCTTGGGAGTAGATTTGATTTGACTCGTGACTTGGTTCAGGGGAATTCTCTTGAAAATCCGCGGGAGATAAATACTTTGTTGAATAGGTATTTGAGCTCAAGAGGATTAAGAACGGATCAAAATCAAGAACAGAATCCATCAACGGAGGATAGGGATTCTGTCTCGAGTATTGCTGCTGTTATACAGTCAGATAGCCAGACAGTAGATACTGCGGTTGAAATCGATTCACGCGTATCTTTATCTACTTCCTCTTCAAGAAGAAGAAGTGATTCCTCAAGGGTGGTTTCAGATGTCGATAGCGGTGATTCTCGCGCACCTAGAAGGAGACGTTTGCACTAAGAGGAGCAAACCAGACAACTTCACCCTACTAGGTCTTGATTTAGCTAAGATGTGAAATGTCTTTGTATTTTAGGAGGTAGTGGTTAGTAATGGGTTTCTGCTAAATTGGTTTTCCGCCCCTTAATGGTGAAAAATACGAGGCTTGTTAATGGTTCTCGAGTGGGCGACTTATTGTAAATGTTTTCTGTAGCTTTACTTTATATATGTTTTCTTGTACTGAATAATTTATGATCTTGTTTCATATATACGTGGACGTTGCTTCTTGTTTACCCTATCTTTGCTGGTTATATATGGATTATTTTGGGTTGCTTCTTACGAGTAAAATAGGTCAAAGAGGTCAAAAGTTGTATGAAGTGAATCTATGCGTATAAAGCCTTGTTTGAGGCTAAGATAGTTGTGTAATTGTTATGTATACTAAATATAAATCTAGCACGTCTCTAAGTACACTAGTTGAGTGATTAGGTTTAAGGACATCTTTCTTCTAGTTTGGCAGACTGTCCCATCTGTGTATTAGCCTTGGGGTGATGTTGTCCGCTAACTAAATGCATCTAATGCTTCTTGTTTTCCCTCCCCCTTTTATTTCAGCGCTGTTTTAGTACCAACTTTTTTTCCGTAAATAAGCCAACATTTCTCAACACTTGTTTTCTGAGATATGTGATAACCCAACAAGTTTCTAGATAGTGACTGCGGGTTTGCGATGTCAGACCAAACTTCTTAAACCTTTTTGAGGCATGTTGCGGGACGCTAGTGATACGCGTTCAAGTCATATGTGACTATCATACAGTTTGATTTAACAAGACAACAGAACATTAGAATATCTTAAGAACTGTATGTTATTTCTAACGTAAGATAGGATGAAGTGTTAGTGGACAATGTTAGAAAACATTAATGGGCTTTTGATTAGACCAAATTAAGCTCACCTAAAGTTAAATATGGATAGCACGTAAACGGATGGGCTTATGAGAAACCATAAATCTTATTTGCAGGGGTGATTTTACCATTAGAGGGTTGGACGTAAACGGTTGGGCTTATGGGAAACCATAAATCTTATTTGCAGGGGTGTTTTTATCATTGGAGGGTTGCGTCTAATAACGCCAGCAACGGCGTTGGCTTGTGTTGTCTGTCGTTACTACATCGGTGAACGATTTTACCCAATGCCCCTGGGTTTGGCGTTGGCTTGTCAACGCGCATTAGGAGGTTTTATGTAAAAAAAACCTTTCGAAACTCCCTCTCAAGATTGAAAAGGATCAAAAATTGAAGAATTTACTCGATTTTTGTTGCTTTGGGGGCTGTTTTGGTTGATGACAATATTTTTTTTTGTTTTTGCATGTTGTGGAGATGAACAAGACAAAGTGGTGGAGGCTATAAAAAACCTATATAAAGTAATTTTTATGCCTAAAAACTTACAAATATAAAGCCTATATATAAGTTTAAGTATTTTTTTTAAAAGAATTTATAGGACTTTTAAAAAAAAGAATTTATAATATTTTTTTCTTAATGTTTTTTTATTTCATAATGTCTTTTTATTTTTAATTTAGTTTTATTTTAATTCTAAATGAAATGGCTAATTTGTATAATGAATGAAATAATTGTATAAGGGGTTTTATGAAAATAAAGAGGTGAGTGGTATTATTTGGTATTATGATTAGAGAAGTGGTGTTGATGTTCATGTTATGTTGATGTGACGCTAATGTGACGAAATTTTTTTGTGTTATGATGTTACGACAACTAAAGCTTTTATAATTTCTTTGTATCATTATTATATCCTTTATACTCTTTAACCAATAAGATGTAATTTTACTTTTTACAACGCTTTCGATTGGTGAAAATGAAGCACGTTCCAAAAATTAAAATTAATTTAAAATCTTTACCATTTGAGGCCAGTATATATTTCACATTTAGGTTACTCAAATACTTTTCACTAACAAAATATCTGTTGAATTTTAGCTTTGTATGCAATCTTTTTCTTTCTTGAGGGGTTACTTTTGTAACTTCTCAAGTTTCTAATATGTTTGCTCAATGTGCAGTTCTTCAGGGATCAATGTTGCCAACCCTTCAAACTTGCTAGAGTATATATACTACTCTTATCTCTCATTAGGGTTATGATACAAGATTCAGCCGTTTCATCTCTGTCTCTCTTCTTTGACTACTTTCTCTTACTAAAAGATGTAATCGTTGAATCTTTGATATGTTTAGTTTTTAGGTTGTATTGATCTATGTATTTCCAGATTGCATCCGTTTTGGGGACAATCTTTTATTTTGTATGTTGATAGCACCTAGTTGAGGACTATCTTGTTTGGATCTTGAGTAAATAAAGCACGTGGGGCGGTTGGTTGAGTGCAATATCGTTGTGGTGTTACTATTTTTTATATGGTATCAGAGCTCCTCCTTGGATCTCTTGTTTAAATCTTTTTTGAATAATTTTTTTTTTTTTGGTTTCAAAGGTTTTTAGTTCATCTCATATATTTACTAAAGGATTTTTGTTTATAAAGGTTTTGGTACTGGGTAATCATTTTTTTTATACTTAAAAGTTTTTTTTGCAAACCCTAATTTTTCTTAATTTGGGACTTTAGTTGTCCAAGCTCTTTCTGGTGTTTCTAATATTTCAGGTGTTCGATTGGTGATATTTTGCTATATTGTTTGATTTTTGGTTAGGGTTACCTCTAGACTCGAATCTAGAGTAACTCTAGTGCTCTCTTTCGCTGGTTTCTGGATGTTGTTGGTTGTGTAACACCTCTCACACCCTTATCTCCTTTTTTTACTTTTCTTGTTGTTCTTCGTCTTGTACTTGCTCTTGACCTACCACTATAAGTGGTCTAGAATCCTGAGAACTAAATGGTACAAGATCTAGAACTAGAGTTCTTGATTGAACACTTAGGTTTTATTTATTTTCTGTTATCTTTACATTTTTTGTTGATTTAATCTTTGTCTGTGGTTATGGCTCCTGAAGTTACTAATACTAGAGGTGGTAGTAATGTGATTAATGGCCTTGATGCTAGTAATCCTCTGCATTTGCTAACTAGTCATAGTAATAGTGGTTCTTTGATTAGCTTTAAACTTTCTGGTTGTGAGAATTACAGGGTTCGGGCTAATCTCATGAAGATTGATTTGCATGCTAGGAATAAAATGAGTTTTGATGATGGTACTTGTTTGAGGGTCACTTATGAATCTAGTGAACCTCTCACTAGTCAGTGGGATAGATGTAATGATGTTGTGTTATCTTAGCTTTTGAATAGTATATCTGAGGACCTTTATCTTAGCCTTGTGTATGCTGATAATGTTGTAGAAGTGTGGAATGAACTAAAAGAGACTAATGATAAGTTAGATGGTTCTATTCTGTTAAATTTGATGCAAAAGATTAACAACTTTAAACAAAATGGCTTGTCTGTCTCTAAGTACTATCATAAACTTAATTCTTTGTGGAGGGTATTTGATATGTTGACTAAATTGACTCTTTCACTTGTTTGGATCTGAGTTAGTAAACATAATCGGTTGATGAAACTTATGCAATTTTTAATGGGCTTAGATGAAATTTATCAACCAATTAGAAGTACTTTGCTTACTCAAACTGATTTGCCTTATGTGAAAGATGCTTTTGTGATTTTTTGTCGTGAGGAGTCTCATAGAGTAATGTAAAGATTTTACTAGTTGAAAAGTTCGTTTCTCGGTATCTCTTCGAATTGATTTCCGGTTAAGTGCAAGAGATTAGTTGTTCTTGGTGAATCGAAAGAAAGGGTGTCGTTGTCTAAAAACTAATGAAAGATAAAGACTTGAAACAAATAAAAATAAAGTAAAGACTGAAATTACAAAACTAAGGAAAAGTGCTCATCCGGAACATTAAGCTCATTCGGGACATTCATCTGGAACATTTTGGTTCGGATCATTTACTGACCCGGAATAAAGGACTGATCCGGAATAAAATGAGAAAAACATTGATTCGGAACTTTTTTTAAAATAATCTGATTCGGAACATAAAAAAAACATTGATTCGGAACATTAAAAACAAACTGATTCGGAACTTCCAAGAATCACTGATTCGGAACTTTTTCAAACAAACTGATTCGGAACTTTAAAGGAAAATTTGGTTCGGAACTAAATTGATTCGGAATAATTAAACTATAAGCTCATTCGGAACATTTTAAAGGAACTGATTCGGAACATTTTAAAAAGAACTTCATTCGGAACATTTAAATAAATTGATTCGGAACTTTTAAAACACTCATTCGGAACTTTGAAAAACACATTGGTTCGGAACACTAATCTGGGAAACAGTAAGCAAGAACGAAGAACAGGGAAAGAACATGAAGGCACAAATTTAAACAAATCTAACCAAAATCAACATAAAGATTAAACCAAAACAACCAATAAACATCAACTAACAATAATCAATCAAAACAAATCAACAAAACCAACAAATAAAGCCAAATCAATCTAAACCCACTTGATTGAAAACAATAAAAATATCAAGAACATGAACAATAAAGATGAAGAACAAATCAACAAGAAAGGTAGAAGGAGATTAACAATAAAAGATAAAGATTCAATAAAACTTACTTGGAATTAAAAGGTGCAATACATGAAAATTAAAGTGCAAGAATTTAAATGTGCAAGGTAAAAAATGGTGGAAGTGGTGGTTTGTCAAGCCACCCAACAACAACAAATGACAACTACATCTCATATTTATAGCAGGAGGGGTGGCTAGTGGAAGCTTCCTCCCTCTTTCTTCTTTCTCTAATTGCGTCATTGAGTCCTTAATCTTCTTAATCTTTTTGACTTTAATGACTTTGTCTCGGGATTTCTTCAAACTCGTCTTGACATTTCTTCATAATTAAGACTTGAGTTCTTCGGCTTTTTAGTAAACTTCCGTCTTTTGACTTTTTCTTTGATAAATCTTCAGAAATGGTCTTGGACTTTCGTTCTTTTTCCACTCTTGATTTTTTGACTACGTCTTTCGTCTTTTTCTTCGATAAAAGCTCGTGAATGCCCGTGTTTTCTCCACTTTTCACCTTTTCGTCCTAAATCACAACAAAAACACAAACCACGCATAATTCCGACATAAATGACATAAAATACACGTTTTGGCTCGGTTATTATTGTAATTAAGTGGTAAAAAGGATGGGTGTTTTCACACCTATCAAATCCCCTACACTTGACCATTGCAATGTCCTCATGCACTGCATTAGTTACAAAGCATGTTTACATTTTTCATCACAATCAATCCACCTTGGCCTTAATTAAAGAGATAGAAAATAACAAAACAAGTTAAGAAATCAAAAGCATACCTTAAGGTTTTGAAAATGTCATGAATGATCATCATCCTCAAGTTTTCACTTTCTCCAAACCAAGCTTAAAAACGAGATCATTGTTATTATAAGTTAGCAAACTAACACGAACTCATGTGGGCCAATTATTTACTTAGACTCCCTTATTCCTAGGTGTATCTCTTATATTTTATTGTTGTCTTGAATGATCACAAGGATGCATTGTTGACTTATTTTGATAGTTTATTAGGCTGAAAATAAAGTGGGACGATTTAATCAATATTTAGCTAAAGGACAAAATCTTTTAAAAATGCTTCTCGGGACCTCATAAAGTTCATATCTTGGCATAACTCGCTTCACGATTTGAGACCTTTCTCGGACCGATATTTGGCAGCGACTTCATACTTCGAATCTTTGAGAGACGTTCTTGAAATTATGGTCTTCTCTTCATAATAGGAATTTCTTCACTTGAAGTTTTGAGAGATTCTTCATCTTTGGACCACGACTTCTTTCATTTTTCTCCAATCTTTATTTTGGACTTTGATATACAACGATCCGCCTCCTTTTAGGACTTGGATCTATTTATCCTCATACCTTGCTAGGGTCTTTTCGGATAGATTTCTCCATGATCTTTTGGGGAGTTCTTGCTTTGCGTCGTGTGTCTCGATCCTTCATATTGATTTTCGATAAATGATTCTTCACATCACTTTTGGATCTTTAGCAACAAAATGTAGTCCTCATGCCTTGTTAGGACCTTTTTGGATTCGCCAATCTTCGCATCCCGCTTCAATAAGTTATGCCTTGGCTATGAACTCTAATCCATATCAAGCAACTTTTAAACGATCTTGGGCTAGAAGCTAAGTAACTTTTCAAATCGTACAACCTTATTTATTGCAGATAAATTTATTAACAAGCGATGAGAGAATAGGCTTATAATTAACTCACATAAATTCACGAAAGAATACCAAACTTATAATTGACTCTATCATCTCTCGTTCTCCACAATTTAAAATCTCAAGGAATGAGACTCATGGATGCTTAGCCAATTAAATCAAAGTTTTGAGTTTTCGAGTCGTCTATAGGATCTTGCAAATTCTTAGACTTTTTCAAGTTTAGAAATTGCATTTTAAAGTTCCCTTGATAAACGACTCTCTAGGATCAATTATAGGAACTTGCGAAAAGTTCTTATTCTTAACCCGTGAGAGTTAAGACTTTCGCGTTTTATAGATCCCTATATAAAAGCCTAGCAAAACTTGACTTAAACACGTTAAGGATACTAGCTAGAGTAAACTTAGACAAGTAAACTCGGGTTGAGTCAAAAGATTCACAACGTTTGAAAATTAAAACCACTTTATTAAAAATTTATTCTAATAAGGAAAGAAAATAACTATACAGAGGTAAAAACAACTATACAACTAGGCCAAAATAGATTAAAAAATTTGAAAAATGTCGAAAAATCAAATTTTCCAGTTAAAATGAGGACAAATACAAGGAAAAGGTCACTTAACTTCGATAGAAGTCCCCCTACACTTAATATAAACATTGTCCTTAATGTTTAAGCATGTGGGAGTAAACTCCCCTACACTTAAGACATTGTGCACTTTGTTTAAATCTTGCTAACGAAGAGACAACTAAAGAGATTCCTATTTTAATATTTGAGAATATAAAATAGTGAATCGAAAAGAGTTTAGGATAGAACCGAAAAATCGGGAACACGGAATCACGGTTCGTCAAAAGTCATCAAGAGTGTGTCTTTGAAGCTTTAATCCCTTCACATGATAAGAAAGAAAACAAGAACACCACGGGGCTCCCCCTACACTTATGGTAAAGATAGATAGATAATTGGGTTGCCTCCCAAAAAGCGCTTGTTTATATTAACCGAGTCACGAGCCTGACTCGTCACCAAATTAAATGGTCCATGGGGAAGCCTCGAATGTAATACCGGGATCAAAGACCTTGTCCTCGTTCCCGGAGGACATCAACAAAGGAGAGGCAGGGGGATAAGTCTTGAATGGGAGAAAATCCCTTTCAACATACGAAAAGTATGTGAAATCAAGATCCACGGGAGGTGAGGTGGGTAAAGTAAGCACATTGTCATACCCCAGAGACAATGGATGCTGAGCATTCGGCAAAGCCGTAATGTTATCAATCATAATATAATCAATGTCACCTCCCGGGTCAAAGAACTCATCCTCCGTAAGAGTGGCTAAAGGGGAGGATGAAAGGTGCTCGGAAGGGGGACTTGGGACAATACCTTCTTGCAGCAAATTATCAAAAATAATATCCCCCTCCATGTCATCGTCATCAATACCTGGAGGTATGGAGTGAATGTCGATTTCTTCCAGCAATGGGTCATTATCTTCAACGGGAGAAATAGATGGAGGCAAAGAGGAGGAAAGAGGAGGAGAAGTCAACTCTTCGATTTGAGCAATAAGGAGATGCACTTTCCGTAATCTATCACGAAGAAGCACGTCTTCCACCTCATCCACAAGATCAAGTTCATCGGCGAACTTCTCGTAAGCCGGAGAGAATAAATCGTCATCGCCCGCATCTCCCGGTGGAGATTGTGAAATTTCAAAAGTGAAATTCTCATAGCGGGGAGAATAATCGTCATCACTAGGATCGACCGCTTGCGTGAAAGCAACGTCGTCCTGAAGCTCCATAGCAGGTAAGTCACAAACCTCATCATCCAATAATTTGTCGAGACCAACATCACTAAGCTCATTCAACGAATCTAGATCCTTAGACGCAGTAGGAATATCGAGAGTAAGCAGCAATTTTAGAAGATGGGTTGAAAGTGCATACAGCATCGTCGTCATCATTATCGAAATAGTAGTAAGGACGCACAAGAGGAGGGGTAGAATCACTAAGATTAGATACTTGCTCTTGTTGCAGTCACTTTTCCTCCGCCCATGCTTCTTTTGTTAGAACAACGGCTTCTTGAAGTTGCATAATGATGGAGTGTGTTTCGTCATTCAAAGTAGTGAGTTGTTGGGAAAGACGAATTCTCTGAGAGGACTGATGATTGAGGGTGTGATGTGGGGGCTGAAAATTTTGACAACCTGAATTATAGCACGGATGTGGCTCATAATAATTCAGTGGCTGACAATAAGAAGTATCGTGAGGGCCCCACAATTTTGGCAACATGGGTATGGAGAAAAATCCGGTGCTTCTTGTAGATAGCTATTACCATTGTCATAATTGTAACCCCGTTCTTGCTCGTGACCATACGGGTATCGAACTGGGCACGAAACATGCCAATGAGAATCGCTTCCACAATAGATGCACGGGGGAACAGGAGGTGGATTCAAAAAGGACGAATTAGTCGAGTTGCACAAGGGACAAAATCCGAATTGTGTGTTGTCGATATCGTTTCCGCACCGCTCACATGTACACCATCGACATGAGTCGTTCCCGTATAATCGTCTCCCACACCCGACGCAATGGACATAAGAATCCATAAAGAAAAATAGATTAGCAAGAAGAATATTTTTGGTGCAAAACTTTGAAAAAGAAATGGTTTTTATGATTTTTCAAATATTTTTGGTATTTTTGAAAATTTTGGACATGAAAAATAACGTTCACGAGTGAACGGATCCCAAAAGCCAACGCGTCTCTCACAAAAAACCGTTAATCCTCACGAAAAGAGCCGCAGCGGCGCCATTTTAATGTAAAGATTTTACTAGTTGAAAAGTTCGTTTCTCGGTATCTCTTCGAATTGATTTCCGGTTAAGTGCAAGAGATTAGTTGTTCTTACTGAATCGAAAGAAAGGGTGTCGTTGTCTAAAAACTAATGAAAGATAAAGACTTAAAACAAATAAAAATAAATTAAAGACTGAAATTACAAAACTAAGGAAAAGTGCTCATCCGGAATACATCCTTCATCCGGAACATTAAGCTCATTCGGGACATTCATACGGAACATTTTGGTTCAGATCATTTACTGATCCGGAATAAAATGAGAAAAACATTGATTCGGAACTTTTTTTAAAAATAATCTGATTCGGAACATAAAAAAAACATTGATTCGGAACATTAAAAACAAACTGATTCGGAACTTCCAAGAATCACTGATTCGGAACTTTTTCAAACAAACTGATTCGGAACTTTAAAGGAAAATTTGGTTCGCAACTAAATTGATTCGGAATAATTAAACTATAAGCTCATTCGGAACATTTTAAAGGAACTGATTCGGAACATTTTAAAAAGAACTTCATTCGGAACATTTAAAGAAATTGATTCGGAACTTTTAAAACACTCATTCGGAACTTTGAAAAACACATTGGTTCGGAACATTAATCTGGGAAACAGTAAGCAAGAACGAAGAACAGGGAAAGAACATGAAGGCACAAATTTAAACAAATCTAACCAAAATCAACATAAAGATTAAACCAAAACAACCAATAAACATCAACTAACAATAATCAATCAAAACAAATCAACAAAACCAACAAATAAAGCCAAATCAATCTAAACCCACTTGATTGAAAACCATAAAAATATCAAGAACACGAACAATAAAGATGAAGAACAAATCAACAAGAAAGGTAGAAGGAGATTAACAATAAAAGATAAAGATTCAATAAAACTTTCTTGGAATTAAAAGGTGCAATACATGAAAATTAAAGTGCAAGAATTTAAATGTGCAAGGTAAAAAATGGTGGAAGTGGTGGTTTGTCAAGTTACCCAACAACAACAAATGACAACTACATCTCATATTTATAGGAGGATGGGTGGCTAGTGGAAGCTTCCTCCCTCTTTCTTCTTTCTCTAATTGCGTCATTGAGTCCTTAATCTTCTTAATCTTTTTGACTTTAATGACTTTGTCTCGGGATTTCTTCAAACTCGTCTTGACATTTCTTCATAATTAAGACTTGAGTTCTTCGGCTTTTTAGTAAACTTCCGTCTTTTAATTTTTTCTTCGATAAATCTTCAGAATTGGTCTTGGACTTCCGTTCTTTTTCCACTCTTGATTTTTTGACTACGTCTTTCGTCTTTTTCTTCGATAAAAGCCCGTGAATGCCCGTGTTTTCTTCACTTTTCACCTTTTCGTCCTAAATCATAACAAAAACACAAACCACGCATAATTCCGACATAAATGACATAAAATACACGTTTTGGCTCGGTTATTATTGTAATTAAGTGGTAAAAAGGATGGGTGTTTTCACACTTATCATAGAGGTTTGTGCATTGCCTCTGTGGTTCCTAAACCACATGTCAATTCTTTTGTTGCCAAGACTGTAGAGACTAGAGGTGTTATTCCTTATAGAAATTTCAGTTCTAGTAACAATAACTCTAGTTATGGTAATTCTACCAATAACTCTAGTTATGGGAATAACACTAATAGAAACAACAGTAGCTCTGGTAGCAATGCCTCTTATAATGGGAATAACTCTTACAACAAGTTTCAGTATGATTACTTAAAATGTGACAAATGTGACATGAAAGGTCATACCATAGATAGATGTTTTGAGCTGATTGGTTATCCCAGTGGCTACAAAAGGAACTTTAAAAACAAGAATGTTTCTAATAACAAAGGAAACAACAAGATTTTTTCTAGTAACAATGCTGATATTGAAAATACTAGTGGTTCTATTAACAGTGCTTTTACACCTTTCTCTAATGATCAAATTGCTAAACTTATGAGTCTAATTGGTGAAAAGTGTTCTTCTGGTTGTTCTGGTGTTCAGTCTAACATGGCAGGTACTAGTTATACCTTCTTTAATGCCAATGTGCTTTTTAACAATCATTTTTACAAGTGTTTTAATGCTAATGTCAAAATTGGGGATTCTTGTTTTCACTTTGGTTGGATTATTGATTCTGGTGCAAACCAACACATCACCTCTACAAGTAAAAACATGACTGATGTGATTGATATTTCTGATTTAAACATAAATGTTGCACACCCTAATGGTACTGTTGCTAAGATTAGAAGTGTTGGCACTCTAAGGTTGACCATTAATGTTGTGTTATTTGATGTGTTGGTTATACCAGAATACACTGTTAATCTTTTATATGTTAACAAAATGATTAAGGACAGTAAGTTACATGTAGTTTTTAATAAATATTATTGTGTTATTCAGGATTTGAAAAAAAGAGAACACTCTGGGGACTGGTATGTAAGAACTCGTACTTTTATTAGTATTATTTTATTTTGTTATTCGTATTTCTTAAATTTTCTAACGTGTTATATTTTCTTGTATTCTTATATGTAAAATCCTGAGATCTTGATATTCTAATAAATTATACTTTTTAAGTATTTACTGATCATTGATAATACATTATCTGGAATTATAAAATTTTTATTTTATTTTTTCCATATTTATTTAAATCAAAGTTTTTGATTTAAAAACACCCGCGTGCATTTTACAATGAGTTTACTCAAAATCAAGGAATAACGAGAACTACTAATGATCGCGATACCGACGGATGCCTGGTATTTTACATTTCATTGTCGATTGTTTCAATGTTTGATGTTTTTGATGTCTTCTTATTAATGACGTGTTAGGTCGAGTCGGGAGACTATAATATCATACTTTTGATGCATTTTAACTTTTGAAAAGTATTTTACGAACCCCGAGCCTCGTAAATATTTTCAAAATTTACTAATAGTCATTTTTTACCCTTTAAACTATCTAATTGCTTTTAAGTCCAAAGGTTTTAAAGTTGGCAAGTTTAACCCCTCCACCTATCAACATATCTATACGATTCTTCCACTAAAAACATAGTAAACAAGTTATAAAAAAAATTCATCACATCTCTCCCCATCCTTCCCCTTTTGCCGTGAACTTCAACAACAAACACAACCAAGATCATCAATTTTACCATGTTTTAATCAATACTAAAACAAGACCACTTCCTAAAATCTTCTTGTGATTCTTTTGGTACCAAAATTTCCTACATGCATCAACTTTTAAGATTTATATGATTTTATGGTTAGTATGTGTTTTGATCATCATGCATGTGTTGTTTATGCTATGTCTTGATGTTTTAATCATGAAAAGTTTTATTTTTTATCTTTGATCTTTGTTAAACTTGACATTCAAGTGTTTTAGGAGTGTTTGGTTGATGGTATGATAGTAGAGTAATTTTAGAGGTGTGGAATTGATTAGAATGTGTTGAAAAATTTGTTTGGTATGATTTTTAAAGAGGGTATTTTGGACAACAGGTTTAGAGGATATTTTCTTGGGTTCATGCTTGGATATATGTTGAGATTATTTGATCTTGTTGTAGAGATTCTCGATACCTTTGTTTTGATATAGTAGGCATTCTAACTCAAAACGAGGAAGAAGTTACGCTAGTTTGATTATTCGTGTACCGGGAGACGAGTATCGGTACAATCCGAATTTGTTGCCGATATTTGGATCGAATCTCGGGGACTATAAAATGATTTTTACAACTGGTCAAGGGCTGTTCTCAGGCCCTAAACTTATCACTTTGAGTCTATTTTCAAAGTCAAGTGTCGGTTTTGCTAATGATAAAGGTTAGGATGGTCAAAACGGTCTCGCGAGTCAAGTGTACAAATCTGTCCGGTTTTTCAAGTTTAGAAATGTGTCGAGCAGGTGGTTTTAAAATGTAAGTCACTGAATGAAATTTAAACTGAGTTTTAATCAGGTCATGATTGAGTTTTTTACCAAGTTTCATCGAAATCGGACAAGTCTAGATAGGGTAGATTGGCGTGTACATTTGAAGTGTGCATGTTGATTTGTATTTGGACACATAGTTCAATGCTTGTGTTGCGTGAGTTTGAGTATTCACTATTGGACATGGTGACTTACTCAAGTGCTTGGTCATAATATACATGACTTAGTTACTGGTCCGAGTGAAGTAAAGGAATAGTTTGACTTGTGTTGACTTGGCGTCTTATGACGGGTCAATTTCAAGAGTGCAAGTGTTTAAACGAGTATTGTCAGATAAATGGGATAATATGGATTCATTTGGTTCGTGTCGTTAGTCATGAAGTATGAATACTTTGAAAATATTTAAAATCATATTATACTTGGTATATATCGATATTTGAGTTCGAGTCTTAACGCGCGCCTTATTTTGATAGGTTGCGGTTTTCGTGTTTCCCGGGCATCCATATCGTCGGTGATCATCATGCTCCTACTTTTTCTACTCAACTTCTGAGTACAATGATTTACTTACCTCGTGGCTAAGGTGAGTTCATAGCCCCTTTTTTACTTGCACATTGTTTCTAAATGCGGGGTGAGATTTTACATGGTAGAACACAACCATTTAAAAATTGTATGCTATCCAGAACTTGTATGCTATCCAGACTTGTATGTTTTCCAATAGTTTTTATTGATATTATTGCTTTTAGTTATAGCCTTAAGTTTCCTCTTGATCATGAACCGTTAATTTACTTGTGTTGCTAAGAGCGAATGTTGTGGGTGGATCCATCGGGATTGACAATCCCCGTCCCGATCACCTTGACGCATTTAACATTTGATGTGTTACTTGAGTATTTAGGCTGAATACTCACTAGAGGAACTTACACTGAGTTAAGCTTCGGTTCATGAACTAAACAACAATAATAATGTTTCAGATCATGGTTAATGATCATAACCATTTTTCCCTATTTCTTGTTACAAATGAATGCTTGTGTTCCACACCTTTACTGCTAAACCTATGAATATCACTCAAATTTATGTTGACTATTTTACATGTTTAATCTCAGGTATTAATACTTATCTTTGCTTGGATGGGAGCCCGCATGATATTATCGTAGCTTGGAGATTTTTGTGTATATTTAAACTTTGGTTTTATCTAAAAGTTGTCAGAAGTTATTCTGTATTTTGGTAACTATATGTTATAAATCATGATGAAATAATAAATTTTACACATATAAAACTCTGGGACCTATGTTTAAAACTCTGATATTTTTTGATGTAATGTATATGTTTTTATTACGTCAGCTTTATGTCGACAGTATTTCATTGTTTCTTGTACCATGACGTGTTACCCCCTTGTTGCCTAGTTGTTCCATGCCTGATTCTGGGGGTCTCACAGATTGGTATCAGAGTGATGGTTATTGGGAACTGAGTCGTTTTTCAAAACTTAGTCTATAACCGAAAGTTCAAATATTTCATATTTCCAAGTGTCAAACACAGAATCTGCCATTGTTGTTCGATATCTGCGCGGGTAATCTCTAATCCTTATTATTTACTTTTAATTATCGTTGTAGTATTTCATCTCTTGATTTCATTTTGAAATATTACATTGCCCTAATGACGATAATTACTATCTCTTTTCAAAGCCTTGTGCTTCATGAATTATCATTGGATATTACTTGATTACATATGCTCTTACTGCATTTCTTGAATTCTTGTTCATGTAAACTTGATATTGTTACCCTGATTATAATTTGTTATGACGTTACATACTTGTATTTGGAGCGCGTATGCTGCGGACTTTTCATACTCACTTTTCCGAGTACTATTGCTATCTTGTTTATGCGTGATACGACTGACCTCATATACTCGTACGTTTTGAACCGTCTGTTTTTCTCGATTCACTGTTACATGTTGTCGTATTCTCGTGATACCATTGTTCGGGATTAAATAAGTGTTGTTTTTAATGAAACTTCTGATTTTCATTTTACTACCGTGCGTGTTACTTTCATTGTTAAACCTCTTTAAGATATCCATTTAGATATCCAAAATTGTTATCCGACCATTTGTGATTAGATGTCTTGAAAAATAGTCTATAGACCATTGTGTAGCTCAATGTGTCACCGGAAAAGACTAAAGGACATCGTGTGAGTCACACATCTCGAAGCGTTCCTTGAAATCTGTGTTGAATAATCTCATGAGTTTTCATAACCTTGATTGACCTTTACGTCATCGTTTTACGCGACACTTGTATATCGATTAAATATTATTTCGTTGACCATTCTATGTTTCTACTTCAAATTACAACGTTCATTTGTACCTTGGAAACGCCATCATTATCTTGTAATTCATAGCCTATAATATAATGTGCCGTTTTTTTTTTGAAATATGATTCTACTTCTATAAACTTGTATCCTCCCTATTCATTAAAGCTCCTCGCTCCAGGGGTGCGACTTGTTAATGTTCTATTTCTTTCTCTGTGTGTCTTGTGATTTTGGAAAATCACACTGCCAAGAGACCTTCGTAAATTGCATCTTGAAATCTAAGACACGGATGTCATGCGCCTTTTTTGATTTCTTAGGTTATTGTTGGTATTCTTGA
Source organism: Glebionis coronaria (assembly GCA_025667525.1). NCBI lineage: Eukaryota > Viridiplantae > Streptophyta > Magnoliopsida > Asterales > Asteraceae > Glebionis > Glebionis coronaria. The sequence goes on along the minus strand of CM046876.1, from coordinate 491,689,643 downwards.
ACTATTTTTATGCTATGTTTTTCCTTTATATGCTTAATTATACAATCTATTCTTTTTCGTCTTTATGGAATCCACAAGACATGTGTGCACATAAATTCTGGGTTGTTATTAAGTCTGATTAAATTTCAAAGTGTGAAGAAAAATATACTTTTTGTAGAAAAGTTATATGTAAGTTCACGATGTCGATAAAATATTTTTATAAACTTTGGATATAAAAATATATTTCTACTTGTTGAAACGTTCGTTTAGGACATAAAATTTGACCCGAAAATCTTAAAAACGAGCAAGTTATGCTGATTTGAAATTGTAAAACTTATGAAGTTATTTTCTGCATAATTCTAAAATATCATTTGGTTGACAAATTTGATGAGACAGCATTTTCGTCCATTTTTTTATCCGTTTCAAGTCTCGAGTAAAACTAGAAAGTTGTTCAAAACATCATTTTACATCGAATTGCTTTAGACTTCGAGTCTTAGAATGTCATTTAGTGAGTCAATTGGTCTGGTCAGACCCCAAAAGTCAAACTTAAAGGTCAAAACTGATAGAATTTAAAAATATGGTTCGAAGCGTTTTTGAGTTTGTGTGATCTCATAAAACTTTAACTAATGATATTTTACAACTAAAAACATTGATTGCGTTTGAAAACGTTAAAAAAAGTCACTTGGAGTTCGGTCATACATACGGATATCTTGAACTTTTAGAACCAAGTGAGTTGATAAACTAGTGATGAACTATATGTTTCGAAAAATGTGTACATTTTTATGTATTAGTATTTACGTGTTAAATTCCTAAACTTTCCTAAAATAGAAACTTTTCGGAGTAATTCTATTTGTTAACTGATGCCATACTTTCTTAAAAGCATATTTATGACAAATAAATTTCGATGTGAACACATATGGATACCTCTGTCCTTCTTTTATATATGACTTAATTGTCATTCTAAGTTATCTTCTTATACTTCTAACGTAACACTGATTTGGACCGAGGTTTAAAGTTCTTGTTTTCACATCTTTCGTTATCATCTTGACACGTATCTCATGACGATTCCGGCTAAACCTATTGAAAACCTTATCACCTTGTAATCATGTTGCAGATTTTCTTATCAATTACTCTTTATTACCCTCATGTAACCCGCTCGCTATTTTGTATGCTATCATTGTGTCACCATATGAATTTAAACTGGTAACGTTTGCGAAACGTTTTACCAAATGTTCCACTTGGGTCTTATTAAATACTAGAATGTTACCTTATAAAATTAATTGACATTAATTTTACAATGTATTTTCACAAATTGTTCAACAATTGGTCTTGTAAAGAATTATTGTAACAATAAAATTGTTGATTTAAACATCCAGCTAATTAGTTACTGGCGAAAAGTTTCATGAATTATTTTGATTCCGTTTTTACAAATGGCATTATATGCATATTTTAACTCATATGATATGTAATACTGGTTTGACGAAGCTGAGCATCGCATTGCTAGTCCTAAATTATGCATGGCCTGATCACCTATGCGTAATTTAGAAGGATTCATGTAAGGCCGAATAGTAGTCACCTTAAATATTTGACCAAGAATCAACTTTTAATTATGTTCCTTAAAAAGTTAGATTAAATAAAGTTTTGAAAACCTTTACATCTTATGCGAGTAGCACCAGTTCGCGACATACACATATGAATCCTTATCTTTTCTTGAACAAAGTATATGCCAAGCACAAATTTCCTTACTCAATGACCTTTGTTTTACTTGTTACCTCATTTTCCTTCGTGATATGATTCTCGTTACCACTTGACTAAATTCTGACCATTGATAACAGACTTGAAAGTTTCAACGTTGTTATGCTTCTACATCGATCGACCTTCTCTATCTATTTTGGTAGGCCATTGAAACGTCTCTGGACACGGATAATGATTTATGACAGGACGTGAACGATGATCTCGTGTATTTGTCATGAGGTGTGTTAGACTCTATTGTCTTGAAATTCATTCGTGTGAACCACGTATTGACTTCGCTCTCTCATTGCTAATGTTGTTTATTTTGCTGGAATTACTCTCAAGTGACTCCTTAAGAATTTTTTGTGATTCGAAAATTTATTGTGTGGCTTTTCTCTTTCGTTCGTGTATCGACCATCGAGAACTTAATAAGCCGTTGGTGTGACGCCAACCACACTCATGAATTAATCTTTCTAAATCCATTGTTTCTTATTGTTCTTATCATCGATGCATCTATCATGTTCGTTAAGAAATTGGTACGAATTACGTGTTATCTCCTCGTGCTATTGTTCGTATACTAAATGTTGGTTATCATTCGTTTCATACTCGTTTGCTATTTTGTCACTTTCTGAAAACCAGAAACTGTCACATGTTTACCATTTGATGCGGTAAACACCTTCTTAAATTCTAAAAATCATTATTATTTTTTAAGAACGTTTTATACATTTTATGAAATGTTTAAATTACCAAAATAACAGTTTTAAGTTAAATATCAGATATATACATCCTCTTTGTTAGATTATATCTAGTGTTTTAAAGGATATCAAGCTATATCTTTTAAAGTATTTGATCATATCATACTTTACTTTCAACCTAATGAAATTATCAATTTAATTTATAATTTCTAACAATGATATTAAATAATTTAGAAATTTGATTTTTCTCTAATGGTAACGATAAACCTGAGTTTTTAACAATAATTTCATACAGTCATCCAAAAGCTCTTAAGTTGATTAGGATAATTATTTGAACTGAGTTACTTTTACTTTGAAATTCTTATCAAGAAAAAGGATTTATCAACTGCTTACTTACTAAATATATATAGTTTAATTTCAAATCACTAAACCTTGTAAAATTTTCTTTTAATCAAGAAAATACTTAAGCGAAATGTGAAAGTAATACAAAACCCTAGACAGGTAATTGTGACAACTTTTATTTTAAATGTTCATACGTAATTCATTTTTCCCTTCTATTTCTATTGTAATCAGATTGTTACATTTTAAGATTGTCATGTTTTACAGTTGCGTGAATTGCAATTCCTTGTTGATTAACAATCTTGATTCATTTTAGCGCACTTTGACAGTTTAAGCGATTCTTGTGTTCATTCTATCTCTTGATTTTTCTCTATACTGAAAGGTCATCAATCTAATCCGAGTTTGAAAATTTATTCGAATAGGAGTTAAGAAACTGATGCATAGTAAATTCCAAATTATTAAGGTACGCCGTGGTGCAGAAATTACCTAGGAAGCAATGAATCAGTTCTAAACTATGTACCTCCTTTTGTTTGCATCTTCTTCTGTCTCCAGTTGAACTCTGAGGGACCAGAGTTCCTTTAGGGGGTAGACTGTAAGAACTCGTACTTTTCTCATTATTATTTTATTTTGTTATTCGTACTTCTTGAATTTTCCAACGTATTACATTTTCTTGGATTCTTATATATAAAATCTGAGATCTTGATATTCTAATAAATTATACTTTTTAAGTATTTACTGATCATTGATAATACATTATCTGGAACTATAAGTTTTTTATTTTATTTTTCCATATTTATTTAAATCAAAGTTTTTGATTTAAAAACACCCGCGTGTATTTTACAATGAGTTTACTTAAAATCAATGAATAACGAGAACTACTAATGATCGTGATACCGACGGATGCCCGATATTTTACATTTCATTGTCGATTGTTTCAATGTTTTATGTTTCGATGTCTTCTTTTTAATAACGTGTTAAGTCGAGTCGAGAGACTATAATATCATACTTTTGATGCATTTTAACTTTTGAAAAGTATTTTTACGAAACTCGAGCCCCGTAAATATTTTCAAAATTTACTAATAGTCATTTTCTACCCTTTAAACTATCTAATTTCTTTTAAGTCCCAAGGTTTCAAATTTGTCAAGTTTAACCCCTCCACCTATCAACATATATATATATAATTCTTCCACTAAAAAAAAGTAAACAAGTTATAATTTTTTTTCATCACATCTCTCCTCCTCCTTCCCCTTTTGCCGTGAACTTCAACAACAAAGACAGCCAATATCATCAATTTACCATGTTTTAATCAAAACTAAAACAAGACCACTTCTTAAAATCTTCTTGTGATTCTTTTGGTACGAAAATTCATACATGCAACAACTTTTAAGATTTTTATGATTTTATGATTAGTATGTGTTTTAATCATCATGCATGTGTTGTTTATGCTATGATCTTTATGTTTTAATCATGAAAAGTTTTATTTTTGATCTTTGATTTTTGTTAAATTTGGCATGCAAGTATTTTAGGAGTGTTTGGTTGATAGGTATGATAGTAGGGTAATTTTAGAGCTGTCGAATTGATTAGAATGTGTTGAAAAATTTGTTCGGTATGATTTTTAAAGAGGGTATTTTGGACAGTAGGTTTAGAGGATATTTTCGTGGGTTCATGCTTGGATATAGGTTATTTTGTTGTAAAGTTTTTTGATACCTTCGTTTTGATATAAAGTAGGCCTTCTAACTCAAAACGAGGAAGGAGTTACGCTACTTTGATTATTCGTGTACCGGGAGACGAGTATCGGCACAATCTGAATTTGTTGCCGATATTTGGATCGAATCTCGGAGACTATAAAATGAGTTTTACAAATGGTCAAGGGTTGTTCTCAAGCCCTAAACTTAGCACTTTGAGTCTATTTTCAAAGTCAAGTGTTGGTTTTGCTAATGATAAAGGTTTGGATGGTCAAAACGGTTTTGTGAGTCAAGTATACAAATCTGTCCAGTTTTTCAAGTTTAGAAATGTGTCGAGCAGGTGGTTTTAAAATGTAAGTCATTGAATGAAATTTAAACTGAGTTTTAATCAGGTTATGATTGAGTTTTTTACCAAGTTTCATCGAAATCGGACAAGTCTATATAGGGTAGATTGGTGTGTACATTTAAAGTGTGCATGCTGATTTCTATTTGGAGACATAGTTCAATGCTTGTGTAGCGTAAGTTTGAGTATTCACTATTGGACATGGTGACTTACTAAAGTGCTTAGTCATTATATAAATGACTTAGGGTCCGAGTGAAGTAAAGGAATAGTTTGACTTGGCGTCTTATGACGGGTCAATTTCAAGAGTGCAAGTGTTTAAACGAGTATTATCGGATAAATGGGATAATATGGATTCATTTGGTTCGTGTCGTTAGTCATGAAGTATGAATTTTGAAAATATTTAAAGTCATATTATACTTGGTATATATCGATATTTGAGTTCGAGTCTTAACGCGCGCCTTATTTTGATAGCTTGCGGTTTTCGTGTTTTCCGGGTATCCATATCGTTAGTGATCGTCATGCTCCTAATTTTTCTACTCAACTTCTGAGTACAATCATTTACTTACCTCGTGGCTAAGGTGAGTTCATAGCCTCTTTTTACTTGCACATTGTTTCTAAACGTGAGGTGAGATTCTTCATGGTGGAACAGAACCATTTAAAAACTATATGCTATCTAGAACTTGTATGCTATCCAGACTTGTATGCTTTCCAATAGTTTTCATTGATATTATTGCTTTTAGTTATATCCTTAAGTTGCCTCTCTTGATCATGAACCGTTAATTTACTTGTGTTGCTAAGTGCGAATGTTGTGGGTGGATCCATCGGGATTGACAATCCTCGTCCCGATTACCTTGACGCATTTAACATTTGATTTGTTACTTGTGTATTTAGGCTGAATACTCACTAGAGGAACTTACACTGAGTTAAGCTTCGGTTCATGAACTAAACAGCAATAACCATGGTTAATGATCATAACCATTTTTCCTATTTCTTGTTTACAAATGAATGCTTGTGTTCTACACCTTTACTGCTAAACCTATGAATATCACTCAACTTTATGTTGACTATTTTACATGTTTAATCTCAGGTATTAATACTTAGCTTTGCTTGGATGGGAGCCCGCAGGATATTATCGCAGCTTTGAGATTTCTGTGTATATTTAAACTTTGGTTTTATCTAAAAGCTGTAAAAAATTATTCTGTCTTTTGGTAACTATATGTTATAAATCATGATGAAATAATAAATTTTCCGCATATAAAACTGTGGGACCTATGTTTAAAACTCTGATCTTTTATGATGTAATGTATATGTTTTTATTACGTCAACTTTGTGTCGACAGTATTTCATTGTTTCTTGTACCATGACGTGTTACCCCTTGTTGCCTAGTTGTTCCATGCCTGATTCTGGGGGTCTCACATGGCAGAGAATGTGGTGGTTTGTATTTGTTTGACACTGAATGTAAGGCTCCTAAGTTTTAAGAGAAACTAATATATTATGTGTTGTCATGTGTCTAAGAGTGTTTAACATAATAGACTTGGTCATCCATCTGACCAAGTTCTAAATGTCTTAAAAAATGTTTCTTGAAAATTGCCAAGCCTGACCATAATGAACCTTGTGCTGTTTGCCATTTTTCTAAATAGTCCAGGGAGCCTTTCCCTTTGAGTGATCATATTTCCACAGGTCTAGGTGAACTCATTCACTTAGACTTGTAGGGTCCATATAAGGTTACTACAAGGAAAGGCTTCACACATTTCTTGACTATTGTAGATGATTACAATATAGCTGTGTGGATTTACTTACTCAAAACTAAAGATGAAGTGTATGATTATGTGGTTGAGTTTGTTAATCTTATCCTAAGTCGGTTTCTTAAAAGAATTAAAGTCATTAGGTCTGATAATGGAACATAGTTTATTAATCAAAGAATGAATGTGTTTTTTCGAAGAAAAGGGCATTATACATTAAACCACCTGTGTTTATACTCCTCAACAAAATGAGATTGCTAAGAGAAAGCACAAGCACCTTCTTAATGTGGCTAGGAGTTTATTATTTCAGGGAGGTTTACCTCTCCGGATTGTGTGCTTACTGCTGCTTATCTTATTAACAGGATCTCATATTCAGTTATTTCTGGCAAATCACCTTTTTGTATGCTTTATAATAGAGAACCTTTCCTTTCCCACTTAAGGTCATTTGGGTGTCTTTGTTTTTCTACAATTTTAAATAATAATGATAAAATGTTTTCCATGTCTGAAAAATGTGTTTGGGTAGGTTATTCTTCTTCCAAGAAAGCTTATAAGCTATTAAGTTTAAATAATAAAAGTTATATTTTCTCTAGAGATGTTAAGTTTTATGACACCATTCTTACTTATAAAATGAAAGCTGTTCAACAACCTTTTTCCTGTTTTTGATAAAAAAAATAGTTTAAATAATCAAAATTTCTTTAATTTTTGTGATTCTGACACCCCAAATGTCCTAAGTCCATATGATGATGAAAAGGGATCACCTGGTGAAGCAGGGGAGGTAACTATGGAAAATTCAGTTGATACTGCAGTGCAGTAGCCTTCTGAATGTATTCATACTGCTTCATTTATTGGTGAAACTTCCAGTTCTGAGGGAAACATCTTTCCTCAAAACCAGGTTCCTATTTTTTATGAAGCCAGTTATGGAACAGAGGATGAGGATACCGAGCCCTCTGTTAGGAGGTCTAATAGAACCACCAAATTGCCAGCCAAGCTTAATGAGTATGTTCTTGATAACAAAGTAAAATATGGCTTGAACAAATTTGCTAATCACACTAGGCTGTCTGCTAATAATGTTTGTTTTATTTCCAACTTAAACAAAACTTATGAACCAGTTGCTTTAGTGAAGCTTTTAAAGATGAAAATTAGGTTCAGGCCATGAACAATGAAGTGGAAGCCTTATATCTCAATGTTACTTGGACTCTTACTAATCTGCCTCCTCATAGAAAAGCTATAGCTAGTAAATGGGTTTATAAAATCAAATACAAATCTGTTGGTGAGATTGACAGATACAAGGCTATGCTTATTGCCAAGGGTCGTGGTCAGAAAGAGGGTATTGACTATGATGAAATTCTTAGCCCTACTGTTAGAATGGGTACTGTTAGATATCTCATTAATTTGATTGTTCAGAATGATTAGAGTTTGTTTCAGTTAGACGTTAACAATGCTTTTTTTGGTGAACTTGATGAAGATGTTTACATGATACCACCTCTAGTTTTTTTTTGACAAAAATGAGACAAGAGTTTGTAAGTTAGTTAAATATCTTTATGGTTTGAAACTAGCTCCTAGAAGTTAAATATCTTTATGGTTTGAAACTAGCTCCTAGACAGTAGAATACAAAACTTGTTGAAGTTTTGTGTGAAGCTGGTTTTAGTCAAAGTCAAAATGACTACTCCTTGTTTGTTAAAAGTAAGGACAATGTTTTCCTTGCCCTGCTTGTGTATGTTGATGATATTGTCTTGACTGGTAATAATTTGTGTGAGATTTCTAAGGTAAAAGCCTTACTTAATGATAGGTTTAAAATTAAAGGGCTTGGTGAACTAAAATATTTTCTTGGTATTGAAGTTTTGAGTACTTAGAATGGTTTAAGTATAAATCAAAGAAAGTATTGCATTGAGTTGCTGTATGAATATGGGCTTCTTTCCTGTAAGCCTGTTGCTACTCCTATGCCTGAAAATGGTATCTTAAATCATAAAGAAACTCTTGATGACAAATACCTTAAGAACATTACTGCATATCAAAAACTTGTTGGGAAATTAATTTACTTGTGCAACACTAGGCATGATATCTCCTACTCTGTGCATTGTCTGAGCCAGCACATGCATGCTCCCCTACAATCTCATCTTGAAGCTGCACTTAGAGTGCTTAAGTATCTGAAATGTGCCCCCTAATGCTGGTCTTACCTTTACTAAGTTCAACACTAGCTTTGTTAAAGCCTATGCTGATTCTAATTGGGCTAAGTGTAAGCTCACTAAGAGATCTGTCACTAGTTATTGTGTCTTTGTGTGTGGCAATCTTGTTTCTTGGAAAAGTAAAAAGCAGAACACCTTGACTAGATCCTCTGCTGAAGCGGAATACAGATCTATGGCTTCTGTCATTTGTGAAATAATGTGGCTTGTTAAAGTTCTCAAAGATCTTAAGGTTGAAAATGTTATACCTGTTTCTCTTTTCTATGATAATAGCTTTGCTATACAGATTGCAGCTAATCTTGTTATGCATGAGAAAATCAAACACTTTGACCTTGATGTGTATCTCATTAGAGAAAAGGTTGCTTTAGGTTTGATCAAAAATGTTAAGATTGATTCTGAAAATCAAATTGCTGACATCTTAACTAAAGGTTTGGATTCTTTTCGACATAACAAACTACTATACCTGTTGCACATGAGTAACCCATTTGCAATAAAATCTTGAGGAGGAGTGTTGAATTTTAGCTTTGTATGCAATCTTTTTCTTTCTTGAGAGGTTACTTTTGTAACTTCTCAAGTTGATAATGTGTTTTCTCAATGTGCAGTTCTTCAGGGATCAATGTTGCCAACCCTTTAAACTTACTAGAGTATATATACTACTTTTATCTCTCATTAGAGTTATGATACAAGATTCAGTCGTTTCATCTCTCTCTCTCTCTTCTTTGACTACTTTCTTTTACTTAAAGATGTAATCGTTGAATCTTTAATCTGTTTAGTTTTTAGGTTGTATTGATCTTTGTATTTTCGGATTGTATTTGTTTTGGGGAAAATCTTTTTTTTTTTGTATGTTGATAGCACTCAGTTGGGGACTATCTTGTTTAGATCTTGAGTAAATAAAACACTTGGGGCGGTTAGTTGAGTACAATATTGTTATGGTGTTACTATTTTTTACAATATCCCTAGTATGTAAGCAGTTCTTCTTGCAAATTTTACAGAATCTCTCCTTCATGTCAATAGACGTATTTTTTATAGCCATTTCACCCGCTAGTGTCATTTTGATTTTAAGTAAGGTATTTCATGAGATATTTTGTAACATCTACTGATCTACATGTAAAAATATCTCATTTTATATTTAAGTTTTCTTTTTAGAATGTTCAATTTAAATTTTCTCTATAAAAAATAAATAAAAAAGTTTAACGAAGTTTAGTATATTACTTTTATTTAAAATTAATATTATTAAATTTTAAAAAAAATATTAATTAATTAATGGTAAAACTGTTATTTTTAAAATAATAAAAAAAAGTAATAATAAATACATTTTTTAAACTGTGTGTTAAATGTCGAGAAATAATAATTTAAAATTGAAAGAATGTTACTTTTATTACTAAAAGAGAATGTTTTTAGGCTGGCCACTATTGTAACGTTGACACTATTGTAACGTTGAGGTGAGTGGGTTAAAACTTACCCGTGAGTTGGACTAATACTTGGTTTTACCCTTGTATAAAATAATTTCGTAGTTCCAAATCTTTTCGAATTGAAAACCGGTCTTAAGTGCGACTCAATCGTCTTTTGGTGAATCAAGAGGATGGTTTGGTTTGTTTGTTTTAAACTATTAGCGAGTAATTAAAGTGTCGTTGAGTAAATGGAAGAATTTAGATTAGTTTTAAATGACGAGTAAAATAAAAGGTAGCTAAACATAAAGATAAGATTAGAAAAATGCTTAAACACTAGATAAAACTAACACTTGGAAAATATTCTGAAAATAAAAAGTACTATAAGAAAGTAACATCGAAAGAAACCAAAACAAGTCAAAAGGGGACCCGATCGGAATGTATTCCGATCGGATGGTCGGAATGCAGGGAAATGCGTACAATCGGAATATAGGGACAAAAGGACAATCGGAATAAGTAAATCCTCACCGTCGGAATACTACAAACGCACCCAATCGGAATACGTGCAAACAACCCAATCGGAATATGGGACAAGGGCTGCTAATCGGAATAAGCAAAGATTACCAATCTGAATATCAAATCCCTAATCCGATTGGATCAATCGGAAAGTGAAGATGGGGTACCGTCGGAATACTACAAACGCACCCAATCGGAATACGTGCAAACAACCCAATCGGAATATGGGACAAGGGCTGCTAATCGGAATAAGCAAAGATTACCAATCTGAATATCAAATCCCTAATCCGATTGGATCAATCGGAAAGTGAAGATGGGGTACCGTCGGAATGTAGACCAATCGGAAAGGGGTTTTACCACCCTTTCCGAAAATTGTGGGATTTTGGGAAAGCTAGGAAATAAGCTAAGTTCAATAAGCTAATATCCAAAACTTATCAATCCGAATACTTAACCGAATCAAATAAGCACTTATCTCAACTTATTCAACTCGAAATTAAGCAACTTTTTAGATCAAACAATAAAAACATAAACTTTTTAATAAAACTTTTTAATAAGAAAAATAAGCTAATCATAAAAATAAGCCAATAAGCACAAAAGTCTTAAAGCTTAATCAAATGAAAACTTATAAGATGATCAAAAGATTAACTTTTTAGCACGAAATCAATTTAGAACAACACGGATCTTATGATATACGCACCAAAATCAACCTTAAATCAAAGAAAAGTAGAATGAGATTAAGAAATAAAAGCTTAAAATGAACTTGATTGATAAAAATAAGCAATACAAAGTGTTTAATCTTGAAGATTAAAAGAAAAAGATGAACTAGTGAGAGAAAGTTTAAGACTTTCTCTCTCTAAAACTAGAGAAAACTAAAAAGTGAAAAATTAACTAAAAATCTAACCACCCTTCTAATGACTATTAGGAGGGTATTTATAGGGAAGGAGTGCATGTGTTGCATCTTTTCTCTTGCTTTCTTCACGTTTTCTCGACTCGACTTATATTCTTCGTCTTTGTCGTCTCGGGATTTGAACTTGTCTTTTAATTTTCTTCTTCTATTAGACTTTAGTTCTTCGACTTCATTAAACTTCCGTCTTTTGACTTTTTCTTCGATAAATCTTCAGAATAGGCCTTGGACTTCCGTTCTTTTTGCACTCTTGATCTTTTGACTTCGTCTTTTCCCGTTTTCTTCGATAAAAGCCCGTGAAAGCCCGTGTTTTCTTCCTTTTTCATATTTTGGTCCTAAAACACAATAAAAACACAAACCACGCATAATTCCGACTTTTACGACATAAATCACATGTTTTGGTCTTGTTATTATTGGAAATAAGTGGTAAAAGGATAAGTGTATTCACACTTATTAAATCCCCTACACTTGACCATTGCAATGCCCTCATGCAATGCATTAAATTTAAAGCACGGTTTACATTTTCCATCATAAATAACCCACCTTGGCCTTTATTAAATACTAAACATAAAAGATAGAAATAGGTAAAGAAATTAAAAACTTACATTGGGTTTTGACGGCCGTGAACGTTTATCATCCTCAAGTTTCACGTTCCCCATACCAAGCTTAAAAACGAGATCATTGTTATTATAAGTTAGCAAACTATCACGAATTCATGTGGGCCAATTATTCACTTAGACTCCCTTATTCCTAAGTGTATCTCTTATATTTTATTTTTGTCTTGAATGATCACGAGGATGCATTGTTTGACTTATTTCGATAGTTATTTAGTCCGAAAATAAGGTGAACGATTTAATCAATAGTTAGCTAAAGGACCAAATCTTTTAAAACTGCTTCTCGGGATATCAGAAAGTTCATATCTTGGCATAACTTGATTCGCGATTTGAGACCTTTCTCGGGCCGATATTTGGCAGCGACTTCATACTTCGAATCTTCGAGAGACGTTCTTGAAATTATGGTCTTCTCTTCATAATAGGAATTTCTTTACTTGAAGTTTTTGAGAGATTCTTCATCTTTGGACCACGACTTCTTCATTTTTCTCCAATCTTTATTTTGGACTTTGATATACAACGATCCGCCTCCTTTTAGGACTTGGATCTATTTATCCTCATACCTTGTTAGGGTCTTTTCGGATAGACTTCTCCATGACTTTTGGGGAGTTTTTGCTTCTCGTCGTGTGTCTCGATCCTTCATATTGATTTTCGATAAATGATTCTTCACATCAATTTTGGATCTTTAGCAACAAAATGTAGCCCTCATGCCTTGTTAGGGCCTTTTCGGACTCGCCAATCTTCGCGCCCCGCTTCATAAGTTATGCCTTGGCTATGAACTCTCGTCATTACCGAGCAACTTTTAAACGATCTGGGGCTAGAAGCTAAGTAACTTTTCAAATCATACATCCCTACTTATTAGCAGATAATTTATTAAGCAAGCGGAGGGAGAATAGGCTCATAATTAACTCACATAAATTCACGAAAGAATACCGAACTTATAATTGACTCTATCATCTCTCCTTCTCCACAGTTTAAAATCTCAAGGAATGAGACTCGTGGATGCTTAGCCTATTAAATCAAAGTTTTGGGTTTTCGAGTCGCCTATAGGATCTTGCAGCTTCTTAGAATTTTTCAAGTTTAGAAATCGCGTTTTAAAGTTCCCTTGATAAACGACTCTCTAGGGTCAATTATAGGAACTTGCGAAAAGTTCTTGTTCTTAACCCGTGAGAGTTAAGACTTTCGCGTTTTATAGCTCCCTATATAAAAGCCTAGCAAAACTTGACTTAAACACGTTAAGGATACTAGCTAGAGTAAATTTAGCCAAGTAAACTCGGGTTGAGTCAAAATGTTCACGACTAAGAAAAATCTAAAACCACTTTATTAAAAATTTATTCTAGCAAAGGAAAAATAATAAAGGCAAATACAACTATACAACTAGGCCAAAATAAATTAAAAATTTTGAAAAATGTCGAAAAATCAAATTTTCCGGTTAAAATGAGGGCAAATTCATGGAAAAGACCACTTACTTCGATATAAATCCCCCCTACACTTGAGATAAACATTGTCCTCAATGTTTAAGCATGTGGGAGTAAACTCCCCTACACTTAGGACATTGTGCACTTTGCTTAAATCTTGCTAAGGAAGGGACAACTAAAGTGAATTCAATGTGAACATATAGAATATGAAATATTGAATCACAAGAGTTTAGGATAGAACCGGGAAGATGGAAAACACGGTATCACGGTTCGTCAAAAGTCATCAAGATGCTTCCTGAAGCTTTAATCCCTGCACAGCACAAGAAACAAGACAACAAACATATGCGGGGCTCCCCCTACACTTATTATGAAAGCAGTAACGGATAGAACACGGGTTGCCTCCCGAGAAGCGCTTGTTTTTGTTCACCGAGTCATGAGCCTGACTCGACCCAATTTTAGTTCATGGGGAACGTGGTGAGGGATGGAATCATCTCCTGAGAGATGTCCTCACCAAAGTACAGCTTTAGACGCTGGCCATTCACCTTAAAATTGGGCCCATTCGGCTGAGAAAGCTCAATGGTCCCATACGGAAAGACTTTGGCGACGGTGAATGGACCAGTCCAGCGGCTCTTCAACTTGCCAGAGAAGATCTTCAACCGAGAGTTAAAAAGTAAGACTTGAGCACCAACATGGAACTCTCGGTTCTTGATTTTAGCATCGTGGATCATCTTCGTCTTCTCCTTGTAGATCAGCGAGTTCTCATAAGCTTCATTCCTCAGTTCATTTAGCTCGTTGAGTTGAACCTTGCGATGATCACCGGCTTTGACGATGTCGAAGTTAGCCCACTTCAAGGCCCAGTGCGCCTTATGTTCCAGCTCGATGGGTAGGTGGCAGGCTTTCCCGTACACAAGACGATAAGGTGTACAACCGGTCGGGGTCTTGTAAGCAGTACGGAAAGCCCACAGAGCATCATCTAACTTATCGGCCCACGCGGCGCGATGCTCTCCCACAGTACGCTCCAAAATTCTCTTCAAGCCACGATTGGAAATTTCGGCTTGCCCATTGGTTTGGGGATGATAGGCGGTGGAAAGACGGTGATTGACACCATACTTTGCCATGACTCTTGCAAATAGATCGTTGCAAAAATGAGTCCCGCGGTCACTGATGATAGCACGAGGAACGCCAAATCGAGCGAAAAGCTTCTTCAAAAAGTTCACAACCACCCTCGCATCATTCGTAGGAAGAGCCTTAGCTTCAACCCATTTAGAGACGTAGTCGACATCGACGAGGATGTACTTGTTCCCTTTGGAGGATTGAAATGGCCCCATAAAGTCGATGCCCCATACATCAAAGATTTCACATTCCTGTATGAAATTTTGAGGCATCTCATCCTTATGTGTGATCTTGCCTTGACGTTGGCAAGCATCACAATGCTTAACCATTTCGTGAGCGTCACGATAAATGGTGGGCCAGTAGAATCCTGAATCAAACACTTTCTTAGCGGTGTAGTTGGGACCAAAGTGACCACCGGTGGGTCCTTTGTGGCAAGCTTGAAGGATGTCAAAAGCTGCCGGTCCGTCAACACATCGACGAATAAGCAGATCAGCACACTGTTTGAATAGATAAGGGTCATCCCAAAAGTAAGTCTTAACATCGTTCAAGAACTTCTTCTTTTGTTGGGATGTTAACCCTTGGATGAGAATACCACCCGCTAAGTAGTTTGCAATGTCCGCAAACCACGGGGTGCCATCAAGATTGAGATTTATAGACATTAGAGTCTCCAGGGGGAAAGAGTCATTGATCTCTTTGTTCGGATGATCCCCCTAATATGGATCCTCAAGTCGACTCAGATGATCCGCGGCCAGGTTTTCGGCTCCCTTCTTGTCACGAATTTCAATGTTGAATTCTTGAAGGAGCAAAACCCAGCGAAGAAGTCTTGGCTTAGAATCGTTCTTTGTCATCAAGTACTTCAACGCGGAATGGTCCGTGTATACGATGGTGGTGGATAAAACAAGATAGGGGCGAAATTTCTCAAAAGCATAGACAACAGCTAAAAGCTCTTTTTCGGTTGTCGTATAATGCAGTTGAGCCCCCGTCATTGTTTTGCTAGCATAGTGGATTGGTTGGAAGTGTTTATTCACTCTTTGGCCCAGAACTGCACCAATAGCAAAGTCGCTAGCATCGCACATCAATTCAAAAGGCAGCTCCCAATTAGGGATAACCAAGACCGGTGCCTTAGTTAGCTTATCCTTGAGAAGATTGAAGGCTTCGAGACACTCTTTAGAAAAGATAAAGGGAGTATCTTTTTCCAAGAGGTGGGTCATCGGGCGAGCGATTTTAGAGAAATCCTGAATGAATCTACGATAGAAGCCCGCATGACCCAGAAAGCTTCTCACACCCTTCACGGTTGAAGGTGGAGGTAATTTGGCTATGACATCAACTTTAGCACGGTCGACTTCAAGACCGGCTTTAGAGATTTTGTGTCCTAGCACAATGACTTCTTTTACCATAAAATGGCATTTTTCCCAATTCAGAACAAGGCGAGTGTCTTCGCACCGCTTAAGCATACGTTCCAAATTGGCAAGGCAGGAAGAGAAGGAATCCCCGAAGACCGAGAAATCATCCATGAAGACTTCCATGGTTTGCTCAACCATGTCATGGAAGATAGCCAACATGCACCTTTGGAAAGTCCCGGGGGCATTGCATAAGCCAAAAGGCATTCGTTTATAAGCAAATGTGCCATAGGGACAAGTGAATGTGGTCTTCTCTTGATCTTGGGGATCGATGGGTATTTGAAAATAACCCGAGAAACCATCCAGAAAGCAGTAATATTCATTACCCGCTAAACGTTCAAGCATTTGGTCCATAAAAGGTAGAGGGAAATGATCCTTTCTCGTGGCATCATTGAGTTTGCGGTAGTCTATACAAACTCTCCACCCAGTAACGAGACGGGTAGGAATTAACTCGTTGTTTGCATTGGGCACAACGGTGATTCCGCCTTTCTTAGGCACACAATAGACTGGACTGACCCATGGTGAATCCGAAATAGGGTAAATCATACCCGCATCAAGAAGTTTGATAACCTCTTTTTGATGACTTCATGGATTTTAGGATTCACCCTTCTTTGGCTTTGAATAGTGGGCTTAAAGTCGTCCTCCATGAGAATTTTATGTGTGCAAAAGTGAGGATCAATTCCACGGATGTCGGAGATTTTCCAAGCGATAGCTCGTTTATGCTTCTTCAACACAGCGACAAGTCGGGCTTTTTCGTCTTCTTTCAGATCCTTTGCGATGATGACCGGTAGCTTCTCGTCGTCTTCCAGAAAAACGTACTCAAGATGAGGCGGTAGGTCCTTAAGCTCGAGAGTAGGAGGATCATCAATAGATGGTGAAACTAACGATGGATTATCATTAGTCACCTCTTTAGGAGCAGGAGGAGAGAACGGGTCCTCATTGAGAAGTCTCTCAATAGTACTAATGTCTTCATCCCAATTGGTGGACAAATTATCATACGTAATATCGAGAGGACCCAAGCTAGCTTCGAAATCATCCAAGTCACTTTCTCCGAAAGGAGTCAATGCTGGAGCAATTGAGGCAACGGTCTCAACATTGGGTAGAGAAGAAAGAGTACTTTTGCAAGCATCATGAAAATGTTCTTCACAAGCCTCATCGAGAACATCAATAGCATTAACACTCTCATATGAATAAGGTTGCTGAGAAATCTTACCCATGTTGAAGACAATTTTATCGTCACCAACTCTCATGATTATTTCGCCTGCGGCTACATCAATAAGAGTGCGACCGGTCCTTAGAAATGGACGTCCAACGATTAATGGAACACGGGGATCCATCTCGTAGTCAACGACAACAAAATCCGCCGGGAAGGTGAATTTGTCGACGCCAACAAAGACATCTTCGGCTATCCCCACTGGATAAGCAACCGTACGGTTGGCTAATTCCAAAGTCATTTTGGTGGGGACTAGCTCGGGGAGAGATAATTGCTTCCAAACACTTAAAGGCATTAAGTTTATACTGGCACCTAGATCGGCTAGGGCCATGCAATTCTCTACTCCCGGGAAGTTGCAAGGAATCAAGAAGCGACCCGGATCACCAAGTTTGGTGGGCAATTGCCTTAAGAGCACTGCGGAGCAATTCTCATTAAGGTGGGTCTGAGCAATGTCAAGAAGCTTTTCTTTATCACTTAAAAGATCTTTAAACATCTTAGCGTATTTGGGCATGTGAGCGAGAGCCTCGACAAAGGAGATGTTAAAATTCAATTGTTTAAACATTTTTAGGAAGTTTGAAACCTGAATATCATCCTTGCTATTTTGCTTCTCTTTCCTCAACCTTGAAGGATAAGGTATATTGGATGAAGAAGAAGACTTTAATGGAATAGGATCACTCACAACCACGGGTGGTGGGGAAATGGGGATAGAAGGTGAAGGAGGTGGGGAAAGTTGCTCTTTTTCCTTGTTCACAATCACGGGTGGAGGTGTAGGAAGCTCGGGTTCCATATAACCTTTTCCACTTCGAGTGGTGATTGCTTTCATCTCCCCCCTTGGATTCGCAACAGTATTACTCGGAAGAGTACCCGAAGCAGAGGGTTGATTACTTTGGATGAGCGAACCAATCATATCACGAAGGTGAAGAGCTTGATTGTTAAAAGAGTTTTGCATGTTGGCATTAATATCATTGCTGTGTTTGGCCATATCATTCCTTAGCTCGGCTCGAATATCGCTCCCTTGTTTCACCATGTCATTCTTCAAGTTGACAAATTGACTCTGAAGATTCGTCACCATCTCACGATTAGTCTTCATGAACGTCTCGACGTCTTGGTTTACGGCCATCGGTTGATTGAGAGGTGGAGCTTGAGAATTTCCTTGAGTTGGGTATGGGTTTCTTTGGGATTGATATTGATTTTGAGCACGAGGTTGGGATTGGTTGTTTCGGTTGTAGCTTTGTTGTTGGTTTTGGTTTGCAGGAGGGAAACCGGGAGGAGCAAGATAATTGTTGGAACGATAACTGAGCAAGCCACGGTCTCCTTGAGGGCGGGCTTGATAGCCTCCCGTGGGATAAGTGCCGTAAGCTGCGTTAACGTTTTCAGAATAATTGCCTTGGGTAAAAGGACAATCATTATAAGAATGAGGGCCACCACATGTGTCACAAGAAATAGCAACGGCTTTAGCTTGTTGAAAGTGGTTTGTGGCCATGGCCATGAAATTCTTGTTCATTTCAGCGAGTTGTCGAGAAATTTCAGACATTTCAGGATTGGAGGTAGTAGGAGAAACATTGACTCTCGAGTTAGATCTTGAGGATGCGGATGAATCCCAATTCTTGTGGTGAGTAGTCATGTTTTCAATCAGCTCTCGACACTCCTCTGGTCTCCTTTTCATAAAAGTACCACCGGCGGCGGCATTGATCGTGTCATGATCACGAAAAATGAGACCATTGTAAAAGGTGTCAATGAGAGTGACGGGGAGCATATTGTGATTAGGACAGCGGTCGATCAAATCATTGTAGCGTTCCCAAGCATCGAAAAGCGATTCATCATTCTCTTGCATAAATCCACTGATTTGGTTACGAAGGCTAGTGACCATGGATGGGGGAAAGTAGCGCGATAAAAAGCGTTGAGTCATGTCGTTCCACGTATGAATAGAATTCTTAGGAAGACGGTCAAACCATTTTTCGGCGTGGTGAGAAAGCGAGTGTGGAAAAAGTTGGAGCCGAAGGTCATCCATAGAAACACCGGAGCACTTCATGCTTTGGGTCATGGTAATGAATTTGTCGAGGTGTTTGTTGGCATCATCATCCGGAATTCCACGGAATGGGTTCGTTTGCACTTGTTGTATCATGTGATGCTTCAACGAAAACTCCTGAGCCGTGACGTGCATTGGCGCAATCGGGCCTCCGCGTCCGTTCATGGTGGGTTGGCACAATTCCTCCATGGTTCGTAAATCAGGTAGAAGGACATTGTTGTTGTTGTTGTTGTTGTTGTTATTCAAATTGTGTTGAGGTGGGTGATTATTGTTGTTATTAACACCAGCCATATCTAAATCTTCACGATTCTCGGGCTCAGAATAGTTCGTAGATCTAGTACGCATGCACCTGCAGAAGAAAAATATACACAAAGAGAATATCTATATAATATTTTTGGTTTTTTATAGGTTTTTTAATGTTTTTGTATTTTTGAAGAGTTTTATATTTTTTAGGATTTTTGGAAATTTTTATAGCAATGAAAATAACGTTCAAAGAACGGATCCCAAAATTCAATGCGTCTCTCACTAGAAACCGTTTATCGTAACGAAAAGAGCCGGCAGCGGCGCCATTTAATACTTGGTTTTACCCTTGTATAAAATAATTTCGTAGTTCCAAATCTTTTCGAATTGAAAACCGGTCTTAAGTGCGACTCAATCGTCTTTTGGTGAATCAAGAGGATGGTTTGGTTTGTTTGTTTTAAACTATTAGCGAGTAATTAAAGTGTCGTTGAGTAAATGGAAGAATTTAGATTAGTTTTAAATGACGAGTAAAATAAAAGGTAGCTAAACATAAAGATAAGATTAGAAAAATGCTTAAACACTAGATAAAACTAACACTTGGAAAATATTCTGAAAATAAAAAGTACTATAAGAAAGTAACATCGAAAGAAACCAAAACAAGTCAAAAGGGGACCCGATCGGAATGTATTCCGATCGGATGGTCGGAATGCAGGGAAATGCGTACAATCGGAATATAGGGACAAAAGGACAATCGGAATAAGTAAATCCTCACCGTCGGAATACTACAAACGCACCCAATCGGAATACGTGCAAACAACCCAATCGGAATATGGGACAAGGGCTGCTAATCGGAATAAGCAAAGATTACCAATCTGAATATCAAATCCCTAATCCGATTGGATCAATCGGAAAGTGAAGATGGGGTACCGTCGGAATACTACAAACGCACCCAATCGGAATACGTGCAAACAACCCAATCGGAATATGGGACAAGGGCTGCTAATCGGAATAAGCAAAGATTACCAATCTGAATATCAAATCCCTAATCCGATTGGATCAATCGGAAAGTGAAGATGGGGTACCGTCGGAATGTAGACCAATCGGAAAGGGGTTTTACCACCCTTTCCGAAAATTGTGGGATTTTGGGAAAGCTAGGAAATAAGCTAAGTTCAATAAGCTAATATCCAAAACTTATCAATCCGAATACTTAACCGAATCAAATAAGCACTTATCTCAACTTATTCAACTCGAAATTAAGCAACTTTTTAGATCAAATAATAAAAACATAAACTTTTTAATAAAACTTTTTAATAAGAAAAATAAGCTAATCATAAAAATAAGCCAATAAGCACAAAAGTCTTAAAGCTTAATCAAATGAAAACTTATAAGATGATCAAAAGATTAACTTTTTAGCACGAAATCAATTTAGAACAACACGGATCTTATGATATACGCACCAAAATCAACCTTAAATCAAAGAAAAGTAGAATGAGATTAAGAAATAAAAGCTTAAAATGAACTTGATTGATAAAAATAAGCAATACAAAGTGTTTA
Organism: Glebionis coronaria; assembly: GCA_025667525.1. Classification (NCBI taxonomy): domain Eukaryota; kingdom Viridiplantae; phylum Streptophyta; class Magnoliopsida; order Asterales; family Asteraceae; genus Glebionis; species Glebionis coronaria. The sequence continues at coordinate 491,668,560 of CM046876.1, read as the reverse complement.
ATCTTGAAGATTAAAAGAAAAAGATGAACTAGTGAGAGAAAGTTTAAGACTTTCTCTCTCTAAAACTAGAGAAAACTAAAAAGTGAAAAATTAACTAAAAATCTAACCACCCTCCTAATGACTATTAGGAGGGTATTTATAGGGAAGGAGTGCATGTGTTGCATCTTTTCTCTTGCTTTCTTCACGTTTTCTCGACTCGACTTATATTCTTCGTCTTTGTCGTCTCGGGATTTGAACTTGTCTTTTAATTTTCTTCTTCTATTAGACTTTAGTTCTTCGACTTCGTTAAACTTCCGTCTTTTGACTTTTTCTTCGATAAATCTTCAGAATAGGCCTTGGACTTCCGTTCTTTTTGCACTCTTGATCTTTTGACTTTGTCTTTTCCCGTTTTCTTCGATAAAAGCCCGTGAAAGCCCGTGTTTTCTTCCTTTTTCATATTTTGGTCCTAAAACACAATAAAAACACAAACCACGCATAATTCCGACTTTTACGACATAAATCACACGTTTTGGTCTTGTTATTATTGGAAATAAGTGGTAAAAGGATAAGTGTTTTCACACTTATTATGGACAAAGTCGCATTCTCTCGGAAACCCACTCACGCGCGATTCAGTCATCTTGATCAAATCCTTTGGGCAAATTCACCAGCGCGAGTTCTTAAAGAAACCGGACCCACATGTTTTTTTTACCGTTTGGTTATTTTTCAAAAAATAAAAAATAAAATTTAATACCCTTTTTTACTTATAAATAATAACTAAATCATCCTTTTTTTTCACACATAATCTCATATAAACTAAAAAATCTCATCTCCATTATCATTAATCATGTCTCAAGAAAACACATCCCGATCCGTTAACAAACGTCGAGAACGTCGAAATACCCAAAATTCACCAACCACGCCGGAACGAAAGTTCGACCAAGAAAACCCGTCACCCTACCAAGTGAACGCCATACCGGACGTTGGTGTATTATGAAGTTGAAGTTGGGATTCCGCTAAGATTTCGTCATTGTTGGGAGATTGTGAAAGACAACCCGAAATAGCGGCAAGTTGAAATGTATAGAGAATTAACTAGGAATTCTAAAAAAAAGTAAGAGATACAAGTCATCTGGGTCAACAGTGTGGATGCGAGTAACAGTGTGCAAGTTGAGGGCGATAATAATGAAGAAGTGAAACTGATCCCACGTTCAATGGGCAGGGACAAAGCTAAGAGTAGGAGCAGGGGATCGGTGGAGTCGAGTACAAACGACGAGGCTTTGTCTAGGTTGATGTTGTCGGGATGGGTGAACAACAAGAACGGGCCATTCTAATGCAGGGTGAATAATAGGCCGCATATTTTGAGATGAAGAGGAAAAAGATGGAAATCCGGCAAGAAGAACTGGCAATAGCCCGAGCCAAGCAACAAAACAAGGACTTGGACTTTTATATGCAGACGTATGAACATTTGGATGGAGTTCAACGTGCAGCCATGGATTGGCGCTGAGCTCAGATAATGACGAAATATAATTTGTCTTTTTAGTTTGTTTTTTTACATGTTGTTTTCAAATTTCCTATATATCGTCTTTAATTTAGTATCGTGTTTTAATTTTTTATATACCCGTATTTTAATAAAATGTATGAATAAAAAATATTTAATAAAATATTGAGAGTGATAGTGAGTTGTAGTGATCGTCATTACTATCTAAAAAGTGAATGTGAGTGAGTTATAATGAGTTTGTTAAAAAACTGATGTGACGTTGTTATTCGGAAGACATTGTATTATTGTGAATTGTAACTTGAGTGTGTGAATAATAATGAAGTGGGTAGGTATTTATTTATACTTTAAAGTATTAGAATTTTAATTTTTTTGTGTAAACTCATACGGTAGTGGGTTTTTTTTCCGATCGCATGCTCGACCAAAACCCACTCTAGTGGACCGATTACTGTGATCGACGTTATAGCTAATCGACTGAGAACATAGTCGACCATCATGGCTCGATCGAACCATTACGCTCAGGCTTATTAAGGTGTCATTGAAAAGTTGGGGAGGTGATACTAAAATAAGACGCCAATACATATTATCGAAGGGTTGATGCAACTATAACTAATTGAAAAGGATACAATGCATTAAATGTGGCTGGCTAGCATGTGGTGAAGCTAGCTTAGGTGTGACTTGTGGGTTTTGAAAGTTGTGGTTGTAGTTTTTGTCGGTGATGCTTTGTGCCCTGGCGAATGCCCCACAATCCTCACTGGATCACCGACGCCTACTTCTATATGACCGGTTTAAATAGTTAACTGCCTTTTATACAACAAAATGAACAAAGGGAATTTCTTTGCTAGTATTCTTATAAGAGCACTCGCAATAAGTAGTTGTAAAAAGCTTTTTACTATTTTTAAAAATGTTTGACAAAAAATTTTGTTTATTATGTGAATGACTTTTTGCAATTTCTTTTGCAAAAGTTTGACATGCTCCAAGTTATTTAATAAAGTTTTAGTGATCATGTGTGTGATGCATTGATAACATTAAATGTATCCAGTCTTTCAAAGACTTGTGCATTGTATCTCCAAAAAAATAAACCTTTCATGACTTTTCACATTTAATACTTTAATTGCATATTTATTTACTGATCAAGGTTTGAAGAAAGACTTTGTGTATGCAAAGTTTTTTAGAAAAGCTTTTCAAAAAACTATTACTCCGATAGCAAAAACTACTCATTAATGACTTTATCAAATAGTGGAAAGCTATTAGCATTTGTATGCATTGGAGATGCTATAGATGCTCTAACAACATCTCCAATGCCACTACTTTTTCAATGACTTTAAACATTTAATACAATTAATTGGTGAGTGTAAACATTTTGTAAATAGTTGTTAATTCAATGGTAAAAGCTTGTAACAATGACTTTTTAAAATAAAAACATAAATGTGGTTTAATGTATGCATAAAATGGAAGTACAAACTAGAAAGACTTTGAAAACTCAAAGTCATTGTAAAAAACTTTTAGAAAAGCTCTTCTCTCCGATGCTTAAAAGTCATCTAAAGACTTTGTAGAATAGTAAAAAGCTTTAGAAAAAAATAGTGCATTGGAGATTATAAGGAACAAGTGTTCTCACTCAAAGTTTTAGATAACAACTTTACGCGTTTACGAGCAATAATGAGTTATAACGTGTTTAATGCATGAAATAAAGCGACATAAAATATGAATATATATAAATTATATATTTATATAATATTATAAATATATTTATATAATATTATAAAAAATACAATTTTTTTAATCGAAACTGAATTTAAAAAAGCCTCCACATATCGTGTTTTATCGCGACTTATAACGTTTTTTCACTTATCGTCTCACGTGAAACCTTAAGCTCAAGTCTTAGTCTATTACGTGACGTGAAAATCATGCCTTACACCTTTACGAAGTATTTACGAGCCTTTTAAAATCTTAGTCTCACTTATAATCGAGTTATGAGAATATGCTTCTCGAGTCCCCCAACTTATAATCCATACTATTGAAGCAATGGACTCATGTTTGGCAATTTAATTACAAGCAAAGTTTAAGGTTTGAATATTGTCCAATTGAATATTATTATAAGCTGAAATAATTAATTAGTAACTCGCTGTTAAAAAACAATAAAATAAGTAAAAAATAAAAATAAATTTTGGTTAGATAGATAAGTTATAGGAAATGATATATGACATATGTCTACACGATGGATACCAAACATTTGGAAAAGCCAATAATTGATCCAAATTTGACATCCAACATGATAGAAGGTACGTTAAGCTACATCGAGTGGGGTTGGAACAATGTCTTGAAAAACAACACGTATCTCGGCTCCACTCTCGTCGACAGAGCTAGAAAAAGCGTGCACGATTCATGTTTTGCCCGTGTGCTATCAGTTGAATCACAACTCCTGAGTCCTGACTAAGTGTTACTGAAACAAGTGCACATTACACCTTAAACATTATGAAAAGAACGAGCATGGTGTCCAAAACTCGAATGTACTTTATGATTCATGTGTCTACAGGCGCGGAAATGAGGATATAAAACACCAAGTGCACTTACAATCAATAAAATAATTTTATAAAGACAATTTTTAAAAATCAAATGCATTTAACAGAAATCTATTTAAATTTAATTTTTTTAATATATTTAACATATTAACAAAAATCAATGGGTGTTCAGAAAACTCCAAAACCCACCTGGTTTTGTCCCTATGTATCTACATAACCATTTTAGGATTCATGTCCAGTTGTTCTAACATATGGATGCAAAAAGTTCACACTGCATACGATTGACTATCTTTATACAGTTTGTACATTCGTAGAAAGTAGAAACTATTAGATGTTTTATGTTTACAACGCACACAAATATAATAATACTACTTCATTTGAAAAGATAGTCACATAAATACATAATTAAGAGAAGAACATGATGATTAAACATCCCATGTGGAAAAAGACCATTATGGAATCAAACTTTTTATGATATATTCCTTGGACAAAAACCAAACTAATTACCGACTAACAAGATTAGTAGCTACTCGTAAATGTGGATCCATCGGATTAAGGTTTGTGACTCGTATATTACAAGTAATATACTAAGTTAAAAGTTTCATAGTTTTACTCGGCTTAAACAAGTTAACACACTTTCTTTTGAAAATTTGGGTGACTTTAAAAAGAGATAAATATCATGTGCTTATATTGAATACATACACACTTATTTTCAGTTAGATCGAGTAAATGAATTATTTAAGTCCTAAGCCGTATGGTTGAAGTATCATTTAAAATTTAAAGTATAAAATTGTAGTACTACTATATGCCATGGCCACGTTGAGAGAAATTATGTTAATTAAACACTGCATGTCGCTTGTTTTATACACAAAAGAATAACATTATTTTATGGAACAAAATATTTAGCAATCTCAAGAAAAGTCGGCACAAATATAGTAGTCCTACATTTGAAAAAATGTGTCTTCTAGTCAAGTTAGCATTGAATTTTATTTATCAGATCCTTCAACAACAAAGTAATAATTAATAGGTGCAAATACATAAACAAAATATAAAGACCATCTATTCATTTGTAATTAACAAATCTTTCTTTTCTCTACACATATAAACAGTAATCATTAAAATAAAAAACCAAAAAATATGCTATATTCTTATTTGTATATTCTACATCCTATTTTAATAAAAAAGTAAGATCAAAGTGTAATTCACATTTCCTTTTGACTTTGGTATTTTTTGACCAAAAGTTGTGCATAAAGAATTTCATTCCAAGCATCAGGAACACCAGGTAAACACCAATGACTACAATCTTGATAATGAAATGGTGATTTGATCTCTTCTGGTGAGTAATGTTGTTTCCTGTATATCGAAGGGTGACCATCTTTTCGGAAATCTGTTATTCTAGTGATGTTAAGATACGATACTTTGGTTTTCATTCCTTTGAGAACTTTCTCTAATACTACCATTTTGTCGGGATATGGGGTAAGGTAAGTTGTGTTCTTGATGGGCTCGATCTCATTGTCGCATGCTCCGCCGGAATTCCATTGGCCTCCACTGTCCAAAGGGAAAAAGACGCAAACGTTAGTATGGTGTAGATGGCACGTCGTTGTAACAAGAGTGAATTTATGGCATTTTGTTGTTGAAAGATAATTTTTGTCTACAAACCAAAGACAAACATTACAAGGATAACTTTAAAGGTACAATGCCCGACTTTGGAATATATGCCTATACATTAACGTTCCAACAAGAAATGCAGTTTTCAAATGCCGTTTTAGTAAAACCCCAAGCCTAAAGTGGCAGTCTACCTTAATAGTTCCAGACAAACTTAAGATCATGATACAAGTTATATGTAAAAGTTTCTATTTAGAGTAATAATGAAACAGGGCAAACCTAGGGATGGGTTGGATATATAACAAGAAAACTTTCTGCACAATGCAACCGGAATATTGTGTTTACCTGAAATGAGATGCAGAATAACCTCGAAAAAAGACAGAAGTTTTTGTCGGGTTGATATTAGCATCGACCCACATCCCCCAAGTCGTCATCGCCTTACGGAACGCCTCTAAAACATTAAGCTCTTTATAGACATGGCTACCTTCTTGATAATAGTCTTGCCTGAAGATTTCATAACAGTTAACATTAACATTACAGCAGAAATCGACACATTTGACAGTCTTTCTTACAGAAATTATTGAGAATTACCCTTTGGCAGTCTTGTCGTGAGTCCACCAATGCCCAGTGTTGAAGACTACAACATCTGCAGTCTTGTACTGATGGGCTGAGTTACTCATCAAATCGAGCCGCAGGGTCTCCTTTTTTGTTCCATTTTTGTCTTTGGTTTCCCATTCCTGAACCAAGAATGGCGCCACAAAGAACTCCACTGTGCTCTTATAATCCTACAGATGAATACCAAAATTTAAGCAACTTTTGACTAATTTAATAAATTACGAAATAACCAACAAAAACAAGACTAATATATACCTTGAATACAAAAGCATAAGAAGGTTCTGCTCTGAAGTTTTTCCTTCCTGAGGCCTCGAAAACCTTGGTTTTATCCTTTACCGAATTTCGCAGAATGCATATTAACGATTCCCACATATTTCTATTCAGCGAATCACCAACAAACACCAATCGCTTTCCTTTCAACAATTGCAACATTTTGCCTCCATCCAACCTATAAACATGTTCACAATCATCACAACCCTATAACTAAAACAGCATACTAGATCAACTCACTAAATACTCACCTAAGCAAATACAGTACCTTATAGGGGTGTCATTCGGTTCGGTTATCGGGTTGTTCGGTTTATTCGGTTCGGGTTTTTCGGTTAATTTTTTTTTCTGAGTCAACCCGAAAACCGAACCGAACCGAAAACCGAATTTGAATTCGGTTCGGTTTTCGGGTTGACCCGAATAACCCGAATTTTCTGAATTTTTCAAAAAAAATATATAATTATACAAATATTTAGAATAAAAAGGTTATTTCAAGTATAAAATGATATTTTTATATTAAAATTATGTTTTAATAACTAGTTTGCATATATTAGGATTAAATTAAATTTTAATAACTATTATATATATATAAATTTATTAAAAAAAATATATATTTATAAAATTTCGGTTTTCAGTTCGGTTCTCGGGTCCGACGGCCAAACCCATACCCAACCCGAAAACCGTATTTGTAGTTCGGTTCGGTTCGGTTATGACCAAAAACCCGAATTCTATTTTCGGTTCGGTTCTAGTTCGGGTTCGGTTCGGTTCGGTTTTCGGTTTTTGTGGGTCAAACCCGAATTATGGACACCCCTAGTACCTTACATCAAACGCAATAAACATCAAATTTAACAACTAGTCCGAAACACAAGTTAATAAAAAACTTATATAAACTCGAATCATAAATCAACAATTACCTAGGTAAAGTGCAGCCTTTAGGCTTCCATTTATAATTCTGAAACCCCAAATCAGGCCTACCATTGTTAAAACAATTAAACTGCTCATCAATCAACGCACACGAACCGGGCTTATACAACGGGTACGAATCGTCTCTAACCCATTCCCCATCAAACAAATCACAATCCACTAAACCCTTCACCAACATATCCTCATTCCCATTCCCATTCCCATTCCCATTCCCATTGCTGCCCTCTTTCTTTCCAATAATAGTAACATTTTTTTCCTCAATTCCTTGACTGGGCCCACTTCCAGTATCATTCCCCGAAAATGTCGGCAATGATTTCTGACTATTTTGTGTACTATTCACCTTATTTTCAGTAACATTATTCGGTACTGATTTCACTGATTCCGTTACTATATTTGGCACTGTTTTATTCGTCTCGTTCCGTTGCAATTGTCCAGACGCAATTGCAACGGTCTGGTTCGAACCTTTTTGCAATTGCACTGATCCAACAGTAATTGCAGTCTGGTTCGAACCATTCCGCAAAGGGTCGGAACCAGAACCAGAACCGGCTTCGGTCTGGTTCACGCCACTTTTACCTAGTTCAAACCCATTTACCGTCTGGTTCAAACCGTTCTGGTTCGAACTACTTTGGTCTGGTGTAAACCCATTTGCAGTCTGGTTCAAACCGTTCTGATTCGAACTACTTTGATCTGGTGTAAACCCATTTGCAGTCTGGTTCAAACCATTCTGATTCGAACTACTTTGATCTGGTGTGAACCCACTTGCAGTCTGGTTCGAACCATTCCCAATTGCGGAATTATTCGAACCACCATCTTTGATCACATTGGGTGGTTCTAAATTAACAGGTTTTTGGGTATTATTAGTAGGGAAAAAATAAGAATAAATGGAATTAAACTGAGATCCAGAATTAGTAGTATTATTATTGGGTGAAACAACGTTAGTACTAGTGAAGATATTGGAGAACCAAGGAGAAGAAGGGTTGGGGGAAGGATTAAATGCTAAGAAAAAAGTAACAGCAACAAAAATGGTAATGAAAACATAAACAAATGCTTTGGTTTTCTTGGTCCTAAATGAGAAAATGTTTTTGAGTTTAATGTCTGTAACAAGTGTTGTTGTTGTGGGTGATGATGTTGTGTTGTTATTGTTGTTGGTGTTTATGGGGGTGTATTTTGTTGAATCTGCCATGAATGAATGTGGTGCAGATTTTGTGTTCATGTGGTGCAGATTTTGTGTGTGTGATTTTCAGTGTGAAAGAAAGTGTGTGAAGAAAGATAGAGAGAAAGAGAAGATGATTGTTGTTTTGGGAAAGTGAGGAGTTTTTATTTTGGGTTTTTGTTTATTGTGTGTGTGGATTTGAAATTGGAGTTATCAATTCAATTCATTTGTTTTTTTCACACTACATTAGTACATTCTTCTGAATTAATTACTGTACTTTATTACTGTTTCAAATTTCAAATCAAATTTCTATATACGTGTCGAAATAAAATCTATATTAATTGAAAATTTATCTATATTTATATCTATATTACATATAAAAAAGAGATTGAAATCTTTCTTTTATTAATTATTATTATAATATATGTTTTTATACATATTGTACAAGCTACTTATAAAGGTTGTTGACGGGTTGGTTCGGTTCGGTTAATTAGACGATTTTGACTATCTATCGCGGTTCGGTTAGTCAAATTTACTATCCGTAACCGAACCGTACAAGTCGGTTAACCGGACATACGGTTATCCGAAATGAGCGGTTACCCACGATTCGGGTCACCGTTAACCATTTTATAAGTTTTATCAAGTTTTACTTTATAAATAATAACATGGTTTTGAACATAGAATATCGCTTTCGTATAGTTCAATAACATTAAATAGATAAAAATCATATAAAAATTATTTCGTTACAAAAAATGCATTAAAATATTCATAAATAACATATTAACTAAAAAATATTTATTCGATTTTTATAAACTACGATAACATTATTGAAATTTCCACATACATGTTTAAAATAGTTGACGTTAAGAGTAAAAAAATCGTTGTACAATAAAATTAGGGTACTAATAGAATTAATACATGTACTATAATTTGAATATTTAGTTAAACAATTTCATGTATAATATGTGCGGTTCGGTTAACCACGGATATCTAAAAATGAAAACCGTAACCGAACCGTTATAAGCGGGTTTTTTCGGTTTCGGTTTTTTTCGGTTTCGGTTTCGAGTTTTTTCGGTTTCGGATTGAGCGGTTTGGCTCGGTTCGTCGGTTTCTCGGTTTTTTTAACACCCCTAGCTACTTATATTACATACTTAAATTAATACAATACATATTTATATGCATGTTGTACAATCTATACTACATATAAAAGAGATTGATATTTCTCTCTTATTAATTATTTAAGTAATACATGTTTTTATACATATTGTACAAACTACTTATACTACATACTTAGAGCATCCACTATGGTGTTTCAAAAAGAGGTCTAAAATTTTATGAAGAGGTCTAAAACTTTTTTTGTCATAGTGAGAAACCATTTCATGCCTAAGTGTCATAAAGAGGTATAAGATCTTGAAGAGGTCTAATACTTTATGTGCATTTAATTCATGTTATAAACTAAACAATTTATAAACCTTAAAAAGTTTAATCCATAGTGAGAATGAGTTTATGATGTAAAAAAAGTTTAAAAATTAATGACATTATATGATGTGGCAATTCTATAAACCTATACAAAGGTTTACCATAGTGGATGCCCTTAAGTAATATAATACATATTTATATGCATGTTGTACAACTTAATATAGGACGTCGGTTACGAAACTTGATTTAAATTTACCATTTTAATCATCTTAACTATTATTTTAATAATAATATGTTCAAAAATAAATACACTTTATACCATTTAAGTCCAAAATTTGATTATAAATTAGTTTGCGATAAAGTTATTCTTTAAAATTTTTGTCATGCGCAAAATCGTTATCACAAAAATATGTAATTTATAAATTAAGCTCGTCAAAAATATGATTACTCGATACTTGCCGCCGCCGCATTGCGCGGGTACTTTGCTAGTTGTATTTTAATATTTAATATTTTTATTTGAGTATACAATATTGTATTTGATAAAAAAAATACCATAAAAACACGTATTCCTTCCGTCCCATAATAATAATTTAGTGTTGATTTTTTCGTTTTAAATTTTGTAACTTTGATCGTAAATATTTTTGTTTGTGATATATGATACTTGGTGAAAAATATAATAATGAAAATACATTCAGAACCCAATTCATTTATATATATTACATCAAATAACATATAACACAAATAAAGATATTTAAGGTTAAAGTCATAAAATTAAAACCAAAAATTTAACACTAAACTATTATTATAGGACGGATAAAGTATTATATAATAAAAAAAATAAAAAAAAAAGAAAATTAATTCAAAAAACTAAATGAAAACAATTATTTAAGAATTGAGAAAACTTCTTTTAAAACATTTGAAAATAAAAATAAATACTAATGTTATAATAATAGAGAGAGTTTTATGGGTGTCATTTTAGCCCCATTTTATTTCAACACAACATTCAAAAATATCGTTTCATTCATAATATTTTTTAACCTTTTCATTTAAAATACCTCCTCATTCGACACAAATTAAAATAAATTAAAAAAAAAGTATTTGGCATTTGTCTTTTTCTAAACACCCGAAGAAATGAGATGACAAGCACTCTTGATGTGGTGGCGAAGTGTTTTATTCGGCATTTGCTTTATGTATAAAGCACGGCGAGTGACGCTCACCACTATACTTTTCATACTTAGAGGGCGGTTGGTTCATTGTAATTCATGGTTGTTTCGTTGTAATTTTAATCTCAATTACATTGCAGTCATGTTTGGTTGAAAAAGAGGATTGAATTGTAATTCAAATTACATTATGATGATTGTTTGGTTTACAATGTAATTTTAATTTAGAAATTATAATTACATCAATGGAGCGAATTCAGATTACATAAGAAGTTGTATGAAAATTTTTGAATTACGTTGTAATTCAGTATTTGGCAGTTGAGGCTCTCCACCTTACCCTTGCATTTGGGGAGCTTGGTGTCTGCTACGTTAGTGATCTTTTAAACTATGCATTTTTTGCGTCTATACTTCAATCTGCTGGTTTCCAAACTAAATTGTTACGACATTTTAATATCATAATTTTTTGGTCTACTTTTGATAATGCCTTGAGTACTTTTAATGCAAAAATGGAAATTGATATTTTGAGTAATCCAAGTGAGGTCGTTGCCCCCAAACTCATGAAGAAATTGACAGACATATATTTCACACATCTTACTCAAACGGCTGAATCTATTTTTCTATCTACTCGACAAATGGCTTTATGCAAGTCTCAAATGAAGGACCATACTTATGACTGGCTTATGGTGGTTCAGATCTCTAAGTTGGGACAAACTATGAACGGTAGGACTTACAGGTGTCTATTATGCTATTGGTTAGGTGGTCCTTTATTCTTTATACCGAAGTCGTGCTCAACTTGCTCAAGGGTCTTTATGATTGTGTGTTGGTATTGTAGGTATCAAACATCAACATAACATTGTGTGTGATACCCTTGTCGACATCTGTTTTTGGTCCAGGATTTTAATCGGTAAAGAGGTTAACATTGGGCTTGGCAGAGCGCGAGACAAACACTTATGACCAACTAATATACTGCTCAACTCTTGGAATGGAAGGCATGATGTATGTGTAGATCTAACAAGTTTATCTCCTTTAAAGTAAACTGGGATGATTGATTTTTCACTGAAACGTGCGGTGCTTGCGGTTGCACAACGTAAACGAGTCAAGTATGAAGCTAAGATGTGTAGATGTTGGATACGACGTTCTCCCCTTCTCTTACGATTCATTTGTGGAATTTGAGACAGATGTAATAAACTTGCTAAAATGGATATGACGATTCTCCATGACTCAAGACATTGGCACACGTGGTGCTGCTCGCTTTTATAATAAGATTGAATTTGTTATCGCTAGAAGAGTAATAATCTAGATAGTATCTCGACTTCCAACTAATTTTTTTTAAATATTTATGTTTTCTAATAAAGCTGATCAACTATTATTAAAAAAATAAAATAACAATCATAATAGTTATTAAAATTTATTATTAATAAAAATGTTATTACTATTAAAATTATTATTATCAATAAATTACTATATATCAATAAAAATTTAAATAATATTATGAATAAAATAATAATTCATATAATAATAAAATAATATATGTATAATAATTATTAAATATTATATAATAAAAATAGATAAAATATTTTATTAAAAATAAAAATTATTATTATTAAAAATATAACTGTTAATAAAATACTATATTATTATATTATTAAAACATATTAGTAAAATAAATATTAATAAAATAAATATTAATAAAATAGTTATTAATAAAATAGTTAAATAATACTATAATAATTTAAATTATAAATACTAAAAAATAAAAAATAAAAAGTATTATTGTTATTGTTATTTATTTATTATTAACATTATTATTATTTTTATTATCATTATTTTATTATTATTTTTATTATTGTTATTTATTATATTATTATTATTATTATATTATTTTTTTATTTTTTATTTTTTTATATATTTTTTTAAATATTTTTAAATATTTTTTTATTTTTAATTTTGTTTTTATTTTATATTTATTATTATAATTATTATTACTTTATTATTATATTATTTTATTATTTAATATAATATTTTATTATTTTTCAATTTTTATAAAAAAATTTGAACAACCTTACGTTGTGAGTTAAACCAAACACATTTACAGAGTTAGTTAATTAAAATTACAACATGTTAATGCAATAATGACTAAAAACGTTACTTGCATTTTTCGATCTCGCTTAGTTTTGATTACGACAATATGTAAAAACAAGCATTTACGAAAACAACGAAAAACGAATTCTTGAGTTCAAGTAATTTTCATTTTACCCATTTTCACTTAAGGTATGGATAAACAAGTACTAACCTTAATCAAGTGATCAAGTGATTTAATCTTTTCTTAAAACTCACTTTTTATTAAGTGTGACAAGTTTTTATTAAACTTTCTTTTTAAGAAAATGTTTTATTAAATTAATTATTTGAAATTTGAAAATGGCATATTCTTATTTGGTTAAGAATATCCTTTCAGGATATTTTTTATATCCAGATAAGACCTCCACCACTAAAGGACAAAAAGGAGAGGAGTCTAAACCGGCGGTACCTTAGCGCCTAGGCGGTACCTTATCGATAAGGTACCGCGGGCTAAGATAAGGTACCGCGGGCAGATATAGCCGTTGGCTCCTTTGTCCTATAAATAGTGGACCATTCTCAGCTTTTCACCTCACCTCTTTTGCACATTTATTTCCAGATTCAAACCCCTTCTTTAATCACTCAAATCTTTGATCATTTGTTTGATTATTACTTGTTTAAGAAGTGAATCTTGTTCTTCCATCTCTTCCTCTCCAAGTGCAAAGAGAAGAACACTATCCTAGTGAAGTGTTGAGTCCACCACCAAAGATCCATTGAAGATCTAATTTTATACACTTGTAGTTGTGTCATAGTTGTGAAGATCCAAGTAGTTGTGTCTATTTGGAAGTTGTGTATGTACTAAGTATAGTTGTGTAGATTGGTCCTAGCTACGATTAGGGCTCGACTTTTAGCTTAGAGTCGGAAATTGGTTAAGCGACGTGTACGGTTTTCTCCACCATAAGGAGCTTGTTGTGTAGTGAACTCTCGAGTAAGGAGTACTCGAGGAGTGGAGTAGGAACGAGGAGTGAGCTTCGTTGCCGAACCACTATAAATCCTTGGTGTTCGGTTTGATCTTTCTTTACCCTTAACTCTTTACATTCTTTATTCTTTATGCATATACATGTGTTAGTATTAGATTAGCTACACTATCATTCTTTATTCTTTGTGGATATATTTTTGTTAGTATTAGTTTAGTTACACTATCATTATTCATATTGTGCATAAGAAGATTTCGCATATTTCCTCAAGCCTAAGTTTTTGAAAAAGGATTTTTGGAAACCACATTTTAACAAGTAAATATAAGAAACTATTCAACCCCCCCTAATAGTTTCTACAATTGGTATCAGAGCGGGTTGCTCAAGAATTTTTAAAGTATATGGTATTTTAAAACTTGAATCGAACTATGGATTCCAACAAGTACCTAGAAGGGCAATCTATGCAAAGACCACCACTTTTTGAAACCGATAGTTTTATTTATTGGAAAAATAGATTTGAAACTTATTTGAAATCAAAAGATTTAGATCTTTGGCATGTTATTACCAATGGTGATTTTTTACCCTTTCAATTTAATGAAGTTTCTAAAACAAAAGAATTGGTCACTTTTGACAAAGCTAATGACGATACTAAAAAGAAACTTTCAAAAAATGATGAGGCTAAAATGGTGATTTATAATGCTTTGCCTAAGAAAGAGTATGAAAGAATTTTTATGTGTGAAACCGCTAAAGATATTTGGAACACTGTTTTAGTAACCCACCAAGGTAATAGCCAAGTCAAAGAAAGCAAAATCGATCCTCTTGTCCAACAATATGAACAATTTGTCATCTTAGAAGATTGATAGGTGTGAGAACACCCATCCTTTTACCACTTATTTCTGGCTAAAACAAGACCAAAACACGTATTTAATATCATTTGTTTGGAATTATGCGTGGTTTTTGTGTTTATTGTGTTTTCAGAGTCAACCGGGTGAATATTGAAGAAAACATGGGATTGCACGGGTTTTATCAATGAAAAAGACTCAAGACGAAGTCTATTGTCCAAGAGATGCAAAAGATTTGAAGTCATTGTGCCTATTTGAAGATTTATCGAACAAAAGGGCCAAAGATGGAAGATTCATATATGTCGAAGAACTCGAGTCTATTAAACAAAATATTATAAGACGAGTTGGAATTATTCACCGACGCTTCTCAAAATTCAAAGTCGGAAACGTTTATTTAAAGAAACGTAAAGACTAAAGAAGAAAGAAGAAAAGAAGCCCAAAAACAAAGCCCATTCACAAGCCCACAAGCATACGCCTATATATAGGATTTCACTTCACAATTTTGGGGACGAGTTAGTTTTTAGTTTTTCATTTTCTCTAGTTTTAGAGAGAGAAAGTTCTCAACTTTCTCTCACTAAGTTTTCATCTTTCTTTCTTTTAATCTTTCAAGATTAAACCTTTGTATTGTTTCTTTCATTAATCAAGTTTAAATTTAAGCTTTTAATCTTTAATCTCTTTCTACCTTTCTTTGATTTTGATTCACTTTTGGTGTGAATAACTTATGATCCGTGTTGTTCATTGATATTTTCGTGCTTAAAAAGTTAATCTTTTATGTTTATTTAAGTTTTCATACGATTGAGCTTTAAGATCTTTGTGCTTATTGGCTTGTTTATATGTTTAGGTTATTTACTTTTTAAAAAAGTTTTCTTAAAAAGTTTATCTTTTTATCATTTGATTTATAAGTTTGCTTAGTTTAAGTTTAGATAAGTTGTTATTTGTGCTTATTTGATTTGTTTCTTATTATATTCGTGCTAGTTTTGGTGTTGGCTTATTCATATAGCTTATTACCTTTGCTCATTTTCGAATCCCATTTAAATCGGAAAAGGTATAACCCTTTTCCGATTAGTACATTCCGAGCACCCCCTTTATTCCGATCGTTAGATCGGAAAAGGGTTTTGAAGATTCCTATTGTGGGTATTTAACCCATTCCGATTGCACCTCCAATATTCCGATCCTTTGATCGGAATAGAGTTTAGGATTATTCCGATTAGGTTATTTTGGTGTATTCCGATCTGAACAATTTTTGGGTATTCCTATTAGCCCTGGTTTTATTGATATTCCGATTGGAACCATTTGCCATATTCCGATTGCATCCCTTGTTGTTATTCCGATCAAGCTTTCCGACAACAACATTCCGACGAGGGCTTTGTTAACATTCCGATCTGGATCCATTGGTTATTATTCCGATTGTGGTATTTTCCAACATTCCGATCACTACTTTTAGTACATTCGGACTGGATGAGTTCATGTTTTTACAAAGTTTTCAAGTGTTAGTTTTATTAAGTGTTCAAGTATTTTTCTAATCTTGCCTTTAAGTTTTCAAGCATTTACTTTTAACTCGTTGTTTTAGTTTAATATTTAAAGCTTTAATTTTACTCTTCGACACTTACTTATTTGTTATTAGTTTAAAATAGATAAACAAACCAAACCCCCTATTTGTGACCAAGAACAATCATTCCACTTTGAACCGATCAATTCGAGAAGATACCGAGAACTAATCTTGAATCCTTACAAAACGCATGTATCAAATGGCGCCGCTGCCGGCTCTTCTCGTTAAGATTAACAGTTTTTTGTGAGAACTTAGATTTTGGGAACCGTTCACCGTGAACGTTTCTTTTTCATACAATTTTTCAAAAACACAAAAAAAAATATAAAATTTTCAAAAATCCTAAAAATTAAAAAACATAAAAACCAAAAATATTTCTGCTTTGTTTTTGCCTTGTTAGTTCTTTTGCAGGTGCATGCGTACACGATCAACGTCTTATCAAGAGCCCGAGCCTCTCGAAGACTTAGACATGGCCGGTGTACAAAACAACAACAATAACCCACCTCAAAACAATAACAATCCACCTCTCAACAACAATAATAACAACAACAATGAGCCTCTACCAGACAATCGCCCGATGATTGAACTTCTGCAAGCACATGTAGATGGCAACAATGATCCAATTGTCATACCCGCGATTGCAGCCAACAATTTTGAGTTCAAATCCGGTTTTATCCAGATGGTCTCTGCTCAACCATTCTTGGGGTGTACCATTGATAATCCACATGACCACATCAAGAGATTCCTACAACTCACGAATACGGTCAAATTCAATGGTGTTCCACAAGAGGTAATCCGTTTACAACTTTTTCCCTTTTCTTTAGAGGGACAAGCCCGACATTGGCTTGCAAAGGAACCGCCACAAAGTATTCTGACGTGGACGGATTTGGAGGCCAAGTTTATCAACTACTTTTTCCCACCCTCTCGTACTACCGCTTTGCGGAATGAAATTATCAATTTTGAACAAAAGTACGATGAGTCTTTAGTGAATCTTGGGACCGTTTTAAAGATCTTTTAAGAAAGTGCCCACAACATGGTTTTACCAAAGTGAACCAAATTAATACTTTTTACAATGGTTTAAGCATGAATGACCAAGATTCACAAAACAGTGCCTCGGGGGGTAATATTTTGGTTAAGACTTCCAATGCCGCTTGGGATATTATTGAGAATAAGTCTCGTGTGCAAACAAAGAGTGTTCAGACCAATATCGCTAGTGCTAGTACTAGTGCCAGCGACAAGCGACTTGACAAAATTACTACGCTTCTTGAATCGCTTGTTACCCACACCGCTAACAACACCAACAGCATCAACGCTAAAAACGCTCAAGACGCTCAAGTCAATGCTGTTAGCCAACCTTGTGAAATATGCGGGGGTCCTCATTCTTACACCACTTGTACCGCCACCCAAGACTATCCTTCTGAGAATGTGAATGCAGCATACGGTACCTATCCACCGGCCGCTTATCAAGCTCGCCCTCAAGGAGACCGCAACTTGCTTAGCTACCGTTCGAACAACTATCTCTCACCGCCCGATTTCCTCCTAACAACCTAAACCAACAACAAAACCTCAATTGCCCTCCTCAACAACAACAACAACCTCGTGCACCATACATTCCACCTCACAAACAACCATATCCACCTCAAAGAAACAACCAAGTTTACCAACAACCTGCTTATCAACCACCCGCCTACAATGCTCCTCCCAACCAACCCACCGCATTACCTCAAGATATTGGAACCTACATGAGGACTAATGATGTGATCGTAGACAATCTCCAGCGGGAAGTGCTCAACTTGAAAGCAGACATGGTGAAACAAGGAAACGATCTGAGAGCTGATATGAGAAACACTTTGGCAAGTCAAACGACTGACTTACGGAACATGATGGCTGGTTTCTTCCAAGGTAATCAATCCTCTTCTTCGGGTACTCTTCCGAGCAACACCGTTGCAAATCCAAGAGGGGAGATGAAAGCAATCACCACTCGCAGTGGCAAAGGTACCAAGGAACCCGAGCTTCCTATACCTCAACCGGTGATTGTGACTAAGGAAAACAAGTCACCTGCTCTTATTCCTCATCCTTCTCCTTCCTCAATTTCTCCACCTCTTACTTCTACCCCTCCTCCACCCAAGGATGTGAGTGATCCTTCGATTCCTAAGACTTCCTCTTCTTCCGATATACCTTATCCCTCAAGGTTGAGGAAAGAGAAGCTCAAAAACAAGGACGATATTCAGGTTTTGAACTTTCTCAAAATGTTTAAACAATTGAATTTCAACATCTCATTCGCTGAGGCTCTCGCTCACATGCCCAAATACGCGAAAATGTTCAAAGATCTTCTTAGTGACAAGGAGAAGCTTCTTTATATTTCTAACACCCAACTTAATGAGAATTTCTCTGCAGTGCTCTTAAGGAAATTGCCAACCAAGCTTGGTGATCCGGGTCGTTTCTTAATCCCTTGTAACTTCCCGAGAGTAGAGAATTGCATGGCCCTAGCCGATCTAGGTGCCAGTATTAACTTAATGCCTTTAAGTGTCTGGAAGCAATTATCTCTCCCTGAGCTAGTCCCCACCAAAATGACTTTGGAATTAGCTAACCGTACGGTTGCTTATCCAGTGGGGATAGATGAAGACATCTTTGTATGAGTCGACAAATTCACTTTTCCTGCCGATTTCGTCGTCGTCGACTACGAGATGGACCCTCGTGTGCCATTAATTGTTGGTCGTCCATTCTTGAGGACCGGTCGCACTCTCATCGATGTCGAAGCTGGTGAGCTTATCATGAGAGTGGGTGACGATAAAATTGTCTTCAACATAAGAAAGCTTTCTAAACAGCCTTATTCTAACGAGAGTGTTAATTGTATTGACGTTCTTGATGAGGCTTGTGAAGAACACTTCAAAGATGCTTGTAAAAGTATTCCTACCTCTCTTCCCAATGTTGAGACCGTTTCCTCTATTGACTCATCACGATCTCTATTTGGAGAAAGTGATTTCCTTTGGAAAGATTTGGAAGCCACCATGGGAGATGTGAACTTAGAACATGCCGATTCTCCCACCGATTGGGATGAAGATCTTCGCCTCATTGAGAACCTTCTTAAAGAAGACATAATTGCTCCACCATCTCCCAAGGTTATTGCTATCGATGCGCCGACTTTGAAAACGCCTCCCATCGAAAATCCTCTGGATTTAGAACTTAAGGAGTTGCCGCCCCATCTCGAGTACGTGTTCCATGAAGATAAGAAGAAGTCGCCCGTCATCATTGCTAAGGACTTGAAAGAAGAAGAGAAATCTCGCCTCATCGCCGTGCTTAAAGATCATAAGAAGGCAATTGCTTGGAAAATTTCCGATATCCGCGGAATTGATCCGAACTTTTGTACTCACAAGATTCTCATGGAAGATGACTTTAAACCCGCAATCCAGAGCCAAAGAAGGGTTAATCCTCGCATTCATGACGTCATCAAACAAGAGGTTATCAAACTTCTAGATGCCGGCTTGATTTACCCTATTTCGGATTCGCCGTGGGTAAGTCCCGTCCATTGTGTGCCCAAGAAGGGCGGAATAACCGTTGTTTCCAATGAACACAACGAGTTGATTTCCACTCGTCTTGTTACTGGGTGGAGAGTTTGTATTGATTATCGCAAGCTCAATGATGCCACGAGAAAAGATCACTTTCCTCTTCCCTTCATGGATCAAATGCTCGAGCGTCTAGCGGGTAATGACTATTACTGCTTCTTAGACGGTTTCTCCGGGTATTTTCAAATTCCCATCGATCCCAAAGACCAATAGAAGACCACATTCACTTGTCCCTACGGAACATTTGCTTACAAACGTATGCCTTTCGGTTTATGCAACGCTCCTGGGACGTTCCAAAGGTGTATGATGGCTATCTTCCATGACATGGTTGAAGAAACTATGGAAGTATTCATGGATGATTTCTCGATTTATGGCGATTCTTTCTCTGCTTGCCTTGCCAATTTAGAACGTATGCTGAAGCGGTGTGAAGACACTCGCCTTGTTCTTAATTGGGAAAAATGCCATTTCATGGTAAAAGAGGGCATCGTGCTAGGACACAAGATCTCCAAAGCCGGTCTTGATGTAGACCGTGCTAAAGTCGATGTTATTTCTAAGTTGCCTCCACCTTCAACCGTGAAGGGTGTGAGAAGTTTCCTGGGTCATGCGGGCTTCTACCGTCGCTTTATCAAAGATTTTTCTAAAATCGCTCGCCCGATGACCCACCTCTTGGAAAAAGATACTCCTTTTATCTTTTCCAACGAGTGTATCGAAGCCTTCAACTTGCTTAAGGATAAGCTAACTAAGGCACCCGTCTTGGTTACCCCTAATTGGGAGCTGCCTTTCGAGTTGATGTGCGATGCTAGCGACTTTGCTATTGGAGCGGTTTTGGGACAAAGAGTGAACAAACACTTCCAACCGATCCATTACGCTAGTAAGACTATGACAGGGGCTCAATTGCATTACACGACAACCGAAAAAGAGCTATTAGCTGTTGTCTATGCCTTTGAAAAGTTCCGCCCCTATCTTGTCTTTTCTACCACCATCGTTTATACCGATCATTCCGCGTTGAAGTACTTGTTAAATAAAAAAGATTCCAAACCAAGACTTCTTCGCTGGGTTTTGCTACTCCAAGAATTTAAAATTGAAATTCGCGATAAAAAAAGGAGCTGAAAACCTAGTCGCGGATCATCTCAGTAGACTTGAGGATCCTTACCAAGGGGATCATCCGAACAAAGAAATCAATGATTCTTTTCCCCTAGAGACCTTAATGTCTATCAACTCGACTTCTGATGAAACCCCGTGGTTTGCGGACATTGCAAACTACTTGGCGGGTGGAATTCTCGTTGACGGGTTAACATCCCAACAAAAGAAGAAGTTCTTCAAAGACATTAAGACTTACTTTTGGGATGACCCGTATCTTTTCAAACAATGTGCCGACTTGATTATTCGCCGATGTGTCGATGGACCGGCAGCTTTAGAAATCCTTGACGCTTGCCACAAAGGACCCACCGGTGGTCACTTTGGTCCCAACTACACCGCCAAAAAAGTGTTTGACTCGGGATTTTATTGGCCCACCATTTGTCGTGATGCTCACGAGATGGTTAAACGTTGTGATGCTTGCCAAAAACAAGGCAAGATCACACATAAAGATGAGATGCCTCAAAATTTCATACAAGAATTTGAAATCTTTGATGTTTGGGGTATCGACTTTATGGGGCCATTCCCTTCATCTAAAGGAAACAAATACATCCTTGTAGCCGTTGACTACGTCTCCAAATGGGTTTAAGCCAAAGCTTTACCTACTAATGACGCAATGGTGGTTTGTAACTTTTTGAAATCGCTATTCGCTAGATTCGGTGTGCCTCGTGCCATTATTAGTGATCGCGGGACTGATTTTTGCAATGATCAATTTGCTAGAGTCATGGCTAAGTATGGTGTAAATCATCGTCTTTCCACCGCCTACCACCCACAAACTAATGGCCAGGCTGAAATCTCTAACCGAGGATTAAAGCGAATTCTGGAAAGAACCATGGGAGAGCATCGTGCCTCATGGGCTGATAAACTTGATGATGCTTTGTGGGCTTTTCGTACCGCATACAAGACTCCGATTGTTTGTACACCATATCGTCTCGTGTACGGAAAGGCATGCCACCTCCCCATTGGGTTGGAGCACAAGGCTTACTGGGCCTTGAAGTGGGCTAATTTTGATATCAACAAAGCCGGTGACCTACGCAAGATCCAACTCAATGAGCTGAATGAACTCCGGAATGAGGCTTATGAAAATTCTTTGATCTATAAGGAAAAGACTAAGCTCATTCACGACTCTAATATTAAAAACCGAGAGTTCCAAGTTGGAGACAAAGTTTGACTCTTTAACTCTCGGTTGAAAATCTTTTCGGGCAAGCTGAAATCTCGTTGGTCCGGCCCATTCACCATTGCCCAAATTTTTCCATATGGTACTCTCGAGCTCGCTCAACCTAATGGACCTAATTTTAAGGTGAATGGCCAACGAGTGAAGTTGTACTTTGGTGAGGACATCTCTCATGAGATGCTTCCATCCCTCACCACGTTCCCCATGAACTAATTTTGGGTCGAGTCAGGCTCGTGACTCGGTTATAAAAAACAAGCGCTCCTCGGGAGGCAGCCCGAGTATCTATCCTTTTCCGTTTTAACCTCCTAAGTGTAGGGGGACCTCTATAGGTTGCTTGTGTTTGTATGGTGATGTGATTACAGGGATGAATGCACTTTTGGAACCTTTGAAGAACCGTGCTCCCGTGTTATCCGAAATCCGGTTCTATCTCTCAACTATCGTGATTCAATTTTCTTCATACTCACATTTGAAATTGATCACGTTAGTCGTCTCTTCCTTAACTTGAGTTAACCCTCGTGCACAATGTCATAAGTGTAGGGGAGATTTTTCCCACATGCTTAAACATTGAGGACAATGTTTATCTTAAGTGTAGAGGGGACTTCTATCGAAGTTTTAAGTGGACTTTTCCATGAAAATGCCTTCATTTAACCGGAAAATCATCTTTTTCAACATTTTTCAAATTTTTAATTAACGTTGGCCATTTAGTCGTAATTTTTAAATTTTTATCGTTGCTTTCATATGTATATATCCCGCAAATTAGTCAAAAAAAAAAATTAATAAAGTGGTGTAGCTAGTTTTGAAGTCTTAGACATATTAGGCCCGTTGCGATTATTTTGACTCAACCCGAATAGACTTATCCAAGTTTATTCTAGCTAGTATTCTTAACCATGTAGACCTTAATTGGTTTATTAGGCTAAGTATCCACGAGTCTCATTACTTGAGATTTTAAACTGTGGAGAACGAGAAATGATAGAGTCAATTATAAGTCGGTATTCTTGCGCAAGCTCACTTGGTGTAATTATTTGCCTATTCTCCCATCACTTGCTAATAATTTATCTACAATAAGTAAGGTCGTACGATTTGAAAAGTTACTTAGCTTCTAGCCCAAGATCGTTTAAAAGTTGCTCGGTAATGATAAGAGTTCATAGCCAAGGTATAACTTATGAAGCGGGCGCGAAGATTGGCGAGTCCGAAAAGGCCCTAACAAGGCATGAGGATTCCATTTTATTGCTAAAGATCCAAGGTGATGTGAAAAGCATTATTCCCAAAATCAATATGAAGGATCAAGACTCACGACGAAAAGCAATCAACTCCCATAAAGATCATGGAGAAGTCTATCCGAAAAGACCCTAACAAGGTATGAGGATAAATAGATCCAAGTCCGAAAAGGAGGCGGATCGTTGTATCTCAAAATCCCAATTAGAGATTGAAGATAATCATGAAGTCGTGGTCAACAAAGTTGGAGTACCCCTCAAAAGTCTCCAAGTGAAGAAACTCTATTAACGATGAGAAGACCATTATCTCAAGCACGTCTCTCAAGATATGAAGTATGAAGTACATGCCAAATATCGGCCAGAGAAAGGTCTCAAATCGTGAACCGAGTTATGCCAAGATATGAACTTTTTGATATCCCGAGAAGCAGTTTTAAGAGATTTTGTCCTTTAGCTAACTATTGATCAAATCGTCCTACTTTGCTTTCAGCCTAAATAAGCTATCGAAATAAGTCCAAAAATGCATCTTCATGAGCATTCTAAGACAAAAATAAAATATAAGAGATACACCTAGGAATAAGGGAGTTTAAGCATATAATTAAGCTATGTTTGTAAGTGTTTGATTTGCTAACTTATAATAACAATGATCTCATTTTTAAGCTTAGTTTGGGAACGTGAAACTTGAGGGTGATAAATCTTCGCAGCACCAAAGCCCTAATGCAAGTTCTTGATCTCTTTGCATGTTATTTCCATATAGCTATTTTCAAGTGAAAATGGTTTTCTATCCTTTTGTTTACTTTAAAGATTTTAATCTCTCGTAGTACTTTAATTTTTGTTTAGTGGTATTTTAATAAGGCCAAGGTTGATTGATTATGAGAAAAGTGTGAATTTGCTTTATCTCTAAGCATTGCATGAGGGCATGGCAATAGTTAAGTGAAGGGGATTTGATAAGTGTGAAAACACCCATCCTTTTACCACTTATTTCTGCATAAAACAAGACCAAAACACGTATTTAATATCATTTGTTTGGAATTATGCGTGGTTTTTGTGTTTATTGTGTTTTCAAAGTCAACCGGGTGAATATTGAAGAAAACATGGGATTGCACGGGTTTTATCAAAGAAAAAGACTCAAGACGAAGTCTATTGTCCAAGAGATGCAAAAGATTTGAAGTCATTGTGCCTATTTGAAGATTTATCGAAGAAAAGGGTCAAACATGGAAGATTCATATATGTCGAAGAACTCGAGTCTATTAACCAAAAGATTATAAGACGAGTTGGAATTATTCACCGACACTTCTCAAAATCCAAAGTCGGAAACGTTTATTTAAAGAAACGTAAAGACTTTAGAAGAAAGAAGAAAAGAAGCCCATAAACAAAGCCCATTCACAAGCCCACAAGCATACGCCTATATATAGGATTTCACTTCACAATTTTGGGGACGAGTTAGTTTTTAGTTTTTCATTTTCTCTAGTTTTAGAGAGAGAAAGTTCTCAACTTTCTCTCACTAATTTTTCATCTTTCTTTCTTTTAATCTTTCAAGATTAAACCTTTGTATTGTTTCTTTCATTAATCAAGTTTAAATTTAAGCTTTTAATCTTTAATCTCTTTCTACCTTTCTTTGATTTTGATTCACTTTTGGTGTGAATAACTTATGATCCGTGTTGTTCATTGATATTTTCGTGCTTAAAAAGTTAATCTTTTATGTTTATTTAAGTTTTCATACGATTGAGCTTTAAGATCTTTGTGCTTATTGGCTTGTTTATATGTTTAGGTTATTTACTTTTTAAAAAAGTTTTCTTAAAAAGTTTATCTTTTTATCATTTGATTTATAAGTTTGCTTAGTTTAAGTTTAGATAAGTTGTTATTTGTGCTTATTTGATTTGTTTCTTATTAGATTCGTGCTAGTTTTGGTGTTGGCTTATTCATATAGCTTATTACCTTTGCTCATTTTCGAATCCCATTTAAATCGGAAAAGGTATAACCCTTTTCCGATTAGTACATTCCGAGCACCCCCTTTATTCCGATCGTTAGATCGAAAAAGGGTTTTGAAGATTCCTATTGTGGGTATTTAACCCATTCCGATTGCACCTCCAATATTCCGATCCTTTGATCGGAATAGGGTTTAGGATTATTCCGATTAGGTTATTTTGGTGTATTCCGATCTGAACATTTTTTTGGGTATTCCGATTAGCCCTGGTTTTATTGATATTCCGATTGGAACCATTTGCCATATTCCGATTGCATCCCTTGTTGTTATTCTGATCAAGCTTTCCGACAACAACATTCCGACGAGGGCTTTGTTAACATTCCGATCTGGATCCATTGGTTATTATTCCGATTGTGGTATTTTCCAACATTCCGATCACTACTTTTAGTACATTCGGACTGGATGAGTTCATGTTTTTACAAAGTTTTCAAGTGTTAGTTTTATTAAGTGTTCAAGTATTTTTCTAATCTTGCCTTTAAGTTTTCAAGCATTTACTTTTAACTCGTTGTTTTAGTTTAATCTTTAAAGCTTTAATTTTACTCTTCGACACTTACTTATTTGTTATTAGTTTAAAATAGATAAACAAACCAAACCCCTTATTTGTCACCAAGAACAATCATTCCACTTTGAACCGTGATCAATTCGAGAAGATACCGAGAACTAATCTTGAATCCTTACAAAACGCACGTATCAAAGATGAAACTATTGATAGTGCATTTGCTAGGTTTAACACCATTATTACTAGTCTAAAAGCACTTGATGAAGGTTTTTATAGCAAGAACAATGTTAGGAAGTTTCTAAGGGCCTTACCTCCAAAGTGGAGAGCAAAAGTCACGGCGATTGAAGAGTCGAAAGATCTCTCATCTTTATCACTCGATGAACTCATAGGAACTTGAAGGTTCATGAGATGATAATTTTGAAGGACTCGGAATTAGTGAAAACCAAGAGTGAAAGGAAATCTCTTGCACTTAAAGCCAAGAAGGCACAAAGTGACCATGATAGTTCCTCGGAAAGCGATGACGAGGAGTATGCATTGGCGGTGAGAGATTTCAAGAAGTTCTTCAAGAGACGAGGCCAACACGTTAGGCAACCCAACTATGACAAGAAACCATTGTCAAAGAATCGGTTTGTCAAGAACGAAAAAGGTGATAGGAATTGCTTTAGATGCGGTGATCCAAATCACTTCATTGGTGATTGTCCAAAGCCCGCTCGTGATAAGAACCACACGGCATTCGTTAGTGGCGCTTGGAGCGATAGCGGTGAAGATGATGATGACAACCCCAAAAAGGAGAAATGTCTTATGGCTCACACTTCTAAAGAGGTACATTCCGAAACCGAATATTATAGCAATGATAGTTCCACTTTAGATGATATCGAATTTGAAGGCAAATATGATAGCTTACACAAACTTAGTCTTAAATTCATAGAAAAGAATAAAACCTTAAAATCAACCAAAACTAAGCTTGAAAATGAGATCAATGAACTTAGGGAGAAATTGGCTAAACTTGAGATAAACAAAGAGGTTGATTTAGGTTGCTTAAGTTGTGAGAAACTTAGATTAGAGAATGAAGATCTCAAGAGCACCTCCATTAAATTGGAAAAGTTCATGAAAGGTACTAGTGCTCTTGATGATATGTTAAACAAACAAGTTCATTCTAAGGAAAGAATTGGTCTAGGTTTTAACTCAAATGAAGCCTCAACTAGTGAACCAAAACAAGTCAGGTTTACACAAAAAACGCCCACTGGACGCGGTTCCATCTTGTATGGTACGGTTCCTTATCACTATGGAACCGCCGCCATAGATAAGGTATCGCGGCCAGAAGATGAATTTTGTGAAAATCCTGAACTTTCTGAAAAGTCTAAGTTAGATGAAAAACTAAAGCATCTTACTGTTAATAAGGTAAAATTACCCATACTTGACGACAATGCTATTGGTAAGTTCTACAAGCCATTAAGTAAAACTCTCATGGGAAATAGAAGTTTATCTAGACTATCCTCTACTCCACCTAGAGTACGGAATGAGTCTAAGCCTAGAAGCATAACGACAACGCCTAGAAGAGATAATCAAAACAACTCACGACCTAGAAGTAAAACTCCAACACCTAGAAGGAATAATAATAACTCTAAACCTAGATCAAATACACCTAGGAGAAATAATGAACAACAAAATGGTTACATGAATTACTACCCTCCTCCATTTTGTTCTCCATGGGGAATCCCCTCCTCATTCATGCATCCCAACCAAATGCAAGGGATGTTTGGAACTAACAATTTTGGACCCATGAGATATTGGGGACCAAATGTTTGATCTTGTGTGTTGTTACCTAGATATGCTTGGGAATTGATTTGGAGCCCGATGAGTGGATTAAGGATAGTGGATGTTCTAAACACATGACGGGTAATCGAAGTTTGTTCTCGCATTACAAAGCATATGATGGAGGTAACGTCACATTCGCTAGTAGTCTACGTGGTAATATTATTGGCAAAGGTACGGTTTCTCTTGACTCCATGACCATTGAAAATGTTGAGCACGTAGATAACTTAGGATTTAACCTTTTAAGTATAGGTCAAATTTATGATAATAAGTGTAAGGTCATCTTTTCGGAACATGACAGTGAAATCGTAAAAGATGGAAAAGTCATTGGGAAAGGTGTTAGAAAGCATGGGCTTTATGTCATGAAGGTTAATAAGAAGTCAAAAGACAACATATATCTTGCGACTATAGATGATAGTTCTACTCTTTGGCATAGGAGATTAGGTCACGCTAATATGCGTTTAATTCAATCTTCAGTCTCTAAGGAGTTGGTAAGACACCTCCCCAAGATTAAGTTTGATAGTCACTTTTGTGATGCTTGCAAAGTTGGAAAGCAAGTTCACTCAAGTCACAAAGCCAAGATTTTGGTTTCGACCTCTCGGTGCTTAGAGCTCCTACATATGGATCTCTTTGGACCTTCCGCCATACGGAGTTATGGAGGTAACCTTTATACCCTAGTTATAGTTGATGACTATTCTAGATTCACTTGGACTAGATTTTTGGCATCCAAGAATGAAGCTTTCGGTCACTTCGAAATCTTTAGTCGAAGAATTCAAAATCAACTAGGATGTTCAATTGTTTCTATCAGGACGGATCATGGTAGGGAATTTGATAATGAAGTGCAATTTGGTGCCTTTTGTGAAGCTCATGGTATTACCCATAACTTCTCGGCTCCTCGCACTCCACAATCAAATGGGGTAGTTGAAAGGAAGAATAGGACTCTCCAAGAGATGAGTAGGACGATGTTAAACGAGCAATCTTTTCCTCAAAAGTTTTGGTGCAATGCCGTGGACACATCGACTTATATTCTCAACCGAATTCTTATTCGACCTTTCCTAGGAAAGACCCCCTATGAGATTCTTAAAGGTAAGAAACCCTCATTAGAATACTTTAGGGTGTTTGGAAGCAAGTGCTTTATCCTCAACACCAAAGACTACCTTACCAAGTTTGACCCAAAGTCTTATGAAGGTATCCTTTTAGGTTATTCCCAAACTAGTAAAGCCTACATAGTCCTAAATAGAACCACGGGGGTTATTGAAGAATCACTCAACGTAACCTTTGATGAAACCCCTCCTTCACCCAAGACACCACCATTGGTTGATGATGACTTGGATGAACTAGAAGTAGTTAAAGCCAAAGAGGTTAGAAAAATAGGAGTTGAAGACCTTAGTGTTAAAAAGGAAGTAAACATTAAGGAGTCTAGGGATCATACTCTCAATAATGTCATTGGTGACTTAAATCAAAGGACCCTAAGATCTCAAGTCCAAAACCAAAGCAACTTCTTTTGTTTTGTCTCCATGATTGAACCAAAGAATGTTAAAGAAGCTTTGACGGATGAGAGTTGGGTCATTGCGATGCAAGAAGAATTGAATCAATTCGTTGCCAATGATGTTTGGGAACTTGTTCCTCCACCTAGAAGTTCTACCATTATAGGAACCAAATGGGTATTTAGGAATAAGCTAGATGAGAATGGTGTTGTGTCTCGTAACAAGGCTAGACTTGTAGCTCAAGGCTATAATCAACAAGAAGGGAATGATTATGACGAGACATATGCACCGGTAGCTAGATTAGAATCAATAAGAATCCTTTTAGCCTACGCTTGTGCCTTAGATTTTAAGCTTCAACAAATGGATGTAAAGAGTGCATTTCTTAACGGTTTGATCAATGAGGAGGTATATGTGGCTCAACCTCCCGGCTTCATTGATTTTGAGAAACCGGACCATGTTTACAAGCTTAAGAAAGCACTTTATGGACTCAAACAAGCACCCAAAGCTTGGTATAATAGACTTAAAGCGTTTCTTGTTAAACATGAGTATACCATGGGAATGGTAGACAATACGCTCTTTACAAAGAAGAAAGGTCCTCACCTCATAATCGTACAAATATATGTTGATAACATTATATTTGGCTCAACTTGTCAAGAATTGTGTGATGACTTTGCCAAAATCATGCATGATGAGTTTGAAATGAGTATGATGGGAGAACTTAACTTCTTTTTAGGACTCCAAATTAAACAAATGGAAGATGGTATTTTCTTTAGTCAATCTAAGTACGCTAAAGAAATGCTAAAGAAATTTGGATTAGAAGAATCTAGACCAATGAAGACCCCTATGGCCTCGGATACTAAACTCACCGTAGACGATGATTGTGAGTCGGTAGACAACACCAAATATAGAGGTATGATTGGTAGTTTGTTGTACCTAACGGCAAGTCGACCGGATATCATGTTTAGTGTTTGC
The DNA here is from genome assembly GCA_025667525.1 of Glebionis coronaria. NCBI lineage: Eukaryota > Viridiplantae > Streptophyta > Magnoliopsida > Asterales > Asteraceae > Glebionis > Glebionis coronaria. The sequence goes on along the minus strand of CM046876.1, from coordinate 491,638,159 downwards.
CTTTGTGCTCGCTTCCAAGAGGCTCCCAAACCTCTCACCTTGAAGCGGTTAAGCGTATCTTCCGATACATTAAAGGCACTATACATTTAGGATTATGGTATCCTAAAGGGACCGGCGTAGAAACCATTTTCTACGCGGACTCGGATCATGCGGGAGACTATGTGGACCGGAAAAGCACTAGTGGAGTTTATACCTTCATGGCTTGTTGTTTAACTTCTTGGTTCTCCAAGAAACAAACCGCTCTTGTGATATCCACCACGGAAGCCGAGTATGTGAGTGCCGGAAAAGTATGCCAACAAGCTCTATGGATGAAGCAAGCGCTTGTTGATTACGGGATTTCTCTTGATGATGTTCCCATCATGTGCGATAATAAAGGCGCTATAGACCTAAGCAAGAATCCCGTGCAACATTCGCGAACCAAACACATAGAAATTAGACACCATTTCCTTAGGGATAATGTTCAAAAGGGGAACATTATTATTGAAAAGGTGCCCTCCGAGGACAACTTAGCCGATATCTTCACTAAGCCACTTAAGAGGGAACCTTTTAATTACTTGCGTCTAGGTCTAGGATTAATGGAACATCTTCCTTAAATTCTTTTCTTCTTGTGTGTTTTCTTTTACCACTTTAAGTCCTTGAGTCTTTTAAACTCCTTTTGAAAAATCTTCTCCTCTCCTCTTCAAAATTCTCAAAGTCTCTTTCGAAAATGGTTGAGAAATTCGTTTGACATTGTTAATTCAATCTAAAAACGATTTTTCATAGATTCTCGCTATTAATCTAGAGCTTACATAATTCATATGTATGTTTCTCTCAAACATAGCAAGAACAAGATAGAATCATGGAGGATTATTGTGTCATGACTTAAGGTCTTGTCTTACACACCTCCTACATCGATTTTTTTTAATCCATGTATTTTGGTCAAATCTTTATTTGGTAAATTTGCATATGTTTTCTTTGTCTATCTTTGCTTTTAAGCATATCCCTATGATAAGTTAGACTGGAAAAATAAGATTTGCTGAAAAATCTTCCTCCAAACACCAAACCCTGCTTCTACAGGCGGTTCCATATGTGAGCCGCGATACCTTATTGATAAGGTACCGCCACCCTAGATAAGGAACCGCCTACAGTGGCCTTCCTTTTTCGGGTTTTTGTCTGAAACTCCAGATTTGCTCCAACATTTTTGAGAATCTTTGTTTCAAACCCTTTGACCACCCCAAAAATACCCTAAGCCTTCCCTATTTAAACCATAAACATTTTGCATTACTTCACATCCAAAATGTCTTATTCTCCCAATGAAAGCCTTGAATCTCCTCCATTTTCTCCAATTGCTTTCAATCCAAACCCACCCAAGAACACTCTTAATCACATGTCTCCTACCAAGAATGTTGATTGTGGAACATCTTTTCTTCCACCACCACCCTTTAGTGTTCTTCCTCCTTCTCATGATAATGTCATGCACCATGGAACATATTGTCATTGTTGTCAATATCAACATCTTGCTATGGCACACATCTATGAGGAGTTGAGCTACATCAAGAGTCTCTTAATCAAGCCTCCTCTTTACTTTGATTATGAGATCTCCAACAAGCCACCACCACCACCCTCCGCTATTACCTTGTCTTTCATTTAAGCATTGGTTGCTTATCCATAAGACACCAAATTCAAGCAAATCTTAAAATTCTAGAATAACTAGGATTAGATTTATGCTTTTGGTTTGTTTCCTTTTCCATACTTCTTTGTATGATGTTCTTTTAGTAACCTATCTTGGATCTTTGTCTTTGTGTTTTCATCTCTTTTAATTTTTTTTATGTGACCTATTGCTATATATCGTTGGTTGTTTCTTTTGTTCAACTAACCCTTCTATGTAGCTTGTCACCATATCTCGATTCCTCGGTGCCCCAAGCTAGGGGGAGTAAGCACCAAGGGGGAGTCTTTGCAAAGTCCGTTTCTTCAACACCGGCTTACGCAACCTTTTTGCTTCGACAAAGGGGGAGAAATGAATAAACTCGTCTTCGAAAATCTTGTTTTTGTGTGATTGAGTTTATGTATTGTCGGAATAAAAAAGGGGGAGATTGTTAATGCAATAATGACTAAAAACGTTACTTGTATTTTTCGGTCTCGCTTAGTTTTGATTACGACAATATGTAAAAACAAGCATTTACGAAAACAACGAAAAACGAATTCTTGAGTTCAAGTATTTTTCATTTTACCCATTTTCACTTAAGGTATGGATAAACAAGTACTAACCTTAATCAAGTGATCAAGTGATTTAATCTTTTCTTAAAACTCACTTTTTATTAAGTGTGACAAGTTTTTATTAAACTTTCTTTTTAAGAAAATGTTTTATTAAATTAATTATTTGAAATTTGAAAATGGCATATTCTTATTTGATTAAGAATATCCTTTCAGGATATTTTTTATATCCAGATAAGACCTCCACCACTAAAGGAAAAAAAGGAGCGGAGTCTAGTCCGGCGGTACCTTAGCGCCTAGGCGGTACCTTATCGATAAGGTACCGCGGGCTAAGATAAGGTACCGTGGGCAGATATAGCCGTTGGCTCCTATGTCCTATAAATAGTGGACTATTCTCAGCTTTTCACCTCACCTCTTTTGCACATTTATTTACAGATTCAAACCCCTTCTTTAATCACTCAAATCTTTGATCATTTGTTTGATTATTACTTGTTTAAGAAATGAATCTTGTTCTTCCATCCCTTCCTCTCTAAGTGCAAAGAGAAGAACACTATCCTAGTGAAGTGTTGAGTCCACCACCAAAGATCCATTGAAGATCTAATTTTATACACTTGTAGTTGTGTCATAGTTGTGAAGATCCAAGTAGTTGTGTCTATTTGGAAGTTGTGTATGTACTAAGTATAGTTGTGTAGATTGGTCCTAGCTACGATTAGGGCTCGACTTTTAGCTTAGAGTCGGAAATTGGTTAAGCGACGTGTACGGTTTTCTCCACCATAAGGAGCTTGTTGTGTAGTGAACTCTCGAGTAAGAAGTACTCGAGGTGTGGAGTATGAACGAGGAGTGAGCTTCGTTGCCGAACCACTATAAATCCTTGGTGTTCGGTTTGATCTTTCTTTACCCTTAACTCTTTACATTCTTTATTCTTTATGCATATACATGTGTTAGTATTTGATTAGCTACACTATCATTCTTTATTCTTTGTGGATATATTTTTGTTAGTATTAGTTTAGTTACACTATCATTGTTCATATTATGCATAAGAAGATTTCACATATTTCCTCAAGCCTAAGTTTTTGAAAAATGATTTTTGAGACCACATTTTAACAAGTAAATATAAGAAACTATTCAACCCCCTTCTAGTTTCTACACAACATATTACAGTTAAAAAACATAATATTTTATTAAATTACAATTAAATCAAATTTGTTATGAAATGTAGAGAATGAGAGATTGAGGAGGAAGAAGATGATTCTTATTGAGTAGTATTACAAATGAGTACAATGTGTCCTTATTTATAAGGTACATGGAATGTAACATCATAGCCAATTAACTACTAAATTCATAGCTAGTCAATACTCATTTAAGGTGAATATACATATATTATAAATATATTTATAACACTCCTCCTTGGATATTCGCCATTGATTATACGCTATAATGTGCCTCATTAAAAACCTTATCAAGAAAAAAAACCCAGTGGGATAAAAACTTGAGAAGGGAAAAAGAGTGCAGTGTACATAATGCTCCTCCTCAAATTAACGTATATCTTTTAAGCGTCAATGATCGATTTGTTGCTCAGAAACTTTTGTCAATGTAATGAAGTCCACTGAATTATTGATGCTTCATGTTATGTCCTACAAAGATGACAATATATGTGTAGCTTCCAATCTAATGCGAAATGCATTGGTTAGAAAATAAACATTGGTTAGAAAATAAACATTGTTAATACATATATTAAAATAGAAATATACAATCTCATGACGCATATTGATTGCAAAATTGATACCAAAACTTTATTTGCACTTCTGATACTTGAGGACCAAAAATATTCTTTGAAACATGTGAAAAAAATAAGAAGATATGCATCCAAATGAATTTCAATCCATATAAGAGTTCGATCTGCTTGATCAAATAAGTTATTTATAACTTTTTATCAAATGCTTCCATAAGTTGAAATTGCTAGACATGCTTGAGGCATTATGGATCCTTCATGAAATATTAGAGCTCTAATAAAACGTATATAAGACAAACTAAATACTTTTTAGATTGACTTTCTCATATAATATTAATAATATATTTACATCCACCTTTAGACAGTCGACTCTTAATAAGCAGTTTCATGCTTTTGTGAATTTATTTATTCCACAATTCATGTCTTAAAGCATGTAACTTTAGAGCTCTTAATTCGGTTGCGCACACAACCCGTGTATATCCAATAGCTTTTACACATTCATGTGTATGGACTTCTTGTCCTAATAATTCTCTTATTCTCAAGTAGCTGCATCTTTTCATGATGGTCAATCATTTTGTTGAGCTCACTTTTGAATAATAATTAAGTCATGATCCTCATCATGCATAATAATAAGCACTATATTGTATGTAAAAAAATTATCGACGTCATGTTGTTTCAATTTCATATGAATCTAGACATGATAATATTTATTGAGATCTCATTGGTTAATTTAATGTTCTTTTAAGAACCTTTATGTCTAGTGTCTCTTTGTGAGACTATCATGGGGCCTTTTATACCTCGGAGAACCATCTTTTTTTTATGCTCCGTAGTTTACATCGAGGATTTTATTTGAAATCGATTAGTCTACATTGCTTAAGGCATGTCATAATTAAGTAGTGTCCTTGAGGGACAAAGTAGGAGCATGAGTAGCTGAAACTTTGTTATTGGCCAATATATATGTATGGCTATTAGATTATCATTGAATAATAAACTCATAAAATTTCTATCTAGGATCAATAAAATATGGTAATTCATTCTGAATTTGTAGCTACTTATCTCCTCCTGAAGGAATTACCCCTTCGTTTATATCTCGTATATTTTCATTTAGGTGGAGTAATGCACAAAAATGTGATAGATTTGGTTTATAACTAAAACCAAATATGAAATGGAGGAATTATAATAATATATTGGCATGATGCTAATTATGATTTTGTGTATATGATAGTATGACCCCATACAATAACAAAATATTTTCTCTCATTATCATTGGATAATGTAGAAGTAATTCATCTCATATTCACAACGAATTACTAACTCTGGAATGTTATGCTCGCATTTTAATATGTCAAGCTATTAATCATGCAAACATGAAGTTGCAATTTTTATTACCATTTAGACGATGCATCGATTTATAGAATTCTAAATGGTTCATACAATGGATATGTATGCAAACGTATATACACTTGTTTTCTTTTCAGAAAATTGAGGGACTGAGTCGCCAATCTAGTTGATAGATGAATAATCAACTTTCTTTGAGAGATAAAACATAAGATTGAAGAATCTAATCAATTTATAGTTTTCACATCATTAATGACTCGTGATGGTATAACGAGTCATGCCAAAAAAATTATAATTATAGGCCATAAACTTATGTTATGGCTACTGATAATATTTCACTAATTTATCTATAATGTATGTCGAGGAAAATGCAATGTAATGCATAATTTATATGAAATTTCATTCCTCGTGATAATTTTATATTTTCTTTTAGGAGCAACAATATGTTAGCATAGATCCTTAGATCTATGAATATAGTGTGTAATATTTTTGACACACTTGTCTTTTTCATACATCACATTGTACTTTGCATAAATCATATTTTTGTCTGCTCCTTTTTATTTTACCACTATTAGTGGTTTGTCATTTTCATATTACTTCGACCATGTCATTTACCATGATAAATGGTTTATGAAAGTAATTATCTTATTATCACATTCACTTAAGGGAATGGATATCTTGATATTTTTTATTATCACATTCTCATGAGAGAATAAAGATCTCTATGTTGATCATTTCATCACATTCACTTGAAGGAATTAAGTCTTTATGTTGATCATTTCATAACATTCACTTGAGGGAATGAAGATTTTTGTTTTGATCATTTCATCACATTCACTTGAGGGAATTAAGATTTCTACATCGATTATTATATTATCACATTTACATGAGAAAATGGATACATTTTAGAACTCATTATATTCTTGCCTATTAACAAGACATGAACATGAGTAAGGGACATGAACAAGATTAAAAAGTCTTTGGGCTATTGCTACTATATGAGCAAGTTATAAAAAATATATTTGACAATGTTCAATAAACATGATTTTGATAAAATCGTACCATCATTTAAAAAATACTACATGATTTGAATATTCAAATACATAATAACCATGTACAATATTAGAAAAAAAACACTACTGAATAAGTAATGAAGCATTTGTTTTTTTTTCAACGACAATTTATTGTAGGATTTATTTACTTAAATGACTCGCATATTGAAGACAAATATAATTCATATCATTTACTCTATAGTTGGCAAATAATTTTGTATAATGATGAAAAAATTATTATCATATGTATAAATTAGAGTAATTTATAAACAAATGATATGACAATACACCAATAAAAAAAATTAAGTTAAATTCTGAAGAAAGATTTCAAGAAGTACGCATCACACAATAATACAATAATACATTATTTTAAACTAATATCTAGGTTTTCTTTCAACCAAAACTGGTATATTTTTGACAAAAAATTGAGACGATGTTACTAATTATTTTGAGGGATCATAATAGATCTTTTAGGTTCTTAAAGATCGTTAATCACAACTTGATGTTATATTGTTGTGATGTTGTTGATGAAATCTTAATTGAACTTAAAGTTCACAATACAATAACAATAACAAAGAGGTTATGTTATCATGATGCTCTCAAGAAAATTGTTATAAAACTTGAGGTTACTTACAAAATATTACAATACCTTAGAACTTGAGGTTCTAATTATTATATTTTTTTTTTCAAAATAAGTCTTGAAGTTTAGATCATTTTGAAAAAATCATATGAGGAAGAATTAAAATAAAAGTAACATGAGGTTATGTATATTAATTGTGTAAAAAAATTGTAAACAAACTAGGAGTTCTACATTTTTTTTAGATTATTTTATTTGTGATTCAGTCGAATCGTATAGAACACGAGGTTCTTTAAAAAAATTCAATCATAACATGAGGTTATGATGTTTCGACTTTAAAAGACTCATAAGAGACTAAGTCCTTTATTAAATATAAATTTTAGTGTTACATTTTATCTTTTTGCAAGAATCATGAATAAAACAATAACTTGAGGTTATTGTATTTTAATTATATTCGTCATAGTATAACTTGAAGTTACATAGTAAATACGTGTAATCACAACATGAGGTTATGATACCTTTTTTTTGTAAGAAATCACTATAGAACTTGAGACTCGTACTTTCTTTTATTACTCCCTCTGTCCCTTTTTAAATGTCCACCTCCACATTGCACAAGTTATAAGAAAAGTGTAAGAAAAAATGATGAAATGACTACTAAGCTCATGTACTTGCATGCAACTTTAAATAAAGTATAACTTCTTAGTGGTTGACATGTGTACTAGCAAAGGGTACTAGTGGAAAGTTACACATATATTTTTACTATTTTAGGTAGTGGAAATTTATTTAGGGACATACAAAAATAGAAAAGGTGGGCACTTATTTAAGGACGGAGAGAGTATATAATATGAGGGTATATTATTTTGATTCTCTTCTTGTAAGTACAATAAAATTATTATTGTTCTTGTAAACTATAATAGAGTTTTATTCAAATAAGAACAATATTAAAAAATCTAGTTTACAAGTTTAGAGTAAATAGAAACATATCATTTAATAAGAATTATACACATTAAAAACATTTGTTCATAAATGATATTAAGATGTATTTCAAATTTTATATAACCACACAAAATATTTAATGATATTTAAACATACCATTTAATATGAAATTAATACTTTGTGAAATAAATCATTAAACAAATAAACATTCAATAATACATTATTCTCTAAACCAAAGTCTACTAGCATAAAATAATGGTCAAGTTTATTAATTGACCACACATGATTGAATCATCTAACCATGTGCAAATTTACTATAACATTTTAATTATAAAATAATGGCCTATTAGCTCAGCTGGTTAGAGCTTCGTACTGATAACGTGTTATGAAATGTAGAGAATGAGAGATTGAGGAGGAAGAAGATGATTCTTATTGAGGAGTATTACAAATGAGTACAATGTGTCCTTATTTATAAGGTATATGGAATGTAACATAATAGCCAATTAACTACTAAATTCATAGCTAGTCAATACTCATTTAAGGTGAATATACATATATTATAAATATATTTATAACAAAATTACAATTTATTTCAAAAATTACTATTATTTCAAAAACATTTGCAAATCAAACAACCTCTTAGTAATCAAATTTTTAAAACGGTGATACTCACTACTTCGTCCCATATGTTTACATTGTTAGTTTAGGTATAATATTTTTTGATAAAAAGTATAAATATTGATACTTTCAAAAACATCGTAAATTATTAAAATAGACACTTTTCAAAAAGTAAAGCGGTGTAATTTTTCCATAACGGAGGACAAGTGTTAAATAAAATTATGGTAATCTTTAAGTAAGAGAGTTATTGAATTTAAAATTTGTTATTAATAGCATTAGCTAACAATAAATTTTCTTGAAGTAACATATGATAAAAGATGGGAAGGCCATCAACCCATAAACGTAGGATGAGCATGACTATAAATGTAAGGTGAGCATGAACCGCGTTAAGAATCATAAAATCGTAAAAAGGAAAACTATACATAAAAATTATACTATGATAAAAACTGGTGAATCTGTTTCTTAAAAAACTCAAAATGCGATATGATTTTATACGGAAAATTAAATAAAAAACCAGACTCACCTCAAGAACATTAATTATCTAAAATAAAAAAAAGTCAAATTGATTATAAGTGCGATTATAAAGCTTTTAATGCATATTATAGTTAACAATTTTAAAAGTAATAAGTGATTTATTTTTCACATTATTTATGTGCATTATATAACAAAAATAACATTATAAATAAAAACCATAAAAACTTACATTAATTATGTAATTTATTAGCAGGGTACCCGCACAATGTAGCGGCGGATATCCTGTAATCATATTTTTGGCGATCGCTATTCTTCAATTATATGTTTCTTTTAGATAACGATTTTACACATGACACAAATTTTAGTAAATAAGTATATCGCGAGCCATTAAATATTAATTTTTTAAAACTTTAATCATTTTTTAACATGTTTTTATTAAATTAATAATAAAGATAATCATAATGACGTCATTTAATTCAAGTTTTGTAACCGACGTGTTATATTAGCTTGTACAATGTGCATATATATTTGTGTTACTTAAATATAAATTTCTAGTATAGATTGCTTGGATAATATGCATATGAATATGTACTACTTAAATAATTAATATGAGAAAAATACTAATCTCTTTTATATATAATATAGATAAATGATAGTATCGTGCAATTAAAACCCGTCAAACATAAAAAATCTCATATGATGAGTTAATAACTAGTGTTAACCCCAATACCAATTTGGGCAAGACCTTCTCAAAATTTGCATTTGCACCCTTTTTAGTTTTCGGGTTTTTCAATTTATTTTATTTATTTTTATAGTTTGTTATATGTTATAAAATTAAGATATTAAAAATACAAAACGAGAATTATAAAGTTTGATAGATCAAATTATTAAACTGATAAAAATTGCAAAATAAAAAGTGATGTTAAATTGTAAACTGAAAGACAAACAAAAATAAACGATACATTTTTGTAGCTTTTATGTGAGTTAAAGGGTGTTTCTTTTTGAGTCATTTAATTAGTGGGCTTAATCTTCTATGTTTTTTACTGAGTGGAGCTATTAAAATTAATATATTTTCACTAAAAAAAACTAATTAAATGACTTAAATTGAGCCTTTTAATTTTGTATTTACAGTGCGCTATGTTTAACTAGTGGGCCGTGGAGTATAATAGGGAATTAAATAAATGGTAATACTTATAACATAATCAGGTGGTTACGGCGAGGTTCATGTTACGTTGTCCAGCATCACATGGTGTGAATTTGTAGACAGATCGAGTGATTATTCTTAGAAGGAACACAAGCCTTTTTAACTAATTCAGCCACTTGTCTATCATTTTTCTTTATTTATATATATCTTTCTTGTTCTTCTTTTTTAAAATGAAAAAGTTATATCTTGACTAAGATCCAAGCAAAGTGCAACATATAAGTCGCGATTGATTCAAGTTCAAAATACGCCAGTTAATGGGCTTCGCCGTGTGTGTTCTATGGGTGGTTTTTGAAGGTTCACATTATCTAGATGTGTGTTTTTTTCTCAATAAGCACCATGTCGACAGGAAATGTTATGTTGAAACAAACATCTGAGTTCATAACACGAGTTAAATGAAAAGCAAAGAAAAATACAAATAATCGAGTCGGTGCAGTTTCTAAGTAACATGGGATGAGTCAAATTCAGAGTGGTCTAATCTCCGTGTGGGTCCAAATTCTCATTCCGTACTTATCATCATTCTTAAGGCGCTAATAATCTAATACTCTCATCTATCTTATAATAATAGTCTACTGACAAAAAAAAATATACATTTAATAAAAATTAATTTTTCAGTTTTTCTTTTTACTTTTTATATAATAATAATTTTACCTTTAATCAATTAATTTACAACTTCTTTATTATATGTAATAATACCATCAAGTGAGGGTAATATTTTAACTTTAATCCACATTTCTTATCTATTTTTAAAATGAGACTATTAATAAGCGACGTCTAAAAATAGTAACCTGAACTGTTAATATAAGATGGAACAAGTATTATACATTACGAAAAAAAAATACCGAATACAATATAGGTTTTTTTTTTTTTTTTTTCTTTTTTAAACAAATATAGGCTTCTTTCAGTAACTAATATTGCACATGCTAAGCATTTATTGTTAATGTAGACTCATAGCCGCTGCGTTCGGCAAAATTAGCTTAAAGTTACAAACTGTTAATCGTAAGTTATAAACGGTTGAATGTAAGCTGTAAATTATTTATTAAAAAGCTAGTAACATAAGTTATAAAATATATATATTTTAATAAAAGTGTTTGATATATTAACTATTAACTGTAAAAATAAGATGTAAAATGATTTAAAAAATATATTTTAATAAATTATAATATATTAGAAGATATATCAGTAATTTACAGGTTTAACAGCTCTTTAATTTAAAAAGTTTTATAAATCAACTTTTTATTTAATAACTACTTGTTTAAAATAAAAAGTTAATAATTTTAAAAAATTGTTGTATCAAACAAAATTATTAGATAAATCAGCTCATCGAGTTATTTGTGGAACCGATTCGATCACCAATTTAATTACCGAGTCAATCCAGTTTGATCCTCTACATTTACATTTTTTTTTAAACTTTAAGATCCGGTCCTCTAACATTTGACCATGGCAGAAATTTGATTAGATCAATAGCAGAAGAAAAACAAATATTATAATATAATTATTACAACATTCACCAATAATGATTATGGGATAAGTTACTTTATATGATCGAAATATGAATGAATAGGGTTAAACGGATGGTTGGATGACAACATGGTTGAGTTGTGAATGTGATAGGAATAATAATAATAAGTGGAGCACTTTAAAATTGAAGGGAAGCATGGTGAAGACAAATATCAAAGGGTCCATTTCCATGACCAATAATTCCCAACCACCACCTCCTTCCTACCAAAATAAATTGCTACTATCATACTGTATTAGTTTCCATTTTGTAGTAAGATTAACTTATGAGATTTGTCTTTAAACCACATATTTTGTGTGTCATTTAGTTTTTAAGTTTAATTTGTTGCAGAGAAGTATTATTCTTCTACATCTACATTTCAGTTATTTATTCATTTGTAAGAGAGGTTCAATTTTTTGTTGTTGAATTTTATCTCCTTATGTAATCCTTTTTTTAGGGGTTATTTTTGTAACTTCTTAAGGTTTTATTTTGTTTGTTCATTGGGTAGTTTTTCAGGGTCTGTTGCCAATTCTTAAAAGATGCAAGAGTATTAATACTACTCTTTTCTCAATCTAGGGTTATGGTTCAAGTTTCTAGCCGTTACTTCTCTCTCTTTTTTCACAACTTTTTCTGACTAAAAATGTAAACGTTGGATCTTGATCTTGTTTAGTTCTTAGGTTGTATTGATTATTGTATTCTCAGATTGCATCCGTTTTAGGGACAATCTTTTCTTCTATATGTTGATATCACTCGTTTGGGGAATATCTTGTTTTGGATCTTAAGTAAATAAAGCACGTTGGGTGGTTGGTTGAATGCAATATCGTTGTGGTGTTGCTAATTTTTACATGGTATCAGAGCTCCTAATTGGATATCTGGTTTAAACCTTTTTGAAAGAAAATTATTTTTGGGGGTTTTAAGGTTTTTTGTTCTATCTCGTTTAATTATTACTGGATCTTAAATCTTTTTGAAAGAAAATTATTTTTAGTAGGTTTCAAAGGTTTTTTTGGTTTATCTCCTTTTTTTATAAAAGAATCTTTGTTTATAAGGTTTTTTGTTACGGGGTAATCATTAATTTTTGATAATCAAAAGTTTTTTTGAAAACCCTAATTTTTCATATTATGGGGTTTTTGCTCTCCAAGTGTTTTCTGGTGTTTCTAACATTTCAGGTACTCGATTGGAGGCTGGTTTGTTGTTTTTCTTGACTCTTTGCTTAGGATTACCTCTAGACTCGAATCTAGAGTAACTCTTCTGCTCTCTTCCGCTGATTTCTGGATGATGTTGGTTGTGTAACCTCTCACACTCTTCTTTGATTTTTTATCTTTTATTTTTTATACGTTTGTTCTCAGTCTTGTACTTGCTCTTGACCTACCACTATAAGTGGTCTGGAATCCTAAGAACTAAGTAGTACACGTGAGAACTAGAGTTATTGATTGAACACTTAGGCTTTTTATTTTTATTATCTGTTTTCCTTACTTCTTATGTTGATTTATTGGTTTGTCTATGGTTATGGCTCTTGAAGTTACTAATTATAGTGGTGGTAGTAATGCGATTAATGGTCTTGATGCTAGTGACCCTCTTCATTTGCAAACTAATGACAGTAACAATGGGTCTTTGATTAGCTTTAAAGTGTCTAGTTGTGAGAATTACACGGTTTGGGCTAATGCTATGAAAATTGCTCTTCATGCTAGAAATAAAATAAGTTTTGTTGATGGTACTTGTTTGAGGGCCACTTATGAATCTAGTGTACCTCACTAGTCAATGGGATAGATGTAATGCTATTGTGCTATCTTGGCTTTTGAATAGTATATCTGAGGATCTTTATCTTAGTCTTGTATATGCTGATAATGCTGCAGAAGTGTGGAATGAACTAAAAGAGGCTTATGATAAATTAGATGGCTCTATTTTGTTCAATTTGGTGCAAAAGATTAACAATTTTAAACAAAATGGTTTGTCTATCTCTGAGTACTATCACAAACTTAATTCTTTGTGGAGAAAATTTGATATGTTGATTAAATTGACTCCTTGCACTTGTTTAGCTAAATCCGAGTTAGGTAAACATAATCAGTTGGTGAAACTCATTAATAAGTGTGAAAACACTTATCCTTTTACCACATAATTATAATAATAACCAAGCCAAAACGTGTATTTTATGTCGTAAATGTCAGAATTATGCGTGGTTTGTGTTTTTATTGTGTTTTAGGATCAAAATGTGAAAAAGGAAGAAAACACGGTCTTTCACGGACTTTTATCGAAGAAAAAGATAAAAGACGAAGTCAAAAGATCAAGAGTGCAAAAAGAACGGAAGTCCAAGGCCTATTCTGAAGATTTATCGAAGAAAAAGTCTAAAGACAAAAGTTTAATGAAGTCGAAAAACTCAAGTTTAATAAATGAAGAAATTATAAGACGAGTTCAATTTATATCGACAAATCCCGAGACGACGTCGAGAAAGACAAAGAATTAAAATCAAGTCGAGACAAAAAGAAAGAAAGAAGAAGCAACCAACACCCCTTCCTCCCCTTCTCCCTAAAAATATAGACCTTCATTTCATTGTTATTGTTGTTGGCTATTTGACACATAGTTATTCCACCATTTATTTTATGTCATTTAGTTTTTTGTCAATTTAAATTCCTTGTCTTGCACCTTAAATTTGTAAGTTTATATCTTTACTTTTAATTGTTGAATCTTTTCCTTTAATCAAGCTTTTCATTATCCATCTTATTCTACTTTTCTTGTTTTTGATTTTGATCTTGATTCGGATTAAGTATGCATTTTGCTTAATGTTATTGCTTATTTGATTAAAAGTTTATCTTTTTATTCCTATCTAAGCTTTTATACGATTTAAGTTTTAAGCTTGTTATGCTTTTTGGCTTATTTCGTATCTAGCTTATTGTCTTTTAAGTTTTCTTAAAAGTTTAATCTTTAGTTTATTTTATAAAGTGTGCTTATTTTATGTCTTGAAAGTTTTTAAATTTGTGCTTATTTAGTTCGATTTATTATTGTTTTAATTATGTTTTTGGTAATTGCTTATTGTTTAAGTGCTTATTTGGTTCGGCTTATTTGCTTATTGTATTCCATCGTAACTTCCTTAAGGGTTTCTGCTTGTTCCGATCGAGTAAGTGTGATCGCATAAACCCTAGGGTTTCTACTTGCGATCCATTACTGCGATCAAGACTAAGATCAATCACCACGATTTAAGCTACGATGGCTCTGTTGCGATCTGTGGCTACGATCTGGAGTCCGATCGTTCACTACGATCCAAGACTTCGATTGTGGGTACGATCACTTGGTCACGATCGTCCACTGCGATCCACTTGTTGCGATCGTGGTGGAGTGCAATCCAAAACTTCGATCGCTGGCTGCGATCTAGACAAAGATCTAGAGTGCGATCGCTTGACTGCGATCCAGGGTAGGATCCAGGGTACGATCCAGACCACGATCGTTGGTTGCGATCGTGACTGCGATCTGACCTTTGTTTGATTTTATTTCCTGTTTTTTTTATTTTTATTTCAAATTTTACTTTTCCCGCATTTTTACTTAGTGTTGTTTTAAACTTGTTTTATCTTAGTTTAAATTTAAAGTCTTCGTCATTTACTTTTTGTCAAGCTTTTATATTTAATTCGTTTACGTCTTTTATTTAAGTTTTATTTAGTTTATCGCTTTTATTATCTTGTCATTTATTTTTTAAGCTTTTATTTTATTTTAAAATAGATACTCAACGACAACATTTTCTTTCATCCACCAAAGATGACTGAGTCACACGTCAACCAGTAATCAATTCGATTAGACCAATCGAAGAACATTTTCAGTAACTAAAAATCAGTTATTAAAATGGCGCCGCTGCCTGCTCTTTTCGTGAAGATTAACGGTTTTCTATGAGTGATGCGCTGGATTTTGGGTTCCGTTCACTCGTGAACGTTATTTTTCGTGTCAAAAATTTTCAGAAAATCTTAAAAATTAAAAATTTTCAAAAATCCATAAAAATTAAAAAAATTCAAAAATCCAAAAAAATTAAAAAACTTATAAAAAGCATTTCTTTTTCAAAGTTTTGCACCAAAAAGATTTGATTTTTACAAGTAAATATATTTTGTCTATTTCTTTGGTATCTTTTTCTTTTGCAGGTTTATGCGTACTAGATCTTCGTCTTATTCTGAGCCCGAGACTCTTGAAGACTTAGATATGGCTGGTGTGCCTAACAATAATAACCCACCTCACCTCAACATGAATAATAACAACCATCTTCTTCAACCAGACCTTCGTACGATGGAGGAGCTTTGTCAACCAACAATGAATGGACGCGGAGGACCGATTGCGCCGATGCAAATCACGGCTCCAGAATTTTCGTTGAAGCATCACATGATCCAACAAGTTCAAAATACTTGTCCATTTCGCGGATTGCCGGATGATGATGCCAACAAATACCTCGACAAATTCATTACCGTAGCTCAAAGCATGAAGTTGCCTGGGGTTACTATGGATTTTCTTCGCCTTCATCTATTTCCACACACCTTATCCCACCATGCCGAAAAATGGTTTGACCGTCTTCCTAAGAATTTAATTCATACATGGGACGAGATGACTCAACGATTTTTGTCGCGCTACTTTCCACCTTCCATGGTCACGAGCCTTCGGAATCAAATCAGTGGTTTCACACAAGAACCTGATGAATCACTTTTCGATGCTTGGGAACGTTATGATGTTTTGATCGATCGATGTCCTAACCACAATATGCTCCCCGTCACCTTAATTGATACTTTCTACAATGGTTTAACTTTTCGTGATCGTGATACGATTAATGTAGCCGCCGGTATCACATTTATGAAAAGAAGACCCGAGGAGTGTAGAGAGCTTATAGAGAACATGACTACTCATCACAAAAATTGAGATTCATCCGCATCTTCAAGGAATAACCCGAGAGTCAATGTTTCTTCTACTTTATCCAACACCGAGATGACCGAATTCACCCGCATGATGGCCGAAATGAACAAAAATATCCTACTATTAGCTACGAATCAACAACAAGTTAAAGTTGTAGCACTTTCTTGTGAGACTTGCGGCGGTCCTCATTCATACACTGATTGTCCTTCTACTCATGACAATCCGGAAAACGTGTATGCGGCTTATGGTAACTATTCAACGGAAAGCTATCAAGCCCGACCTCAAGGTGATCGTAATTTGCTAAGTTACCGTTCTAACAACTTTCTTTCACCCGGTTTTTCTCCTCAAAACCACAACCCCAACAACTACAATAGAAGCAATCCAAACCCACCTCGAGCTTCTAATCCATATCACCCACCCGCTCAACAAGCACCACCATTCACTCCACCCACAACGTATAATCATGATGTTGAAGCTTTCATGAGGACCCAAGGAGAGGTAGTTAAGAATCTGCAAAGCCAAATCATCAACTTGAAAGGAGATATCACTAAGAAAGGGAATGATATTCGAACTGAGCTTCGACATGATATGCAAACCTCTTTAATCAATCAAACGAATGATTTGAAGAATATGATGGCTAGTTTCTTCCAAACCACTCAACCCTCTACTTCGGGCTCTCTTCCTTCTAATACTGTCACCAACCCAAGAGCGAATGTGAGTGCTATTACTACACGCAGTGGAGCAACTCTTGTAGGACCCTCTACCCCTCCCCAGTTACTCCATCTACACCTCTTCCACCACTATTTATCCCACCTACTTCCACGCCTAGTATTAATTCTCCATTACCGTCTCTACCTATGCATGAAGAAGTACCCAAGAAAAACCCTTCACCAGCCCCACCTTCCACCTTTAAACCTTATATCCCTCCTCCCGTTACTACACCTACACCTCCTAAACCCAATATTCCTTATCCATCTCGATTAGACAAGTGCCAATTGCTCACCAAGGATGACGTTCAAGTGTCAAACTTTTTAAAGAATATTTTGGGAGTGACCATCACCTTTAGCCTTGTTGAAGCTCTAGCCCAAATGCCTAAATTCGTTAAGGTGTTTAAGGAATTGCTTAATAAGAAGGAGAAGATGGTCGAGTTTGTTAATACTCGATTGAATGAGAATTGTTCTGCTGTCCTTCTTAAAGAACTTCCGGAAAAACTTGGAGATCCCGGTCGTTTTGTGTTACCATGTACTTTTAACCAAACCGAAGAATTTACTACCTTAGCCGATCTCGGGGCAAGTATTAATCTGATGCCTTTAAGTGTTTGGAAAGAGTTATCATTACCCGATCTTACACCAACAAAGACGACTCTTGAGTTAGCAAATCAAACTCTCGCTTACCCCGTTGGTATTGCCGAAGATGTGTTCGTTAAAGTTGGTACCTTCACTTTTCCGGTCGACTTTGTTGTTGTTGATTATGAAATGGACCCTCGTATTCCGTTAATACTTGGACGGCCATTCTTGAGAACCGGAAAAGCTTTAGTCGATGTTGCCGAAGGTGAACTCATTCTAAGAGTCGGGAATGATGCACAAGTGTTTAAAATAGGGAAGATCACAAACAAATTCAATGGAAGAGAATCGGCGAATATGATTAATTTGCTTCAAGACGAGCTTGATACAACTACTTGTGAAAGTACAAAGCTTGATGATTTTGTTGTCTACAACAATCCTCTTTTCGATTCTTGCTATGATAATCCACTTTTCCAAGATGATGTGGATGATTCCCTCTCCAATTTGGATCCCCCACAAATTCATGAGTCTCCACCAATTTATGATGACTATGATGATGATTCTAGTTCCGATGTGGATGATTATAATTATTTTTCTTCAAAGTATAAAGACATGCCAACATATGATGATTTTGATGATGTTGATACTCTTTCGAGTGATTCTTCACATGATGACCCTATTCCTACTTTTTATGAAGATCCTCCACCAACAATGCTTGATCCTACTTTGGATGACTACTCATTTGAGGAAGATTTTGCTACTTTTCTCAATACTTACTTCCCCAATGAGAATGATTCTCCTCCTTTGGACTTTGATTATGGTCTTTATCCTCCTTCGGATATGAAGAAACCCGTTTCAAAGAAGAAGAAGCCGAATGACACCGATATCCGTAGTACCTATGTCTTGACACCTCTTTATCCACCTTCTGAGGATGAGATTATGAGATTTATGAGCGGGTCTTCTTCAAGGTCTACTGAGCCTGAGTGTTATTTTCCCCTAAAGGAAAAGGTGTTCGATCCCGGTATCACAATTTTTAAGCCATCTCAGTATCCATCTGATGAAATAAAAGGAAATATTTTTGGAACTTGTGGAGATATGCTTGCACTTCATCATACTTTCTACCACCGTGCTCAATCTTTGCTTAAGGGAACCTTGCCTACTCTTCTTTGGCTTGCCTTGTTCACCTTAAGCTTGTGCTACTTGATGGATGAAAACCATGTATTTGATCCCGGTGGATGTTCTTCAAGGTTATTTCCATGCTAATCAAGGTCGAGTCAGGCTCACGACTCGGTGAACAAAAACAAGCGCTTCTCGGGAAGCAACCCGAGTATCTATCCTTTTTCTTTATTTTTATAATAAGTATGGGGGAGACCCTCGTATGTGTTTGTTGTTTTCTTTCTTATGATGTGCAGGTATTCGAGCTTTCAAATATCCATTCTTGATGACTTTTGATGATCCATGATTCCGTGTTCCCGTGTTCCTGGTTTTATCCTAAACTCTTTTGATTCACTATTTTATATTCTTCAATATTAAATAGGGATCACTTTAGTTGTCCTTTCCTTAGCAAGATTTAAACAATTGCACAATGTCCTAAGTGTAGGGGAGTTTACTCCCACATGCTTAAACATTGAGGACAATGTTTATATCAAGTGTAGGGGGGACTTCTATCGAAGTTAAGTGGGTTTTTCCTTGTATTTGTCCTCATTTTAACCAGAAAATTAATTTTTCGACATTTTTCAAATTTTTTGATCTATTTTGGCCCAGTCGTATTTACCTTTGTTATAGTTATTTTCTTTCATTAGAATAAATTTTAATAAAGTGGTTTTAATTTTTAAACGTTGTGAATCTTTTGACTCCACCCGAGTTTACTTATCCAAGTTTGCTCTAGCTAGTATCCTTAACGTGTTTAAGTCAAGTTTTTCTAGGCTTTTATATAAGGAACTTTAAAACGTGAAAGTCTTAACTCTTACGGGTTAAGAACAAGAACTTTTCGCAAGTTCCTATAATTGATCCTAGAAAGTCGTTTATCAAGGGAACTTTAAAATGCGAATTCTAAACTTGAAAAATTCTAAGAAGTTGCAAGATCCAATAGATGACTTGAAAACCTAAAACTTTGATTTAATAGGCTAAGCATCCACGAGTCTCATTCCTTGAGATTTTAAATTATGGAGAACGAGAGATGATAGAGTCAATTATTAGTTTGGTATTCTTTCATGAATTTATGTGAGTTGATTATAAGCTTTTTCTCTCATCGCTTGTTAATAAATTTAATTGCAATAAGTAAGGTTGTACGATTTGAAAAGTTACTTAGCTTCTAGCACAAGATCGTTTAAAAGTTGCTCGGTATTAATTAGAGTTCATAGCCAAGGCATAACTTACTGAAGCGGGATGCGAAGAGTGGCGAGTCCGAAAAGGCCCTAACAAGGCATGAGGGCTACATTTTGTTGCTAAATATCCAAAGTGATGTGAAGAATCATTTATCAAAAATCAATATGAAGGATCGAGACACGAGACGAAAAGCAAATACTCCCGTAAAGATCATGCAGAAGTCCATCCAAAAAGGCCCTAACAAGGTATGAGGATAAATAGATCCAAGTCCTAAAAGGAGGCGGATCGTTGTATATCAAAATCCCAAATAAAGATTGGAGAAAAATGAAGAAGTCGTGGTCCAAATATGAAGAATCTCTCAAAAAGTTCAAGTGAAGGAATTCATATTATGAAGAGAAGACCATATTTCATGAACGTTTCTCAAGATTTGAAGTATGAAGTCAATGCCAAATATCGGTTCGAGAAAGGTCTCAAATCGTGAAGCGAGTTATGCCAAGATATGAACTTTATGAGGTCCCGAGAAGCAGTTTTAAAAGATTTTGTCCTTTAGCTAACTATTGATTAAATCGTCCTACTTTATTTTCGGTCTAAATAAACTATCGAAATAAGTCAACAATGCATCCTCGTGATCATTCAAGACAACAATAAAATATAAGAGATACACCTAGGAATAAGGGAGTCTAAGTGAATAATTGGGCCACATGAGTTTGTGTTAGTTTGATAACTTATAATAACAATGATCTCGATTTTAAGCTTGGTATGGGGAACGTGAAACTTGAGGGTGATAAGCATTCATGACATTCCAAAACCCTAAGGTAAGTCTTTGATCTTTTTACTTGTTTTTCTTCCTTTGAATATTTTATAATTTTTTATCTCTTTAATGTCTTGTGTTTAATAAAGGCCAAGGTGGATTGATTATGATGGAAAAATGTAAAACGTGCTTTGTAACTAATGCATTGCATGAGGGCATTGCAATGGTCAAGTGTAGGGATTTAATAAGTGTGAAAACACTTATCCTTTTACCACTTAATTATTATAATAACCAAGCCAAAACGTGTATTTTATGTCGTAAATGTCGGAATTATGCGTGGTTTGTGTTTTTATTGTGTTTTAGGATCAAAATGTGAAAAGGGAAGAAAACACGGTCTTTCACGGGTTTTTATCGAAGAAAAAGACAAAAGACGAAGTCAAAAGATCAAGAGTGCAAAAAGAACGGAAGTCCAAGGCCTATTCTGAAGATTTATCGAAGAAAAAGTATAAAGACGGAAGTTTACTGAAGTCGAAAAACTCAAGTCTAATAAATGAAGAAATTATAAGACGAGTTCAATTTATATCGACAAATCACGAGACGACGTCGAGAAAGACAAAGAATTAAAATCGAGTCGAGACAAAAAGAAAGAAAGAAGGAAGCAAGCAACACCCCTTCCTCCCCTTCTCCCTAAAAATATAGACCTTCATTTCATTGTTATTGTTGTTGGCTATTTGACACATAGTTATTCCACCATTTATTTTATGTCATTTAGTTTCTTGTCAATTTCAATTCCTTGTCTTGCACCTTAAATTTGTAAGTTTTAATCTTTACTTTTAATTGTTGAATCTTTTCCTTTAATCAAGCTTTTCATTATCCATATTATTCTACTTTTCTTGTTTTTGATTTTGATCTTGATTCGGATTAAGTATGCATTTTGCTTAATCTTATTGCTTATTTGATTAAAAGTTTATCTTTTTATTCCTATCTAAGCTTTTATACGATTTAAGCTTTAAGCTTGTTATGCTTTTTGGCTTATTTCGTATCTAGCTTATTGTCTTTTAAGTTTTCTTAAAAGTTTAATCTTTTAGTTTATTTTATAAAGTTTGCTTATTTTGTGTCTTGAAAGTTTTTAAATTTGTGCTTATTTAGTTCGATTTATTATTGTTTTAATTAAGTTTTTGGTAATTGCTTATTGTTTAAGTGCTTATTTGGTTCGGCTTATTTGCTTATTGTATTCCATCGTAACTTCCTTAAGGGTTTCTGCTTGTTCCGATCGAGTAAGTGTGATCGCATAAACCCTAGGGTTTCTACTTGTGATCCATTACTGCGATCAAGACTAAGATCACTCACCACGATCTAAGCTACGATCGCTCTGTTGCGATTGTTGTTGCGATCTATGGCTACGATCTGGAGTCCGATCATTTACTACGATCCAAGACTTCGATTGTGGGTACGACCACTTGGTCACGATCGTCCACTGCGATCCACTTGTTGCGATCGTGGTGGAGTGCGATCCAAAACTTCGATCGCTGGCTGCGATCTAGACAAAGATCTAGAGTGCGATCTCTTGACTGCGATCCAGGGTACGATCCAAACCACGATCGTTGGTTGCGATCGTGACTGCGATCTGACCTTTGTTTGATTTTATTTCCTGTTTTTTTATTTTTATTTCAAATTTTACTTTTCCCACATTTTTACTTAGTTTTGTTTTAAACTTGTTTTATCTTAGTTTAAATTTAAAGTCTTCGTCATTTACTTTTTGTCAAGCTTTTATATTTAATTCGTTTACATCTTTTATTTAAGTTTTATTTAGTTTATCGCTTTTATTATCTTGTCATTTACTTTTAAGTTTTTTTTAATTTTAAAATAGATACTCAACGACAACATTTTCTTTCATCCACCAAAGACGGCTGAGTCACACGTTACCAATAATCAATTCGATTAGACCAATCGAAGAACATTTTCAGTAATTAAAAATCAGTTATTACTCATGCAAGTTTTAATGGGCTTAGATAAAATTTATCAACCAATTAGAAGTACTTTGCTTACTTAAACTGATTTTCCTGATGTGAAAGATGCTTTTGTGATTGTTTGTCGTGAGGAGTCTCATAGAGGTTTGGGTACCGTTTCTGTGGTTCCTAAACCACAGGTCAGTTCTTTTGTTGCCAAGACTGTTGAGACTAGAGGTGTTATTCCTTACAGAAATTTCAGTTCTAGCAACAATAACTCTAGTTATGGTAATACTACCAATAACTCTAATTATGGGAATAACACTAATAGAAACAATAGTAGTTCTAGTAGCAATGCCTCTTATAATGGGAATAATTCTTATAACAAGTTTTAGTATGATTCCTTAAAATGTGACAACTGTGGTATGAAAGGTCATACCATAAATAGATGTTTTGAGCTGATTGGTTATCCCAGTGGCTACAAAAGGAACTTTAAAAACAAGAATATCTCTAATAACAAAGGAAACAACAAGAGTTTTACTAGTAACAACGTTGATGTTCAAAATAATAGTGGTTCCATTAACAGTGCTTTTACACCTTTCTCCGATCAAATTGCTGAACTTATGAGTTTAATTGGTGCAAAGAGTTCTTCTGGTAGTTCTGGTGGTCAGTCTAACATGGCAGGTATTAATTATACCTTCTTTAATGCCAATGTGTTTTTAAACAATCATTTTTACAAGTGCTTTAATGCTAATGTCAAAGTTAGGATTCTTGTCTTCACTTTGGTTGGATTATTGATTCTGGTGCAAATCAACACATCACCTCTACAACTAAAAACATGACTGATGTGATTGATATTTCTGATTTAAATATAAATGTTGGACACCCTAATGGTACTGTTTCTAAAATTAGAAATTTTGGCACTTTAAGGTTAACTAGTAATGTTGTGTGTATTTGATGTGTTGGTTATATCAGAATACACTGTTAGTCTTTTGTATGTTGACAAATGATTAAGGACAGTAAGTTACATGTAGGTTTTAATGAATATGATTGTTTCATTCAGGATTTGAAAAAAAAGAACATTCTAGGGACTGGTAGAGAATGTGGTGGTTTGTATTTGTTTGACACTGAGTGTAAGGCTCCTAATTTTAAGAGCAACTATTCTATCATGTGTTGTCATGTGTCTAAGAGTGTTTGACATAATAGACTTGGTTGCCCATCTAACCAAGTTTTAAATGTCTTAAAATGTTCCTTGAAAATTGCCAAACTTGACCATAATGAATCTTGTGATGTTTGCCATTTTTCTAAACAGACCAGGGAGCCTTTCCCTTTGAGTGATCATATTTCCATAGGTCTAGGTGAACTCATTCACTTAGACTTATGAGGTCCATATAAGGTTACTACAAGGGAAGGTTTCAGATATTTCTTTACCATTGTAGATGACTATAGTAGAGCTGTGTGGATATACTTACTCAAAACTAAAGATGAAGTGTATGATTATGTGGTTGAGTTTGTTAATCTTATTCTAAATCAGTTTCCTTAAAAGAATTAAAGTCATAAGGTATGATAATGGAACATAGTTTATTAATCAAAGAATGACTGTATTTTTCTAAAGAAAAGGGTATTATACATCAAACCACCTGTGCCTATACTCCTCAGCAAAATGGGATTGTTGAGAGAAGGCACATACACCTTCTTAATATGGCTAGGAGTTTATTATTTCAGGGAGGTTTACCTCTTTGTTTTTGGTTTGATTGTGTGCTTACTATTGCTTATCTGATTAACACGCTCCCATCTTCTGTTCTTGCTGGCAAATCACCTTTTGTATGCTTTATAATAGAGAACCTTCCCTTTCCCGCCTAAGGTCATTTGGGTGTCTTTGTTTTTCTACAACTTTAAATAATAATGATAAAATGTTTTCTAGGCCTGAAAAATGTGTTTTCGTAGGTTATTCTTCTTCCAAGAAAGCTTATAAGCTATTAAGTTTAAATAATAGAAGTTATATTTTTTCTAGAGATGTTAAGTTTTATGAAACCATTTTTCCTTATAAAATGAAAGTTGTTCATCAACCTCTTCCTATTTTTGATAAAAATAGTTTAAATAATCAAAATTTCTTCAATTTTTGTGAGTCTGACACCCCAAATGTCCTAAGTCCCAATGATGATGGAAAGGGATCACCTGATGAAGTAGGGGAGGTAACTATGGAACATTCAGTTGTTACTGCAGTGGAGCAGCCCTCTGAATGTATTCATACTGATTCATCAATGGGTGAAACTTCCAGTTCTGAGGGTGATTGTAGAATTTTTACCCCTTTAGGAAAAGGAAGGCAAAATAGTGGCAAGCGTTAAGTGTCGGTTTAGGAAAACCAAGCACTAATGACCAAATAAGTTCAAGTTCGTTTCCCAAGGAGGCTTAGTGTGTGTGTGTATTGAAAGGATTAACTTTGTGATTATATTGAGAAAAAGAAAAGAAGAAATGAGATTAGAAGAGAATGACGGTTACGACGACGGATTAAACTAAGACGAAAAGGTCGATTACGTAAAACCGTAAAAATTACCAAAATTAAAATTTTAACCTAAAACTTCCTAAAAATTACTAAAAATCCACAATAATATTCTAAGAGTTTACAAAAAATCCAAACTTGCTAAAACCTTTTAATTAATTAGATAATGACTTTTTAATGCTAATTAAAGCCCTAAAAATCAAAATTATTTATTAAAAAGTCCCAAACAAGATTTAAAAGTTTGTAAACCTCAAAAATAACCTAATTAAGCTAAAAAGTACTTTTTAAAATTTTAAAACCAAATAAAACTATTTTTAAACACTTAAAAACTATTAAAATCAATTAAAACTTAAATTAATTCTAGAAAATAATTGAAAAGCCCTAAAAATATTTGGAAAGTTACAAAATTTCTAATTAAGTGTCTACAATCTAGGAAAAATGTAAAAACTTAAAAAATCAAACTTTTAATTTTTAATAATAAAATAATATTAAAATATTCAAAAAAATTCAAAGTTTATAAAAAAAATCTAAAAAATTACCAAAAATCCAGAATAATGTAACTAAGACAGAAATGCAATCAAAAGTTTCCAAAACCTTTTTAATAATTTAATATTAATTTCTAAAGTTGGTTAAAAACCCTAAAATCATAAAAAATCAAAAATAAGTTAAATTGGAAACTTTATTGGCTGTAAACCTCAAAAATATAATTAAAAACCTAAAAACTATTTTTCCAGATTTTTAAAATACCTTTTCCTATTTTTAATTTACTTTTCAAAATTTAAACTTAAAATAATCCTAGAAAATTAAATAAACACGTGAAAAATAAACTTTTTGAACTAAAAAGTCCTAAACCTTAATAAGAATAAAGGAAAAATGCTAAGTTGTAAAAATCTAAAAGGAATAAGCTGAAATAAGCTTATTTCTAAGCTGTTAAGTTAAATAAGCTACAAACTAACACTAGTTAAATATTAAAAGATCCAAGTGATAACCAGTCAAAGACCCTAGGGCAACTGGTTATCACGTTGGAGTGTGAGAGGAGTGGCGCAGGTTCGAGTCCTGGCCACGTCCTTTTTGTGAATTTTTTTTTATTTTTAAACTTTAAATACTCAAAAACAGTACCTTAAATTACTTTAAAACACAAATATTATAATAAATAAACTAAAATTAAACCAATAGAATCAAAACAATGGGCCAGATTACAATATTACTGATGAACACAAAAGAGTGTTTCTTCACTTGTGAAGATAGAACAAGAGGGCTTGTTCCTGGATTTTGCTGTTGTTTGATGGACAATGGGGGCACCCCTACACTCATTTGAGTGTAGGGAGTCAAATAAACAAAAAACTCAAACAATCACCTCACAAGAATCAAGCAACATAGGCATAAAAAGTTTCTGATATGCATGCATATAGGTCTGAGAGTATTACTGATCTATTTGGCACAAATGTGAATTTCAGACCTTCAAAACTTGCAAATAAGTTCACCAAATAGCCTACAACCAACAGCAAACCCTATATGAACCTATGATCTAACAGATACCAAGATTTGATGAGCAAATTCAAAGAAAACAGGCAGAAAAGTGGATTACTGAATTCATGCTATTTTTCCAAATATTTTATCATGCAACTTGTTTTAAACTCACCCAAACTGAAAACCTATGACTAACATATAACCTATTACAAACTATTGAGTGATTTAGACCAATTTAAAAGCAAATGCAGTAGCTTAAATGGGCTTATCTTGTATTCCCAAACACCCTTTTAAATCTAAAAAACCAAAATTTATCAAAGCAAACCTTCTCAAATCTACTCAAATCTGATTTCAAATACTTCTAACATACATCCTAGGCACAAATGGGCATAATCAAACAGTTAAACAAACACCTAAGCAGCTTCCAAGAAAATCATCCAAATCACACAAATCTCAAACTTGTAAACTAAAAACCAATGAGTTCAAGGTTTATACCTTGTGGGACCCACATCCAGGCCCCACTATGGCAGCAAAGCCATCTCCCATCAGCTTATAGCTGGGCTATTGGCTTATATGAACAAGATAGCTAGTAGAGATGCTAGTGGTGGTCACAAGGACACACACACCCAATATGTCTTCTAAAAAAGAATGGATATTATGAACCTGCTAAGAGAGAAGGAAAAGACCGTGTAAAAGCTAAAGGCTTACCCCTAGCTTATGGATGAAGCTAGAAGTAAACTAGAGCTTAGGTTAGAACTAGGATAAGCTAAATAATGGACCAAACAAAGGCTGTCTAAGATTGGGTACCCACTATACCAGAACAAGCCATGGTATCATGGACATACACAATCTCAAACACCTCTAAACTAACATATTCCATCACCATTTTATCAGATTTTTATGAAAATTTAAGGTTTAAGAAAAACTTGAAAAGAAAACAGAAAACTTGGAAAACTTGATAAACTTGCTGAAAACTTAAAACCAAACTGAACAATGATAATTTAATCAACTAAAATATAAAATGGGACTAGCTTTCTTCACATAACACTTCACCAACTTTCATTCATAAAAGGGATTTACAAGGATGTGAACAAGGAAAGCAAGAACAAACATTATGCTAAGTCTTATACGTCCTTATATAGGGACTTACAAGGTTCTAGAAAGCAGAAAAATACTAAACCCTAATACTTGTTGAATTCCAGGAATACCCTTAAAGATTTTTGAATTTTCGTCCCATGTGATCTTCTCTTGTCTGCTTGTGGTGAAATCAACGTTGCAAAAATGATCCAAGGGGTGTGAATGATGCGTGGATATGAAGCTATGCCTTGGTCGTTGATCCTCTGGCCTGGTTTGTCTTCAAGCTCAATTGTGGGTCAGGGGAGGGTTGGAGAGCCATGTGGGGATGAGGGTGACGTTTTTAGGAGTTGGGTTTAGGTTTAGGTGAAGTTAAATTGCCAATTTGGAAAAATTGGAGTAAAAACCCTTTGTTTTGTAGATTTTAGGATTAGGGTTTATGGGTGTTATGATCATGGGATTAGGGGTGTTTAATCCGTTTTGGGTAATGGTTTTATTTGAAAAAGTGTTTTAGTGGGAAAAAATACTGATTTAATAATCAATATTTAAGGGATTGGGTGGAAATCTGAGGTGGAAGGAGAATGGAGTGTAATTGGTGGATGGTGGTGACGTGGATGACGTGGAGGATGCTGGTTGGGTGGGGAGAGTTGTGTTGTCTGGCAGAAATGGTCCCCCAACTCTCTTCATATCTTCATGTTGTAAAAACAGCCATAAAACTTGAATTCCTTTGTAATTAACTTTCATCAACTTGTCAATTTTGGCACAAGTTTTATACAAACTTTTATCAAGGACCAAAAGTGTAATAAATGCAATCTTCAAGGGCTTTTAGTGACATGTCTTCACACTTCAAGGTTTTGACTTGTTTGTTGACTTCTTGGAGGACCAATATTGGCAGTTTAGTTTTGTTGAGGGACTAAATTTGCCAATTCTTCAAAGTTAAGGGTCCTTTTTGTAATTTTGACAAACTTTAGGGACCAAACTTGTAATTATGAAGATACAAGGGTATAAAGTGTCAATTCTTCCATATTGGAGGACCAATCTTCATAATTCTTCAAATCTTCAAGGGTTTTCTTTGGAAAATTCTTCATTAGGGCTTGGTTCATTGTGCGGCTTCGTTTCCCGTGTTCGTTTTTGATTGATTCTTGTGATCTTTTGTCATTTTATCAATATCCGTACCTAAAATACACAAGCAACAAACACAAGCATATATTTGGTATTTTTCATGATATTTAATACATTTTAAGCCCAATTTGGACGATGAGACTATGTATAAAAGCAGTCTCATCAGAGGGCAACATCCTTCCTCAAAACCAGGTTCCTTTTTTTGATGCCAGTTATAGAACAGAGGATGAGGGTACTGAACCCTCTGTTATGAGGTCTAATAGAACCACCAAATTTCCTGTCAAGCTTAATGAATATGTTCTTGATAATAGAGTTAAATATGGCCAAAATAAGTTTGCTAATCACACTAGGTTATCTGCTAATAATGCTTGTTTTATTTAAAATTTGAATAAAACCTATGAAACTAGTTGCGTTAGTGAATCTGTTAAAGATAAAAAAAACTAGGTTCAGGCCATAAACAATGAAATGGAATCCTTATATCTCAATAGTACTTGGACTCTCACTAATCTGCCTTATCATAGAAAAGCTATAGCTAGTAAATGGGTTTATAAGATCAAATACAAATCTGATGGTGAGATTGAGAGATACAAGGTTAGGCTTGTTGCCAAGGGTTTTGGTCAGAAAGAGGGTATTGACTATGATGAAATTTTCAGCCCAACTGTTAGAATGAATACTGTTAGATGTCTTATTAATTTGGTTGTTCAAATGATTGTAGTTTGTTTCAGTTAGATGTTAACAATGCTTTTATGTTTGGTGAACTTGATGAAGATGTTTATATGTTACCACCTCCAGGTTTTTTTGACAAAAATGAAAAAAGAGTTTGTAAGCTTGTTAAATCTCTTTATGGTTTGAAACAAGCTCATAGGCAGTAGAACAAAAAACTTGTTGAAGTTTTATGTGAAGCTGGTTTTAGTCAAAGTCAAAATAACTACTCTTTATTTGTTAAAAGTAAGGACAATGTTTTTCTTGCCCTGCTTGTATATGTTGATGATACTGTCTTGACTGGTAACAACATGTGTGAGATTTGTAAGGTCAAATCCTTACTGAATGATAGGTTTAAAATTAAAGACCTTGGTGAACTAAAATATTTTCTTTGTATTGAAGTTTAAGTGTTCAAAATGGTTTAAGTATAAATCAAAGGAGGTATTGCATTGAGTTGCTGCATGAATATGGGCTTCTTGCCTGCAAGCCTGTTGCTACTCCTATGCCTGAAAATGGTATCTTAAATCATAAAGAAACTTTTGATGATAAATACCTTAAGAACTTACTGCTTATCAAATGCTTGTAGGGAAACTGATTTACTTGTGTAACACTAGGCATGATATCTCCTACTATGTGCATTGTTTGAGCCAGCATATGCAAGCTCCCTTACAATCTCATCTTGAGGCTGCACTTAGAGTGCTTAAGTACTTGAAATGTGCTCCTGGTGCTGGTCTTGCCTTTACCAAGACCAACACTAACCTTGTTAAAGCTTATGCTGATTCTGATTGGGCTAAGTGCAAGCTCACTAGGAGATCTGTGACTGGCTATTGTGTTTTTGTGTGTGGTAATCTTGTTTCTTGGAAACGTAAGAAGCATAACACCTTTTCTAGATCTTCTGCTGAAGCAGAATACAGATCTATGGCTTCGGTCACTTGTGCAATAATGTGGCTTGTTAAGGTTCTTAAGGATCTGAAGGTTGAAAATGCTATTCAAGTTTCTATTTTCTGTGATAATAGCTCTGTTATACAGATTGCTGCCAATCCTGTTATGCATGAGAAAACCAAACACTTTGATCTTGATGTGCATCTCATTAGAGAAAAGAAAATGCTTCAGATTTGATCAAAACTATTAAGATTGATTCTGAAAATCAAATTACTGACATCTTAACCAAAGGTTTGGGTTCTTATCAACATAACAAATTGCTATACCTGCTACATATGAGTAACCCCTTTTTAGAAAAAGCTTGAGGAGGGGTGTTGAATTTTATCTCCTTATGCAACCTTTTCCTTTCTTGAGGGGTTACTTTTGTAACTTCTCAAGGATTTACTTTGTTTGTTCATTGTGTAGTTCTTTAGGGACTGATGTTGCCAACCCTTCAAAGATGCTGGAGTATTAATACTGCTCTTTTCTCATTTTAGGGTTATGGTTCAAGTTTCCAGCCGTTACTTCTCTCTCACATTTTCACAACTTTCTTTGACTAAAAATGTAAACGTTGGATCTTGATCTTGTTTAGTTCTTAGGTTGTGTTGATTATTGTATTCTCATATTGCATCCGTTTTGGAGACAATCTTTTCTTTTATATGTTGATAGCACCCATTTGGGGACTATCTTTTTTTGGATCTTGAGTAAATAAAGCACGTGGGGTGGTTGGTTGAGTGCAATATCGTCGTGGTGTTTCTAATTTTGACACTTGCACTTACATGAGTCACATAAGTTTGTATCAAGTTATATATCGACATAACACGTATTGTTTGAGTTTAATGATGTACGAATTATTAAACTAGGCTTTTATAAATATTTAGTTAGTTTTTTTAACGGCTGAATTTATACGAACTTTGTAGAAAGCTAACAAAATTACAAACAAATAGCTAGAAGCGAGTTTTTAAGCCACGTAATCCAACTACAACTAATCTTTCTATTTCTATGATTATACCAAGAAAAAAAATCAAAAATAAACTATAGTAAAATATCTCTACGAGGTCTATTTGTATCAAAACTAGCGTTTTTGAATTTCCAAATCACCCAACAAATGATCATCACAATAACTTGAAGCAACATAATCTTAGTTCTCAAAATAGGATCGTCACCCACCCAGGTAATCATGTCAGCCACATTTGAAAAAGAAGATAACTGTAAGCCACATCATTTACCAATACTTTTTCATATTAGTTGAGAAGTGAGACACATAATTTGTTAGAATCATTCATATTCCTGAGAGGTACAAATGGAGCATAATATGGAAGTAGGGACGTTGTTAAAAATATACCTAAAAAAAGATGTTGATTTTTCTTGACACGAAGCGATTTCATAAGGTCAAGGTTGGGCCAATAGAAAAAATATGTTAATTTATACTGCAACGAGCCTGTTGAAAATAGAAGGGGGGGGGGAATAATTTCTCATTAATTTTCAAAAAAATTTCGTTAAACCCACTGTCCGCGGTTCACTATTGTGGTCGCAGTACTTTATCAATAAAGAACCGCCAGTTCTTTAAGGAACCGCCGATAGTGGGATAACTCATTTGATACATGTTAAAGTTAAACAATCCTTTGTATCAAATTCCTTATCAAGTTTGACTAAGTAAGAGATGTGTTTGTTATAGATATAAAGACAATAAACAACGGGTAAGTAAACACACAAACACATCAATTCAAGAGTACATCAAGCAATAGTCTAAACACTAAGCACACACGTACTAAGACTTAGCTTTTCTGCAACTAATATGTTTAGACTAAAAGGATGTACACTTGATCATATTCTAAACATGAAGCACACACGTACTAAGACTTAACTTTTCCGCAACTTGGAAGTTTAAATTACGTGATACACACAACACACAACAACATATAAAAGCATCTAAAAAGGTAAATACATAAATGTAAATGAAATTACCGACACGATGATTTATAGTGGTTCGGTCACGAAGCTCCTCTTCGCCCTACTCCACTCCTCGAGTACCCAACTCGAGAGTTACTTCACTAGTCAACAAAACTCCTTTCAAGGCGGAGAAAACCATACACGTTGCTTACACCATTTCTGATACTAAGCTAGATGTCGAGTCCTAATCTTAGGTAGGACCAATCTACACACATCACATAATTCACCATTTTCTGACACAAGGCTAAATGTCGAGTCCTAATCTTAGGTAGGACCAATCTACACCAATATTCATCAATCTACACACTAATTATGTTTTATGGCCCAACATAACAAACCTTGTGTTTTATGGCCTAAACACATAAACCATATAGATCTAAGTACACAACACTTAGATCTATGACTCTAACACTATATCCACACAACTTGGATCTACACTCCTAATTCCTAATCCAAGGATACCCATCACTTGGATCTTCTACCCTTACAAACACATCCAAGTGAATCGATCACTTGGATCTACTAGATATACATAAAGTCCAAGCATACACACAACTTGGATCTTCATGATTTACATTGTAGTGAAACTAAAAACATAACTTAGATCTATAGAAGAAGAGATCTTCATCATGTAGTGAACCCAACACTTCATAGTGATGAAAGTGTTCTTCTCTTTGCACTTGAGAGGATATAAGGATTGAGGATAGAATCACATCCAACAAGATTAATCAAAACTAACTAATCAAGGGTTTAAAGATGTTTTTAAAGAAACTATGCAAAAAGGGTCGAAAGAAAAGCTGGAAATGATCCACTATTTATAGGGCAAGAGTGCAACGACCATAAATACCAGCGGTTCCTTAATTGTACCCGCGGTTCCTTATCAGTAAAGAACCGCATGTCCATTTAAGGAACCTCAGGCTTGGAACCGTGCATTTTTGTCCTTTAGTAGGGAAATGCCATCTGGTGAAGTTTATACCTCAAGGGTATATTCTTAGACTATTTGAAATATTCTAAATTCAAATTTCCATTTTCTTTTTAATAAAATATTTTCTTAAAAATAAAGTTATTTAAAAAATACTTTCTCACTTTTGTATAAAAGTGAGTTTTAAGAAAATATTAATCCTTGATCACTTAGTTAGGTTAAGAACTTGTTTACGTTTGTCATCAACAAAACACGAAGAGATTATATCGACTAAACATCGTAATGTTTGCACTAACAATCTCCCCTTTTTTGATGATGACAAACAAGTAAACCATAATACATATTAAAATGTATAAGTTACTCGTTTACACTCACTTCTCCCCATTTTTTAAATCAAAAAGTGTTGAAAATATGTTTTACGTATTGGAAAGGATCGGTCACTCCAACAATAGTCCATGTTATTGCTCGTAGTTTAGTTATTTACATTTATTAAACAAAGCCCAAAACCGAGCCCATGAAGTGTATGGGCCGGCGGCCTAATGTAAACCCAAGCCCATCTCATGGGCTTGGGTATATAAACCCTCTCCTTTGATGGAGAGGGTGTGTGGTTTCATAATTTACACATAGTTCTCTTAACTTTCTCTCTCTAAAAGTGTGAAATCCACCATCTCTTTCTCTCTCTAAAAACATAAGCATAGATTTACAAATCTACAAATGGTATCAAGAGCTTGGGATGAAATATAGGTTTGTTTTAGTGTTGTGTATGCTTTCTTAAGCATATCGTAGGATTTTGAGTTTTCTTTGACGAATCTTCAAAAGTTTTCGTGTTTGTCTATGTTCTAAAGTCGAATAGAGTCTTTAATAGTGTCGTAGTGTCTTGGGTATCTTGGCTTTTGGCTAAAACTCAAGTTTTTTGGATCGAAAGTTGCAAAATTTCTTGTTTCTCATCATTCTGAAATTCCTGTAAGGTTTCCATCGGAAAGTACAACGTGAGGGTGGTCTGATCGCAATAACCTATTGGTTCCACTTTGCGATCATTGGAGTTAAACACCTTATTCCGACGTGACATTCCGATCTGACATTGCGATATGGGATTCTGACGGCTTTAAGGATTCTTGTGACGTCACTCTGTCCATTTTATTTTAGCAACATTCCGATCTGGACATTCCGATCTGAATATTCCGATCTGATCATTCCGATCTGGACATTAAGATAGTGTGACATTCCGATCTGGACATTCCGATAGTGACATTCCGATAGTGACATTCCGATAGTGACATTCCGATAGAGACATTCCGATCTGGACATTAAGATAGTGTGACATTCCGATCTGGACTTTCCGATAGTGACATTCCGATCTGGCATTCCGATCTGACATTCCGACAATCCAAAAATTTTGACTTGGAATTTTTGGTTTATTGAGAACATATTTTAGGGGATTTTAACATTGTTTCTCGATTTTAACTCATAACAACACAACAATACTTAACCTTATTTCATTGATCGATCAACTTTGTAAATCTTCACTTATTGAAATGGAGTACACATCTCTTACGGATAAGTCCATCCTCTCGGGTAGGGATAATCGTCCACCAATGTTGGTGAAGACTATGTATGAGGAATGGGCTTCCCGAATGGAACTTTATATGTTGAACAAGGAGAATGGACATCTAATTTGGGCATCGGTGCTCAATGGACCATTAGATTATGGTACAGTAACGGAAGGTACGACTACTCGTCCTCGCACAACGGGTGAGTTAACTGGAGATATGAAGATTCAAGATAAATGTGATAAGTATGCTACAAACATCATTCTCCAAGCCCTTCCTCCAGATGTCTACAAACTCGTCAGCAAACATAAAGTTGCCAAAGAGTTATGGGATAGAATTCGTGTTCTCATGCAAGGCACCTCGTTAACTAAACAAGAACGAGAGTGTAAGCTTTATGATACTTTTGATAAGTTTGCCTATGTGCCAGGGGAGACTCTCAATGATTACTATCTGAGATTTACCTTATTGTTGAATGAGCTTAATATCTATGGCATGGCAATTCCTACCTTTCAATTGAACACCAAGTATTTGAACACTCTTCCTCCAGAATGGAAAAAATACGTGACGGATGTTAAATTGGCTAAGGACTTGCATAACACCAATGTGGATCAACTTCAAGCTTTTCTTCAACAACACGAATGCCATGTGATCGAGGCTCGGTTGTCTACACCTCAAGTTCATGATCCACTTGCAATGTATGCTTCTCAACAAAACATGGCTTATACTTATCAACAACCATCATACTTGCAGCAGCCACCACCACACATCTATCAGCAACCACAGCAACCATCTTATCAACCACCAATGATGCCACAGCAAGAATATCAACAAAGTGTTCATCAACAATCTTTTCAACAGCAACCACTATATCAGACATCACCATCACAAGCCAACACTTCTCCATTGGGCTATACTCCTCAGCAAGGATATTTTCCAATAGAAGCACAACCAGCACAAGCTTTCTACTCTAATGAACTTCCACCAATCCAAGCACCGGTCTTTACTCCAAATGATACGCCAGCTGATGTTCTAAACCATCTCACAGCCTACTTGTCAAAACTTGTTGCAACTAGAGGATTTCCACCAACAAACAATCAGCTCCGCACTTCATCAAATCCTCGACAACAAGCTACTATTCAAGATGGTCAAGTGACGGTGCAACCTATTCAGGGAAGGCAAAATTTATATGGACCTCCTACAAGGACTGGGAACAATCAAGCTGTGAATTCTCAAGCTAGTGGAAATGGGAGTCTTATTGGTCCTAAGAAGGTTGTGACTTGCTACAATTGCCGAGGACAAGGTCATATGGCTAGGGAATGCACTCAGCCGAAAAGGAGAAGGGATGATGCATGGTTTCGTGAGAAGATGTATTTGGTTGATGCTCAGTCTAAGGGGAAGATTTTGGATTCGGAGGAGTTAGCATTTCTTGCAGACCCAGGGGCAGCAGATACTGAAGTCATTGCAGTCGTTTCCACTTCTAATGCAGCTTATCAAGTAGATGATCTTGACGCATATGATTCGGATTGTGATGACATTCACTCTGCCCAAGCTGCTCTCGTTGCTAATCTCTCTCACTACGGTTCTGATGTCGTTAGTGAGGTACCAACCACATCTAATAATATTGATGATAACCAACATCAAGTTGGGCATGAAAATGACAACCTCGAACAGCATTCGGGAACTAGTAACTCAAATGATGTGGTACCCAATCCTACACATTTGAGTGAACCACAACCAAATGCTACGACGGGTATGCAATCTTATGCTCAACATGATTTGGTCATGGTGCCTAAACATATTATTGATCAAATGCATATGGCTCTCAGACAATCCGTAGATACGAATTCCACCCTAACTGCTGAGCTTACGTTGCATAAAGAAAAGGTCAAAGCTTTTGAAATGGTCCCTCAAGAAGAGAAAATAACATGTTCTGAATTTGACCAGTTTCGTTTTGAAAAGATTGAACACTTGAAAGAAATAGAATCATTAAAAGCTAATCTTTCCAATGAATTAAAAGCAAAAGAGTCGGTTGTCAATGATTTTCAGAAACTTAAAATGGATTTAGACACTCTTGAGTCTAAAAAGGTTGAATCGGAAATTAATGCTACCAAACTTCTTAAATTTAAAGAACAACAGCTTTTAAAACAATACGCTTCCACAGAAAAGGTTCATCTTTTAACTAAATCATTTAAAGAACTCGAACTTAAACGTCCTCAAGATTTACCACCTAATCCAAGTTATGCAAAACAAGCTCAGGAATATATTCCCGGTCTTTATGATATGACCATAATTGGCAAATCGAAAGAAGCACCTTTTGTTCGTAGTACTGAGGAGACACAATCACTTGCGGATGAAACTCATTCTAAAATGATTTCAAAATTCCATACAATTGATTATGATCAACATAACAAAGATCAATTTTCGAAAAAGACACGCATTCGCTTACAAAAGGAATTAGCAGAACTGACAGTTCTTGTGCCCCAAAGTTTGTCAAATAAAAACCTTCCTAGTACGTCTCCTACACTTGTCAAAACGGATTTAACAAAGTTAATTCCACCGGTAAGCAAGGCGTCCGTTAACTTAAATGCGGTTCACCAACACTTAGCCGATTTTGACAAGGTCATTTTGGAACGTACGACGGCTTCGGCCATAACGGAAGGTGAATGGAACTTTGAGCTCACTAGAGCTGCGTTCCGAAATGAAATTGTTCCGTTTGTAGACAATGTTAAGGCTTGTCTTAGTAATCTTGATCAAGATTTTCTTTTGGAAATAGAAGAAGTTAGACGTGTTTTTAATGAAATGAATGATGCTTATGAAAACAGTTTACTTGAAATAGAACGAGTTTCACGTCATAATGATATGCTTCTGAATCAAGTGATGTCTCATGATATAGTTTCTGTTTGTGTGAATACAAGTGTTGATAATGATTCTATTGTGCATAATGTTGAATCTGTGGATAATGTGGTAGATAATACTTGTCACGAATCTGACGCTGAATTTTTAAAGCTTCAAGATTCATATTCTTCGCTTTCAAAACGTTTTGATGAGATTCAAACACATTGTATTTCGCTTGAATGCAAGCAACAATTTATTCAAGAAATCTTTGAAACGTCATTCGAAGGTGTTAATATCGATGATGCAAACTTTGAAAAGAATTTTCGATTGAATTTACAATCAAAACAGCGTCAACCAAGTGACAAGGTTGCTCAATCTTTGCCGATAGACATAGAGAAATCTAAGGTGCTTAACTGTGTGGACGTACTTGAGGCCGCTGAGAATTTTAAACTTGATCTAGATAATCGAGTTTCCAAGATTTTGTCCAAAGTTGATAACTTAAAACAGAAAAATACACGACTCTTCGATTCAGTAAAGCCCGCATGTGCTAATACCACTGCACAGAATCAATCATTGATTGAACAATTGAATCAAAAGTCGGTGGAAATATCTGATTTGAGGGAACAAATTTGTGATAAAAATCTGGTCTTGGCTGAGTTAAAGGAAACACTTCGTACTCTAAAAGGTAAGAATGTTGTGGATAACGCAGCCACTATCTCAGCATCGTCCTCTAGTGCAATCAAAAGGAACCTTATAGCCGTCACACCACTTAACAAGGGCCCTAGGACTAAACCATCTCAAACTTTGGTCACTAAAGATAAGGCAGAATCAAAACCAGCTTCTAATATTCCCGTGTTTCCTTCTACAGGAGTAAGCACCACTACTAAGGCTCAAAGATCTAAGCTTAAAAGAAACAAGAAGAATGATAGGATCTTGCCCCCATCTAGTAGTCAAGTGAAGAAGAAAGTAGAAGCCTATCCTAGGAATGTTATTTCTGTTTTGAATAAAAAGAATCATGTAGCTAAACCTAAAGGCTCTGCGGTTGTGCAGCGTTCTAAGCCTACTTTGAATTCTAATTTAAAATGTTGGAATTGCAATGAATGTATGTTTTCTAGTCGTCATGATTCTTGCCTTATTGACCATGTGAATGAGATGTATGCCCGGAAAAATGGATTAGAATGGAAACCGACTGGGAAAGTGTTAACCCAAGTTGGTTGGATGTGGCGCCCCACTGGTAGAACTTTCACTATAGTAGGAAATACGTGCCCTTTAACTAGGATCACTCCCACTACAACGAAGAAAGCGTACCCTTTAACTAGGAGTACCAAGGCTACCACAACACAAGCGTGTCCTTTAACTAGGAACACCGACACTACTGTAGGAACTAAGTGCCCTTTAACTAGGTCTACTCCCATTGTAGTGCCCGCGGATAATCCAAAACCTAAGAAAGTTGGAACATTAAAACCTGTTAGTGCTAAAACTCACATTAGAAAACGCAGGAAATCTAAGGGTCTCAAAAATGTTAGCAATTCTGATAATTCTATATCTGTATCTGCTAACACTCCGGAACCAATAGTTTCCAATGCATTGTCTACTGTTGTTATTGAAAACAGGTGGTCCAAATTGTTATCTGGTATTTGGACTCTGGTTGCTCCAAGCATATGACCGGAGATCGCTCTCAGCTCAGAAATTTCGTCAGCAAGTTTCTTGGTACGGTTCGATTTGGTAATGATCATATTGCAAAGATAATGGGCTATGGTGAATATCATATTGGGAATGTTATTATTTCAAGAGTGTATTATGTGGAGGGTCTCGGTCACAACTTGTTTTCTGTGGGACAATTTTGTGATGCAAACCTAGAAGTTGCTTTTCGAGAGCATACCTGCTTCATTCGTAATTTGGAAGGGGTTGATTTATTGAAAGGTACTCGAGGGAATAATTTTTATACTTTGTCTCTACAAGACATGATGGCCGCTTCTCCCGTATGTCTTCTCTCCAAAGCATCGAAGACTAAGTCATGGTTATGGCATCGACGGTTATCTCATCTTAACTTTGACGCTATTAATCATTTGGCGAAAAACGAACTTGTTCGTGGTCTTCCTAAACTTTCATTTCACAAGGATCATTTGTGTTCCGCGTGTACAATGAGGAAAAGCACTAAGAAATCTTACAAACCCAAGACGGAAGACACCAACCAAGAGAAATTTTATCTATTGCATATGGATCTTTGTGGGCCAATGCGTGTTGAAAGTCTTAGTGGCAAAAAGTACATCCTCGTTATTATCGATGATTACTCTCGGTTTACATGGGTGAAATTTCTGAAAGAAAAAAATGAGGCACCTAAATTCATCATCGGATTTCTCAAGATGATTCAAGTGCGTCTCAACACTACTGTCCGACGCATTCGTACAGATAATGGAACCGAATTTGTGAATCAAATCTTGCGTGATTATTATGAAGAAGTTGGCATATCTCATGAAACATCCGTTGCAGGCACTCCACAACAAAACGGTGTCGTTGAAAGGCGAAATCGCACACTTATGGAAGCTGCTCGAACGATGTTAATTTACGCAAAGGCTCCATTGTTTTTATGGGCAGAAGCAGTATCTACAGCAGTGTACACCCAAAAACGGTCACTAATTCGTAAACGCCATGGTAAAACACCTTATGAGCTTCTCCATGGAAAAGTACCAGATTTATCATATCTTCATGTATTTGGTTCTCTTTTCTATCCAAATAATGATGGTGACAATTTGGGAAAACTTCAACCAAAGGCTGATATTGGTATTTTCATTGGTTACACACCCG
Source organism: Glebionis coronaria (assembly GCA_025667525.1). Taxonomy (NCBI): domain Eukaryota; kingdom Viridiplantae; phylum Streptophyta; class Magnoliopsida; order Asterales; family Asteraceae; genus Glebionis; species Glebionis coronaria. The sequence continues at coordinate 491,597,494 of CM046876.1, read as the reverse complement.
CAAAGAAGGCATACCGAATCTACAACCATAACTCTCGCAAGATCCTTGAAATTATGAATGTTGATTTTGATGAGCTGACAGCAATGGCTTCTGAGCAAAGCAGCTCTGAACCCGCACTTCATGAAATGGGACCCAGTAACATTAGCTCTGGTCTTGTCTCAAACGACCCTACTTCATCATCATTTACATCACCTTCTAGGACTGAATGGGATACGTTGTTTCAACCGTTCTTTGATGAATTCTTTACTCCTCCAAGTATTGTTGCTCCAGAACCTGAGGTAATAGCTCCGGTAACCGAAGTTGTCGCTCCAGCAACCGTTGCACAATCAGATACATCTGCACCTACAATTGGTCAAGATATACCTTCAACAAGTAATTCTTAACCAACACATGTTTCAACTACCCATGTCATGCCTAGTGATGATGAAGAGGATGATGATGATCACGATTTGGAATTCGCTCAAATGCGTGAACTTCCATTCTTTGGTGTACCTATTCCCGACCCTAATCAAGCCGGGTCGTCCACCTCAGAGGAAGCTCCTTCTACTGTTTACTCCAATCCACAGATTCGTGAACATGACAGCAAGTAGACAAAGGATCATCCTATAGATTCTATATTGGTGACCCTAATCGTCCGGTATCCACACGAAGTCAGTTACAAGAAAGTGCAATGTTTTGTCACTTTGATGCTTTTCTCACTGAAGTTGAACCTAAGACATGGCAACAAGCTTTTACTCAATCATGTTGGATAGAAGCAATGCAAGAAGAACTTAATGAATTTATACGTCTTGAAGTTTGGGAACTTGTCCCATGCCCGGATCAAGTGCAGTTACTCACTTTGAAATGGGTTTACAAGGTGAAACTCGATGAGTTAGGCGGAATATTGAAGAACAAAGCTCGACTAGTAGCTCGTGGATACAAGCAATTATTGGGCATCGAATTTATGGAATCCTTTGCACCTGTTGCCCGTTTGGAAGCTATTAGACTATTCCTCGCTTATGCAGCCCATATGAATATGATCGTCTATCAGATGGATGTGAAGACGGCATTTCTCAATGGTGAAATCAAGGAAGAGGTCTATGTTCAACAGCCGGATGGTTTTGTGAATCCTAATTATCCTAATCATGTGTACAAGCTTAAGAAGGCTCTCTATGGGTTGAAGCAAGCTCCACGCGTCTGGTATGATCTATTGTCACAATTCCTCATTACGCAAGGCTTCCCTAAAGGCAAGGTGGATCCCACGCTGTTCATTCAGAAATGAGGTAAAGATATGATTATGGTACAAATATATGTTGATGATATTATATTTGCAGCCTCGAACCAAACATTATCGGATGAGTTTGGGACACTCATGTCTTCCAAGTTTAAGATGTCAATGATGGGTAAGGTATCATTCTTCTTAGGTCTTCAGATATCTCAGAGTCCCAGAGGCATCTTTATCAATCAATCCAAGTATGCCCTTGAATCGGTAAAGAAATATAAGATGGAATCTTGCGACCCCGTGGATACTCCAATGGTGGAAGAATATAAGCTTGATGCAGATCCACATGGAGTAGCCGTTGATCCGACACTTTATCGTGGAATGATCGGTACTCTTCTGTATATCACAGCCAGTCGGCCTGATCTTCAGTTCGCTATATGTATGTGTGCCAGGTATCAAACTAGGCCTACTGAGTTACACTTAGCTACTGTTAAAAGGATCTTTCGATATCTTAAAGGAACCATTAATCGGGGACTTTAGTATTCGAAGGACTCTTCTATTGCACTAATGGCATATGCAGATGCGGATCACGCGGGTTGTCATGATACAAGGCGTAGCACGAGTGGAACATTACAACTGCTAGGAGATCGATTAATCAGTTGGGCATCGAAAAGGCAGAAAAGCGCTGCAATTTCAAGTACGGAAGCAGAATACATAGCTATGTCCGGTTGCTGTGCTCAAATTCTTTGGATGAGATCGCAATTAACCGACTATGGTCTAGGTTTCAACAAAATTCCGATGTACTGTGACAACAAAAGTGCAATTGCCTTATGCTGCAACAATGTTCAATTCTCCCGGTCGAAGCATATTGACATTCGCTACCACTTCATCAAGGAGCAAGTGGAAAATGGAGTAATCGAGCTTTACTTTGTCCGATCTGAGTATCAATTGGCGGATATTTTCACGAAGGCTTTAGATCGCGCTCGAATTGAATTTTTGGCCGACAAGCTAGGAATGAGAACTTTCTCGCCTGAGACTCTAAAGGAACTAGCAGATGAAGCGAAAGAATAGTGGTGGTAAAACTATTCTCCGTATCCTTGGTGATCATTTGTATATATTGTTAATATCTTTATCCACAAAAGCAAAATACAAAAATATAAAACCATATAAAAACCATAAAAATTGAAAAATCTAGAAAAATCCAAAAAAAATTTTACTTTATTTTTCAAAGGCATGTCTTTTGGTACGATAATATTTACGGCCTTAGAAATGTTGATTAATATCGACACGGCGCCATAAATAGAGTTCGTACAAAAGTTGTAAATATTTCATAAAACATGCCCTTATGGCTTGTAGTTGTTTCAGACTGCAACCCGGTTTTCATATTAAAGCCAAGTATTTCTTATGAAAGCTTTGGCTCACAACGGGAATTAATTTTCTCGGGCAAGGTTTACTTTAAAACCTTGTAAGGGATCAAGTTTACTTTATAACTTGGTCTAACACAAATCTATGTACGCCTCAGTGCATTTATTTGTTAAAACAAGAGAATTCTTGTTTATATGAAGCTATCATCTCTACAACCATAACAATCTACAATTGGTATCTACATACTCGACGATGCGACTACTCAACCCACGACTACAGCTCTTTCAATAGAACACGGGTCAACAATTGAGGGAGAGCAATTGTCAAGCATTCAGAATCTTCGATGCCGAACGTGCCAAGCTCACTAACTGGTGTCAAGACAACAATACCAATCGTACACGTGGTGTCAAGAGATGACTTCAGATGTGACGAGGCGACCAACATATGCTGACAAGAACCATTTGAACTTATCATATGATGTTCTCATCTATCAGGTCCAACCTTGTCAATTCTTTTCTAATATGGTGAATATGTGATCATGTTACAAATCGGTATCATATCTCATACGTTTGATATCATGAAGATAAAATGGACTTGCATTTTTCTTCCCAAAAGCTTTGTTAAAATTTCATTAAATCAATTGATATTAAAAACATCGATTGGGTTAATATCTTTAATATGGGGGAGAAAATGTGATTTAATATGAGATATTATCACAAATGGCTTGACCTAACGTGATGGCTCATCCCGACATATGCGAAATGTTTTCGAATATCGTGGCATATGTTAAGGGGGATCAAAATGGATTTGCATATCAAAATGGATTTTCATGGTGACATATACTTACCCAAAACCCATTTATTTCACGACGATGAAGATTGTGGTGACATAAGGATGGTAGGATAGGTTAAGTCCTATGATTCTTCCAGAACCGGAGGAATCTTCCCAAGGACATTCCATAGCTAGAAATAGTAGTCCTTAGGAAAGTTGGAGAAAAGATTGTGAATGTAGCTGAATGCCGACCAAGTACTTAAGTTAGCACTGGAACAATCACAACAAGGTGCTAGTTATGACGTATTGGTAAGCATTGAAGGGGTTGAAGAATGAAAAAGAATTGTAAAGATAAAGGGTGTAAAGAAAGAAGCCCTCCTTACAACTTTAGGCAGAAACCGGGTCAACACATATGTTATTGAGATCATTTTAATGATTCTCGATATTGAAGACAGACATCATGGATCCAGTGATGTAATGCACAACCCATCCCAGCTAACTCAGATATCTCTCAAAAGGTATTTGTTTTAATCACACGGAGACAACATGTTATCTATTGATTTATTCACTCCGAGTAAATTGGTATTGAAAAGGTGGCACTCCTCTCCAGCCTCCGATCACTAAAATCCAAAGTGCACGATCGAGTCTAGAGCCATTTGAGATCATCAAATATCTCATTAGGACACATTTTCATATTTCCTTGCTTCTTCACACACTGTGAAAAGTAAGAATGATTTTAAGAGTCCTACGCAAAATCTTCATGATCTTGCCTGAACATCCGAGTAATACGAAAGTATTTACAATGAAGATGGAAATCCTTCTTGAGCGAACATCAAAAAGCTCATGGTAGGTGACTTGTACGATTCTTTATGAATCAATCTTGTGATAACTGGAAAGCAACAGCTGTTTAATTCTTAACTGAATTTAAACACGTTCCAGGCCTCTACGCAATATCTTAGTGATCTTGCCAGAACACTCAGAGTGATACCTTAGTGTTCACAGTGATGAGTGGAAATCCTTCTAGTGTTAACCTCAAACAGCACTTGGTAGGTAACTTGCAAGATTCTATACGAATCAAGCTCGTGACAACTGGAAAGCAACGATGGTGCGGTTCTTAATTGAATTTCACTTGTTCCAGGAACATGAATTGACGGCTTCAAATCATGCGGATATTATTATCCAAATGATTCACTCTTTATGTTCGCAGTCAGCTTTGGACGATCGAATAAAGAGAACGAGTTTACCCGCGAAATCCTGTCAGGAAGTTACTTAATTGAAACTATCCATCACGGGTACGATATCTAATATCGTCCAACGATCTTCACCGATCGGAGGTAAAATGCTACCGCTTTAGAATGAAATGTTCAAAGCCATTTCGTTCGTGTCTACTTATGTTGCGGCATTTGAAGACGGTGGCGTTGCGGAATCCAAGAAGAAGTCGTCCCCGCATGCTTCTACTTTATGCACTTAATATCTCATTTAATTCAAGAAAGCCTAAAAGTTAAGTCTTCCGCTGTATCAAACTCTGAAGCTTTCAAGAATTACGAAGGTATAAGTATGTGGGACATGGCGTCACGAAGAGGCGAAGATCACAAGTGATGGATGCACGAGATCAAGGCAAGAGATTAATGCTCAAGATTGATATCAAAGATCACATCAGCATGTTCACCAGAAATGAAAAAGAAAAAGGAAAGACGAAGACTACGAGCTCAAGACAAGCATAGTATGCTAGGTTTATTTTATTATTGTAACTTGGGTAACACCCTTGTTTGGAGTGACCTCCCTTAGGGGGAGATTGTTGGAAATACGCTTTACGTATTGGAAAGGATCGGTCACTCCAACAATAGTCCATGTTATAGTTCGTAGTTTAGTTATTTACATTTATTAAACAAAGCCCAAAACCGAGCCCATGAAGTGTATGGGCCGGCGGCCTAATGTAAACCCAAGCCCATCTCATGGGCTTGGGTATATAAACCCTCTCCTTTGATGGAGAGGGTGTGTGGTTTCATAATTTACACATAGTTCTCTTAACTTTCTCTCTCTAAAAGTGTGAAATCCACCATCTCTTTCTCTCTCTAAAAACATAAGCATAGATTTACAAATCTACAAAAAGGTAGTCAACGTCTTGAAAAAGAGAAGAATCAACGCCGAGAGAGCACACATCCAAAGTGGTAGTCATCGATTGCACGTTATTTGAGCAAGAGAAGAATTAACGTCAAGAGAGCTTGCATCCGAAAGGCTAGTCGTCCCTTGTGGTCGTCGGTTGCGAAGCAAGAATCCAAACCATAGACCCATCATCAAAAGATATTGAGCTTGCGTCATCCTAGTGAAGTCTTCAATCACCATAGGTTAACCAACTCCATGCATAATAATATACTCATCTTCGAGATCCCATAATTCATTACTTGAAAGATGTTCAAATGAATGCAATTTAAGTAAGTGAACGATCACAAATGTAATGTGTTGAACTCTTGAAAATGCTCTCCTTGATATGAGCTCCCCCTTGCTTGAGGCACCAACAAAGTAAGAATGTTGACAAGCTACAAGGAAGGGTTAGATTTCCTACAAAAGAAAGTTAGTAGACAAGAGCATATATATAACAAGAGTCACCAAAATGAAATTAGCTTAAACAAATCGAGTACAAAGAGAGGGACTCAAGATGAAGCTAAAACAATCTTAACTTTTTAGAGGTGTCAAAAGTTTGATAAGTTAAGAAGAATAAGTGGGCTATTAGATAGAAAAGAGAACCCAACTTATTTTGGTGACACCAAAAAAATATATAAAGAGGACTAAGAGAGAAAAGAGATGTCCAATTTATAACAAAAATATTGCCGAGAGGACATACTCTACTTTAATATATTGGCAAGAATACCAAACTAAAGAGAGTATGATAAGGACAATAAAACAATTCCACATAGTCGAAAAGAAAGGAAGAATGATTATGACGAAAAACGAAAACGAGGACGATAAACAAGTCGTTTGTACAAACAATGAAAAGCATTGGAGAAAGAAGTGTGCACGCGATGCTATCAATCCAAAGACAAAGAGAGGATTTTGACAAGATCAATTCACAATTGTTGGAATAAAGGTAGAAAAGAAACATCCATACCAATTGTAATGATAATATGTCAAAGGGGTAAAAGCTTAGAATTTTTAGAATCACCCAAGAAAATTCAAGATTTAACCAAAATCCTCTCAAAAGGTTTAAAACTCAAAATTGTTGGAATCACCCAATCCAATTGTAGATTTTAACCGCAATCAACTCTCAACAATGAGAAAAATGAAAAATCTCAAACTAACAACCTTTTTGACCTTAAAAATAATTCCTTTAGAAAGCTCCAAAAGCTTCAAATCGGGAATCAAGGTATAAAAAAAATAAGAAAGCCAAAAGCGAGGATAAATCGACAATTTTAGAAGACACTATATATAAGATATTACAGGGAAGGATGCTTATGAATGTCGACACAAAAAGATGACTCCTTGATATTGAGAAAGAGATCAAAGAAGCCAAAGAAAGGAAAAACCAAGATGGATGGTGTTTAACATACGATAAACTACATGCTCAAAGTTTCGTAGCTCTTCTCAATCATTGTCAATGTTCAAAGAACAATTACATGACGAGGAAAGAGTGAGGCTCGACTCGACTTAGTTTAGAAAGGATAGAAGAGAGAGAATCGATTAAGAAAGGCATGATTAAAAGAAATTGAGAGAGACTTAACGAAGAAGTTAAGGATAACTTCACAATATAATTCAAGAATACTATACCCTTATAGGTGATAGTGAAATCTTGATAGAAAATAAGAGAAGAAAATCAAAAGAAAAGAAAAGAAAGAATCTTCAAGAAAACTCAACAAAGAGAGAGATAGACAAAAAACGAACAAAAGGGACTCACTGGTCGCGGTTCGTTAAGTAGGTTCACGGTTCATTATCAATAATGAGCCGCTAGGTCATTTGAGGAACCATGGACAGTGGGTGTCCAAAAACGATTATCGACTCAAAATAAAATCACTTGGTCAAACAATTTAACACAAGTTGCTAAATGGCTTGAAAGTCAATGCTTCGGATATGACTTTTAACAATTGCAATTGCAAGTTAAAATTACTTGAATATTTCAAAAGAAATATTTAAGTTGTCAATCTTACTAGGAGAGAAATTAGATTTAAATCTAACCTTCCTTGACAACCGAGTGAGAAAATAAAGAAGAAAAGAAAGATCACAAGAACAACGAGATCCAAGATCCAAAGAAAAATCATGTTTAAAAACATGAAAGGAAATACAAAAAATAAAGATCATACAAAGATGTATGAAACACTAGCCTAAAACTTAAGCATAATTTTAATCTTAGTTACATTATAATTCCAAGATTTGCTTAAATTGGATGTCTTATTAATAAGAAACACACATGCTTAATTAGAAGACAAAGAGGTAGCGAAATTTGGTGGAGAAGGCTTGGTGATAATCTTGTAATTCAACTCATCATAGATATGAGACATGGCAAGATGTTGATATTGACAACAAAGGCAATATGTTCCATGATGCATGACATAATCATGTGATAGAGGAAGAACACAAAAGGGAAGTGGTGAAAATGGGAGTTACCAAAATCAATTTCCTTAGAAGGAGAAGAGATTTGATTTAGTGTGTTCCTTGGTGAATTTGGGTTGAAAGAGATTTTAGAAGATGGTTGAGAATCAAGGCTTTCATTTGGTGAAAAAGACATTTCGCTTTGGTGTGAAAGAGAGAAAGCACAAGATATTTTGGGAGTGATCAAAGGTTTGAAACATAGATTACAAAGGGTGTTGGAACAATTTTGAAGTTTCAGAAAATACATTTTTGACAGCTTCTGCCCGCGGTACAACAATTGTACCCGCGGTTCCGTATATATATGAATCCGTCGGACAATTAAGGATCCGCGCACAGAGAGTGTGTTTAGGAGGATAAGGGAAATTTTCCAATTCATCAAATCCTAATTTTCTAGTTTAACTTATCATAAAGTTATGCTAAAGAGCAATAAAAACTAGAACATACACAAAGGAAAAACACATAGGTTCAATTAGCACGTAGGAAGAAAGCTATGAAAAACCTAATGGCTACAAAAGAAAAAGACTCCTAATGGCATACAAAGTTCATCGACGTAAACTATCATTAGTCATATTTAGAAAGATCCATTTAATCAATTTAGAGAATGAGTATGAGACTATGACTAGAGGTGCTCAATTACGGCTAAGCATGACCCTTTTTACGAGTTATACACCAACTCAACTTCTCACATGAAGTAATTCAACCATTAGGTCAAATTGAAATTCTAGTGCAATAGATTCTCTAGTAGTCATTCTCAAGTTAGACAAAATGTAATTCCTACATTTGCCTAATGAAGTGTAGCAAAGATGTAATTTATATGACGACACAATGCACAACCTAATGAGGGTTAGGAATGCACCATTTCAAATCCTGTCCAAAGAGTCTAGTTAAGGTTATTTACGTTAATAGATCTTGAGGCCAATAACATTGAATTGTATAAACTAAGTTTACACAATTTGTTAGAACACTCTTGATTGGTCTTTCAAAAATGACACATTTACCAAGTGCATTGCAATGTAAATTACTTGAGTATTTAGGATGAAACATCCAAGTTGTTAAACCGACTCCATTGTGTATTATAAGCAATTATTAAACAAATTTGTCTAATAATTTTGAACAAGTAGATTCAATATAGCATCATCAAAACAAGTGTGAGTTATGATCCGATGTAGATTCTTAAGAATCCACATTCATGTCTACACTAAAAAACATGTCAATTAGATTCGATAATGATATCAATCATAATTTGAATAATGAATTGATATATATTCGAAACCTTTCTTGATTCCCACTAACACTCCTTTAAGAGAAAATAGCTAAGATTTTCAAAGAGTGTTTCATGTTTTATAGTGAGACATTAATCTACACTAATAACACAATGATCGAGTAGGACGACCCACATCAATAGATTTGAGAAGCTCACAAAGCTTTCAAACCCAATAGTGTTAATAAACATAACGAGGTATACAAGATGTTTATATAACATTTGTAAACCAAGAGATGTTGGTACTATATGCAATGCACAAGCAAGTAGACAACTAAGTAACACTACTACCAATAGTAATGATCACTTAAGAATGTCCAAAAACAAAAGAAAACACACATAAGCATTCGTTTTTGTTTTGAGTGTCAGATACGACAACGTATACATAGCTTGATTTTATTTGAAAATTGTTTTCGACCCATTTCAAAATTTAATTAAGTTCAACACTTTATAAATATATTAATTTTCAAAGATATATGAACAAGAGATGTCCAACTTAATTTAAAAGAGTAAAATACAAGTTTTACGACAAAACCGAGACTCAATACTTTGGACAAAGTATAGGACTTAGAGAACATCCAAAACTTAAAGTTTGAATAAATGTTTGGAAGTAGTCTCAAAATAAAGAGGACTTAATTACGTTCGAAATGACGGGTGGCACGACTTCTACGGACTTACGGTTGATTTTTTTTTAATGATTTTTCAAAATTTGCAAAAATCTGAGTCGGACTGACCACGGTTCGTTATTGATAACGAACCTCGGGGAACAATTAGAGAACCGCAGACAATGGACAAAAATGGGGTTTTTGACCAAAATCATTTGGTAACTTTTTGGAAGGACTTAGGATTCTAAAAAATCATTTTAGACACACATAACTCATATTTTAGAGTTAATTATGACACAAAAGATTTTTATACTTTAAAACATGAAAAGATTTATTATCAAGCTATTATACAAAGTTTATTTAACACCAAAACTTGCATAAATGAAACAACAAAATACATTTCATAAGTAATCTGTAACACCCCACTTGGATAAGTGGACCGTTACGTGTATTTATGGCGTGTCATCAAAGCATGCAAGGTAATGTATTAAAACATTAACTGACCATACGGAAATACCGGAATCAAACATCGGTAGTCCAACATAAGCTCAAAATATAAAGATTAAGTACTGAAAGAAAAAGGACGAAACAGTGTCCAACAACCAAAGTAAAGTAACGTAATGTGTGCATAAAAATAAAGGAGTCTGGATAGCTCCCATCCAAATGCACGTACTCTCTTAGAAGTCCTAAGATCGTCCCTGTGTACCTGCCGTTTGGAAACATGAAAGGAAACTACGGCTGAGCATAACGCTCAGTGGACAGCTATAGCATGATAAGAATGTACTGAAGGTAATGAAATAGAAGACAACAATGAAGCTATAAGACTGATATGTAACATGTGGTAGAACTCTGCATAAAATCTGAAAAACCTGGTTCATATATACTGATACTGAAATATAACTATTAATTCTGAAAACATGCATTTACTGAGTTTTATTTGCCAGAGCTTATATAGGTCACGTGTTGTAACAACCGTGAATGAATAACTGGAGGGGTGACCTCGTCATGCTGTAGAGGGGTGACCTCTAAATACTGTGCTGGGTGGAGGGATCAGCTCCAATGTGAAGGATGTAGAGCACACACCACATTCACCTTGATAACTTGTAACACATATAAGCCTAGGATGCATCCATACGCCCCACTAAACATAATGATAAAATGGCCAAACTGAACATGAGTGGGACGATGCAGGATATCACTCTCCTGCATGTGAGTCACGACACCGGTGCCTCTAGTGCCGTGGTTACGGTACCTCCGTAACTAGTACATAAACTGGTCGTGCTTGTATATAATGCTCAGGCAATTTATTTTGTTATTAACATGATTTCTGATAAACTTAAACATATACTTAGGGAAAACATTTGGCTGAAGACGGGGAATCCTAATCATGCATAGAAAGGAAGTCCTTACTGAAAGGACGGAAATCCGTACCTCGTGTCCAGTAACCGACCGAGATCAACTGACCGAAAGTCTACTCTGATTTCACGCGAGCTACATGAATAAGGGACGTGAATGAGTAACTGATATTCGCTTATTTAATTTCATGTTCTTATTGGTCTTTCATTTATTTATTTATTTTCTGAAATTCCGTACGTATATTAACTGATAAACCTGACCTTATAATAATTCATTTTAATGTATTATCTTTCTACTATTAGTTACGGTACAACGTATTTCCGACGCTATAATAGTACTATACTACATATCCCGTTAAAAAAAGAAAGTTTCTTAACTCCAAATAACTTAATTCATTTCATAAAATTATACCCCCTTTTTAAATATTAAGGAACTATTTTAAATTAATACATTTAAAATATATTTTAAACATTTATAAAACAATTTAATTAAAAGGTATAATATAAGAATATTTATTTTATTTATTATAATAATGTCCCGAGCCTACCGAGATATCCCATCTCGGTCGCACTAAACAAATCAACATAAAATGATAAAATCTATCTACATAAATCTGTCAACAAGAATTAGTGACAGAATTCTGTGTCACTAAAACTGTCGCTAAAACTGTCCTTATTAAAAACTGGATACACATAACAGTTTTGCGACAGAAAAACTGTCGCTAAAACTGTCGCTAATGTTATTTACTATAATGTTTTCCTGTCCCATTTCTTTCCACTGATTACCCACTTCGTTCCCACTGTTATGTTATGATTTCCCACTGTTTATATAAACCAAACGCACCCTTATGTTTTCTGCAGACCCAAACGCACCCTTATATATATTTTTTTTAAAACAACTCGATGGTTTTGGCAGCCCCCTTTTGGGTCGAACCTGGCCCTAGCCGCCCCTGTGTGGGTCACGGCTGGGCAGGGAAGGGACCACCGAGACATGGTGGTCTCGATTATATATATAAACACCAAACCCCGTTGTTACACAAATCAAACAGCACCCCGAATGGGGCTGCTGCTCTCGGCCGGCCACAACCATACCACACCGAGACCTGCTGTGGTCTCGGTTTCCTTTACCAAAAACAACCGACCCCTTATTGATACATATGGGAAAACATGATTACCTGTTTGATGAACAAGAACTCGACATCCCTTCTTTTTTTTCCCTCGGCGGCCAAAAAGAAACCCTAATCCTATTTTTTTTTCGTCTGTTATGGAGAAGGGTTAGAGTCCCGTTTGATTTATTTGTGTAACCCAAAATGGGCTTGGCCCACTTCTTTTCTTCTTTCTTTTTTTAAACAAACAGGCCCTTAGGCCTTTTACCTCTTTTTTTTAAACCTTGTATATAATTTCTACGTAAATGGTTTAAGTAAATAAACCGCGTATTTACATTCCCGATTTAAATACGGGTTTTACAATTCTTCCCCTCTAAAAAAATAATTCGTCCCCGAATTAAGGATACGACCGTACTGGGTTTTACATAATCACTCTTCATGAACAATTTGATACAAAGTTCGTCTCTATTTTTAAAAACCGTTTCCATTTTTAAAAATTAGTTGTTTTGAAAACGAGAGCAAATATCGATCTAAGCTTTAAAGCACACTATACTTCAAATATCTTGAATAACCATGCTCTGATACCAATTGTAGAAACTATAAGGAGAGGGAGGGGGTGAATAGTTTCTCATTAATTTTCAAAACAATTTCGTTAAATCCACTGTGCGCGGTTCACTATTTTGGTCGCGGTTCTTTATTAATAAAGAACTACCGGTTCTTTAAGGAACCGCCGACAGTGAGATAACCTATTTGATACATGTTAAACTTAAACAATACTTTGTATCAAATTCCTTATGAAGTTTGACTAAGTATGAGATGTGTTTGTTATAGATATAAAGACAATAAACAACGGGTAAGTAAACACACAAACACATCAATTCAAGAGTACATCAAGCAATAGTCTAAACACTAAGCACATACGTATTAAGCCTTAGCTTTTCTGCAACTAAGATGTTTAGACTAAAGGATGTACACATGATCATAATCTAAACATGAATCACACACGTACTAAGACTTAACTTTTCCGCAAGTTGGATGTTTAGATTATGTGATCACACAACACACAACAACATATAAATGCATCTAAAAAGGTAAAGACACAAATGTAAGTGAAAGTACCGACATGATGATTTATAGTGGTTCGGTCACGAAGCTCCTCTTCGCCCTACTCCACTCCTCGAGTACCCAACTCGAGAGTTAGTTCACTAGTCAACAAACCTCCTTTCAAGGCGGAGAAAACCATACACGTTGCTTACACCAATTATGACACTAAGCTAGATGTCGAGTCCTAATATTAGGTAGGAACAATCTACGCACGTCGCCTACTTCACCATTTTCTGACACAAGGCTAGATGTCGAGTCCTAATCTTAGGTAGGGCCAATCTACACCAATCTTCATCAATCTACACACTAGTTATGTTTTATGGCCCAACATAACAAACCTTGTGTTTTATGGCCTAACACATAAACCATATAGACCTAAGTACACAACACTTAGATCTATGACTCTAACACTATATCCATGTAATACACAACTTGGATCTACACTTCTAATTTCTAATCCAAGGATACCCATCACTTGGATCTTCTACCCTTACAAACACATTCAAGTGAACCAATCACTTGGATCTACTACATATACATAAAGTCCAAGCATACACACAACTTGGATCTTCATGATTTACATTGTAGTGAAACTAAAAACATAACTTAGATCTATAGAAAGAGAGATTTTCATCATGTAGTGAACCCAACACTTCATAGTGATGAAAGTGTTATTCTCTTTGCACTTGAGAGGATTGAGAGGATTGAGGATAGAATCACATCTTAAACAAGATTAATCAAACTAACTAATCAAGGTTTTAAAGATGTTTTTAAAGAAACTGTGCAACAAGAGTTGAAAGAAAAGCTGGAAATGATCCACTATTTATAGGGCAAGAGTGCAACGGCCGTATATACCCGCGGTTCCTTATTTCTACCCGCGATTCCTTATCAATAAAAAACCGTAGGTCCATTTAAGGAACCTCAGGCTTGGAGTCCGTGCATTTTTGTTCTTTAGTGAGGAAATGTCATCTGGTGAAGTTTATACTTCAAGAGTATATTCTTAGACCATTTGGAATAGTCTAAATTCAAATCTTTATTTTCTTTTTAATAAAACATTTTATTAAAAATAAAGTTATTTAAAATACTTTGTCACTTTTATATAAAAGTGAGTTTTAAGAAAATATTAATCCTTAATCACTTAATTAGGTTAAGAACTTGTTTATTCATACCTTGAGTGATTCATGCCAAATGCGATCTTGGAGGGTTCGAGAGAAGTATACAAATGTATTTTTGAGTGATTACGAGTAACTTAACATTTTACATAATATATTGTGATTTATACGTTTGTCATCAACAAAACACGAAAAAATTATATCGACTAAAAATCGTAATATTTGCACTAACAGAGCCTCTTTAACAAAAAAGATAAAATCTGAGCACCTAACCATATCCATCTGTCTGGAGTTGAAGGAAAAAATTTAAAACCATGCAACAATAAATTTAAATCAATTATATTTGCACCGAATTGCCACAATGCATAGCAAATACAAAACAAAATACCGTCCGATACCATTGATGGAACAAGGTACCTCGACATCCTTGGATATTTGAAACGTAAGCTAATTTTTGCCAAAAAATATCAAGTTTTTGGAAATGCAATAATCTTATTTTGTTTTTTTATGAATGTTTTATATTTTTTTTATTATCTTGGTTTTCGGCTCATATTTTGAGTCAATTGATCTTAAAATGACTATTTTTTAAAACCCCATGAATATGTCTGCTGATATTTAGTTTGGTTTTTTCTATGAATATAACACTTTAACATGTTTAATGGTTATAAATATAAGTAACGAGTAATAAGTCATGTGTTTTGTGTAACTTGATTTTCATAATCAAGTTGAGTGTGAGAATCGACAAAACTAGTAAAAACATGCATGCACATTTTTAATAATCGAATTTCCGTGCATATGTTATAAAAAGGACAAATTTGTTTAAAATGTATCAAAAATTGATTTAAAGACATATATGATTTTAGAAGGCGTATAATGGTTGTATTCGAAGATAAAGTTTTAGTAGAAGAATAAATGGGTTCATGATAGACAATATAGATGAGTTTTTTTTTTTACATTTATTGAATGTGTTCATGCATGTTTGATTTTAATATAAGCTATGTCGATTCTTAGGGCATCTATTATGGTAGTTTAAGAAAAGGTTTATAAAATAATTTAGAGGTTTAAGAGTTTGTAAACCATAATAAAGATAGGTTTATAAATAAGTTTATGATGTATAGGTTTAGAATATTAGATCTATTCAAAATTTAATACATGTGTAAATATTGAAAATTTATAAATTTGAAAAGGTTTATACATAGTGCAAAAAGGTTTATAAAACTAAAATTTCATAAATTAATTATGTTATTAAATTTTAGACATTTAAAAAGTTCAATCATTATGAATGCTCTTAAATTTAAGTTGATTTTGAAAATAAATTCCCGTATGTTTTATAGGCGAGATTGATATCGTGTGACTTAATTGGATCATGCCATTTTTACCACTTTGGGATGGATGGCCAATCTTTATACCTTATAAAACATTTAAACTATTTTTTAAATTTAGTAGTTTTAAAATTTTAAGCCTAAAATATTTATTCTTTGAGAAAGTTTACGCATACAATGTTTAAAAATCATTCAAAATCTTAGGAGTTATGCATACACATTTAAAAAAAATTAAATATCCTATATCATAATTTAAAAGTGTTTATTATGTAGTAAATGTATACGTTTTTTCTAATATTAGGTCAATAACAACCCTTAAAAATTAAATTTCTTTAAACCAAGGTTATAACTGTCCTTCCATATTATAACAGCCCATATCAACCAAACTTATAAAATCCCATTGCACAACCTTTTTAAAGCATGTATAAAACGGTTTTGGCTGTCATTTTTGGTTTCAAACCTCTCGAACATACAACTCAACCCTTTGCTGCCACTATATTCTGTAATTACTACATCTACATCTTCGTCACAACATATGTAGTCTGCTTGTGTTTAAATTGTTTTTGTTGGTTATTTTGGCGGTGTTGCGCTGCAATTGTGTGTGGCACATGTTTATATAGTTTAGTCGATCGTGTCGAATGTGCATTGGGTTTTTTTTATCATAATTCATTCGTTTACCTTAAAATATAGTTACATGTACCTGCCGTCGCGTTACGCGGGTACCTTACTAGTATTATCAAATGACAACATGCTTATAGCACATAATTGACTTTAGCAGAATAAAGTCAATGAGGGACTACACGTCTAAAGTGGCCATTTTGCAACTCAAGTGAATTCTAAATAATTAACTTATACTACTTTACAAACTTTTTTATTGAATGGCTTCAACTTTACACATTGACGACTTATTACATATATACACGAGATACCAGAAACGACTCAGAATTTAAAGTCATATCACATGCTTTTTATCTTCGTAAATGTACAAATACAAGATGCGTATTAGATAACCCGATCAAACAATAACTTTACCGTGTTAACCGAATCCCTAATGCTCAGAATGGCTGGTTCTGAACTTTCGAAAATGGTTATAACAAATGAGTCGTCTCTGTTTTCTTACAATTAACAAAGTCTACGAGGGACAAATGCATGGAAAGTGGTAAAAAGAAACTTGAGATCCAAATAAGACAGAAAACAAGGATTAAAACACATGCGTATCGTTAATGATTATGTACATAAACATGCCATTTGCTTGTATAAGAAGGAATATATATATGTTTAAGAAAACAAAAAGAAAAGTAGCAAAATGTTGGGACTAGAAGTGAAGATGAGCCATATCACAAGGCTTAAATAATACAGTATGAAACAATGGTATTGAATATTGATGATGATTGATGAAGGCTTTTATGGATTGCTATTTTTGCTAGATGTCTGTTTTTAAACGGCCCTCATGCTTCTTTTAAGTAGTACTATTGTGTCGTGTTTAAAAAAGGTGATGTTATATCAACGCTGTTTTTTCTCGTAAAACCAGAATACTTTATAACAAAATGAACGCCACTCCCTCTATAACACTAGAAAAACCCGAAAATGCTACCTGCAATGTGGATCTCGCGCCACCATTCAACGTGTACCGAGACCATATGGTGTGGTTGTGGTGGCTCAACACTCGAAAACACAAGGAGTGATGTGGGGCTCGTGTCATCAAGTAGCATTTTCGAAACTGACTCCAGCCATAGCTTAAGGTATTGTATCCTCCAATAAAATCATATAGAAAGGAAATCAAATTCTGGTAAAAAGCAAAATGCATTGTGCAACAATAATCTTTGTCTATCACATATAAATATTGTATACTATAGCAACTAATAAATTCCAGTTTTCTACAAGTAGAGTTGCATCATTTCGACATCCTAAAATCCATATAAAGAATTAAAAAAACAAAAAAAATGAAACCCATGGCCTCTTATGAGTTACTTTTGTTTCCATATACGCCCCCTTACTTGGAAGGTGAGTTCTTTCTCATTCTCGCGCGAAAGGAATCGAGCTAAAAGGGGGGGAATCGCCACTCCATCTAGACCGTCACAAACTTTCGGGCGAGTGTTGTCGCTATTACTCCTTGGAACCCCTTGGCATATCAACGCCCCCCCATTTTCAGTATCAACTTGTAATGAATATTTGAATTTCTTGGCTTCTGTGTCCTCCCCCACGAGCCGCAAGAATAATATGTAGAATGTATTCTCGCCTAAATGAAAAGCATCAAGGTGCAAACAGAATTGCTCTCCATAGCAGTCGATTACCTAAAAGGGAATATTTAGGATTAAAGTGCTGAAAAGAGATAAAGAAACATGGCGAATATTTACATGCTAACTAATTGAAAAAATAGATACTGGACATACAGTTAACACCCATCTCTCATTTTCCACCTCCCGTGGATTTAATATAACATAACGATGGTTGAACGAGAATGAATATCCAGCGTGCATGACTACTTCATGATCTTCCTTCACATGAGCCACGAGTTCGGGATTATTGCTTGTGAATATGGTCTCAGGCACTGTCAAGAAGTTTCATCCACAAATCAGATTACACATGGAACATACGACGCACAAACATGTACAGTATAGTAGAACTTACTTGACAACGATTTTTGAACAGATCCATGGCATACTCTAGCCACAAAAGCTTCTTTTTCACCCCTAAGTTTTTCTGTGTAATCCGTCCTACAAAAATAGGCTAAGTAAATACACCACAGATATTACTGTTTGACAGGAATATTTTGAGAAGAATGAAAAGAATTTGTCCATATAAAAAGTTGCAATTTTGGAAGAACCAAAACGTATAAGAAAATATCTCAGAACCAAGTCTTTTTCGACTTACATATCAGGCCATATATACCCTTTTACTTGCAGTTTGAGTTTGTAATCATCCCCGTTTGAAAAGAATTTGGGTGGTATCACGAGACCGTCTAGACTGTCACGAACATTCTGGTAATTGTCAGAAATACTCCTTGTAATCCCTTGCCAAGTCAGGTAGTTGTTACTTGCACCGATGTCTAACGAGCATTTAAATGTTTTTGCTTCAGAATCCTCACCCATGAACAACACAAAGGCTATGTAGCATGGAACCTCGCCCAGAAGACAAGGTTCAAAGTACAAACAGAATTGCCGTTCATAGCAGTTGATTACCTAGATTAAGCCACATGTAAGTGTATACAAGAATAAATGTTGAACAACATTATGATATAAATGATTGATACATATGTTAATAACGTTGCTTACTCGTAACATCACTGTGGCGTTTTCATTTTCTATTTGATTTTGTGAGTGAGACTGAACATAACTAAAGGCGAATTCAGCTCCATAATGCATGTCAACATTGTGATCTTCTTTGAGATGTTTCACGAGTTGTAGAGGATTTCCTTTAACTAAGCATTCAGAGGTGTTATAAGGACAATCATAACACGGATGTTTCCCTTTCAATAAATTTGATACTTTCTCCCAGAGTAAACATCTTGTGTCACCAATGTCAACACCACATTCTGAGCACGAACTTTGCAGTTGAATTTTGCAGATGGAGCATACAAGATGACCATTTGGGCACTATATGTTTATGATAATCAGCGTACACTATAGATTGTTTAGTACCAAAAAACACTCAAAAACATACCTCATAAATAGGAGGGGACATTGAGGTGGCGCACACACGACATTCAAGAATCTCGTGTGCTCTCTTGCAGGCTTCTTGTACAGCATCGTGCAAACGATTACCCTCTGGATCCATTGATGATCTTCAAAACACAACGTGGTCAGTTTAAAATCGCCAATACAAAAGAATCCCTTTTCATAAAGTCACCAAACTTAGTGGACGCATTAGTACTAAAAGTGTCTGCTATATATGCCATTCAATACAATCTTCTACGATAAATCTAAAACTCCATCAAATTTTTCTACGATAGACACCCAAAATAAGATCAGCAGATCTAATGTGATAGTATATCAATAACTAATGACATCTAAAACAAACACATTCTAATCTTATGTATAAAAAACTTTTAACATTGCCTCAAATAATATCTGTGCCTGCAAAAGCTTCAACCTTCTGCTTCTTGACTGATATAAAGACTAACTTAGCGTTTTATTTGCTTGTACAGGTGTTTAGTTTTATATCTTGCGACTCTCTTTTAGGAATCAAACCAATATTCAGAAATAGGTTTTCTACGTTACCTATTATGGGCACATTGCCGAAAAAGGTAACATAAGATACACAATTTGTGGAATAGATGAACCAAAGAGTACTCTTGCTTCTAAAAGAGATTGAAAAGGGGAGACATATTTTTTTGTGTAAAAGGTTAATGTAACATCTAATTTGTGTTTGTTTTAGGGGAATATTAACCTAAACCAGATTTTCTTATCAAGCTTTTATTCCGTTACTTCTTAGTTGTATAGTACTCGTGTGTCAAAAAGATCATCTAAGCTGTGTTGTCTAGTATCCCGTAGTAATTAGACAAATAGTAATGTAGCCTATTGGTGATTACTGTAACCCAAAATTTATATCTTACATTCTCTTTTTCAGCAATTTGCCCTATTATCAAAACAGCCATAACCCTCTTGGAGCCATATAGTTTATCCGCGAAATTTCCTTTATCCTTGCAAGCACTCAGAACATACAGTATGGTATGTAACTATGTAAGTAGTAGGTATTACATAATAATCAAGATTAGAGCCTTATGATTCCACATAAAAAAGCATCACCAAGGTGAGATGGATAAAGATTTAACATAGAAACACCAAACTTATTATTACCTCAAACGTGCTCTGCTTCTCGAATGATACAAGAAGGATTAATTATTAGTTTAGGGCTTTTGTTTGTTCATATACACAATTTTTTTTTGTTTTTCTATACGTGTTTAGGAATCAAACCAAAATAATATATAATGTGCTAAAATAACCCTCCTTTTAGTTTTTTCACAAAACTGGCGCTGATTTTACATGAATGGCAAAGAAACCATTGCCAAGGCATTGACATTGTTGTTTTCAACTTTTCATTCATTTATTTATATGAGAAAAAATATCAAATACAATAGGCTTCTTCCAATACATAATTGCACATGCTAGGTGTTGAAGCAAATTTTCGGAGAACCTTCATCAATTCTGAAATTTCGAATATTCTATGTTCACTCCTTCAGTAAGCCTTAGCTTGTTCATTCGAAGTGTTTTAGTCTAGTTCTTCGTCTCTTAGGCTAAAATAAAAAAGAACATCGTTAGCTTGACTCAGGGTTTAAATATGAGACCAGCTCCGGTGTGAGAGTAGGTATATGATTCAAATGAATGTTAGAGTAAGAGAGAGCAAGTAATGAAGTATGTGTGTGTGAAAACTTATCCTTTGTTCACGAGCGAACAAGTCTTTATCTACCACTTGGAGCTGACTCCAAGACACAAGAATTGTGGAAGTAAGGTTGTCTTGTAGGGGCAGCGCCTGAATAGCTGATGGGCACCCGGGTTACCTTTCGGAGTCAAGGTTGTCCTCATGCTCTTTAAGTACCAATTGTGGTCCAGGCGTCGGTACCATTCGTACATCATCTTACCACGTATGTTAGGCGTTATCGTCCTTTCTTCGATGAAGACGATGCTCTATCCTCAAGGTGGTGCTCCCTACTTTGCTCCATGTGTAAACATTTGCTTGCTCCATGTGTAAACATTTGCTCCATGTGAAGACATTTGCTCCACATAAAGACATTTACTCCATATGAAGATGTTTGCTTCATATGAAGACATTTGCTCCATATGAAAGCCTTACCTCCTTGTCATTGTCTTTGGACACCTTCGTCATCCCAGCTATTCCAGTAAACCGTTCGAACATGAGACGACTTTGCTTAAGAAGCATTAGGAGTAATTTGCAATTGTCTTACCCTAAGCATCCGGGTGAGACTATACCTTATCATGCTCCCTAATCTAGTGTTAACACATTTGTAAAGAGTTGATACTAGACTTGAAATACAAAATTTGTCAGTCTTGTTTCTTGGGTTGCTCATCAAGAGACGGACCAAGACAAAAAGAGAGAGTATATGTGTATTTTATACATATTTATTATTTTTCTCTTTTCTTCTTTTTTTTTTTTACAAAATAACATTCATCGACATTCCTCGAGGTCTCAAGTTTGCATTAACAAAGATATAAGTTTGCGTTCGACATAAATCACTAAAGGTATGACAAATAATCTACAAAATGATCAAAGAAATAATGATTTTTTTTAACCTTACATTTATGTAACAAAGTGTGTTTAAAAAAGTAACTAGACAAAATGTTTCTAATTAAAAGAAAAGGTTTATAATATAAATAAATTTGAAATTCAAATTTCTCCCTTAAAAATTAGTTAAAACTGACCCAAATAGAACCTTCATCGAATAAGAAATAGGGAGGTCCTATTCTATCTTTTAGGTAGCTGATGCCATTAACTAGGCAGTCGGTGCTCTTATCTTCCGCAGGCATGTTAAGAGCATCGACCACGCTCCTCGACGTCTCTTAGTAAAAATACCCCACTATTATCTCACTTCAAATCTAGCCTTTTTACCCATAGAAATCTTATGTTTTATCACTTTACTTATTATTTACCTTTTTTGTCATCTAAACATGTTTGATCTTGTTTAAATGTGATCTAATTTATCCTCTAGTTATGTGCTAGAGAAGAACACATGTAATCGTCAAGATAAGATGTGTTATAGAGTTGTAATCATTTCTCGCAAAGTGCTAGAGAAGAACACATGTAATCGTCGATATGTTATAGATTTGTAACACTTGTTACATATAGATCGAGTTCATGTCTTCCAATCTTATGTATTTGTTTGATCTGGCAAGTGTGTAACTCCTGAATGGTTGTGGATGATCATTTGTTATCTTGGTGATCTTGTAAGATCTTGTATAGTAGTTAGATCCGACAAGTGTGTAAGTCCGGAATGGTGCGAGCATGTGTGATCATGTGATATCTTGTATATATTGGGGAGATCGGATAATGGTGATAGTATTTCCTAGGTGAGGAATTACATGTGATAGATTGGTTCTAGAAAGAATTAGGACTCGACATTTTTCTTTGTGTCGGAAATTGGTGTAAGCTACTTGTGTATGGTTTTATCCGCCTAAAAGGGAGTTTGTTGACTAGTGAAGTAACTTTCGAGTTGCATACTCGGGGTGTAGAGTAGGGAGAAGAGGCGCTTCATGTCAAAACATTATATATCATCGGGACCTAAGTTAATGTTTATATTATATAGATCATGTTTATGTTTGTTGATATAGTATTGTTTAAGTGATGGATATTGTGTAGAATATAATTGTATACTTTTTTGTGGGTATTGATTAGTTGATGCTTGTATCATGGTTGTACAAGTATAATGTGTTTATGTAGAACTAGTTTATTGTAACACTCTTTATATTGTATCACCATTGATCGGGAAATTGATACGAATGTTTTTAAGATTTAAACGGAACCTATTCACCCCCTCTCGCTATGGTTCCCATTGATTAGTCTGATGAAGAGGCCTAATCATAATAGCCATGATGAACAAACATAATTCAGATAACAACAAACCCAACAAGAAACCAATAAAAGACAAACAAGAACCAACAACCTAACAACCAACCAAAATATCATAACAAATTAGCAAAGCACAGACAACCTCTGGTGTTGCAATCTCCAAGACTAACTAAACTAATCTTCAATCTAACTATCTTGAACAAAAAATTAAATCAAACCCAGCATCCACTAATTTCCCATCAAGAAGATTGAGATAGACTAGAGCATGCATCCAAACTACTCAAGGTGACAGGTCAAGGTGTTAGTCAACGTGTTTGCACCCATTAACCAAGAAATTGTATCTCTTTTGGGAAAGGAATACTTTTAATGAGAATATAAAGTAGAAGGTAACCAATCATCCTATATGATTTAGTTTAGAGTAACTGGAACCTTAATGAATCCAAAGAATCCACAAAATCATAAGATCAAGAAACCCCCAAATTAACAATTAGAGGTTCCTCAAAATAACCCTTCAAATCAATAAAAAAACCATGTCAATCACCGATTAACCAACTAAGAAACCTCAAAAATCGTCAATATCTAAGAACTCTCAAGAATTATGGTTTCAAGAAAAATATCGCAAATCAACAAATGGTCAATTAACTACCAGTATGAGCTCAAGAAGTCAATCTAGAGCTCTAAACCTAGTTAAAATGGTAACACCACCACAATAGATCACCCAGTGTAAAACCCAAAAATTTGACTTTTATTTTATTTCATCATTTTGAATATGACCTAAAGTCTAAGCAATAAGCATTTGATATTAAAACCTATGGTTATAATTATCTGTGTATTATTATTTTTTAACATAAGATATTTGTTTTCATAAAACAAAAATGAGTTTGACGGGTCACTCACATTTTTCGCTAACTACATACTATCTTATTATTTTATCTAAATTTAAAGGACGAAATTATAATTTAAAGATGGTAGAATTATAACACCTTAAAGTTTTAAAAAATATTTTAATAAATATATTAATAATAAATAAAAATACTAGTATTGTATATCAAATATATAAAACCCGCTTAAAAATCCCTAGAACAATATTGCATGGAATTACGTATAAATTAAAACTTACGATTGAATTAGTATACGACACGCGACACGAACAATTTAATACTCATTATCACGTATATTAATTAAATCCGACAAGTAATTACGTATATTAATCGTATTATTAATATACATCAAGTATTTACGTATAGCACGTATATAAGTTAAAAAATTAGAACACGACACTGAAACCACGAACACGCGTATGTATGTATTTAGACGAAATCTGAAACAAATTAAAGGTGTAATGTTAGGCTGCGTCCAAAGAAAGGAAGTGATGGGCTCAAGGCCCAATTGGGGATCCAAGGGCCGGTTAAATAATAAAAGACGGGGGATGTATATATTTTTGGACAAAATCATAAAAACCTAGATAAAACCAAACAACGATCGTCCATATTTTTTTCCTCTACCTGCCGTCAACAACATCACCAAGAACAAGGGAAGGACGTGAGTTTTTTTTTTAATTCAAGGAAAGGTTTATACTCGTTTTGATTTCCTAAACCATAACACGAAAACAAGGTATCCTTCAATCTCGTTTTTTTTAGTTTTTCTTTTGTTAAATTGATCAAGAATCCGGGATGTAGAATTTAAAACATTTTAAAACCAGCCTAAGGGATTCGGGTTTGAGTAGATTATTGTTTAGTTTTGGATTGCACCAAACCAAGACCACACTTGGTCTCGGTGGTGATTAATCCCCACCAGCCGTAAGGCCGGCTTGGTTTTGTTCAACCGGTGGCAACCCCAAACACCCAGCAGGGGTGCGTGTGGTTAAAACAGTGGGAACCGAGACACCTATGTGTCTTGATGGTTATTCAGTTAACGACAGGGGTATTTCATGAAAACAGTAGGTAAGTGTGACCAAACAGCAGGAACTTATACAAACAGTGGGTAGTTTGAACAAACAGTAGAAACAAGCTTAGGGTATGGGGTTATATCAGACAACACTGCAGTGGTTATACCGGACAACATTGTAGTGGTTATATAGGACAACACTGCAGTGTTATATTGGACAACACTGCAAGGTGTATATCGGACATAGTTACTAAAACATGTATATTGGACAAAAGGGGTGTTTGGCTAAGTTTATAAAACATGTATTTTTATTTTAGTTAATTGATTTAATTGAGAACATGTTAATTAAATTAGTTAATATGCAAGACTTAGGATATAGTTTTATTTAAATAAAATCATGATATATGTTTGCACATTTTATTTAAATAAAACTTATGATTAAATAATTATTAATTTAGTTATTCATGTGCATTAATTTAATTAATACATAGTTTAATTAATTTATATCCTTTTAAGGTAAAGTTTAATTATTAAGACACGGACTATTATTAATTAATAAATACTTATGATATCATGTAATGTTATTATTAATTAACAATTATAAGTTAAACATAAGTATTCATTTATTATTAAACTTTATAGTAGAATTACTCATGACATATTATAAGTTTATTAAAACTATATGTTATATCATTGTTATTATTTAACAAACCTAATATTTATTTATGGAAGTATACTAAGTATGGTATTATGCTATTATGGAAACATATTAAATATGGTAACATGCTATTTATAAAAACATGCTAAATATGGAAACCTGCTATTTTTAGAAAGTTACTATATATAGTAGCCTGCTATTTTTAGAAAGTTACGCATTATGATACAACAAGTACTTTAACACATAAAAACATGAATTACATTAATCAGAACACATGAAACATTAAGAAAACAAAGGATTAAACATGAATTAGTAAAACAAGTCCAGAACACTTAAAACAAGACAGGAACAAGTAAACAAGTAATAACACGTCAAGTAAACTAATAATCAGTTAAGTATAAGGTAATAAGACAACTCATACACGTCCCTCTTTATTATGTAGCACTTGTGGAGTCAGAGTAGGATTCTTCCGCATTCTTCTTCGTTCACATTACTGGACACAAGGCACGAATATTCTGTCCTTCAGTATGGACAACTCCCTTTGCATGTTTGATTAGGTTTTCCCGTTTGCTATGCCATTTGTTTTCCCTGTAGTCATGTGTCTTAAACACGTCAAGAAATGTTATGTTTATTTTTAATTGTCTGAGCTATATACATGCATGCCAGTTTCACCTAGTTACGGAGGTACCGTAACCATAACACTTGAGGCACCGGTGTTATGACTCTTCCGCGTTGAGAGTGATTGCTCGCGATGTCCCTTTTCAGTTTGGCCATTTATATTTTCATATGGGGCGAATGGGTGCATCCTAGTTACATGTTTTAGACAAGATTTTCATGGTGAATGTGGTGTGTGTCTTGCATCCTTCACAAGAAGTTGATCCCTCCTACCCAGACTATTATAATTAGAGGAAACCCCTCTAATTGCATGATGATGTCACCCCTCTATGTATTCATGCACGTTGTTATATTCATGACCTATATGGAATCTTGGACATTTAAAATACATTTTTTATGATATAAACCTAATCTTCTTTAGAACAAACCAGTTTATCATATGTCACCAGGTTTTCTAGCACTTACATTATTCCGCTGTACTTTCATTTGTTATGCTTTCATTTCAGTCTTTACTTATATTTATGCTATTCTATATCATTGTTATATATCCGCACACTGAGCGTATCACTCAGCCATTTTCTCTTTTCATGTCCCTAAATGACAGGTACTCAAGGTCAGACAGGAGCATGGAGAGGTTGTGCATAGGATGGGAGCTATTTTATGTTTTCGTTCCTTTTGCATTACATTTACTTTATGCTTTGTTTATGAGTTTATGTTGGGGAGCCGATGTTTGATTCCGGCTATCCCTTATGGTCATTTAATGTTTTAGGACATTTTCCTTGTATGCTTTGATGACATGCCATAATTATCGTGTAACAGTCCATTTATCCAAATGGGGTGTTACAAAATATATAAGAAAGAAAGAACAAAAAGGATCATGATAAGAATGGGTCACGGTGGTTTTGCTTTCCATCTAAAACTAGTATCGTTTCATATCTCACTCGAAAGAATAAAATATTTGCATATCATTTCTAACTCGAGGTTGACACGTAATAATATTTCTTTTGATCCACACGTTTTTACTTTACATGATTCAACCATTGTCTATATATAAAACGTTATGTTCATTATGATATATTCTCTAACTCGAATAAAACAAAAGTGTCACAACAAATTATAATCTAGTGTCACGTCGGAGTTCTTTGAGTTCGGGATTTCTTGGGGTTAGTTATAGCGTTTGCGTATGATCCCTGAGTGGCCATTTTCTGCTCGGTTATGCCTCGGTTATGGGTTGGTTTTGTGTCTCCACTAAATCTTGGTGTCCGAAAGCTTGTTCAGTTTCGATCCATCGCTTGTTCGCAGATAATATGACGCGGGAGTAAATCGAGTTTTCAAATAAAAAATTAAACTGATTAAGGTACGGATATTCTTATCTCTCTACTATTATTTGTCTCTTTCGTTTCGATTGATCGTACGGATATTCGGTTCTTTTAGTAAGAACATATTTCTGACTTTTTCTCCATTTGATTTATATTTTGAATTCCGCGTGATGATCCTTTTTTATATGATTCTGATTTGATATGATCCATTATGACCTTTTGATTCGTTATACACCATATGATGACTGTTTGTTCATTTCGTAACCTATCTGAAACTGTTATTGCCTTAAAACCTTTGCCCGAGTTATTATGTAACTAGTCATGGAGGTACCATGACCATGTCATCGATCCACCGGTGGCATGTCACTATATGGGCGGTGTGATTAGTCCCGGTGTTCCCTTTCTGTTGGCCATTTTATATGATCTGTTTTTGTAGGGGACGTATGGATGCATCCTAGGTGATATGTTCTGCTATCTGATATCTAAGTGAATCGGCTGTGTGTGCAATACACTCGCTTCTGGTGCATTAGGTTTGGCCGTCTATGTAAAATTTCTTGGAGAACCATGCATCTGCATGTGATAGATGTGTATGGACTGTTCATCTAACATGTTTAGACAATTATCTGGCTCGTGGGCATTTCCGATTACACTTTCTTTATCCTTTATTATTACACAAGCACCCTTATGACTTATGATTTGTTTCCATATATCCCTTTACTTTTACTGCGCTTATATTATATTTGTTCACTGAGCGTTAGCTCAACCGCGTTTCTTTTTCCTACGGCAGGTACTAAGCGGGAATCTGGTATATGAGAGATGTGTGTAGGAAGAGTTAGAAGACTTACCTTAGAGTCACCCTTGTGTCTTAATAAAAGTTTTGATGACTCTTTGCTATTTTTGTTGTTTACATTTTCGACCCTTATGTTTTGGTATTTTACATTTTTGTAAAGTTATTTTGATATTTAATAAATTAAGTCTTTAGCTTGTGTTTTATATGTTTCTGATATGACATCATAACGTGACACCTTGTCTCTTTATCGGAGCGGGTGTTACAATTATGGTATAAGAGACCTTGACCTAGGATTTGACCTGTGAGGATTGGGTAGACATTAGGCTTCCGTGCGTATTTTGATAGTGTCGTTATTTTTCGTATTTTTAATCGTTTTGCGGTTATGTTTGCTGATTATTAGGATTGAAGACGATAAGGAAACATCTGAAGAGATACGTGATTTCAGCTAGTGCTTCAGGTACCATTCTAATAATTTCTTTTTTGTCTGGTTTCGATTTCCTTCCAATTTATTGAGTTGGTATTGGAGCAACACATTTTGTGGTTCCCTTTTCATTTGGCATATACTGTTCTACGTAATCAATTTGAGTGTGGCCTAATTGGTACGATTATTTTGAGATGTTCGACTTATTAGAATCCGTGATTTATCGTTATGTTAGGAATCTTTAGTCCTATTGGTGAATTTTCTTTCGTTTAGCGTTACTTTCTAAATTTTCCTGCGTGCGTATGTGTTTCGTATATAGTTATGAGTGGTTTCGTTTTTCACCGTTTCATGTGGTTTTATATTTGTTAGATCATATTCGTATGGTGTTGCATCCGTTTCGTTTAGTCTTCTTAATTTAATTTCGCGGCCGAAATATTTTTTTTAGAGTGGAAGAGTTGTAAAACCAAAAAATTTGACTTTTATTTTATTTCATCATTTTGAATATAACCTAAAGTATAAACAATAGGCATTTGATATTAAAATATATGGTTATAATTATTTGTGTAGTATTAATTTTTAACATAAAATATTTGTTTTCATAAAACAAAAATGAGTTTGACGGGTCACTCAAATTTCTCGCTAACTACATACTATCTTATTATTTGATCTAAATTTAAAGGACGAAATTATATTTTAAAGATGGTAGAATTTTAACACCTTAAATTTTAAAAAAATATTTTAAAAAATATATTAATAATAAATAAAAAAATACTAGTATGGTATATCAAATATATAAAAAAGAAAGAAAAAAAGGATCAGGATAAGAATGGGTCACAATGGTTTTGATTTCCATCTAAAACTAGTATCGTTTCATATCTCACTCGAAAGAATAACATATTTGCATATCATTTCTAACTCGAGGTTGATACGTAAAAATATTTCTTTTGATCCACACTTTTTTAGTTTACATGATTCAACAATTGTCTATATATAAAACGCTATTTTCATTATGATATCTTCTCTAACTCGAATAAAACAAAAGTGTCGCAACAAATTATAATCTAGTGTCACGTCGGAGCTCTTTCAGTTCGGGATTTGCTTGGGGTTAGTTATAGCGTTTGTGTATGATCCGCGAGTGGTCGTTTTCTGCTCGGTTGTGCCTCGCTTCTGGGTTGGTTTTGTGTCTCCACTAAATCTTGGTGTCCGAATCTATCGCTTGTTCGCAGATAATATGACGCGGGAGTAAATCAAGTTTTCAAATAAGAAATTGAACTGATTAAGGTACGGATATTCTTGTAGAAACTAGAAGAGGGGTTGAATAGTTTCTCTTCGGTTTATGACCTAATTCAAATTCCTTTCAATTAGGTTTGTCTCAAAACTACCTTTTACTTGGAAGCTAGTTGCATAATGATTAGGTTCAATTCTAATGCATTAACAATGACAAGTAGTTGTTGTATGTGATGTAATAATGAAAGTAAGTAAAGAGTAAGGAAAGAAGCAACCTAATAGGAAGACACCAAGATTTATAGTGGTTCGGCAACGAAGCTGTATTTTTGTTCCTACTCCACTCCTCGAGTACAACTTACTCGAGATTTCCACTATATCCACAAGCTCCCTTCTTGGCGGAGAAAATCTTACAACGTTGCTTACATTATTTTTCGACATTAAACTAAATGTCGAGACCTAATCTTAGCTAGGACCAATCTACACACGTCTCCTACTTCATCATTTTCCGACACAAGGCTAGATGTTGAGTTCTAATCGAAAGCTAGAACCAATCTTCGTCTCCCATCTTCTTTTCTGACACAAGGCTAGATGTCGAGTTCTAATCGAAAGATAAAACCAATCTTTACAACTCTTCACTTTGAAGCTAAGTGAGAACTCACAAGACACATACACAAATCACTTTGTACTTTAGTGAGAACTAACACACAACACTTTACAACTCAATAAAAACATATCCAAGTATACACATGCGACTTGGATCCACACAAGACAAATCCAAGTATACACATATACATTGGATTTACACAAGACTAATCCAAATATTCAAAAATACATTGGATTAACACAACTAATCCAAGTATACACAAATACATTGGATCTACACAAGACTCAAATAAAAATGATGAATATGACTAGATCTAAGGTAGGATGATCTTCGTTAAAACTTCATCTTTAATCACATCGCAAGTGTGTGAGTGATATTCTCTTTGGACAAGGTAAAAAGGAGATCAAGGGGATAATTATAAGTAAACATACTTAACACATTAAGTGATCATTTACAAATGATTAGGAATTGGAAAAGAGAAAGATGACAGAAAGAGTGTACAAAAAGGTACATGGAAAATGCAGATTTGATCCACTATTTATAGGATACAAAAGCCAATGGCTCTTTGAGCGCGGTTCCTTAATTGTCCATGCGGTTCATTATTGATAAGTAGCCATAGCTACTTAAGGAACCGTGGGAGTAGACTCCGCTCCCTTTTGTCTTTTAGTGGGGAAGTAATATCTGAGGTAAGTTTTTACTTTCAAAGGATATTCTTATGGCATTTGGAATATGCCATATTCAAATTTATATTTTCCATTTTAATAAAACATTTTCTTAAAAAGAATGTTTATTAAAAAATCTTTTGTCACATTTGACAAAATGTAAGTTTAGGACTAATCACTTTTATGATCACTAATCATGATTAAGATATGTTAGTGCAATACTTAAATGATTATTACCTTGATGATAGTGTTTGTTAGACAATTCGTCTTACGATTGTATTTGACCATAAATGTCTTTTTAATTTGTCCTGATCAAAACTAAGAAAGATTAGTTTACACTGATAATATTTTTAGGCATTACTTTGCATTGACAATCTCCCCCTTTTTGATTACGACAAACTATAAACTCGTTTATGTAAAATACAAAATTATTAATTATTAACGAGTTTATCACTATCATTTCTCCCCCTTTAAAAAGCAAAAACGTTAGCACAAGTCTTTGAAGAAGAGAAGAATTGACTTTGCTAGTAGCTCCCCTTGGTGCTTACTCCCCCTAGCTTGGGGCACCAAGTGAATGAGCTAAAGTGACATGCTACACAAAGGTTAGTAGAGAGAAAAGAAACACTGATGTAGTGTTTTCGTACACGTTTTAGGAAAAACGCGTATGAGCG
This sequence comes from Glebionis coronaria, assembly GCA_025667525.1. NCBI lineage: Eukaryota > Viridiplantae > Streptophyta > Magnoliopsida > Asterales > Asteraceae > Glebionis > Glebionis coronaria. Next base: position 491,565,330 of record CM046876.1, on the reverse strand, counting down.
GCAAGTATTAAGTCTTACGCTTTAGGAAAAAACTAAAACCATATAAATGCGGGTTCGTTCTCGAAGGAGTTGTGTGAATTAAGTGTGCCAATTATATAAAATCAAAGTTTGGATTAGTGACGTTTTTGGGTTAAGAGAGAAAAATTAAAGACGAGCTACGACTACGATTAAACTACGACGAATTAACGTAAAACGCGAACGTAAATACGTAAAACGTGACAAAATTAAAAATTAAACCTAAAAATTAATTAAAAGTTTAAAACTAAGTCTAAAATAATATAAATAAGAATAAAAATCCAATAAATAAATTTTAAAACCTTTTATTAATTAAATATTCAATTTTAAATGCTAATTAAAGCCCTAAAATTAAATATAATTAAGAAAAAGCCCAAAATATAATTTTATTGAACTAATAAATTACTTATATTATTTAAAGACTAAAAAGTATTTTTTCTAAATTTTCAAAACAATTTTTCTATTTTTAAAACACTAAAAACTATTTTTAAACTAAAATAATGATTAAAAATACTAAAATAATGCTAAAATTTATATGACTATTTTAAAAATCCTAAATTATACTAATGAACAGTAGAAAAATGAAAAATTTTGAAAAAAGTAAAAATTTTCACTAAAAGACAAAACAGAAATAATAAAACCCTAATTAAATTAAAATTAATTCTAAAAATTACTTTAAAAGGTGAACAGTAAAATATTTTTAAACTAAAAATCTTAAAGTACTTTTCTAAATCTAAGAAAATTTTTAGAACTGAAAAATATTAAGTTTTTACACTAAAGGACAAAAAACAGTAGATAAAAAACTAATTAAAAATGCAATAAATTCAAAAAAATAGAAAATGAACAGTAAAATAAAAATAATATGAATGGAAAAATCAGAAATAAAATAAGAAAATTTTCAAAACTAAAATCTGATAAAAACTCTTAAATAAGTCCACTAAAGAAAAATTTCTAAAAGTCTAAAAGTGACATCTTGGTTACTTTTGTCAGCTAGCTCAGCAGTGGAAACTTTTCCACTAGCAGTGGGAACTTGGTTCCCACTGACAGAATAAAAATTAAGATCTGGTGACTGTTTTGCTTGTAGTTTGCTTGTTACTTAATTTCTTTGGGAGACAAAGGCACCCCCACACTCATGGAAGTGTGGGGAGTCAATTTAAACAAGAAAATAGGTAGTTCCAAGCAATCAAAATCACACCAAGAGCACAAACAAGTCACTGATATACTTATGCAAGGTCTGGGGGGGTTTTTACTAGTTCAAATGGCCAAAGGACGAATTTCAAATTACTACCACTTGATTAAATCACCACCAAAACACAAATAAGCTATCAACAAACCTCCCTTATCACATTATCTAGCAGTCTACAAGATTAGAAGGTCTAAAACTGAAAATTAAGGCCTACTGACTTGATTCATTGATTTACCACTTAAAGCATACAAAACCTAGATATTAACCTATATCCTGAAACAACCTAGCATAACAACCTACCAACAACCTAAGTAGTGTATTTAACAGGTTTTTAAAGCAAAAGCTTGTCAAACTTCCTCCTTAAAACCCTAATCCAAACACTCCTATATTTTTCAGAAATCAAAATTTTCAAAGAACTGGTGATAAAGCCTTAACCAAAATCAAACTAAATGATCATAACATCAACAAGAAGCATGAGCAAATAGGAACATATACACAAAAACAGATAACACCCGAGATCCACATAAGGCACATAACAAGACTCAAAAAATGGAAAAGGGGTTCAAGCCTGAGATTAGCTGATGCCTTCCTTAATCAGTTTGATTGAGCGGGGGACTTCTTGATTCCTGCACACAATCACAAGACCAGGAACAAATCAAGCTCATATAAGTGCCAATAAGCTGTTGTCAGGCGGCTTATTGGATAGCTTATATGAGCAGTAAGTAGTTATAAAGGAAAATGAAAAAAAAACAAGATTTTTTTATAAAATCTTTAAAACTGTATTTTTTTGAAACTAATGATAATTTAACCAAAAACTTAACTCCAAGCTGAAAACAATCCCACAATCCACTTTCACTTCAAGTGGGATTGTTAATCAAGCTGAAGAAAGTTTTTACTAAAAAAAAGCTTTTTCTGAAAATACTTATGAAAACATACAATCTTGGGAACTTTTTAAAACTATCTTGCAAATAAATGAATTTAACTAAGGAAAACAGGTAAAAGGAACTCAGTATGGAAGAATTTAAAAGTTGCTTTATTTACTTCACTTAAAATTCTTACAATACTGGAACAAGAAAACCAAGTCACATGTCGACATTGGTTTTATACTACTTCTATGGACTAAACAATGCTAAAACCCTAAAACATGAGTTGGCAAAAATGCCCTTGATGCTTGGAATATGCTAGTCAAGATCCTTGGTCCAAGAGTGCCATGTGATAGATTTTTGGCAGCTTGTTGGTGCTTAGCTGTTGGAATGCCATCTAAACCGTTCTTGGATGCCTTTGGGAGAAAGAAAACGATTTTAATCATTGATTTACTGTACATCCTTAGACTTTTGCAGCAGGGGAGTCATGTGGGGGACCCACCAGTCACGGGTTAAGGTTTTTGGGGTGTGGGTTCACATGAGGGGATGGTTAATTATACTTCTGGAGGGTTTAGACAAAAACCCCTTTGATTTAGTGGGATTATAAATTTAGGGTTTATGAGGAAATAGGTGAGTGTTTAATCTGGTTAGGAGGTGGTTTAGGTGTTAACTGCCCTTGTATTTATTAATCTTAATTTGAAAATCTGAATTAATAAATAAAAAGGGTTTGGGATGGTGGAAGTCAGACGTAGAGGAGGTATGAGGATGTGGAGGTTATTGATTGGTGGAGTGGTGATGTGGCGAATGGGGATTGGAGGGGAGTAGTTTGTATGTTTGGGCGCTTTTGGTCCCCCACCTTTCTTTCTTTGTTCACTTCATAATAAACAGCCCAAAAGTTATAAACCCTTTGTAATAAAGTTTCATTCTTTCCATATTGGCCACCAAAACTTTTATAACTTTGTCACAAGGGTATTTCTTGTAATAAATGGATTCTTCAAGGACCAATCTTGTATAATCTTGTTATTTTAGGGACCTTTTAGTAATTTTTGAGTTTTACAAGGGTATAATATAACAAGTCTTCAATTCTTGAAGGACCAATCTTGCCAATTCTTCAAACTTCAAGGACTTCTTTGGAAATTCATGATTCGGGTCCGGTTCTTTGTGCGACTTCATTTCCCGTGTTCGTTTTTGCTTGATTCCTTTGATCTTTTGGTGAATTCACGATATCCGTACCTAAAATACACAATGAACAAACACAAGCATATATTTGGGTATTTTGATGATATTTTAAGCGTTTTTAGCCCGATTTGGACGATGAGACTATGTATAATTGCAGTCTCATCACTCCCCCATACTAAACCATTGCCGTGTCCCCACGTAATGCTAGAATTAAGTCGTAGCACTTCCAAAATTCATTTTATGATGACATTTATAGAAGACATAAATTTAAATAAACTACCACACGTGTTTTAGACATAATATATTGTTTTCATCACGATAAAGTGACTTTTAGGATCATAGAACAAGAACACATGAATGCTTCGTTAGAAATAATTTCGTCGTCCTCGATTTTCACCCAATTCCATGTTAAGCGTGTAACGAGATCATTGTTATTATAAGTTAGCAACACGATCATATCTCATGAGTGTTAATTACGAACCTAAACTCCCTTATTCCTACTTGGTATCTCTTATATTTTATTTTGTCTTAATGATCACGAGGATACATCATTGACTTATGCGTGAATAGAGATTAAGTCTAAAAATAGAGTTTTAACGGTGTAACCAAAATCATTAAATTAATAATTCACCCTAATAGACAACGATGTCAAAAAATTAAGTCAACAAGAAGGATCGATAAACGTGATTTTATAACGGTTTTGAACATGAGACTTATTACCAAGACTTTTATACGCCCCTAACGGAAGGGTCTTATTATCATAGGTTTACCTCCATATTTTATTCAACTCCGCCATGGAGCTTTTATTATGACTTCGGTCTTGCCTTGCCTTTTATTATCCGCCATCATCGGTGGTTTTATTATGGCCAAAGACGTATATCCTCATGCTAAAGCGAATTTTGGATCTTTAAAGCTTCAAAGATTAAGGCTTGATTCACTTTCAATTTGGGCATAGATTTTTCGGCCTTGTGAGCTTCAAATTTTTGCTTAATTTAGGTGAGCACTTGAAATCTTATTATTAGGTGAAGCTTTCGATTATTCGGGTGCCAATACTTCAAAACCGTGACGCTGGCGATACCTTAATGTTTTCCTAATTTAATTACATGGAAGCTACTAAAACAAATTAGAAACCAACAATAGTGACTAAACCGCTAAATCAATATTTATTAACAATTTATTATACAAAAGCGTGGGGAGAATAAGCTAATAATTACTACACATGAGATCGTGACGATTACGAGACTTATAAATAACTCTATCATTTCTCGTCCTCATTTAAGAGACTTAGCCTAAAAGTTAAGGAATCGAAGCTAAGTGCTCAACACGCACGATCGAGTAAAATATTACTCTTATTCTCACCATCGGAAAACCTACATTCGTGTCTTAAACACTTATGAAAAACTAGAAAAATTTTAAAATTTGGCCATTTTTAGCCTTATTTGCAACAAAACGATAACAAAAAGATGAAATTTGGATTGCGTGGTGACGTAAGCAAGGTGAAGTATCTACTCACCCCCATACTAAAACTAAACATTGTCCTCAATGTTTCGAGTCTAGGGGTGAAAACACCCCCATACTAGAGACAAAGTCGAATGCTTAATCTCGAGCATGGAAAGGGTAAAACGAATAACCTAAAATCCGTTTATGAATTATGCTAATAAGATAAACGTTAGAACATAAAAGGATATCATCGGATATCGGAATCTCCAAAGGCAACGATCGAAGCTTGAGTGATCCGTAAAACGAACACGAGAGGCTTCAATGATGACGATGAACCTAATAAATCACAATCACAAACAACCACGGAACAAAGGTTGGAAGAGCACAAGTCCCCTCGTTACGTTAAACTAAGAAAGCGATAATATTTACAAGGATAAGCATGAGAATCCCCCACGAGGCACCTTGTTTTTGATAACCGAGTCAAAAGCTCGACTCGAATCCCCATAAATGTGATCATTTAGGGATAATCATGGTATGGTCATTTTTAGTGGGGCTTAAATGATAAACAATGCCCAAAAGCAACTGGTACTAAGGACTAAGTCCTTGCAAAATACCGGGATCGAAGATGGCGTCATCGTTTTCGGATGAAAGACGAAACAACGCCACTTCAACAAGTGCTAGAACCCCAATGGGGTAGAAGAAAAGTGATAAGAAGTAGAAAGGTGGGACAATGGGTAAGTCAAACTTATGAGCTACTCGAGGTAGACTCACACCAAGCAAATAGACAAGATTTCCATTTATTGTATCGGTGGAAGACCGAGATTTCCCTTTACAAGCAATTCCGGGATCGTAAATCTCGTCCTCGGTGGAGAAATGTGAGGGAACATAAGGGGCTTCCCCCACACTAAAACCACACCAACCGTCGTCAAAAGGAGTAGACGAGGTGGTAGCACTCATAAAACGCGGTGATGACGGAGTTAAACATGTAGAAAAATCTTTTAAATCACTTTTAAAATCTTTTCCTTTTTCATCGTTTAAAAACTCTTTATGAAAACCCGATTTGATAATGTCGAAAATAATTGGCGTGTCAAATTCAAAATTAGTCGCGCTAAAAATCCTCACATTTAAGTCTTAGGTGGGAGGGGGTGGCGGATTATATAAGTTCTCAAAACGTTTGTCAATAAAGAACACCGCCCCCTCGGGGTCTACATACTCGTCATCCTCATGAACGTCGATCTCTTCGATTTCTTCATCAAAGATAGTCTTGTCAAACCAAGGTTTGTCATTCCCCTCCTTGAGTATTTTAGAAACTCTCTCGAAAAGATCACGATCAAGCACGAAACCATCATTCATTTGTGGGGATTGTTGATAAGTTAAATCCTCACGAATGTGGTAAACGTAATTCTCATTTGAGGAGTGTTGATTAGGTAACTCCTCGAGAATTGGATTTTCGTTGGTCACATGAGTTGGTTCGTCATCGAAAATAAGACGTTCCAACTCATTAAGTTCATCCTCGATTTTGGAAAGATCGACCTCAATTGTAGGTGGAAGTGAAGGCATAAGAGCTAGCTCTCGTTCAATGATTTCCTCAATCTCGGGATCAAACTCATAATCATCGTACTTCACATGTGAAGAGGTCTTTTTAGGAGAATCATCAAAAAGGGCATGTGGATTTTGAAGTACGTGATCAATCTCGGAAAAATCGCCATCTTCATCATCAAAGAAAGAGTCGATGTGAGCACTCACAACCATAGTCTTACAAGTCGAATGACTATGCTTAGGTGACTTTTTTATGACGAGAGGATCGATGTCGATAAAACCTTTAGCCTCAACGGGTGTTGGGCTAGGCAAAGGAGGCACTTCGATGGAGTTAGAAGTTGAAGCCTCAAAGACGTGGTCCTTCGAAGGTGGTGAAGACGAGTCCATTTTGGTCATTGTCGTGATGGCACTAACGTCGCCCTTCGGAATTGGTATTTCACTTGTTTCATCGAATACATCCCAAAGTGATTTTTCATTCATAAATTTACATATACCCTTTTGAATTAGGTTCACGTATTCTTTATCATTAAAATCATCATCTTTAAAACCGTTCTTCTTAATCTTTTCAAAACATGCATTAAGCCTCATTCTTTCCGTTAAAGTGTACATTTTGAAATCATTAGGTTTAGAATCATTAGGTTTTGAAACCTCGGTTTTTTCATTGTCACAAGATACTTGGGATTTACTTGTGAAAAAGTGCATTTTATCCTCCCATATCTCATAGTAAGTCTCCCCTCGTGAACGTCGATTACGGTTCGAGCCGTCGATAAAAATGGTCGGCCTAAAATAATGGGACATTTAGGGTCACACTCGTAATCGGATATAACGAAATCCGAGGGAAAAACAAACTTTCCAACTTTCACATAGACATCCTCGGCTATTCCAGTTGGTATTAATGGTGTACAATTTGCAAGCTCGATTGTCATGTTCGTGGGGGTAAGTCTAGGCAATCTCATCAATTTCCAAAGAGAATGAGGCATGAGATTGATGCTAGCACCTAAATCGGCAAGGGCTAAACATCCCTCAATCTCGGAAAAATCACAAGGTAATAGAAATTGGCCCGGATCCTCTTCCTTTCTCGGCATATGCCTTTTGAGTTTTTTAAGAAGGATCGAAGCACAAGTTTCTTCAAGGGTTACTTTGGTTAGGTCGGTAAAGCTCTCTTTTTGAACCGTGGATGGAATTTGAGGTACACGAGGGCGTGCACTCTTTTCCTTGGTCGCCACGTTCACCCCATCGACTTTAGAACAATAAGTCGTCTTAGAAGTCAAGGGTTGAGAAGAAGGAACAACTCGAAATCCTTAGGTTAGGGGTAATCACACGACCTTTCTCACGAGACGAGGTGGCTTTACATTGTTCCTTCGGATTTGCAACGGTGTCACTAGGTAACGAACTGGATGAAGCACCCGAGGACTTGTTCATGATGGCCGAAAACCTCTTTTTAATGTCAATTTGTCCTTGCTCAATCTTCGTGTTTTGCAATTTCAAAGTATTAGTAAAGTCGTTTTTCAAAGTACCAATTTCTCCCTCTAATCGTCTCATATTAGCCTCATTCGTTTTCATGTAATTTTGAAAATCGTTTGACGAACTATTTTGATTTGAATTAAAGTTCCCTTGGTTTTGATTACTTCTTTGAAAATTGTTTTGATTCCCACTTGAAAAATTGTTTCCTTGATGGTTGTTGTTTGAAAAATTCGAGTTTTGATTATTGTGTCGATTTTGCCAATTTAAATTCCGACCTTGATTATAACCTTGATTTTGATTCAAAAAATTTCCTTGTTGATTGTTTCCTTGAAAATTGTTACGATTTTGAAAATTGTTGCCTTGATTATAATTACCTTGTTGTGATGGACCCGCGTTATTTTGATTTTGAAAATTGTGGTTTCCATTTAACGCACTCACATTCGACGTTTGGCCATCCGTAGCCGCACACTCGTAATAATTATGAGGTCCACCACAAAACGTACACGATGTCTCAACCACTTTCACCGTAGTGGGAGCGTCTTTCTTTTGCATTTCAACGAGAAAATACGTAAACACATTCGTCAACTTGTCGACTTTCGCATCAACCCTCGCAATGTCACGACTAGAACTACTAAAATTGGCGACATTGGCAACACTCGGTGTGTTGCGGAGTTGGTAAACCTTGGATTGGTTTTCGATAATTATCAATGCATATTTCGGAGTCTTACACAAAAAGTTGCCACCGACGGCGGAATTCAACGAATCTTGTTCTTGAAAATTACGACCGTTGTAAAATGTATCGATTTGGTGCAACTCGGAAAAACCATGGTGAGGACATTGCCTAAGCAATTCCTTAAAACGATCCCACGCGTCTCTAAAAGATTCATTCAGTTTTTGCTCAAATTTCGTAATTTCATTTTTGAAAAACGTCGTCTTAGACGGTGGGAAAAAATAATTAACGAACTTGGAAACGAGATCCTTCCACGTAGTTATGGAATTAGGTGGCTCTTTCTCGTACCAATCCTTGGCGGCACCATCGAGCGAGTACGGAAAAAGCATATGCTTGACGACATCGGTGTCGACATTCTTAAACTTGCTCGTAGCTAAAAGACGATCAAAATTCCGAATATGGTCGTGAGGATTATCGGCTTCACGACCTCGAAACTTCGTAGCTTGGATTAACGAAAGCATTCCGCTCTTAATCTCAAAATTCTCCGCTTTGGTAGCGGGAATTACGATCGCGTCTCCATAACCCTCGGTGGGTGCTTGGAGCAATTCCATCATCAAATGATTGTCGGCCATCTCGTCTAAGGTTTTTTCAACAACGATATTAGGAACGTCGGTTTCTAAATCTCGTCTACGTCGTCGATTCCTTCGATTACGATTGCGTCGATTCGGAGCGTCGCTAGAATTAGAATAATCCTTCGATCGAGTGCGCATGCACTAAGCGTAGAATGGGTGGTAGCAAAGAAGATTCTTTTTGCGGCTTTTCGATTTTTCAATTTTTTTGATTGTTTTTAATTTTTTTGGATTTTTGAATGTATTACGTAGACACAAATCTACAAATCTCTCCTCGAATCGATTTCTCGATTAAAGGAGCCTCAAAGAATGAAAACGATCACGTGGAGTGAACGCCTTCGATGACTTTAGAACGTTGGTGGAACACCAAAACGTTCAAGAGGGTTTAATCTTGAAAACACAAGCAAATATAATATACGTAGATAATACTTGGGCGACAACCCTCGATTAGCCCTATTTCTCAAAACACGCACAAGCAAGTGGGGGAAACGAGGCGGCGCTAAGCACTTAAGAGCCTTTTTCCCTTAGGCCATGAAATACAACCGCCTTATACCCACCTTATAGTTTGTGTTAATTGAAATTAAGCCTCAAGAAAGTATTTATCTATTTTGCCTTTAAAGGTTTTGCTTTAGATTCAAATACAATGATCGAGTGATGAAATCCCGAATCAAGGTTGCGTTTTCACGCTTTTGGAGTACTTGTATATTTATTGTTTTACGTAGATACAATATAGTAATATATTCACACAAAAAAAACAAAAACGATAATGGGATATCTACAATATAGTAAAATGATTGGTTTGTGTTTAATTTAGGAAAATTAAACATGATTTATTTGTATACTATAATATATTAATCAAAAATAACAAAAATGAGTATGTATGTTATATACGCCTTCCAAAAATTTGAAAAGCAAAAACACACTACTCACACAAACATGATACTAATAATGGCACACTAAAAACACCTCCCCGGAAGCGGCACCAAAAATTGATGTAGTGTTTTCGTACACGTTTTAGGAAAAACGCGTATGAGCGACAAGTATTAAGTCTTACGCTTTATGAAAAACGTAAAACTGAATAAATGCGGGTTCGTTCTTGAAGGAGGTGTGTGAATTAAGTGTGCCAATTATATAAAATCAAAGTTTGGATTAGTGACGTTTTTGGGTTAAGAGAGAAAAATTAAAGACGAGCTACGACTATGATTAAATTACGACGAATTAACGTAAAACGCGAACGTAAATACGTAAAACGTGACAAAATTAAAAATTAAACCTAAAAATTAATTAAAAGTTTAAAACTAAGTCTAAAATAATATAAATAAGAATAAAAATCCAATAAATAAATTTTAAAACCTTTTATTAATTAAATATTCAATTTTAAATGCTAATTAAAGCCCTAAAATTAAATATAATTAAGAAAAAGGCCAAAATATTATTTTATTGAACTAATAAATTACCTATATTATTAAAGACTAAAAAGTATTTTTCCTAAATTTTCAAAACTATTTTTCTATTTTTAAAACACTAAAAACTATTTTTAAACTAAAATAATGATTAAAAATATTAAAATAATGCTAAAATTTATTTGACTATTTTAAAAATCCTAAATTATACTAATGAACAGTAGAAAAATGAAAAAGTTTGAAAAAAGTAAAATTTTTCACTAAAAGACAAATCAGAAATAATAAAACCCTAATTAAATTAAAATTAATTCTAAAAATTACTTAAAAAGGTGAACAGTAAAATATTTTTAAACTTAAAATCTTAAAATACTTTTCTAAATCTAAGAAAATTTTTCGAACTGAAAAGTATTAAGTTTGTACACTAAAGGACAAAAAACAGTAAATAAAAAACTAATTAAAAATGCAATAAATTCAAAAAAATAAAAAATGAACAGTAAAATAAAAATAAACTGAATGGAAAAATCATAAATAAAATAAGAAAAATTTCAAAACTAAAATCAGATAAAAACTCTTAAATATTTCCACTAAAGACAAATTTCTAAAAGTCTGAAAGTGACATCTTGGTTACTTTTGTCAGCTAGCTCAGCAGTGGAAACTTTTCCACTAGCAGTGGGAACTTGGTTCCCACTGACAGAATAAAAATTAAGATCTGGTGACTGTTTTGCTTGTAGTTTGCTTGTTACTTAATTTCTTTGGGAGACAAAGGCACCCCCACACTCATGGAAGTGCGGGGAGTCAATTTAAACAAGAAAATAGGTAGTTCCAAGCAATCAAAATCACACCAAGAGCACAAACAAGTTACTGATATACTTATGCAAGGTCTGGGGGGTTTTTACTAGTTCAAATGGCCAAAGGACGAATTTCAAATTACTACCACTTGATTAAATCACCACCAAAACACAAATAAGCTATCAACAAACCTCCCTTATCACATTATCTAGCAGTCTACAAGATTAGAAGGTCTAAAACTGAAAATTAAGGCCTACTGACTTGATTCACTGATTTACCACTTAAAGCATACAAAACCTAGATATTAACCTATATCCTGAAACAACCTAGCATAACAACCTACCAACAGCCTAAGTAGTGTATTTAACAGGTTTTTAAAGCAAAAGCTTGTCAAACTTCCTCCTTAAAACCCTAATCCAAACACTCCTATATTTTTCAGAAATCAAAATTTTCAAAGAACTGCTGATAAAGCCTTAACCAAAATCAAACTAAATGATCATAACATCAACAAGAAGCATGAGCAAATAGGAACATATACACAAAAACAGATAACACCCAAGATCCACATAAGGCACATAACAAGACTCAAAAAAATGGAAAAGGGGTTCAAGCCTGAGATTAGCTGATGCCTTCCTTAATCAGTTTGATTGATCTTAATTGAGCTTATAGATGAGTAGAGATGCCTGTTGTAGGAATCCAAGGTAGGACCCTAGGCAGACCAAATATCTTCAAATGAGATGGTGGAATGGGGAAAGATGAATGGGACTTCTTGATTCCTGCACACAATCACAAGACCAGGAACAAATCAAGCTCATATAAGTGCCAATAAGCTGTTTTCAGGCAGCTTATTGGATAGCTTATATGAGTAGTAAGTAGTTATAAAGGAAAATGAAAAAAAACAACATTTTTTTATAAAATATTTAAAACTGTATTTTTTTTGAAACCGATGATAATTTAACCAAAAACTTAACTCCAAGCTGAAAACAATCCCACAATTCACTTTCACTTCAAGTGGGATTGTTAATCAAGTTGAAGAAAGTTTTTACTAAAAAAAAACTTTTTCTGAAAATACTTATGAAAACACACAATCTTGGGAACTTTTTAAAACTATCTTGCAAATAAATGAATTTAACTAAGGAAAACAGGTAAAAGGAACTCAGTATGGAAGAATTTAAAAGTTGCTTTATTTACTTCACTTAAAATTCTTACAAGACTGGAACAAGAAAACCAAGTCACATGTCGACATTGGTTTTATACTACTTCTATGGACTAAACAATGCTAAAACCCTAAAACATGAGTTGGCAAAAATGCCCTTGATGCTTGAATATGCTAGTCAAGATCCTTGGTCCAAGAGTGCCATGTGATAGATTTTTGGCAGCTTGTTGGTGCTTAGCTGTTGGAATGCCATCTAAACCGTTCTTGGATGCCTTTGGGAGAAAGAAAACGATTTTAACCATTGATTTACTGTACATCCTTGGACTTTTGCAGCAGGGGAGTCATGTGGGGGACCCACCAGTCACGGGTTAAGGTTTTTGGAGTGTGGGTTCACATGAGGGGATGGTTAATTATACTTCTGGAGGGTTTAGACAAAACCCCTTTGATTTAGTAGGATTATAAATTTAGGGTTTATGAGGAAAGAGGTGAGTGTTTAATCTGGTTAGGAGGTGGTTTAGGTGTTAACCGCCCTTTTATTTATTAATCTTAATTTGAAAATCTGAATTAATAAATAAAAAGGATTTGGGATGGTGGAAGTCAGACGTAGAGGAGATATGAGGATGTGGAGGTTATTGATTGGTGGAGTGGTGATGTGGCGAATGGGGATTGGAGGGGAGTAGTTTGTATGTTTGGGCGCTTTTGGTCCCCCACCTTTCTTTCTTTTTTCACTTCATAATAAACAGCCCTAAAGTTATAAACCCTTTGTAATTAAGTTTCATTCTTTCCATATTGGCCACCAAAACTTTTATAACTTTGTCACAAGGGTATTTCTTGCAATAAATGGATTCTTCAAGGACCAATCTTGTATAATCTTGTTATTTTAGGGACCCTTTAGTAATTTTTGAGTTTTACAAGGGTATAATATAACAAGTCTTCAATTCTTGAGGGACCAATCTTGCCAATTCTTCAAACTTCAAGGACTTCTTTAGAAATTCATGATTCGGGTCCGGTTCTTTGTGCGACTTCGTTTCCCGTGTTCGTTTTTGCTTGATTCCTTTGATCTTTTGGTGAATTCGCGATATTCGTACCTAAAATACACAATGAACAAACACAAGCATATATTTGGGTATTTTGATGATATTTTAAGCGTTTTTAGCCCGATTTGGACGATGAGACTATGTATAATTGAAGTCTCATCAAACACCAATGTATATATAGTCACTACCTACTAAGTAACTTGAGAGGGAGGAAGAAAAAAATCTGAAATTAGAAGGAAGTATTTGCAAAGTATGTCCAAGGAGGATGTTTTGACAAAATCAAAGTTCAATTGGTGGAATAGAGGTGGAAAAGAAACATCCACACCAATTGAAATGATTATATGTCAAAGGGTTAGAAACTTAGAATTGTTGGAATCACCCAAACCAATTGTAAATTTTAACCATGATCAACCCTTAACAATGTGTATGATAAAGAATTAGTGGAAAAGGAAATAACACACATAACATTCATATTACAAAAATATGAAAGAACATACAAGAGAAATAATCATACACATAATATGAATATTTAAAACAACAAATAAGGAAAATAAACAACATAATCATAAACTACTTTAGTAGTGATAATCCTCTAAGACTGCTTAAGTTTTTATTGACTCAAACAACTAAAACACGAAGTGTGCTTTAATTGGAAAAATAAGATGAAGAGGCATCATTCGAAGATTATTCACGAGAACAAATACTTTGAGAGGAGGTCGAGGAAGAAGAAATTAAAGAAATTTAGCTTGTCATACACATGAGCAAGTTCAATTTGTTGAAATTGACAACAAGCACACGAGCTTTCATGATGCAAAACAAAGTCGTTAGATGGGGGAGGACCATCAAGATGAGAAGGTGGTGGTGGAGAAGGAGATAATGGATAAGAAATGTTTTCACAATGCCTAGTGAGATTTGGGAAAGAAGAGAGGTCATTGAGGTGAGATATGTTGCAAGGTTTAGGTGGTGGTGGAAGAGCTTCTCTTCCTCTGGTAATTGGATTGATTAAGAAAGTCTCATTCCAATACTTAATAGGAGAGAAAGAAGAAGTCTTGCAAGGTTTGGGAAAAGAGGAATCATGATGATCATTGTTCTTCTTGATCCAAACGGGTCTGTTAGTGCAAACATTACGATGTTTAATCAAGATGACCCCTTCATGTTTTGGTGATGACAAACGTATAACTCGCAATACATAATGTAAAATGTATAAGGTACTCGTAATCACTCAAGCATACTTATGTATACTTCTCTTGACACCTTGAAGATTACATTCGTCATGAAAGACAAGAAGGACGCGCGGTTCTCTTATAGAACACGCGGTTCCTTAGTGATATCGAACCGCGGGAAGATATAGAACCGCGGGCAGTCAATCCGGTTTAGGCTTACTCAAGATTTCTGGAAGCTTCTAGAAGATGGAGGGAAACTAATAAATTCAAAATTCAAATTTTGAATTTGGGTTCCAAGAATATAAGGTGCATCCTTTTATCCAATGGGTAGTCCACTCTTTTATCCAATGGGTAGTCCACTCTTTTATCCATTGGGTAAAAAGGTGCTCTCCAAGGCAAGAGTTGGCTATAAATAGAAGACTATTCTCTTCCATTTTACTTGCACAAAAACACACAAAACATTCCAATATCCCATTCCTCATTTGCCTCATCAAGAGCAATGAGAAGAACATTTTCACCCTTGTGAAGTGTTAGTGTCTTGAGTCATAACATGATGAAGATCTCTCTAGATCAAGTCATGATTATTGTCTTCCTACTATGTATATGTAGAAGATCCAAGTTGTGAGTACACTTGGATGTGTTCGTAAGGGTAGAATATCCAAGTGATGGATATAGGTGTTAGTTGTGTAGATCCAAGTCTTGTTAGTACTTGGATATAGTGTTAGAGTTATAGATCTAAGTGTTGTGTGCTTAGATCTATATGGTTTATGTGTTTAGGCCATAAAACACAAGGTTTGTTATGTTGGGCCATAAAACATAACTAGTGGGTAGATTAGGTTGTGTCTTGGTAGTTCTCACTAAACTCCAAAGTGATGTGGTTATGTCTAGGTAGTTCTCACTAAACTCTAAAGTGATGTGGTTGTGTCTTGTGAGTTCTTACTAAACTTCAAAGTGATTAGTAGTTTTGTTGTGTGAAGTTCTCAAAGTGAAGAGTCGTGAAGATTGGTTCTAGCTTTCGATTAGAACTCGACATCTAGCCTTGTGTCGTTAAATGGTGAAGTGGGCAACATTGTGTAGATTGGTCTTACCTAAGATTAGGACTCGACATCTAGCTTAGTGTCGGAAATGTGTAAGCGACGTGTATGGTTTTCTCCGCCTTGAAAGGAGTTTTCTTGACTAGTGAAGTAACTCTCGAGTAAGGTGTACTCGAGGAGTGGAGTAGGGCGAAGAGAAGCTTCGTGACCGAACCACTATAAATCATCGTGTCGGTACTTTCCTTTACATTTATGTCTTTACTATTATAGATGTATTTATATGTTGTGTGTTGTGTGCATCTCATAATCTAAACATCTAAGTTGCGGAAAAGCTAAGGCTTAGTACGTGTGTGCTTCGTGTTTAGATTATGGTCAAGTGTACATCACTTAGTCTAAACATCCTAGTTGCAGAAAAGCTTATGCTTAGTACGTGTGTGCTTAGTGTTTAGACTAATGCTTGATGTACTCTTGATTTGATGTGTTTGTGTGTTTACTTACTTGTAGTATTTATCTTTCAATCAAACACATCTCATATCTAGTCAAGCTTGATCGAGAATTTGATACAAAGGATTATCAAAGTTTAACATGTAACAAAAGGTTAAGTTCACTGTCGGCGGTTCTCTAAATGGACCGGCGGTTCTTTATTGATAAAGAACCGCGGGTACACATAAGGAACCGCACACAGTGGATCAAGCCGAAATGTTTTGAAAAAACTAACTAGAAACTATTAAACCCCCCCTTCTAGTTTCTACAATTGGTATCAGAGCGAGGTTATTCAAGATGTTTAGAGTATATTGTACTTTAAAGCTTGGATCGATCTTTGCTCTCTTTTTCAAAACAAATGGTTTTTAAAAATGAAAACGGTTTTTAAAAATAGAGACGATCTTTGTATCAAATTGTTCATGAAGAGTGATTACTTATGAAATGTGTTTCGTTGATTCATTCGTACAAGTTTGGGTGTTAAATAAACTTTGTATAATAGCTTGAATTAAATCTTTTCATGTTTGGAAGTATAAAAATCTTTTGTGTCATAATTAACTCTAAAATACGAGTTATATGTGTCTAAAATGATTTTTTAGAGTCCTAAGTCCTTCCAAAAAGTTACCAAATGATTTTGGCCAAAAACTCATTTTTTTGTCTTCTGACCGCGGTTCTTTATTGTTCCCCGCGGATCCTTATCAATAAGGAACCACAGTCAGTCTGACTCAGATTTTTGCAAACTTTGAAAAATCATATAAAATCAACAGTAAGTCCGTAGAAGTCGTGCCACCCGTCATTTCGAACGTAATTGAATTTTGTTTCAATTAACAATGCTTCCAAACCTTTATTCAAACTTTAAAATTTAAATGTTTTATAAGTTATATACTTTGTCCAAGGAATTGAGTCTCGGTTTGTCGTAAAACTTGTGTTTTACTCTTTTCTATTAAGTTGGACATCTCTTGGTGATATATCTTTGAAAATTGATATATTTACAAAGTGTTAAACTTAATTAAATTTTAAATGGGTCAAAGACTATTTTCAAATAAAATCAAGCTATGAATACTTTGTTGTATCTAACACTCAAAACATGGACGAATGCTTTTATGTGTTAAGCTAATTGTTTCTGTGTGTTTCCTTGTGTGTTATTATTATATGTAGACATTATTAAGCGTTCCTTGCTATTTGTAGTAGTATTGCTTATATGTCTAGTCTCTTGTGCCTTTCTTGGTTTTTGTTAGTATCTAGTTTTTCCTAATTAGGATGTATGCTAGATTTATTGCATTTTAGTTGCAACATTATGTGTGCATTGCATATAGGATTAACATCTCTTGGTTTACAAATGTTACATAAACATCTTGTACACCTCGGCATGTTCTTTAACACTTTTAGGTTTGAAAGCTTTGGGAGCTTGTCAAATCTATTGATTTGGGTCGTCTTACTCGATCATTGTGTTATTAGTTCAAGTAGACAAATGTCTCACTATAAAACATGAAACACCCTTTGAAAATCTTAGCTATTTTCTCTTAAAAGAGTGTTTGTGGGAATCAAGAAAGATTTTGATTAAATATCAATGCATTATTCAAACTATGATTGGTATGATTATCGAATCTAATTGACATGTTTTTTTTGTGTAGACATGAATGTGGTTTATTAATAATATACATCGGATCATAACTCACACTTGTGTTGATGGTGTTATATTGAATCTACTTGTTCAAATTGTTAGACATATTTTGTTTAATAATTACTTATAATGCACAATAGAGTCGGTTTGATAACTTGGATGTTTCATCCGAAATACTCAAGTAATTTACATTTCTATGCAATTTATAAATGTGTCATTTTTGAAAGACCAATCAAGAGTGTTCCTTTGGTTTGTGTAAACTTTGTTTATACACTTCAAAGTTATTGGCCTCAAGTTCTATTAAGGTAAATAACCTTAACTAGACTTGTTTGACAAGATATGCAATGGTGCATTCTTAACCCTCATTAGGTCATGCATTGTGTCGCCATGCAAGTTTCATCCTTGCTAAACTTTATTAGGCAAATGTTGGAATTACATTTTGTCTAACTTGAGAATGACTACTAGAGAATTTATGCACTAGGATCTTAATTTGACCTAACGGTTGAATTACTTCCATGTGGGAAGTTGAGTTGGTGTATAACTCGTAAAAATGGCCGTGTTTAGCCTTAATTGAGCACCTCTAGTGATAGTCTCATACTCATTCTCTAAATTGGCTAAATGGATCTTCCTATATATGACTAATGATAGTTTACTTTGATGACCTTTGTATGTCATTAGGAGTCTTTTTCTTTTGTAGCCATTAGGTTTTTCTTAGTTTTCCTCTACGTGCTAATTGAACCTATGTGTCTTTCCTTTGTGTGTGTTCTAGTTTTTATTGCTCTTAAGCATGACTTTATGATAAGTTAGACTAGAACATTAGGATTTGCTGAATTGGAAAATCCTCCTTCACCACCTAAACCTAGCCTCTGTAGGCGGTTCTTTAAATAGACCGCGACTCCATATCAATATGGAACCGCCGGTGGAGATAAAGAACCGCGGGCAGAAGCTCTCAAATTCGGGTTTTCAAAGTTCCCAATTGTTCCAACACCCTTTGGAATATTTGTTTCAATCCTTTGATCACTCCCAAAATATCTTGGGCTTTCCCTTTTTTAACCCTTTACTAGTTTGGATCATCCCCTCACCCTTTTAAACCCACCTTGTTAGCCATGTTCTTCACACCTCAAACCATTCATCCTTACCCCTTAAACCACCCATTACTACCATGTTCTACAAGAACCTCCAATTCATCCAAAACCTCCTCTTCAAAGAGGCACCTCAAAATTAAGATTAAGTTACCCAAACTTAACTCTTCACCCTTTCACACACCCAAGAATGAGATTGTTCCAATTCTCATCTCTTCATCACCCTCACCACCTCTTGCTCCATGCACGACTACCTCAACCCATGGTACCAACCATTCACATGGTTCTACCTCCTCTTCATTTCAATCTAGAATGAATGAGCTAACCTCACCCTTCACTCCAAGTACTCTCTTGGATGTGACTACCCAACCTCAACCCATCCAAAGCATTCCCATTGTGAATGACTTTGTTGATACCTTGGTGACTTCACCTTTTACCCCTTCAAACTCACCCACATCACCCATCCAAAGCATTCCCATTGTGAATGACTTTGTTGAACCCTTGGTGACTTTACCTTTCACCCCACCAAATTCCGCCACCACCCTTGTTTTTCATTTAAGCATGTGGATTGCTTATTGCTAAGACATCTAATTTAAGCAAATCTTAGGATTCTAGTGTAACTAAGATTAAAATTATGCTTAAATTTTAGGCTTGTTTTTTTATACATCTTTGTATGATCTTTATGCTCTTGTATTTCCTTTCATGTTTTTCAACATGATTTTTCTTTGAGTCTTAGATCTTGTTGTTATTATGTTTCTTTCTTTTCTCTTATTTTGAGTCCTTTTCTTAAACTAATAAGAATTAGGAATCTTCTTGAAGATTTACATTACATGTAGCTTGATTTGTGATATCTAGATAGATGACTTGCTTGTATGCTACTTGCTTATATGTCCTCTTGTTTATCCTTATGCTATATGATTAATTACTAAGTTAATGAATGCATGCTTATTATAAAGGTTTTGTCTTTGTTAATAAATTCCGTTATAATATCTCTTAGATGTGTCTAACTCATGCATGTCCTTAAATGCTAAGTGATAACATGTTTTACTTAGTCTTCTCTTTTTAAGTAATCTTGTTTCTTGCTTGCCGTATGTGTTAATTGCGCACCTTCTCTACATTGTTTTGTTGTAGACTTCATTAGGCATTGCATGAATTATCCTATGTGCTTACTTGATTATGTGTTAGATTTTGTACTAACTCTTTCATGTCTTCTTGAGCTTCTTTTGAGTTTCTTCTCTCATTTTCTTTCGAGATTTCACTATCACCTTCTAAGGTATAGTATTCATGAATCAATTTGTGAAGTTATCCTTAACTTCTTTGATTGAGTTTCTATTGGTTTATTTTAATCATGCCTCTATAAGTCGAGTCTCTCTCTTCTATCTTTCTAAACTAAGTTGAGTCGAGCCTCACCCTTTCCTCATCATGTAATTGTTCTCTGAACACTCACATTGATTGAGAAGAGCTACGAAACTTTGAGCATGTAGTTTATCGTATGCTAAACACCATCCATCTTGGTATTTATATTCTTTGGCTTATTTGATTTTTTTATCATTGAGTCATCTTTTTTGGTGTCGAAATTCATAAGCATCCTTGCCTATAATGTCTTTGGTTTTATATTTTTTATTCTTCTCGTTTTTGAGAGTCGATTAAGGTTAAAATTTACAATTGGATTGGGTGATTCCAACAATTCTAAGTTTTTAACCTTTTGAGAGGATTTTGGTTAAATCTTTAATTTTCTTGGGTGATTCCATAAATTCTAAGCTTTTAGTCCTTTGACATATTATCATTACAATTAGTATGGATGTTTCTTCTCTACCTCTATTCCAACAATTGTGAATTGATCTTGTCAAGATCCTCTCCTTTGACTTGTTTTTGGATTGATAGCATCGCGTGCACACTTCTTTCTTCAATGCTTGTCATTGTTTGTGCAAACGACTTGTTTATCATCCTCTTTTTTCTTTTCATCATAGTCCTTCTTTCTCTCTTTTCGACTATGTGGAATTGTTTTTATTGTCCATGTCATACTCTCTTTAGTTTGGTATTTTTGCCAAGATATTAAAGCGGAGTATGTCCTCTCGACAATATATGCTCTTTTTATATATGCTCTTGTCTACTAACTTGTTTTGTAGGATACTTCTAACCCATTTTTGTAGCTTGTCACTATTCTTGCTTTGTTGGTGCCTCAAGCAAGGGTGAGCTCATATCAAGGGGGAGCATTTTCAAGAGTTCAACTCATTACATTTGCGATTGTTCACTCACTTAAATTGCATTCATTGAACATCTTGCAAGTAATGAATTATGGGATCTCGAAGACATGGAGGTGGTTAACCTATGGTGATTGAAGACTTCCCTGCGATGACGCAAGCTCAATATCTTTGGATGATGGGATTACGGTTCGGATTCTCGCCTCTCAACCAAATATCTTTTGGATGCAAGCTATCTCAAAGTTGATTCTTCTCTTCTACAAACGAAGACTACCTTTGGATGCATGATCTTCCTCAAATGATATGGATTCTACTCTTCCTCAAATGACGACTACCTTTTTTATTCGACAAAAGGGGGAGAAGGAAGTGTAAACGAGTACGTTTCACATTTTACTATGTGTTACGGTTTACTTGTTTGTCATCATCAAAAAGGGGGAGATTGTTAGTGCAAACATTACGATGTTTAATCAAGATGATCCCTTCATGTTTTGGTGATGACAAACGTATAACTCGCAATACATAATGTAAAATGTGTAAGGTACTCGTAATCACTCAAGCATACTTATGTATACTTCTCTTGATACCTTGAAGATTACATTTGTCATGAAAGACAAGAAGGATGCGCGGTTCTCTAATAGAACACGCGGTTCCTTAGTGATATCGAACCGCGGGAAGATATAGAACCGCGGGCAGTCAAGCCGGTTTAGGCTTACTCAAGATTTCTGGAAGCTTCTAGAAGATGGAGGGAAACTAATAAATTCAAAATTCAAATTTTGAATTTGGGCTCCAAGAATATAAGGTGCATCCTTTTATCCAATGGGTAGTCCACTCTTTTATCCAATGGGTAGTCAACTCTTTTATCCATTGGGTAAAAAAGTGCTTTCCAAGGCAAGAGTTGGCTATAAACAGAAGACTATTCTCTTCCATTTTACTTGCACAAAAACACACAAAAACCTTCCAATATCCCATTCCTCATTTGCCTCATCAAGAGCAATGAGAAGAACACTTTCACCCTTGTGAAGTGTTAGTGTCTTGAGTCATAACATGATGAAGATCTCTCTAGATCAAGTCATGATTATTGTCTTCCTACTATGTATATGTAGAAGATCCAAGTTGTGGGTACACTTGGATGTGTTTGTAATGGTAGAATATCCAAGTGATGGATATAGGTGTTAGTTGTGTAGATCCAAGTCTTGTTAGTATTTGGATATAGTGTTAGAGTTATAGATCTAAGTGTTGTGTGCTTAGATCTATATGGTTTATGTGTTTAGGCCATAAAACACAAGGTTTGTTATGTTGGGCCATAAAACATAACTAGTGGGTAGATTAGGTTGTGTCTTGGTAGTTCTCACTAAACTCCAAAGTGATGTGGTTGTGTCTAGGTAGTTCTCACTAAACTTTAAAGTGATGTGGTTGTGTCTTGTGAGTTCTCACTAAACTTCAAAGTGATTAGTAGTTTTGTTGTGTGAAGTTCTCAAAGTGAAGAGTCGTGAAGATTGGTTCTAGCTTTCGATTAGAACTCGACATCTAGCCTTGTGTCGTTAAATGGTGAAGTGGGAAACGTTGTGTAGATTGGTCCTACCTAAGATTAGGACTCGACATCTAGCTTAGTGTCAGAAATGTGTAGGCGACGTGTATGGTTTTCTCCGCCTTGAAAGGAGTTTTGTTGACTAGTGAAGTAACTCTTGAGTAAGGTGTACTCGAGGAGTGGAGTAGGGCGAAGAGGAGCTTCGTGACCGAACCACTATATATCATCGTGTCGGTACTTTCCTTTACATTTATGTCTTTACTATTATAGATGTATTTATATGTTGTATGTTGTGTGCATCTCATAATCTAAACATCTAAGTTGCGGAAAAGCTAAGGCTTAGTACGTGTGTGCTTCGTGTTTAGATTATGGTCAAGTGTACATCACTTAGTCTAAACATCATAGTTGCGGAAAAGCTTATGCTTAGTGCGTGTGTGCTTAGTGTTTAGACTAATGCTTGATGTACTCTTGATTTGATGTGTTTGTGTGTTTACTTACTTGTAGTATTTATCTTTCAATCAAACACATCTCATATCTAGTCAAGCTTGATCGAGAATTTGATACAAAGGATTGTCAAAGTTTAAGATGTAACAAAAGGTTAAGTTCACTGTCGGCGGTTCTCTAAATGGACCGGTGGTTCTTTATTGATAAAGAACCGCGGGTACACATAAGGAACCGCACACAGTGGATTAAGCCAAAATGTTTTGAAAACTAACTAGAAACTATTCAACCCCCCCTTCTAGTTTCTACAGGGTCGAACCGAGATTTTCGGTTTCCTGGTAAGCTTAGAACAAGAAGCTTTAGGTTTAGAAGATTGTGACAAAGAGATGTCAAGGTTAAGATTAGAAGTGTTAGACATTGCGAGTGATGAGAAGAAGAACTCCCAAAGCAAGCGAATTTAAAGAAAGTAGACGAGGAAATATTTGAAATGAAAACAAAAGGTTTCAAGGAATGTTTAGCCAAAATCGGCAAACAAAGAATCTTGAAAAAGACTGTGGTCAAAGAAGAAATACCAAAAACGAGCCAAATTGAGGCTTGTTGTCTACTATTCTTTAAATGAACCTGCGGTTCCTTAAATATAAGGAGCCGTGCGACTTTTAAGGAGCCGCATACAGTGGACTTGAAAATACAATTTTACAAAGTTTTGAGAAAAAATAAGACTCTTTCAAAATTGTGCAATTCTTAGATTT
Organism: Glebionis coronaria; assembly: GCA_025667525.1. NCBI lineage: Eukaryota > Viridiplantae > Streptophyta > Magnoliopsida > Asterales > Asteraceae > Glebionis > Glebionis coronaria. The sequence continues at coordinate 491,541,655 of CM046876.1, read as the reverse complement.
TTACCTCTTTTAGCACTAGATTATGCTTTGGTTGCACAAAAGGCAACACTCACAAAGAGTGTCTTGACAAAGGGTGACAAAATATTTAGATAACATTTTGATCCAATTTTAGTCAAGTTTTAGAGGTTGTGATAGATTAAGGTTCAATTTTAAATAAATTGAAGTTGATTAGTGTGAGCCCATAGGTTGAAACACACAAAGACTAAATCCATAGAACATCCTAAGGAAAAGAAAACACAAGAAAAGAAATAACAACTAACTATTACAAAGTTAGCTAAACTAGTTCTTGATATGGTAGGCTTCCTTGGCTTGAATTTCTTTTAAAAGAATTTTGTTTTTAGAAAATCATCATTCATCTCCTAAGAGGTGGAGGCATGGAGAACAAAGTAAGCAAGAAATCTTGCAACCTCCTATGAATTCCAAACGTCTCCATTCTTAGGTTTGAATGATGTAGTTGTTATAAAGGCAACATGGACAATTTGAACCATGAGCTTCTAGAAAACCAAAGAAGTATGGATCACCAATGAAATGGGAAATAGGAACACCCAAGAGTGAAGTGAGGAGGAGGCATGGTGTCTAATGGTGAGATGGGTGAATTTGGTGGAGTGAAAGGAGAGGTAACCAAGGGTTCGACAATGTCATTCACAAAGGGAATGCATTGAATAGGTTGAGGGTTCACATCCAAGAGAGGACTAGGAGTGAAGGGTGAGGACAACTCATTCATTCTAGATTGGAATGAAGAGGAGGTAGAACCATGAGAATGGTTAGTACCATGAGTTGAACTAGTCTTGCATGGTGCAATAGGTGGTGAAGTTGATGAAGAAATGAGAATTGGAGAAATCTCATTCTTTGGTGTAAGAAGAGATGAAGAGCCAAATTTAGGAAACTTGATCTTGAGGTTTATTTTGGATGAGGATTGTTTGGAAGAGTTTGATGATCTAGTGGACACCATGGTTGTGTGTCTAGGTTTAGAAAGAAGGCTTAGAGGATGAAGAAGAAGATCAACCAAGAGAGGTTTAAGAAGGAGAAGGGATGATCCAAAGTAGTAATGGGTTAAAATTCATTTTGATGAACATTGAAATTAGGTAGGATAATTTGGGAAAAGCTGGTTTTTAGCAAAAATTTTATCAATGTTTACAAAGATTTAGAGAAAATAATGTAAAGCAAAGATTCTGTCGAATCCAGATCCTGTGGTTCCTTAAATAGGGTTGCGGTTCGTTATCACTAAGGAACCGTCAATATTTAAAGAACCGTGGGCAGTGGCTTCAAAATGGTGGACTTCCAGCAACATTTAACAGCCCAGGTTTTAGACAAGGATTTATCAAGCCGAAATAGACTATTAACCAAAAACTAGAAAGTTAACTAACACATAAATTGCACAAAGTCATGCACATCAAAAGATCGATAGCATGAGCGAATTAGGATTAAAATATCTGGTAATCCAAACACAAAGTATTAGTTAGATAACACCAAATCCTAAATGCAAGAAACATAAATAAGTCTGAGGTACACACGTGGTAACAACCATGAGCAATACTTCAACTCACTTTCTTTCATGAACATTTCTCTATTATCTTGATCATTCCCTTAGGTTCTCTAGAAGACGATACTTAAGATAGAATTGATAGTCAGAAGCAATTTCTAGAGATGACAATTGAGAGATAGTGGATGACAAAGTGACATTTGAGTTGATAGGAGAGACATCAAAGATATGAGAATTCTCTTTATGAACATTTCCATCTTCATTTGAATCATACTTAGGCTCAAGTGAAAGGTTCCCTTCAATGGGAAGCATAACACGATCAACGAAGCAAAATGATGATGCATTTAAAGGTGGAAAGTCAAGGAGAGATTTTCTAAGAAGGCGAGAGAGAATCATAGAAAAATGAAGACTTGAATGAGACTCAAGGAGAACAAATTTAATTCTTCTAGCTATGAAAAATGAAAGGTTGTATGGGGTGGAGGTTGCAACACAATACAACATATGTGCAAGACAAGCAGGCACATAGTTGCGATTACCACCGAGACACATTGCATTTTCCCTAATGATTTCGGCCCAAGGGATCATAAAATCATTAAGATCGCTAGTGAGTAATTCCCAATGAGTGGGAGCACAAATTTCTCCTTCAAGTTTACCAAGAATAGGATGTTCATGAGGTTTGGCAATGGCATAAGAAATGACCGAAATAGAGGGTAGCTCGCTCACATAATGCACATAAATAGAGGTCGATTCTAAAGAGTTGACGTTCCAAGCATCGGTGAACCTACATTGACTGTTGTATGGATCATTGAGAAGTTTTCCAAATTCTTCAAGAGTGTATACAAAGGTTTTCCCCTTGATGGAAAATCTTATCGATAAACCATTATTGATGCACATTAATGAAAATGAGCTAAAGAACTCCAAGATAAAGGAGGGAAAGATTGGCTCATCAATATCAAGCAAACAATCAAAGCCAATGGATTTAAACATGAATTGAATGAAGTTAAGTCCGTGGAAATTAGAAGGAACAATGCGTCCTTCATGAAAACTACGAGTTTCTAGAGACCGAAAGGTATTTTTGAGGGTATGAGATTGACACGACGAAGAAAGAGTAGGCATGTATTCTCTAGTTTTCTCATGATCTTTATGAGTTTCCAAGTGCATGATTAAGTACCTAAACATAAAACAAATAGTGTTCCAATCATTCTTATGTTACATAGTGACTAAAAGTCAAAATCGTGAGAATGTGTTTGATCAATTGCTTGACAAACGAAAGGGTAATCCTTATCATTCCCATGTTCACAATGTACCCAATTCATCATTGCCTAGAGCATATGAGCTATGTAAAATCAACCATGAACTTGTACATTGGTTTATCAAAAATTCGTTTTTAGCTAATCACTAACAATGCAATTACCAATTTGTTCATGAGTTCATATCAATTCCATCATTTAACCAAAATTACTTAGTAAAATTAGGATTGTTCTACAATTGGGTTTTAGTGAAATCGCAATGAATTCGAACCTAAGGAATCATAGTAATATAACTATGTCAACCCACATTCCTAGCAAGGTTCTAATTAAATATTAATTTTAAAAATCCCCAATTATGAAAATAAGAACCCTAGAACAAATTAATTGATATTGAATTAATGTACTTACAATTAGTTGATATTGGAAGAGGGATGAGTGAAACCCACAACTTGGAATTAATTAATCTTGAGTGAATTGAAGCTTTTGAAGAATCAACAATGGTGAAAATGAAAAACCCGTCGCCTCTATGGAGAAGAAAGGGAGGGTTTGTTTTGAAATAATGATGTTTAATGAAAACTGAATATTTTAGTCACTCAGTGGGGCCGCGGTTCCTTATTGATAAAGAACCTTGGTTTGAACCGTGACAATCAAAGAACCACCCACAATGGGAGGTTTTTAACAAAGAAAATCAAAGAAAATTTCAAAACAAAGTTTTTCTAAAATACTTAAAATATATCTTAAGCCTTTTGTAAATCACTGGAACACTTCAATACTAGGTGATAATGCCTTAACGAAGGATTACGAGTTAAATCAAAACCAAAAAAGACCGAATAGGACCGAAAAGGAAAAACGAATACTCGTAGCAAAGAAGCAAAGAAGAAAGGAACCAAGGGGAGTGAATCAAGACCAATTTTAATGCTCAAGAGATAAGTGACAATCTTCAAGTTGTAGTAACGAAGAGATTGTGTCATTTATAGTGGTTTAAGACGTACCTTTCTGGCGAAAGTCTAAATGGCTTTGGTAATGAACCATACCAAGCAATTTTGATAAATATTGTAAGATCACTTTCAAGGATAGTCTATTAAGCTATTTCAAAATGTAAGCAAAGTATAGATTCACTTTCTCTTCCACATGATTGGAAAATTATTATTGCTAGGGTTTACAATAACAATATCCTTGGAATATTTCAATTCCAAATGTATAATATCCTAACTACAACTTATGGAGTAGTTTGGTATCTCAAGGGATTAATCAGTCATCCTAGAGATGAGCTCAATTGCACATATTACACATGATATAGGGCCTACTATCCGCATGGGTTCAAACCATGGAAATCATGCTTGATACTTTAAGCTACTACTAACTCACCCTACATTTCCTAAGTGAGTCAAGTATCCAAGCACAGAAGGTTTGAGAGGGTATAAGAATAGAATCACATACCACAAGAAAATGTCAAGGCAGGGATGCCAAGAACAAGCACATAATCAAGTAATGATCAAAAGAATGATCAATAGGGCGTGTGGAAGGACGAAAACGTACCTTAGCCGCAAAATGCATTCCAAGTATTCAAAGAACCAATGAAATGCCCAAACATGACTAAAGTGACTACTAAGTCTTCAAGGACTAGTATCACTCTTCCCCATCTTGATATCATCATTCAATGACGTTGAAGATCAAAGAAGATGAGTCTTCTACAAGTGTAAGTAACTCAATCTACAATTAGTTAAATGATTAATCTTCATGAGTACCTACATATAGCAAGATACAAACTAGTAGATACATTTCAAAAGTAAATCTAAAATGTATAAATACTACCAATCTTGATGAGATGCTTTATTACCAATAAAAAGGCCTATTTTCAATGAAAAAATAGTTTTGATCAAAGAGAAATTTTAATACAACGAAACCTTCTAATTTAAGGTGACAATAGATCGATCCAAGTTTTAAAGTACAATATACTTCAAAGACCTTGAGTGACCATCACTCTGATACCAGTTGTAGAAACTAGAAGGGGGAGGGTTGAATAGTTTCTCTTTGGTTTATGTCCTAATTAAAATTCCTTTCAATTAGGTTTGTCCCAAAACTACCTTTTACTTGAAAGCTAGTTGCATAATGATTAGGTTCATTTCTAATGCATTAACAATGACAAGTAGTTGTTGTATGTGATGTAATAATGAAAATATTTAAAGAGTAAGGAAATAAGCAACCTAATAGGAAGACACCAAGATTTATAATGGTTCGGAAACGAAGCTCTATCTTCGTTCCTACTCCACTCCTCGAGTACACCTTACTCGAGATTTCCACTATATCCACAAGCTCCCTTCTTGGTGGAGAAAACCTTACAACGCTGCTTACATTATTTTCCGACACTAAGCTAAATGTCGAGACCTAATCTTAGCTAGGACCAATCTACACACGTCGCCTACTTCACCATTTACTGACACAAGGCTAGATGTTGATTTCTAATCGAAAGCTAGAACCAATCTTCGTCGCACATCTTCTTTTCTGACACAAGGCTAGATGTCGAGTTCTAATCGAAAGTTAGGACCAATCTTCAAAACTCTTCCTTTTGAAGCTAAGTGAGAACTCACAAGACACTTATACAAATCCCTTTGTAGTTTAGTGAGAACTAACACACAACACTTTACGACTCAATAAAAACATATCAAAGTATACACATGTAACTTGGATCCACACAAGACAAATCCAAGTATACACATATACATTGGACTTACACAAGACTAATCCAAGTATTCACAAATACATTGGATTAACACAAGTAATCCAACTATACACAAATAAATTGGATCTACACAAGACTCAAATAAAAATGATGAATATGACTAGATCTAAGGTAGGATGATCTTCATAAAAGCTTCATCTTTAATCACATCACAAGTGTGTGAGTAATCTTCTCTTTGTACAAGGTAAAGAAGGAGATCAAGAGGATAATCATAAGTAAACATACTTAACACATTAAGTGATCATTTACAAATGACTAGGAAATAGAAAAGAGAAAGATGACAGAACGAGTGTCCAAAAAGGTTCATGAAAAATACAGATTTGATCCACTATTTATAGGAGACAAAAGCCAACGGCTCTTTAAGCGCGGTTCCTTAATTGTCCATGCGGTTCCTTATGATAAGGAGCCGTATAGCTACTTAAGGAACCATGGGAGTAGACTCTGCTCCCTTTTGTCTTTTAGTGGGGAACTAATATATGAGGTAAGTTTTTACCTTCAAAGGATATTCCTATGGCATTTGGAATATGCCATATTCAAATTTATATTTTCCATTTTAATAAAACATTTTCTTAAAAAGAAACTTTATTAAAAAAATCTTTTATCACATTTGACAAAATGTAAGTTTAGGACTTATGACTTTTATGATCACTAATCATGATTAAGATATGTTAGTGCAATACTTAAATGATTATTACCTTGATGATAGTATTTGTTAGATAATTCGTATTACGATTGTATTTGACGATAAATTTATTTTTAATTTGTCGTGATCAAAACTAAGAAAGATTAGTTAACACTAATAATGTTTTTAGGCATTACTTTGTATTAACAATTCTTATCTCTCTACTATTATTTGTCTCTTTCGTTTCAATTGATCGTACGGATATTCAGTTCTTTTAGTAAGAACATCTTTCTGACTTTTTCTCCATTTGATTTATCTTTTGAATTCTGTGTGATGATCCTTTTTGATATGATTCAGATTTATTATGATCCGTTATGACATTTGGATTCGTTATACACCATATGATAAATGTTTTTTCATTCCATAACCTATCTAAAACTGTTATTGCCTTAAACCCTTTGCCCGAGCTATTCTGACACTAGTCATGGAGGTACCATGACCATGTCATCGATGCACCCGTGGCATGACACTATCTGGGCGGTGTGATTAGTCCCAGCGTTCCCTTTCTGTTGGCCATTCTATATGATCTGTTTCTGCAGGGGGCGTATGGATGCATCCTAGGTGATATGTTTTGCTATCTGATATCTATGTGAATGGGTTGTGTGTGCAATACACCCCATATCGCTTCTGGTGCATTAGGTTTGGCCGCTTATGTACAATTTCTAGGAGAACCATGCATCTGCATGTGATAGATGTGTATGGTATATTCATGTAACATGTTCAGACAATTATCTAGGCTCGTGGGCATTTCTGATTACACTTTCTTTATCCTTTGTTATTACATATGCAACCTTATGACTTATTATTTGATTCCATATATCCCTTTACTTTTACTGCGTGTATATTATATCTGTTTACTGAGTGTTAGCTCAACCACATTTCTTTTTCCTACGACAGATTCAAAACGGGAATCTGGGATATGAGAGATGTGTGTAGGAAGAGTTAGAAGACTTACCTTAGAGTCATCCTTTTGTCTTAATAAAAGTTTACATTTTAGACCCTTATGTTTTGGGATCTTATACTTTTGTAAAGTTATTTTGATATTTAATAAATTAAGTCTTTCGGTTGTGTTTTATATGTTTTTGATATGACATCATAACATGACACTTCGTCTCTTTATCGGAGCGGGTGTTACACCTAACCAACAATCTTTTATGGTTACTCACTTTATTATAACAACATTAATAGATGACAAGTCCCCAACATATATGCTTGTCTATAATTACAAAAGAAACAAGATAGTCCTCAAACAGGTGCTATTTGAAATATACATAAAACTCACACTCACAACTAAATAATATAAACATAAATTTTTTTATAAGGATGAGCAGCATTGAAACCTAAACTTACCAGTTTTTTAAGATGATCAAGAGATAAAAATACACCAAACATAGTGAGAGATGAATGAATAATGAAAAGTTGTTACCCCTAGATCCGGGTAGCAGCTTACATACCATCTCATTCCATAAGTTCCATAATAGACCTTAAAAAAATAGACACTCACAAAAAGAGAACAAAGTTAAGTGTTACTTATAAAAAAAATTCAAATTGTCCTTGAAGATTTATAAGTTTGCCATTTTAGAAATAACAACTTTTAACGAGGTATAGTTGCAATCAACCACGTACATCACAAGGTGTAGTAACTTAACTTGCAAATTACTGTCACATCAACATTTTTCTGTCGAACTAACACATCTAAAAAGATCTTCCCCCGATAACCTACATCTAACCTTACATTTTTTGGACCCGCCATATCTAATTAGAATTTAAACTCGCAACAAAAACTAAGTAATAAAAATCAAAGAAACATATCAAACGACTCGTTAGTTAACCAACTAACTCACTAGGAAGTGCAAAACTTGCAACTAACTTAATGGGACATTTGATTAATAAGCTTGGCTCGTTACCCATTGGTCTTAGTTGTCAACAAAAGTAAACTATATAAGAACCTCATTCGTAAATTGTTTTGTATATGAAAAGTTCCAACCAATTTCTTATTTATATTTTGAAGTGGATATATATTGGCTTTATATGTATTTAATGAAAATACAGTGATTATTAAATGGAGTATACCAAAGGCATAGCCACATAGAGGCATGATCAAGTGCTCCCTCACCAAATTTTTTTGTAATTTAGAGTTTTTGAAATTTTGATTAAACTTATTGATTTGCACCCTTAATATGTATTTTATTTTTCTTCTTCATAAATTGAAAAGAAAAATTAGTGTTTTCGAAAGTTTAAAAAACTTGCATTATAGTGGTAGTTAAGAAGATGAATTGGGCGGAGAAGATGAAGATAAAAGTGAAGTTATTACTTTAGGTTTTGTAGTTAAATAGCGTGAGGATGATATAACCTATATAACATTTTAAACGAGCAAATCAAATTGAATAGATATTATTAAATTGATTAATGACATGCTTTTAACCCTACTCTCTGTGAGAACCTTGATTTTTGGATGGTTAGTTATAACCTATAATATATCGTTACGTATGTTATGTTACATGTTTTGTGTGTTATATGTGTTTGAAATGATAATCTTGCGAGATTAAAGTGCATGATTGTGAATCATGGTACTAGTAATGATGAAATGCGATCACATTGACGTTTGTTTTTAATACTTTTATCGTTTATGTAACTTGCGTGTATGTATTACGTATTATATACATTTATTTTATAAATATATTAAGTATTTATTAAATTTTTGAGAAAATTACTATTTATAGAAACTTTAGGAAATGAAAGGATGGTGAAAACATTATTAGAAAGTCGAAGATTTTAGGTGTAACACTTGAGGTTTACACTATAATGTCTAAAACGAGTACTAAACATGGAGTAAATAAGAAGAAGATCAAAATTGAACATAATGAAGGTATGGGGGAGTATCGTCGACCGATCAAAGAAAACAAGGGGAAGGAAACCCAGTTTGAACCCATGTAGGAAACCCAAGGGGTTTAGTTTATAAATATAAACCCCCATATCATATTAAACGATTTTCCAACCTCCTAAACCTTAAAAATCAGTCGATTATCAACAATGATGGTCTAGCTTTCACCAAAAAGTATTTTTCTAAAGGTATGTTCATTTAATTAGTTTTCTTGTTAATTTAATTAGCGTAACAATTAATATGATTGAATTAGGGTTTATAAATTAAGGTTTTAATTAATTACGAATATGAATCTGTAATTAAACATAGGATTTCAAAAATGTTTGGATATCGATTAGTAACATTAATGATGTGTAATTATAGATTAATTATGCTAAAATCGGAGTTAAGGATTGGGCAGATTTTTATATCAACTTGTTTTGATCATAAATTGATTATACGAATAGCTTTTGGGGTGATTCAAAAACCTAAAACTATCTACAGAGAGTCTAATTTCCAATGGTGCTAACTAGAGCTTTTATCAAAGTCGTTTGGTTAGTCAAAATGTTTTTACAAGATTTAGAGTCAAAACTGTCTTTTGGACAGCAAGAGTCTAGGTTAACTTTGGGTACTTAAACTTTGAAAGGTATATTGAGATTAATGTCAAAGATTATTTATATGTTGTATGGGTCATATACCAAAGGAGAAGTAAACTGGAGTAGTTTAAGGTCGTCAGCTTTCATATAACTTTTAAGGTATAAATGCAGACAGAAAATGCACACGCAGAGATTAACACTTGTGTAAAGGGCATTAGATTAGGGTTTTAACCTTAGTAAAAATTATGAGATCTTCTCAATACATATAAGAAGGTTGAGTAAGAATTCTAGAGAAGGATCATATGTTTAGGTTTTTTATTCCTGGGTGTTTTGTGTCATTAAAAATGGGATAAATTTGGATAAAGTATAAATGGGTTAAGGTTATAACTAATATGTGGAACACATAGAGAGTCGAGAATGAGTTAAATACATGATAGATACTTAGATATCCATCATAGAGGTTGTTACATTAAGGTTGGGTTAGTATCCTAAATCAGTGTTAACATATGTTTATTATTTATATATGTTAGGACCATTGGAATAGTTATTTGTAATAGGTAGACTAGGAGGTATGTAGTTCCTCCTGGTCATAGTAGTAGTAGGAGCAATTCGTGCTCCTGGTCTTAGTTAAAGTCAAACTTTATTATTTAGTTATTATTCTGTTAGGATATGCATGAGATATGTTAGGAATGGATATGCATATCAGTTTTACACGTTTTGTTTAATGATGTATTAGGGTTTCCTTGTAGTATAAAAGGAACCTTAGGCATAAGGGTTAGACACACCTTCATAAAACATAATTCTAGTTATCATTAATATTAGAAATCCTTAGAAAAGGATCAAGTCATTATAGTTATTATGTTCTTCTTTATAGTATTTGTATTCCGCACTTATATTGTGTATAGAGTCTAATGTAGAGATTTTGCTTGGGTTCAATTGTTGTTCTCGGTATCTCTTCGAATTGATTTCCGGCTTAAAGTATGACTCTGTTGTTTTTGGTGAAAAAGAATATTTTGGTTGTTTTAAAATAAAAGTGCGAAACTTTAAAGTAAAAGTGCAATTAAAGTAAATCTAAGTCTAACTAAAGTAAGCGCAAGTATTTAAAAACGTGACCGAAATTAAAGGGCACTAAACGTAAATAACGCAAACTTAAATCTATCTAAGGCAATCTTAAAACGCAACTAAAACTTAAACTAAGGCAAGGATAATAAAGCTAAGGCAAAATAATTTAAAGTGCAACTAAATAAAAGGCGGGAAGAATAAATCTTGAAAATGAAAGACAGAAATTTAAAAAGAAACACTAAAAAAAGAACTGAAAGAAACCTTGATTCGGAAGTTCAAAACTTCCGAATGAACTGGCTTGACTCGGAACTTTTGAGTTCCGAATGAAACAATCTTGAGTCGGAAGTCCTTGATTCGGAAGACTTCTGGATGAAGCCTTCTTGATCCGGAACTTTGCCCTTGGTTCAGAACTTTTGAGTTGATCCGGAAGTCTGAGACTTCCGAATGAAGCCTTGCTGATCCGGAAATTCGAGTTGATCCGGAACTTTTGAGACTTCCGAATGAAGCCTTGCTGATCCGGAACTTCCCCTTGATCCGGAAGTTTTTGTCCGGAAGTTTGAGACTTCCGAATGAGCTATGCTTGAGTTGGAACTTTTTGAGTTCCGAATGAGACCTCTTGATCCGGAACTTTCAGACTTCCGAATGAACACTCCTCATCTCTTGGATCGGAAGTTTCCTGGGAATGATCAAACACAGAAACAAACGCCCCGAAGAACAAGGGATAACATAAACAAGAATATAACACAGATTTAACCAAAATCAAGCAAATGATTAAGCTAAACTAATAACAAATCAACAGTTAAACATAAACAAACAAATTAAATCAACAAAACAAACAAATTTAACCACAATAATCAAAAACCCACTTGATCAAAATAAGAACATGAACAGGAACACAAACATAAACATAAAAATCAAAGATCAAGAAAGGTAGATAGGAGATTGACAAGAAAAAGTAAAGATTGACAAGAATTAAATGGAAACTTACTTGAAATTAAATGGTAATTAAAGTGCAAGACAATTAATGTAAATTGGACAAGAAATTAAATGTGCATAAATGAAAATGGAAGAAATGGCTTGTCAAACCACCCAACAAAGAAAATAATTAACTAGCCTAATCTATATATAGGGGAGGATTAGGAAGCTTCCTCCCCTCCTTCCTTTCTTCTTAATTGCGTCATTAGGTCCTTAAGCCTTTAATCTTCATTAATTGCAGCATTAGTCCTTTTCTTCTAATCTTCTTTAAACTTGGACTCTAATGACTTGTGGCTCGGGATTTCTTTTGAACTCGTCTTTTAATTCTTCAATAAAATAGACTTGAGTTCCTCGGCTTTTAGAAAACTTCCGTCTTTTGACTTTTTCTTCGATAAATCTTCAGAATTGGTCTTGGACTTCCGTTCTTTTTACACTCTTGACTTCGTCTTTTCATCTATCAAAGCCCGTAAATGCCGTGTTTTCTCCACTTTTCACAATTTCGTCCTAAATCACAACAAAAACACAAACCACGCATAATTCCGACATAAAAGACATAAAATACACGTTTTGGTCCGGTTATTATTGTAATTAAGTGGTAAAAAGGATGGGTGTTTACACACCTATCAAATCCCCTACACTTGACCATTGCAATGTCCTCATGCAATGCATTAGTCACACAGCACGTTTACATTTTTCATCACAATCAATCCATAGTGGCCTTTATTAAAGAGATAGAAAATTAAAAACATACAAAGTAAAGAAATCAAAATCATACCTTGGGTTTAGGAAATGTTATGAATAATCATCATACTCAAGTTTTCACTTTCTCCAAACCAAGCTTAAAAACGAGATCATTGTTATTATAAGTTAGCAGACTAACACGAACTCATGTGGGCCAATTATTCACTTAGACTCCCTTATTCCTAGGTGTATCTCTTATATTTTATTGTTGTCTTGAATGATCACGAGGATGCATTGTTGACTTATTTCGATAGTTTATTAGGCTGAAAATAAAGTGAACGATTTAATCAATAGTTAGCTAAAGGACAAAATCTTTTAAAACTGCTTCTCGGGATTTCATAAAGTTCATATCTTGGCATAACTCGCTTCGCGATTTGAGACCTTTCTCGGACCGATATTTGGCAGCGACTTCATACTTCAAACCTTGAGAGACGTTCATGAAATTATGGTCTTCTCTTCATATAGGAATTTCTTCACTTGAAGTTTTGAGAGATTCATACTTGGACCACGACTTCTTCATTTTTCTCCAATCTTTACTTTGGACTTTGATATACAACGATCCGCCTCCTTTTATGACTTAGATCTATTTATCCTCATACCTTGTTAGGGTCTTTTCGGATACACTTCTCCATGACTTTTGGGGAGTATTTGCTTTTCGTCGTGTGTCTCGATCCTTCATATCGATTTTCGATAAATGATTCTTCACATCACTTTTGGATCTTTAGCAACAAAATGTAGCCCTCATGCCTTGTTAGGGCCTTTTCGGACTCGCCAATCTTCGCATCCCGCTTCAATAAGTTATGCCTTGGCTATGAACTCTAATCCATATCGAGCAACTTTTAAACGATCTTAGGCTAGAAGCTAAGTAACTTTTCAAATCGTACGACCTTATTTATTAGCAGATAAATTATTAGCAAGCGATGGGAGAAAAGGCTCATAATTAACTCACATAAATTCATGAAAGAATACCGAACTTATAATTGGCTCTATCATTTCTTGTTCTCCACAATTTAAAATCTCAAGTAATGAGATTCTTGGATGCTTAGCCTATTAAATCAAAGTTTTAGGTTTTCGAGTCGCCTATGGGATCTTGCAAATTCTTAGACTTTTTCAAGTTTAGAAATCGCGTTATAAAGTTCCCTTGATAAACGACTCTCTAGGATCAATTATAGGAACTTGCGAAAAGTTCTTGTTCTTAACCCGTGAGAGTTAAGACTTTCGCGTTTTATAGCTCCCTATATAAAAGCCTAGCAAAACTTGACTTAAACACGCTAAGGATACTAGCTAGAGTAACTTAGATAAGTAAACTCGGGTTGAGTCAAAAGATTCACAACGTTTGAAAATTAAAACCACTTTATTAAACATTTATTCTAATAAGGAAAGAAAATAACTATACAAAAGGAAAAACTAATAGGCCAAAATAGATCAAAAATTTTGAAAAATGTCGAAAAATTGATTTTTCGGTTAAAATGAGGACAAATACAAGGAAAAGGCCACTTAACTTCGATAGAAGTCCCCCTACACTTAAGATAAACATTGTCCTCAATGTTTAAGCATGTGGGAGTAAACTCCCCTACACTTAGGACATTGTGCACTTTGTTTAAATCTTGCTAAGGAAAAGGACAACTAAAGAGATTCCTATTTTAATATTGAGAAAATATAAAATAGTGAATCGAAAAGAGTTTAGGATAGAACCGGGAAGAAGTGGACACGGAGTCACGGTTCGTCAAAAGTCATCAAGAGTGTGTCTTTGAAGCTCTAATCCCTGCACATGATAAGAAAGAAAGCAAGAAACACCACGGGGCTCCCCCTACACTTATGGTGAAAATAGATAGATAAATGGGTTGCCTCCCAAAAAGCGCTTGTTTATATTAACCGAGTCACGAGCCTGACTCGTCCCCGAATTAAATGGTCCATGGGGAAGCCTCGAATGTGATACCGGGATCAAAGACCTTGTCATCGTTCCCGGTTGACATTAACAAAGGAGAGGCAGGGGGATAAGTCTTGAAAGGGAGAAATGTCCTTTCAACATACGAAAAGTATGTGAAATCAAGGTCCATGGGAGGTGGGGTGGGTAGAGTAAGCACATTGTCCTCCCCCAAAGACAATGGATGCTGAGCAAGCGGCAAAGCCGTATTGCTATCAATCATAGCATAATCAATGTCACCTCCCGGGTCAAAGCACTCATCCTCCGAGATAGTGGCTAAAGGGGAGGATGAAACGTGCTCGGGAGGGGGACTTGGGACAATATCTTCCTGCAGCAAATTATCAAAAATAATGTCTCCCTCCATGTCATCATCATCAATACCTGGAGGCATGGAGTGAATATCGATTTCTTCCAGCAATGGGTCATTATCTTCAACGGGAGGAATAGATGGAGGTAAAGACTTAGAAAGAGAAGGAGAAGTCAACTCTTCGATTTGAGCAATAAGAAGATGAACTTTCCGTAATCTATCGCGAAGAAGCACGTCTTCCACCTCATCCACAAGATCAAGTTCATCGGTGAACTTCTCGTAAGCCGGAGAGAATAAATCGTCATCATCCGCATCTCCCGGTGGAGATTGAGAAATTTCAAAAGTGAAATTCTCATAGCGGAGAGAAGAATCGTCATCACTAGGATCGACCTCTTCTGTAAGAGCAATGTCGTCCTCAGGCTCCATAGCAGGTAAGTCACAAACCTCATCATCCAATAATTTATCGAGACCAACAGCACTAAGCTCATTCAACGAATCTAGATCCTTAGACGCAATAGGAACATCGAGAGTAGGAGCAGCAACTTCAGAAGATTGGTTGAAAGTGTAGACATCATCGTCGTCGTCATCATCATAATAGATGGGACGAGTCCAGTTAGGAGTGACGTAGTCGGCTAACTCTTCCTTGATAACCTCCACATCTTTAAGAAGCTCATGCAGCAACTTTTGTTGTTCATCGCCCCGAGTATGTTCAATTTCACCAATTCTATCCCACGCTGTAATTAAACATTTTGGTGTAGAAAAGAAGGGAAAACGACTAAATTGGCTCAAAAAGGTGTCGGTGGTTTTCAAGGTTTCGTCCACATCAACGGTTGCCTTTCCTGATGTAAGTCAGCTCGAAGTTGAGCTATACTTTCTAGAATGTCATTCAAAGAAGTTTGTTGTTGATCAAGACTAATTTGCTGAGAGGATTGATGATTGAGGGTGTGATGTGGGGGCTCAAAGTTATAGACACTAGGATGATATCACGGTACTTTCTCAAAGACTTGCGACGAATCACAAAAAGAAGCATCGTGAGGGCCCCCACAAATATAGCACCATGGGTGTGGAGAGAAACTGGGTGCCTCTTGTGGATAGCTATTACCATTGTCATAATTGTACCCCGGTTCTTGTCCGTGACCATACGGGTACCGAACCGGGCACGAAACATGCCAATGAGAATCGCTTCCACAATAGATGCACGGGGGAACAGGAGGAGGTGGGTTCAAAAAGGACGAATTAGTCGAGTTGCACAAAGGACAAAATCCGAATAGGAATTGTGTATTGTCGAGATCGTTTCCACACCGCTCACATGTACACCATTGACAAGAGTTGTTCCCAGATAATTTTTTCCCACACCGGACGCAATGGACATAAAAATCCATAAAGAAAGATAGATAAGCAATAAGAATATTTTTGGTGCAAAACTTTGAAAAAGAAATGCTTTTTATGATTTTTCAAATGTTTTTGGATTTTTGAAAATTTTTGAATACGAAAAATAACGTTCACGAGTGAACGGATCCCAAAAGCCAACGCGTCTCTCACAAAAAACCGTAGATCCTCACGAAAAGAGCCGGCAGCTGCGCCATTTTAATGTAGAGATTTTGCTTGGGTTCAATTGTTGTTCTCGGTATCTCTTCGAATTGATTTCCGGCTTAAAGTATGACTCTGTTGTTTTTGGTGAAAAAGAATATTTTGGTTGTTTTAAAATAAAAGTGCGAAACTTTAAAGTAAAAGTGCAATTAAAGTAATCTAAGTCTAATTAAAGTAAGCGCAAGTATTTAAAAACGTGACCGAAATTAAAGGGCACTAAACGTAAATAACGCAAACTTAAATCTATCTAAGGCAATCTTAAAACGCAACTAAAACTTAAACTAAGGAACAAAATAATTTAAAGTGCAACTAAATAAAAGGCGGGAAAAATAAAGCTTGAAAATGAAAGACAGAAATTTAAAAAGAAACACTAAAAAAAAGAACTGAAAGAAACCTTGATTCGGAAGTTCAAAACTTCCGAATGAACTGGCTTGACTCGGAACTTTTGAGTTCCGAATGAAACAATCTTGAGTCAGAAGTCCTTGATTCGGAAGACTTCCGGATGAAGCCTTCTTGATCCGGAACTTTGCCCTTGGTTCGGAACTTTTGAGTTGATCCGGAAGTTTGAGACTTCCGAATGAAGCCTTGCTGATCCGGAACTTCGAGTTGATCCGGAACTTTTGATACTTCCGAATGAAGCCTTGCTGATCCGGAACTTCCCCTTGATCCGGAAGTTTTTGTCCGGAAGTTTGAGACTTCCGAATGAGCAATGCTTGAGTCGGAACTTTTTGAGTTCCGAATGAGACCTCTTGATCCGGAACTTTCAGACTTCCGAATGAACACTCCTCTTCTCTTGGTTCGGAAGTTTCCTGGGAATGATCAAACACAGAAACAAACGCCCCGAAGAACAAGGGATAACAGAAACAAGAATATAACACAGATTTAACCAAAATCAAGCAAATGATTAAGCTAAACTAATAACAAATCAACAGTTAAACATAAACAAACAAATTAAATCAACAAAACAAACAAATTTAACCACAATAATCAAAAACCCACTTGATCAAAATAAGAACATGAACATGAACACAAACATAAACATAAAAATCAAAGATCAAGAAAGGTAGATAGGAGATTGACAAGAAAAAGTAAAGATTGACAAGAATTAAATGGAAACTTACTTGAAATTAAATGGTAATTAAGGTGCAAGACAATTAATGTAAATTGGACAAGAAATTAAATGTGCATAAATGAAAATGGAAGAAATGGCTTGTCAAACCACCCAACAAAGAAAATAATTAACTAGCCTAATCTATATATAGGGGAGGATTAGGAAGCTTCCTCCCCTCCTTCCTTTCTTCTTAATTGCGTCATTAGGTCCTTAAGCCTTTAATCTTCATTAATTGCATCATTAGTCCTTTTCTTCTAATCTTCTTTAAACTTGGACTCTAATGTCTTGTGGCTCGGGATTTCTTTTGAACTCGTCTTTTAATTCTTCAATAAAATAGACTTGAGTTCCTCGGCTTTTAGAAAACTTCCGTCTTTTGACTTTTTCTTCGATAAATCTTCAGAATTGGTCTTGGACTTCCGTTCTTTTTACACTCTTGACTTCTTGACTTCGTCTTTTCATCTTTTTCTTCAATCAAAGCCCGTAAATGCCGTGTTTTCTCCACTTTTCACAATTTCGTCCTAAATCACAACAAAAACACAAACCACGCATAATTCCGACATAAAAGACATAAAATACACGTTTTGGTCCGGTTATTATTGTAATTAAGTGGTAAAAAGGATGGGTGTTTACACACCTATCAGAGTCTCTCTGTGAATTGACTTGTGATTACAGAAGTCGTTCACCATTCCTGACAGGCTGCAAGATCCACATCTAGTGGACCCAACAAGTGGTATCAGAGCCTGGGAGAGTCTCTGTACAAGAAGAATCAATTTTTCTCATTACTAACATTTTTGTTTAATCATGTCTGCCTCAAGTTCTACTCAAACAGGAGAAGATAGTACTCCTAAAACTCTGCAACCTCAGCAGATCGTTGCTACGGTTTCCAACACAAATGGTAAGTTTCCTCTTCTGAAAAAGGACGAGTATGATAGCTGGGCAATGAAGATGGAATGGTGGATCACCAACATTGATCTAGACCTTTGGAAGATTATTCTGAATGGGAACAGCAGGAAGTTGACTGGAAGAGACAAGAATGGTAATATTACTCTTCTTGACCCTAAAACTCATGAAGAAATCATAGCCATTCAGAAGGAGGTCAAAGCAAAAACTATTTTGCTTCAATCCCTTCTTGATGATCACATGGGTGACTTCTATCATTTGGATGATGCTAGAGAGATCTGGAATGGAATAAAAGCAAGGTTTGATGGGAATGAGGAGTCAAAGAAAATGCGAAGATCCATGCTGAGAGATGAATTCACAGAATTCAAGATCTCAGAAACTGAAGGTATCCATCAAGGGTATGACAGGTTCCAAAAGATATTGAGCCAGTTGAATCAACTTCGGTCGAAACCTGAGGATGGTGATATCAATGCAATATTTCTTAGAGCCTTACCCTACTCATGGAATCAGGTGGTAATCTCTCTCAAATCAAAAGCTGGGCTTGACTATCTTAATTTTGATGATTTATTTCATAAGCTCAAAACTTTTGAGCCTCATGTGAGGGGATATTCAAGTGATTCTTTTCCCACTCCTGCTAATTCTACCTTTGTGAGTTCTATGGGATCCAGTCCCATGTCTTATGCTAATAGCCCAAGCAATACTGTGTCTTCTCAACATACTTTTCAGCATACTTCTACTCCTGAACCAACAGCCAAGTCTGGTAGCAGGGTAGAAGCTGTTGTTCACTCCTTTGTTGCTGACATTGATGCTCAACAGCAACTTGCTTTTGATGACTTCAAACAGGTTGATAAACTTGACCTGGATGAATGGATCTCAAATGGCAGATGGCCATGCTCACTCTTAGGGTTCACAAGTTTGAGAAGAAAGCCGGTCGAAAATTTAATTACAACCCAAGAGAGCCAGCAAGGTTTGACAGAAGCAAGGTTCGATGCTATAACTGCCAGCAGCAAGGTCACTTTGCAAGGGAATGCCCTAACAAGAATGACCAGGAGAAGCGCATATATTCAACTTTTAAGATTCAGGAGGTGAAGGATGACAAGAAGGCATTGGTGTCTGTTGACTCTATGGTCAACTGGAATGATCATCAAACTACCACTCTGGAAACAGCTGAGCCCTCTACTGACGTATTTGCAATAATTGCTGGGAATCTATCTGATGCAAAGGAAGCAGAAGAGTTTGCTCTTATGGGAATCTCACCTCAGGTACAACATTGTCCTCTTGGTTGTCATGATAAATATTCAGAATTGTTGTCCCAATATAATGACTTAAATGATCAAAATGATAAGTATTTTTTAGAGGTTCAAGCCTATAAGGCTTCTTTAAAAACATTGGAACAACAAAAGAGGTGGCTTCAAGATACTCAACGTGAGTATGAGGATAAAATTAGGATACTGAACACTGATTTAGAAAACACAACAAATATGCTTAAATACACAGAAAAGGTAAAAGATGACAGTATCAAAGAAAAACAAGAGATGAAAGAAAGATTAGATGCTACACTTTTGAGATTTGAAAAATGGCAAAAGGCACCTAAAAATATTTCAAAATTAATTAATAGTAGCATGTCTGGTAGGACTAAAAGAGGGTTAGGATTTGATAAATATATTGATTCAGAAGATGTGTTTGATTTATCTTTTTCGAGTGTCTTTGATCCCGACAAAGAGGAAGAAGGAGAACCTAGTTACAATAGATTTAAACCAGCAGCAGCAATGCACGCTGTCCCTCCACCTCTTACTGGAACTTTCATGCCCACTTCTAGGCATAATGACTTGGATGGATCACAGATGCATGAGTCCCCAAAAAGTTCTACTAATTCTAATGACTTTGTCTCGTGTAATTTCAGTGACAAAGCCAGTGACTCTACATCAAGTGGTTCAAGTGAAGAGTCGAGACCTACAAGTTCCAAGTCGAATGATCATACTGCTACTGGTGCTAGGAAGTGTGAAGAGAGAGTTGCTTTTAATTCAACAGTGTCTAGTTCTGGTTTATTGAGTCCTAGGAAGATTGGTTCTCCTAGAATTGTGTGTAATAAAGTTAGCAGTATGAAACAAGGTCATTCTAATAAAAGGTCGTTTAAAACATGTTTTGTTTGTGGGAGTGCATTTCATTTGATTAAAGATTGTGATTTTTATGACAAACATTCTTCTGTTCATCAAGAATTTCCTACTCCTGGTCCACCAGGAGTTGTTCCATATTCTACTAGAAGACTACACCCAAGTGCTTAATCGTTTTCTTCTTCTAGGAGGACCTCTCCATTAGCTTCTGATCATTGGAGAAACATTGGATTAACATCAAATAGACCAACCAGTAACTATTTTCAGAATTTTAATCCAAATTATGCAAATAATTTTAACCACATATATTTTGGATTGGGAAATTTGGGAACTGCTATTAAGCCCTCAACAGGTTGTTCTTGGTCAAACAATAATACCAATATGATGAATAGGCAACCAAAGAACAACGGTGGATCTCATCAATCTTCTTGGCTATCCTCTAAAGATCCACAAGGCAGGCTCAAACCTGAAAAGGTTTGGGTCCCCTTAAGACACTAACTTTTGCATCTGTATTATCTTGTTGTTGTAGGTTACTCCATACCAAGATCCTACTCTAGGAATTGTTGATAGTGGATGTTCTAGGAGCATGACAGAAAATAAAAGTCTTCTATCTAACTTTGTACCATTTCAAGGCGGAAAGGTCTATTTTGGAGGAGGTAAAGGCAGGATCACTGGCAAAGGAACGATTCAGACACCCAATCTTAATTTTGAGCAGGTCTACTATGTGGAAGTACTTCAACACTTTAACTTGATATATGTCTCTCAGATTTGTGACAAGAAGCAGTTTTTCCTCTTTACGGATACTGATGCACTTGTGTTATCCAAAGACTTTAAGCTTCCGGATGACTCACAAGTTCTACTCAGAATCCCTAGAAGACACAATCTCTATAGTATCAAGCTGAATGAAGTCAACCCTACTGGTCAACTAGCATGTTTGGTTGCTAAAGCCTCAGAAGATGAAGCCACTCAATGGCACAGAAGGATGGGACATGTGAACTTCAAGACCATTCACAAACTAGCAAATATGAACCTGGTCTCTGGTTTACCTCCCAAGTCATTCAGAAATGATATTAATTGTCTTGCATGCAGCAAAGGCAAACAACATAAAGCATCCTTCAAGGCCATTACTGCTCTCAGCCTTATAACTGAACCATTGCAGCTACTACACATGGATTTATTTGGTCCTACCTCTATTAGGAGCATTGACCACAAACAATTCTGTCTGGTGGTAACTGATGGATATAGCAGGTTTACGTGGGTTTTCTTCATGGCTGCCAAGAGTGAGACCTACTCAATTCTCAAAGATTTTATTACACTTATAGAGAATCAGTTGTCCAAGAAGGTTAAAGGTATTCGATGTGATAATGGAACCGAATTCAAAAATGCAGATCTCATAGCACTTTGTAATTCTAAAGGCATCAAAAGAGATTATAGTGCAGCAAGAACTCCTCAACTAATTGGCGTGGCAGAAAGAAAGAACATGACTCTCATAGAAGCAGCAAGAACAATGCTTGCCGATTCCAAGCTTCCAACCATGTTTTGGACAGAAGCTGTTAATACTGCAAGTTATGTTTTGAATAGAGTTTCTATTACAAATCCTCACAAGAAGACCCCCTATGAGCTACTAACAGCCAAAGTACCAAATATTGCTCATTTGAAGCCATTTGGGTGTCCTGTCACCATTCTGAATACTAGTGACTATTTGGGGAAATTTGATGGCAAGGCAGATAAAGGATACATTGTGGGATATTCAGCTCACTCTCAGGCTTATCGTGTCTACAATCTCCAAGCCAAGCGAGTAATTGAAACTATAAATCTCAAGTATTTTGAGGAGAAGTCAAACATCCAAGGCAAGGGTCCTGAATGGTATTTTGATCTTGATTATCTTAGTGATTCATTAGGATATTTTCGTTTCAAAACTAACCATGATGCAGGTCCACAAGTGTTTGCAACTTCTAGTACAGGTGCTCACTCTAGTCTTTCCGACTCAGATGACGAGGATGATATTTTTGTTGTTCCATCCTATTCCACCAGTCTCTCCTAATCCTCCTAGTGATGCAACTCCATTGGATGTATTGGATTCACAAGTAGCTCTTGACACATTACTCAAACAACAACAAGAAGCTACTACAGCAGCTGCTCAAGGTGGCTTTGAGTTTCCCTTGAATACGCCTGCTGACAAAGCTGCTCCTAGTACACCAACTGTTACTCCTAGTGCTAGTTTAACACCTATTGGTAGTCCGGCTAGTGATTCTACTTCCCATACTAGATTTTCAAGTCCTTCTGACCTGGGGAACCATCAAAAGAAGTCCTCTACCAAGCTGGATGATATTCATAAGCAACTAATAGATGGCATTTTCAACTCTGCTTCATATGATGCTGACTTTGTTGGGGATCTTACTAACTTGGCACCAGAAGTGGAAGTAGATTCCAATCCAGTGTTGCAGTCTCACAAAGATCATCCTACTACTCAAATCATTGGAGATCCTGGTTCTACTGTCAAGACACGAAGAATGCATAAGAAGGCCACGTCTGATCATCATGCTCTTGTGAGCTATATTGAAGATCAAAAGCGTAATAATCATACGGACTTTCAACACTATTTGTTTGCTTGTTTTCTTTCACAGGTGGAACCTAGATCAGTCTCTCATGCTCTTGAGGATCAAAGTTGGGTGGAGGCTATGCAGGAGGAAATGCAGCAATTCTTGTTTCAGAATGTTTGGATCCTAGTTGACTTGCCGGATGGAAAGACAGCCATTGGTACCAAATGGATTCTCAAAAACAATAAAGATGCACGGGGTATTGTGGTGAGAAATAAGGCGAGGTTGGTTGCACAAGGTCATACACAACTTGAAGGCATTGACTACACTGAAGTTTTTGCTCCTGTTGCTAGGATTGAGGCCATTCGTCTATTTTTGGCTTTTGCTTCCTATATGGGCTTTACAGTTTTTCAGATGGATGTCAAGAGTGCATTTCTCTATGGCAAGATTGATGAGGAAGTTTATGTCACTCAACCTAAGGGCTTTGTAGATCCACTTCATCCCAAGAAAGTTTACAAGGTGGTCAAAGCTCTTTATGGACTTCATCAGGCTCCTAGAGCTTGGTATGAGCGTCTTTCAACTTTGTTGTTGAAACATGGCTATAGAAGAGGTACCATTGACAAAACACTATTCCTTAAAAGGAATACCAAGGACATTATCCTTGTTCAGGTGTATGTGGACGATATTATTTTTGGTTCTACTAAAAAGGAATGGTGTGATGAGTTTGAACAACTGATGAAGGGCGAATTTCAGATGAGTGCTATGGGAGAACTTACATTTTTCCTTGGTCTTCAAGTCAAGCAACAGTCGGATGGAATCTTCATAAGTCAAGATAAGTATGTTTATGAGATCCTTCAGAAGTTTGATATGGATCCTCTTAGACCAGCAGCAACACCTTATGAAGTTGCTAAAGTCAAACTCAAGAATGAGCCAGATCCTCCAGTAAATGTTCACATGTACAGGTCTATGATTGGCTCACTCATGTATTTGACTGCATCACGTCCGGATATCATGTTTGCAGTAAGTGCTTGTTCTAGACATCAGGTGGCTCCAACGGTTTCTAACTTGAATGCAGTCAAGAAGATTTTCAAGTACATCAAGGCTCAACCCAAGCTAGGCTTGTGGTATCCTAGAGAATCACCTTTTGTTCTTGAAGCATATAGTGATAGTGACTATGCAGGTGATAATAATGACAGAAAATCTACTACTGGTGGTTGTCAGTTTTTGGGTCGAAGACTTATTTCATGGCAATGCAAGAAACAGACGATCGTAGCTACTTCTTCAACAGAAGCTGAATACGTTGCTGCTGCTAGCTGTTGTGGACAAGTTTTGTGGATCCAAAATCAGATGTTGGATTATGGGTTCAATTTTATCAACACCAAAATTTTCATTGACAACCAAAGCACTATCTGCATTGTGAAGAATCCTGTTTTTCATCAACGTACAAAACATATTGAAATTTGGCACCATTTTATACGGGATGCCAATGAGAAGAAGTTGATACAGGTTCTTAAAGTTCATATGGATGATAATGTTGTTGATATGTTGACTAAAGCCTTTGATGGTCCTCGGTTCAACCACTTGGTGGTTCACATTGGGATGGCCAATCCTTGAGACCTAGGATTGAGGGGAGGCTAAGCCTAAGGGGAGGCTTAGTGTACATATTTTCTTGCATAGTTTAACTTATTGGTAGATTTTAACAACAGATTGAATGGGTTCTTGTGGTGTGTGTTACTCCTAGTAGGGGATTTTTGCTCACTTCTGGTGGTTGTCTTCCTTAAAGGTTGGCTTCTAGTCATTTATGGTTGGTTTCTAGTGGATAAAATTCTTCTTTGTCAAGTGCTGGTTGGCTTCTAGTCTTGGTTTGGGACACTGTTCACTTTGTTGACTTCTGTTGACCACATTATGCTTCTAGTGTTGACCGTTATGCGTTTTGACTTTTAGTCAACGCATGTAAATTCTGGTATATATCCTCTTATTTAAATTTGGTAAATTGGGATTTGCAAATAATGTTATAAGGGGCAAGTGGTTACTTTGTATTAACTGCCTAATTTGAAAGGGTAACCCACATTATTAGGGGTCAATGAACAGTTACTATACCATTACTTATGGTCAATTACCCCCCTTGACTCATTCATCACAAACTTAACACACACACACACACGCTCCTACTCTCTCAAACCCTAACAAATCATCTTCCATTCCTTCTGATCAACATCAATGGCTGCTTTGGTCTACCAACCCGCTCACAACAAGGTCGCTTATCTAGGAGATGGTCCTAAACGTGATGACTTCACAGACATTCTGGAGTTTATTAAGGCTTCTAACCTCAGGTATGCTTTTGCTGTGTGCCTCATTGTTTATGATAGTGTGATTCGTCAGTTTTGGGATTCTGCTACACTTGTGGTTGTGGTTGGTCTTCCACGTGAACTCCATGCTACCATTGATGGACGTTCTTATGTGGTTACTGAAGCTTCTATTAGGAGTTCCCTTCATCTTCAAGATGAAGGTGGTGTTGTTTTCATCCCCAATGCTGAGGTTTTGGAGGGGATGGCTGCTATTGGGTATAATCATGGGGGAAGTTTAACTTCCAAAAGAATAGGTTTTCCCCCCCAGTGGAAGCTTCTAGTGCACTTTTTGTTTCATTGTTTAAGCCCCAAGTCTGGGAGTTGGGATGCTTTTCCTACTCCTTTGGCTACTGGTCTGATCTGCATAGCACAGGGTAGGGTGTTTAATTTCTCTCGTTATTTGTTTGATGGGATGGTTAGCAATCTGTCTAGTACCGGTTCTAGGAAGAAATTTTTAATGTATCCTAGGTTTTTACAGCAGGTACTTGTGTGTTTACCTCGTGATAGGGAGGAGTATGAGACCCCTAAGCTTACTGCTAAAGTGTACTATAATATGGCTCATGGGTTTAGAGGGGAGTGGAGGCCCCTTACTGATGCAATGCTGGGCCTTGCTCAAGGTCCTCCTGATGTTGTTCCTCCGGCTGTCCAAGCCGAGGAGGAACATCCATTAGGTGATGACCCAATGGAGGAGGAGCATCCTGCTGGTGGTGCACCGAATGTGGTTGTGGAAGAGCCGGTTGAGGAAGTGGTGGTTGAAAGGCCATCCACCTCCACGGCTGCCCCCTCTTCGATGCCACATTCGTCTCCATTTGTGGATACCCCCCCTCCTAGACCTGTTCCTCACTCTTCTGATAAGCCTTCTGGTTCTCGTGCTCATGATGATGACCCCTTTATTGCTTCTGGTTCCAATGAAGCCTTCCCAGATCCAAGTCCTCTTGGTGGGAACGCGGAGGAGCCTGCTACACTTACTTCTTTGCTTGATCTAATGCACAGGTACCATGAAAGGATTCTTTCTTTGGAGGCGGATTTGAATCAACATCGTAAACTTACCAGGGAATTTGTTCTTCCCTTGGCTGCCCGGATTAAAGCTTTGGAGAAGCAGCAGAGGCGAAGAACGAAGCATGTGGTTCAGTTTGATTCTGATGAGGAAGTTCAAGATCTTGTAGAGGATGGCTTGGATTTATTGGCAAAGGTTGCGTTTGCTGATAAGTCATATGATGATCTGTCGATTCCTCCTACTTCCTCAAGCATCCCTTCTCCTGCTGTTGTCCCTACACCAAAGGAAGATGTTGCTGGTACTACTGCTGGTTCCACTGTTGGACCATCTCATGATTCAAAAGGGAAAGCCCCTATGACTGCTGCTCCCTCACCCCCTCGCAAGCGTACTCGCAGACAACTTGAGGAGGATAGGTTGGGTGAGGAGGCTGCCTGAAGATTGCAAGCGGAGATTGACCAAGCTGCTCGGGTTGAGGAGGAAGCTCTTCAGAAGCAGAGACGTGAACAGTTGCAACATGATGCTATGCATTGGGATGATAGCGATTGGATGCGGGAGCTCACTATTCTTACCTCGGATTATTCACAGTTTACTGATCTCTTGGGTTCTGATGTGAATGAGCATAATTGTATTCCTCGAGCTATGGTGTTAATGCGTAAGCAACAGTTAGTGCTTGCTGCTCAACTTCGTGAAAAACGTAAGAACAGGCCTTTGACGAAAACCGAGGAGAAAAAGTTGATGCAGCGGTATGTCAAGTATTAGTCGGCTGCTCATTTCACTGTTTGTTGGACATGGGAACAGGTTCGGGCATTGTCTTTTGATGAGCTTAAGGCGCTATATGAACGAACGATCAAGCGTCAGAGCACACCTGTTCCGGAGCGTTTCATCTATCATCCTCCTCCACGAGTGGTTCCTACTTCTCAACCTATTGTTGATCCTGGTTCTACATCTGATGCTCGTCTTGGTTCTGCTGCTATTCCATCGGTTGTTGATGTTTCTACTGTTGGTACCACCCCTACACCTTCGGTTGCTCCTCCTGTTTCATCTCCAGGTCCTACCACCACCACCTATGCTACCACTACCACCACCACTGCTACTCCGGCTATAGCACCACCATCACCACCCGTGACTGGTCCTCAACCTATTCCTTCGTCCTCAACCTATTCCTTCTTCTGGTGCAGCTACTGTTGATCCTTTGGTTGGGCAAGGTATTGATTCTACTTCTGCTGATCCTACTCCTGCTGCAAAGGTAAAGGTTGAACCCTTGTCTAGTGCTCCCACTCCTCGCCGTTCCATCCGCAAGCAGTTGGCTAGACGTGCTAGACGTGGCAAGTCTGTTCCCTATGAGAAGCGTGCTCCTGAAAATCTTATTGATGCAGCTTCCGATAGTGACTCAGAATTGCCAATGGGTAATGGATCTCTTACAGGTTGGACGGCCCCACGACTCTACCTGGTACTATCTCCCATAGGATTACCATTAGCGATGGCTATGTTCGGTATGCTTCGGGTTTGCAAGGTATTTTGTCTTGGGCGGATCGTAAAGATCTTATGACATTGTATGGGTTTGTAGATGCTGGTATGCCTGTTCATCCTAGTGAAGTGCCCTCCTGGCCTAGTATGAGAATGTGGGCTGATTTGAAAATGATGCTTGATTCCCCTCCACATGCTCCCCTTTCTGATGTCTGGAAGGACCAGCCAACATGGGTTATCACAAGATGGAAGTTATATGCTAGCTGTGGTGTGCATGTTTTGTATTTGGAGTCTGGTGCTATGGTGTTCATGCTCACGGATTTGGACTATCCGTTGACTATTGCTTCGATGGAGGCCATGCTTGCTTGTCACTTGCAGATTTCTAATGCCCCTTTCGGGAATGAGTCTTCTATGGCGACTACACTGGTGGAAGGGATACAAGCTCGATTGCAAGCTGAGAAGGTGGTTGCGTCTGGTATGTGATGTGGTTGGTTTGTAAGTTTTTATGTTTTGTGTTTTATGTTCATTTGTTAATACTGCAATTCTTTTCACCAATATGTACAGTGATTGGTGACTTTCATTCATTATAGTTAAAAAAAATTAAAAAATAAATAAATACTTTTTATATAATATCTGCTTATACTTTAACCAAATCATGGATTTTACACTTGTGAATAATATACCATCTGCTTATATTGTTTCAAAAATTTGGGTTCCTGTTGCTGATTCACACTTGTGTTGGTTGGATGTTTCATCTGGTGTTGGACTTGGTCCACACAACAAATGGTCCTCAACTCACCATGTCTCACCGACAAGAAAGAATTGATTCACGTTGAGGGTACGGCTCCTGGTGTGATTCTCAAATCCGTTGATGGTTGCCAGGTTACCCAAAACTGGATGGTTTTCACTTGCCATGGTCCTAGACTGAAAAGTGGCTAATCCAAGGGGGGTACGACTCTTGGTAAAGATTTTATCAAATCCGTTGATAGCTATAATAGCTTGCTTAAAGCTATAGGGTTTTCAACTCACCGATGCTTCATTGCTAAGAGTTGGCGAGTCCAGAAGGGTACGGCTTCTGGTAAAGACATATCAAATCCGTTGACGGCTGTGATGGTTTGCCTAAAATCATCAGGGTCCCCCACTCACCATTGATTCACGTTCTAAGAGTTGGGCTGGGTTCTGGTCTCCCAGGGTGATGCTTATTCCACCGGAAAGACTGGCTAGCCCAAGAGCGAGCAGCTACTTGGTAAAGGCTCATCAAATCTGCTCATGTTGCTGTAAAGATTCAACACGGTGCTGATTTGTTTCAAGCTTTCGAGAAGCTTCTAGTGTTCCATGTTGCGGCGGTTCTTATGTTTCTTATCTTGCTGATGCTGCTGTTTCTTTTGCTGTTCCAATCCTCGAGCTTTATTGCACGTTTTACCAGGAAACTTGAACTCAACAGGTCAAATTCAAGTTTAGGGGAGGATTGTTAGGACCATTGGAATAGTTATTTGTAATAGGTAGACTAGGAGGTATGTAGTTCCTCCTGGTCATAGTAGTAGTAGGAGCAAGTCGTGCTCCTGGTCTTAGTTAAAGTCAAACTTTATTATTTAGTTATTATTATGTTAGGATATGCATGAGATATGTTAGAAAAGGATATGCATATCAGTTTTACACGTCTTGTTTAATGATGTATTAGGGTTTCCTTGTAGTATAAAAGGAACCTTAGGCAGAAGGGTTAGACACACCTTCATAAAACGTAATTCTAGTTATCATTAATATTAGAAATCCTTAGAAAAGGATCAAGTGATTATAGTTATTATGTTCTTCTTTATAGTATTTGTATTCCGCACTTATATTGTGTATAGAGTCTCTCAGTGAATTGACTTGTGATTACCGAAGTCGTTCACCATTCCTGACAGGCTGCAAGATCCACATCTAGTGGACCCAACAATATATAATAGATATTACGTGTTTGTGTGAAGACTTTGGATTGCTTTACATAAGGTGATTTTTACTAAGTCCCTTTTACTCTTTAAAGTTTTGGGCTGGAAATGATACTTTTATGTTTTATAAAATGTCGTTATGTAGTTTTATAAATGATATGAACATGTGTATGTGATTGTATATGAGTATGAGTATGTTGTTTGATGCACTGCACTGACGGAAGGCAGAAGGCATAGTAAGATGTGGCCATATGTGAGCATGCGGTATTTAGACACGATTGGACCCATCACATGCGGCGTGGTGGGGATTGTCCAGAGTGCATTCCTTGAAGTGAAGGTTCGCGACCTTCGTCAGGATGGTTGGATCTAAGCGTATTTCTATTTTGATCATAGTTAGAAATAATTATGATATTGTTATAGATAGTATATGATATAGCCATGTGTTGGTTATGATGATTGTTTATGTTATATGTTCATGGTATTGTATGCATGCGGGAATTGTTTGTTTTTAAAATAGTACTCTTATGAAACTTTGTGTTGACAAATTTAGTATCATTTTTCAGGTTATGCTATTATGATGATATAAGCTTTAGAGATCCAAGTATTAGAAAGACCATAGGTTTGCATTGTGGAAGAAGTTGCTTATTTATTTATCTTTCATTGTGAACTTGTTATTTGATATATGCATTATGTGAGCGTTCATGTTCATTGTTATATAGATGTTATCATGGCACGTTTGTGTTATGTTTTAATATAAGTCATCTTTAGATTTTATGTCTCTGTTGGGACGCCATTGTATCGTGATGATATCTATCGATCATGCCTCACGATTCCGCCTTGGTGTGAGAACTCGTATTTTTCCCGGTAATTAAATCATTCTTTTATTCGTACTTTTCGATTTTACAATGTTTAACCTGTTTCTTTTACTTTTTCATGCGTAAATCCTGAGATCTCGAGAATTTTAGTTAGATTATATTTTAATTATTTTTCTGATCAGTGATAATATTTTATTCATAATTATAAAAAATTATTTTTTTCCATATTGATTCACTATAATAATCCGAAATTTCATATCAACATTTAGACCAAGTATGCTCCGACTCAGCCCTTTTCCTAACCAAAAGTTGGATATTAAGTGCACCCGAAAGTATGCTTTAATGTTTCCTTATACGGATAAGATTTTGTGGTCCGTTAGCCGTCGGTTCGAATATGTGTTATGGTTCGAGTCTCGGGCAGATTTTACTTCGTTAGTATTTGTGCTCGTCGGTATTAATAGTCGTACGTCATAACTCCAAATCACTCGTATCGCGACATGGAGCTAAGGTATTACTTGATATCGATTCAATATTGCAATTATGATTGAATAACTATGCGGATGAAATACTGAGAATGAAAGCAATATTTCTATCATGGCATAAAATAGCTAGAAATTTGAAAAGAACTACTACTCTTAACGTCATTTTCATATAATGAAAATGCATATTTACATTTTGGTCCCTAAATTATAATGACATATACAAATCAATATTAAAGATCTTTAAAGTAACACTTTTAGTCATTGTCTATTTTATTTTTTTTCAAAATTAGTCCAACTATGTTTTTAAGAAACTTTGATAAAAAACTTTTATGTATTTTTACATTGTCGTTTATATCTCTAAGACGTGCCACTTTATTTTAGGTCGTCGTTAAAAGCTTGTGGTTTCTCAGCTTATCTTATTTCATCGTTTCACTTCCTGTCACTATTATCCTTGATCGCTATCCTCGTTTGATATCGTTATATCTAAGGTGAGTTCATAGCCTCTTTTTACTACTTATACATTTTTTCTAAACGCGGGGTGAGATTTTAGATGGTAGAACACATTCATTTAAAAGTATATGCTATCCAGAACTTGTATGCTATCCAGAACTTGTATGCTATCCAGATCTTATATGCTTTCCAGAACAGATTACCATTATTATTATTGCTTTTAGTCTATAGCCCTTAAGTTTCCTCTCCTGATCATGAACCGTTAGTTTACTTGTGTTGCTAAGCGCGAATGTTGTGGGTGGATCCATCGGGACTGACAATCCCCGTCCCATGTTGCGGTTGTTTAACCATTGACGCATTGCATTTGTTTTGTTACTTGAGTATTTAGGCTGAATACTCACTAGAGGAACTTACATTTAGTTAAGCTTCAGTTCAGGAACTAAATAGCAATAATAATGGTTTCGGACTATAGTTAATGATCATAACCATTTTTCCTATTTACTTGTTTTACAAATGAATGCTTGTGTTCCGCGCCTTTACTGCTAAACCTATGAATATCACTCAACTTTGTGTTGACCTTTTTTATGTTTAATCTCAGGTAATAATTCTTAGTTTTGCTTGGATGGGAGCCCGCAGGATATTTTCGCAGCTTGGAGATTTCTGTGTTATATTTTAAACTGAAAGTCCCTTAATATAACAATTGTCGAAACTATAACTCGTATAAACACAAAACACAACGAAATACTTTTCAAACGCGTAATGCTTTATTAACTTTTATAAAGAAAGTATTACAAAGTGCTATTAATACACCCGTTGAATGACAATAAGAATCGAACCCTAGAACAAGTAAACTTGATACGAGACTCAAGTTTACAAGGGAACATTTGAGTCGCTGGTAGACAGCTGAGGGCTCAGTTGTTCCAAAGAGAGAAAGAACTTAGATAATTTATCCAAGCACAAGGGTTGCCTTAACACTTCTTTCTCACTCCTATTTATAGTGGTACGAGGTTGCTTCCTTAGTGGGAGTAGTTGATACGTGTCATCTTCTGAATGGAAGAGTACAACGTATTAAATGCATGTCCAAATCGAGACATACCTTTAAACAACTTTAGGTGAACAGTTCTGCCAACTGTTCACCTTTTGTCCCACTAGGTCGTACTAGGCTTTATCTTTAATCTCTTGTTTTGTCACGCTCAGAACACTTTGTAGATTCTCCCGCCTAAACTATAAAGGATTGGATAAGCTCTGCATGTATCATACTTCTAGGGTTCTTAAGTGATCTCTGAGTATTGTCAACTCAGAGATCCTTGAACACCAGCACATTCCTTCTACATCCCAGCTATTCATAATCGCTGGTAAGTATGACTTCAGATTGTCTTCGACTTCTCTGACGTTGTCTTTGACTTGAATGTTCCTGGTGTGCCAGCTGAGGCTTTGCCTTCAGTTGGTCTGGTCTCTGTCACTATTCCTCTCAGCGATCAGTAACACTTAGTCTAATTTAAACAAATCTAGACTGGGCCATAGTTAAAACTTTCATTGGCCTAACAATCTCCCCCTATTTGTTTATAAATTATACTAAGTCTAAAATTATTGTAAGTGAGTACACAGCTTCTTCTTACATATAATTTAACAAACATACCTTAGAGTTTTATTAAACATAAAGAACCTAGTCTATTACAAGGACACCCAATGGTGTAAAATAAAACAAAATAAAAGGTCCTTCAGCGATCGAGGCCTTGGTCACAGATGCTCTGAGCTTCAACTTTGTCAATCTTGGAGTTAATGATCAGCTCAACTTCAAACTCAAAATCATCAGCTAATTTGCAGTTCCTTAGGATGCCCTGTTTGAGTCTGATGAGTTGGATAGTTGAGGCTAAATGAAGTTCATTCATCCTCTGAAAGCAATACTCACAATTACCATTCATAAAGATCATTCCTGTCTCTGATTCTGAGTATACTTGGCCACCCACTGGCTTAGTAATCTCCTTGGGAAGTACAAGGTTTCTATACATTCCATCTACCACAACATTCTCAGTGACCAGCTTCTCTACCCGAGGCCCCATTTGGGGTTTCCTTTTTCTTTGTCCTTGAGTTGATTGTTGTTGTGATAGTTGAGGAGCCAGAGGTAGCTTCAGCTTCTTAGCAGTGTCTCTTACCCAATTAAGCTTTGCTTGAATGTTTTTCATCATTTGGGCAGCACCAGGCCCAGTCTTCTTTTGGGAAAGGGACAATACTTCTAGCCATTCAGAGAGGCCCAGGTCTTTGAGTCTAAAGTCACTAAAGTCTTTGTAGTTGGTTATTTGATTGTCTCTGTATAAGGCCATCACCACTCTTTTGTCTTTGTCAGTGTAACAAGTGTACTTGGTGATTTGACCGGGCTCTGCTCTTTGGTCCACTATTCTCTCATATTCCTTTTGAAGGTTGCTCCTTTTTACTTGAAGTTCTTTGAGCTTATTCAGCTGAGCTTCCTTTACAGCTGGAGAGAGTAGTTTGTTCAGAGCTTCTTTGCTCTTAATTTCAGTGGCTATAATATCAGCTAACCTCTTTTGTTCCATGATTTGAGCCTTTTCCTGCTCTGGGGTTAGTGGTGGTTCATCAACACTTTTGAATTTGTTCAAGTCAGAGTGACTGGCTGTAGATCCACCTTCTTCTTAGAGGGAGTGAAGGGTTGTTTCAGGCACCTCAGTGGCAATACCTTTTCCCTTGTCCTTTGTTACCTCAGTGATAGGGTTGAAGGATCTGATGGGTTTTGGTGTTGGGATCTCTGTTGAGGGTGCTGGTTGTTTAAGTGATTGCTCCCCCTTAGGTGGAGCAGTATCTTCTTCTTCTTCAGAGGTAGAGGTTGCAGAATTCTCCCCCTCAGGCATAGCGCCAGTAGAAGCTATGCCTGAACCAGGTTTGAGGAACTTACAAATTCTTGATGGACAAACAAACATATTTCTTTAATTTCCTCTTGTAATAACTCCTAAAGAAGTTGCCTAGAAGGCTCAGATTCCTTGACAATAGCAGCAACATTTGCTTTGACAGTTGCAGTGAGGACTGATAGCATGTATTGCTGGAGACTCTAGTTTAGAACAGTTGGGAGTTGAGTTTTCAAGGCATTTCCCAATAGGTGCGGAAGCAGTGCAGTCATAGAGGATTCCACAGATGAGGTTAGTGAAGTATCTAGGGTTGTGGTGAGTTCCTCAGCAGCATGAGTGAGTGTTTGTATCTCAGAGAGGATGACATCATTTGTGACTTTAGGCTTGGTGATACTGATGTCTCCCCTCTTAACCCAGAGTTCCTCAGCGGCTAGTTCTTGAACATCTTTCATTCTTGGAACATGGACAGGCTTGAGGTGTTGTAAATGCTCTAAGTGTTTCATTGCCCCCAGTTCCATGATGTTTGGCAAAGTTGGGAAGGGAACTGGGGTTGGTGTACAGAGCCTCTGGTCCCATAGCTGCTTGGCAGCTAGTTCCTGAACATTTGCCATAGATGGGAAGGAAATGGGCTTCAATTCAGATGTGATTTGGTCATCATCAGCATCCATATCAACATAGTATGAAATGGTTAGGTCATCTTCAATAATAAAGACCTCATCTTCTTGCATGGAGTCAATGTCTGACATGGCATCCAGATCAATGTGGGAGGCTTCAGCATTATCATCACCAGCAATGGAATAAGCCTCATCATTTTGTTGTTCTTCATGAAGATTGTGAGCTTGTTATGACATTTGAAAGTAACCAGTGTGAAATAAATATGAAGTTTTAGATCGCCATTCGCTGCCCCTAGGAAAGCTGGGTGTGATTATCCAGTCCCCCCCCCCCCCCCCCCCTTAAGGATTTCTCCTTGGGACTCTTTTAGTGTGAAACAGATATGTTGATGGGTCGCCATTCGCTGCCCCTAGGATAGTTGGGTGTGATTATCCAGCTCCCCCATAAGGATTACTCCTTGGGACTCTTTTGATTTATGAAAACTATGTGGTGAATGGTCGTCGTTCGCTTCCCCTAGGATAGCTGGGTGTGATTATCCAGCTCCCCCTGAAGGATTGCTCCTTGGGACTCTTTTAATAGTAAAGTAATGGGAGTTAAAGGTCACCTTTTTTCGCTGCCCCTAGGAAGACTGAGGGTGATTATTCAGTCCCCCCAAAAGAATAAATTCTTTGGGACTCTTTTAGTTGTGACATATTTGAAGGTAAAGGTCTCCTTTTATCGCTATCCCTAGGAAGACTGAGGGTGATTATTCAGTCCCCCCAAAAGAATAAATTCTTTGGGACTCTTTTTCATATGAGGGGACCCAGAGACCACGTGAGGTGCAGAAACTCTGGGTTGGAACTTATAGTATGCTCAATTTGTTGTAGACAAGAGCACAGTCCAGAGGGTGAAGGATCATCGGGGTGCGTTATGAGCATAAGTGAATCATATCCTAGTGTCAAGACAGAGTGTACAGATAAGAGATCTAGGTGCTGACACAGACACTCTATGGGTTGAGGCAAACCCAAAAACTTCATCACTCTCTCCTACAGAAATTTGAGAGCGATTGTATGTGATCCTCCAAGAAGAAAAAAATGGCGAACTAATACCTGAGAGATATCAGCGTGGAGAAGGTTCTTAGTCGTCTCTGCTGACAAGGAGACGCTAGACTCTGGTTTTTTTGTCAGCTGTAGGCTCTTTAACCACATCCTCCAGAGAAGGGGATGGGTTCTTCTTGGTCTTCTTCTTCTTTGAAGGATTAACAGAAGGGGTTTTAGAGGAAAGGGGAATGTCTTTCCTCTTCTTCTTATTTTCCTTGAGCGCCTTGGGCTGAGAAGTAGACTACACAAAGGTCTTGGACAAAGACTTGTTAGTTTGTCTTTCAGCATTCACCTCATTGTGAGGGATCAAGGGCTCTCAATCATCGAGTAACCCAGCAACCTTCATCATATGCCTGCTGAGAGGCACCTCATCCTCTAAGGGAGTCTTCAGTGAGGCTGGTGTGATGCGACAGGGAGAGAAGGAGTGAAGTTCATCATTGGTGTAGGTTTCACCAAGCATATCCTCTATGATGAGAGAGAGATATCTTATGTAGCAGATGGTGGCCAGTCGATGCTTCTTCCCTTTGTTTTGCATCTTTGCAATCAGTTCGATGTAAAGTATATGGGCGATCCCTATATCCTGCCCCCAAATCAAAGTGTAAGCAACTGCTTGCTGAGCATCATTTAGCTGATCATGCGACCCTTGGTTTCCTCCCAGACATTTCACTATGTAAAGCATCAATGTCCTTCATATGGGTGAGAAGTAATTCACCTTGATCAGTGATTTGTTCTGAAAGCCTTGGGAGGTGAAGGGTTTTTCATCGTCATCATGAGGACGAAGGGTAGCCAGAGCTTTCTTCACTGTGGCGCTGGCTGGCACAGCGGACATGCCTTCAATGACAGGAAGTCCAATGACTTTGGCAAAGGTATGGAAATCAAAGGTGAGAGGTTGTGGATGTGTAGAAAGGTTGAAGGTGATGTGAGAAGAGGTTTGATCAACTTCAACGCTGTACCAGAACTCCCTCAAGTATTGATGGTAGCATGTGGAGGGTTCCCTAGTTATGGCTTCGTTAATGGTGGAGTTCTTGAGGAAGGATAACAAAGGATGGTAGAGAGGATTGTTATGTTCCAAGAGAGCTACACAGTTGTTAAGGGCGATCTTCCCATCGTTTATCCCAAAATCTACATTCGAAGGCGGCCAATACGGCGAACGAGGTGTTTGTTGATGAAGACGCCATTGTTGTTGAAAGGAAGAAATGGAGGATTTGAAGATGAATAGTATGTGTGTGTGAAAATAATGAGTAATATGATTGAAAAATGAGTCAAGGGTTTTGATAAAAGTATTTGCCGTTTTACAATTAAAGCATTAAATGCAAATGTTTACCTTTTAGGAAAAGTGGGACCCCTTGACCCTTCATGTGATTTTTTCTATCCCCTTGGAAAGTGGGAAAGTTGTTGACATTGAAGGACAATCATTTGAATTAAATATGGGAATATATTAACTCCCATTGGAATGTAACTACCTCGTTACATTCAATTCCCTTAAATGCCCAGAGACAGAGATCATTTATCAGATTTGTTTACCAATATTGAGCATACCCAGGTCAGCAACCAGCCTAGTAAAACTTAGCTCAGCCAGAGGCTTGGTGAAAATATTAGCGAGCTGGTATTCAGTGGGTATAAAATGAAGCTCAATATCACCTTTTAAA
Source organism: Glebionis coronaria (assembly GCA_025667525.1). Classification (NCBI taxonomy): domain Eukaryota; kingdom Viridiplantae; phylum Streptophyta; class Magnoliopsida; order Asterales; family Asteraceae; genus Glebionis; species Glebionis coronaria. The sequence continues at coordinate 491,504,083 of CM046876.1, read as the reverse complement.
ATATGGTCTCTGATAAAGTATACCTGATGTCAATGTGCTTAGTTCTGGAATGAAGTACCGGATTATTGGAGATGGATATAGAACTTGTGTTGTCACAGAATATGGGAACCTTTTCATAATTGATCCTATAATCAGCCAGCTGACTTTTCATCCAGAGAACTTGAGCACAGCAACCAGTGGCAGCTACATATTCAGCTTCAGCTGATGACATGGCCACTGAGTTTTGTTTCTTTGCACTCCAGCATACCAACTTTCCTCCAAGGATTTGACAACTCCCAGAGGTACTCTTTCTATCAAGACAGCACCCAGCGTAGTCTGAGTCAGAGTAGGCTTTGAGGTCGAAGCCTGATCCATTTAGATACCAGAGACCCAGAGTGAGAGATCCTTTTAAGTACCTAAAAATTCTTTTGACAGCTACAAGGTGGAATTCCTTGGGGTTAGCTTGGTACCTAGCACAGAGACATGTGGCAAATTGTATGTCTGGTCTGCTTGTTGTGAGGTACATCAATGACCCAGTCATGCCTCTGTATAAGGTCTCATTAACAGAGACCCCTGAGTCATCAGCTCCCAAGTTGTTGGGAGGAAGCATGGGGCATTTCACTGATGCACAATCAGACAGATCATACTTCTTGAGCAAATCCTTAACATATTTTTCTTGACAAATAGAAATTCCTTTTGAATTTTGTTTGATTTGAAAACCTAAGAAAAACGTTAATTCCCCCATCATGCTCATTTCATACTTTTTGGTCATAAGTTTAGCAAACTGTTTGCTCAAGGTAATATTGGTTGAACCAAAAATTATATCATCCACATAAATCTGTACTAAAATAACCTTGGACATATAAGTGAACAAGGTTTGATCAATGGTACCTCTGACAAATTTATTTTCAAGTAAGAATTTTGATAGGGTTTCTACCAGGCTCTAGGTGCTTGTTTCAGCCCATAGATTGCTTTATGAAGTCTGCAAACGTGATCAAGATACTCACTGCTTTTGAACCCAGGGGGTTGATAGACATATACTTCCTCTACAAGCTTACCATTTAGAAAAACACTCTTCACATCCATCTGGTATACAGTGAACCCTATATAAGCTGCAAAGGCTAGGAAGATTCTGATAGCTTCCAATCTAGCTACTGGTGCAAACGTTTCATCATAGTCAATACCCTCATATTTATTTTACCCCAGCACCACAAGCATAGCCTTGTTTTTAACGATCATGCAAGCTTCATCCCTGTTGTTTCTATGGACCCACTTAGTTCCAACTACTTGTTTCCAACTGGAGCTTTTACCAGAGTCCACACCTTGTTCCTCTTGATCTGATTCAACTCATCTTGCATGGCAACAACCCACCCTTCATCTAGAAGCGCAACAGCCACATTCTTAGGTTCATCTTAAGAGATAAAATCAGCGAAAAGGCATTCATTCGCTGAGGCGGTTTCTAGAGATCTCAACTTGCCTCTGGTGGTGACTCCCTCAGAGGGTTCACCAAAAATATTCACCAGAAGAATATCTTGGTTCCTACTCTATTTGGATTGAGGAGTAGGATTCTCTGTGGGTTCAGGAGTCACAGCAGGTTTAATGAATGCTGGAGGATCTTCACATGTTATTTCTTCATTCATAATCTCTTCATCTGAGTGGTAGATTGGTTCGATAAGATCAGCATTCACTTCTGTGGGTGGAGTGATAGGTTCAGCAATTTCAACCTCTGGAGTGATGTCAGAGATTGAGTGAGGATTAAATGCATGAACATATGGAAAGTCCTTGTACCATGCCTGAGGTGATTCCTTGGGATTTGAGAAATCATCCTTTATATATGATTTGACTTCATTGAAATCAATGTCACATTCTTCTGTGTTGGTGTTTGTAATGACAGCATCTGCTTCATTAAAGGTAACATGAATGGATTCTTCAAGTTCTTGCCTGCGAATGTTGAATACTCTATAGGCTCTGGAGGTGGGATAGTATCCAACAAAGAATCCATCATCTGACTTTTCATCAAATTTTCCCAGATGATCTCTGTAGTTGTGAATGAAAACAGGGCAACCAAAGACATGGAAGTAGCTTACATCAGGGGCTCTCTTCCTATACACTTCATAAGCGGTCTTGCCGTTTCTCTTCACAATAATAGATTTGTTTTGTGTGTAACAAGCTGTGTTCACAGCTTCACCCCAAAATTGTTTTGGAAGTCTTGATTCGCTGAGCATGGTTCTAGCAGCCTCTATGAGAGTTCTGTTTCTTCTTTCAGCGACACCATATTGTTTAGGGGTGCCTGGGTTTGAAAAGTTATGTGATATTCCCTTTTCATCACAAAAGGCTTCCATGGCATGGTTCTTGAATTCAATGCCATTATAACTTCTGATAGCCTTAACTCTGCAGTCATTGAAGTTCTCTATTTCTTTGATGAAAGACATTATTCTTTCAGTTGCATCACTCTTTCTTTTGAGAAAGAATACCCATATAAATCTAGAGAATTCATCTACAATGACTAGTGTATATTTGTTGTGATTAAGGGATTATGGTTTTACTGGCCCAAATAAGTACATGTGAAGAAGATGGAGGCACTTATTTATGAAGAATGATTGCTTTGTTTTAAATGAGGCTCTATGGTGCTTCCCTTTCTCGCAGGCTGAGCAGGGTCTGTCTTTGGTGAAGGTTAGAGAGGGAAGCCCAACCACTAAATCATTCTTGGCCAGTTTGTTGATGTTCTTGAAGTTCAGGTAGGAGAGTCTCTTATGTCATAGCCAATTTTCACTATCAGATGCTTTGGCAAAGAGACAGGTGTTCTTCCCTTCTGGACATGATGTCATGTCAATGACATACACATCCCTTCTTCTGGGCGCAATTAGAACAACATCATCATTCTGATTGAAGATTGTTCCTTGGGTCTTGGTGAACAGAACTTTGAAACCAGCATCGCAGAGTTGACAAATGCTGATTAAGTTGTGCTTTAGTCCATTGGCATAAGCGACCCTTGTGAAGGTTATACCATTGCAATCCACTTAGCCATAACCCTCAGTAGCCCCTGAGGAGTCATCTCCAAAGACTAATTTTGGACCAGACTCCTTCTTATATCTATGCAGATATTGTTTAACCCCTGTCATGTGTCTGGAGCACCTACTATCCAGATACCAAACAGATTTCTTCAAGTATGCCTGCATAGATATAACAGATCCAGATTAGTTTCGATGATGAACCCACTTTCCAATAGGTCCATGTTGTCGCTGACCAGCGACATTGGGTCTTCTCTGGTTCCTTTCTACCCCTCTTTGGTTGCAGTCTATGGGTTCATGACGCGTACTTCCACAGATGTCACATCCGGGATAATGCTCACACTCATCAGAGTGATGGTCAAAGAAGCCGCAGTACTTGCATGGGGGATTTGATATGTAACCCTGAGAATTATCTCTGGGTTTGGGCTCAGGTCTCCTAGAGGGCCTGTGAGGAGTTTTAGACCTTAATTGAGTTCTTGTACTTTGAACATCACCAGTCTCCTCATGCTCTCTGGAGGTGTGTTCAGTAGACTCGCATGTGATACATTTTAATTGCTTTGTGTAGTCCTCAGAGGAATGATTTTTGAAACCGCAATGTTTGCAAGGTCTGAATAAAGCTATCCCCTTAGAGATACTTGATCCTTCACCAAGAGAGTTAACAGATGGACTGTTGACTCTGGGGTTGATCTGTTCTTTCAACCCCTTTACTTCTTCCATCAAGGTGAGGAGAAGTTGCTTGGTGGGTGAAAGCTCTTCAGGGGGAGGAGTGGGTTTGGTGGAGTCCTTGGCCACAAAAACCTTTTTGTGCGCTTTATCAGCGACTTTGAGAATTGAATTCCCAGGGGTTTTGGTTGGAGGTTTTGGGCCAAGCAAGGATCCAGATGGGTTAGCACCAACGAGTCTTGGTGGAGCTGGTGCCTCTGATTTCTTGTCAGAGTCCTTCTCATCCACAGAGGTGGAAGATGGAGAAGAAACATCTGAAGGGACAAATTTAACATTGGGTACAAGTATATGATTTTTGAACCTACCTTTCCCCCCAATAGCCTAAACCACATCACCTGGTATGGCATCAGCAACTATTTCCTCCACTGTGGATTGAGCCAAATTCCATTTTTCAGTGGTTCTTCTGAGTTCAGTGTTTTCATCAGTTAAAGACTCATTTTCAATGGATAGTTTGCTTACTTCATTTTGAAGTTGATTTGCAAGATTCACAAAAGGTTTGAGATTGGTTAACTCAGATTGACAAAGATTTAATTCTGTTTTAAGACTATGAAACTTGTTTAACAGGTTTTTTCTTTGCTCTTCCACAAAGTGGAGGTCAACTAAGGTATAGTCACTGACATGGTCTCTATCAGGACCTCCAGGCATAGAAAGCAATCTTTGTACCTTTTTCATGGTGATGTCCACCCATTGACCAGATCTTGCTTCACTATTTCCCCCAGCAGGTTCTTCATCGGTGACTACCATAAAAGCTCTGACAGTAGTGGTTCCTTCATCCTCAGATGTAAGAGGTTCATCATCCCAGTCAAATGAAGCAGCAATCAGACCTTTTTCAGTCTTCTTAACATCCTTTTTCTTAGCTGCATCTTCAGCCTTTTGGTTGAGTTTCATCAGCTCAGCTTTCAAGGCTTTGTACTTAACTTTGTAGTCCTTCTTTCCCTCTAAGTCAGAGTGGGAAGTTTGCTTGAAAGGTGAGGTAGATAACTTCTTCTTGCTGCTGTGGTTGTTGTTGGATGATGGAAAGCTTGGAGAGGAGGTTTTGTTTGACCAACAATTTTTCTGAAAGTGACCAATCTTTCCACAAGTGTAGCATGACACCTTGGATTTATCAACCTTAGCAGCTCCAACTCTACCTGCTCTCTTGTAGTACCTCTTTTGGTCAGCTAGAAGAGCTCTGTCATGGAACTCAGCATGCAATTCATCAAGAAATTCTTGACTGCTACTAGTATCCTCTTCTATGTCAGAGTCGTTGTCCTAAAAAGAATGGTTAGCAACAAGATCTCTTGAACTAGTGATATTGGTGGTAAACCTATCAGTCTCAAATTTGTAAATGGAGTCAATTAGCCCTTCTTCATAGTTATATCTACCAAACAGTTGGGTCAAAGTATCATTTTTATAGCATTATTTGCTCTTAAGGTCTGGTTTAGGCTAAGCCATTTTCTAGGTAAACTATTGACAAATGTAGCATTAACCTCAGCCTTATGTAGAACAACTCCATTGTTTCCAAATCATTCAGCAAAATCTTAATCCAAGTATAAGTTTGAGCAACAGTTTCTGTTTCCAAAGCTTTAAAAGCATTAAACTTAAGTCTAAGGGCTTAGATTTTGGTTTCTTTTGTTTCCTCTAGACCTTCATACTCTAGAACTAACTCGGTCCACATCTCCTTAGCAGAGTTGCATTTGATAATGGACTTCATAATGTTCTTGGGTAGGTTAGAGACTATGAAACTTTTGAGTCTCTTTCCCTGGTTAGCCAGACGTCTATCCGCTGGAGACCATTGCTTAACAGGCTTCTTAATGGGTCTCTCAGAGGTAGAGGAAACGGCCAGTGGTACATAGGGACCATTTTCTAAGATTTCTATCAAGAAAGGTTCTAAGCCATCTAAATATATAAGAAATTCACTTTTCTAGCTTGAAAAATCTTCTTCATCAAATGCTGGAACATTGGACACATGTGACCCCCCACGAATATCAAGAAGTTGGGGAAGGTCATCATCATTATTACCAGTGCTTACAACCAGTGTAGGCATGGTAGTAGATGTGGTGGCCGGTGCGTTGGTCGAAGTGGTACCTTGACTGGTTTGACCAAAGGGTGGTGGCATAGGAGGCATAGTTTCAGTCATATTAGGATCTTGATTTTAAAAACAAGAACGGTTTATAAAAAATTTTATAGATCAAACCGCTCTGATACCAATTGGAAGTCCCTTAATATAACAATTGTCGAAACTATAACTCGTATTAACAAAAAACACAACGAAATACTTTTCAAGCGCGTAATGCTTTATTAACTATTATAAACAAAGTATTACAAAGTGCTATGAATACACCCGTTGAATGACAATAAGAATCAAACCCTAGAACAAGTAAACTTGATACGAGACTCAAGTTTACAAGGGAACCTATGAGTCGCTGGTAGACAGCTGAGGGCTCAGTGGTTCCAAAGAGAGAAAGAACTTAGATAATTTATCCAATCACAAGGGTTGCCTTAACACTTCTTTCTCACTCCTATTAATAGTGGTACGAGGTTGCTTCCTTAGTGGGAGTAGTTGATACGTGTCATCTTCTGAATGGAAGAGTACAACGTATTAAATGCATGTCCAAATCGAGACATAACATTAAACAACTTTAGGTGAACAGTTCTGCCAATTGTTCACCTTTTGTCCCACTAGGTCGTACTAGGCTTTATCTTGAATCTCTTGTTTTGTCCCGCTGAGAACACTTTGTAGATTCTCCCGCCTAAAGGATTGGACAAGATTTGCTTGTATCAGACTTCTAGGGTTCTTAAGTGATCTCTGAGTATTGTTAACTCAGAGATCCTTGAACACCAGCACATTCCTTCTACATCCCAACTACTCATAATCGTTGGTAAGTATGACTTCAGATTGTCTTCGACTTCTCTAACGTTGTCTTTGACTTGAATGTTCCTGGTGTGCCAGTTGAGGCTTTGCCTTCCGCTGGTCTTGTCTCTGTCGCTGTTCCTCTCAGCGATCAGTAACACTTAGTCTAATTTAAACAAATCTAGACTGGGCCATAGTTAAAACTTTCATTGGCCCAACATAAACTTTGGTTTTGGTAAAAGCTGTCAAAAGTTTATCCTATATTATTGGTAACTATATATTACAAAACCATGTTTAAATAATAGATTGTTCCGCTTATAAAACTCTGGGACCTTTGTTTAAAAACTCTGATATTTTATGTGTAGTGTAAATGTATTGTCACGTCAATTTTTATGTCAACTATATTTTATTGATTTTTGTACCATGACGTGGCGCCCCCATGCTGCCTACGTGTTTCCTTGCCTGATTTTGGGGGTCTCACAGATTGGTATCAGAGGATGGTTATAAGGAACTGAGTCGTTTTCAAAACTTAGTCTATATCCAAAAGTTCAAATATTTCATGTTTTAAGTGTCAAACACAGAATCTGCCATTGTTGTTTAATATATGCGCGGGTAACTCTCTAATCCTTATTATTTACTTTTAGTTATCGTTGTAGTATTTCATCTCTTGATTATATTTTGAAATATTACATTACCCTAATGAGGATAATTACTATCTCTTTTCGAAGCCTTGTGCTTTATGAATTATCATTGGATATTACTGTGATTACATCTGCTCGTACTGTAATTCTTGAATACTAGTTCATGTAAACTTGATCTTGTTACCATGATATTAATTTGTATGACGTTACATACTTGTATTCGAAGCGCATGCGCATGTGCTACCGACTTTTCATACTCACTTTTCTGAGTACTATTGCCATTTCATTTATGCGAGATACGACTGACCTCATATACTCGTTCGTTTTGAACCGTCTGTTTTTCTCGACTCACTGTTACATGTTATGTGCATTCTCGTGATATCATTCTTCGGGATTAAATAAGCTTTGCTTTCAATGAAACTTCTGATTTTCATATTACTACCGTACGTGATGTTTTCATTGTTTAACTCCTTTAAGATATTAGTTTAGATATCTAATTTGCCTTCGGACCATTTGTGATTGAATGTCTTGAAAGTATAGTTTATCGACCATTGCGTAGCTCAATGTGTCTCCGAAAAAGACTAAAGGACATCGTGTGAGTCACACATCTTGAAGCATTCCTTGAATCCGTGTTGAATAATATCGTGAGTTTTCATAACCTTGATTGACCTTTACGTCATCGTTTTACATGACACTCGAATATCGATTAAATATTACTTCACTGACCATTCTACGTTTCGACTTCGAATTACAACGTCCATTGTACCTTGAAAACACCACCGTCATCTTGTAATTCATCCTTTATTATGTGGCGATTGTTTGGAATACGATTCTACTTCTATAAACTTGTATCCTCTCTTTTCATTAAACCTCCTCGCTCCGGGAGTGCCACCCGTTAATGTTCCATTTCTTTCTCGGCATGTCTTGTGATTTTGGAAAATCACGCCGCCAAGAGACCTTCCTGCATTGCATCTTGTAATCGAAGACACGAATGTCATGCGCCGTTTGGATTTGTTAGATTATCGTTGGTATTCATAAACCAATTTTATACTATATTTTTCTTTATATGTTTAATTATACAATCTATTCTCTTTCGCCTTTTTGGAACCCACAAGTCATGTGTGTACATAAATTCCGAGTCGTTATGAAGTTTGATTGAATTTCAAAGTGTCGAAAAATATACTTTCTGCAGAAAAGTTACATGTAATTCAACGATGTCGAGGAAATATTTTTATAAACTTTAGACATAAAAATATATTTCTACTTGTTGAGACGTTCGTTTATGACATAAAATTTGGCCCGTAAATCTAAAAAACGAGCAAGTTACGCTCATTTGAAATTGTAAAATTTAAGAACTTATTTTCTGCATATTTCTAAAATATCATTTTGTTGACGGATTTTATACGAGGGCATTTTCGTCCATTTTTTATCCGTTTCAAGTCTCGAGTAAAACCAGAAAGTTGTCCAAAACGACGTTTTACACCAAATTGCTTTAGACTTCGAGTTTTGAAAATGTCATCTAGTGAGTCAATTGGTCTGGTCAAACCCAAAAGTCAAACTAAAAAGTCAAAACTGATACAATTTAAAAATATGGTTTGAAGCATTTTTGAGTTCGTTTGATCTCGTAAAACTTTAACAAATGAGATCTTACAACTACCAAACATTGCTTACGTTTGAAAACGCTAAAATAATAACTTTGTGTTCGGGCATACATACATATATATTGAACTTTTGGAACCAAGTGATTTGATAAACTAATGATGAACTATATGTTTCGAAAAATGTGTACATATTTATGTTCTAATAATTACATGTTAAATTCCTAAACTTTCCTAAAATAGAAACTTTTCGGAGTAGTTGTACTATTTGGGAACTGATGCCCTGCTTTTTTAAAAGTATATTTATGTCAAATAAATTACGATGTGAACACATACGGATTCCTCTATCCTTTCTTTTATACATGACGCATTTGTCATTTCATATTATCCTTCTTTTCCTCCATCGTACCACTAATTTGGGCCAAGATTTGGAGTTCTCGTTTACACATTTTCGTTATCATTTTTGACACGTGTCTCATGACGATTCCGCCTAGACCTTTTGAAACTTTATCAACTGGTAACCATTTCATTGATTGTCTTGAACTAATATATATTACCCTCATGTAACCCACCCGTTATTTTATAAATTACTCTATAAACTCAAACTGGTATTGTTTGCGAATCATTTTACAAAATGTTCCACTTGGGCCTTATTAAATACTTGAATGTTATCTTATAAAATTAATTTATATTAATTTTACAATGTATTTTCACAAATTGTTCTACTTTGGTTCTATAAATAATTCTTGTAACATTAAAGGTGTTGATTTAAATATCAAGTGAATTACTCACTTGTGAAAAGTTTCATAAATAATTTAAAATACTATTTTACAAATGGTATTATATACATATTTTAAATCATATGACATGTAATACTGGTTTGACGAAACTGAGCATCGCATTGCTCGTACTAAATTATGCATGGCCTGATCACCTATGCGTAATTTAGAAGGAGCCATGCAAGGCCAAATAGTAGTCACCTTAAATATTTGGCCAAGAACCAACTTTTTACTTATGTTCCTTAAAAAGTTAGATAAAATAAATTTTCGAAAACTTTTACATCTTATGCGAGTAGCACCAGTTCGCGACATACATATGTGATCCCTTATCTTTTCTTGAACGAATTACATGCCTCAAGCACATATTTCCTTACTTAACGATCTTTGTTTTACCTATTACCTCATTCTCCTTCGGGATATAATTTTCGTTACCACTCATTTAATTACTGAACATTGATACCAGACTTGAAAGTTTCAATGTTTTTATGCTTATTCATTGACCAACCTTTTCTATCTATTTTGGTAGACCTTCGAAACATCTCTGGACACGGAATATGATTTATGACTGGACGTGAACGATAATTTCGGGTATTTGTCATGATGTGTGACATACCCTATTGTTTAGAAATTCATTCGTGTGAACCACGTATTGATTTCGCCTCTCAGTGCTAATGTTACTGGAATTACTCTCAAGTGACTTCTTAAGAATTTTCCTTGATTCGAAAATTTTATTGTGTGGCTTTTCTCTTTGGATTGTGTATCGATCACCGAGAACTTAATAAGCCATTGTTGGTGACACCAACCACACTCGTGAATTAATCATTGCTAATCCTTTGTTCTTATTATCCTTATCATCAATGCATCTATTCAATCATGTTCGTTAATAAATTTGATACGAATTTTGTTTTATTCCCTCGTGTTATTGTTTGTATACTAATTGTTGATTATTATCCGTTTCGTACTCGTTTGCTATCTTGTCATCTTTTGAAAACCAGAAAATGTCACATGTTTACCATTTGGTGCAGTAAACACCTTCTTGGATTTCTAAAAAAATTATTACAAATTTTTAAGAACATTTTACACATTTTATCAAGTGGTTAAATTACCAAAATAACCATTCTAGGTTAAATGTCAGATCTATACATCATCTTTGATATATTTAAATTAGTGTTTAAAAGGATGGCATGTTTTACCATTTAAGGTATTTGATTCTATCTTACTTTACTTTCAATCTAATGAAATTATCAATTTAATTTATAATTTCTAACAATGATTCTGAATAATTTGGAAATTTGATTCTCTCTAATAGTAACGATAAAGTTGAGTTTTTAACAATAATTTCATGCAGTCATCCAAAAGCTTTTAAGCTGATTGAAATAACTATGTTGAACTGTTTTCCTTTTTGCTTTGAATACTATCTTGATTAAGGAAAGACTTAGCGATTATTTACCCATTAAATATACATTTTCGTCTTAATCTCTATATAACATAGTTAAAACCCTCATTTTTTAGTAAAGTAAATTATTGTGTTTTATGATTTACGCGATTCGCAATTACTCGTCGATCATCAATCTTAATACATTTTACTGCATCTTGTCCGTTTAAGTGTTTATCATATTTATTCTATCTCTAAAAAAACCCTCTTGTATTTAAAGACCAGTTCAAAGCAAAGTATCCCTATTTGTTCCCGTCTCTTTCCGTCTCCAGTCGAACTCTGAGGGACCAGAGTTCCTTTAGGAGACCGCCTTGGTGTGAGAACTCGTATTTTTCCCGGTAATTAAATCATTCTTTTATTCGTACTTTTAGATTTTAAAATGTTTAACCTGTTTCTTTTACTTTTTCATGCGTAAATCCTAAGATCTCGAGAATTTTAATTAGATTGTATTTTAATTATTTTTCTGATCAGTGATAATATTTTATTCATAATTATAAAAAAAAAATTTCCATATTGATTCACCGTAATAATCCGAAATTTTATATCAGCATATAGACCAAGCTCAAATTTTATTTCTAATATCTGGAACAATATTTATTACCCGACTATTAGTTATCATGTTCGTTTTTACAGATAATATTGAGTTATCGGATAACCGACAAGGTTAAGGCTTTAACGTATCCAATACGTGTCATTTATTATTTATCGACAAAGACTATGTCCGTCATCGACCGTAAATATTCTCGTTATGACATAGAAATATTTTCTATTGTCGTCGTTTTAATTTTTCATTTTATGAGCATTTTTCATAAATTACGTTAAACTTTTAACCGTCATTCGTTTATATAATGCGCTAACGTATTTTAAATCATAAGCCCTCATTTAATTATTAAAATTTTAATGTTATCCGAATATCAACGTTTTTACTTTATATTGAGCGTTTATTTTTCGTGGTTTAGCGCATAACTTTTAAAATATCGAACATTAATAATACCCGCTTTTATAAACCGTAAAGCAAACTGAATAAATAATACCATTTCTAACTACTATCTTTATATTAGAAACGTAAAGTATTTGTATAACCAATTATTAGTTTACTAACTCCAAGTTGTTGGCGTGTGAAACTAAGACATATGTATGCATTTCATATACTTGCATGTATATACGTGTCATTTACAAACGTAATAACGATTCTAGTTAAAAGATTCAAGTTAAAAGATCAAGTCGTGTGTTATTTATCTAGCTAGTATAAGAACATTTACCGTCATCATAACATAAACTCGCATGCTATCATGAATCAACCACGACATGATTGATAACGAGCTCGAGTATGCTCCGACTCAGCCCTTTTCCTAACCAAAAGTTGGATATTAAGTGCACCCGAAAGTATGCTATAATGTTTCCTTATACGGATAAGAGTTTGTGGTTCGCTAGCCGTCGGTTCGAATATGTGTTATGGTTCGAGTCTCGGGCATATTTTACTTCGTTAGTATTTGTGCTCGTCGGTATTAATAGTCGTACGTCATTACTCCAAATCACTCGTATCGCGACATGGAGCTAAGGTGTTACTTGATATCGATTCAATATTGCAATTATGATTGAATAACTATGCGAATGAAATACTGAGAATGAAAGCAATATTGCTATCATGGCATGAAATAGCTAGAAATTTGAAAAGAACTAGTGAACTACTACTCTTAACGTCATTTTCATATATTGAAAATGAATATTTACATTTTGGTCCCTAAATTATAATGACATATACAGATCAATATTAAAAATCTTTAAAGGAACACTTTTAATCCTTGTCAATTTTATTTTTTTTCAAAATTAGTCCAACTATGTTTTAAAGAAACTTTGATAAAAATCTTTTATTTATTTTTACATTGTCGTTTATATCTCTAAGACATGCCACTTTAATTTAGGTCGTCGTTAAAAGCTTGTGGTTTCTCAGCTTATCTTATTTCATCGTTTCACTTCCTGTCACTATTATCCTTGATGGTTATCCTCGTTTGATATCGTTATATCTAAGGTGAGTTCATAGCCTCTTTTTACTACTTATACATTTTTTCTAAACGCGGGGTGAGATTTTACATGGTAGAACACATTCATTTAAAACTATATGCTATCCAGAACTTGTATGCTATCCAGATCTTGTATGCTTTCCAGAACAGATTACCATTATTATTATTTCTTTTAGTCTATAGCCCTTAAGTTTCCTCTCCTGATCATGAACCGTTAATTTACTTGTGTTGCTAAGCGCGAATGTTGTGGGTAGATCCATCGGGACTGACAATCCCCGTCCCATGTTGCGGTTGTTTAACCATTGACGCATTGCATTTATTTTGTTACTTGAGTATTTACGCTGAATACTCACTAGATGAACTTACATTTAGTTAAGCTTCGATTCATGAACTAAATAGAAATAATAATGGTTTCGGACTATGGTTAATGATCATAACCATTTTCCTATTTACTTGTTTTACAAATGAATGCTTGTGTACCACACCTTTACTGCTAAACCTATGAATATCACTCAACTTTGTGTTGACCTTTTTCATGTTTAATCTCGTGTAATAATTCTTAGTTTTGCTTGGATGGGAGCCCGCAGGATATTTTCGCAGCTTGGAGATTTCTATGTTATATTTTAAACTTTGGTTTTTCTAAAAGCTGTCAGAAGTTTATCCTATATTATTGGTAACTATATATTACAAAAACATGTTTAAATAATAGATTTTTCCGCTTATAAAACTATGGGACCTTTGTTTAAAAACTCTTATCTTTTATGATTTAGTGTAAATGTTTTGTCACGTTAAATTTTTATGTCAACTATATTTTATTGATTTTTGTACCATGACGGGGCGCCCCCATGTTGCCTACGTGTTTCCTTACCTTATTTTGGGCGTCTCACACTTGGCGGGGTGTGACACTCTCGATATCTATTTTTGCTCTACACCTTTACAATATACATGGCGAATCAATGTGAAACTAAATCTACCTTTCCTCTGAAGATAACATTTTAACGCTAGCGTACTTATCGTTCTTTGTCTTATAATGTAATTAAGTCAGATAACACTTACTTGTTGTATTAACTTATAACAAAAACTTGTATAATGAAAAAAGAACTTACTCTTCAAGCCAATCAGGAGCATTCACTTGTAGCACATGATTATCATCCAAAAATGAAGGAAGCTTCCTTGGAACAAAAAACGAATCCAACTGTTTGCAAATTTTATCAGGAGTCTTTCTAATAGTGCTTGGAACACCTCACCACGTTATCTTTCTTTCAGCACCACCAATCTCAAAAGAATACTTCATCTTTGTCGCATCAGCTTCTAGACCCATGTGCTAAGCAAAAGCTACAAAGCAAAAGCTACAAAGCAAGGGACAATGAAATTTTTTGTCTATGTCCTGAATGACTCTAGAAATGATGGATTTCATCCAACCAGAAAAATTCTTTTGAAATGAGTGCAGAGTTAATGTACATCCTACTTTACAACCTTCAAATATCACATTAACTGTGTGTTTGTTATAATGTATTTTGATTTAGGATAGAAAATATGAGTGTTAAAAGAAGTTTGGTTGAGGGTAATGGGTTTTGAAAATGGTCACTGCTCATTAATATATGATATCTTGAAAATCTGATGAGATGCCGTGAATTAAACATTAGAACCTATAAATATGGGCCATCACCTTTTAACAACCATACATGTTAACATTTAGTGATTTTTTTGGAAGACCTTATATTATTTTAGTATTCATACGAAATTATAATTATAATAAAACAAACTAATATATATTTTCTCTCTTCTATATTATATCTAATGGCATGTTTGATGATATCACTTTAAATTTAGATTTAATATATATATATATATATATATATATATATATATATATATATATATATATATATATATATATATATATAATTTATTAGGGAAAATGATTCTTGTTGTTTGCTGCATGGATTCATATATGCTGTAAGGCATAAATGAGGGGCTAAAAATGTAAAAGGTAATACCTAAGGGGTAAAAAATGCAATTACAAAAAAATTTTACTCCTTACAGCAGGTAATTATATGCAGTTTGCAGAAGTGATGTTATCCCCATTTCATTATTTCAAAACTTGATGTATAATTTATTACTTGAACTTTTTTTAATATAAAGCCAAGAGAGAGAAATAGAGAATTGAAAAATGAGCCTACTAAAATTACAAATCGGAGTATAATTTAAGAGCAAACCTATACATAAGCTTTTTAAATAACTCGAAATTTTGTCATGTCATGTTTTCATTAATGTTTTGCTACCAACAAATTATCTCTAAATAACCTCTTTAATGGAATAAGTTTTGAAAATATTTTCCTTATTAATAAAGAGAAAAAATGTGAGAAATTAAAAGTGAAAAATTGATTAAAATATGAGTATTTTCAAAACTTTTAAACTTTTGATAGATACTAAGGGTGCGCTTGATACAAAGTCAAATTTTATTGTGTGCTTAGATTATAAAGAGGCAATTTAGGATTTGTTTTTTTGGATATCAAATTTGATATTTGGTTCACAAGAGCTTTAGAAACGTGGGCTTTACTTTGTTATATAAAGACAAAAACAATTAAATGAATATAAAAAAACCACAAAATTAGTGGTTCGAAAAATTTTGAGTTAAAACAGTGTAAAACCCAAACTCGCCTTAAGGAATTCTGAAAACCCATAATTAAGGGTGTGGATGTTGATTTTATAACTCATGCATAAATAACAAAAAAATTTGTTTACTTTGAGTTCAACTCCATGGACTAAAAGCCTAATACCAAACACACCTCAAGTCTTACATAAAACTTATATTATCTAATCGTACCAAGTTGTTTAAAAAACTTTAACAAACATTAAAAAATGTAAAACAATATATTGCAGATGTACTAAGTTTGGACTTCAAAATAATGAAGCCATTGGGTTTTATACCAAACATGAGTTTATTGTTTTCTAATGTTAAATCCCAAGCCATATGGGGATAACAAACATACCTTAAATCACAATCAAAATCTAAATCTTAAATATGTCAGTAAACCAAATGGCGCTAAAGGTAACTAATTAAGTATAAATTTAGTGGCAATGTTTCAAAATTATAAACGGACCCTTTAACATCATAGTTTAAAGTATGGATAAAATAGTAAACTCTAATTAGATCATGATATTGTTTTTATACGGATCAAATAATACATTTAATATTTTTGAAGTTTAGATAAATCTTCTATACTTACTAGCATAATTATAGAGTTTTTGAAATATTTTGTAATGATTCATGAAGTTGAGAATAAATTATATAAAATCTAAGATGTCATGTAGGACTTACATAAAAAAAATATCAACCGATAACGTTTATTTTTCTAAAACAGTCTATAAAACTTACTCTTTTAAAAGAATATTCTCATATACAAATATAAATGTCCCTGGGATATGTGTTTTAACAAAAAAAAAATTTAGGCCAAAAACATATATTTCATGTAAGGATAAAGTTTAAAATCATAAATTTGATAAATAGAGCGCTTTAGTGGAACTTTCATTGCAAACTTAGTTTGAGACATATGGATCAAAACGGAACTTTCATAATAAATACATAGAACACAATTAATGTGATTTTTACATCTTAAGTTTATCTTCCCCACCAAAATTTTGTACTCAACTTCCATCACCAAAGCCCAAACTTAAGCTTTTTTTCTTATGAAAAATTAGGGTCTCGTTTGTTAGGAAAAACACCCTTTTTTTCTATAAAATATTTTATGAGAAAAAAGAAAAACAAAGATCGCTTTTAAATAAATGTTTTTCAATAAAAATCTTGATAAAACACATAACATGTATTTTTCAAGTTTACAATAGAAACTGCATAACACATTTTTTTATTCATAACCCCCTCTTGTCTTCAAAAGTATAAAAATAATACCATATGAACTCGTTTTTATGCTTTTTAGAAAATTAGTCTTTCTTTTTATTAATTTAAAAACGCAAAACTAAAAAGAATTACTTTAACCAAACGCGTTCTTTTTAGTTATAATCTTTGTAATATCAAAATTACATTATTCTTTGTATACACGGAAAAAGAGATGTGGGGCGCATTAGTAAAAGACAAGTTAAAGAAGAATCGGATCATTTACAAGGAAAAGGAAAAGACACGAGTTTTGATTTGTTGGGTTGCTCCATATCTAAGTTGGATTCTCTTGAACACATATGGGCCTCGAGAGTGAACCAGGGGAAGAGTATTTTGTGAGATCCATGAGAATTCTTTCTTCTTAGGGGCGGACCTTGGGGTCTCGAGATTTACGGATAAACGATGGATATTATCGTGTAATATATTTTTCGTTAAAATTCTCGATTTTTGAAAAATAAACTTGGTCTTAAAATTTTGTGTCACTCAAATTTTATTTAATCCATTAATATGTTAGAGCAACAAAATTGAAAAAATCGCTCAATAATAGGTCTAACATAAATCCGAAATTTCGGATATCTAAACTGAAAACATTTATTCGAAATATTGATATTTAAATTGAGAAAACTTATCTAAAATAATGGTTCGAACGTAAAACTAGCAACAAAAATTTTGGGTATCCATATTTTGTGATACGCCTAGCTACTTGTTGTTGACAAGTATCTTAAACTATTTAAATTAATGACAAAAAATTATTGTCGAGATGTCGCATTTCGTATATTTGCTTTAATCCAAAAGCAGCCATGAGATGACTCTGATACCATCATAATTGTAAAAAGTTAAATAACTTTGTCTAAATTTATCAGGCATCTTTTTTTGAAAGAAGTCTCAAACTTATAAAATATATAGCCCTTAATAGACTCATATCTTAAGTTTAGAGCCTGAGAAAATCCCATGAACCTTTATAAAACTCAACTTATAGTCCCCGATATTTGACCCAATATCGACAATAATTTCGTATTGTGTCGATACGTATCTCCCGGTACACGAATATTCAAACTAGTGTAACTTCATCCTCGTTATGAGTTAGAAGCTCTATCTTATATCTAAACGAGCGTCTCGACGACTACTACAACAATATTCTATCATACTAACACTTTCTCAAACTTATACCCACGAAAATCTGCCTTAAACCCACTGATGTAAAACACTCATTTAAAAATCACACTAAAACCCTTTTTGACCCATTTTTAACATCATCAACACCTCAAATAATCTATACCAATCATCTCTATCAAATCCTGTTATCCCTAAATCACTTGCATGTCACTTCTTAACAAAACCCACATCAAAAATCAATCTTTTAATATCAAACAAGAAGATTTTAACAAGATCATCACAAGAGTGATTCAAAAACAATTTCACCAACTCAAATTCATAAGAAAAATAAAAACTTCATGCATGTCTATAAAAATGGTACCAACATGATCACAAGATGATTTTAAGGATGGGTCTAACCTTGGATTTGAAATATTTAAGCAAAATTTTGAGTTTCAATTGTGTTTTTGTGTTGGAGGGGTGACGGCAAAGGAAACAAAAACAAGAGAGAGGAAAATTTTGGTGATAAAAATTATGTATGTGTTTTTGTTAGGGCCTTTTATATGGTGGAGGAGGGATATAAGTTGTCATTTGTGCTTTCTTTTGGATCAAGTTATAAATATTAGTTAAAAAGTGGGAAATGGCTACCAATCAATTTTATAAATATTCACGAGAGTCGGGTTTCGTCCCGACTTCATAAAAATATAAATCTCGTTTGTTAAATCGATCGTTTTAATAATTAAATGCACACAAAACGAAATAGTGATGTTTCGACTCGACTTAATACGTAATGAAATAAAAATTTCATAAATATCAAATATTGAAATAATCGATACTAAAATATGACATATGGGCATCCATTGGCATCGCGATCACTATTATTACTCTTCAATCGTCACAATGATTAATTGTAGTCACACATTACCAGTTTCAACGTAAACCGTCAAACAATACAATATTTACCATCACATAGAATTTCAAAATCAAGTACATAGTTAGGGTAGAATAATGACGTTAAGTTCGGGGTATTATACTAGTAACCGTGCTCCTGTGTATTCCCGAGAGGAGTGGGAGGATAGGCATGAGGTTGACTTTGGTGTTTTGTAGAAGGAGTTTCTTAGAGATCCAAAGGTTTGTAGGAGTATGCGAGACCATTTTCTCACATTGGTTGAGGTTCATCGATTGTCTAAGCTTTCTCCAAATCAGCTGATTGGTCAGATGAGCATATTGTAGTGTCTTATGATGTCTTATGGGAATGAGTTGTTTAACCGATATGATGCTCTCAAGAGGAATCATGGCTGCCTTACTACCAAATACACACATCTGACTGACACTCTTCAACAGAGGACTCATGCCCTTAGGAATCAGACTGAACTTACTAAGCGTGCAGACAGGAAGGTTGAGGGCTTTAGCAAAGAAGTCACGTCCTTGAAGAAGAGATGTGATAGGTACAAGTTTGAGAGAGAGGCACTCAAGGTTGAGAAAAAAGAGCTTGAGGATGAGCTTATCATATCATAGAATACTACCCAGATTGCTGACTTGAACTATCAACTGTATTTGTGTGACTATAACACCCCATTTTGATAAATGGAATGTCACGCGTAATTATGGCGTGTCATCAAAGCATGCAAGGTAAATGTACTAAAACATACATGGCCATAGGGAAAACCGGAATCAAACATCGGTTCCCAAACATAAGCCCAAAACATAATAAAGCCAAAAGAAATGAATGAAAGACTAAAAAAGCATAAGTATATGAAGGCAAAAAGGAAAAGAAGTCTCTAGCAGCTTCCATCCTATGCACGTCCTCCAAATGCTTGAGTCTTTCCTAGGGTACCTGCCGTTTGGGACATGGAAAGGAAAGTAACGGCTGAGCAAAACGATCAGTGCACGGATATAGACATAGTATAAGTGACTAAAACATAATAGAGACTTAATAGCAGCGGAAAGGTATAAGTCCTGGAAAACCTGGAATATGTTCATAAAACTGGTTTTATAGTTTGAAAAGCCTTATGTTTATCTTATGAAAACTGTTAACATATTTTACCATTAGCCAATATAGGTCATGAAAATCCACCGTGCATGAATACTTGGAGGGGTGACCTCATCATGCAAATTAGAGGGGCTGCCTCTAATTTAATATACTGGTTTTTGGGTAGGAGGGATCAGCTCCTTGTGAAGGATGCAAGGCACACACCACGTTCACCATGTAATCCTGAATAAAAACATGTAACTAGGATGCACCCATACGCCCCACATGATAAATATAAATAAATGGCCAAAAGCTGAAGGGACGCCACGAGCAATCACTCCGCCGTGGTGAAGTCATAACATCAGTGCCTCTAATGTTATGGTTATGGTACCTCCATAACTAGGTGAAACTGGTCATGCATGTATATGGCTATAGGTAATCTTAATTAAACATAAGCAATCAAACACATAACTTATACTACGGGAAAACAGTTGGCTGCATACGGGGAATCCTAATAAGGAAAGAATGTCCATACTGAAAGGACGGGAATCTGTACCTTATGTCCAGTGAACGAAGAAGCTGAACTGAGAGAAAATCCTACTTCCGTATCACTAGTGCTACATAAATACATACATGAATAAGTATCTGCTTATTAAATACGTAGATGGTTTTATGTCATGTCTTAGCTTATTTTATGTGTTCTTACCATGTTTAACTGTTTTAAAGCCTTAAACCGTGTTTATCTTATATTCTGTTAAATCTGATTAAGTATTTCTGGTATTTCATGCGTTATTATACTTACTGTGTAATAATAAGTAACTTTCCAAAAATAGCAGGTTTCCTAAAATAGAAAGTTTCCAAAAATAGAAAGTTACCAAAAATAGAAAGTTTCCAAAAATAGAAAGTTTCCAAAAATAGAAAGTTTCTAAAAATAGAAAGTTTCCAAAAATAGATCTACTGCTTAAAATAGATAAGTTTCTAAAAATAGAAAGTTTCCATAAATAGATTAGCTGCCTTAATTAAATAAATTTCCATAAATAGATTAGTTGCCTGAAATAAATAAATTTCTAAAAATAGAAGGTTTCCATAAATAGATTATCTGCCTTATTTAATTAAGTTTCTAAAAATAGAAAGTTTCCATAATTAGAAATAAGCTGGTTAAATAAGCTAAGTATATAAGCCTAAGTGTTTTCATGATTATTTTCTAAGTCATATGATATAATGTATAGTTTAATAATTATTTCATGTAATTAAATTAAACTATAGGTTAAAATATTTAATTAAAGTATAACATGTTTTTAATTAAATAAAGTTAACTACTTAGGTTTAAACATGTATTATTATTTATTAATAATATAACCTAAGTCATGTTAATTAATTAATTATAATCATAGTTTTTAAATAATTAATTAATTATAAGTCTAAAATATAAAATACTTAGGTTAATTAATTTCATGATTATTAATAATTAAAATAATCTAAGTCATGTTATTAAATTAATCATGTCATGTTTATTAATTTAATTTTAACATATGATTATAAAAAAAATAATCTTAACATAAACCGTGAACCGGATCTTGACTAGAAACCATGAACCGGACCCGTAATCAACACCATACCCCGAACCAAGGTCGGGGTATCCCTTGTTTGCTGCTGCCGTGGGACCCACACCGCCAAACCGGGACCTTGAGGTCTCGGTGGTGGTCCATGTGCCAAGCCGAGACCCCTTAGGGGTTCGGTTTAGGCGTCAGCTAGACAAACACCCCTAAAAACCCTTGTTTTGATCTACCCCATAATCATAAACATGTTAGATCTATGTTTTTAATTAGGTTTTTAAAAACATCATGTTCTTATTTAATTTTTAAATCCAAAAGAAAAGAAAAAGGATTAAAAAGGTATACCGAATACATGGATCGATCAAGGATGAACAAACACGAACACTTGCACCAAAAACCAAGATCAAAATCAAACAAACACCCCTCCATGGTGTTTTATGGGTGGCGGCCAAAAGAGGATCCAAGGAAGAAGGAAGAAAACTTTTAGGGTTTTTGATAAAATCTTTTGTAAAAAAAAAATGAGTAGTGTTTTTCCCCTTAACCCCCTTTTAGTAAAAATTGATGGGCTAAGCCCATCCTCCCCCTTAATTTCGTGGTAATGGGGCCCACAAGGGGTAACCCGAATGTTTTCCGTGTCAATTAATAAGTGTGTTCTCGTGTTCGTGTTTTACGTGTTTGTTCGTGTTTATTTGTGTTCGCGTTTTGTGTGTTCTCATTAAATAATTACCGTGACCTAATATATTTATTTACGCTCGTAATAAATATATATATACTTAATAATAGTTCGTGATTTAATTACGTTCGTGATTTCATGATCGCATATTCGTGATTAGTTATTGTCAAATAATTATTGCGCGTTCGTGCGTAGTAAATACTTATCGTGTACTAACACGTACGTAATACGTAAAATCCTAACATGTAATCGTAATCATGCTATATTAGGAAAGTTTTAATCTAGTACGTACGATCTTAAGGGTACTATTCATGGTAAAAGCATGCGGGTTTTACAACTCTTCCCCCCTAAAAAGAATAATTCGTCCCCGAATTATAGATAACGTAACTGAAAGGGAAACATACCCAAATCAAACTGAGAGGGTATGTAAGATTAATGAACGTACAGGTTTCATGGCAGAAGGAACACGGAACGTGACATGTCTTGAAAGGACATGGAACGTGACGTGACTGAAAGGACATATCTAGTTGATAAGAGAAAATGGATAAAAGTTCGGATGAACTTGTCCGTTTCCAAGTGGCTTCCCTCTTGGAACGGTTTCTTCATAAGATCTTGACACGAATGATAAGTCTTGGTCCTCCTGGCCATGACTTGGAATACGAAGAAGTTCTTGGTTATCAACGTAAGGTAGATCCCCTAAATTCGATCGAGGGAATAAAAATTAATCGTGTAAGAGTAACTGAAACGTTACGATGAAAGACAATTTGACTTAACTGTTGACTAGAAACGATGCGCGAGACATAAAGAAACGTAGTACGTGAAAAATTTTGAACGTGATACGTGAAAAATTTTGAATGTGCTACGTGGAGATATGGCGAGTGTAGTATGAGTAAACATATCGTGATCCCTGATACGTGTAACATATCTTGATCATGATATGAGGAACGTGGAATGAACATGACATGTGAAACATATCGTGATCATAGAATATAATGGCGGTAACGATAAACGCTAGAAGGTGAGACATAGATTATGACGAGAAACGTCTATCTGAGGATAAGGAGTTATACTAAACTTGGGTCTGGTCTCTCAAGTTCTTGCAAACTACCCATAATGAGAAAAGAAATGAACGTAAAATCGTAAACCAAAATACGATCATGAACGTGAATAGTGTCATGAACGCGAACGCGAAAGCAAGTCGTGGAATCAGAATTAAGACGTGAAGTAATTTAGGAGTACAATTGTGAATATTTGTCTGACCCGATAACTGAGGGATTGCCAAGTGATCGGATGTGCCTTGGCTGGAACATGTCCGATCAATCTGTTGGTTCTGAAATCCGTACGGATGTAAGGATTCTGCAGACTTGATCAAACTGTTGACAATAACCCAGATAGCATCATGCTTCTTCTGAGTTTGCTGAAATCTTGTAACTAAAATCCATGGAGATCTTGTCCCTTTTCGATTCACATGATGAAAACATCCCAGTTTGTTGGTGTCCTATCTTAACCTGTTGGTATGTCAGGTACCTAGATATGAACGTAACTATATCTTGCTTCGTAGAACTTGATACATAGGAGTTTGTGAAACTCTGAGTCTCTGAATCCAGACTTCTCCTAGCGTAGAATTTTCTAGAACACCTAATGTAGTGTAGGGTTCTCTCCTTTACGCATAAGCTAAGTCATGGTAAGATTAACCATAGAAACCCATGTGATTCAGTGTGTCACTGTAATCAAGCAGAATTGATATTGGAAAAAAAATTCCAGGGTAGAATTTCTCTTGTCATAGAATTTGCAACATAGTGCAGATATGGTCTTCCTGTTCTTCTCTAGGCTTAGAGGAAATCAGGTTATCCTCAATGAAAACACCGATGAATTTGTTATGAGTCCATGGAAACTCATTCTTATTAAGTTCATAATGCTGTTGAAGCATTGATGAGACTAATTCAAAATCATAAATCTAGCATGACCGAGTCGTGTACGAATAGCAGTCATGGACATGTCCTGCTTTTTCACTCGTCACTGTTGGCAGCATGAGTTCGATCTTGGGAAAGTGATTAACACTATACGGTTGATTGGACATGTCGTCAATACGTGGAGGAGAATAACGGTCATGAATGGTGATTTGTTTAAAATCGACGGTAGTCGACACATAATCTTATGTAACCGTCCTTCTCCTAGAAGGTTCTTCTGGAGTGTAAGGAACAATTTTGGAATAATCCGTTGGTTATGCGTAAAAGGACCTTAGTAGTCGTGTGTTACTGACAGCTAGAAAATTTTAGCAATCATGGCTAACAAAGAACGTGCTTGAAAAGCATAGATAATTTGTACAGATTTTCCTGATGGAAAATCAAACTGAATGTATTCAGGAGCCTGAACATTACTGTACATAATTATGAATCGTAGCATGGTGTGCTGTTCATAGTCCATAATTAGGATAAAATTCATCTCGTGTATGTCCGAGGAAATACGTTAGCAGCTTGGATCTCATCATTAAGCTGAAGGAAAACCTTCGTGTACGTTGGAATACGAAAGGCGTCCTTCATGGTCATGAATATATGAACCATGGTGAAAGAAATGAAAGTGACATCGGCAACGTGACAGTTCTCACTGATGTGCCGATAATGGTATTGAAATTCTTGTGGCCTGATTAATACATGGCACAACAAAATAGATATACCCTTGGAGGGTACCATGAATTCCTTAGAAATGTTCCATAGTTGGACGTGAGTCATGTGTCTTGACTCGTTTCTTGGAACTATAAGCATGACATATGTCTTGACTGGTGTCTTAACATGTGTCTTCAGGAGGTATACGTGAGACATGTGTCTTGACTGATGTCTTGACATGTGTCTTCAGAAAGTATACGTGAGACATGTGTCTTGACGGATGTCTTGACATGTGTCTCGAGATGTGAAACAAATATAACCACAATATAAGGTTATTATGCCAGAATTGGCGGATCGGTTGGACTACAAATCCTTGTATTTCTGATCACGTCTGTGGCCATAGTTTCGGTTGCGATTTCTAGGATAGTTCTGTCATAGTAGTGGTTACTACCGTCCTGTCTGTCAGTTCCATGACGGTCATTCTCATGACCGTGATTCATGTAACTATTCAGCTGAGTGGCCGGCTGGTACCGGTTTGCACTCATATGGCTGAAATGACAGCCGAATGACGTGTGACATGTAACTAAGAATTAGGGACAATGATTGATGGGAACCGTCTAATGGTGAAGCATCTTCTCGTCCAATTACTTTGTTCCGACGCCTTTGTCTTTGTGTTGTAGGATCTCCAGGTTGTGAACAGCATCCGCATCTCGTAGCGTCTCCGAACGTCAGCAGCATCAACCTTTAGTAACATCTCCAAGTTATGAGCGGCATCAGCAATCTCGTAGAATAACAGCAATTGAAAAATACGCCTGAGATGATTCATAATCGACTAGAGAATACTCGTAAAGTATTGCAAGTGTACATGGATTAAGGTACGTGTGATACACATGAAATACGTTACGCGGAGTACACGTGGAATGCACATGAAATGATCGGTGTGGGGTCGATCATTTATCATGATTTAAGGAAAGTATATCGGTTAAACGGTTAGGAAAACCATCATCATAACCTGGCAATGCTAAAGTGATTCTGGTTGCATAGAGAAACGCTAAAGTGTGGTTACACAAAATTCAACGATGATTTGCCTGACAGCATGATCAATGAAAACCAACCATGACTATCATGAAAGCATGATTCAATGAAATCTAACAATGTCTTGCAGGACAACGTAAATAACAAAAGAGGCGTAAAACATAATCAACATGAAGACGGAATTATCATGAAGAAACATGAAACCATCTATCACGAAGAAGTGTATAACATAATCAGCATGAAACTGAAGTTAACCATGACAGTATGAAAACATACTTGACATAAAAACATAATAACTTATGTGGGGACATGAAAAAAATAAAAATTTATGCCAATTTAAATCATGAGAAAAATTTTATGCATGAAAAACAGTGCATGAATGCGTAATGTAGTTTATAAAACCTTTATATGTGCGAGGGAACGCCTATGGGTCGGTTCCAAAACAAAAGACATGGCGAGGGGACGCCTATGGGTCGGTCCCAAAGTTAAAAGTTTCGATAAAAGCACATGCGACTAAATAGGGCCAGTCCTGTACCAACCATTACTTAGTCATAATCCCTGCAACAATGATATATGAAACATAAATAAATGAAACTCATCTGTCAAAACTTATCAGAAAAAAAATTTATGTGACTAATTATGAACTACTGGGGTTCAGTCCACATAGCCACAGTTCACGAGGAACATTATGCATGAAACAATGACACATAACTAAATATGAATGATGGTTGTCCATCCATATTAGTAAAACAATATCGATGAAAACATCAAGGTTAAAACCTCAAGGTGCTGAAAACATCATGGTTAAAACAACAATGCGCTAAAAATATCAATACATGGAATACCAAACATTGGCTTAGGAAGCTCCTGGTGACTACCCACTAGTCACAGGTCGAGTTTTAGAGCCTACAGGTCGAAGCCTTGGCTCTGATACCATAAATGTAACACCCCATTTTGATAAATGGAATGTCACGCGTAATTATGGCGTGTCATCAAAGCATGCAAGGTAAATGTACTAAAACATACATGACCATAGGGAAAACCGGAATCAAACATCGGTTCCCAAACATAAGCCCAAAATATAATACAGCCAAAAGGAATGAATGAAAGACTAAACAAGCATAAGTATATGAAGGCAAAAAGGAAAAGAAGTCTCTAGCAGCTTCCATCCTATGCACGTCCTCCAAATGCTTGAGTCTTTCCTAGGGTACCTGCCGTTTGGGACATGGAAAGGAAAGTAACGGCTGAGCAAAACGCTCAATGCACGGATATAGACATAGTATAAGTGACTAAAACATAATAGAGACTTAATAGCAGCGGAAAGGTATAAGTCCTGGAAAACCTGGAATATGTTCATAAAACTGGTTTTATAGTTTGAAAAGCCTTATGTTTATCTTATGAAAACTGTTAACATATTTTACCATTAGCCAATATAGGCCATGAAAATCCACCGTGCATGAATACTTGGAGGGGTGACCTCATCATGCAAATTAGAGGGGCTGCCTCTAATTTAATATACTGGTTTTTGGGTAGGAGGGATCAGCTCCTTGTGAAGGATGCAAGGCACACACCACATTCACCATGTAATCCTGAATAAAAACATGTAACTAGGATGCACCCATACGCCCCACATGATAAATATAAATAAATGGCCAAAAGCTGAAGGGACGCCACGAGCAATCACTCTGCCGTGGTGAAGTCATAACATCAGTGCCTCTAATGTTATGGTTATGGTACCTCCATAACTAGGTGAAACTGGTCATGCATGTATATGGCTATAGGTAATCTTAATTAAACATAAGCAATCAAACACATAACTTATACTACGGGAAAACAGTTGGCTGCATACGGGGAATCCTAATAAGGAAAGAATGTCCATACTGAAAGGACGAGAATCCGTACCTTATGTCCAGTGAACGAAGAAGATGAACTGAGAGAAAATCCTACTTCCGTATCACTAGTGCTACATAAATACATACATGAATAAGTATCTGCTTATTAAATACGTAGATGGTTTTATGTCATGTCTTAGCTTATTTTATGTGTTCTTACCATGTTTAACTGTTTTAAAGCCTTAAACCGTGTTTATCTTATATTCTGTTAAATCTGATTAAGTATTTCTGGTATTTCATGCGTTATTATACTTACCGTGTAATAATAAGTAACTTCCCAAAAATAGCAGGTTTCCTAAAATAGAAAGTTTCCAAAAATAGAAAGTTACCAAAAATAGAAAGTTTCCAAAAATAGAAAGTTTCCAAAAATAGAAAGTTTCCAAAAATAGAAAGTTTCCAAAAATAGAAAGTTTCCAAAAATAGAATTACTGCTTAAAATAGATAAGTTTCTAAAAATAGAAAGTTTCCATAAATAGATTAGCTGCCTTAATTAAATAAGTTTCCATAAATAGATTAGCTGCCTGAAATAAATAAGTTTCTAAAAATAGAAGGTTTCCATAAATAGATTATCTGCCTTATTTAATTAAGTTTCTAAAAATAGAAAGTTTCCATAATTAGAAATAAGCTGGTTAAATAAGCTAAGTACATAAGTCTAAGTGTTTTCATGATTATTTTCTAAGTCATATGATATAATGTATAGTTTAATAATTATTTCATGTAATTAAATTAAACTATAGGTTAAAATATTTAATTAAAGTATAACATGTTTTTAATTAAATAAAGTTAACTACTTAGGTTAAAACATATATTATTATTTATTAATAATATAACCTAAGTCATGTTAAATAATTAATTATAATCATGGTTTTTAAATAATTAATTAATTATAAGTCTAAAATATAAAATACTTAGGTTAATTAATTTCATGATTATTAATAATTAAAATAACCTAAGTCATGTTATTAAATTAATCATGTCATGTTTATTAATTTAATTTTAACATATGATTATAAAAAAAATAATCTTAACATAAACCATGAACCGGATCTTGACTAGAAACCATGAACCGGACCCGTAATCAACACCATACCCCGAACCAAGGTCGGGGTATCCCTTGTTTGCTGTTGCCGTGGGACCCACACCACCAAACCGGGACCTTGAGGTCTCGGTGGTGGTCCATGTGCCAAGCCGAGACCCCTTAGGGGTTCGGTTTAGGCGTCGGCTAGACAAACACCCCTAAAAACCCTTGTTTTGATCTACCCCTTAATCATAAACATGTTAGATCTATGTTTTTAATTAGGTTTTTAAAAACATCATGTTCTTATTTAATTTTTAAATCCAAAAAAAAAAGAAAAAGGATTAAAAAGGTATACCGAATACATGGATCGATCAAGGATGAACAAACACGAACACTTGCACCAAAAACCAAGATCAAAATCAAACAAACACCCCTCCATGGTGTTTTATGGGTGGCAGCCAAAAGAGGATCCAAGGAAGAAGGAAGAAAACTTTTAGGGTTTTTGATAAAATCTTCTGTAAAAAAAATGAGTAGTGTTTTTTCCCTTAACCCCCTTTTAGTAAAAATTGATGGGCTAAGCCCATCCTCCCCCTTAATTTCATGGTAATGGGGCCCACAAGGGGTAACCCGAATGTTTTCCGTGTCAATTAATAAGTGTGTTCTCGTGTTCGTGTTTTACGTGTTTGTTCGTGTTTATTTGTGTTCGCGTTTTGTGTGTTCTCGTTAAATAATTACCGTGACCTAATATATTTATTTACGCTCGTAATAAATATATATATACTTAATAATAGTTAGTGATTTAATTACGTTCGTGATTTCATGATCGCATGTTCGTGATTAATTATTGTCAAATAATTATTGCGTGTTCGTGCGTAGTAAATACTTATCGTGTACTAACACGTACGTAATACGTAAAATCCTAACATGTAATCGTAATCATGCTATATTATGAAAGTTTTAATCTAGTACGTACGATCTTAAGGGTACTATTCATGGTAAAAGCATGCGGGTTTTACAGTGACTCTAACATCCTTTCGAGGAACAACACTATTGTTGATTATGATCATCTGTTTTCTCGAGTCCAGGAGGACATTACTTCCTTCTTTTGATCTACCTTTGAGCCACTAGTTAGGGGATTTCTTGGTAATGGAGAGTTTAATCAGGCGTTTACACAAATGTTAGATTTGGCTATCAGAACTGGAATTGAGCGAGGTTTGCGTATGGAGAGGAATGAGGAGCAGTTCTAAGCATTCTCATGCAGATTTACTGGTTTCGTTCCTGATGTTGAGGAGTAGTTTGTTGTTGCTTCGTCCGCTTTCCCTAGCCGTGACTTTGCTTCTTCGACAAGGTGAGCTGAGCTGCTGATTCTTCCTTTCGAGATATTGCTCAAATTAGGCCTGATCAAGTGGTTCCTTCTAGTCGGGCTTCTGCTGGCCAGCCTCCTCAGACTTTTGGTCATAGTGTTCCTCACAGTTCGAAGAAGAAGGGGCCATCAGGGCCATGATTTTCTTAAGCTGTCTGAGGTAGTTTATGCTTTGTACTTCCTTGCTTTATTTATTCATCTTGCCCTCCCTGTTTTAGGTTTTAATCATTTTACTTTTCCTTGTATGCTACTATAACTTTATTATCAATTTTCCATCAGATGTGTGATGGCCCTTTATGGGTTCTCTGTTTTGCTACTTTCGTTGCATGTACGCTTGGTTATTACATGATGTGCTATGACAATATCTTTTATGATTGCTTGTGCTTTACTTGGGTATTATTGTCTAGACAATGTCTGGGCCCTTATGCTTGTTACTAGCACATATTTGTGCTACCTCTAATTGTTTTTACTTAGTCGATATTGCACCAAACATATTGAATCAAGGTTTAGGATGTGCTATGTATGGCTTACATTTTATTGCTTATCATGATCACAAATGCCTATGATTATGCTTAACCTTAACGATGAGTCCAGCGTGTTACTATCCATCCTTTCCTTATTCATCTAGTTTGGATTTTCATTCATATGATATAGGTGTAGCATTCGCCTTGTAGGTTCATGCTACTCCTCCTCCTAGGTGCAGTTATTCACCGGAGGGTAATTATTCGTGAGAATCATAGGAAGGTTTGTTCCTATCCTTCTACTACGGAGTCAATTTGCAAAGTTTTCTGTTAATGAAACGAATGCCTAAAAACATTCTTTGTAATAACTAATCTTTCTTAGTTTTGATCACGACAAAGTGTAAAAACATTTATCGTCAAGACAACCGTAAGACGAATTATTCAACAAACACTATCGTCAAGGTAATAATCATTTAAGTCTTACACAAACATATCTTATACATGTTTAGTGATCATAGAAATTGATTAACCTCAAAACTCATATTTATACAAATGTGACAAAATATTTTATTAACTTTATTTTTCAAGAAAATTTTTAATTAAAATAGAAATTAAATTTTGAATTTGGCATATTCCAAATAGCCTAAGAATATACCTTTGAGGCATAAACTTCACCAGATGGGATTTCCCCATTAAAGGACAAAAAGGAGTGGACTCTAGTAGTCACTTCTCAATATAGGTGCATGTGGCTCAATATTAATATTGAGCCGCCAGCCCATTTAATAAGCCGCGCCCAAAGAGCCGATATACTTTGTCCCCTATAAATAGTGGATCATATTTTCATTTTCAATGGAACCTTTTTGGACAGTTTTTTGCTTCTTATCTTCTTTATATATTTCCAATCATTAGTAAATGATCACTTAATTTTATAAGTATGTTTACTTATGATTATCCTCTTGATCCCCTTCTTTACTTGTCCAAAGAAAAGACCACTCAAACATTTGTGATATGATAAAATATGAAGTCTAGATGAAGATCATCCTTTCTTAGATCTAGTCATGTTCATCATTTTGTTCATCTGAGTCTTGTGTAGATCCAAGGTATTTGTGTATACTTGGATTAGTCTTGTGTAAATCTAATGTATATGTGTATACTTGGATTAGTCTTGTGTAGATCCATGTTATATGTGTATACTTGGATGTGTCTTGTGTTGTAATGAGTCTTGTGTGTTAGTTCTTACTAAACTACAAAGTGATGTGATTGTGTGTATGTGTCTTGTGAGTTCTCACTTAACTTGAAAGGGAAGAGTTGTGAAGACTGGTTCTAGCTTTGGATTAGGACTCGACATCTAGTCTTGTCTCGGAAAAGAAGATGGGCGACAAACATTGGTTCTAGCTTTGGATTAGAACTCGACATATGTGTCGGAAAATGTAAAGTAGACGACGTGTGTAGATTGGTCCTAGCTAAGATTAGATCTCGGCATTTATCTTAGTTTCGGAAAACATTGTAAGCGACGTCGTAAGGTTTTCTCCGCCAATAAGGGAGCTTCTGGATATAGCGGAAATCTTCAGTAAGGTGTACTCGATGAGTGGAGTAGGAACGAAGAGAGAGATTTGTTGTCGAACCACTGTAAATCTTGGTGTCTTACCTTAGGTTGCTTCTTTCCTTACTCTTTACTTATTCATATTTACATTCATGCATTGCATTTTCATAATCACTAGATATAGCAAATGGTTTTGAAATTGACTTAACAACTATGAAACTAGTTTTCAAGTAAAAGGTAATTCTGGGACCAACATAATTTTAATTAGGACCTTAATCATAGAAACTATTCAACCTCATCCCTCCCCTTCTAGTTTCTATAGTTTCTCATCCTAACCACCTATGGTACTAGTTTCACCATGGGGGACCAATTGGTAGGCGTCACCCTTTTCGACCGGAGGTAGCGACTCGTCTGTCACTGTGTGACTTGTGTCATGATAAAGTATTTTAAACATATAGTCTTAACAGAAAGTATGAGAAAATTTTGTTTCGTTCATATCAAGCGAGAAGAAACAATACATCGGTTGTGACTAAAATCATCTCCAGAGCAAGGCTATACTTTGAAAATTGCTTCTCCGGAGGAAATACATAATAATTGTGATAAACATATTACATGTAGCACTTTCGAAGGTTACAAGCATACCAAGTCCTAGGTATCTCTCTTCCTTATATACTACTTAGCTTATAGGCTCCACTTTGAAAGATTTGATGACTTTGTAATGTCCCTCCTAGTTGGGTCTAATCTTGCATGTGTTTGCCGCCCTTGAGGCTTCATTCTTCCTAAGGAAAAATTCTCCTACATTGAACTACACGTGTCGTACTTTCTTGTTGTAGTACTTGTCCACTTGCTGCTTATACCCAGTTTCCCTGATAGTTGCTATCTTTATGGCGCTCCTATAGCAAGTCCAGGTTCAAGCGAATCTCTTAGTCATTGGTCTTTTCATTCATGCTAGAGATTATATGTGTCGGCATGCTGAATTCTACAGGGATGACCGACTTTGTGCCATAGGTTAGTCTGAAAGGTGTCTCTCTATTACTAGAATTTTTGTTGGGTCCTTTAGATATAGATCTTTCAGCCTGTTAAGGATGGTGACAACTTCTCTAATCACAAGTTATTCACAAAGAGACTCTAATGGAAACAAAGTATTTGTGCGGAATACAAACACTAAGAACAAGAAAAACACTTGGCTAAATGAATAACATGATCATGTATCAGGATTTCTAATATTACTATTATGAAATGAAACTGGTAAAGGTGTGTTTTACCCTTCTACTAGTGGGTTCCTTTTATACTACAAGGAAACCCTAAAACTACATTAACACAAAATGTGTAACAGTTGATATGCATATCCTTTCCTAAGATATATCATGCATATCCTAACATACTACTACTAATAACACGGTTTGACTTTATACTAGACCAGGAGTAACGTATTACTCCTACCAGGAGTAACTACTACTACTACTACTATGACCAGGAGGAACTACATACCTCCTAGTCAACATATTACAAAATATCTATTACATTAGTCCTAACAATCCTCCCCTAAACTTGAATTTGACTTGGTTGAGTTCAAGTTTCTGATAGATCTTTTAGAAATGCAATGAGAAGTGAATACCATAACCACAGCAGCAAGAACACCATTTGATAGCACTAGACAAAACACAAACCTAGCTGCTGAAATCCCAGGTGTTGAGCTTCTTGAAAGCTTGAAACCATCTACACATGTTGAATCTTGATAGCAACAGGATCAGATTTGATAAGCCATTACCAAGTAGTTGCTCGCTCTTGGGCTAGCTAGTCTTTTGGTGGAATCATGACATCACCTTGGGAGACCAGTACCCAGTCCAACTTTTAGAACGTGAATCAATGGTGAATTGGAGGACCCTGATGATTTTGGGCAAACCATCATAGTCGTCAATGGATTTGATAAAAGTCTAACCCAGAAGCCGTACCCCCTAGACTAGCCAACTCTCAGCAATAAAGCATCGGTGAGTTGAATAACCTATAGCTTTGAGCAAGCTATTACAGCTATCAACGGATTTGAGTTATGTCTTTACCAAGAGACGTACCCCCTTGGACTATCCATTCTTCAGTATAGGACCAAGGTGAGTGAAAACCATCTAATTTTGGGTAAAGTGGCAACCATCAACGGATTTGACAATCACTTCAGAGCCGTATTCTCATGGTGAACTAACTATGTCTTGTCTGTCAGACATGGTGAGTTGGACACCATTTGTTGTGTGGAGGCTAACCAAGACCAGAAGCACACATCAAACAGCCAAAGGGTGAAAAGATTTCAATTTGTTAAAGTATAAGCAGATATTATATAAATTTATATTTTTCTTTGTCCTACTTTTTTTTAAGAATCATAAAAGTGTTAGTCACCGAAAGTTGTACACAACGGTGAAAAGAATTCAGAAATGAAAAAGTAATTACAAGAATACCATACCAGAGTTAGACACCAGAAGCTGCATCCTTAGCAGCAAGAATTCGTGCTTGAATGGACTCGATCAAAGTGGAAGCCATGGACTGATCATTCCCAGCAGGAGCATTAGAAATCACCAATCGACTATGTAGCATTCCCTCCATGGTAGAGATGGTGAGAGGATAAGTCTGGTCCACCAACAGGAAAATGTGTAACCTGATTCCAGCTCCAACACATGCACAGCACAACCAGCATACAACTTCCACCTGGTAATAACCCATTGGGGTTGGTCAACCCAAACATCAGCACTAAGAGTGCTAGGAGGACAATCTAACATAATCTTCAAGTCTCCCTATAAAACCAACCAGGGGCACGTGGCATGAGAAACAGGAATTGCAGCATCAACCAGATAATACAGAAACACTAGATCCTCACGATCCACCTAATACAAAATGTCTTGTAAATTGGAGAAGTACTTATGATTGCTGTCATTCATCTTGATCATGTGTGTGAAAGTGCCAGGAACAATAGGAGATGGCTGAATTTCCCAAAGCATAATGTGGCCAGCCCCAAGAGGAATGTCATTATCACTATCGGAGGCCGCTTCCATTAAATTTACCAGATCTCTCTTCTCCCAAGGTATCACTGGGCCACGGCGACCAAATTTCTTACGAATAGACCGGCATAGCTTTTTCGAATAAGGTTCCACCTTTACCTTTATGGCAGTAGCGACAGCCGGTGTAACATCAACAGTAGGGATATGTGGAGAAACAGGGTCATGCATAGCACAAGCTGTGGACATCTCAACAGCAGGAGTAGAATCAACAACCTTTGGAGAAGCATGCGTAGGAGCAGCAATAGAAGAAGCAGCAAGATGAGTAGAACCCAAATCACTAGAAGCCTCAGGGATGGAAGGAGCAACCATAGGAGTAGGAGTCAAAGCTGAAGGATTAGGAGCAGCCTTAGGAACTTTCTCATCAGGTCTTGGCAGCGTGGCATTGGCAGGCAGATGAACCTCCTTATTCTTGAGCTTGAGCATGTTGTTATACATGTTATTAAGATCCTCATCCGCCAGGGCTTTCACCTGCTTCATGGTCCAGCCAGTAGTGTAGTATGCCCCAGTTTGATTCTTGACATATCGTTGCATGAGCTCTTTTTGTTTAGCATAGGATAGGGGCCTGCTGCGTCGAATTTCTCTTAGTTGAGCAGCAAGATCCTCCCTTTGTTTGTGAATCAATGAGGAAATCCATTGAGCATAGTTGGTTTCATTCACATCCGCTCCCAAAACATCCCAAAACTGAGAGACACTAGAGGTAAGAACAGTGATCACATCCATCCAGTCCTTGTTGTCCCAAAACATGGCATTGTGACAAACTTGCTCATGTCTTTGTTTGCGGCGAGTTTTAGCCTCAGCCTCTTTCTCCTCATGCATTATGTGAGAAACTTCTTCACCTAACCGCTCCTCCTCCATTTGTCTGCGGGTACGCTTGTGAGTAGGGTTGGGTGCATCAGTCATCGGAGCCTAACCTTTGTCGGTAGTAGAGGGACCAGGAGTTGGTGAACATGGCTTTGATGTAGCAGTATGAGTGGGGACACTAGTAACACTAAGAGGAGCATGTATCTCCTCACTAGGCTTGGATGCAAAAGCCACCCTAGCCAGAACAAACAACCTATCTTCTTCCATATTGGTCGCCTCACTCTCAGAATCAAAAACCACCACGGGCATCTTTTTGCCTCTCAATCGTGTCTCCAAGAACTTGACCCGTGCAACCAATGGAACCACCACGTCCCTTGTCACTTGACGATGAGTGTTTAGATCAGCTTCAAGAGATTGGATCTTCTCATAGTACCTGTGAACCTAGGAAAGCAAAGAGGTGAGAGTAACAGGTTCCTCAGCTTCCCGACCAAGAGAACTTGGTTGTGGGGAAGCCTCATTGAGACCAAAAGTAAAAGCTTGGTCAACATTAGGAGCATGTACTTCTGGCACAAAGGAAGAAGAAGTCTCCTCATGAGAAGATGGTTCCCTTCTCGATGAATGGTGGACAAGACTAACTTGTGGAGAGTCTAGAAAAGGGGATACACGAGGGACAGTAGGAGCTACTGGAGAAGCAACCTTCAAGGAAGAAGGCTCCTTAGTAGCTTCCTCATGAACAGGATCCTCATGAGGGATCTCAATCACTGGATCCTCAACCACATGGATCTCCTCATCCATAACCACATGAGATTCCTCGTGGGCTTCTTCAGCCGAAGGAATCTCATTGGGATCCTCAAGTGCAAGGCCCAACATAGTAGGGGTGAGTGGTATTTCATAACCAATATAGGCAAGCTTCATATTGAAATAAACCTAAGGAATTAACCTAGCAGGAATATACTCCTCAGGATCATTAGGTACACACATAAGAATCTGTTGTGAAAAGCGAGGATACATAAGAAACTTTTTCTTAAGGCCACTAAGATTGCCTATCATGACATCTAGAATATACCTAGAAAAATTGCATATACGGCCCTATGAAATACATTTGAGACCAATAGCAAGGGGGATGGGAAATTGATCCCAGCTCCCAGCCTTGGGGCTCAAGCAGTGAATCAAGAAGTAAATCAACAGATTCCATTGGGGGAGAATCGATTAAGAAACGTGAATCTCCCCTCATGAGCATACCCGATGGTAGCCATCCCATCCAAGACCTCATTGTCCGGAATGGAGATAATGCCATCAGCATCATGAAGATGCAGGGCAGCCCTAATTCGAGCTTTTGTCACCATAAATGGACGACCATCTATGGTGGCATGAATCTTTGTGGGGTGTCCTACTCGAACCCTAACATCAGCAGTCGCCTAAAACTGGTATGACTGAATCATAGACATTAGGGCATACAGTAAGAGAGTATCTTATGTGTGTGAAGCCTCCAAGAACTCCAAAATCTTTGCGTAGTCCTCTCGTGGTGGTCCATCACCTAGGAAAGCAACCTTGTTATGATCCGCTTTGTATTGTAGTTCAGCCATTGATTCTGATGAGTTGATGATAGCAAGAAGATGGATGATGATGGTAGGTAGGAGTGTGTGTGTGTGTGAAACTTGGTTCTGATGATTGGGTCAATGTTACCCCTTTGACTATAAGTAACCCCCCCTGTAACTGCTCATTGACCTCTAATTAAGGGGGTTGCCTTTTCAAAAAGCTTACCATTAATGGTAGTAACCACTTGCCAACTAATCAATTAATAGATAAAACCCATTTACTTAATTAATGGGTAAATTGATAGACCATGAGTAACTAATGTTGACCAAAAGTCAATCGGTCAATAAGTCCGCACCAGTAGTAGCGTATGGTCAACAAAAGTCAATGAAGGTGAACAGTGTACCCTAGAAGGAACAGGAAATTAACACAACATTACTAAGATGACCATACATTCATAAGGATGTAAGTAATGCTCACCAGAAGCTACCCAGAAAGACTACCAGGAGCAACATACACACCACAACACCATGAATAGAGCCGCGAGAAACTATAAATAGGAAGAATGAACATGAATAGATGTACAAAAAGCCTCCCCTTAGGCTGAACCTCCCCTCAATCCTACGCTTCAAGGATTGACCATTCCAATGTGGACCACCAAGTAGTTGAACCGAGTCCCGTCAAAGTCTTTAGTCAACAAATCAACAACATTGTCATCCGTATGAACTTTGAGAACCTGTATCAACTTCTTTTCATTTGAATCTCTGATAAAGTGGTTCTGAATCTCTATGTGCTTGGTTAGTTTATGATAAGCAAGACAATTTATGTCTTTCTTGAAGGTTTTGGCAGGTAACCTGGAAACCAGGTTCATATTAGCCAGCTTATGAATTGTTTTAAAGTTGACATGCCCCATCCTTCTATGCCATTTAGTAGCTTCTCTTCTGAGCTTTGGCAACCAAACAAGCTAATTGACCAGTAGGATTGACTTCATTCAACTTGATACTGTAGAGATTATGCCTTCTTGGATTTTTGAGTAGAACTTGTGAGTCATCCAGAAGTTGAAATTCTTTGGACAACACCAGGCAATATTTATCCGTGAAGAGGACAAATTGCTTCTTATCATAAATCTGAGAGACAAAGATCAAGCTGAAGTGTTAGAGTGCCCCTACATAGTACACCTGCTCAAAATTTAGTTTAGGAATCTGAATGGTGCCTTTGCCTGTGATACGTCCTTCACCCCCACCAAAATACACCTTTCCACCTTGAAATGGTACAAAGTTAGTCAACAGCTCTTTGTTCCCTGTCATGCTTCTAGAACAACCACTATCAATAATGCCAAGAGATGGATCTTGGTATGGATTAATCTACAACAACAAGAAACTCTTAAGGAGACCCAAGTCATTCCTGACTTAAGCCTGCCTTGTGGATCATTGTAAATAGCCATTGAGATTGATGAGATCCACTATTGTTCTTATATATCCTTTGCATCATTGGGGTTTTATATTATGTCTAAGAATAACCTGTTGAGGGCTTAACAGCAGTGCACAAATGTCACAAGCCAAAATTCATGTGGCCAGTAGTATTATTGTGATTAGAAACAGACTTTTGAAAGTTTTGAAAGTAAGTACTTGTTGGTCTGTTGGTTTTACTGTATTTGTTTCTCCAATTAGCAGAAGCTGAAGGAGAGTTCCTCCTGGTAGTAGGAAAAGGTTGGGCACAAGGGTTTAGCCTACTAGAAGAGGTACCCATGCCAGTAGGAGTAACTACTGGTGGACCAAGAGGAGCATATGGATGATGGCCAGTGGGCCATTGGTCATAAAAGTCACAGTCTTTAATCAAATGCAATCTACTACCACACATAAAACATGTTTTTGAAGACAACGACCTTTTATTCAAATGAAATTGTTTATTGCTTCTATTCTTATTACACCTTTGTCTAGGAGAAACAATATTCCTAGAAGACATAGCAGTAGAATCAACAAACATGTAAGTAGAAGCAGTAGTAACTCTCTCATCACTAGGCTTAGCACTAGATGGAGGGGAAACAGATGTCTCATTTGTCTAGGGGCTTGAGGGACTAGACTTTTCACTTGAACCACAGGATGCATAATCACTGGCCTTATCACTCAAAGTAAAAGAGACAAAGTCATTAGTATTAGTAGTACTTTTAGGGGACTCATTCATCTGTGATTCATCTAAGTCTATATGGATAGGTACGGGCATAAAATTTCCTTTAAGGGGTAGAGGAACAGCATGCATTCCTGCAGCTGGTTTAAACCTATTGTAGCAAGGTTTTCCCTCCTCCTCCTTATTATGATCAAACACTTTGTTGTCCCATATATTTATATGATATACCACGAATTATAGTAAGAAAATAGATGAAGAAGATGAATTCTAGAGAGAGAAATTAGAAAGAGAAAAGAGAGAGAATTGGTTGGAGAAACTAGGTGATATTAGATTGAGAGAAAATGAAATGACTAACCAACCCTCCTAACATGCTAGGAGGGTAGTATATATAGTCCACCCACATGCGGGCTTTAATGGGCTATATATTGGGTCGGGCTTATCTTTTGGACTTTAATTAGTTTAAATCCAAGCCCGTAAACCACGACTAATTAACTACCTATTACAACGTTCTAACTAATGTTACAATAATAACCTATGACCGAGCATTCTTGTTTGACTCAATATTTTTTAGGCTAACAATCTCCCCCAATGTGAGGTCATACCCTTTTGATATTTGCAGATCAATGGAGATTACAAATCTCGTCATAAATGAGTCTTGAACGTGTAACAGTAGTTTTGTTCCTTCATGCTGTGATCTTTGAGCCTTTGTCATTGTCTTTCAACTTAGTCTTTTATCTTGAGATCTTCAAATCATTCTTGACTTGTCTTTGCCATCTCGCAATCTTGTGTCTTCATCCACATGCTCACACTATTAATTGTTGAATAAGTCTTTGGGCATGAATATGTGGTTTTGAATCTTTGACTTTGTTGAGTACACCGTGACGCCACCTTCTTGAGACAAAACATAGACGCGGACGGAATGGCTTTGACATTCGTCCTAAATCGGTAGCGTTTTACCTCCGGTCGGTGAAGACCGTTATACGATATTAAATACCGTACCTGTGATTAGGTAGATTCAATTAAGAATCTCCTTGACAGGGTTTCGCAGTTGTACTAGCCGTTCTTTTTACTCGACCGTCTCAAAGCAAGACTACGAACATAAAGAGTGAATCAATTGGATAGATATCCGCTTGATTAAAGTCGTCAATTTAAATTCCTGGAACAAGTGTGATTCGTAAAGAATCTTACCATTGTTGCTTTCCAGTTGACACAAGCTTGATTCATAAGAATCTCACAAGTCACCTACTGTAACGCTGTTTGATGTTGAAGCTAGAAGGATTTCCATTCGTCACTGTGAATATTAATATATATCACTTTGAATGTTCTGGCAAGACCATAAAGATATTGCGTAGAAACCTGAAACGAGTTTGAATCAATTTAGAATCAAACCACTGTTGCTTTTCAGTTTTACACATGTTCAATTCATAAAGAATCTTGCATATGACCTACCGCAGTGCTATTCGATGTTAACACTGGAAGGATTTCCACTCATCATTGTGAATACTAAGTAGTATTACTCTGAGTGTTCTAGCAATATCACAAGGATATAGCGTATGACTCTCTTGATCTTCATCCGTGTGTCCTAACGAGATTTGATTGATATCTTGGCTCTAGACTCGATTTGTGCACTTTTAGTGGTCGGAGGCAGGAGCAGATGCCACCTATTCAATATCAACTATCTCGGAGTGAGAAAGTCAATAGAAGTCGTGTTGATATCCGTGACAATAAAACAAACTTCTTTTGAGAGAAGCCTGAGTAACTAGGAAAGGGTTGTGCTTCACATCACTGGGTCCATGATGAGTTGTCTTCATGATGTGTTGACCCGGTTTCCGCCTAAGTTGTATGGAGGGCTTCTTTCTTTACACCATTTATCCTTACATTTCTTTTTCATTCTTCAACCCCTTCAATGCTTACCAAGAAATCATTACTAGCACCTTGTTGTGATTGTTCCAGTGCTAGCATCAGTACTTAGTCGGCATTCAGTTACGTTCACATTCTACTCCATCTTTCCTAAGGACTTCTAATAATCTATTGGATTGTCCCTGGGAAGATCCCTTCGGCTCTGGTTGGATCATAGGACTTAACCTAACCACCCTTTTGACACCAATAACGTCGTGAATTAAAGATGTTGTGAATATTTGATCGTAACCATGAAAACCACTTTAAATTCTAACAAAGTGTTTGAAAAACAATTAACACTTTGCTAGTTTTTTCGTTTCAGAAATGCTCCCCCTTCACATGTGCATCGATAATCGAAAGTGTTTCGCACATGTAGGTAAGAGTTAAAGTGCTTGAGTCTTATATAAGATAACATTTTAATCACATTTTCTCCCCCTATCTCTAATATATAAAATCTTTTGATATTAGAGATACCAAATTTGATTAAAATATATTTTGAAAAATAGTCTTGAAAATCTCTAGGAGAAAGATGTGTTAATCTTTTGCATGAAGTTAGAATGCTCCCCCTCAAAAATTTATCCAATTGAATTGGCATTGTGAGGATATGATCCACATTTCGCTTTTTGAGGAAGGGAGTTTGTTGAACACACAATTTTTGAAATATTTTGAATAATCATTGAGAAATTATTGAAAAAATTGTGTTCAACGCTTTTGGAAAAATCCTATTTCTTTTTGGTGAAGAGGTTT
The DNA here is from genome assembly GCA_025667525.1 of Glebionis coronaria. Lineage (NCBI taxonomy): Eukaryota > Viridiplantae > Streptophyta > Magnoliopsida > Asterales > Asteraceae > Glebionis > Glebionis coronaria. Next base: position 491,461,794 of record CM046876.1, on the reverse strand, counting down.
TTCTAAAGCATAAACTTGAGTTCATAGACTTTGAATGTCTTGACGAATCCACTCAAGTGTAAGAAGATTTTTCTTCTTTTGCTGAGGGTAAGCGCACTAAATCGTACACTCCCCCGTGAATATTGATCCGGGTTGCAATCTGATAAGTGTGAAAACACTCATCAATTATGATCCATAAACCACTCAAAACACAGTCAAATACCTAATATTTAACTAAAAATTGTCAGAATTACGTGGGTATTGGTGTTTTTGTGTTTTCAGGTAATATAGGTACATTTGAGACAAACACGAGCTTTCAAGGACTTATTTGATCAAAAGACGAAGAAAAAGACGAAAGATGCTTTCAAGGAATTTACTTGGCATAATTTCAAAGATCGAGGGGTGAACTTGCAATTTTCTACAAAGATGAAGGATGAAAGATAGATTTGCTCAAAGTTTATATACCATTTGAAAAGAGTTGAAAAAGAAGGGACCAAAAAGGAAATTGATGGAAAGATATTTTATTTACTTGGTCTGTTGACCAAGACCGGTCAAAACAAACACACTCACACAAAACACGTCTTCATCTTCCCCAAAGAGAGAGAAAGAAGAGACGGTTTCTTTTCTTCTTTCATCCACCATACCTGCAATCGAGATTCAAGGTAGATACATGAAGAATCAGCCGAAGAGTATAACTGCAAAAGTGATCAGCTCCTTCTCCTCTACAAGAGGATGCCAATTAATTTGATCAAGGAAGAAAGACGAAGAAACCCCCAATTTCAAGAAATAAGAGACGAAGAGTTCAACCTCGTATTTTCCACGTGGCGCAACTGGATTGGCCAAGACACGTCATTGAAGTCATCATCTCCTTCCCTCGACGCCTATAAAAAGAAGACGAGGCCTTCATTTGGAACGGTTAGCCTAGGAGTAGTTTACACATAGTAGATAGTTAGGATTAGTTAGTTAGTTTTATTTTCTCTCATAGCTTTATGAATTTCAGTTAGAATTCAGTTCGATTTAGTTGATCTTGTTGTAACCGAATGCTATTTTCTCCATTAATGAAAGTTTTTCTTCAAGTTTAATCATCTTACTTTTCTTCTTCAAATATTCTATTTTCTTATATAAGCTCTTCGAAGCTTATAGCTTTTTCTTCCTCTATTTTACTGCTTATTATCGAGAGGTTTTATATTGAGTTGTTGAAAAAGCATTTATGATATAATCTTGTTGAGAGTTTGTTATAAAGTTGTTGATTAGTTAGGCTACAGATTTAATTCAGTAAATTCCATTGATTAGTTTTAATTGTCTTTCTAAAAATTGTTTTAATTGATTAGTTTTGATTCAGGCTACTGGTTACTGTTTCACTTGATAAGAGTTCGTTATAATGATGTTAATCAGTCAGGTTGTAGGTTCAGATTCAGTTAAACTCCATTGATTCAGTCATGAGTTTTAAAGTGTCGCTTGAGTAGCTTATTTTGTTCATACAGATTTGATAAGAATTTGTTACTGTTTTTTTTTCAAAAGCTCAATAGAGATTTTCATTAGTATCCATTGAGTAGCAGTAGCTTATGAGATGTTCCGAAAAGCTCTTTTCCCCTAAACCAAGTCAGATAGGTTTGTTATCTGTATGAAAAGTTTGACATCAGCGTTTATAAGCCAAACAGCTCAGAAGCTCAAATGAGCTTATGATTAGTTTACTGTTGCAGTTCATATTGAAGTTTTAGTCCAGAAGATCGTATTTCTTTTCAAGTCATTTGTGCAGGTAGTTGGTGTCGGTTTCAGTTCAGATAGTTAGGAATACTTGAGGTGTGTTTGGATTTAAGCCGGTTCAGCGCCGTGCTTCTCGTCATCAACGGACTGGCCTTGATGTATCTTGGTTAAGCACATTTATATTTTTACGCATTTTCTTTTTAGTATAATCTGCTAGAGTTCAATTGTAGTGCAAAAATTTGTTTGCCTTTCTTTTACTGTATGAATCCTTAGTTGTGATTGATAGTTTGGATTCATTTGATATTTTTCTCTTTAATTCTTGCTTATCTGTATAAGTAGTGTTTGGGAATCTATTTTAACAGCCTTTTTGATTTGACAGAAGTAGATAAATGTGTATTAGTCTGTTGCTTTTTTATGACGTGGACATAGAGAATTTGTGTTAAGAATGTAGAATAGTTAATTGTGTTCTCAGCTTTAGTTAGAGAATTAAGAGTAATCAATTTGCTATTGCTTAGATTTGAACTTGGAACCTGTTTGCTTAGAGTTTTCTGTTTAAGTGTAGAATACAATCTTTGTTTAAAAAAATCAATTCTTCATTTGTCTTATATCAAGCTTTAGATTTGATAAATTCTTGCTTTCACTTGTGTAAACTGAATTCATTCGTTGACCTGTGTCAGTATACTTTGTACACGTTAGTTTATTAGAGTGTTGTTGGGTTAGAATGTTATTGGGCTAATGTTTTTGTTTAGTGGATTTTTAGTTGGGCTGTTAGGCTAGATTAGGCTTTAGTACTTAGCTGGGCCATTTAAATTTCTTAAATTTCAATCTAAAACGTTTACATATAGATTGCTTGTTACAATTTGAGTTTCTTTTACGTTTGCATTTTAAATAGTTTTTTTTTACTTTGTAAGTTTGAATTTTGTAAGTGTAGAATAAATTTGTATTTTACATTTTTACATTTTGTGCATTTAATTTGGTAATTGCAAAGTGTTTTAGTGTAGTATGGATAAGTAGTATAAATACTATTTTTTTTACATTTCTTTTACATGCTTTACTTGTCCAAGTAGTTAATAATTCCAAACAAGATTTTACCACCAAAAACAATTGAGTCGAGCTTAAAATTGTTAAATCAATTCGGATTGAGTCGTGAAAAACGAACTAAAAAGACAAATATTAAAATGGCGCCGCTGCCGGTTCTTTTCGTGAAGATTAACGATTTCGAGTGAGACGATTGGATTTTGGGATCCGTTCATTTTGTGAATGTTATTTTTACTTATTATAATCAAAAACATAAAAAAAATCAAAAAGATAAAAATACAAAAAAATAAAAAATCACAAAAATCAATTCTTTTCCTAAAGAATTGAACCAAAAAAATAAAAAATCCAAAACGTAATCTTTTTCCTAAAAGATTACACCCAAAAATATATATTATATCGGTTTTCATCGTTTTTACTTACATATAGTATTTTTCTTAAAAATCAAATAAATACAAAAATATTTTTGATATATTATTATATGTAAATACGTATATATATACGAACAACCAAGTTACCTATTTCCATAAGTATTGCCGAGGCAATACACCGTGTTAGGGGGCGTTCCGGTCCTTGACACGCGTATCGATCAAACAAAATTAAGCAAGAATAGATAAATACTTCCAATAGGCAATAATTCGAAGAATACAAACTACAAAGTGAATAGAAAGGCGATGCGCTATAAAATGCCATCTAAGGGTCAATAGGTACTTAAGTGCTTCGCGCCACCTAACCCCCCGTTCACTAGTGCGTATTCTAAGAAGGAAGGCTTTATTGGGGGTCTTGCACCCAAGTAGTAATTATATATATTATACTTTCTTGTGGATATTTCATATCGAACTTCGAGGGAGATAATCTCTTCTCTCTCAAAAGTCGACCGAGGGCTACTCCCTCATTCCTCGTGTTTACTTACACGTGTACTCGCACACCTGTAAACATACCACCTTTGGTGTATTACTTCCTTCCCCGAGGAAGCTTTTAAACGTCATTTCATTTGTATATACATTCGACCATTTTTCCACACATGGATAATCGTCCTATTTTGGAGAGACTACAAGAGGAGCATTATCGAGCTGTGTATGGGCCTTGTGCGACTTGTGGAGGACCGCATGGTACAAATAATTGTTATCTATACGCGAGGGATTATGATCAAGGGTTTAATGAGGATTTTCAAAATCAAGAATTTTTAAATCAAGATGATTTTCAAAATGAAGAAAATTTTCAAAGTCATAATCAAACAACCTCTCACAATCAAGGCATTTATCATTTCTTGAGTAAAGACGCTTTTAATATGGTAATGCAAGCACTTGAGACAATGCAACAGGCAACTGATCCGAAAATCTTAGGCTTGAGCACATACGTCTTGCAACACATGAGACCGAACGATGCCTTACCTGATGATGAGCCTTCTTTGAGAGTAGATGTTGAGGATGATACACTTAGTGATGTTCCTATTATAGACCCTTCCATCTCTCCACTGACTATACTTGAGCCATACACACCTTCATCACCTTTACCTCACGTGGAACTCACCGACTCTTTAACCATGGGGGACGAGCCTCTTAGCACTAATACAAATACTGATTTGGAAGAATTAACCGTTTCTAGTGTTGAGAACCTTATCCCAATCCAAAGAGAGCTTGAGAGGGTTTCCAATGAACCATGTGATGAGCTTTGTGTTGATACCTCTTTTCCTCATGATCACATTGAGATTTTATTACATATTGACCTTTATGCTACTACTAGTGATTTTGGTGATTTTGATCTTGATGAATTGTTTAAAGAAAGGGATAATGAGATTGAGGAAGAGTTTGTGAAAGACGTGACATAAATAGAGGATGAAAATTGTGATTCTAGTGACGCGTCTTATGCTATATCATCCAATGATTTGTCTTGTCAAGATAACATTCCTAATTTGGATGAAGAGTTTGCTCCTATAGGAAAAGCGGATCCTTCTCCTCTACCACCTTATGATTCTTGTGATGAAACCTTTGATGATCCTTATGATAGTGATGAGTCTTTTACTTCTGATGATGATGACTCCATTTCTTCTATGACTCCTTCACCTATTTCTCTGAGTGATTTTGTGATACATTCAAATCCTCTTTTTGAGACATGTTTTGATAACCCACTTTTTGAGGAGTGTGAAGAACCTAATAATGAGTCTATAGAAGAAGAACCCTTAATTGATCATCCTTCACTGGTTTTTGAGGATACACCTATTGATTTTCATGATCATATCATCCCTTTGAGTGATTCTCTCATTAATACACCTTCTTTTCAGCCTTATGTTCTCACCCTCCCACCCTTGAAGTTGGTTATTGATGAAGATCCTTTCCTCTTAGAGATTGATACTTTTTCATCTGAGGCACCTTTAGAACCAAAAACCTTTGATATGGACTCTTATATGGAGATTGATGCCACCATCGAGGATACTCTTGCACAAATTGATATAGAGGTCAATGATAGTGTTTCTAATTTGGAAGAGGAGGTTCGTCTTATTACTACATTGCTTTTTGGGAACATAGAGCCTACACCTCCTCCACAAGACACTATTAATTTTGATCCTCTTTTCACTATGCCTTCTATGGAAGATTACCCACCTTTTGATGATGATGATGAGCCTAACATGGACATAATAGTTATGAATGTTTTGATACCTACACCTTCATATTCTCATGATGCTTTGATCACTAAGGGGGAATCTTATATGATTGATACGAGTTCATCTTCTTATTTTCCCATGAAGGGAAAGGTTTTTGATCCTGGGATACGTATATTTGGGAAAAATTGGTTTTCATCTACTCCACTTAAGAGTGTGCCTTCGATTGATATGGAATTCTTGTATGAGCTTATTTTGGTGATGCTACCTATTTTGGAGTTGTTCGAATGTAGAGATGGAAACTATGTACTTGATCCTGGGGTTCTTCCTATTTGAGAGATTTCGTATGTTGGACAAACTTGAGACACGTTGGACCGTTCCATTTATCGAGGCGGATATTGTAAATCTTATAGTAAATGGCAACGTGCTAAGTTTGAGTGGATCATGTGAGATGTGCTTCAAAGTGATATCCTTTATTCTCCATGATGGTTTCCCCAAGGACAACTTAATTCGGGGCCGAGTCGAGCTAGCGACTTAGGGTTAAAAAAACTCAAGCAATGAATAACTAGGTTAGATAACGTAGAGTAGATTTTCAATAGGTTAGGTTTAATTAAAAGGATGTTATAGTAGAGTTGAAGTGGAGGGGTGCCTTTCTTCGTCTTTTGGTGTTTGCTTCAAGGGTTGCTCTCTCACATTTCATGCTTGGAGCTTATGGAGGAGGCCCGTGTATCTGGTTCACTTTGATTAGTTTTTGCTATCGTGATATTAAACACTTGTGCTTAAAATGAATACCCTTTAGTTGTCTCTTCCTTAACTTGGGTTAAGCAAAGTTATCAATGTAATAAGTGTAGGGGAGTTCACTCCCATGCTCTTAAACATTGAGGACAATGTTTATCTTAAGTGTAGGGGAGACTTCTATCGAAGTGACCTTACCTAGACCATTGCCTTTATTTCATGATAACTTGGAAAATTAATTTTTCGATCATTTTTCAAATTTTTGATCTACTTTGGCCAACAAAAATATGCATTCATAATTTTTGCATTAATCATTTTGCATAACACATTTGCATTGTATATATTTCTTCTTTTATTTTTCATATTAGGCCCGCCATGGATATTTTGACTCAACCCGAGTTTGCTTCCTAGCATTCTCTAGCTAGTATCCTTAACCATGTAGTCCTTCATTGGTCTATTAGGCTAAGCATCCACCACTCTCATTATTTGAGATTTTAAATTTGTGGAGAATGGGAAATGATAGAGTTGAAGCAAGTGTAAAAGGGCTAGATAAACTTCATGATAATTACTTGTGGCTAAACCCTTCTCTTCTTAACCTCTATTTTCTTCGCATGTATATAATTGTTAATAAATAATCAAGAACGGTTTTAATCGGTTTGTAATCTCTTATGCATTTTTGTCTAATCATTCATGGTTGGTATAAGTACGTCTTAAGATTCTAAGTTAGAACGTTTTATGTGTACAAGACTTATGTCATGCTCAATATTTAGCGGGTGTTTTTCCTTTTATTCTTTTAAACTTTCTTTGTGAGGAATAAAGAAAAATAAGAGCGGCTTGAAAAAAAATGAGTGGCTAAAAAACAAAAGAAAAAGAAAAAAAAAAGAAAAGAAAAAAAATATATATATACAAGACTCCCAAGAGGGGCAGTGTGGTGTTAATTATAGTGACTATTGAGTTCTAATATTACCTTGGCGGGTTGCGGGGATTCAATAGATTGCTCCAATCCAATATTACCTTGACGGGTTGCGGGGTTAAAGATCCAAAGTCTCAAAAAGATGGCGGATGTAAATTATTGCGTGAGTTTTATTTTTCTTTCCTTAGTGAGTGTGTAGCTACTTATGAAAGCATGACATGAGGATTTTACACATAAGGCGAATGACTTATTACTCTTGAAACGGACTTGTATTAATTGTGAGCGGTTTTTCAAGTAATGGATGAGAGGATTACTTAGGATTAAAACCGTGCTTCCTTATTTTTGGATTTTACATTTCTTATACTTCACACTTGAAATAATGATAAATTTGCCCACAAGCAATTTGCTCAAATAATAACCGGTTCCACATTTAATTGTCATGAATAAGTTGATGCACTTTTTACTTGTGAATACAATGATCCCATTGTTAAGCTTGGTATGGGGAAAGTGAAACTTGAGGGTGATAAATGTCCATGGTACCCAAGCCCTAATTTAAGTCATTGATTTCTTTACGAGTTATTTCCATCAAAACCATTTATGAAAAATCAAAAAATATATAAATAGAATTGTTTTTCTTTGCATTGCATTGTAAATATTCAAAATTATTCATCATGTAGTAAAGTTTAGTTTATTAAATCATAAAATGGCCAAGGTTGGTTAATTATGAGAAAAGTGCACTCTAGAGTTTTAAAATGCTGCATTGCATGAGGTCATGGCAATGGTCAAGTGGAGGGGAGTTGATAAGTGTGAAAACACTCATCAATTATGATCCATAAACCACTCAAAACACAGTCAAATACCTAATATTTAACTGAAAATTGTCAGAATTACGTGGGTATTGGTGTTTTTGTGTTTTCAGGTAATATAGGTACATTTGAGACAAACACGAGCTTTCAAGGACTTATTTGATCAAAAGACGAAGAAAAAGACGAAAGATGCTTTCAAGGACTTTACTTGGCATAATTTCAAAGATCGAGGGGTGAACTTGCAATTTTCTACAAAGATGAAGGATGAAAGATAGATTTGCTCAAAGTTTATATACCATTTGAAAAGAGTTGAAAAAGAAGGGACCAAAAAGGAAATTGATGGAAAGATATTTTATTTACTTGGTCTGTTGACCAAGACCGGTCAAAACAAACACACTCACACAAAACACGTCTTCATCTTCCCCAAAGAGAGAGAAAGAAGAGACGGTTTCTTTTCTTCTTTCATCCACCATACCTGCAATCGAGATTCAAGGTAGATACATGAAGAGTCAGCCGAAGAGTATAACTGCAAAAGTGATCAGCTCCTTCTCCTCTACAAGAGGATGCCAATTAATTTGATCAAGGAAGAAAGACGAAGAAACCCCCAATTTCAAGAAATAAGAGACGAAGAGTTCAACCTCGTATTTTCCACGTGGCGCAACTGGATTGGCCAAGACACGTCATTGAAGTCATCATCTCCTTCCCTCGACGCCTATAAAAAGAAGACGAGGCCTTCATTTGGAACGGTTAGCCTAGGAGTAGTTTACACATAGTAGATAGTTAGGATTAGTTAGTTAGTTTTATTTTCTCTCATAGCTTTATGAATTTCAGTTAGAATTCAGTTCAATTTAGTTGATCTTGTTGTAATCGAATGCTATTTTCTCCATTAATGAAATTTTTTCTTCAAGTTTAATCATCTTACTTTTCTTCTTCAAATATTCTATTTTCTTATATAAGCTCTTCGAAGCTTATAGCTTTTTCTTCCTCTATTTTACTGCTTATTATCGAGAGGTTTTATATTGAGTTGTTGAAAAAGCATTTCTGATATAATCTTGTTGAGAGTTTGTTATAAAGTTGTTAATTAGTTAGGCTACAGATTTAATTCAGTAAATTTCATTGATTAGTTTTAATTGTCTTTCTAAAAATTGTTTTAATTGATTATTTTTTATTCAGGCTACTGGTTACTGTTTCACTTGATAAGAGTTCGTTATAATGATGTTAATCAGTCAGGTTGCAGGTTCAGATTCAGTTAAACTCCATTGATTCAGTCATGAGTTTTAAAGTGTCGCTTGAGTAGCTTATTTTGTTCATACAGATTTGATAAGAATTTGTTACTGTTTTTTTTCAAAAGCTCAATAGAGATTTTCATTAGTATCCATTGAGTAGCAGTAGCTTATGAGATGTTCCGAAAAGCTCTTTTCCCCTAAACCAAGTCAGTTAGGTTTGTTATCTGTATGAAAAGTTTGACATCAGCGTTTATAAGCCAAACAGCTCAGAAGCTCAAATGAGCTTATGATTAGTTTACTGTTGCAGTTCATATTGAAGTTTTAGTCCAGAAGATCGCATTTCTTTTCAAGTCATTTGTGTAGGTAGTTGGTGTCGGTTTCAGTTCAGATAGTTAGGAATACTTGAGGTGTTTGGATTTAAGCCGGTTCAGCGCCGTGCTTCTCGTCATCAACAGATTGGCCTCGATGTATCTTGGGTAAGCACATTTATATTTTTACGCATTTTCTTTTTAGTATAATCTGCTAGAGTTTAATTGTAGTGCAAAAATTTGTTTGCCTTTCTTTTACTGTATGAATCCTTAGTTGTGATTGATAGTTTGGATTCATTTGATATTTTTCTCTTTAATCCTTGCTTATCTGTATAAGTAGTGTTTGGGAATCGATTTTAACAGCCTTTTTGATTTGACAGAAGTAGATAAATGTGTATTAGTCTGTTGCTTTTTGATGACGTGGACATAGAGAATTTGTGTTAAGAATGTAGAATAGTTAATTGTGTTCTCAGCTTTAGTTAGAGAATTAAGAGTAATCAATTTGCTATTGCTTAGATTTGAACTTGGAACCTGTTTGCTTAGAGTTTTCTGTTTAAGTGTAGAATACAATCTTTGTTTAAAAAAATCAATTCTTCATTTGTCTTATATCAAGCTTTAGATTTGATAAATTCTTGCTTTCACTTGTGTAAACTGAATTCATTCGTTGACCTGTGTCAGTATACTTTGTACACGTTAGTTTATTAGAGTGTTGTTGGGTTAGAATGTTATTGGGCTAATGTTTTTGTTTAGTGGATTTTTAGTTGGGCTGTTAGGCTAGATTAGGCTTTAGTACTTAGCTGGGCCATTTAAATTTCTTAAATTTCAATCTAAAACGTTTACATATAGACTGCTTGTTACAATTTGAGTTTCTTTTACGTTTGCATTTTAAATAGTTTTTTTTTACTTTGTAAGTTTGAATTTTGTAAGTGTAGAATAAATTTGTATTTTACATTTTTACATTTTGTGCATTTAATTTGGTAATTGCAAAGTGTTTTAGTGTAGTATGGATAAGTAGTATAAATACTATTTTTTTACATTTATTTTACATGCTTTACTTGTCCAAGTAGTTAATAATTCCAAACAAGATTTTACCACCAAAAACAATTGAGTCGAGCTTAAAATTGTTAAATCAATTCGGATTGAGTCGTGAAAAACGAACTAAAAAGACAAATATTAAAATCTGAAAGTGATTACAAGCCATTGTGTTGAGCTCAAAATGTTGAATGTTTTGTGACTAGCTCAACCCGTGATAGATTGCTCTACCTGTTTGTTAGGATAAGTTATCTTTAAAGATTCACTTTCCTTTATTTGAAGTTCGAGTTACAGTCTGACATTTAACTGTAAGTCATTTACATGAGCTTAAAAACTTTGAATGTTTTTATTGATAGCTCGTGACCGAGAAATTTAAGTTTCCCGTTGTTGAGGATAAGTAATCATCGTGATCAACTTTCCGTTCTTTGAAGTACGAGTCACAATCTGAGGTAATTGCAAATCATTGAAATTACATGTTTTGAAAAATATTTACAACTTTCATTCGAGCTTTATGTACACCCCCGTGTCGTTATTGAGCAACATTTCTAGGGGCGTCCATATTATCGATACTGAAAGACATGTCGAGAAGAATATTTTTGGTATTTTGAAAAATTTTCCATTTTTTATTTTGTTTTTCTAATGATATTACGTTTTATTTTTTATTTTTTATTTTTTTGTGTTTTCTCAAATTTTTCGAAAATAATCAAAAATAGACTTTTGTACAGCAGAAGAAGGTGATATCGAATGTACAGATTTAGAACCCTTTGAAGAAGAAGTGGGTTCAGAATCCGTTGTTGTACCTGCAATGACAGAAGAAGAACTTGCACAAATACTAGAGTTAGGAGTAACAAATTCCTTTTCGACATTCATAACATTCGCATTCGTGCTTGCGCAGGTTTCATCACTCTTCTCTATTGGAATCTACTTAAGACCAACTTCCGTGAAGATCCGACCCGTTGGTTTCCACTGAAGACTAGATTTAGGAGTAGTTTTCTCTTGCACAACGGAAGACTTCTTTGGAGAGAAACTATGTCCTTTTTTAATCCATTTTTCAGATTTGTTGTTGTTGCTTTTCTTTGCGACGGGTTTGTATCTCCTTGTTGTCTTATGGGATTCTGTATTCGATCTCCGTTCAAAGGAACGAGATTTGACCTCATAGAGGTATTGCAAAATGCAATGGTCATGATTTCCATTGTGAATGCCCTTTTTGCAAGTGGGGCATACGGGGAATTTGGGATTCACGAAAGTCCTTGTATTCTTGGGTTTTCCAAATCGTTCAGCCGTAGTGTTCGAAACATGACTATTCATGGATGGTTTCCAATTCCTAGATTGCTGGTGAGGGATCCTAGGTTTGGGTTGACTACCATTAGTAGTGTGTTGAACTCTAGCGGGATTTGGTGAACTAGGCCTTGAATACACGGGTTTGTCTTTCTGAATCTTCCCTTTTTGTTTAGCATCCTCTAGGTTGTTGGTATGAACGAAGTCATTTGAACCTACAGATTCCTTTGTGGACGCAAATATCACACGTTTTGGAGAAGTCCTAGAAGTGATAGGTGCATTCACATGGTTGGGTATAGCAGCATTGTGCTTTCTAAATGGAGGAACATAGGGTGTTATGGATGGTTTTGGAACACTTGGTTGCACATCATTCTTAGGGGGTAACCTAGATTTTACATGAGAAGAATTAGAGAAAGGAGTCGGTTTTCCTAAGATAGATGGCTTGGGGTCCTTGTACGCATTAGGTTGTCGAACAACAGGTTTCACAACTTTAGGTTCCACAGTTTTCCCACCCATTTTGGCAACGAGTTTCTGCAACTCTGCTATCGCTATTTCCCTGTCTTGTAACTGAGCTTTCAACCCTTTAATTTCCAAATTCTGTTCATTCATTTCTCGAAACGTTTTGGAAAGTTTTTCTTGCAAGTTATTATCATGTGGAAAACTACCAACGTCTTTTTGCAAAGCAAGTTCAAGAGAATGACAATGTTTTTGAAGGAAATCAGTTTTGTGTTGAAGTAACTCAAAAGCCTTTTTATCAACATTTTCTTTACGTTTTGAAAGCTCAATTTCAAGACGCTCACATTCTTTGATCTTATCAAGATATTTGCATGCAACATCAGAATATTCATCAATATCAGCACAAGATGTAAAATAAGCACACATAACATCTTTAGAAACACATTCTTGCAAGAGTAAATCATATTCATATGAAAAATCAGACTTTTCCATTTGAAGATCATCAATGTGTTTCTCAAGAGATTCAACATATTTTAAATCATCATACATTTCAGTCTGAATGAACTCCTCAAGTTGAAGAACAGTTTCTTTAATCAACGTCATGTTTGGAATTAAGAGTTCTTTCAAAAGCAAGGTAATATCTTGAGGAATCGGGCGTTGCCACTCAGCATTTTCACGTTTTGCCCAATCTCTTTCAATAATAGATTTAACATTATCTATGTGGTGTTTAAGAATACCTAATGTTTTCCTACTCTTGCTTTTGGACTCATCTAGAGGAAGGTAGTTTATATATTTGTAAACATTAGATTTCTTAGTGGCAAAAGCTTTCTTCCATTGAATTCTTTTTTGTTTGCATTCTAAGAACACTTCCTCACGAGTTTTCTGAGTTTGTTTGTTGAAAAGGCCATAAAGACTATTCATAAAAGCATAGTTATATGGTTTCACAAACTCCTTATTGACAAGTGGTCGACTATCATCATCGCAAAGGGCAGTCTCATCACTATCGACACTAACATGCATGCAATCAAGATCAATCCTTTCAGTCTCATCAAGATAAAGACACGGGTTCGCAGCTTGAGCTTTGGCAAGGTACTCAAGACTTGCAAAGCTAGCTTGACCCTTAAACATCGACGGAGGTGCTAGCATTCTTACGGATTGAATAGTATAAACAACTTTCTTCAAAAATTCGACTTGTTCTTCTAGTTTCGTTACTTTTTCGGTTTCTTTATCATATCTACTTTTGAAGTCTTGTTTTAGCGCATCTACCTCTTGTTTCTTAACCTCAAGAATTTTAGCAAAATCGGTAGTGGACATAGAGAGCTTTTGTTCAAGTTCATTAAATTTGGTATTGGCAAGGTACGATTTTTGACGTTCATCCATTAAGAAAACATTATATTGACGCTTCTCTTTGGCTAATAACTCAAGAGTTGTATTATATTTGTTTTCAAAATCGTCCTTTTGACTTTTTAACGTACTACCCTTGTACCCCCTCAAGCTCTTTGGTTTTCTGAAGAAGCTCCCTCTATATGTCACACCCCACCATGGCGGAATATGGGCCGCGACGTATGGATATCATCACAACATGGCGTGTCTATAGAGATAACTAAATGAAATAAGAAATGTCATAAATGGCGACACATATGTCATGACAATATCTCAACATGCAGGAGTCTAGGTAAGTAGGTAACAGTCCTACCTCTTACCCAAGACAATCAAATATCACAAACAAAACAAACATATAGGTGCCAATAATATCACTTATTAAACAAACAAAAGAAACTAAGAAGGAACGAGGATCTCCTTCTATATGCAATCCTAAGGCATCCAAGTCTAGCCACTTCTATCCTCAAGCTTAAACACATTCACACCTGAAAGAGACACTAAAACACGTCAACATAAAGTTGGTGAGAGTCATAGGTTTAGACTCCAACGCTAAATCAGTTACAAGCTGTGAATAACAATCATCAACAAAAGAACATATGGACAAAGTGCTACAAATATGCATTAACAACTATCAATCAAGATTAATCATACCAAACCAATCCAAGGCTCCTACCTTGCCAAACAACATCATGGTACCATAGATGATCACACTATGTACCTATCCCAAGGCCACTACCTTGGCAAACCACAAGGCCACTACCTTGTCAAACCTCAAGGCCACTACCTTGTCAAACCACAAGGCCACTACCTTGTCAAACCTCAAGGCCACTACCTTGTCAAACCACAATAACTGAGACGGTACGTGTCCCTCGATCCAAATCATAAACACAATCAAGAATCACATAGCAGTTAATCACATAAGTGTACACACAAGTCCATCACAACCCATAAAAACATTCACAGCATTATTTACAAATAACTCAACACAGTGTCTCTTCCATCTCATCTGGAAGTCAAAATCAATATTAAACATGGGACTATGAAACTCACCTGATTGAGCTTCTCCAAATGTCCTCGCACTTAGCAAAAAAGCTAACAAACCAAAAACACATAATCAAAACATGAACCAACCACTAAAATGGCTCATCAACCTATGATGGACACCTAGCCTCCTCCTATATAAATACCTCATTTATATGCTCTAATCATCTCATTACACCCCTCTATAAAGCCCTTAACCCCTTTTACTTCATAACCCGTCCCGCTAACATTTTACCCAAAACAGTCCCGTTTTTCATACCTTAAACTATGGGTCAATCTCCCCCTTAAACATACCCATGATCTCTGTAAAAGGAATATTCATACTTTTACATATGTTAGCTAAAACCTCCCACTTTCCCTAACCTTAAAGCTACTGTTAAGGCCCCGATATATGTGTATATATTGCTACCCATCCAGAATTCACTGATTTTAAACGTATGAAAAGTTCATTACGATTAGAGGGTCTTACCCTAAACCACAATCTTAGCCCAAGTGCAGATACTTACTAAAATATATAAACCATCTCTTACGTTCGTGAGAAGATCCCAATGCAACCCTAAGTACCCCAAACAACCCAAAACTTAAAAAGAAAACAGGCTGATTACAAAACTGTTTTGACCTCTGACTGTTGTAACCTGTTTTTGACCCACTTCCCGACCTCCAATTTAGTTCTCGTTTCTTGAATTGGAAAGCCACTTCAATTACCTTTTCAGGGATACTTGGATCGCATCTTGAATGTTCCTAGAACTCCCGATATGATCAAAACAATTGACTCAAAATTCTGCCCAGTTTTTAAAAACGGGTTTAACAAAATCAACCTCATTAATTAACCCTAATCCCTCTAATTACAAGCCCTAATTTATGTGATCATCATATAATGATTAATTCAACATTAATTTACTGTTTTTCAAATTAAACCCTAACCTAAATCCATCATAAGATGATTGAGAAAGAATTAAAACACTTTAATTAAAAAGGGTTATAAAGATTTACCTTTGATTTATGAAAAACCAAGATTTTTATGAAAACCCTAATTCCTCCCTTGTATATTTTGACTCCTTATTGATCTCCAGGGATTTTATGAAGTGTTTTGATAAATAAAAACCTTATATAATTAATCCTAACCAGTCCTAGCCCAAATACGAAAGCCCGGTTCCCTTTTTCTTTTTTTTTCCTTTTTTTTCTTCTTGCGTCCAAAACAAACCGACCTAAACCCCTTGAAATTCGTTTTTTCATTCTTGTTATTATTAATATATGTATTAATAATAGTACCTTAAATTTCCTTAATTTATTTCAGCTCCTAAAGCCTCCAAAACCTCAAAACCGTAAAACTAGTCAAACTTACGCGTTTTACCGTAAAAGTCGTAAAATATACACTTTTATAAAAAAAATCTCAAATTTTGAAATAAACTTTATAACTAAGTCCTAAATGACTTAAAACCATCCCAAAAAATATTCATATGACTAAACACCTCATCCGAGACCTCTAAATGCTAAACCGTAAATCGTAAAAATACGATTTTCTATAATACATATACGTATACGTAAAACCACTAAATAACACCATCTCATTTCATAGTCACTACCATGTGAGCTCATGAACATAAGATCATCACAAATCGTTTCATTCACAAGGTACCCCGTACCGGAAACGATATCCAAACCACAATCTATACACACCAATAAGCACATAAACACGTAAAGACACGTAACTAGCACAAAATAAAACTAAGTGACGAACCTCAAAACCAGGGTTGTCACATCACTCCCTCCTAATAGAAATCTCGTCCCGAGATTTACTCCTTAGGATCAAACACACAAACAACAAATCACATGAGGATACTTGTTCTAAACGAACTCCTCTCATTTCCACGTGAACTTTAGTTCAAGTTTCAAAATACCACATTTACAAACCAAAAATAATTAAACTCATTGCCAAACTCTTGACCTCACAGACAATAAATCTCACAAATGGCTCTTTGATAAAACAAAGACTCTTATTAACACAAGTCCCGAATAACCGAACATGCAAATATGCATTCTCAACAACATTTACCAATCTTAATACATGAAATATATCATGTATACCACTCAATTTCCCCCAGACAATTCTATGCTCATAAGCTAATGGTCCGATCTTTCCAAAGATCATAAATGGACCTACAAAACTCTACATCAACTCTTCTGTTTTACCGAAACGTACCACCCGTTACTATGGGTGAAACTTCATACACAACTTTGTCACTAACTCTAGTGGTTTCCTCCTTTTCTACATAGCATCCCTTGTTGCTCTCATCCTTTCCACAACATCATTACCACATTAGTAGCCTCTTTTACCAATTCTAGTCCACATTGGGGACAACTCACCCTATCCTTTCATATAGTGCCTCAAATGGCATTTATCGACTTCTAGTATGATAACGATCACTATATGAAAACTCAGCCATCGCTAATGAGTTTCCTAACTCCCTACCATACATTACGATGTGATGCTTCCCCTCGTTTCTTCCCTCGCCAGAGTCCTTCATAAGGCACTCCATACATATTAGGCTAACCTTTACGCAAAACCCTTGATTCCCTCACATCCGTACGCAATTCTTCCAACTTCCCAACTACGTGACTTCTCATTCCTCTTGAAATAGGTGATGAATTAGTCAGTCTATCGACTATCACTCAACTCTCATCGTACTTAATCCTCCACTGCATTATGTATCCCTTCCACCAACTTCGTCCTTACATCGCCCCTTTCTAAGCTACTCCTATCTATGTAGGAAGTATAGTCTACGTCCCTTTCTCCATATGATTGTCTAAGCCACGCAACATACATGTTGACGCGTTCTCTGCTTTAGACAACCCAACTCGTGCAACCTACATCTTTCATCCAAACCATCCTAATACGTCATCCATATAGTTCAAGTCCTTCTCAGCTTCACTTCATTCTTCTTATTCCATGTCTCATCAACCATGCTTGCCTTTCCCAGATGGTACTTGGCCTTGCAATTTTCTTTCACCACTTAACCTTTGCCAAATGTTAAATCAAGACGATTGAATATGTGTTGGAGACGTTCATGATCCGTATAGATCATTCTCCACGTCTCGTACACCAAATGCCTCTAGCATTTCTAGGCAGATATAACAATCCAGCTCCACTAACTATGTCTTATCTAGTTCTTCTAAATCTTCAGTTCTTGCAACGTATAAGCCATCGCCTTTCTTTGTCGTTCTTGTACACATCCAAATCCTTGCTCCACGTATCGTCATGCTTCGCGAGTTCATCCAGTCCTTCCGATAATGCCAAGATCGGCTCATTATCCAATCCACCTCTTCAGCCTCCAAAACGCTTCCTCATCCTTCTTCACTTCGCCCTTGCTGGTTCCATGATATGCCACCATCTCTAACTGCTCATCATAGTAAACTTAATACTAAAACTCACACTTGAAAATCTCACGTATAACTCCACTCCAAAACCAACACATAATTCGCCTCACTCTCCTTCTTAGATTTGAGTAGATCAAGATGTCGTCGATGCTTCTGATGACAACTCGTTTATATACGTTCATGCACACTCGGTTCATTGATTCCATGAAAACCGCTAGTGCTTTGGCGAAGCCAAATGCATAACCATAAACCCAAAGCGTTCATACCACCTCCTTGGCAGTTTCAACTATGTCCTCCTTGCACCCTCTCTTAGCGGCAATACGAATAAATTCCTACCTCGTTCTACTTGCAAAATTCTACACGCATTTTAAAAGACCAATGCTTCCTCTCATCAGACCACTCAACCGCTTTCCACATCCAATCTACTACTAAGCAACTCAACTTTTACCTTGCATCCGTTGCAATTTCCATCAACTCTTGTTCTTGGAATCATTCCATCTACAATTTCCTTGGAAAGGCACTAACTCCAACTCCTCTCACTTCTCCTATTTGCTCTACTTATGGTTCTACCTCACAGTAATAGGCAAACCTACTAAATCTCAGGAAATTTTCGGAAAACTTACATGCCTTACGCACAATCATAAATACCTTTGAGGTATTGTATCCCCTTCCAACACTCTCTTTGGCGTGTTACTTGTGCTAGTATCCCACAAATCTCTATTCATCTCCTTGGTACTCCTAAGAGACCTCATGACCACATTAGTTCGTCTACGAACTTCTTTCCTCCCCACTAAGGGTATTCCGACCGTTCTCTCATGATCACCTACTTACGCGTGTAGGCGCTACCAAGTCTTCATATGACTACCTCAACGCTCCCGAACAATACGAAACCAAAACTACATCATGAATCCATCAGATACGATCAACGAATCAACCCACGGATAACTAACGACATTTCACGTGCACCCGTTAAAACAAGTCAAAAACCACGAGACTCAAAAGAAAACTCAAACCCAAAACGTGTATCATTTCAAAATGACCCATGACAACGAAAAATAATCCAAGAAACACCCAATGGCAACCAAAACATATTACGCCCCGCGACATATTATTTAAACCGTGCAAAAGATCGACATTTTTCCAAAAGAATATATATCTCTTTTTTTTATATTATTACCTCCCACATCTATGTGACTCAAACAATCTACAAACAACCCTCTTGACGAACTTAAAACTCAACTCGAAAACTAGGTATCCCGTGCATCCCAAATCATAAAAATAAACTACCATTCAAACTCAACCTTTAACCCGACACTTGTACAAAAATTTCGGCCAAGATACTGACCTCCCATGACTATACATTCTGAGTATTTGAAAAGTACGTTCCTAGGACATAATTTTTGGCTTTTGAATCACTCAAAAAGCTCTAAAAACGAACAAGTTATGACCAAATCAGTTTTATACTAGTTGTTTAAAAAAAACTAAAGAATAGACTTAGTGATTAATATACCTCTTTTAAATGACAGATATAATTGTATGTGTAACCTTCATGAACTCAATTTAACCTTGTATTAATAATTATAAATGACGTGAATCGGTTAAACCCAATTATATAAACTATGTAAGTAGAAAGAAATTTTACTTCGCTCTATTTTAAATAAAGTCTTTTAGAATTTGAAATAAATAAGTGTTGATTAAAAAGAAATCTTATGTTGCACCTTGTTTCAAACACGACTCCAACACCTTACCCTTATTTTAACGAATACAACCAACTATCTAACCCTATAATAGATTTCCAAGTCCCCCTTTTTCTCAATATATACCGACCAAAAGAAATGTAAGACCCAACACAAAAGATTTCATTATCTCGAAAGAAACCCCAAGTTATTTCAATAGACTTGAAACCAAAAACACCATTTTAAAACGTACACGTGAAATACGAAACTCAAAGAATACGCTACAAGACACACTTCAAAAGATTCAAAACGTCGTTGGAACTCCAACAAACTCCAGCACCATAAAACACGAACAAACACAAGGTACGTTCAAGTTATAATAACTAGTGAACGACCATATACCATAAACTAACATGTAGTAGTATATATACATCCGCATATATATACTTATTAAATCTCCCAAAACATACTCGTTATCATACATATCAAGTCGATCGCGTCATACACTCGTTTTCCATACGAGTAATCACCTTTTCACCATCTCACCATGCCACAACAAGGCACAAAACCCATATATTATAAATATACCCAAAATCCACATCTCATCATATACAAGCATGTACTAACCCTCTTTCATGCAATCATACTTAGGAACCCATTGAAGTTGTGGTACTTGTATAACTATGTTGGCCACCATACTTATACAATTACCCTTTTCCCCAATGCACTCCCTCCTATGATGACACTTATAAGAATCAATACAACACATAACACATAAATCCATCTACTCACATAAGCTCATAACCACATAACAAAGGTTCAAAACTCCAACTATTAAAATAACATAGTCAAACTCTCGGAATACAGAAATCTATAGTCTAGCTAAAACAGCCTAGACTAAATCCAAAACGAAAACATAATCAGTTATAAGTCATGTCGCCCGTAAGAGTGGAAACAGCTTAAAACCCTTCCTATCCACCTACTCCTAGTAACTCGAACCACCACACGGTTCTTAGGGATCATGACTTAAACATCAAAAGAAAAATAACATACCTCAGGTATGTAGAATAACTCGATAAAAGATAAAAACTACCTTGTACTAAATTATGTACTATAATGTACCATTTAAGCAAAATACAACAGTGACTAGCGTGGACGATTATGGTTCAACCCGCACTAGTCACAAACCCGAAAAGAAAATAACAGGTGACTAAGTATGAACATACTACGTTTCAATTCATACTAGTCAAAACATCGCAATAAATAACATCCAAACACATCAATTAATATATAATGCACACATACTCCTATGACTCCTATATGCAGGGACCCTTAAGCTATAGACTAGGCTACGCGACTAAGCAACCTAATTCTCTATAACCATTGTCTCTGATACCATTCTGTCACACCCCACCATGGCGGAATATGGGCCGCGACGGATGGATA
Source organism: Glebionis coronaria (assembly GCA_025667525.1). NCBI lineage: Eukaryota > Viridiplantae > Streptophyta > Magnoliopsida > Asterales > Asteraceae > Glebionis > Glebionis coronaria. The sequence continues at coordinate 491,440,793 of CM046876.1, read as the reverse complement.
TCATCACAACATGGCGTGTCTATAGAGATAACTAAATGAAATAAGAAATGTCATAAATGGCGACACATATGTCATGACAATATCTCAACATGCAGGAGTCTAGGTAAGTAGGTAACAGTCCTACCTCTTACCCAAGACAATCAAATATCACAAACAAAACAAACATATAGGTGCCAACAATATCACTTATTAAACAAACAAAAGAAACTAAGAAGGAACGGGAGATCTCCTTCTATATGTAATCCTAAGGCATCCAAGTCTAGCCACTTCTATCCTCAAGCTTAAACACATTCACACCTGAAAGAGACACTAAAACACGTCAACATAAAGTTGGTGAGAGTCATAGGTTTAGACTCCAACGCTAAATCAGTTACAAGCTGTGAATAACAATCATCAACAAAAGAACATATGGACAAAGTGTTACAAATATGCATTAACAACTATCAATCAAGATTAATCATACCAAACCAATCCAAGGCTCCTACCTTGCCAAACAACATCATGGTACCATAGATGATCACACTATGTACCTATCCCAAGGCCACTACCTTGGCAAACCACAAGGCCACTACCTTGTCAAACCTCAAGGCCACTACCTTGTCAAACCACAAGGCCACTACCTTGTCAAACCTCAAGGCCACTACCTTGTCAAACCACAATAACTGAGACGGTACGTGTCCCTCGATCCAAATCATAAACACAATCAAGAATCACATAGCAGTTAATCACATAAGTGTACACACAAGTCCATCACAACCCATAAAAACATTCACAGCATTATTTACAAATAACTCAACACAGTGTCTCTTCCATCCCATCTGGAAGTCAAAATCAATATTAAACATGGGACTATGAAACTCACCTGATTGAGCTTCTCCAAATGTCCTCGCACTTAGCAAAAAAGATAACAAACCAAAAACACATAATCAAAACATGAACCAACCACTAAAACGGCTCATCAACCTATGATGGACATCTAGCCTCCTCCTATATAAATACCTCATTTATATGCTCTAATCATCTCATTACACCCCTCTATAAAGCCCTTAACCCCTTTTACTTCATAACCCGTCCCGCTAACATTTTACCCAAAACAGTCCCGTTTTTCATACCTTAAACTATGGGTCAATCTCCCCCTTAAACATACCCATGATCTCTGTAAAAGGAATATTCATAGTTTTACATATGTTAGCTAAAACCTCCCACTTGCCCTAACCTTAAAGCTACTGTTAAGGCCCCGATATATGTGTATATATTGCTACCCATCCAGAATTCACTGATTTTAAACGTATGAAAAGTTCATTACGATTAGAGGGTCTTACCCTAAACCACAATCTTAGCCCAAGTGCAGATACTTACTACAATATATAAACCATCTCTCATGTTCGTGAGAAGATCCCAATGCAACCCTAAGTACCCCAAACAACCCAAAACTTAAAAAGAAAACAGGCTGATTACAAAACTGTTTTGACCTCCGACTGTTGTAACCTGTTTTTGACCCACTTCCCGACCTCCAATTTAGTTCTCGTTTCTTGCATTGGAAAGCCACTTCAATTACCTTTTCAGGGATACTTGGATCGCATCTTGAATGTTCCTAGAACTCCCGATATGATCAAAACAATTGACTCAAAATTCTGCCCAGTTTTTAAAAACGGGTTTAACAAAATCAACCTCATTAATTAACCCTAATCCCTCTAATTACAAGCCCTAATTTATGTGATCATCATATAATGATTAATTCAACATTAATTTACTGTTTTTCAAATTAAACCCTAACCTAAATCCATCATAAGATGATTGAGAAAGAATTAAAACACTTTAATTAAAAAGGGTTATAAAGATTTACCTTTGATTTATGAAAAACCAAAATTTTTATGAAAACCCTAATTCCTCCCTTATATATTTCGACTCCTATGAAGTGTTATGATAAATAAAAACCTTATATAATTAATCCTAACCAGTCCTAGCCCAAATACGAAAGCCCGGTTCCCTTTTTCCTTTTTTTTCTTCTTGCGTCCAAAACAAACCGACCCAAACCCCTTGAAATTCGTTTTTTCCTTCTTTTTATTATTAATATATGTATTAATAATATTAACTTAAATTTCCTTAGTTTATTTCAGCTCCTAAAGCCTCCAAAACCTCAAAACCGTAAAACTAGTCAAATTTACGCGTTTTACCGTAAAAGTAGTAAAATATACACTTTTATAAAAAATCTCAAATTTTGAAATAAACTTTATAACTAAGTCCTAAATGACTTAAAACCATCCCGAAAAATATTCATATGACTAAACACCTCATCCGAGACCTCTAAATGCTAAACCGTAAATCGTAAAAATACGATTTTCTATAATACATATACGTATACGTAAAACCACTAAATAACACCATCTCATTTCATAGTCACTACCATGTGAGCTCATGAACATGAAATCATCACAAATCGTTTCATTCACAAGGTACCCCGTACCGGAAACGATATCCAAACCACAATCTATACACACCAATAAGCACATAAACACGTAAAGACACGTAACTAGCACAAAATAAAACTAAGTGACGAACCTCAAAACCAGGGTTGTCACATTATAGCTATCTATAGTTTCACTAGACTTAATTAGAGCAGCTTTGCATTCTTCAAAATTTTGAGTGAGTGTTGCGTTTGCCTTCTTTAATTGCTTTTGACTCTTTTTATTTTCTCTGGCATCTTTTTGTAAAGTAGGAATTAAATTGGCTAGCACAACACGCTCCTCGTCATCATACTCATTTGCATGTTGATCATTATCAGACGAATTATTGCACGTGTCTAATGGATCGGGTATGGTATTGCTATCAACCTTTTCCATCATACATGTGGGAATAATGGTTTGAGTTTGATCACTATGTTCATGCGTATTGGCATTGGCAAACACATTAAATTCATCATTGTGTACCTCTTCCAACGGTTCAGAATCGTAAACAGGACCATTATCATAGGAAGGTGTATTTCTGATGACAGTTTCAGAACTGATGCCTTGTGTGCCAGTGCTTTTGCTTTCATTCCCATGTATGGTATGATCATTTTGCTCACCATGCGTTGTGTTCCTTGATCCGCAACTATCAGTTGCATTACTCGATATTATCTCGTTACTTACAGTTGAGACTAGACTCGTATCCACTACATGAATCTTTGCAACCGTTCACTCTTGCATTTTCAGCCTTTTATCATTCATCTTATTGATCATGTCTTTTGCATGAAGTAAGCGTTTATCCATAAGCCTCTCAATTGATTCCATGTTTCCAAATATCAAATCTCTGAATGATTTTGCTTCCATTGTAGTGTAGTATTTGAAGTGTTGTTTTGCATCTCGAACTTCTGACTCAAAATTGGGATTCTTGAATAGCTGTGAAGCAAAGAATGGTTGAAACGGTGTTCTGAGTGTTTTGAAGGCTTTCTTGGAATTTGTCTCATGAAGGTTTTTGTTGAGTAATTCATTCTCAAGATTCTTAAAGTGGTCTCTTGAGTCATAAGTGAAAGTGTGATGATCATTTCCGAAAAAGGAATGAAAAGCACGCATATACAAAGGATTGTACGAGAAGGTCTCTATTTCCAGACGTTTTAGATTCGTTTTAAGATCACTGAAAGCTTGCATACAACGTTGTTTAAGGACTTGTTATTTTAGTTGCATCTCTCGTTCTTCTCTGTCTACACACGCATTGCTCGTTTCCATGATGATGGTTTATCAGTTGATGAAGTGAAAATGGATCTTAAGTAGATATGGTGTGAATGGTTTGTGGTTGCAATTCTGAAAATTCCGATTTTTTCTCAGTCCGACAATAAATTCCTCAGTCCGACAAAACAGTAAACTGAAAATTTTGTGTTACCAAATTTTGAAATCAAGTCCGAAATAGTCAAAAACTAATAGGGAAAAATTTTTGAAAAGTGAAAATTTTTGACAAAAATAAAACCTAAAAATTTGAATTTTTGTCCGAAAATTTGAATTTTTCGTTGAAATTTTTTTCGCATCGCCAAAATTTGAAATCGAAGCTTAAATGGCCTAAGAATGGTCTAGGAAAAAATAAATTTTACTATGGTTTTCCCGCCAAAAAACTATTTATTTAAATCTTCGTGTAAACGATATTCCGAAACTAGTCTAGATGGTGGCTAAGTCTAAAAAATACTCGAACAAAATTTAGCTAAACATGTCATCGGAATGTGCCATCGGAATGTTGGTTGTCGGAATGTAGGCTGTCGGAATGTAGGCTGTCGGAATGTAGGCTATCGGAATGCTGTCGGAATGATCTATCGGAATAACCTATCAGAATATTGTATCGGAATGTGACCCTCCTATCGCAATGTTCCTGTCGCAATGACTCTTCTATCGCAATGTTCCTGTCGCAATACCCTTCTATCGGAATATGGCCAATAAAATTTGGACAGAGTAACTTTTCAACAAACCTTAAAACCGTCGCAATCCGCGATCGCAATGAGCGATCGGAATAAGGTATCTGAATACTTGTGATTGCAAAGTAAAACACTTGGGTTATTGCGATCGAGCCTTACTTTCTTGTACTTTCCGATGGAATCAGTTGCAAGAATTTCAGAAAGTTAAAAACAAGAGAATACTTAACTTTTGAACCAAAAGATTTGCGTTTTCACCAATCCAAGATACTCAAATCACTAATACACGAATAAAGAAGGTATACGACTTAAGAACACTAAAAAAACACAAAAAATCTTGAATTCGTAGATGAAATAAGGAGTAAATCAAACGAATCAAATGAAAACACAACAACCAATCACAAAACTACCCCATGGCGATTGATACCAATTGTTGTCCCATATATTTATATGATATACCACGAATTATAGTAAGAAAATAGATGAAGAAGATAAATTCTAGAGAGAGAAATTAGAGAGAGAAAAGAGAGAGAATTGGTTGGAGAAACTAGGTGATATTAGATTGAGAGAAAATGAAATGACCAACCAACCCTCCTAACATGCTAGGAGGGTAGTATATATAGTCCACCCACATATGGGCTTTAATGGGCTATATATTGGGTCGGGCTTGTCTTTTGGACTTTAATTAGTTTAAATCCAAGCCCGTAAACCATGACTAATTAACTACCTATTACAACGTTCTAACTGATGTTACAATAATAACCTATGACCGAGCATTCTTGTTTGACTTAGTATTTTTGAGGCTAACACACTTGAAAAAGATGAGTCAAATACATCATCTGGTCCAATGTAGTTGTCAAAACCTAACCCCCTTTTTTGTTCTTCCAGACATGCTGCTATCTACAAGTTTAGAAAGATTTTTGGAAGCATTTCGCCATTTATCAAACCTTATTAAAGTAGCATCTAATTTAACCTGCATTTCTTGTTTTTCTTTGATACTTTCTACATTAAGTTGTTCAGTATATTCGAGTAAGTTAGATGTGTTTTCTAAATTAATACTCAATACTCTAATTTTATCCTTATATTCTAGCTGAGCATTTTGTAACCACTTCTTTTTTTGTTTTAAGGTTTTGAGTGAACTTTTGTATGCTTGAACTTCCAAAAAATACTTATCATTTTGAGCATTAAGTTCATCATGTTGTTTCATAAGGTCAAAATATTTAGTATCACAGCCAAGAGGGCAATTTTGTACCTGAGGAGTGATTCCCATTAATGCAAATTCCTCTGCTTCCTCTGCCTCGGATATGTGACCAGCAATCATTACAAACACATCAGTACCAGGTTCTGCTGCTGATGGAGTTAGAGTCTCATGTTCATTCCAATTGATCATGGTATCATAAGATAACAAGGCTTTCTTCTCCTCCTGGTCATTTCTGGTCATTTCTACTAGAGCATTCTCTAGCAAAATGTCCTTACTGATGATAGTTGTAGCATTTGACTTTGCTCCTATCAAACCTAGCTGGCTCCATTGAGTTGTAGCTGAATTTTCGACCAGCCTCCTTCTCAAACTTGTGAACTCTAAGAGTAAGCATAGCCATCTGACACTTGAGATCCATCACATCCAGATCAAGCTTGTCCACCTGTTTGAAATCATCAAATGCTATCTGTTGTTGCGGTTCAACATCAGCAACAAAATAATGAAGGACAGATTCAACCATGTTATTGGTCTTGGCCTTTGGTTCAGGAGCAAGGGTGTGTTGAGAAGACAAGTCATAACTTGGACTACTGGCAAAAGTCATCTGATTGGAACTTATGGAGCTCACAAAAGCAAAATTAGCAGGAGTGGATTAATATCCACTAGGGTATCCTCTCACATCAGACTCAAAGGTTTTGAGTTTATAAAATATATCATCAAAAGAAAGATACTCAAGTCCTCCTTTTTCCTTTAGAGAGATGACTACCTGGTTCCAGGAGTGAGGCAGAGCTCTAAGAAACCTAGCATTGATGTCTTCATTGTCTGGTTTAGACTTGAGTTGATTCAATTGGCTAAGAATCTTTTGAAACCTGTCATACCCTTGATGAAGTCCTTCTGACCCAGAGATCTTAAACTCTAAAAATTCATCTATGAGCATTGATCTTCTCATCTTCTTGGATTATTCATTCCCTCCAAACCATGCTTTGATAGCATCCATATTTCCCTTGCATCATCTAAGTGATAGAAATCACCCATATGATCATCAGGAAGAGATTGAAGCAAAATAGTTTTTGCTTTGATTTCCTTTTGTACTGTTGTGATTTCTTCATGTGTTTTGGGGTCTAAAATGGTGATATTACCATTCTTATCTCTGCCAGTAATTTTCTTGTTGTTACCATTTTGAACAATTATCCATAGGGATAAATCAGTGTTGGTGAGCCAGTACTCCATTTTCATAGCCCAGCTTTCATACTCTTCTTTCTTTAGGTATGGAAATTTTCCATTCGTGTTGGAGACAGTAGCAACAATTTGTTGTGTTTGTTGTGTATGAGTGGTGATTTGGGGTCCATCTTCAATAGTGCTTAAAGCAGACATGGTTCAGGAACGTTTTTTAAAAACAGAAAAATGGTTCTTCCTGTACAGAGACTCTCCCAGGCTCTTATACCACTTGTTGGGTCCTTTAGATATAGATCTTTCATCCTATTAAGGATGGTGAACAACTTCGGTAATCACAAGTTATTCACAGAGAGACTCTAATGGAAACAAAGTATTTGTGCGGAATACAAACACTAAGAACAATAAGAAACACTTGGCTAAATGAATAACATGATCCTGTATCAGGATTTCTAATATTACTATTATGAAATGAAACTGGTGAAAGGTGTGTTTTACCCTTCTACTAGTGGGTTCCTTTTATACTACAAGGAAACCCTAAAAGTACTTAACACAAAACGTGTAACAGTTGATATGCATATTCTTTTCTAAGATATCTCATGCATATCCTAACAGACTACTAATAATAACACGGTTTGACTTTATACTAGACCAGGAGTAACGTATTACTCCTACCAGGATTAACTACTCCGGCTACTACTATGACCAGGAGGAACTACATACCTCCTAGTCAACCTATTACAAAATGTCTATTACATTGGTCCTAACAATTTTTCATTGTTCGATGTGCCTATAGCACGTTAAGGACTTCCTCAACCCAAGCCGACTTCCCCTTTTCAAGTCTTTTCTTGATTCCTTCTAGCAGGCTCCGATACACTCTCTCCACTGCTTCATTCCCATGTGGATGATACACCAACATGGAGATCAACCTTATCTTGATCTTCTCTGCCCACTTTTTGAAAGGGTCATTTACAAACTGAGTTCCATTATTTGTGATGATAGTGGCTGGGATTCCAAACCTACACACAATGTTATCCCACACAAACTTCAATACTTGTTTTTCGGTAATAGTCGCCACTGGCTTCGCCTTCATCCATATTGTGAAGTAGTCGATTGCTACTATCAAATACTTCACTTTCCCTGGTCCTTCTGGTAGAGGTCCGACAATATCCATGTCCCACTTCATGAACAGCCAAGCTGATGTTACTCAGAACAGATTTGCTTTAGGTAGCTTATGTACAAAAGTGTGTGCCTGACAATTGTCGTATGCCCAGATGAGCTCTCTAGCGTCTCTATGCATAGACGGCCAGTAGGACCCTAAGTTCATATCCTTAGCCATTACTTGTTTAGGCTCGTCGTGCATTCCACATGAACCCATGTGCACCTCCCTCGTGATGTAATTGGCTTGTAAGGGGCCCACAAGCCTCATCAATGGAACTAGATAAGACTTATTGTATAGGACACCGTCTTCAGTGGTGTAGTTTTCAATTTTTCCATTAGGGTGGTAGCTTCCCCATCTCCAAGTAGTCTTGGATTGGAATCATCCATGTTGGGCCTTCCTCTACAACTACCATGTTCACCTCTTGTGTTTCAACGGAGCGCTCGTTTAACACTTCCACTAACACTTCTTTGGACAGATGGTCGAATTGAACTGCAACTAGCTTGCTGAGGGCGTCCGCCTTTCTATTTTCAGCTCTTAGGATGTGAGTTATCTAGAATCTATTGAATGCACCTGTAGCTCCAAAACTTTCTCTATATACTTTATCATTTTCTCACCCCTAGCCTCATATGACCCTTTTACTTGGCTGGCCACCAACTTAGGGTCTATAAAGGCATGTATGTCCTTCACTTGCATCTTTGTGGCTATTCGTAACCTGGCTAAGGCTTCATATTCTGCTTCATTGTTTGAGTAAGGGAAGTTTAGTTGGAGCACGTAGAAATATTCCACGTCGTTCGGTGCAATCAGGATAAGGCTAGCTCCTGATCCTCCACTGTCTGATGCTCCGTCAGTGTATAACGTCCATGCCCTTGGGCCTTTGGTTAGATCCTCTTTGGCATTAGAGGGTTCTAGGATGTCTTCTACCATGGGAGTCAGAGCTTTCTTGGAGGTTGTTGTTCTCTCTACCGGAGATTCTGCTTAAATTGCTAAGACGTGTCCCTTCACTGCTACCCTTGGTATATAAGTTATGTCATATGCTCCTAGCTGGACAAAACATTTTGTGAGTCTCTAATATTATGATTTTTTTAAGTGAAAATCGTCTTGACTCGATTCGAATTGACGACGGTTGAAAGTGTGACTCAGTTGTTCTTGGTGTAAAAAGCAAATGTCGTTTATCTATTCTAAAATAAAAATGAAAACATTAAAGATATAAAATAAAAATAAAGGAAATTAAGCAACTTTAAAATTTAATAAAAAGTAAAGTTAAAATTACACCAAAATAAAACAGTTAAAACAAACTCTCCTCAGAATAAAACCTATTTCGGAAAAAAAAGATTTTCGGATTAAAACACTAATTCGGATAAATGCTTATATTTCGGATAAAATAGCTTTTTAGGAAAATGGCTTGATTTCGGATAAACAGGATATTCGGATAAAACACATAATTCGGATAAGCTAAGATTTTCGGAATAATAACATTTTTCGGAATAAACTGAATTTTCGGATAAAACAAGGATTTTCGGAAAAACACTATATTCGGATAACTGTCCTTCTTCGTAATAACTCTTGATTTCGGATAAATGTGCTTAATTCGGAATAAATCTGTTTTTCGGATAAATGGATAATTCGGAATAACCCTTAATTTCGGATAGAACTATATTCGGATAAAACTAATTCTTCAGATAAAACATGATTTTCGGAAAAAAGAGAATACACAATTTTCGGATAAATGCCTAATTCGGATAAAACGACTAATTTCGGATAAAACTGAAACTAAATGATATTCGGATAAATGCAATCTTCGGAATCATAAACCCTTTTCCGAAAATGGAAAAATGCACCCAACAGTACGAATCTAGATTAGGAATAAAATAAGCTAAAAATAAGCAAAAACCAAATAAGCACTTAATCAAAACTTAAGCTAAACAAATTTTAAGAAAAACTAAATAAGCCACAAATTAAAAACTATGAAAACACCAAATAAGCTAAATATTAAAAAGCAACTTTTAAAAGATTAAATCTACCAAATCCACTTAATTAAAAATAAGCTAAACACTAATTAATCAAAAACACAATAAGCTAAAACATCAAACAATTCAAATCAATAAGAACAAACTTATAAGCAAATCAATCAAACAATCAATAAGATTAAACAAACTACATGATTAATCAAATCAATCACAAGATTAAGATTAAGAAAGGAAGAATGAGAAATATATAATAAGCTTGAATTAATGAAGATTAAGATCCAAATACAAGATTTAAAATGAAAGATTAATCAAACTTGAAAGAGAAAACTAGAGAGAGAAAGTATTAAACACCTACTCCTAATTACCTATTAAAAACTAAATATTGAACTCACCCCTAAAAATGAACTATTAGGAGACTATATATAGGGGAAGGGAAGTTGGTGTTGATGCTTCCTTTTTTCTCTTGTCTTCTCGTCTTTTTAAATACCTTGACTTTCTCGACTTTGTATCGGGATTTGTCGAATGATAAAATGAACTTTGTCTTCTAATTTTCTTCTTTTATTAGACTTGGTTCTTCGACTTCGTTAAACTTCCTTCTTTAGACTTTTTCTTCGATAAATCTTCAAAATAGGCCTTTGACTTCCGTTCTTCTTACACTTTTGATTTTTGACTTCATCTTTTATCTTTTTCTTCGATAAAAGCCCGTGAGAGCCCGTGTTTTCTTCCTTTTTCATATTTTTGTCCTAAAACACAATAAAAACACAAACCACGCATAATTCTGACTTTTATGACCTTAAATACACGTTTTGGTCTCGTTTTTACTTGTTTTAAGTGGTGAAAGGATAAGTGGTTTCACACTTATTAAATCCCCTACACTTGACCATTGCAATGCCATCATGCAATGCATAACTTCACAGCATAGTTTAACATTTTCCATCATAATTAACCCACCTTAGCCTTTATTAAATACTAGACACTAAGGAAACTAAAAAGATAGAAAATTACAAAATGCTTGAAGGAAGAACAAGTAAAGAAATCTAAGACTTACTTGTTAGGGCTTTGGTGTCATGACTGTTTATCACCCTCAAGTTTCACGTTCCCCATACCAAGCTTAAAAACGAGATCATTCTTATTATAAGTTAGTAAAGCTAACACTCACTCAAGTGGCTCAATTATTCACTTAGACTCCCTTATTCCTAGGTGTATCTCTTATATTTTATTGTTGTCTTGAATAATCACGGGGATGCATTGTTAACTTATTTTGATAGTTTATTTAGGCTGAAAATAAAGTAGGACGATTTAATCAATAGTTATCTAAAGGACAAAATCTTTTAAAACTGCTTCTCGAAACCTCATAAAGTTCATATCTTGGCATAACTCATTTCACGATTTGAGACCTTTCTCGGATCGATATTTTTCATTGACTTCATACTTCGAATCTTGAGAGACGTTCTTGAAATAATGGTCTTCTCTTCATAATAGGAATTTCTTTACTTGAAGTTTTTGAGAGATTCTTCAAACTTGGACCACGACTTCTTCATTTTTCTCCAATCTTTATTTGGGATTTTGATATACAATGATCCACCTCCTTTTAGGACTTGGATCTATTTATCCGCATACCTTGTTAGGGTCTTTCCGATAGACTTCTCCATGATCATTAGGGGAGTATTTTCTTTTCGTCGTGTGTCTCGATCCTTCATATTGATTTTTGATTGATGATTCTACACATCACTTTGGATCTTTAGCAACAAAATGTAGCCCTCATGCCTTGTTAGGGCCTTTTTGGACTCGCCAATCTTTGCGTCCCGCTTCAATAAGTTATGCCTTGGCTATGAACTCTAATTAATATCGAGCAACTTTTAAACGATCTTGTGCTAGAAGCTAAGTAACTTTTCAAATCGTACGACCTTATTTATTGCAATGATTTATTTAAAAAGCAATGGGAGAATAGGCTTATAATTAACTCACATAAATTCATGAAAGAATACCAAACTTATAATTGACTCTATCATCTCTCGTTCTCCACAATTTAAAATCTCAAGGAATTGAGACTCGTGGATGCTTAGCCTATTAAATCAAAGTTTTGGGTTTTCAAGTCATCTATAGGATCTTGCAACTTCTTATACTTTTTCAAGTTTAGAATTTTCAATTTAAAGTTCCCTTTGATAAACGACTTTCTAGGATCAATTATAGGAACTTGCGAAAATTTCTAGTTCTTAAACCCGTATGAGTTAAGACTTTCGCATTTTAAAGTTCCCTATATAAAATTCTAGCAAAACTTGACTTAAACACGTTAAGGATACTAGCTAGAGTAAACTCAAATAAGTAAATTCGGGTTGAGTCAAAAGATTTATGACGGGCCTAATATATCCAAGATATCTAAACTCATTAAAACCATTTTATTTTATAATTTGTCTTTTGATTTTATTCTTAAAACGGAATATATACATATGATGCGATGAAAAAAAGAAAGAACATAAAAGAAAATAAATGAAAAAATACTACTAGGACAAAATAGATCAAAAATTTTGAAAAACGTCGAAAAATTAAATTTTCCGGTTAAAATGAGGACAAATTCATGAAAAAGCCCACTTAACTTCGATAGAAGTCCCCCCTACACTAGATATAAACATTGTCCTCAATTTTTAAGCATGTGGGAGTAAACTCCCCTACACTTAGTACATTGTGCACGTAGTTTAAATCTTGCTAAGGAAGAGATAACTAAAGTGATTCCTATTTCAACATTGATCGATAAAATATTGAATCACAAGAGTATAGGATAGAACCATGAAGATGGATACACGGGATCACGGGTCGTCAAATAGAATTAAAAGTGGATCTTTAAAAGCTTTTAATCCCTGTACATCATAAGAAACAAACAACAAACACCTACGTGGCTCCCCCCAACACTTATTATGAAAATTGGGTAAAAAGGATAGATCATCGGGTTGCCTCCCGAGAAGCGCTTGTTTTTGTTAACCGGGTCACGAGCATGACTCGACCCAGAACTAATTCAAGGGAAACGTGGCAAGGGATGGAATAATCTTATGAGAGATGTCCTCTCCAAAGTACAACTTAACACGTTGGCCATTCACCTTAAAGTTTAGCCCATTTGGTTGAGATAACTCAATGGTGCCATAAGGGAAGATTTTTGCTACGGTGAATGGACCGGACCAACGGTTCTTAAGTTTTCCAGAAAAGATTTTCAACCGAGAGTTAAAAAGTAAAACTTGATCACCTATATGAAACTCTTGGTTCTTAATCTTGGAATCATGAATGAGCTTAGTTTTCTCCTTATAAATCAACGAATTCTTATAGGCCTCATTCCTAAGTTCATTAAGTACATTGAGTTGGATTTTCCTAAGATCACCGGCTTTGTTTATGTCTAAATTAGCCCATTTCAAGGCCCAATAAGCCTTATGCTCCAACTTAATGGGGAGGTGGCACGCCTTTCCGTACACAAGGCGATAATGGGTACAACCTATAGGTGTCATATAAGCGGTACGGAAATCCCACAAAGGCATCATCTAACTTATCGGCCCATGAGGCACGATGCTCTCCCACGGTACGCTCTAAGATTCGCTTAAGTCAATGGCTAGAGATATCGGCTTGACCATTAGTTTATGTATGATACGCGGTGGAAAGACGGTGATTGACACCATACTTAGCCATGACTCGTTCAAATTGATCATTGCAAAAATGAGTACCGCGATCACTAATGATAGCACGAGGAACACCGAATCGAGCAAACAATTGTTTCAAAAATTTCACAACCACCCTCGCATCGTTCGTAGGTAAATCCTTTGCTTCAACCCATTTAGATACGTAGTCAACGGCTACGAGGATGTACTTGTTCCCTTTGGATGATGGAAATGGCCCCATAAAGTCGATACCCCATACGTCAAAGATTTCACATTCTTGGATGAAACTTTGAAGCATCTCATCTTTATGTGTGATCTTTCTTTGTCTTTGGCAAGCATCACAATGCTTAACCATTTCATGAGTGTCATGATAAATGGTGGGCCAATAGAATCCGAAGTCGAAAACTTTCTTCGCGGTGTAGTTAGGACCAAAGTGACCACCGGTGGGTCCTTTGTGGCAAGCTTCAAGGATTAGTAAAGCTGTCGGCCCATCAACACACCTACGAATGACAAGATCCGCACATTGCTTGAAAAGGTAAGGGGCATCCCAATAATAGTTTTTAATATCCTTAAAGAATTTTTTCTTTTGTTGGGACGTTAACCCTTCTATAAGAACACCACCCGCTAAATAGTTTGCAATGTCCGCAAACCATGGGGTATCGTCAAGATTGGAGTTAATAGACATTAAGGCCTCATGAGGAAAGTATTCATTAATCTCTTGATTAAGAAGTTACCCTTTATAAGGATCCTCGAGTCTACTAAGATGATCAACGGCTAGGTTTTCCTCTCCTTTTTTATCACGAATTTCGATTTTAAATTCTTGGAGGAGCAAAACCCAACGAAGGAGTCTCGGTTTATCATCTTGCTTGGTCAACAAGTATTTCAAGGCGGAATGGTCGGTGTAAACGATGGTGGTGGAAAGCACAAGATAGGGGCGGAATTTCTCAAAAGCATACACTACGGCTAAAAGCTCTTTTTCGGTAGTGGTATAATGCAATTGAGCCCCCGTCATTGTCTTGCTAGCATAATGGATTGGTTGGAAGTGTTTGTTCACTCGTTGACGTAAAACCGCTCCTACCGTGAAATCACTAGCATCGCACATGAGCTCGAAAGGTAACTCCCAATTTGGAGAGACTAAGACCGGTGCCTTAGTTAATTTACCTTTAAGAAGTTCGAAAGAGTCGAGACATTCTTGAGAAAAGATGAAAGGAGCATCCTTTTCTAAGAGATGAGTCATTGGACGAGCTATCTTAGAGAAATCTTGGATGAAACATCGATAAAATACCGCATGACCTAAAAAACTCCTAACCTATTTGACGGTGGTAGGTAGAGGCAACTTAGCAATGACGTCAACTTTAGCACGATCGACTTCGATACCGGCTTTTGAAATTTTGTGACCGAGAACAATGCCTTCTTTTACCATGAAATGGCATTTTTCCCAATTAAGAACGAGACGAGTGTCTTCACATCGTTTAAGCATACGTTCTAAATTGGCAAGGCAAGATGAGAAAGAATCACCATAGACCGAGAAATCGTCCATAAAGACTTCCATAGTTTCTTCAACCATGTCATGGAATATAGCCATCATACACCTTTGGAAAGTCCCGGGAGCATTGCATAAGCCGAAAGTCATTCTTTTGTAAGCAAATGTTCCATAAGGACAAGTGAATGTGGTTTTCTCTTGGTCTTTTGGATCAATAGGAATTTGAAAATACCCGGAGAAACCGTCTAAGAAGCAATAGTAGTCATTACCCGCTAAACGTTCGAGCATTTGATCCATGAAAGGAAGAGGAAAATGATCCTTACGAGTGGCATCATTGAGCTTGCGATAGTTTATGCAAACTCGCCAACCCGTGACAAGTCGAGTAGGAATCAACTTGTTGTGTTCATTTGGAACAACGGTTATTCCGCCTTTCTTAGGAACACAATGGACGGGACTAACCCATGGCGAATCTGAAATAGGGTAAATCATTCTGGCATCTAGAAGTTCGATAACTTCTTTCTTAATGACGTCATGAATTTTTGGATTAACCCTTCTTTGACTTTGGATTGCGGGTTTAAAGTCATCTTTCATGAGAATTTTATGAGTGCAAAAGTTAGGATCAATTCCGCGGATCGGAGATTTTCCAAGAAATTGCTTTCTTATGATTTTTTAGCACTTCGATAAGTCGAGATTTTTCATCCTCTTTTAAGTCCTTTGCAATGATGATGGGTAACTTCTTATTGTCTTCTAGGAAAACGTATTCTAAATGAGACGGTAAATCCTTAAGCTCTAAATCCGGAGGATTGTCGATGGAAGGGTTAGTCAAATTTGGATCATCGTTTGTAACTTCCATAAGAGAAGGTGGAGAAATATGGTCCTCATTGAGAAGTTTCTCAATGGTACGAATGTCTTCTTCCCAATCGGAAGGAGAATCGTCATATTTTAAGTCCACATCCCCTAAACTTGCTTCAAATTCTTTTAAAAGAAAATCACTTTCTACAAATGGAGTCAATGATGGAGCAATAGAAGCTATGTTCTCAACATGAGGTAAAGGAGAAGTCCCGCGCTTACAAGCCTCGTGAGAATGTTCTTCGCATGCTTCATCGAGCACATCGATGAAATTCAAGGATTCGGGCTCATCGGGACGTTTGGAAAGTTTACCCATGTTAAAGACGATTTTATCATCCCTGACCCTCATGATAAGTTCACCCGCAGCTACATCAATCAATGTACGCTCGGCTCTCAAGAAGGGTCGTCCCACAATTAAGGGAACACGGGGATCCATTTCATAGTCGATGACAACGAAATCGGCAGGGAAAGTGAATTTGTCGACTCCAACGAACACATCCTCGGCTATCCCCACCGGATAAGCAACCGAACGGTTAGCTAATTCCAATGTCATACGAGTGGGGACTAGCTCGGGTAAAGATAATTGCTTCCATACGAACAATGGCATAAGATTGATACTCGCACCGAGGTCCGCCAAAGCCATACAATTCTCTACACCCGTAAAATTGCAAGGAATAAGGAATCGACCGGGATCTCCTAACTTAACCGAAAGTTTTCTCAAAAGAACAGCAGAACAATTCTCATTCATTTGGGTATTGGCGATATCGAGCAATTTTTCCTTATCACTTAAAAGATCCTTAAACATCTTAGCATACTTAGGCATGTGAGCGAGAGCCTCAGCAAAGGTGATATTAAAATTTAATTGTTTTAACATTTTTAGGAAGTTTGAAACTTGAATATCATCCTTATTCTTCAATTTCTCTTTCCTCAACCTTGAGGGATAAGGTATATTGGGTTGAGATGAAGGCTTTGGAATGGATTGCTCACTCACATCCTTGGGTGGAGGAGGGGTAGAAGTGGAAGGTGGAGGAACCGGTTTTGGAACCGAAGGTGTGGTATAAACTTGAGGTATAGGAGGGACATAAGGTGTAGACGAAGGCATAACGGGTGGTATTTCACAAGTAGAAGGTGAAGGACGGTAGGTAGAATTAGAAGGAATCTCGGGTCCTTGGTTAGGTGGGGAATAAGAAGGTTCTTCGGTGGTTTTACCGCTCCTAGTAGTGATGGCATTAACGTTGGCCCTAGGATTGGTCACGGTATTAGAAGGGAGGGCACCTTGGGGACGAAGGATTTGAAGCATTTGCATTAATTTCCTATCGGTTGATTCTTGCATCTCTTTCATGGTTCGCTCATGTTCAGTCAACTTTTGTAGAACCAGGTCCATTTGAGGATTATGCATGTTCATTTGATTATACCCTTGATTATTAAAATCTTGGTTTTGAAATTGTGGTTGAAAACCATTGTTATTATGAAAACCTTGGTTAAAGTTGTTATTTTGAAACCCTTGGTTCGGCCCATTAAAATTCCCTTGATTGAATTAAAATTCCTTTGATTGTTGGAAGAATTCCCTTGATAATTATTCCTTTGTTGGCCTTGGTTCCTTGGTGGGTATTGGGTATTGGTCAATTGAGGACGGGGTCTAGCATGAGTTTGAAAACCGGGAGGAGCCAAATAATTAGTAGACCTATAAGAAAGATTATTAGCATCCACATTTGGTTTAAAATGCACCCTCTCATTAGTGTTATAAGCATGCACTTCTTGTTGAGAGGGGTCATGAACCTTATCATAATTTAAGTATGAATGTGATCCACCACAAATCTCACATGACTCACTCAAGGCATTAACTTGCACATTGTTCTTAACATGTAAAGCAAGGTCTGTCATGATCGAAGTAAGCACGTCAATTTTCTTATCGGTCTCACTAGTACTAGCACTAGCCATAGTAGCCCTAACACTCTTGGTTTGGACTTTGGCTTTGTTCTCAATAATTGCCCAAGCCTCATTCATAGTTTTCACAAGAATATTACCCCCCCCCCCCCCCCCCCCCCCCGAGGCACTATTTAGTGAATCTTGGTCATTCAAAGTTAATCCATTATAAAAAGTATTAATTTGATGCACCTTTGTAAAACCATGTTGTGGACACTTTCTTAAAAGTTCCTTAAAACGATCCCAAGATTCACTAAACGTCTCACCGTACTTTTGTTCAAAGTTGATAATGTCATTCCGCAAAGCGGTAGTACGTGAGGGTGGAAAGAAATAATTTATGAACTTCGTCTCTAGGTCCGTCCATGTTGCAATACTTTGGGGTGGTTCCTTATCAAGCCAAGTCCGGGCTTGTCCCTCAAGAGAAAAAGGAAATAGGAGCAAACGAATTGCCTCTTGTGAAACCCCATTGTATTTAACAGTATTGGATAAGTGTACGAACCTCTTGATGTGATCATGAGGATCGTCATGAGTACGGCCTAAGAAATGTGTTGCGGAAACCATTTGAATAAACCCGGTTTTGAGCTCGAAGTTGTTGGCGTCAATAGCCGGCACCACAATCGCATCATCGTTGCCTTCGACGTATGATTGTAAGAGCTCGATCATTGGACGGTTCTCCATTTTATTGACAACAGGAGGTTCTACAACAGGAGGCTCAATAGTAGCGGCTTGAATGGACTTCCTTTTGCGTGAGCGAGTACGCATACACCTACAAGAGAAAAGGATAGCAAAATAGAAGAAAAATAATGATTAACATGAAAAGAAAATATTTTTAGTGCAAAACTTTTGAAAAAGAAATGTTTTTTATGATTTTTTAAATGTTTTCGTATTTTTGAAATTTTAAACACGAAAAATAACGTTCAAAAGTGAACGGATCCCAAAATCCAACGCGTCTCTCACAAAAAAACCGTTAATCTTAACGAAAAGAGCCGGCAGCGGTGCTATTTTAATATTACGATTTTTTTAAAGTGAAAATCGTCTCGACTCGATTCGAGTTGACCAAGGTTAAAAGTGTGACTCGGTTGTTCTTGGTGTAAAAAGCAAATATCGTTTATCTATTTTAAAATAAAAATGAAAACTTTAATGATATAAACTAAAAAGAAAGGAAATTAAGCAACTTTAAAACTTAATAAAAAGTAAAGTTAACATTACACTAAAATAAAACAGTTAAAACAAACTCTCTTCAGAATAAAACCTATTTCAGAAAAACAAAGATTTTCGGATTAAAACACTAATTCGGATAAATGCTTATATATCGGATAGAATAGCTTTTTCGGAAAAATGGCTTGATTTCGGATAAACAGGATATTCGGATAAAAACACATAATTCGGATAAACTAAGATTTTCGGAATAATAACATTTTTCGGAATAAACTGAATTTTCGGATAAAACAAGGATTTTCGGAAAAACACTATATTCGGATAACTGTCCTTCTTCGGAATAACTCTTGATTTCGGATAAATGTGCTTAATTTGGAATAAATCAGTTTTTCGGATAAATGGATAATTCGGAATAACCCTTAATTTCGGATAGAACTATATTCGGATAAAACTAATTCTTCGGATAAAACATGATTTTCGGAATAAAGAGAATACACAATTTTCGGATAAAACGACTAATTTCGGATAAAACTGAAACTAAATGATATTCGGATAAATGCAATCTTCGGAGTCATAAACCCTTTTCCAAAAATGGAAAAATGCACCCAACAGTACGAATATAGATTACGAATAAAATAAGCTAAAAATAAGCAAAAATAAAATAAGCACTTAATCAAAACTTAAGCTAAACAAATTTTAAGAAAAACTAAATAAGGCACAAATTAAAAACTATGAAAACACCAAATAAGCTAAATATGAAAAAGAAACTTTTAAAATATTAAATCTACCAAATTCACTTAATTAAAAATAAGCTAAACACTAATTAATCAAAAGCACAATAAGATAAAACATCAAACAATTCAAATCAATAAGAATAAACTTATAAGCAAATCAATCAAACAATCAATAAGATTAAACAAACTACATGATTAATCAAATCAATCACAAGATTAAGATTAAGATTAAGAAAGGAAGAATGAGAAATATACAATAAGCTTGAATTAATGAAGATTAAGATCCAAATACAAGATTTAAAATGAAAGATTAATCAAACTTGAAAGAGAAAACTAGAGAGAAAGTATTAAACACCTACTCCTAATTACCTATTAAAAACTAAAAATTGAACACACCCCTAAAACTGAACTATTAGGAGACTATATAGGGGAAGGGAAGTTGGTGTTAATGCTTCCTTCTTTCTCTTGTCTTCTCGTATTTTTAAATAACTTGGCTTTCTCGACTTTGTATCGGGATTTTTCGAATGATAAAATGAACTTTGTCTTCTAATTTTCTTCTTTTATTAGACTTGGTCCTTCGACTTCGTTAAACTTCTGTCTTTAGACTTTTTCTTCGATAAATCTTCAGAATAGGCCTTTGACTTCCGTTCTTCTTGCACTTTTGATCTTTTGACTTCGTCTTTTGTCTTTTTCTTCGATAAAATGCCCGTGAAAGCTCGTGTTTTCTTCCTTTTTCATATTTTTGTCCTAAAACACAATAAAAACACAAACCACGCATAATTCCGACTTTTAAGACATCAAATACACGTTTTGGTCTCCTTTTTAATTGTTTTAAGTGGAGAAAAGATAAGTGTTTTCACACTTATTAGTCTCCCTGACGTTTTCGATTTGCTCAACACTTGCTTGCTTGGACTATCGGTTATAACCTTGATTGGATGAGCCTAGAAATACCTCTTTATCCGTCTAGCGGCATGGACCAAGGCTAGAGTGAGTTTTTCAATCGGAGTGTAGTTCTCCCTGCTCCTTGCAAGGATCTGCTGACATAGTGTATGGGCATCCGCTTTCCTTCCCTTTATGTGTGGAGGACCGCGCTAATTACTTCCTCGGCAAAAGATAGATACATCATCAAAGTCTCGCCTTCTTTGGAGTAGTGAGGGTAGGTAGCTCAGACACTAGCGTCTTCATTTCTGGAAACGTTGCCTCGTCAGCTTCGGTCCATCTAAAGTCTTTCTTGTTAGTGCACTTCTTTAAAGTATCCAGACAGGTTAGAGACCGCTCAGCTGACTTGGACAAAAAACGGTTTAATGTTGCCAGCTTCCCACTGAGAGATTGCATTTGCTTGAGGGTTTTAGGCGAAGACATGTCCATGACTACCTTTGTTTTCTCAGTGTTTGCCCTTATTCCCTCTGAGGTGACTACATAGCCCAGGAATTTTCCTTCCTCCATCCCAAACGAACACTTCTTGGGGTTGAGCTTCATGTTTATCCTTCTGAGGGTGGAGAAAGTTTGTTCCACATTTGTGATGATGTCTTGCTCGGCTTGGCTCTTGATCACCATATCGTCTACGTATGCTTTAAGGTTTAGGCCGATCTATTCTTTGAAGGCAGAGTCGACTAGCCTCTGGTACGTAGCCCTGACATTTTTCAGGCCAAAGGCATCTTGGTGTAGAAAAAGACTCCTTCCTCTATATGAAAGGCTATCTTTTCTTCATTCTTCTTTGTCATTTGGATCTGATGATACCCCTTGTAAGCATCCAAGAGAAGCTCTTATATTTGTAGCCCATTAATGACTCTATCTTCTAGTCAATCTCTGGCAATGGGTATAGGTCTTTAGGGCATGCTTTGTTTAGATCTTTGTATTCAATACACATTCTCTAACTTCCATCGAATTTTTCACTAGAACCGGGTTGGCGACCCACGAAGGGTATCGTACTCGCTTCACGATTCCTGCCTTTAGCCACTCATTGACTTCATCGGTGACCACCTTTCTTTTTTCTGGTGTGAGGGTTCGCTTTTTCTGTACCTTGGGTTCAATGTGGGGGTAGGTGTCTAGGCGATGTTCTGTGATTGCTCGAGGTATTCCAGTCATATTAGTTGGTGTCCATGCGGACACGTCAGCATTCCTTCTAAGAGTCCTTATAAGTCTATCTCGACACCTTCGGGAGAGGTCTCCTCCTATGGTAACTATTTGGTCGGGGTAAACATCATTCACTACTATCTTTTCTTCAGTCTTTTACTCAGATGGTTTCCTTTGTTTGCCAGCTTGTGGCTCTTCCTCGCCATCTTCCAGCATTGGCTCTTTTCCTGACCTTCTAGAGTGTGCTTCATTTGATGATGTCAAAGCCTCTTGGCTAGCCACGGGTGCTTTTTTTGGGCCAGCTCATCTGCTCGGGCGCTCTCAATTCGTGATTGTGCCTCTTCCATTAGTTTGCACTCTCTCAAAGTTTCTATGCTTGTAATCAAGGTGGGTATCACACTCGATGTTGGAAACTTTACCATAGAGTGAATAGTGGATGCTACAGCCTCTAAACTTCTCGTCCCCGTTCTTCCGAGTAGAGCATTATACGACGAGAGACTCTTGACTATAGAGAACTTCATCATGACTGTCCTGGTTCTACCATATTCCCACATTATGACTTCTAAGTCAATCACTCCCAAAGGGTAGTTAACTTCACCTGAGAATCCTACCAAAGGTATTCTGGACTCTCTCAGCCTTGATCTCGTCTGGTATATTAGATTCCTAAAACAATGCTCATACATTATTTCTGAGGAGGAGCCTCCGTCAACATATATTCTTCTTACCACGAATCCTTCGATTGTAGCATCTACTATCGCTGGGCAATCCTTCAGTTGCTAGCGTGGTATCGATGGAAACGTTATTGCATTGTCCATCCAATGTTCCACCTTCTCATATGGCCTCTTCTGGTACCTTTGCGATCTCACCATGTTTATAACATTATCCTTCCCTATGGCTAGCCCTTTGTCCTTCTGACCATTTTGTCTAATATCTTTCACCAAGTGAGTCAGCCATTATGAAGCTACTACTTCCTCAATCCACTTTTTGAGGTGGAAGCAATCATTCGTGTTGTGACCTCGATCTTGATGATAGTCACAAAACTTATTCATGTTTCATTTATCAGGAGTTCCCACCATCGGGGGAGGAGGAGCATATTTTCCATGGTTAAGATTTCCTTTGGGGTTTTTGTCAGCGACGTGAACCCTTCTTTTCTAGCATAGGGAGAGAACATCCCCATGCTACTTCCTTGTCCCATCTTTTTATTCATGTTCTTGATCTGCCTGAGTTCCCGGCCCAGCTATCCTTGTCACTTCATCCCTCCCACTGCGGGGACTTGACAATGGTGGTTGTGTCAGCAACTGTCTCACTCCTGATGAAGGATCTGACTCTTTTCCACATCTCATCCACTATTTTTGGGATTTTGTCATTAAGCTTTTTTGCTAGCTCTAGGTGGTCATGTCGATGCATGAATGCTGAGATTCTTAGCACTTGGGCACCCCTTTGATGTAAAAAAGGCTCTCTGCCTTGAAACGATCCATAAATGTTTGAAGTCCATCATTAGGCTTTCGCTTAATCCCATGTATCTCGGTGGGGTCTTTATCATATCCCTTCTGCTGCGAAAACTCTTCTAAGAACCTATTGCTCAATTCTTAAAACCCATCCACACTCATTGGGTCTAAACTGTCAAACCAGTTCCTGGTCGAGCCACCCAAAGTTTGACAAAACATTTTACCCCATTCTATCATAGGCCACTCTTCTTGCTCGACATCCGTAGAAAAAATTCTAAGGTGGTCGTCTGGGTCTTTGCTTCCTTTGTAAACACGGACATTGGCTGGGAGCTTGGCTCGTCTATGGTATCTAAGGCGCGTGATTCGAGAGGTGAAAGGCATGGGTTTAGGCGCCTGTATCGCGCACTTAAATCCTCTGACTCGCTATCAGACCTGGAGTCACATTCGAACTCTGAGCTTGACTTCCTATGAGAGGACTTAGCTTATCGCGACTTTATCTTAGCACTCCTAGCTTTGCCCGTCCTATTTGAGTAGTGCTGCTTGGAGACAGGCTTCATTCGTGGGGAACTCCTTTGACGTCTTTGGACGGACCTAGACCGGCCATGGCTCCTAGGCATGGATGATCCGTCTGAGGAGTACCCTCTCCCCTTCCTTACTAAAGGGATTATTTGAGAGCTCTCTGACTCCACTTCTTCTGCCTCCCTGTTGAAAAGCCTCCGGGGAGTCACTTTCTCGCGATTATGCTCATCAAGTTCATTCATCATAGTCTTCAATGTTTCAATGTTTTCTTTGACATATGATGGGGTAAGACATCCCTGAACAGTTTGGCAGGAGTAAGGATTACCTTCGGAGGAGCCTTCTCAGTCCCAAGTGCCCCAGTTTCAGGTTTGTGCCTTCATCCAGTGTAGGAACTCTGTTACCGTCTTTTATTGCTTAGCTTTTTATAGATTTGTATTCCCGGTCTCACTGATGGCGCCAAATGTTGAAGCAAATTTACGAAGAAGATTCTTCAGCCATGATCCTTCGGGTATTCTATGTCTACTCCTTCGTTTGAAGCCCTAGCTTGCTCCTTCGAAGTATTCTAGTCTAGCCCTTCGTCTCTTATGAACACCGTTAGCTCGCCTTGGGTTTGAATCCGAGTCCAAATCCGGTGTGAGAGTAAGTATATGATTCAAGTAAGTGAAGGTTATAGTGAGAGAGAGAGAGTGTAAATAATGAAGTGTGTGTGAAAAACTTATCTTTTGTTCATGAATGAACATGTCTTTATATACTACTTTGAGGTGACTCTAAGACACACAAATTGTAGAGGCAAATTGTCTTGTTGGAGCAGCGCCTGAATAGTTGGTGGTGGTCACCAGGCTTGTCTTTCGGAGTTAAGGTTGTTCTTGATATGAGCCAAAACTCATATCCATTTATCAACAAATAACCCTAAAACATGAAGCAAAATACCAATTTATCTTGCAAAAACAATATTATGTGGTATGTTTGTGTTTGTGTACACTTGTGTAGGTAAAAGGATACATTTTCAAGCAAACAAGGAAAAATCAAGCTTAAATTGATGAAAAAGACAAAGAAGGATCAAAAGTGACAAGACTTTGAAGTACAAGGACCTATCTTGACAAATTGCCAAAGTTGAAGGACTAAAGTGTAAATATTGTATAAAGTCGAGATCAAAGTCAAATTTGGTCAACTATCAAGTCAACAAAGTCAAAGGACCAATTCTGCTCAAAGATAAAGTTGGAAGGACTAAAAGTGCCAAAGAAATGAAGTTACAAGCCTTTAAGTACAATCTGCCAAAGTTCAAGGGTTAAAACTGCCAATGTTGGAAAGTTTTACAAGTTTAATCCATGTGATTGAGTTGTGGGCCAATGAGAAGCAAGAGAAAAGAGCACACGGATTGCCAAATAATGTGCATTAAATTCACACTCAGTCGCCACTCATTAATGACAAAATCTAAACAGTTTGATCCGTGTGACTCTATTTCAGCCATTCAGAACGTGCCACGTGTCACTTTCAAGCAACCAAAAATTTCCCAGGATTGTTTTTGAGCTAGACTGAATTTCATGAAGAGTTGTAAACATCAAAAGTGCTTATTTTTTAGAGACGAACACAATGGTAAACATCAATTAACAAGAAATCAACTCAAGAAGAAAGCCCCAATTCATGTTCATACTTTGAAGATCAACTTTGCAGAATTGTGCCACGTGGAGACCTGGGATTGGTCTCAACACGTCATCATCCCCAACAAACTCCTATCTCAAGTCTATAAATAGCCTGCTAGGTCCTCATTTGTAACAAGTAGTAAAATTTGTAAAAAACACACACTTTTCATTTCCTTTCATCTTCCTTCCTTTTTAACTAAACTACTCAAGAGTTTGACACACTCTTGAGTTAGTTAGTTAGTTAGCATCATTTCAACAACTTTGTAACCAAATTCCATGAATAAAATTTGAATGCTTCATTTCCCGCCAAATCTTATCTTCACTCTACTGTTCACATCCTGCTTCAACTTGATACTTGTGTTGCTATATTGAGTTTGTTATGATCATTCATTGATCATAACTGACTTTGAAGAAGAATTGTAGCTGTTTGAGTGATTTCAGTTCAAGTCTTAGCATTTTTGAAGATTTCATTCCATGATGGTGATTTCTAGTTGATTTGTAGCTGTTGTTGATAGTAGATTGGTTGATCTAGTGCTAAGGTGGTGGTTAGCACTAGGATAGAGAGTTCAGCACTCCTCTACTTCCCAATGGTTACTCCAAAAGGTTTTATAAGTTTCTGATTTTGGTTCCACTCAACTTGTCAATTGCATGCTATTTTTCCTAGTGTAAATCTTGATGATTGTATGATCAAAGTTGTTTAGCTTGGTTGTTGATTGATTGTGTACTTGTTTGTAGCCTAGTTTTGCTTATCTGCTTATTGATTTGATAGTTGTTCTAGTGATAGCCTTATTTCAGTAATTTTTAGCATCCCTGCCTTACTTGAGTCTTAGTAGTGATAAATACTTGCAAACAGCTTTTATGCATTTCATTTTGAACACTTAGTTTGGTTTGATAAAGGATTTCATACAGTTTAAACTAGAACTTAAAAAGTCTTTACAAAAGTTGTCATAAGATCAGATAATGGGTGTTTGGCATTAGTTGGTTATTGATTTTCAAGTATTGAATTTTGGCAAGTTAGTGCTCAATTTCAGCCATTAGGTGATAACAAAGTGTTTTGAGTAAGTTTCAAGTCAAATAACTGTTCAAAAAGGCAATTGGCCATAAAAAGGTTTGGGTCATTTCCATTCAGTTTTGCTTTTAAAAGTTGTCATTTTCTCTTTGCTGGCATTTGCTTGTTAGTTGATGAAATCTTGCCAAACCAGTTCTCAATTGTAGTTCAATATATGAAGTTTCATATCCTATAAGCATTTTGTAAAGTTTCCATTCAGCAAATAGAAATAAGCTAAAATCTGAACGGCTGAGATAAGCCAAGTTTCTGTAAATGGAAACTGGTTTTTGAGATCTTTTGATTCTATTCATTAACTAAGCCATTTTATTTCATAAATCCACTTAGTATATGGTATTGCATGATATTTGAAAGTTTCAGCTTTTTGTCAAAATATTTGGTCAACGCTTGGTCAACGATAAGCCAATTTTAGCTTAATTCGAATTCCCAGCTTATTACTTGATGAAATTTATTGTAACTTGATTTCCCGTTCATCATTTGAGCTTCTTAATCAGTTTAGGCACAAAAATCAAGTTGTGCTTGTTCAGATTGTTCTAGAGCTTATTTTGAGCTTATTGTAGAGTGCTTATTTGCTTATTTTACAATTTCAGCCAGATTCCTTTTATAGACTTAGCTTATTTTGAATTAGAAGTGTTTTGCAATTGGTTTGAACCATTTTGGTCCAGTAATAAGCTCAAACGAGCTTATTTGTCTTCATAACCCGTTTTTGCTTAAATAGTTTGTAAAATTGCATTTTAGTCCTTGTTGTATTGAAAGGGTTTTAATACTGGCTAAACTTCCATCTTTTTAGGGTTTTCAAAAGTTAGTCCTTACAGTTTTGAGTTTGTTAATATTCAGTTAGCAAGTTTGGTATTTTGTTACAATTTGGTTAGTTTGTTACAAGTTTTACATTTTTGATCCTTTTAGTTTACTGATTTGCATTTTCAGTCCCTATACTTGTTAGAATTTTCATTTTAAGCATTTATATTTCATAAAATTTACATTTTCAGTCCTTTTAGTTTTAAAATTTACATTTTGAATCTTACTTGAATAAAAACTTGGTAATTGCACTATGTTTTACATATAAGTAGGTAATAGTTTTCAGTTTTGCAAGGCTTTGTTGAATTAGCAAATAGAATATCAAAAAAAGATTAACAACCAAAAACAGTTAAAAACCCGATATTGGTTGGACTTTCAATTAGCAAGAACTGAGAAAAACGAACTGCATTATACACAATTTCAAATGGCGCCGCTGCCGGTTCTTTGACTTTACGAGAGACTATCGATTGACGGTTTTCATTGGCTTTTGGGATCCGTTCACCTTGTGAACGTTATTTTTACGTATCATAAATGAAAAACAAATAAAAAATCAAAAATATAAAAATATATAAAAACTAAAAATTAACAAAACAATTCTTTTCCTAAAGAATTGACCAAAAAATTAAAAAAATCCAAAAAACAATCTTTTTCCAAAGAGATTGCACCCAAAAATATATATTATTGGATTCCCTCGGTTTTTATGTACATATAGTATTTTCTCTTAAAAACTCATAAATACAAAAATATTTTCCATATATTATTATAAGTAAATACGTATACGTATACGAACAACCAATCTACATATTTTCCATAAGTATTGCCAAGGCAATACACCGTGTTGAGGGGCGTTCCGGTCCTTGACACGTGTATCGATCAAACAAAATAAAGCAAGAATAGATAAATACTCTCAATAAGCAACAATTCGAAGAATACGAACATTTAAGTGAATAGAAAGGCGATGTGCTATAAAATGCCATCTAAGGGTCAATAGGTACTTAAGTGCTTCGCGCCACCTAACCCCCCGTTCACTTGTAAGTATTCTAAGAAGGAAGGCTTCATTGGGGGTCTTGCACCCAAGTAGTATATACGTATATTGTTATTTTCTTGTGGATATTTAATATTGAAACTCGAAGAGGATAATCCATTTCTCTTCAAAGTCACACGAGAGCTTCTCTCTCATTCCTCGTATTGAGTTGCATGCTCACTCGCGGGCGTGCAGAAATACCGATTGGTGTACAACCTCTTCCTCTGAAAAGGAAGAAAAAGAGAAAGAGTAAGACCACCACCGTCCACCAAGCCGATCACGAGAATCGTGCTTTGACTCCTCCACCACAAGAAGCCATGGCTATTGATAATCGCTCTTTGATGGAACGTATGCAAACCAATATTCATGGATATGCTAGTGCTATTAAGATTCCCGACTTTCCCGCAAACACATTTGAGCTACACACATCTATGATTACTATGGTTTCACAATCACCTTTCTATGGTAACAAGAATGAGGATCCTCATGATCACCAAGAGATTCCTTTCTCTTTGCAATACCATTAAGCACAATGGAGTTCCCCATTGATGTTAGTGTCATTTTCACTAGAGGGACCCGCTAAGCATTGGTTAGACACCCAACCACCCGATAGTATCACCACATGGGATGGTTTCACCACTAAGTCTTTGAACAAGTTCTTTCCTCCACATAAGACCATGGCCTTGAGGACCTTAATTATAGGCTTTCAACAAAAACCTAGTCAATCCTTTAGTGATGCTTGGGAAGAGTATAGTGAGTTATTGAGGCGATGCCCTAACCATGGATTGGATGATGTTCACCAAATCAATACCTTCTATAATGGCCTTAAACCTCACCACCAAGATTCACTCAATGCTTCCGCGGGAGGAAATATTCTTCTTAAATCCATGCAAGAGGCTTTGGACATCACTGAGACTAAAGCAATGGTTCAAACAAACAATCAATTTGAAGAAAGGGTTCATGTTATCCAAAACAATTCTCAAACCCCTTGTGACAACCAACTCCTCAAGTTTCAACAAGAGATGTTTCAAAGGATGGATAGAGATAGTGAGAGGAATTTGAAAGTACAACAAGAACTACTTCAAGCTTTTAAGAACATGTCCTTGAACAATTCTTCAAATAATATGAATGCCATTGCCCTTTCTTGTGTTACTTGTGGAGGTCCCCATTCTTATGAACAATGTGATAAGGTGCATGGTTATCAAGGGAAATGTTATGCTTACCAAGAAGAACATCGTGAACACTTCAAGCCAAATATCAATCCAAATAACCTTTCTTCCAAGTCCCAAAACTACCTTACTCCACCTGGATTCCCACCCCACACACCCACCCAAATTCAACAAAATCCACCTCAAATTTTACCAAGAAATCAAGGGCAAAGACCACCTTATCAAGGAAATAACTACAAGGCACCCAATCAATTTCAACCTCAATCAAATACCTTTTATCCACCAAATCAAGGATTTAATGCCCAACCTTTACCTTTCCAACCTCAAGGTTTTCAAGGATATGTGTCACAAGATTATAACACAATGGATTTCTTGCACAAAATGAATCAAGAGAATGAAAGGAAGTTCCAAGCTATTGAGAAGAAAATGAATGACCAAATGAAACGTATAGCGGAGGAACAAACCAATAGGGTTTTAATGGCATTGAATCAAAGACCACAAGGGGCTTTACCTTCCAACACACAAACTAATCCAAGGGCAAATGTCAATTCTATTACAACAAGGAGTGGAACAACAACAAAGGATCCTTCACCTCCTAAACCTACTATTATTCAACCCACTTGTGCTCCTACTTGTGACAAGCCTTCTACTTCTACTTCATCTCCTCAAAATGCTCCTATTCACTCAAACACACCTTCTCAACCTCCTCATACTTCTCCTTTACCTTCCACACTTCCCAATGAAGAAGCTAACAAAGACAAATCTTCCACTACAACACCTATTCCACCTACACCAAAACCTACTCTTCCATATCCTTCAAGGTTGAAAAAAGACAAGTTAAAGAACAAGGATGACATCCAAGTCTCAAATTTCTTAAGGATGTTCAAGCAACTCAACATCAATATATCCTTTGCGGAAGCTCTTGCTTATATGCCAAAGTTTGCTAAGATGTTCAAGGATTTGCTCTCAAACAAAGAAAAATTGGTTGATTTGCCCAACACATCCCTTAATGAAAATTGTTCCGCGGTGTTACTTAAAACCTTACCAACAAAACTTGGAGATCCGGGGCGCTTCTTGATACCTTGTAATTTTCCCGGTGTTGAAAATTGCATGGCTTTGGCGGATCTAGGGGCGAGCATAAACCTCATGCCTTTATCGGTTTGGAAAAAACTCTCTCTTCCCGAGCTCACTCCCACTAGGATGACTCTTGAACTAGCCAACCGAACCATAGCTTACCCCGTAGGTATAGCGGAGGATGTGTTTGTAGGTGTGGATAAGTTTACATTTCCGGCCGACTTT
This sequence comes from Glebionis coronaria, assembly GCA_025667525.1. Classification (NCBI taxonomy): domain Eukaryota; kingdom Viridiplantae; phylum Streptophyta; class Magnoliopsida; order Asterales; family Asteraceae; genus Glebionis; species Glebionis coronaria. The sequence continues at coordinate 491,410,085 of CM046876.1, read as the reverse complement.
GTAGTGGTGGATTATGACATGGATCCTAGAGTGCCTTTGATTGTTGGTAGACCGTTTTTGAGAACGGGTCGTACTTTGATAGATGTGGCGGAAGGAGAACTAATTATGAGAGTCGAAGATGAGAGAGTGGTGTTTAAGTTAGGGAAAGTTTGTAATAAGAAAGAGGTTAAGGATTCTAGACCTTGTGAGACTATTAACATTGTTGATGTGTTAGATGAAGTGTGTGATGAACACTTTCATGATGCTTGTAAGAGTACTAGTGATGAGATGCCCCATGTTGAAACCATGGCCTCAATTGCTCCCTCTTTAACACCTTTTGGAGAGAGTGATTTCCTCTTGGAGGAATTTGAGTCAAACTTTCTTGGTGATGATGATTCTCCCATTAATTGGGAAGAAGATATTCTTACAATCCAAAAGTTGCTCAATGAGGACCCTATTCCTTCTCCTATTCCACAAGAGATTACCATTGAGGAACCTTCCATAGTAAAACCATCCATAGAAAGTCCACCTCCTATTGAACTTAAGGACCTTCCATCCCACTTAGAGTATGCTTTCTTAGAGGGCAAAGACCAATTACCGGTGATCATTGCTAAAGAGTTGAAAGAGGATGAGAAGGAGCAACTTATTGAAGTTCTTAAAAAACACAAGAAAGCCTTAGCATGGAAAATATCCAACATAAGGGGAATTGACCCACATTTTTGTACACACAAAATCCTTATGGAGGATGACTATAAACCCGCCATTTAAAACCAAAGGAGAGTTAATCCAAAAATCCATGAGGTTATTAAGAAGGAAGTGATTAAACTCTTAGATGCGGGTATGATTTACCCCATTTCCGACTCTCCATGGGTTAGCCCGGTTCATTGTGTTCCAAAGAAGGGTGGAATCACCGTGGTGCCTAATGAGAACAATGAGCTTATTCCCACGAGACTTGTGACCGGTTGGAGAGTTTGCATTGATTATAGAAAACTCAATGAGGCAACTAGGAAAGACCATTTCCCGCTTCCCTTTATGGATCAAATGCTTGAACGCTTAGCGGGAAATGAGTACTATTGTTTTCTTGATGGCTTTTCGGGTTATTTCCAAATACCCATTGACCCTAAGGATCAAGAAAAGACCACATTCACTTGTCCTTACGGTACATTTGCTTACAAGAGGATGCCTTTTGGCTTATGTAATGCACCTGGGACGTTTCAAAGGTGCATGATGGCGATTTTCCATGACATGATAGAGCAAACCATGGAGGTTTTTATGGATGACTTTTCCGTCTTTGGAAATGCATTTAGCTCATGTCTCACCAATCTTGAAAGAATGCTTAAGCGTTGTGAGGAAACACGTTTAGTGCTTAATTGGGAGAAATGTCACTTTATGGTGAAAGAGGGGATTGTTTTAGGACACAAAATATATAACAAGGGATTAGAAGTTGATCGAGCTAAAATTGATGTGATTGCTAAGCTTCCCCCACCCACCTCGGTTAAAGGTGTGAGGAGTTTCTTAGGTCATGCGGGATTTTATAGGCGCTTTATACAAGATTTTTCTAAGATAGCTAGACCGATGACTCACCTCTTGGAGAAAGAGGCTCCTTTCATTTTTAACCAAGATTGTTTAGACTCTTTTGAGACTCTTAAGGAAAAATTGACTAAGGCTCCCGTTTTGGTTTCTCCAAATTGGAAATTACCTTTTGAGCTTATGTGTGACGCTAGTGATTATGCGGTGGGGGCCGTCTTAGGACAAAGAGTTAATAAGCATTTTCAACCTATACACTATGCGAGTAAAACCATGACCGGTGCACAACTTCATTACACTACCACGGAAAAAGAGTTGCTTGCTAAAGTATATGCTTTTGAGAAGTTTAGACCATATCTTGTGCTTTCCAAAACCATAGTGTATACGGATCATTCCGCTCTCAAGTATCTTATGACAAAACAAGATGCTAAGCCTAGGCTTTTGAGATGGGTTTTGTTGCTTCAAGAGTTTAAGATAGAAATTCGTGATAAGAAAGGGGCCGAGAATTTAGCGGCGGATCACTTGAGTAGACTTGAGCATCCTTTTCAAGGAGATTTACCACACCAAGAAATCAATGAATCCTTTCCATTAGAGGAGCTCATGTCTATCTCTTCCCAAGAGGATGCCACTCCATGGTTTGCGGATATCGCAGAATATCTTGTGGGCAATGTGCTTATTGAGGGTCTTACTTATCAACAAAAGAAGAAGTTTCTTAAGGAAGTTAAGTATTACTTTTGGGATGATCCATATCTTTTTAGGCAATGTGCGGACCAAATCATTAGACGGTGTGTAGATGGGCCCGAGGCATTTAAGATCTTAGAAGCGTGTCATAAAGGACCTACGGGTGGACATTTTGGGCCTAACTATACCGCCAAGAAAGTCTTTGATTCGGGTTACTATTGGCCTTCCATTTACAAAGATGCCCATGAAATGGTGAAATTTTGTGATGTGTGTCAAAGACAAGGAAAAATTACACAACGTGATGAGATGCCACAAAATTTTATACAAGAGTGTGAGATATTTGATGTATGGGGCATTGATTTCATGGGACCTTTTCCATCCTCTAAGGGAAACAAGTATATACTTGTGGCGGTGGATTATGTGTCTAAATGGGTGGAGGCTAAAGCCTTACCTACCAATGATGCTAGAGTTGTTGTGAAGTTTTTGAAACAATTGTTTGCTAGATTTGGAGTACCTCGAGCCATCATAAGTGATCGTGGTACGCACTTTTGTAATGATCAATTCACGAGAGTGATGAAGAAGTATGGAGTTAATCATAGACTTTCTACTGCGTATCACCCTCAAACAAATGGTCAAACCGAGGTCACAAATCGTGGTTTAAAGAGAATTTTAGAGAGAACGGTGGGAGAGCATCGAGCTTCTTGGTCGGATAAGCTTGATGATGCTTTGTGGGCGTTTAGGACGGCTTTTAAAACACCAATTGGTTGTACGCCTTATAGGCTTGTCTATGGAAAAGCGTGCCACCTCCCATTCGAGCTAGAACATAAGGCATCTTGGGCTCTCAAGTGGGCTAACTTTGATTTAAACCAAGCCGGTTCATATAGGAAAGATCAACTCAATGAGATGGATGAATTGAGAGCCAATGCCTATGAAAATTCTTTGCTTTACAAGGAAAAGACTAAGAAATTGCATGATGCTAAGATCAAGAATCGTGAGTTTAAAGTTGGAGAGCCGGTTCTCCTCTTTAACTCAAGATTGAAACTTTTTGCGGGCAAGCTTAAGTCAAGATGGTCCGGTCCATTCACTATTACTCAAGTGTTTCCATATGGAACTCTTGAGTTGTCACAACCCGATGGTCCAAATTTTAAAGTGAATGGTCATCGTGTTAAGCATTACTTTGGGGAGGACATTTCCGTTGAAATGGTCCAAGAGATCCCCATTTTCCCCATGAATTAATTCAAGAGGGACGAGTCGAGCTAGAGACTCATTAACTCAAGCATCGTATAACTAGGTTTAGAGTGTTGTAGGATAGAAATAAAGGTATAGACTTGGAGATAAGTGTAGGGGAGACCTTCTTTTGTCTTCATGATTGTTTGTAGGGTTGCTCACTCATCTCATGCTTTGGAGCTTATGGAGGAGGCCCTTGTATCCGGTTCACTTCGTTACTATAGTGATTTTTCATTGACACCTTGTGCTTAAACATGATTTCACTAATAGTTGTCCTTTCCTTAACTTGGGTTAAGCAAAGTCTATTCATTGTCATAAGTGTAGGGGAAGTTTTTATACTTCCATGCTCTTAAACATTGAGGACAATTTTTAGCTTAAGTGTAGGGGGGTCTTCTATCGAAGTGACCTTACCTAGAACTTGTCATTGTCTTGCATGATAACATGAAAAATTGATTTTTCGACATTTTTCAAATTTTTGATCTACTTTGGCCACCAAAAATATGCATACATAATTTTTGCATCAATAATTTTTCATTTGCATTTCACATTTGCATTGTATATATCTTTTCTTTTAATCAAAAATATATAAAAGGAAAAAATAAAATAAAACATGGTTTTAACAAGTTTAGACTTCTTTGACATATTAGGCCCACCATGGATATTTTGACTCAACCCGAGTTTGCTAATCTAAGCACTCTCTAGCTAGTATCCTTAACCATGTAGTCCTTCATTGGTCTATTAGGCTAAGCATCCACCAAACTCATTATTTGAGATTTTAAATTTGTGGAGAATGGGAAATGATAGAGTTGAAGCAAGTATAAAAGGGCTAGATAAACTTCATGATAATTACTTGTGGCTAAACCCTTCTCTTCTTAATCTCTATTTTCTTCGCATGTATATATGTTAATAAATAATCAAGAACGGTTTTAATTGGTTTGTAATCTCTTATGCATTTTTGTCTAATCATTCATGGTTGGTATACGTACGTCTTAAGATTCTAAGTTAGAATGTTTTATGTGTACTAGACTTATGTCATGCTCAATATTTAGCGGGTGTTTTTCCTTTTATTCTTTTCAAATTTCTTAGTGAGGAATAAAGAAAAATAAGAGCGGCTTATGAAAAAATATGAGTGGCTAGAAAAAAAAAGAAGAAAAAGAAAAGGAAAAAAAAATTAATTATACAAGAATCCCAAGAGGGGCAGTGTGGTGTTAATTATAGTGACTATTGAGTTCCAATATTACCTTGACGGGTTGCGGGGATTCAATAGATTGCTCCAATCCAATATTGCCTTGACGGGTTGCGGGGTTGAAGATCCAAAGTCTCAAAAAGATGGCGGATGTAAATTATTGCGTGAGTTTTATTTTTCTTTCCTTAGCGAGTGTGTAGCTACTTATGAAAGCATGACATGAGGATTTTACACATAAGGCGAATGACTTATTACTCTTGAAACGGACTTGTATTAATCGTGAGCGGTTTTTCAAGTAATGGATGAGAGGATTACTTAGGATTAAAACCGTGCTTCCTTATTTTTGAATTTTACACTTCTTATACTTCACACTTGAATAAATGACAAATTTGCCCACAAGCAATTTGCTCAAATAATAACCGGTTCCACATTTAATTGTCATGAATAAGTTGATACACTTTTTACTTGTAAATGCAATGATCCCATTTTTAAGCTTGGTATGGGAAAGTGAAACTTGAGGGTGATAAGTTTCCATGGTACCCAAGCCCTAATACAAGTCATTGAATTCTTTATGAGTTATTTCCATCAAAACCATTTCAAGTAAAATCAAAAAGATATAGATAGAATTGTATTTTGTTCATTGCATTGTTAAAAGTCAAAATCATGCATCATGTAGTTTAGAGTAGTGTAGATGCATTCAATATGGCCAAGGTGGGTTAATTATGAGGAGAATGTAAATTTGAGCTTTAATATATATAATTGCATGAGGACATGACAATGTTCAAGTGTAGGGGATTTGATATGAGTCAAAACTCATATCCATTTATCAACAAATAACCCTAAAACATGAAGCAAAATACCAATTTATCTTGCAAAAACAGTATTATGTGGTATGTTTGTGTTTGTGTACACTTGTGTAGGTAAAAGGATACATTTTCAAGCAAACAAGGAAAAATCAAGCTTAAATTGATGAAAAAGACAAAGAAGGATCAAAAGTGACAAGACTTTGAAGTACAAGGACCTATCTTGACAAATTACCAAAGTTGAAGGACTAAAGTGTAAATATTGTATAAAGTCAAGATCAAAGTCAAATTTGGTCAACTATCAAGTCAACAAAGTCAAAGGACCAATTCTGCTCAAAGATAAAGTTGGAAGGACTAAAAGTGCCAAAGAAATGAAGTTACAAGCCTTTAAGTACAATCTGCCAAAGTTCAAGGGTTAAAACTGCCAATGATGGAAAGTTTTACAAGTTTAATCCATGTGATTGAGTTGTGGGCCAATGAGAAGCAAGAGAAAAGAGCACACGGATTACCAAATAATGTGCATTAAATTCCCACTCAGCCGCCACTCATTAATGACAAAATCTAAACAGTTTGATCCGTGTGACTCTATTTCACCCATTCAGAACGTGCCATGTGTCACTTTCAAGCAACCAAAAATTTCCCAGGATCGTTTTTGAGCTAGACTGAATTTCATGAAGAGTTGTAAACATCAAAAGTTCTTATTTTTGAGAGACGAACACAATGGTAAACATCAATTAACAAGAAATCAACTCAAGAAGAAAGCCCCAATTCATGTTCATACTTTGAAGATCAACTTTGCAGAATTGTGCCACGTGGAGACCTGGGATTAGTCTCAACACGTCATCATCCCCAACAAACTCCTATCTCAAGTCTATAAATAGCCTGCTAGGTCCTCATTTGTAACAAGTAGTAAAATTTGTAAAAAACACACACTTTTCATTTCCTTTCATCTTCCTTCCTTTTTAACTAAACTACTCAAGAGTTTGACACACTCTTGAGTTAGTTAGTTAGTTAGTTAGCATCATTTCAACAACTTTGTAACCAAATTCCATAAATAAAATTTGAATTCTTCATTTCCCGCCAAATCTTATCTTCACTCTAATGTTCACATCCTGCTTCTACTTGATACTTGTGTTGCTATATTGAGTTTGTTATGATCATTCATTGATCATAACTGACTTTGAAGAAGAATTGTAGTTGTTTGAGTGATTTCAGTTCAAGTCTTAGCATTTTTGAAGATTTCATTCCATGATGGTGATTTCTAGTTGATTTGTAGCTGTTGTTGATAGTAGATTGGTTGATCTAGTGCTAAGGTGGTGGTTAGCACTAGGATAGAGAGTTCAGCACTCCTCTACTTCCCAATGGTTACTCCAAAAGGTTTTATAAGTTTCTGATTTTGGTTCCACTCAACTTGTCAATTGCATGTTATTTTTCCTAGTGTAAATCTTGATGATTGTATGATCAAAGATGTTTAGCTTGGTTGTTGATTGATTGTGTACTTGTTTGTAGCCTAGTTTTGCTTATCTGCTTATTGATTTGATAGTTGTTCTAGTGATAGCCTTATTTCAGTAATTTTTAGCATCCCTGCCTTACTTGAGTCTTAGTAGTGATAAATACTTGCAAACAGCTTTTATGCATTTCATTTTGAACACTTAGTTTGGTTTGATAAAGGATTTCATACAGTTTAAACTAGAACTTAAAAAGTCTTTACAAAAGTTGTCATAAGATCAGATAATGGGTGTTTGGCATTAGTTGGTTATTGATTTTCAAGTAATGAATTTTGGCAAGTTAGTGCTCAATTTCAGCCATTAGGTGATAACAAAGTGTTTTGAGTAAGTTTCAAGTCAAATAACTGTCCAAAAAGGCAATTGGCCATAAAAAGGTTTGGGTCATTTCCATTCAGTTTTGCTTTTAAAAGTTGTCATTTTCTCTTTGCTGGCATTTGCTTGTTAGTTGATGAAATCTTGCCAAACCAGTTCTCAATTGTAGTTCAATATATGAAGTTTCATATCCTATAAGCATTTTGTACAGTTTCCATTCAGCAAATAGAAATAAGCTAAAATCTGAAAGGCTGAGATAAGCCAAGTTTCTGTAAATGGAAACTGGTTTTTGAGATCTTTTGATTCTATTCATTAACTAAGCCATTTTATTTCATAAATCCACTTAGTATATGGTATTGCATGATATTTGAAAGTTTCAGCTTTTTGTCAAAATATTTGGTCAACGCTTGGTCAACGATAAGCCAATTTTAGCTTAATTCGAATTCCCAGCTTATTACTTGATGAAATTTGTTGTAACTTGATTTCCCGTTCATCATTTGAGCTTCTTAATCAGTTTAGGCACAAAAATCAAGTTGTGCTTGTTCAGATTGTTCTAGAGCTTATTTTGAGCTTATTGTAGAGTGCTTATTTGCTTATTTTACAATTTCAGCCAGATTCCTTTTATAGACTTAGCTTATTTTGAATTAGAAGTGTTTTGCAATTGGTTTGAACCATTTTGGTCCAGTAATAAGCTCAAACGAGCTTATTTGTCTTCATAACCCGTTTTTGCTTAAATAGTTTGTAAAATTGCATTTTAGTCCTTGTTGTATTGAAAGGGTTTTAATACTGGCTAAACTTCCATCTTTTTAGGGTTTTCAAAAGTTAGTCCTTACAGTTTTGAGTTTGTTAATATTCAGTTAGCAAGTTTGGTATTTTGTTACAATTTGGTTAGTTTGTTACAAGTTTTACATTTTTGATCCTTTTAGTTTACTGATTTGCATTTTCAGTCCCTATACTTGTTAGAATTTTCATTTTAAGCATTTATATTTCATAAAATTTACATTTTCAGTCCTTTTAGTTTTAAAATTTACATTTTGAATCTTACTTGAATAAAAACTTGGTAATTGCACTATGTTTTACATATAAGTAGGTAATATTTTTCAGTTTTGCAAGGCTTTGTTGAATTAGCAAATAGAATATCAAAAAAAGATTAACAACCAAAAACAGTTAAAAACCCGATATTGGTTGGACTTTCAATTAGCAAGAACTGAGAAAAACGAACTGCATTATACACAATTTCAGTCCTCATGCTCCTCTAGTACTAGTCGTGGTCCAGGTGTCTGTATCATTCATAAATTATCGTACTATGTATATTAGGCGTTATTGTCCTTCCTTCGATGGAGACGATGCTCTATTCTCTGGGTGTTGCTCCCTACTTTGCTCCATGTGTAGATGTCTGGTCCATGTCAAGCATGTGTAGCCGTCTGCTCCATATTAATACATGTGTAGCCGTCTGCTCTTTGTGAAAGCATGTGTAGCCCAGCGACGGCCTTATGCATTGGCTACGTGTGGCACGTGCCACAGTGCCACACATAGATGCTGGAGACGAAGTGTAATTTATTGGTGACTTTTTTAGTTTTTTCGAAAGGTGCTACACCTGTATGGAAAGATATATTTTTTTTGGACTGTGTGTATTTAAGAAATAAAAGGTAGAAGATGTAGATAAAAGATGATGAACAGTGCTTGTTTTGTCCTATTAGCTTCATTATCTGACTTTTTTTATTGTTATATTCTAATGTGTAAATGTGGAGACCCATAGAGGTCATTTGTATCTTTTTTGGTTATACTCATCAAAAAGCTATTCAATGAATTTATATTTCTAGTTTACTTTTTTTTTGCCAAAATAATTGAATATATTGATATGGATCTCATGAATCCAACTGATAGTACATTTGAAAGTTGCAAGCAACAACCATTGAAATACATTGAAATTGATGCTAACACTTGAAACTACCATTGACCTACCTTGAAAAAGCTACATGACCTACTGACTTGATGAAGATTGGAACACAGACACAAAACAACAAGATACCCACTTAACCATTTAAGAGTGCAAATTCATCTTCAACCAGAGGAACCTCCGCTTGCTAGAAGTTAATTTGACGGCACAACCATTGAATGATCGAACATGAAGATGCAACACCTAAACAGTAGAAACCCGAAAATGCGAACCCGGGTGCCAAACTTAGCCAAACTTACCAAACACTTAACCAGCAAACACCTCTTGGAAGATAATGAAAACGGCTGAAATGAAAGTCACCTTACCTCCATACCATGTTGTAACCTGAAATGTGTGGAGGAATCATGGATCTGAAGTTGGAGGTTTGCTACAGCAACAAAGGAGACCAGGCCGAGTGTCATAACGACCAGAAAATGATGGCCAAGATGACGCAATCCGTTGAGGTGGTGGGTCAGCGAGATGCAACGCCGGTGTCGGGGGAGCGGACAGGTCGGAGCAGAGCCTGTTGTTAAGGCCGAAAAGTGAACCAAAATGAAAGCTTGCTTGATGAAATGTGAATCGATATGAAGCTAAAATCTAGAGGAGAGCCCTCCGAACCGCCGACATAAAGTCGGTGGTCGGAGGCGGGGTGGCGGCAGCTGATTTAGAAACTTAGATCTAGGGTTTTTGGCAGAGAGAGAAAAAAAATGCTTGATTACTAGTAGTTTATTACTAGTAGTTTATTCAATATTTGTTGTATGTTTATTAAGAGGCTCTGAATCTAAATCTGGTTCGCACATCTGAATCTGAATATTCGATAGAAAAGTCTGAATTTGATTTTCATCTAAGTCTGAATAAGTGGTTGAGAAATCTGAATCTGAATCAACTATATTTTTTACAATTTAAATATAATACGTGTGCATTCAGGCAAGAAATAAACTTTATTATATATAAGATATCAAAATTTATAATACAATCGTTTTAAAGCTAACCGTCTTTTAAACAAAATATGCAATCTCATGGCTTTTTTTACTAAAATCAATGTGTCGCAGTTTAGATCTAACTTGAAAACGATAAACTGAATCGATCACATTATAGTTAAGATACATGAGTCCGAAAAACCTTCAATTTGAACAAAATATGAATCGTCACAAATAATTTTATAAACTCTTTATATAACAAAACAAATGCAACGATTCTAAAAGATAAAAATGAAACAAAAAAAGAAAGGCAAATAAAACCAAAATAGAAAAATTATAACAACATAAATAATAAATAAAACAAAAAAAAAAGTAGCAAAAATTAAGAAAAAAATTACATTAAGATGTGTTAAGACAACATCTCTACATCTAGTTCAATCAGACGTTTATGCCTCTTACTGCCTCTTAATGATCAGAAAAAAATAAACGCTCTTAACCCTGGTTGCCTCTTACTACCTCTGAATGAAATGAAAAAAACAAACACTCTTAATGACCCAAGTGTCTGACTGCATCTGGATGAGTCATAAGATGCTATTAAGAGGCATTTTTTAAAAAACAAACACCACCTTTTCGCAATACTGCTATAACAGTAGGATGAATCAAGTTTAAAACCAAATTTTATCATTTAAAATGCTTGATTACGTTTAAAATTTCTGAATCGGCAACTAGTGTAGCCGTCTGCTCCATATGAATACATGTGTAGATGTCTGCTCTTTGTGAAAGCCTCACCCTTTGTTATTGTCTGTGGACGTGAGATGGCCTTCGTCACCTCAGCTATTCCAGTGAGTGAGTGAACTATTCCAACTTTAGACGGCTTTACTTTCGAAACATTAAAAGTTGATTACAATTGTCTCACCTTAAGCATCCAGATGAGATTATACCTCATCAATAGCCTATGTGAAAAATCAAAATGTCCTGATGAAGTTCAGCAAAGTTCATACAGGAAAAGTGAAATGCGGTTGTGCATGTTTGATTCCCCTCCTCCCGATCTTGGTTCAATTATTCACTGAGGATGTAAAATGTGGCGCATGGTCACGTCGTGTTTTTGCTTCTTTGTTTTTGAGGTTAGCCCCTCTACTGCACCCAAAAAAAAAACGTGGGACGTGAAGTCGGAATAATAGCTAGTTTTCTCATTAAGAAAAATAAAACTCAAAACTATCTAATAAGTAACTAGTAAATATGTAACCAACAATAAAAGACCGTTTTTGACGGTTGTTTGAAACAATGAAACAAAAAAAACAAAACATTTTTAATTTTCAATTTTGTGTCATTCGTAATCTGGCAAGAGAGATCAGTGAGAAGGAGAGATAGAAACAGGAAAAGAATCCATCAATCCTTTTTCTGCTTTCTTTCTCTTCCTGCATCAACATCTGCTCGACGTTGGATCGGTTCTTTTCGTTTTATAATTCCAGTTAGACGTCAAATTTATCATTATGGGGTATGTTTTTACATTAATCCTATGTTCATTTCATGTTTTTTTGTGTTGATTTTGTATCAAGATTTTATTGGATTGATTTGCATGTTTTCATGGCAGAAATGTGATTGGGTGACATTAGATAGAAGAAAAACTATTGTGGGATTTCTGTGGCAGGATGCCGTGTTGCTGTCGTAGGAAGAAAAAACAAGACACCAACAACAATGCAACGGCGAACAATTCCAATGCGGCATTGCCTAAAGGATCCCTTTATAGCGCAGGTAACAAGATCTTACATTCATATAGAACGTTGATAACCAACAACTGGTTGCTATAGGAATTTTGTCAAGATTACAAAAAGTAATTAGCATGAACAAGCATATTTAATTTTGATGATGTACGTGCGTAGGCAGTGTGAAAGAGCCAAGGATGGGTGAAGCCGGAAAAAACGGGGGTCCTCAAATAGGCTTAAATATTGAAACACCATTGTTGTCAATGGATGAGTTAAATAAGATGACGGATAATTTTGGTTCAAAATCTTTAATTGGAGAAGGGACTTATTGTCGGGTTTTTCATGGAAAGCTAAGCAATGGGGAAGAAGTAATAATAAAGAAGCTAGATATCAGCTCTTTAGCGGATTCTGAATCTGATTTTATACAAAAGGTGAGAATGTTGTTATTTTAACAGATGAGTCCATGCGTATGGTTTTGTGGCTCTCAGTGTTTAATTTTGGATATTATATGCAGCTATCCATGATTTCAAGACTTAAAAATGAGTATTTTTCCGAATTGCGTGGTTATTACTTCGATAAAAAAAATCGGATCTTGGTATATCAGTATGCAACAATGGGCTGTCTGCATGAAGTATTACATGGTATGCACACCAAGGCATTCGTTTTCATGTTTATAAGTTAGATTTATAAATTGATGATACATATGGTTTTATGTGTGTTTCTTTATAGGGAAAAAGGATAATGGTGAAAGTCGTGTAGTTTTAAACTGGTCCCAAAGGGTTACGATAGCTTACGGTGCAGCAAGAGGTCTTGAATATTTACATGAAAAAGTTCAAACCCCAATAGTTCATTGTGATGTAAGATCAAGCAATGTCCTTGTGTTTGATGATTTTGAATCAAAAATAGCCGATTTCAGTTTGAGCAATTTGTCTTCTGACAACGCAGCTCGGCTGCATTCAACAAGAGTATTGGGGACATTCGGTTACCATGCTCCTGAGTAAGTCTTGCTTTAAACAGCGCCGGTTCTTTTCATCACAATGACAATATTTTTACTAGTTGCATCAAACTTTTGATAAAATTAATTTTTTTACTCAGATATGCTATGACAGGACAGATAACGCAGAAGAGTGATGTCTACAGTTTTGGGGTCATTCTTTTAGAGCTTTTGACTGGAAGGAAACCGGTGGATCACACGATGCCTAAAGGACAACAAAGTCTTGTTACTTGGGTATGTCTTGCTACCATAATACTACCTCCTTCCTAGAAATATGGGGCTTGGGATTCTCCAGTGGAGGTCGCAAGTTAAAACCCGACAGGCGGGGGGCAGCCTGCAGGTGCCTATTCCCTCGGCACAAACGTCCTTGTGGAGCCGGGAAAGGGAGGGATTTAGGATCATAGGCCATGGGTTTCGTCCGGACTCCTCCCGGTTCTAGGAAATAGCTGAACATTGCTTGGGACTCGTCCTTGGGGAAGGATCAGTCTACACCTAAGGATGTACGGACTTGTGTTTCTCTGCCAATTTAGAACCTTTTGGAAAATAGAAAGAATCATTTGAATTTTAAGTATCCTATCAGTCGCTCTATTAACTTCAAGTTACCAAAACAATAAATACTCACCATAAAATGCTTAGACCTTTAGATAAGAATAATCTTTTACTGAAGGTATGTCAAATTTGAATGTGAAACCAGCTTGACTTCACAATGAAAATAGGAACCCTGAACTTCTTTTGTATGGTAATTGTAGTGTGAAATTGACTCAAAAATATATGCATACTCATACTGCCTATGATTTGTGTGTTAACAGGCAACCCCAAGATTAAGCGAGGACAAAGTAAAGCAATGTGTCGATCCCAGATTAAACAATGATTACCCTCCGAAGGCTATTGCTAAGGTCCAATTCATATCTACAACTCTTCATTTTGCTCTCCATGTTGTGGTTTAACCTTGATAAAAGGATTAGAGGTGGCTATTGCGACTAATTTACTGATGGATTGGATTTTGGGGGCTTTTTTTATGGCAAACGGGTCAGTAGATCACATTAGAGTTCTAGCTTGATATGGGAGGAATTAATATGCCTAGAATCGCCCCAACCTCTACTTCCTTCATTTTTACATGTGTCATAATAACATATTGAGGATTTTGGGCATATAAGTTAGGAATAAATTTCATTTTCCTTTTGATGATATTGCTATAAAAAATGTTCACTAAAAGAAAGACAAACGAGGTTTCGAGTTTTGAGGGTCCGGCTTGTCTAATTACCTCTAGTGAAAATGTTGAGACAGAATAACACCAATGTGTGTTTTCTATTTCAGTTGGCAGCAGTTGCAGCACTTTGTGTCCAGTATGAGGCGGATTTTCGGCCAAATATGACGATTGTGGTCAAGGCGTTGCAACCACTTCTCAACCCAAAACCAGCAGCCTCAGACTCTTGACCCCAGTATATATGCGACCAGCAGCACGACAACGTTTGATTGATTGGATATGTTGACTTCAATCCAGGCACACAAGAACCAAAATATTTCAACTTTTTGATGAGATACCGATCCACGGAAGTGCAACTGGTTAACAAAAGACGATTTTGGCGTTCAGAGATCCCAATTAAAGTTACGAGTTCAGTTTTTTCAGCTGATCACGCCAATTGCTTTCTTGAACGAATGTAACAATCCTGTCCGTTTGGTTCATAATTTTCCAATGTGCGTAACACTGGTATCTGTCCCACGATATGTTTTTCGGTGTAGTGTTGATGTAAGAAGAATTATACAATCATTAAATGACAAAGAATTGATTATTAGAATATCACAATACAACTGTTAATGATACAAGTTATATAAGTTATATATTCCTTCTCATTACCCCAAGCAAGTGCAGAAGTGCAATCAACCGAATCAATAAACCAAGCCGAACCAAATCAACCTTAGTTCGTTTTCGATTATATATAATTATGGTTTTCTGTTTTGCTCGGTTTGGAAAATACACATAAAGTATCTATCTAAACTGGTTTTGCTACGTTAACTTTGGTTCGGTTTCACTAGGGTAACTTCAGTTTGCTTCTCGTTTTCCTTAAAGTCGGTTTTGGGACAGGTTTCGTTCGGCTTTGACCCGTTGCCCAGCCCTATTCAGTAAGTGTTCCATTAACATTCCTAGTTGAACATTTAACATTAGACGTCTTCAATGAGTAAAATACACAAGAACAAGATTCTGTACATTAGACATCTTAAAACAAATGAAAGCAAAAATGAAACAAGTTTCAATTGTTAACATTGTCTATTATTCCGGTGAACTACAGCAAATCTAGCACACTTTTGCAGTGATGAATAATAAAAAGGTAGCAAAATCAATATCATCAGCAATTGGCTAATGCAAGAATCAATACTCGCTAAGTAATCCGTCTTACTGAATTTTCCATAAAAGGGGATATAATGCAATAAAAGAAAAGCAATAGTGAACAATGTTCACAATAGAACCACTGTAAAACAAGAACAATGAACAAAATGTCAACTTTTGTATTCAATTCCTCGTATGTAACCGATTTGAATAGTAACAAACAAAAAATGTCTCATATTCTTCCATCCTCTATTTCCCCCCACCATCACTTGCTCCATGAGAAAGGTTCAACTCATGGGCGTCGTGACTATGTAATACTGCTGATATTATATCTCTACTCAAAACAAAACAAAAACCGGAACTGAACTGAATATGATGGATTTCCCTGAGTCAAAGGTACTAAGGTAGCATGATACAGAGTCGTAGATCATTGCACAAATTCCCTACAATGGCTACTGATCTACTTTTTCACAGTTTTCACTTACATTTGTGTGTCCGTTGGTTTCCCTTTACTTTTTCGTCATTATTTAGCCTTTCAACTTTATCTGCAAAAAAATGAGTGGAAG
Organism: Glebionis coronaria; assembly: GCA_025667525.1. Classification (NCBI taxonomy): domain Eukaryota; kingdom Viridiplantae; phylum Streptophyta; class Magnoliopsida; order Asterales; family Asteraceae; genus Glebionis; species Glebionis coronaria. Next base: position 491,394,408 of record CM046876.1, on the reverse strand, counting down.
ATGATACCATTAAGATACATGACTTGTTTAATTTAATCAAATAATACCACAAAATCATATACTTAAGCTTTATATTAAACAGAAATGATATAAAGGTACTTGCTTAAAATGGATCGTCAACGTCTAGTACGAGGCTTGCAACGAAATTCAGCTAAGAGAGCAATGTGATCTGACGACCACTCTGGAGAAGGAAGTGCTGTATCTTTCCTTAGACTATCCTCATCCAAAAGCTCCAACAATGATTCCACGGTCAAAGTATCGGCTGAAACAATACAAACAAAATATCACTGCACTGAAAATCCTATTGGGAGGATGGATATGGAGATGTTTTGAAAATGATCATGTGGTTCTAAATAATCAAAATTAAATGATCAGTCGTAAAAACAGGTTTGATGTAGTGCTTGGATGTGGTATTACCGTTTGAAGAAGTAATAATCAGATATGCAGTTGGTTGAGTGCTTGACTATAGATATTCATTACATATAAATGACCAAAAAAGCATTTTTTTTTTTTGTGAAAACAGGAGATTAGTCATGTGATATTGGAGTAAAGTCACTCAAACTAGGCTAAAGAGAACTAGAGAAGGATAATCCTTTGACAATCAGTTCCACAACTAAATGACCCCTGATAAATCAGATAATCATAAGCAGAATCTGTTTATCCAAATACTAAAAAAAACATATTACCGAGACAACCAGTCATGATAATGATATAAATCAGTTTCAGCCGGGAGAACCAATGACCCTATAATCTTTCCAATATTTTATAGAATTACAAGCTAGTCAATTGTCCGATTTCTACTTTCAAAAACAGCTATTAAAAACTTTGATAAGTTTGAAGATGATATCAAGAACAAGATGGAGTTTTGATCCTATCCTTACAAACATTACTGAATTATCGAATGACTTAAACAGAACCGCATAATAGAGCAAACAAGTAAATATATACTGTAGTATTTACCCGAGTAAAATATGTAATCAAGGGTGCCAATGAAGTCTCTTGTGCAATTTGTAAACAAGGGTTCATTTGTATTGGGGTCCACTCTCCTCTTCTGTTGCTCATACGTACCAAGACCAGCACCGACTCTAGCAAAAGACGAGTATGCGCTTACCTGCATAAAAATATATAAGTACGACTTAAACAGAGGCAGATGCTTTCTAAGAATTGCTAAACAAACAGTTAGGTGAATAAGATTACCAAAGGAAGAGTATGAGTCAGTTTGGTGGCAGGTCGCAAGATTCCAAGAGGATCTACAGCTAAATCTGGATGCATTGGGTCAACTTTTCCAATTGCAAGAAGTGCATGAGGAGCACTGCAATTGAATTAAAACTATATGCGTCAATAAAGATGGTGTAGTAATAATGTTCGCATTTTCACAAAAAGTACATCACTCGCCTTCCTGGAACTGAATTAAAGTCACCACAGACCAACATTGGTATATCTGCACTGGCAGCTATCTTTTCCAATCCTTTTAGCAGTGTGTGAACCTTCAGCATTTACAAACCAAGCACACTTTCGTAAATATCATTCTTACTAATACAAAGGTAGAGTCGTATTGGAAAAGTTAAAAGGGGAGCATATACAAAGAAAGATAATAGAGAGAGAGGAGAACCTGCCATAGTTTGACGTCCTTCAGCTCATGCTGAACATTCACGTGGGTATTTGCCTGCACTCCCAACACAAAAAAAGAGATACTTAAAACAAAACAAAAAAGTGAGTAACTTTTAAAGCCTTGCTTAGTATTTCACAAATTCACACAACTTATCGCCTGACTACTTCTCCAGCATTGCCTCATATAACTTATAGTATTATATATTAAAAGTATGTATCGTAGATCTCACCACACATACAAGCTGCCGCTTTCCATGATTATCAACACCTTGGTTACTGAATTTCGCTTCTAGAACAGCAATTAGTGCAACATTGTCCTATTGAGAACCAGAAGGTTTTCATTAGAAATAACACAACCCAAGCAAAAACACAAAGCATTGGTTAACGAATTAAAGCTACCTTGACTAATCGATTTAAAGCTGTTTTCTTCTGAGCATTGGGAACCAAAGCATCGGTTAAAGATTGTGCAGCTTTGTTAAACTCAACCTGTTCATGCAGCAATCTTATGTTACATTAGAAGATGAAGTACTAATGCACCATTGAAAATTGGGTAGCCTACATACCTCATATTTTTTCACATGCGAGAATCTATCTCTGCGGAAAAAGGTAGCACATCCATCAATCGTTTGATTACTGCCATTGTAAACCTCAGCCGTCTTCCTCTTAAACAGAGCCTGGTATCCGTGTTTGTCCAGCTCGGGCGAAAAAAATTCCTCAAAATGATCACTTTGGACCTGTAATGGAAAAACAATTATAGTCAACCTTATCAGATCCTTGACAAAAACAAAGAAATTGCTGTATAGAGTTAAAAGATAGTCCCTACTTCTTGAAGACAAACAACGTCTGCAAGGTAGCCAACAATTTCTCTAAGCAAGTTCTGTCTGCGGTAAGACCAAGAGAGGGCCCACGAAGGGCAATAACCGTACAAATCACTGGTAGCATATGAATCGCATAGAACATTATACGAAAGCACTGTAAAAGTTCCTGAAGATGTATCTAAGTGGCCTGCCATATCTGCATTAGTAACCGGAATCAATCGTCGTGGAGTTGGTGATGGAGCGGGAATCACACGAGATGTCAATATAGTTTTTGTAGGTCCAACAACCGATTTTGTCTCCGACTCTATCACAAAACATTCAAATTTAAGAACATGTCCAATATCATCTGCAGTGGGTGTGTATGTTTTGGATCGTCCAACTTCAAACCAAGTTTCACCGCCATTTCTCTGTGTAACAGTAGCAGGATATATGGGTGTTGTACCATTTTGTACACTTGTATTGTTCACCCCAGATGTTGCATTATTATTGAATCGTCCATATATATCCTCCTCTTCATTTCCATTTTCATTAACAGCACTGGCAGCACGCTCATGTAGAACACGATGGTGTTGCCATGCATCAGAAAAACATTTAGGAGTGCAATGGTAGCTTTTATTGACAGGTATTTTGGCTTTTACACACCCTAAGCACTGCAAAGTGGCTTGTTCGGATGGATGCACACTGCAGATAGCAACTTTCTTATCACTTTGTATACGATACCTACAAGACCAGACAGATTTAGAAAATATGAGTAATCAGTAATAGACAGTAATACATCTGAGTTCAATAACTAAAGCCATGTGACATCACTGGCAGTGTTTAAAAAGATCTTACGGCACAGATTCAATGTTACACCACATAACTGGTCGCTAATTAAGGATTCAAAGCTATATCTTAGAAAATGGTCCAGATGCAGCAAGGGTGCCCCAAACACGTATTATAATAAGTAAACCAAAAACCAAAACATCAAATCAAACCCAAACAGGCTAAAGTATACATCCATCAAGATTTCACATGATTATTTCTGCCAATCAAAATGCTCAGCACATGATTTGAAACTAGAACAATACACGAGTTATGATATTTTTCCTATGCACCTTAGACCCACTGACTGCAATCCTGTGTATATACTTGGTGTCGCGTTCTTCGAGGATTGGACCAATATCAGACTCATATAAAAACTAGTGCCTTCACATTACGAATTATATTGAACTATGCTTTTATGTACATTGTCTAACTTAATATGGCAAAAAAGAGAGTAAACTATTACAAATCCTTGAACTATAACAGTGATCCTTACCCTGCCCTATTCTTCAATGAGTACTAGAGGTATGGGTTCCAAAAGACTACCTTCAGCACAAAATATCACATTGTACAGTCACTAATTCAATTAAACCAAATCTTACCCGATGTATGGATACGTACTCCCTTACCAATTTGAACCATAAAAGTAAACACATTCTATAAAGCTCCTCGTCGCCATCCTCTTACAATATAAGTCACCTATTTTGAGTGAAATACTAAGATGCTGTTCCTGTCCCTAACTATTACAGTTAACCAGGTCCCCTACCATCAAAAAATTTGTCCCATACTTCACTTCACATGTTATCAATTAACTTGTACTTTGGTTCGCCGTTTTATTTACATTTTCCCTACTAAAAACACTATCATCATAATTATAAACATGTACCGCTAAACAAACAAAATGCAAATGAAAGACTAGCATAGTAATTAAAAGATAAAAATGGGGGCAAAATAATGATAATCAAAAGTATTCAATGTCACGACATACTAGTGGCTTACTTAAGTAAAACAATTAAGCAGTAAACAACCTAAATGCAAATTTAGGGGGTGTTTGTTCCGGCTTATATAGCGGGCTTATGACTAATTTGGTTTTGGGCTTATGTTTTATAAGCTCATTTTTTGTGGCTTATTTTGAAATCTTTCGGTTTATTATGTCATAATGAGGTTATGAAACAGAAGCCCAAAACCGAATAAGACATAAGCCAGTTATATAAGCCGATTTAGGGGGTGTTTGTTCCGGCTTATATAGCGGGCTTATGGCTGATTTGGTGTTCAGCTCATAATCTCACTTTTTGTGCCTTATTTCAAAACTTTCCGACTTGTATAAGTTCATTATGAACTACAGTAATAAATCTATATAAGCCTAAAACTTTCAAAATAAACCACTTTAAAAAATGAGCTCATGAAACATAAGCTCAAAATCATATAAGCTATAAACCAGCTATATATAAGGCGAAACAAACATCTCAGAATCATAGCCACTTCACTTAACATAAAACAAACTATCACACATTTCGCAAAACATAATAAAAAAAAGAAACAAGTAAAAAATGCAAATATTTACATTTTGCCTACTATCATCATATTCATAATCAATAATCATAATCATAATTATAAACACGTATGACTAAACAAACACTAACATAGTAATTAAACGATAGAAATGAGGCCTAACTAATCATAATCAAAGTATCGAATGTCAGGAAACACTAACGGGCTACTTAATTAAAACAATTAAGCAGTAAACAAACTATCATACATTACGCAAAACATAATAAATAAATAAAAGGGAACTAACCATTTATATCTCAAAAAACAACCATCAACGGGGCTAGATTCAGGAACATCAACATTATTATTTCCATTAATTTGATTATTAAGAAAATCTAAAATGACATACGGCAATATCTCACAACCAACTATTGGTATCTCTGACGGCAGATGTACTCTTGACACCTTCAGCATTCTTTTCTTTTTTACTATTCAAACCCTAATTATTATTTTATACATTTCACAGATCTTTTTTTGTTTGGGTTTGATGATTTATAAAAGACTAAAAAATGATTGGTGGATTTATGAAGGTGATTGGTAATTAGGGTTTCAATGATTGTGTGTGTGATTTTTATTTGGGGTTTTACGGACACAGATAAGAAGAAAGACGATACTTACTTCTTTTTTTTTTTTTTTTCTCATTGGGTCATAAGTCTTCTTATTTTTATAGATGGGCTAGAAAATTAACATCCAATTAGGGAATTAGGGTGGGAAACGGATCTGGTTGGTCGGTTCAGGTTATTCGGATCAGGTCGAACTTGGGTCATATTTTTTAAATAATTTACTTGATTAATTTTAACTTGGGTTAGTTGAGTTCTGATCTATTCGGGACGGGTATAACCGGTTCGGGTTTATTCGGGTTTGAATCAACCCGAATTTGAGTAAAATATATAAAAAATATTTACTTTTTTTAATAAAAATTATATTTAATTTAATATAAAAATAAAAAAAATTCTTATTTGGGTCAATCGGGTTGACTCGAACTCGAATTAGATAATTTTTATACCCGATTTCGAATTCGGGTTAGTCGAATTAACCTAATTAACCCGAATAGAAATTTAAACACGACTAACTCGACCTTAATATGTTCAGGTCGGGTTCAAATCTGGTCGAAAATATTGACACCTACATCCAATACCTTCTTCTAAAAAGTTATGAGTCTTGATATCGTTTAAAACATTATATGAAGAAGTTGAGGCGTAAACAATCGTACTCCTGTGAATATAAAAATACTAGTTTCGGTTCTATCAAAGATAAAAAAAATGACCTTCAACCTCAGATCTCTCTCACAAAAAATAAGGGTGTTAATCAACTTATCATACCTTTCTATTTTTATTCCGGCTTATATTTTAAGCCTTATCTTTTCGATTTATGTCGAGACTTGTGAATTTATATAAACTTATTATGTTATGATAACTTATATGAGCTCGTAATTCTCAAAATAAGTCAAGAGATTATGACTTATGAATATAAATCGAAATCAGATAAGCTTACGAGTCTACATATAAACCAAAACAAATAAGTTACAAAATTATTTGCATACATATCTGATACGACGATTTCGATTGTTAATTTATTCATTTAATTCCAAATATATTTTTTTTTAATTGCTTTTAAGTGGGAATAAATTTGTTTATCAACATTTATTATTTTCAATATATTTAATATTTAGGTTTTGTATTTGGATTTAAAGGATTGGTTATTTAAAATGAATGTTTTTCTTTTCAAAAAAACTAAACTAATATTAAAATAGTTAGTTGAAAGAAAGAAAACATGTTTAAAAATGATTTTGTTAATAAAAACAATGACAATAAGAGCTATGATAATAAAAATTACAAGTAATGTTTTAAAATATTTAATACCTAAATGATAGATGAGCAAGATATGTAATTTAACATGTAGACCAATAAACTGTAAAAATACTGAAAAACTATTTCGATTAAAAAGGATAACAAAATATGTAATTTATTTTATAAATTACAACATCGCTAAATAATGAAAACTTTTGAAACACAATCTAAATGTAAGAATGTATCAACAAATTCAAAAAATATTACCATTACCATTTCGATAAACACATATAATGATCGGGCCAATTTAAATGTAAAAATGCCTCAACAACTTCAAGAAAAACTAGCATTATCATTTAAATATATACACTTGATTATCAAATCAATTTACGCAACATGACGAATATCGTGACACGAAAACGCAGAAAGTACATTTAGTTTTGGTGATATCGTATCATATCATATTTAACCTAAAATCTGATTGCAACAAAGCACATTAAATGCGAAAATCACATTCGTCCACTTTCTGAATTCATTATAGGTTGATAGCGTTTTACGTAATACAATAGTTAACAACACGATATCAACACATGCACTAAGAAATTGTCACATGTCAATATGACATCAGAAATCGACAAAAATGGAATTCGAAATATTCCTTTAAATAAATTCATAAACATGTGTCAAATTTTAGTAAAAGTGAATATTAGATATTTAGAATGGTCAAATTTTGCTCATATTGGTTTTCTGGGATAAGAAGATATAGAAATAAGTATGTCTAAAGTACAAAAAAGAAAGATAAAAATTTAATAGTCAAATGTAAAATAACATTCTAGTATAATTTACAATCAAGTTCAAAACTTTTAAAAATCATTGACTTAAGTGTAAAATTATAAGTTTAACAAATTCGCACAACGTTATATATATTGTTCTAAATTTTCCTCTATGTTAGTGTTGTTCTTGTATTTGTTGTTGTTACTTATACTACTATCTATTAGAGCATTAGATGTGTTGACTAGCAAAAGCTAGTCATTTGATTCCATTAAGCATCACCTCATTTTAACATTCACATTTTAAAACTACTCATTTCTCATAACAAGCTTCAACTCTTTATTTTGGCCGCACACACTCTTAATTTTATTTTATTTCCATATTTTTCAAACAAACAAAATTCATTCCATTTAATTTAATGTACAAAATAAAATATGATAATAAAAAACATACGAAATTATAAAACCAATACTAAAAGTTAAAAAATACATCAAATTATAAATAAACTAATTATGTTGTTCGTTTTATATATGTTGTTGCCAAACATGCTCAATGATAATTTGTTGAAGCTTTGCATGTGTTTGGTTATCACATAGTTCTTTGGATATCCTCCGTTGGACTTCGCATCGCTCAACCCATGTCATTGTATATATCGTTGCTAACATATATAAACTTCTCATATATCGCAAATTTTTTATCTTTTAAAATCATGTTATGCAATATAATGCACATGTACATGACTTGTCGTAACTTTTTCACGATCCAAAAACGAGTTGGTTAAGCTATAATATGTTGGATTGTGCTCAAACCATACAGAATATTTATATGGCTAGAAATACAAGAGCATAATGGGTCACATACATATACACCTAAATATCATTTATTAAGTATGAATGATCATATAAATGTATATATTTATCATATATATTAATAAAAACTTAGAATTAAACGTATAAGAGTTAGTTTGCATAATTGTATAAAACTAATTGGAAGGACTTTATTTATTGGGGTAATTATTGTAATTACACAATATTTATAAAAGAATGATCTATAAGTCAAAAATTCAAACACAATAGGCGTTTGGTTTGTTTTTTGGGGGCCGAAATCCAAAGGGGGTTGTTTGATGGGCCTTTTGATAACTTCTTGTGAAAGAAAACCATGCCTTTGAATTCCCTATATAAGGAGTCTTTCTTTCATTTATTCCTTGCTCATCACAAGCTTTCTTGTGCTATTTCTCCCTCCCTTGGTCGATTTCTAAGAGGAACCCACGAAGGGATCCTTACGATCTCTTAGGCCTTCTAGTTTAATCTTGTCGCTTGGTTTGTGCACTAGCATATGAGGGATATCGTGTTTACGTGTTGTAAGACCCCACTTGGATAAGTGGACCGTTACTTAGTAATTATGGCGTGTCATCAAAGCATGCAAGGTAAATGTCTAAAACATTAATGACCATAAAGGAAACCGGAAACAAACATCAGTTCCAAACATAAGCTCCATACACAATGCATAAGTATAGAAATGTAGAATAAGGACGAAACAATGTCCAACAAAGCAAAAGCATGTAAATGCATAAAAAGAAGTGAAGACAATGGAGCCTCCACCCAAATGCACGTACTCTTGATAATCCTAGCTTTGCCCTTTAGTACCTGTCGTATGGGGACATGGAAAGAAAATACGGTTGAGCAATACGCTCGATATGTGGATATATGACAATGAAATGAAATAGTATAAACATAAGCAAAGTATGAAATAGCAGTATAGCGGAATAAGTGTAAGTCTTGTAAAACCTGGTGTATGTTTATAAACTGGTTTATATTATGAAAAGACTTATGTTTATTTTATACTGAAAACTGTATTTTAAATATTCCCGGAGCCCATATAGGTCATGAACTATCAACGTGCATGAATACTTAGAGGGGTGACCTCATCATGCAATTAGAGGGGTTGCCTCTAATTATAATAGTCTGGGTGGAGGGATCATGTAAAACCCGCTTTAAAATCCTTAAGATCATTAAATGCATGAATTGGACAGAATGTGATCTCTCATACCAGACTAGTTGATGACAAGCAAAGTGAAGTTGTCAAGGCTGCCCAACCTAAGGTTTAGAAAAGACGCGAGCGAAAAGGGCAATATAAAAATCACAGGAATGACACAAAAGATGAGAATCATGGTGGAAAGAGAGCATTTGAGGATTGTGCTAGCGAGGACAGTATGGATGTAGATACTGTCAAGAAGCTAAAGGACCATCGCGACTTTAATCCAACGACGAGTGTTGCGTTGCAACACCACCGACAACAATGAGTATCCTAAGTTGGAATGTCCAAGGCTTGGGCAACCCTTGGACGGTCGAACACCTTTGCTCCCTGGTGAAGGAATATAGCCCAAATATTATTTTTCTTATGGAAACTCGGGTTCACGACAGCGAGACTAAAGGTTTCAAGTTTATTTTTCCTCATTATAATGTATTAGTTGTTAGTTCCATCGGAAGAGCAGGAGGTCTTTTACTTTTCTAGAAGAAAGATTGTGATTTAACAATTAAAAACTTCTCGAGAAACCATATTGATTTTATTGTCAAAGAAGATGGCGGCTGTTCTTGGAGAGGTACAGGTATCTACGGTTGGCCAATGCAACATGAAAAGTATCGAACTTGGTCTCTTTTACGCTCGCTAAAGACAAACCAAAGACGACCTTGGATTTGTTTTGGTGATTTTAATGAAGCTTTATATGCTTTCGAGAAGGCAGGAAGAAGGGGTTGCAATAATTCCCAAATGAGGGCGTTTCTCGAAGCTTGTAACTTTTGTAATTTGAACGATATGACTGCCCGGGGGTGAAATTTACTTGGAGTAATGGTCGACAAGGAACAACTAATGTCAAGAAGAGGCTAGATAGTTTCCTTACTAACGAAGATTGGTTGAACTTATTCTCTAGTGATTCTTTCCATAACCTTGCAAGGGTTTCATCTGATCATTCTTCAATTGTGACTCGTCTAGTGCCTCGTGTAAAGAAGAGAACTATGTTTCGTTTTGAGAACATGTGGCTACGTGACGAGAGCATTCATGAGGTTGTTAAACACGCATGGGAAAATGGTGTTGCTATTGGTCTAGAACATGATCTCGCTGCGATTGTTGGAGAGTGTGTTGCCAAGCTCTCCGAATGGAATAAACATAGTTTTGGTCATGTTCAAAGATCCATAAAATTAAAAGAGAGGAGTCTTCATATACTTCAGAGTAGTTTTGATGCATCCATGTCTCTACAGCAACAAAATTTGAGGGAAGAAATTAAAGAGCTCCTCACACGTGAAGAGTTAATGTGGAAACAATGCAGTTGCATCCAGTGGCTCAGTGAGGGTGACAGGAACACACGTTTCTTTCATTATCGTGCTAGCAACCGACGAAAGAGAAATAGCATTTTGAGACTAAAGGACCAGGATGGGCGGTGGATAGACAACAAGGAGGATGTACATGGTTTGATAGCTCATTATTTCAATGATCTTTTCTCTAGTTCATTACCGCAGGACTGCGACTCAATAGTGGAGCACGTAGATGGAAGGATCATTGAGACTGACATAGATTCCTTTGAAAAACAGGTTACATCGACTGAGGTTTATGAGGTGTTAATGCAAATGGCCCCAAATAAAGCCCCGGGGCCTGATGGTATGCCTGCTCAATTCTTCCAGAATTTTTGGCCGACTGTAGGCCCAACAATAATTAGTATGGTATCTAACTTTTTTGTAACAGGAGTTCTACCTCCTAACATAAATAAAACACTAATTACCCTTATCCCAAAAGTCTCAAACCCGAGTCCCTTAAAGACTTGAGTCCGATTAGTCTATGTAATGTTCTTTACAAAATTATTTCAAAGGTCTTGGTTAACAGGATAAAACCAATCCTACCTCGTATTATTCAAGAAAACCAGTCAGCTTTTGTTTCCGATCATGTCATTACCGACAATGCAATTGTAGCTTTTGAAGTCCTACATTGGCTAAAAAATAAAAAAAAAGGAAAAAGGGGTCATTAGCGCTTAAGGTTGACATGAGTAAAGTGTATGATAGAGTCGAGTGGCCCTTTATTCACTCGGTGCTTAAAAAGCTTGGTTTCCCCCCACATTTTGTTAAACTGCTTATGGCTTGTGTATCGTCGGTTACTAATAAGTGTGAAAACACTTATCCTTTTACCACTTATTTCCAATAAATAACAAGACCAAAACGTGTATTTTATGTCGTAAAAGTCGGAATTATGCGTGGTTTGTGTTTTTATTGTGTTTTAGGACCAAAAGATGAAAAAGGGAGAAACACGGGCTTTCACGGGCTTTTATCGAAGAAAACGAGAAAAGACGAAGTCAAGAGATCAAGAGTGCTTAAAGAACGGATGTCCAAGACCTATTCTGAAGATTTATCGAAGAAAAAGTCTAAAGACGGAAGTTTAATGAAGTCGAAGAACTCAAGTCTAAATTAAAGAAGAAAATTATTAAGACAAGTTCAACTCCCGAGACGACATCGAGAAAAGACAAAGAATTAAATCGAGTCGAGAAGAAAAGAAAGAAGGAAGCACACCACACATGCACCTCCCACTTAGCCTATAAATACCCTCCTAATCACATTAGGAGGGTAGTTAGTTAGTTGCACTTTTAATTTTTCTTCTTTCTAGTTTTAGAGAGAGAAAGTTCCCAACTTTCTCTCATTAAGTTCTTAATCTTTTCTTTAATATTTCAAGTTTAAGCTTTCATTAATCTTTGTATTTGGATTTCATTTAATTACAAGTTCAAGTTAATCCTTTTGTTCATTAATCTTCTTCTTCATTTCTTGATTTTGATTGATTTTGATCCGAAACATACTTGTTTCGTGTTTGAATTTGATGTTTTGGTGTTTAGAAAGTTAACCTTTTTATCACTACTTAAGCTTCATACGGATTAGGCTATAAGCTCTTTGTGCTTATTGGCTTATTCCATGTTTTAGCTATTTGCTTTTAGGATTCTCATAAGGTTTAATCTTTTCAAAAGTTTCTTTTATAAAGTTAATGATTTTTCTTGTTTTAAAAGTTGTCGAATTTTAGCTTATTAAGTTGTTTGAGAGTCGGTTAAGGTAGCTTATTGTGTGTGCTTGTTGAAATTTTAGCTTACCCTCAATTTCAGATTGTTTCATGATCCATCACAATATTGGGGATTACATCATTCCGACAGTTACCTGTTTGTATCGCAATAACCATAGAGGGTTTTACTTTGCGATAGTTTGATTTTTCACCTTATTCCGATCTGGGATTGCGATCGCTCATTGCGATCGCATATTACGACGGGGTCTAAGGTCTTTTTAAGTCGAAACTCTGCCCAAATTTTGTTAACAGCATTCCGATAGCTCCCATTCCGATACTAGCACATTGCGACAGAACCATATTCCGACAGAAGTGTTTACGTTATTCCGATCTGGACATTGCGATAACAGTGCATTCCGACAGCTTTGATTTTGATATTCCGATGGTTACTAACATGAACATTCCGATGACTTGTCTTAGTTATATTCCGATGGTTTTGACTTTGGTGCATTCCGATGGACTAAGTTTTTAAGTTTTAAAGTTACTTGTTAAGTTTTTAGTCAATTTCACTTTACTCAACGACAATCATTTGTTTTAAGTCTAGAATTAGATAATCAAACCAAACCACCCTCTTGTTCACCATAAGACAATTGAGTCGCACTAATTAACGGTAATCAATTCGAAGAGATTTGGAACAACGAACTTTCATACTTAGCCAAAAAGCTTTGTATTAAATGGCGCCGCTGCCGGCTCTTTTCGTGAAGATTAACGGTTTTTTGTGAGAGACGCGTTGGATTTTGGGATCCGTTCACTCGTGAACGTTATTTTTCATGTCAAAAAAATTTTCAAAAATCCAAAAACATTAAAAAATCATAAAAAGCAATTCTTTTCCAAAGGTTTTGCACAAACAAGATTATACAGATACTCTCTCTGTATATTTTTCTTCTGCAGGTGTACGCGTACTAGACCTTCAAATTATTCTGAGCCCGAGACTCGTGAAGATTTAGATATGGCTAGTGTTCATAACAACAATAATAACCCACCTCTACCCAATTTGAATAACAACAACAACCACAATGCTCCCCTACCCGATTTACGAACAATGGAGGAATTATGTCAACTCACCATGAACGGACGCGGAGGCCCGATTGCGCCGATGCAAATCACGGCTCAGGAGTTTTCGTTGAAGCATCACATGATCCAGAAAGTGCAAACTAATCCAATTCGTGGATTGCCTGATGATGATGCCAACAAACACCTCGACAAATTCATTACCATTACTCAAAGCATGAAGATGCCCGGTGTTTCTATGGATGTACTTCGCCTTCAACTATTTCCCCACACGCTTTCGCACCATGCCGAAAAATGGTTTGACCGTCTCCCAAAGAATTCTATCCATACTTGGGACGACATGACTCAACGCTTTTTGTCGCGCTACTTTCCACCATCCATGGTCACGAGCCTTCGTAACCAAATTAGTGGATTCATGCAAGACAATGATGAATCGCTCTTTGATGCTTGGGAACGCTACAATGATTTGATCGACCGTTGTCCGAACCATAACATGCTCCCCGACACTCTCATTGATACTTTCTACAATGGTCTCACTTTTCCTGATCGTGACACGATCAACGCCGCCGTCGGTGGTACTTTTATGAAAAGGCGACCAGAGGAGTGTAGAGAGTTGATTGAAAACATGACTACTCACCACAAGAATTGGGATTCATCCGCATCCTCAAGATCTAATCCGAGAGTCAATGTTTCATCTACTTCTTCCACCACCGACATGTCCGCCATGGAACGAGCCATTATCGAAATGAGCAAAAATATGCAAATTTTGGCTAATAACCACACTCAACAAGCTAAAGTCGTTGCTATTTCTTGTGACACATGTGGTGGTCCTCATTCTTACAATGATTGTTGATAGGTGTGTAAACACCCATCTTTTCTACCACTTAATTACAATAATAACCGGACCAAAACGTGTATTTTATGTCTTTTATGTCGGAATTATGCGTGGTTTGTGTTTTTGTTATGATTTAGGATGAAAAGGTGAAAACTGGAGAAAACACGGACATTCACGGGCATTTACGGACTTTTATTGAAGAAAAGGATGAAAGACGAAGTCAAGAAGTCAAGAGTGCAAAAAGAACGGAAGTCCACAACCAATTCTGAAGATTTATCGAAGAAAAAGTCAAAAGACTGAAGTTTATCAAAAGCCGAAGAGTTCAAGTCTATTTTATTAAAGAAATTAAAGACGAGTTCAAAAGAAATCCCGAAGCCAAAAGTCCCTTAAGTCCAAGTTTAAAGAAGATTAGAAGAAAAGGACTAATGGTGTAATTAATGAAGAATTAAGAAGAAAGGGGCTTAATCTTGCAATTAACAAGAAATGAAGGAGGGGAGGAGGCTTCCTAATCCTCCCCTATAAATAGTCATTAGTTGTTTACATTTCATTTTTGTTGGCTAAATGTGACAATTAGTCTTCCACCATTTCATTACCTTGCACCTTTAATTACCTTGTCAATTTAAATACTTGTCAAATTTAATTACCTTGTCTTGCACTTAATTACCATTTAATTCCAAGTAAGTTCTTCTTTTAATTCTTGTTAATCTTTATCTTTATCTTGTTAATCTCATCCTACCTTTCTTAATCTTTGATTGATTTGTTTATGTTCATGTTCTTAATTTTTGTTGATTTATTTAAGTGGGTTTTGATTATTTTGATTAAGTTTTGTGAGTTTGATTGATTTGGATTGATTGTTTATGCTTAATAGTTGTTTATTTGCTTGGTTGATTTAATCTTGTGTTTGATTTAGCTTTGT
The DNA here is from genome assembly GCA_025667525.1 of Glebionis coronaria. Lineage (NCBI taxonomy): Eukaryota > Viridiplantae > Streptophyta > Magnoliopsida > Asterales > Asteraceae > Glebionis > Glebionis coronaria. The sequence continues at coordinate 491,379,213 of CM046876.1, read as the reverse complement.
TTTGGTTTAATTCGTGCTATTTTCTTATCCCTTGTTCTTCGGACCTTGTTTCTGTTCTTTCCCTGGACGCAGCTCCATTTATTCCGAATCAAGGTTTTGAAAGGCTGTTTATTCGGAATATTGAATTATTCCGCGTAAGTGTTTTGTAGAGATTGATATTCGGAATATCCATTATTCCGAATAGGGTTGGTTTTCCGAATAGGGTCTCTTATTCCGAGTAGGGAATACATTCCGAGTAAGGCTTTTTATTCCGAATAGGAAGTTTATTCCGAATAGGGTGACAATATTCCGAATAGACTTGGTTTTCCGAATAGGAAATCTTTCCGAATAGACCTGGATTTTCCGAATAGGAAGTTGATTCCGAGTAAGGCTTATATTCCGAATAGGGTGACAATATTCCGCATAGAGACTTATTCCGAATAGACTTGTTATTCCGGATAGGGATAGTATTCTGAATAGGCCATTATTCCGAGTAGGGTATTATTCAGGGTAGGTGACATATTCCGAATTGCCATATATTCCGAATAGGGTTTATTCCGGATATAGCTTGTTTTCAGTTTCTTTAATTTAGTTTTTAAGTTTCTGCCCTTTTATTTTTCCCGCCTTTTTCCTTTATCGCACTTTAAGTTAATTTGCCTTAGTTTAAGATTTAGTTTTAGTTGCATTTTAAGTTTGCCTTAGTTAGATTTAAGTTTGCGTTATTTTCATTTAGTGCCTTTAATTCTCGTCACGTTTTTAATTACTCGCACCATTTACTTTTAATTAGACTTGGATTTACTTTAAAGTCATTTACTTTCATTGTTCTTCACCTTTTATTTTAAACACTACAACGACACATTTTTGTTCCACCAAAGAACGACTGAGTCGCACATTAAACACAAGTTTTTCAATTCGAAGAGACACACGACAAAGAACTTTAATTTTTATACGGGCCAAAAGCCTTGTATCAAATGGCGCCGCTGCCGGCTCTTTTCGTAAAGACTGACGGTTTTCTGTGAGAGACACGTTGCTTTTTGGGATCCGTTCACTTGAGAGCGTTATTTTTCTTGTCTAAAAAATTTCAAAAAAAAAAATCATAAAAATTAAAAATTGATAGAAATACATAAAAATTAAAAAATTTCAAAAATCCAAAAAGATTTTATCTTTCTTGTGTATATATATTGTCTTTGTGTTTGGATTTGTTTTCTTTTGCATTTTCAGGTGTATGCGTACTAGATCTTCTAATTATCAAGATCCCGAGCCTCAAGAAGATTTAGATATGGCAGGTGTCAACAACAACATTCCACCGCACCTCAATAATAATAATAATAACAACAATGCTCTTCCACAGCCCGATCTTCGGACCATGGAGGAACTTTGTCAACCAACAATGTTTGGACGAGGAGGACCGATTGCGCCGATGCAAATCAACGCTCCTGAGTTTTCGTTGAAGCACCACATGATTCAGCAAGTACAAACAAACCCATTCCGTGGATTGCCTGATGATGATGCCAACAAACACCTCGACAAGTTCATTACAATCACCCAAAGCATGAAGTTGCCTGGGGCCACAATGGATGTTCTTCGCCTACAACTCTTCCCACATACTTTATCGCATCATGCCGAGAAATGGTTTGATCGTCTCCCGAAGAATTCTATTCACACTTGGGATGATATGACTCAACGCTTTTTGTCGCGCTACTTTCCACCATCCATGGTCACAAGCCTTCGCAATCAGATCAGCGGTTTCATGCAAGACCCTGATGAATCTCTTTTTGACGCTTGGGAGAGATATAATGTCTTGATCGACCGTTGTCCAAACCACAACATGCTTCCCGTCACATTGATTGATACTTTCTACAACGGATTGACTTTTCGAGATCGTGATACGATTAATGCAGCCGCCGGTGGCACATTCATGAAAAGGAGACCCGAGGAGTGTAGAGAGTTAATTGAGAACATGACTACTCACCACAAGAACTGGGATTCCTCTGCTTCTTCAAGGAACAACCCGAGAGTCAATGTTTCTTCTACCTCAGCAAACCCTGAGATGACCGAACTCACCCGCATGATGGCCGAAATGAGCAAAAGTATTACGCTTCTCGCTTCAAACCAACAACAACAACAAGTTAAAGCGGTTGCTAATCCTTGTGAAACATGTGGCGGTCCTCACTCATACACCGATTGTCCTTTGACACAAGAAAATCCGGAAAATGTGTATGCAGCTTATGGTCATTATTCACCGGAAAATTACCAAGCTAGACAACAAGGGGATAGAAATCTGCTGAGTTACCGTTCCAACAATTACCTTTCACCCGGTTTTTCTCCTCAAAACCAAAACCCCGCCAACAACTACAATAGAAGCAACCAAATCCCACCAAGAGCTTCTAACCCTTATCAACCACCCACCCAACAACACCCACCCATAAACACCGATGTTGATGCCATCATGAGAAATCAAGGTGAGTAAATCAAGAATCTACAGAGCCAAATAATCAATTTGAAAGGAGATATCTTGAAGCAAGGAAATGACATCAGAACCGAGGTTCGTGATAATATCCAATCTTCCTTCAGCACTCAAACGACTGAATTAAAGAATCTATTGGCTAGTTTCTTGCCCGAAGCTCAACCTTCTTCTTCGGGTTCTCTACCTTCAAACACCGTCACCAATCCGCGAGCTAATGTGAGTGCTATAACTACGCGTAGTGGAATTACCATTGTCAATCCACCTACCCCACCACCATCATCTACACCTCCTCCACCACCATGTATCCCTACTCCTCCTACACCTAGTAGTAGTACCCCATTACCGTCTCCGCCTCGTCATGACGATGTATCTCGAAAGGACCCTTCAACATCACAACCTTTACCAACTACACCTTCACCTTCCCCTTATCAACCTAGAATCCCATACCCTTCTCGCATAGGCAAGACCAATGATCTAACCAAGAATGACTGTCAAGTATCGAAATATGTGGATATGCTATCTAAAATGACCATCAATATTAGCCTTGTTGAAGCACTTTGCCACATGCCGAAATTTGTCAAAGCATTCAAGGAATTGCTTAGCAAGAAGGAGAAGCTGATTGAACTCGCCAACACACGCTTAAATGAAAACTGCTCTGCAGTTATTCTTAAAGAATTACCGGAAAAGCTTGGAGATCCCGGTCGTTTTGTGTTGCCTTGCGTGTTCAACAAAACTGAAGAATTTACTGCCCTTGCTGATCTCGGGGCTAGTATAAATTTGATGCCTTTGAGTGTTTGGAAAACACTATCATTACCCGACCTCATTCCAACAAAGATGACTCTCGAACTTGCAAATCGCACTCTCGCTTACCCCGTTGGTATAGCTGAAGACGTGTTTATCAAAGTTGGCACATTTACTTTCCCGGTCGATTTTGTCGTAGTTGATTATGAAATGGACCCTCGTATTCCTTTAATACTTGGTCGGCCATTTTTGAGAACCGGACGAGCTTTAGTAGATGTGGCCGAAGGTGAGTTAATCTTACGAGTCGGGGATGATTCAAAAGTTTTTAAAATGGGGAAGCTTACAGGCAAATCCTTTGGAGGCCGAGAATCAGTGAATATGATAAATGTGCTCGATGACTTTACCGTCTATGACAATCCTCTATTCGAGTCTTCCACTGATAATCCACTCTTTGAAGCTAATGTGGATGATTCTCACTCCACTTTGGACGCTTCTCTCATTTATGATTCTCCACCGGTCTTTGATGCTTATGATGATGATGATTCTAGCTCAGATTCGGATGATTTTGATTGTACTTCTGAGTATCCCGAGCTGCCCACTTTCGATGATTTTGATGAGGCTGATACTCTCTCGAGCGATTCTTCACATGCTGAAGATCCTCCGCCATCACTCGATCCTACTTTGGACGATTACTCATTTGAGGAAGACTTCTCTGAATTTCTCAACACTTACTTCCCTCATGAGAGTGATGCCCCTCCTTATGACTTTGAAGATTATCGTCTTGATCCTACTTTGGATTTAAAGAGCATTCTGTCAAAGGAGAAGAAACCGGTCGACACCGAAGTCCGTTGCACATATGATTTGACACCTCTTTGTCCCCCTTCTGAGGACGAGGTTGTGCTTCTTTGCGGATCTTCTTCACACTCGGCTGAGCCTGAGTGCTATTTTCCCTTAAAGGAAAAGGTGTTCGACCCTGGTATTGAAGTCTTTAAGCCATCTCAGTATCCACCTGATGAAATAAAAGGAAAAATCTTTGGAAATCTTGAAGACATGCTTGCACCACTTCACCCTTGCTCCCACCGTGCTCCATCACTGCTTAAGGGAACCTTGCCTACTCTTCTTTGGCTTGCCTTGTTCGCCTTAAGCTTGTGTTATTTGCTCGATGAAAACTATGTCTTTGATCTTGGTGGATATGTTTCACGCTTCTTCCGTTGATGATCAAGGTCGAGTCAGGCTCACGACTCGGTTAACAAAAACCAAGCGCTTCTTGGGAGGCAACCCATGCATCTATCTTTTCGCTTTCTTTACCATAAGTGTAGGGAGGACCCTTTGGTTTGCTTTCCTCTCCTCACTTCTTAATCAGGGATTCGAGCTTCAAACGATCTACTCTTGATGATTCTTGACAACCCGTGATTCCATGTTCTACTTCTTCCCGGTTCTATCCTAAACTCTGTTCGATTCACTATTTTATATTTTCTCAATATTAAAATAGAAATCTCTTTAGTTGTCTTTTCCTTAGCGAGATTTAAACAAAGTGCACAATGTCCTAAGTGTAGGGGAGTTTACTCCCACATGCTTAAACATTGAGGACAATGTTTATCTTAAGTGTAGGGGGGACTTCTATCGAAGTTAAGTGGTCTTTTCCTTGTATTTGTCCTCATTTTAACCGGAAAATCAATTTTTCGACATTTTTCAAAAATTTTGATCTATTTTGGCCTATTAGTTTTTACCTTTGTATGGTTATTTTCTTTCTTTGCTAGAATAAATGTTTAATAAGTGGTTTTAATTTTCAAACGTTGTGAATCTTTTGACTCAACCCGAGTTTACTCTAGCTAGTATCCTTAACGTGTTTAAGTCAAGTTTTGCTAGGCTTTTATATAGGGAGCTATTAAACGCGAAAGTCTTAACTCTCACGGGTTAAGAACAAGAACTTTTCGCAAGTTCCTATAATTGATCCTAGAGAGTCGTTTATCAAGGGAACTTTAAAATGCGATTTCTAAACTTGAAAGAGTCTAAGAATTTGCAAGATCCTATAGGCGACTCGAAAACCCAAAACTTTGATTTAATAGGCTAAGTATCCACGAGTCTCATTACTTGAGATTTTAAACTGTGGAGAACGAGAGATGATAGAGCCAATTATAAGTTCGGTATTCTTTCGTGAATTTATGTGATTTAATTATAAGCCTATTCTCCATCGCTTGCTAATAAATTTATCTGCTAATAAATAAGGTTGTACGATTTGAAAGGTTACTTAGCTTCTAGCCCCAGATCGTTTAAAAGTTGCTCGGTATGGATTAGAGTTCATAGCCAAGGCATAACTTATTGAAGCGGGACGCGAAGATTGGCGAGTCCGAAAAGGCCCTAACAAGGCATGAGGGCTATATTTTGTTGCTAAAAATCCGAAGTGATGTGAAGAATCATTTATCGAAAATCAATATGAAGGATCAAGACACACGACGAAAAGCAAATACTCCCCAAAAGTCATGGAGAAGTGTATCCGAAAAGACCCTAACAAGGTATGAGGATAAATAGATCCAAGTCATAAAAGGAGGCGGATCGTTGTACATCAAAGTCCAAAATAAAGATTGGAGAAAAATGAAGAAGTCGTGGTCCAAGTATGAATCTCTCAAAACTTCAAGTGAAGAAATTCCTATATGAAGAGAAGACCATAATTTCATGAACGTCTCTCAAGATTTGAAGTATGTATTCGCTGCCAAATATCGGTCCGAGAAAGGTCTCAAATCGCGAAGCGAGTTATGCCAAGATATGAACTTTATGAGGTCCCGAGAAGCAGTTTTAAAAGATTTGGTCCTTTAGCTAACTATTGATTAAATCGTTCACTTTATTTTCGGCCTAAATAACTATCGAAATAAGTCAAACAATGCATCCTCGTGATCATTCAAGACAACAATAAAATATAAGAGATACACCTAGGAATAAGGGAGTCTAAGTGAATAATTGGCCCACATGAGTTCGTGTTAGTTTACTAACTTATAATAACAATGATCTCGTTTTTAAGCTTGGTTTGGAGAAAGTGAAAACTTGAGGATGATGATTATTCATAACAATTCCAAAACCCAAGGTATGCTTTTGATTTCTTTACTTTGAATGTTTATAGTTTTTATTTCTTTAATAAAGGCCAACGTGGATTGATTATGATGAAAAATGTAATCTTGCTTTGTAACTAATGCATTACATGAGGACATTGCAATGGTCAAGTGTAGGGGATTTGATAGGTGTGTAAACACCCATCTTTTCTACCACTTAATTACAATAATAACCGGACCAAAATGTGTATTTTATGTCTTTTTTGTCGGAATTATGCGTGGTTTGTGTTTTTGTTGTGATTTAGGATGAAAAGGTGAAAAGTGGAGAAAACACGGACATTCACGGGCATTTACGGACTTTTATTGAAGAAAAGGATGAAAGACGAAGTCAAGAAGTCAAGAGTGCAAAAAGAACGGAAGTCCACGACCAATTCTGAAGATTTATCGAAGAAAAAGTCAAAAGACGGAAGTTTATCAAAAGCCGAAGAGTTCAAGTCTATTTTATTGAAGAAATTAAAGACGAGTTCAAAAGAAATCCCGAAGCCAAAAGTCCCTTAAGTCCAAGTTTAAAGAAGATTAGAAGAAAAGGACTAATGGTGTAATTAATGAAGAATTAAGAAGAAAGGGGCTTAATCTTGCAATTAACAAGAAATGAAGGAGGGGATGAAGCTTCCTAATCCTCCCCTATAAATAGTCATTAGTTGTTTACATTTCATTTTTGTTGGCTAAATGTGACAATTAGTCTTCCACCATTCATTACCTTGCACCTTTAATTACCTTGTCAATTTAAATACTTGTCAAATTTAATTACCTTGTCTTGCACTTAATTACCATTTAATTCCAAGTAAGTTCTTCTTTTAATTCTTGTTAATCTTTATCTTTATCTTGTTAATCTCATCCTACCTTTCTTAATCTTTGATTGATTTGTTTATGTTCATGTTCTTAATTTTTGTTGATTTATTTAAGTGGGTTTTGATTATTTTGATTAAGTTTTGTGAGTTTGATTGATTTGGATTGATTGTTTATGCTTAATAGTTGTTTATTTGCTTGGTTGATTTAATCTTGTGTTTGATTTAGCTTTGTTTTGGTTTAATTCGTGCTATTTTCTTATCCCTTGTTCTTCGGACCTTGTTTTTGTTCTTTCCCTGGACGCAGCTCCATTTATTCCGAATCAAGGTTTTGAAAGGCTGTTTATTCGGAATATTGAATTATTCCGCGTAAGTGTTTTGTAGAGATTGATATTCGGAATATCCATTATTCCGAATAGGGTTGGTTTTCCGAATAGGGTCTCTTATTCCGAGTAGGGAATACATTCCGAGTAAGGCTTTTTATTCCGAATAGGAAGTTTATTCCGAATAGGGTGACAATATTCCGAATAGACTTGGTTTTCCGAATAGGAAATCTTTCCGAATAGACCTGGATTTTCCGAATAGGAAGTTGATTCCGAGTAAGGCTTATATTCCGAATAGGGTGACAATATTCCGCATAGAGACTTATTCCGAATAGACTTGTTATTCCGGATAGGGATAGTATTCCGAATAGGCCATTATTCCGAGTAGGGTATTATTCAGGGTAGGTGACATATTCCGAATTGCCATATATTCCGAATAGGGTTTATTCCGGATAGAGCTTGTTTTCAGTTTCTTTAATTTAGTTTTTAAGTTTCTGCCCTTTTATTTTTCCCGCCTTTTTCCTTTATCGCACTTTAAGTTTATTTGCCTTAGTTTAAGATTTAGTTTTAGTTGCGTTTTAAGTTTGCCTTAGTTAGATTTAAGTTTGTGTTATTTTCATTTAGTGCCTTTAATTCTCGTCACGTTTTTAATTACTCGCACCATTTACTTTTAATTAGACTTAGATTTACTTTAAAGTCATTTACTTTCATTGTTCTTCACCTTTTATTTTAAACACTACAACGACACATTTTTGTTCCACCAAAGAACGACTGAGTCGCACATTAAACACAAGTTTTTCAATTCGAAGAGACACACGACAAAGAACTTTAATTTTTATACGGGCCAAAAGCCTTGTATCAATTGTCCTTCCACTCAAGGCAATTTTTGTGAAAACGTTAACGCGGCATACGGTACTTATCCCATGGGAGGCTATCAAGCTCGTCCTCAAGGAGACCGTAACTTGCTAAGTTATCGTTCAAACAACTATCTTGCTCCACCCGGTTTTACTCATCAAAACCAAAACCAACAACAAAGCTATAACCGAAATAACCAAACCCAACCTCGTGCTAACAATCAATATCAATCCCAAAGAAAGCCATATCCACCTCAAGGAAATTCTCAAGCTTACCAAGCTCCACCTCTCAATCAACCAACAACGTTGAATCAAGACATCGAGACGTTCATGAGGACTAATAGAGAGATGGTGACAAATCTTCAAAGTCAATTCATCAACTTGAAGGGTGACATGGCGAAACAAGGGAGCGATATTCGAGCCGAGCTAAGGAATGACATGGCAAAACAAAGCAATGATATTCGCGCAGACATGAGAGACTCTTTCAGCACTCAAGCGGATAATTTACGTGATATGTTAGGTTCGCTTTTCCAAGGTAATCAACCCTCTTCTTCGGGTACTCTTCCGAGTAACACCGTTGCTAATCCAAGAGGGGAGATGAAAGCAATCACCACTCATAGTGGAAAAGGTTATACGTAACCCGAGCTTCCTACACCTCCACCCGTGATTGTGAACAAGGAAAAAGAGCAACTTTCCTCACCTTCTTTGCCTTCTACCCCCATTCCCCCACCACCCGCGGTTGTGAGTGATCCTATTCCTCTAAAGCCTTCCTCTTCATCCGATATACCTTATCCTTCAAGGTTGAGGAAAGAGAAGCAAAAGAGCAAGGATGATATTCAAGTTTCAAACTTTCTAAAAATGTTTAAACAATTGAATTTTAACATCTCCTTTGTCGAGGCTCTCGCTCACATGCCTAAATATGCGAAGATGTTTAAAGATCTTCTTAGTGACAAGGAGAAGCTTCTTGATATTGCTAATACCCAACTTAATGAGAATTGCTCTGCAGTTCTCTTAAGGAAATTGCCCACCAAACTTGGTGATCCGGGTCGTTTCTTGATTCCTTGCAACTTCCCGGGAGTAGAGAATTGCATGGCCCTAGCTGATCTAGGTGCTAGTATAAACTTAATGCCTTTAAGTGTTTGGAAGCAATTATCTCTCCCCGAGCTAGTCCCCACCAAAATGAATTTGGAATTAGCTAACCGTACGGTTTCTTATCCAGTGGGGATAGCCGAAGACGTCTTCGTTGGCGTTGACAAATTCACCTTCCCGGTGGATTTTGTTGTCGTTGACTACGAGATGGATCCTCGTGTTCCATTAATCGTTGGACGTCCCTTCTTGAGGACCGGTCGCACTCTCATTGATGTAGCTGCGGGCGAAATAATCATGAGAGTTGGTGACGATAAAATTGTCTTCAATATGGGTAAGATTTCTAAGCAACCTTATTCATATGAGAGTGTTAATGCTATTGGCGTTCTTGATGAGACTTGTGAAGAATATTTCAAAGACGCTTGTAAAAGTGGTTCTTCTTCTCTACCCACTATTGAGACCGTTGCCTCTATTGCTCCATCACTAACTCCATTTGGAGAAAGTGATTTCCTCTTGAAAGAATTTGAAGCAACTCTGGGAGATGTGGATTTGCAATATGACGATTCTCCCTCCAATTGGGATGAAGACATTCGTACCACTGAGAAACTTTTTAATGAGGACCATATTTCTCCACAGTCTCCTAAGGATATCTCTACCGATGATCCGAAGTTGACTACGCCGTCCATCGAAAATCCTCCGGATCTAGAGCTTAAGGATCTTCCGTCTCATCTCGAGTACGTTTTCCTTGAAGACAACAAGAAGTTACCGGTCATCATCGCAAAGGACCTTAAAGAAGAAGAAAAATCCCGACTTATCGCCGTGCTGAAGAATCATAAGAAAGCGATTGCTTGGAAAATCTTTGATATCCGTGGAATTGATCCTCACTTTTGCACACATAAAGTTCTCATGGAGGACGACTTTAAACCCACTATTCAAAGCCAAAGAAGGGTGAATCCCAAGATTCATGACGTTATCAAAAAAGAGGTTATCAAACTTCTTGATGCGGGCATGATTTACCCTATCTCGGATTCACCATGGGTTAGTCCAGTCCATTGTGTGCCTAAGAAAGGCGGAATCACCGTTGTTCCCAATGAAAACAACGAGTTGATTCCTACTCGTCTCGTTACAGGGTGGAGAGTTTGTATAGACTATCACAAACTCAATGATGCTACGAGAAAGGATCATTTTCCCCTTCCTTTCATGGACCAAATGCTTGAACGTCTAGCGGGTAATGACTATTACTGCTTCTTAGACGGTTTCTCGGGTTATTTTCAAATACCCATCGATCCCCAAGACCAAGAGAAAACCACATGCACCTGTCCTTATGGAACATTTGCTTACAAAAGAATGCCTTTCGGCTTATGCAATGCTCCTAGGACTTTCCAACGGTGTATGATGGCTATCTTCCATGACATGGTTGAAGAAACCAAGGAAGTCTTTATGGATGATTTCTCGGTCTATGGTGATTCATTCTCTTCTTGCCTTGCCAATTTAGAACGTATGCTTAAGCGGTGTGAAGACACTCGCCTTGTTCTGAATTTGGAAAAATGTCATTTCATGGTAAAAGAAGGCATTGTGCTGGGACATAAAATCTCTAAAGCCGGTCTTGAAGTGGACCGTGCTAAAGTGGATGTCATAGCCAAATTACCTCCACCTTCAACCGTGAAGGGTGTGAGAAGTTTTCTGGGTCATGCGGGCTTCTATCGTCGTTTCATTCAGGATTTCTCTAAAATCGCTCGCCCGATGACCCACCTCTTGGAAAAAGATACTCCTTTCATCTTTTCCAAAGAGTGTCTTGAAGCCTTCAATCTTCTTAAGGATAAGCTAACTAAGGCACCGGTCTTGGTTACCCCTAATTGGGAGCTACCTTTTGAGTTGATGTGCGATGCTAGCGACTTTGCTATTGGAGCGGTTTTGGGCCAAAGAGTGAATAAACACCTCCAACCAATCCATTATGCTAGCAAGACAATGACAGGGGCTCAATTGCATTATACGACAACCGAAAAAGAGCTTTTAGCTGTTGTCTATGCTTTTGAAAAATTTCGCCCCTATCTTGTTCTCTCCACCACCATTGTGTACACGGACCATTCCGCGTTGAAGTACTTGATGACTAAGCACGACTCTAAGCCAAGACTTCTTCGTTGGGTTTTACTCCTTCAAGAATTTAACATTGAAATTCGTGATAAGAAGGGAGCTGAAAACCTAGCCGCGGATCATCTAAGTAGACTTGAGGATCCTTATCAAGGGGATCATCCTAACAAAGAGATCAATGACTCTTTTCCCCTTGAAACCTTAATGTCTATCAATTCCAATCTTGATGACATCCCGTGGTTTGCGGACATTGCAAACTACTTAGCGGGTGGTATTCTCATCAAAGGGTTAACATCCCAAGAAAAGAAGAAGTTCTTTAAAGATGTTAAGACTTACTTCTGGGATGACCCTTATCTCTTCAAACAATGCGCTGATCTGATCATTCGTCGATGTGTTGATGGACCGGTAGCTTTACAAATCCTTGATACTTGCCATAAAGGACCCACCGGTGGTCACTTACCGCTAAGAGAGTGTTTGACTCTGGATTCTATTGGCCCACCATTTATCATGACGCTCACGAAATGGTTAAACATTGTGATGCTTGCCAACGCCAAGGCAAGATCACACATAAAGATGAGATGCCTCAAAATTTCATACAAGAATGTGAAATCTTTGACGTATGGGGCATCGACTTTATGGGGCCATTTCCATCATCCAAAGGGAACAAGTACATCCTCGTAGCCGTTGACTACGTTTCTAAATGGGTTGAAGCTAAGGCTCTCCCAACGAACGATGCGAGGGTGGTTGTGAACTTTTTAAAGCAGCTGTTTGCTCGATTCGGTGTTCCTCGTGCTATTATCAGTGACCGCGGGACTCATTTTTGCAATGATCAATTTGCAAGAGTCATGGCTAAGTATGGTGTTAATCATCGTCTTTCCACCGCCTATCATCCCCAAACCAATGGGCAAGCCGAGATTTCCAACAGTGGATTGAAGCGAATTCTGGAACGTACTGTGGGAGAGCATCGTGTCGCGTGGGCCGATAAGTTAGATGATGCTTTGTGGGCTTTCCGTACAGCTTATAAGACTCCGATCGGTTGTACTCCTTATCGTCTTGTGTACGGGAAAGCATGCCACCTCCCTATCGAGCTGGAACATAAGGCATACTGGGCCTTGAAGTGGGCTAATTTCGACATCAACAAAGCCGGTGATCTTCGCAAGATTCAACTCAACGAGCTTAATGAACTGAGGAATGAAGCTTACGAGAACTCACTGATCTACAAGGAGAAGACTAAGATCATCCATGACGCAAGGATTAAGAACCGAGAGTTCAACGTTGGTGATCAAGTTTTACTCTTTAACTCTCGGTTAAAGATCTTCTCTAGCAAGTTGAAGAGCCGCTGGTCTGGTCCATTCACCATCGCCAAAGTCTTTCCATATGGGACCATTGAGCTTTCTCAGCCAAATGGGCCCAATTTCAAGGTGAATGGCCAGCGTTTGAAGCTGTACTTTGGTGAGGACATCTCTCATGAGATGATTCCATCCCTCACCACGTTTCCCATGAACTAGTTTTGGGTCGAGTCAGGCTCGTGACTCGGTGAACAAAAACAAGCGATTCTCGGGAGGCAACTCGTGATCTATCCTTTACTGCTTTCATAATAAGTGTATGGGGGAGCCCCGTATGTGTTGGTTGTCTTGTTTCTTATTTTGTGCAGGGATTCAAGCTTCAAAGAGCACCTCGATGACTTTTGACGAACCGTGATCTCGTGTTCCCATCTTCCTGGTCCTATCCTAAACTGTCGTGATTCAATTTTTCATATCTTATATGTTCACATTGAAATCACTATAGTTGTCTTTCCCTTAGCAAGATTTAAACAAAGTGCACAATGTCCTAAGTGTAGGGGAGTTTACTCCCACATGCTTAAACATTAAGGACAATGTTTATATCAAGTGTAGGGGAGACTTCTGTCGAAGTAAGTGGTCTTTTCCATGAATTTGCCCTCATTTTAACCGGAAAATCAATTTTTCGACATTTTTCAAAATTTTTGATCTATTTTGGCCTAGTAGTTTTACATTCGTATAGTTATTTTCTTTCTTTACTAGAATAAATTTTAATAAAGTGGTTTTAATTTTCGAAGTCGTGAATATTTTGACTCAACCCGAGTTTACTTATCCAAGTTTACTCTAGCTAGTATCCTTAACGTGTTTAAGTCAAGTTTAGCTAGGCTTTTATATAGGGAACTTTAAAACGCGAAAGTCTTAACTCTCACGGGTTAAGAACAAGAACTTTTCGCAAGCTCCTATAATTGATCCTAGAGAGTTTTTTATCAAGGGAACTTTAAAACGCAAATTCTAAACTTGAAAGAGTCTAAGAAGATGCAAGATCCTATAGATGACTCGAAAACCCAAAACTTTGATTTAATTGGCTAAGCATCCACGAGTCTCATTCCTTGAGATTTTAAACTTTGGAGAACGAGAGATGATAGAGTCAATTATAAGTTTGGTATTCTTTCGTGAATTTATGCGAGTTAATTATAAGCCTATTCTCCCATCGCTTGCTAATAAATTTATCTGCAATAAATAAGGTTGTACGATTTGAAAAGTTACTTAGTTTCTAGCCCAAGATCGTTTAAAAGTTGCTCGATGTTAATTAGAGATCATAGCCAAGGCATAACTTATTGAAGCGGGATGCGAAGATTGGCGAGTCCGAAAAGGCCCTAACAAGGCATGAGGGCTACATTTTGTTGCTAAAGATCCAAAAGTAACGTGAAGAATCATTTATCGAAAATCAATATGAAGGATCGAGACACACGACGAAAAGCAAATACTCCCCAAAAGATCATGGAGAAGTCTATCCGAAAAGACCCTTACAAGGTATGAGGATAAATAGATCCAAGTCCTAAAAGGAGGCGGATCGTTATATATCAAAGTCCAAAATAAAGATTGGAGAAAAATGAAGAAGTCGTGGTCCAAAGATGAATAATTTCTCAAAACTTCAAGTGAAGAAATTCCTATTATGAAGAGAAGACCATAATTTCAAGAACGTCTCTCGAAGATTCGAAGTGTGAAGTCGCTGCCAAATATCGGTCCGAGAAAGGTCTCAAATCGTGAAGCAAGATATGAAATTTATGAGGTCCCGAGAAGCAGTTTTAAAAGATTTTGTCCTTTAGCTAACTATTGATTAAATCGTCCACTTTATTTTCGGCCTAAATAACTATCAAAATAAGTCAAACAATGCATCCTCGTGATCATTCAAGACAAAAATAAAATATAAGAGATACACTTAGGAATAAGGGAGTCTAAGTAAATAATTGGCCCTCATGAATTCGTGTTAGTTTGCTAACTTATAATAACAATGATCTCGTTTTTAAGCTTGGTATGGGGAACGTGAAACTTGAGAATGATGAACATTCATGACAACCAAAAACCCAATGTAAGTCTTCGATTTCTCTATTTGTTTTGTTCTTTAAAGTTTTATTAGTGTTTAGTATTTAATAAAGGCCAAGGTGGGTTATTTATGATGGAAAATGTAAACCGTGCTTTAAAATTAATGCATTGCATGAGGGCATTGCAATGGTCAAGTGTAGGGGATTTAATAAGTGTGAAAACACTTATCCTTTTACCACTTATTTCCTATAAATAACAAGACCAAAACGTGTTTTTTATGTCGTAAAAGTCGGAATTATACGTGGTTTGTGTTTTTATTGTGTTTTAGGATCAAAAGATGAAAAAGAGAGAAAACACGGGCTTTCACGGGCTTTTATCGAAGAAAACGAGAAAATACGAAGTCAAGAGATCAAGAGTGCTTAAATAACGGATGTCCAAGACCTATTCTGAAGATTTATTGAAGAAAAAGTCTAAAGACGGAAGTTTAATAAAGTCGAAGAACTCAAGTCTAAATTAAAGAAGAAAATTATTAAGACAAGTTCAACTCCCGAGACGACATCGAGAAAAGACAAAGAATTAAATCGAGTCGAGAAGAAAAGAAAGAAGGAAGCACACCACACATGCACCTCCCACTTAGCCTATAAATACCCTCCTAATCACATTAGGAGGGTAGTTAGTTAGTTGCACTTTTAATTTTTCTTCTTTCTAGTTTTAGAGAGAGAAAGTTCCCAACTTTCTCTCATTAAGTTCTTAATCTTTTCTTTAATATTTCAAGTTTAAGCTTTCATTAATCTTTGTATTTGAATTTCATTTAATTACAAGTTCAAGTTAATCCTTTTGTTCATTAATCTTCTTCTTCATTTCTTGATTTTGATTGGTTTTGATCCGAAACATACTTGTTTCGTGTTTGAATTTGATGTTTTGGTGTTTAGAAAGTTAACCTTTTTATCACTACTTAAGCTTCATACGGATTAGGCTATAAGCTCTTTGTGCTTATTGGCTTATTCCATGTTTTAGCTATTTGCTTTTCGGATTCTCATAAGGTTTAATCGTTTCAAAAGTTTCTTTTATAAAGTTAATGATTTTTCTTATTTTAAAAGTTGTCGAATTTTAGCTTATTAAGTTGTTTGAGATTCGGTTAAGGTAGCTTATTGTGTGTGCTTGTTGAAATTTTAGCTTACCCTCAATTTCGGATTGTTTCATGATCCATCGCAATATTGGGGATTACATCATTCCGACGGTTACCTGTTTGTATCGCAATAACCATAGAGGGTTTTACTTTGCGATAGTTTGATTTTTCACCTTATTCTGATCTGGGATTGCGATCGCTCATTGCGATCGCATATTCCGACGGGGTCTAAGGTCTTTTTAAGTCGAAACTCTGCCCAAATTTTGTTAACAGCATTCCGATAGCTCCCATTCCGATACTAGCACATTGCGACAGAACCATATTCCGACAGAAGTGTTTACGTTATTCCGATCTGGACATTGCGATAACAGTGCATTCCGACAGCTTTGATTTTGATATTCCAATGGTTACTAACATGAACATTCCGATGACTTGTCTTAGTTATATTCCGATGGTTTTGACTTTGGTGCATTCCGATGGACTAAGTTTTTAAGTTTTAAAGTTACTTGTTAAGTTTTTAGTCAATTTCACTTTACTCAACGACAATCATTTGTTTTAAGTCTAGAATTAGATAATCAAACCAAACCACCCTCTTGTTCACCAAAATACAATTGAGTCGCACTAATTAACGGTAATCAATTCGAAGAGATTTGGAACAACGAACTTTCATACTTAGCCAAAAAGCTTTGTATTAGTTACCTTCTCTTTTTATATTAACGGGCAAGTTTCAGTTCACGTGGCGCCGACTAGAGGTCTTCGCCAGGGAGATCCAATTTCTCCCTACCTTTTTATCATATGTGCGAAAGTTTTATCATCTATGATTAGGAAATCAGTTACACAAGGTTATATTCATGGAATTAAAGTGTGTCGGGGAGCACCAACTATCTCACATTTATTCTTTGCTGATGACAGCATATTCTTCTCTAGAGCTTTAGAAGAGGAGCGTTGTAGACTTAAAATCATTCTCGACCAATATTGTAAAGCATCGGGGCAAGTCATTAAGTACAAGAAATCTGAGGTTTCTTTTAGTGAAAATGTCGAGCAACATGTACGATCTCGGATACTTGAATCCCTGTCGGTTCGTGAAGTAGCGTATCAAACCAAATATTTGGGGCGTCCTTCGATCATCGGCAGATCTAAAAAGGTCGTCTTCCAGTCCGTCCTAGATAGGATTAAGAGAAAGCTTGGAGGATGGAAATAGAAGACTCTTTCAATTGCGGGGAAAGAAGTGCTCATCAAATATGTAGCTCAAGCTATGCCCATGTATATGATGAATATTTTTCTCCTTCCGGATAATTTAATTGATGAAATTCACAGAGCCTTAAATCTATTTTGGTGGGAGTGATGGTGTGAAACAAAATCCAATCCGATGGTGCTCGTGGGAAAGAATGTGTGTGTCAAAATTTCGGGGAGGTATGGGATTTCGACACTTGGGCCTTTTCAACGGGTCACTACTTGCGAAGCAAGTCTGGCGAATGATCACGTCACCCACTACTTTAGCTGCTAAGGCATTAAAGGCTCGCTATTTCCCGCGTTCAAGTTTCTTTGATGCAAACGTTGGCTACCACCCAAGCTATATTTGGTGCAGCTTCATTGAAGTCAAGGAGATAGTCCGCAAAGGTTGCAAGTGGAACATAGGCAATGGCCACATCGTCAATGTGTGGGAGAACTTTTGGCTTGGTGATCACAGGACATTGGGACCGAAACCATATAATATCGACGTTACTTATGTTCATGATTTGTTAAACAATGAAGGTAATGATTGGAACTATGAAAAAATCACATCATTGTTTCCATCTAATATTGCTAACAAAATTGTGTGCTCTTTTGTGAGTCAATCAAGTCCTGATAGCTTGTATTGGTATCCGAACCCACGAGGTGAGTTTTCATGCAAGTCTGCTTACCTATTGCTTCTTGAATCATCACAAGTACTGGTACAAAATGATTCTAAGGAAGCTATCAAGATTTTTCATGCTATATGGATGGCAAAGGTACCCAATAAAGTTAAAATATTTTTATGGCGCGTATGCCATAATTATATTCCTTCCACCGACAACTTACTTGCTAGGAGGCTAAATCTAACAATAACATCTTGCACACATTGTGGAGAGCCAGGAGAAGATGTGCTACATGTATTGTTCACATGCTCAAGAGCCAAGGAGGTATGGGATCGGTGTACTTTTGGTAGGTTTTACGAAACGCATGATGTTGTTACGGTGGAGAACTTTTGTAGCATAATCTTGGAAAACTTTCCTAATTATTGGGATGAATTCATGATGATACTTTGGGGATTATGGACGAGGCGAAATGAGCATTTTCATGGCCAACGTCAAAGAAGGGAAGCTGATGTGGAAGTGATGGAGAAACGACTATTATTAGATTACTCTAATGCAAATAAAAAGGCTCTTGCAAGATATGTTGGAACGCCGCAAGCTAACTCGAAGGACGTATGGACGAAGCCATAAGGTACCCAGATTAAGTTTAATTGTGAAGCAGCTTGGGAAAAAGAGTCCGGGAAAGTGGGCATAGGTTTTGTAACTCGTAATTGTAATGGAGAAGTATTACTTTCTGGAGCTCGGTCCGAATTCTATGCAAACTAGCCCTTAGAAGCTGAAGCTAAAGCTGTTTGGTGGGCCGTTAAACATGCTATAAGTAGAGGGTATTCTCAAGTTGTCTTTGAGTCAGACTCTCTATCTCTAGTCCACGCACTCCATAACTAATCCGGACCTCTACAGATTGCGACCTTGTTTTCTGATATTTTATCTAACTCGCTTGCCTTTGATATGTGTAACTGGTCATTCGTAAAAAGAGAAGGAAATATGGTAGCTCATACCATAGCCAGATGAGCATTAGCATGAAGTAATGATATGGTGTTAGAAGATGAAGTTCCAAGTTGTACTACCGTGTTAGTCTCTACAGATGCTGTATTATCTATCTTTTAATGTTATCTTTTCTTTTACTATCAAAAATTTAAAGGAAAAAAAAACCTCATTCATACTATCAAATAATCATTTTTTACTTTAAGGCCCAATCCCAAAAATTAACACTAGATAACAAACACCTCATAAGATTATTGAAAAACTTGTTATTTGATGGTAAGACAAATTGGGCCACTAACAACTTTAATTATGAATTTTTAGCGGATGCACAGCGTTATTTGGCTAACCTCTATGCAAGCAAGTACTATGTAATAACATATTTCATATAGATGGAGACTAACATGTCTAACTCGTATTATAGTCTCAAGTTGTAAAGTAACCTGTACTACAGTAATAGCTTTTTTCATTATGTTAAGTTAATTGGGCAGCATGTACTTGGTTTGTTACAAGCTACAAGTCTACAACACAAGTACAAGTTCGATTACTTGAGCTCAATAGCAAATATAGTGAAAGGTTTGTTGGCTGCTTGTTGCAAAGATAATTTGTTTGCTATCAATCCAACTCACACACTCCAATTTCATTGACTAGGTAACAAACTGAAATGTCCCTTTCGAATAACTTGATCATGGGCCTTACAATTTGTTGTCCTCTTTATCTTATACATCATTATGTACCACTAGATGTTTGGTCACTGCTTTTGTCCATATCAATCGAGTAGTCTCTCATATATTATTTTTTGTATTACAAACATCATCTGTCTAGACATTAGACATAAAAAGGATAGGAGTGGTCACATATTGGATAACATCAAGTACGTAGGACAAGCTGAAACAAATTCAAGAAAGAAGCTACACATGTCATTAAGTAAACCCCAAATTTTCACATTAGACAAAAATGTCAATTCATGTCGCGGCTTGATTTGTTACCGAGAAGTCTGGAATTGAAAAGAAAGAAACACGAGAACGTAAATCTAGACTTGTGTGTTTTCAAGAGAGCAATATGCAGTTATCTTATATTTGGGACACCACGTTAGCTTTTACCCTCTATCATTCTTACAACACAAAACCAAAAAAACATAACCCAAGTTAAATCGTAGGTACACAGACACGTTTTGTATATATAATTTACACGAGAAAACACATAACACTCATCCTAGCGAAAATCCTATACCACATAGGGACGGTGCAGCTATAACCGTTAGGTGATATTATAGGTGCAGGCGTGCAGCTATAATGGATTGCACCGCTTACTAAGTTTTGGAAGAAAATTACATTAATCTCACCTTCCTTCTCTTATCTCTCTTGAAAATAGCACTTCTTTTTTTTTCCTGTTTCATACGCTTATAAAAACTTGAATCCCAGTCGGCCAGCATCAGCCAAAAAGTAAAACTGTCGAATCACAAAGGACTCCCTTAATCGGGATGAGGGGAGTTGCTTAATCAGCACTTATGTCAGGGCAATTCTTTAGGAAATAGTCTTGCAGAATAACTTCACAAAATAGAACATATTTGCTTCCCTATAAACACAAATACTCGGCATACGACCTCCTGCTTCAGTACTTATTACAGGATTTAACTCATCAGATGATGTATAGCTTTTTGCAAGTCTCGCCTAATTGACCTAAATCGTGCAATTGGGTGAAAGGTGTATTGTGTCCCGACATATAATGCTGGCAAAAACTAACCCTAAGTCCATTAGTATTATCCTCCATGAGGGTCAAGTACAAACAGCATAATCTAAATAGAGGGAAGAATATGCATTCATTAAAATCAATAGATGAATATTAGCAAAGGAAACCAGAAGACAAAAATAAATAACCACAAAATCATTAATAGCTAATGCCGGGGGCTTTATAGTTTATAGTGCAGAATCTTACAGCAAGATCACCCAAGAACAACAATCATTATGGTGATCCTTAAAGCAAAATATGAACTAGAAATGACAACAAAAATGATATCAACACGTCATTAAAGTATACCGCCATAAGCTATTTTATGGTCTAAAGATAATTACAAAATCATAACTATCTCATTATTATCAACAAAATACTTGACCAATGTAACCAAATAACGATCACCACATAACCAAATCAAATTACCAAATTCTTTTGATCCATCTTTTCCCGATAAAATTCCAAAACACCCGGATCTTGTTTATCATACTTCTGCAATCTCTTAACAAAGTAAGTTTCAGGACACTTCAACCACCAACAAAACCCAACTTGATTCTTATCAATCAGCTTCTTATCCTGACAATACTCGTAAACCAAACTTCTCGGAACAATCCGTTTCTCCATACTCAACGAAAGCAAAACAGAATTCTTCACAACAACCGACAAATCAACTCCCATTTTATTCACAAGAAACTCCATAACCGTATCAATCTTCTCCTCGGATTTCATCATAAACCACGGATCACTCCTAAACGCCAACAACACCTCCTCCTTCCTCAACCCCCATTTTTCATACGTCTCAATCTTCTTATCCCACGTCCCCTTACTCATAGACCTTAGAGCATGAACCGCCAACATAAAACGCGTCGTACTCGGATCAAACCCCATCTCAACAACTTCCTCAACCGCTTTCCTAAACACCTCACCACTAGCCATAAAATCCCTTGGCTGATACGTCAAAATATACAACATCTTATCACCAGGCACACCTACATCTCTCAAAAACTCCATATTCGGAATCAAACTCGTCTGAAAATCCCAATCCAAAACCCAAGCACACCTCCTAATCGCAATCAATGTCCGCTCATTCGACTGCAACAACCTATTCAGAAACTCAACACTAGGTACGATATGGTTATCCAAACTCCTACCTAAACTTTTAGGCCTAGCAACTAAGAGCTTAACAATATCGGTATCGGATAACCCAATAGAGCTTAAAAACTTAAACTTAGGTAGCAAATTCTTTTCGGGGTTACACGACAACGCAACGGGGAACTTACGGATGACTTGGGAGATCTGGGTGTCTGAGAAACCTTGGGTTTTGAAGAAGTCTATAACAGAATCAGGTTTGTTGGGTGTTTTAAAATGCAAGTATTTTGAAGCTGAGATAGCTTTATCTAAAGGGAATTTACATGAGTTGATTAGGTATGAGATTGTAAATGGTGTGTTTGGATTTGGGTTTAGTGATGATGTTTTTAAGGATGTTGCTGTTGTTAAGGTACGATTGGGGAGTGATGTACTTTTGATTAAGGTTAAGGTTAGTGTTTGGTTTTTGTGAATCAGGGTGGTGGATTTCAACATTGTGAGGATTTGTGAAATGGAGGTTTTGGATTTTGGGATGTAGGAAGAAGAACCCTAAAGTAAAACCCTGATTGATTGATTATTCAAAAAGTTTTTCTCACGTGAGTTTCAACTTTCTGAATTTTTTTTTTCTTTTTTTTACATTTCCTAAAAAATAATTTAAAAGTTTCTTTATATGACAATTTCATTCTCAATCTATTTTTGTTATTAAAAAAATTAGCCAAAGAATTTGATAACAAAAAGATATAAATAGAAAAACAAAAACTTAAAAAAATATATAATTAATAGAATTTTAATTGGTAAATTTTAAATAAATCAGATTAAGTTAAAGTGAAACGTGCACAATACTTATTATGCTGTTGTACCTTAACGAAAAAAGAAAAGAAAAATGGCGTATCGCAAATTAATTTTGAAGTATTACTGTTCGTGTATAATTGTAGACGACATAGGATGGACGAATCTCATCCTAGACGTATTAGATGGTTTGGTAGTGCCTCTCGGTAGATAAAAGAATCGGTAACAAATAACAATGGATAATAGTAGACCTCGAGAAGGACCAAGACATGCACAAGACTCTTATTAGCCAACAATTCATTAGCAATGGCGAGGTTTGCAACATGCCGACACCATCTCAGATTCGTAAGGATATTAATGTTTCCTATGTGTAAATTATGTTCTTGAGATTTTTTTAAGAGATGAGAGAGAAGTAAATGAGAGTAGATTACTCTGGAATTTCATTCCTAATCTTCTTCCTAATTCGGAATGATTTGGAAAGAAAACAACAGAAAATGTGGTTGACTTTTTTTAATTTAACTAAAATTCTTTATTTTTCACTCTTCTTCCCAACTCAAGAAAACAAAATTTCAATTTTGTGCGACTATTGTATTCGTGCAACACAACTTTGTCCTTCTAAAAAAAACAAGTTGTGACGTTGATCACGTAAAAGTACAATAGCCGTCAGTTGCACTATGTCAGTTCGAAAGTGAATTTAACTCGTATTTATTTGATTCATAAGTCAGTTCGAAACAAACCATTAGTAAAAAATCTGGGTCCATGGAGATTCTAGATAACCTTTCCAGATTTCAAACCCAGTGAACACCCAGATATTCCAATCCACTGTGGTTAAACCACTAAACCCTGCATGCAAGTCATTATTCGCATAAATCTTGATATTAACTAGAGCTCATACGCACCAGATTACACAACTGTATTCAGTTAGAACCAAGACAAATGAATTTTACACGCCTTATATCCATATATTGTGAGCAGTAATGCTAAGAAACACGACACAGTTCATCACCTGACTTGTATCACTGTTCTAATTTTCTACGTCTAAGTAAATGGCAAACCAACCGGCCACTACACAACATTCTCTAATAAGGCCTTCCATTCAGAAGCTCGGCCCTAAAATATGATACAAAAGCCTTTCTTCCCGCAAGGGAATACAGAAACGGTCTAGACTACTATAGATATTGTGTATGCCTCAATGTATATGACTCTTTAATCCTAAACGTCATGTTGATTGATCCATCATGTTGATTGACCCGAACTCGAAGATTGGTTTGTCTGACTGCCGTTTTCTTCAATCACACCACAAGTTAACAAACGTGGGGGCCCTAAACTAAATCCATTTTCTTTAATTGATCCAAATGGGTCATCTTTGGAGAGCAAGGAGGTAATTTGTGGCAGCTGATTCTGATTCTGGAGCATCTCCATTCGCTTTAAAGATGGAATGTTACCTTTACAGTACCCTCGCCACATATCCCGATAAGCGGACTCCAACCCATTAATGAATTTTGATCCATTGCACAGAGGAGAATTAGACATTAGGTTCCGAAGATTCATTCTGAGATTTGACAGCGCTGTAACATCAGATGCCAATTGTATTGCCAACCGGATATACTCATCTTCGGTCTTGGCAACCAGGTTTTCTAATCCTACAATATAGAGTAACGTACGTAGTAATTAATAAGTTTAAGAGCATAAATTGTGTTGAAGTATCAGAATGCTGCATTATGACATCTTACCAACTGCACTTAGAAGACTGACACCAACATTATGTGCATGCACAGAGCCACCCATGGTGACACATGGAACTCCCATATAAAGGGATTCACATGTGGTTGTAGTTCCTGCATACGGAAAAGTATCCAAGCTATATACCGAACAAATATTAAATATTAGAACAAATTGTAGATAAAGATACAAAATAAAATGAATGACTGATGTGAAGATGACGGGTTTACCTAATGTCCATAAGAGAATATGCTTGCATGTGGTCGTGATTGAGCAGAATCAAAGGCAAAAGGTCAACACGTAGTGATTCTAAACCCAACTGCTCCAATGTAGAGAGAAATCTCTGTCTTACACTATCACAGCAGAAAGGCTTGCACTTCACAATGAGCCTAGAGTTTGGAACTGCGCATAAAATTTTCGCCCAAACTTGAAGCACTTTCGGTGTAATCTGATAGAAAAGATTGTCACAAGTCAAGAAAAGCCCATTATTTCTCAATGAAATTATGAAATACTTAAGGTCATCATTTCAGCACTGATACTTATAAATGGATCAGAAATGGGTCGTGTTTTAACTTAAACTTGTCACACGAAAAATGTAGCTACAGGGGAACAGGTCATGCAGGTTGAAAGTTGCCCAAGATCTACGTTTAATGCACACATCCCAAATCATATAGCTAAAGATTCAGATAACTATGGCAACACGCTGTCTGTTGGCCAGCCAAACCAGACCGTCTCAGCACTTACTAAAAGTGACCTGTTTCAACTTAAACCCATTGGCCCGAAACCCAACCTGTCCATCTTGCCACCTCTAGATATACATATATGCTCAAATTTATACCTTTGCCAAATTGTTGAAGCTACCAAATGTAATAAAGCCGTTAGAAAGTGCAGGTGCCGGCGATGCAGGGCCTGCCTCCGGAGACGGTGTATAACAAAGAAAGCAATCGGGTAGCCGAACAAGGTCCTCGACATGCCTGCCAGTAAAACAATAGTTTCATTAATATTATCCATATTAACAAAAGCATGTTATACAAGATCATGAGAAAATAAATGAAAACACTAAAGTTTGTACTTCTGCTTTGTATCAAGAGGGTCAGCCATGGCATCAGTGATTCGATAGTCGATTGTAGACAAACCAGTAGTATTTGGGTACCCAATCCAAGTCACCTATCAGCAAACAAAGCCAAAAAGTGTAAGCAACATATTTTGATATCTGCTTTAACCACATCTTGTGGATGTATTCCTCAGAGCTTTTTTATTCGGATATAAGTTAGTAGGGCACTGGTAATATAAACAGAGTGATACTACTCAACAAGAACACCCTGGCCTGTAGCCAAAATTAACAACGTAGACAAGCACGATTTTTAGGACAATGATTAACAAAGTGAAAGCTATTAATATCTTGTTTGTGTGATCTTATTCATTACCAAAAGCATACCTGAAGAGGTGCAGGACGGCAAGCCATCATTCCCAGCTTATTATTAGCCGTATGACCAGTAAGTTCCACCAATATATCAACTTTATCTTCTCGGACAATGCTTGCAACCTTCTTCTCTTCAAGTCCATATATATCTCTCCACATGCCACCTCTTTTCAAAACTCTGTCTCTGAACTTCATAGTTTTTGCATCAGCCTACAAACGTAAAGAGAGTGATTTTGCAGTTAGTTACCTTCTCATAAATAAAAATATAAGAAGCATATCATGTAAAAACAAACACTCACCTTAACAACCGCCGAGTAAACAACTACCTTGTAGTTAACATAGTCGTGATAAATAAGAGGCGCCTCAATGAAGTATGATACAGAGTGTGTAAAATAATCAGGAGAAACGTATCCGATAACAAGTGGTCTTTCAGGTTCTCTTGAATTGTCCCATGAAGTATATTGAGAATATAATCTCATGAAGCGTAGTCCCCAGTCCCTGCAAGCACACACAGATTTAAAAAAAGAATACAAAAAAGACCCTAGCATCAGACAGCATGAGAAAACTTGTATGAATTCACAGATGTGGTAGCTAAAAGCACCTGTGAGCTTCATATAGCTTATCATCTGTTCCCTCATTAATGTAGTTCATCGCCAGTAATCGGTTCTGCAACAGATAATTATTATACAGAAGTTAGAACAATACCGAATGAAGCTTGACTACAAGATAAAGGAACCTCTAAAACTTCCCCAGAAAAAGAGATTAAATCTCAAATCATCTTTACTTATTAGGTTGATTCAGATGCAATCCACAAAACAATGCATTCAAGTATATAATCTAAATTAACATGTACCAAAATGACAAGATCTCTAGCTAGTTGAAAATGATAAAAGCGCTGACTTTAGACGTTCAGGATATATATAATCATACAAATCATCAACTCTGTAATAACAAACCAAACTGAACAGAAGAGCCGATATGATTTCTTAAAATCAAAATATGTTGCGTCTAAAAAGTTTATGATTTCTGTCAAATTAGAAAAAGGTACCACGTTACGAATTAACTGTCTATTTGATAGACAACGCTTAAAAAATTGTTAAATCGTAAACTAATGCTGTCTACAATGCTGAGTAGCCTCAATTAAAAAGAAATTTATGTCCCCAGGCAAGATATTATTTACTCAACAGTTTAGCAGCCACTATTGTCCTGTTGATTTTAGGTTTATTTCAATCACAAAATGTTTACAAAAAAAAATCCAAAAATGGAGTTGGCTATTTGTGATTAGTTTAATCAAAGAGGAGAGAAATTAAAGCAAAAAACACCAATCACGCATAGCCAACTCCATTTTGTGGATGTTTTTTTGTAAACATTTTGTGGTTCTAGTAAAGCTCGTACATAGCGCCTAACCTCCTATATTTACAACATTCCAATAAACTCCAGTTTTTTCGCATTATGGGAGTTTATTATAAACTGCTCCCTCATTCTCTTGGGACTTGGCTTATCCACGTCAACATTCAAGTCTAACCCTTCGTAGGAATTATATAACAACTGCATTATATTTAGCAACTGTAAGAACTTAAGAGCTATATAACCTCTTCAAAGTGTCAAAACTAATTCTCAACCATAAACTCGAGATATATGCACTGGCTAGTTATTCCTTATAACTCAAAAGATCATTAGGGCACTAATGTATAGATTGTAAATTTTCTTCTTAATGTACTGCTATAGAGTTCAAACGTGTGTGTGTGTTAAGTCATATATTAAACAAGATTGTACCATCTATTAATTCTATATAATGATTGGTGAGCATACATACAACTTTGACCAATACGTAATGGACTATAGTTTCAGATCAAATCAGATGTATATTGCCTTCACATTGCGCCCAGGATAGAATTCTCATTTAGGTCGGGTTTTCTAAGACTTGTCTTCATCCCCATCAAGGTGGCATGTATACTTGTCTCCTTTTTAGTTAAAGAATTAACAACATTACCCAATAAAACTATATGAACTTTAATTAGCAAGGCATTCACGAGCATATAATTATACCTGGCCCGCGTTGCGAGAATCTGGGTCTATCTTAAGACACTGCTCATATGCTTCAATGGCCAAAGTTATACTCCCGGCATCTCTGTAAAGAACCCCTGCAAGTAAAAATTTATATAATTGATAACATAATATGTATCAGACAAAGGCGTAAAAAATGAAAAAAAAAATGATAAAAAACACATCATAATAGACAAAGAGGGGGAGGAATGAACCTAAGTTATTGTAAGCTTCAGCATAAGTGGGATTCGCCACAATTGCTTTCTCTATCATACTTGAAGCAGCATCCATTTTACCCTGCGTTTTTTAAAAAGTGTAGTCAAGCAAAAACTGAAGGATATCATCTTGTCAAAACATTAATAAACCAATATGTACCTGCACTGTGTAGACTACCCCAAGGTTGTTCAGCGACTGAGAGAAATTGGGTTTAATTGACAATGCCAACTTCAAGAAAGTAACAAAAATATCTGTTATTTAATTAGCATGGATAAAAAATGTGACGAGTATAGTTGCAGTTGTTAGAGGAATAACCTGATAACACTCCACGGCTTTATCTAGATTGTCTCTGTCTTTATATATAACTCCAAGATTATTGCATGCCTCCGCACAATGCGGATTGAAGTGGAAAGCAAGTTCATAGAACACAATTGCCTGCAAAAAGACAGAAGTTTACTCAATTTTCTTAGCTTCGGCAACGGAAATAAATGGTTTACATAAAAAAAAATTTAAAGAACTATCGCCGTATAACATAACACAAAAGCACTTACAGATGACTGAAAGTATTTCTATTATATAGCAAGTGAAATACAATAAGAATGGATCAACATGAATAATAGGTAAAAGACACAAACAAAATTCATCAACGTTACCATTTCAAACTTCAGCATTTCACCATAAGCTACCCCGAGATTGTACATGGCATCCGCATAATGCCAGTTATAGTACAAAGCTCTTTTGTAATATGCCACACCTTGGTTAATATCTCCCTCCAATTTTACCTGATAAGATTACATAGGTACAAAAAGATAATCAAGAAAAGCTAAAGGATAGAAGCATGAGATGTCACCAAAAATCATTCACTAAAACTAATGGTCCATCAATCTTCCAATGCCATTTTTTAACTTGTACAAAGAAAGTTTTTTACGCCATCGGGCGGCTGAGTGATTGAGTGTGAGAAAACTAAGAAAAAACAAACCAAGGATAAAATAGTTACCTTTGTGCCCAAATCTGTTAAAGCGATTGCCATGTTATTCTTAGCAATCTCAAAATTTGGCGACACAGCCAGACACCTGAAAAATCAAACAATATACACCGCCAATTAGCATAACAGAAACCATGGCTACCCACTGAGCAATACAGTAATAAATAAAGGTCTATAACCTCTCATAACAAGCAATAGCTGACTCCAGATCTCCACGATTTTTATAGATCACACCCATGTTACAAAATGCTTCAGCATACATCGGCCTTTCCAAAGCAGCCTTTTCGTAGCAACCAAGTGCTGTATCATATTGCATCATTTCAGAATATACGACTCCCAGGTTGTAATATGCAGGCTGTCCAAAAAAATCAAGAACATCAGCATTAAGAATGCATCAAACGGAATGAAACCTTATCAAATTGTATAAAGAGCATGAAATTACAGCATAGTGAGGGTCAATCTTGATAGCATCGTAATACTTCTGAATTCCCTCTTGGGTGTTTCCCGCAAGCTTTAAGCTGGTTCCAATATCTGTCAGCACAATAGACAGACATTCTGCCGCTGGCTTATATGATGGATCTGCCTCCAAAGCCTTCCTGTATGACTGCAAGAGTGAATAGTAAACTTGATTATGAACAGATGTGAACCAACGATATTGTTAATTCATGATATGATTTATATAAAGAGGGGTGTATCAGACCCATGGGACAGAGGTGGCATCACTCAACAAACAAGGTTTCAATCTTCCTCCTCCACCTTGCAAATTTATAAATCTAACTATTGTATATACAAAGTAAGTGTTTCGCTTTATAAAAACAGATTAAAAAATAACTCATGGGAAAGTGGCAGGGGTCATTTAACTTGCACAGTCAATAACTGTATGATCACCATAACTATTTAGTAAAACTTGGGTTTGTCAATGTTTGGTTGTATCAAACTTACGATTAACAGCCAAAACTATTCTCTAGACCTACATCCAGTGATAACAATATGTCTGAAAATATATTATTAAAAGGGAGCAGCATTTTACAAAAAAATACAGCTATATCAAATAAAATTCCCAACTTGGACCATCATGGCTCAAAGAATCAAGAGCGGTAAATTACAAAAAGACACTCCTAATGATTACTAAAATAGGTCAAAATCCGCGTATGTGTTCTGTAATGTGACTAAAGGCCATTAATATATCTTTAGATTGTTTATAGGGTAACACATAAACAATCTAATCATACACCTATAAATCCGGTAGGCGGTCAATCACCCATGATATCTCAAAAAGTTGATTTATAAAGATGTATTACTTTCTAACAATCTCAGCTTGAGCTACACAAATAGCTCTTTTAATTATATCAGCAAGATATATTAGTGGACTTTAAAAAGCATAAACAGGTACAAAAGAAAAGATTTAACTATTCGGCCGAACAGTGACAAATGAAAGGAACATCGGTGACCTATACATTGATAGCATAAACAAGTCTAGGAGTCTAGGTGACTGCAAATAAATATATAAAAAATGTAAGGCAATGTTGCAATCAGTTGTTAAATTGGTCTCCCATACGATATCACGATAAGGCAAGACAAGTGCATTACTTGCATAAGAAAGACATCCCAAAAGATCATTCATCAAAATATCAAAAGAAACGTTTCAACCACATGTATTTTTAATGAACCTGAGTGACATCTCTTAATTATATCGTATTTAAAAAAAACCAACCATACCTCGGCAGACTCCACCAATCGACCTTCATCTTTATACAAGATACCACAATGCGTGAGCGCACATGCATTCTGAGGATCCAACTTGACCGCTTCAGAGAAACTTTCGAAAGCCTGTCTTCCCATATTTTGCATCTGCAGGCAAATTCCCTTGCCAATATGCGCCTCAACGTTTACGTTATCCTTCTCTAATACACTTTCATATATACCAAGAGCTTCTAAAAATTTGTTTCTTGAGCGAAGAATGTTAGCATAACCAATTGCATCATTCCCCTCGTAACTCGTTCCTATCGGACTAGCAGATGTTGTAGAGTTGCTAACACCTAAAGACGGCTCAGCTGATTTTAGAAAACCATTACTTTCAACTCGACCTTCCTCAATCCCTCCACCAACATCCGTCTCTGGCAATGCCATCTTGGTCCAAACTCAGATTCCTAAACCAATATCAACAAACAGTAAATATTTTATTAATAACAAAGTAAACGTCAGATTTCGCCAACTACGAAGACTCACACAGATGTAAATATTAGAATATATAACGTGTGTGTGTTAAGACATCTATTAAGCAGATATAGTGGCTGACAAACCTGTTAATCACGACAAAACTGTACCTTTATGGATTACATGACCAAATTAACACCAGCATTTACCTTAGATCTAAAACACTTTCATCCCAACAATGAGGCATAACTCTAGTATTAGGTTATCTTTAAACAACACATATACCCACAAAACTGGACGAATATAAAAACATTTCTACGTTACACTTTCTAACAAAACACGAAAAAGACTACCAAAGGGGGAGCTTTGTGAGAGCTGCTATGGCTAGAAAGGTCCATCTTTACACTATATAGTATATACCCTTGTACAGATGTACACCTTATATTATAAACCTTAAATGTTATGAATAAAACAGGTTTGTTCCTCCCTAGTTTCATAAATTAGACCTCGGCCCCTCTCAGTAAAAATGTTCAAGGTCCACCAATGACGACTACCACATGTTACTCCAGCATCCTGTTATATCCTAAAACCCTAATACAAACATACATAAATCTAGCTGATCCACCCCCAAAAAGCCTAATCATACATAAACCAGAATCTCGCACATTAGAATCTCGACTACCACCAGCTTTTACAATCTGTCTTTAAACCTAAAAGTATGTCACTTTCATCCCAAGGCCCAACACCAAGGCATAACTCTCGGTATCAGAAAAAGTTGTTTTAAAAAGCATATACTAACACAACACAAACTTGGAAAGGGTATATACTATACTTTTTAACAAAACGATCGCATATTACAGGACTAGTTCTTTAGTATTTTACCACGATAAAGACTCACACTTTATATCCCAAAACCCTATCACACACACAAATAAACATAGCTGATCCACCCCCAAAACCCTAATCATACATAAACCAAGAAACCACAATTAGCAATCAAGATTTCATATTTCTTCATAACATTACTCGTACATAAATCAAATCATTTAAAGTAATAAAACCTAAACAACAAATACTAAGACGAACACACAGACTTGGACAGGGTATATACTATACTTTCTAACAAAACGACCGTATATTAATCTTGAGCATTTTAACAATATAAAGACTAGCACTTTATATCCCAAAACCCTACCACGCAGACAAATAAACCTAGCTGATACACCCCCAAAACCCTAACCATACATAAACCCAGAAACCACAATTTGTGATCAAGATTTCATATTTCTTCAAATTCTTACTAACACGAACACACAGACTTGGACAGGGTATATACTATACTTTTTAACAAAACGACTGTATATTATTCTTGAGCATTTTAACACCATAAAATTTATATCCCAAAACCCTATCACCGCGGACAAATAAACCTAGCTGATCCACCCCCAAAACCCTAATCACACATAAACCCAATCAAGATTTCATATTTTCTATAATTATTAAGAAAAAACCAAATCATCAAGAGCAATAAAACCTAAAAACAAAATCATTAATTTAATTTACACAATCTAATTACCAAAAAAAAAAAAGAAACTAGTAGAAAATAAAATGCACAACTCAAATTAGCATCCCAATACAAGAATCAAAAGTTAAAAAAAAAAAGTTAAAATAAAGAAGGGGTTTGGGTTTTTAAAAAGGGTTGCTTACCGGCGTAGTAACCGACACGGTGGTGGTAGGATGAGTGCCACCGTGTGACAGTGGTGGTGGTGGTGGTGGTTGTACGGCAGGAAAGATGATGATGTTAAAAACAGTTTGTTTGTGTTCCTAAAAGAGTCAAATGTAAACCCTCTTCCTGTTTTGTCTGTGTTTTTTGCCCGCGTTACGCTCTCACGACCTTGGACCGGTTAATAAAATCCTATGTGTATTATAATTATAACCTTTTTTATGTTTATAATCTTTTGCTTTGCTTAAGTTGTAGGTTATTTATTTGTTTGTTAAAAATACAAAGTTAAGATTTTAAACTTAGGGCAAAAACTTTTTTTTCTTTTCTTAAAATTTATAAATGATGGGGAAATTATTATTAGTCGGTGTAATATATTAAATTCGACGAGTTACTCTGTCACAACTATCAACGTCTCATAAACCAATTTTTTCACGCGTCGTTCTTACAATGCAAATTGATAAAGTATTGTTTTCTTTCTGGCTTGCGACTAACATCTTTTCCACTCGCTTTTTTACCTGTCTTTGGTTGTTAACCATGTGGTGCCATGTGTATAAAAACTTGGCTCCGTTCTTTTTTTTTGTGGGCGTAATTTCTTTAGTAGTTTGGTGAGTTTCTGTGTTTTGTTTGAATCCGTTTTCTGAAGTGGTCATAGGTTTGTTATAATTATTGTTGATTGATGAATTAAGTGTAGTGTTGTTGATGTTAATTTGGTTCTAATTGTTTCGTTCTTGCTTTTGTGTTACGATTATCCTTTCACTTGGTTATACTTTCGCTCATGAATTGGGGTCTGGTGGGATTATCGCACCTTCATAATAATTATTGGTTGTTTTAGGGAATTCATTTTTTAGGTTGCTATGCATGTGATGTTTTCTAGGTGTATTTCGTATAAGTGTTAAAGATATTGCCTTTGAAATGTACCAGCAATAATCTGGAAATTAGATACCTTGGTACAAAGGTTTTTGGTTGATACATTGGTACCAAGGTTTTTGGGTTGCTAATTGTTGATTGGTTTTTTATTAGGTGTAGGAGCTTTGTTATAAGCGACTGGAGATTAGGATTGTGCCAATTTATTTTATATGATTTTGAAAATAAGGGTTCTTAGTTTTAGTTTCATAGTGTGATAATATTAGTTGTCATTGGCTGTTTGTTAGGTGTAAGAGCTTTGTTATAAGATTCTAGAAACTAGGATTGTAGCAATTTTTTTATATGATTATGGAAACTATGATTCTTAGTTTTTTGTTTCACATTGTGCGAATATTAGTTGTTCTAGCTTTTTAGTGCTTCCTTTGATTCAAAAACTATTATTCTGCATTGGACTGTCTTTTTTGGATACCAAAGTTATGGACGCCAGTAATTCTGGTAAGCCTGCGGGGTTTTGGTTACATTTACCGCAACGTTAGCCCATGGCTAGAAGTTAACTTGTATCTTGGTGTGGCATCACTAGATTGTGTTTGCAGTCATGGCGGGTCTGATTATTGGGTTGACTCATAATGAAATGATCAGTATTTGTAGGCATGGCGGCCTGAGTTGCTAGCAACCATATTTATCGTATGTCATCGGTTTATCCTGCCAATGTACTTTATTGCAACGACAGCCTATGACTAGAAGTTAACATGTATCTTGGCGTGGCATCACTGAATTGTGTTTATAGCCATGACATGTCTGATTATTGTGGTTGTTATATTAAACTGGATGGCAAACTCATAAAGCGATAATCAGTATTTGTATGCATAGTTGCATGTGTTGCTAGCAGCTACATTTATCATGTGTCATCGTTTTATCCTGCCAATGTGCATATTAAACTGGATGAAACACTCATAAGGCGATGATGAACAAGAATGACTTTAATAAAAGAAGTTGTGGTTTGTCGCTTGGATAGGCAATTATCGGTGTATGCAGCCGCGACTGACTTAACTTTTCTTAAAACGTTTGCATTAGTCTCTTATTTGAGCCAACAAAAGAAGTTGTAACAGCTGCTATCGAGGCATAGAGGTTCGAATAATTCTTTCTCAACAAATGTTGTTGCAATAAATGAGTCGAGGTTAGCCATATCTTGGCAGGGTAAATCATTGTATTTGCAGCCATGGCGGTTCACCTTTCTCATTTTGGGGTTTCATTCTAGGATTTTCTTTGTGTGCTAGATGTTGAAATTAGCGGATTTAAACAAAACTTTTAATTGAAAGAGTTGAGGTTAGTTTCATGTTGGCTTTGCAAACTCTTGACTTGCAACCATGCAGGTTTACCATTCTCTTTTAATCGACCACTTAGTTACGTATCTTTGGTTGTTACCCATGTCATGTCATGTGTCTTACACTGCTATGATGTGTATGAAACCAACCTTCTTTTTTTGTGGGTGTCGTTTCTTTAGTAGTTTGATAAAAATAAATTGTTTTGTTTTAATACGTTTTCTGATGTGATCATCATAGGTTTATTATAATTATTATTTGATGAACAAGAATGGCCACAATTATCATGTGTCATCTTTTTATCCTGCCAATGTACGTATTAAACTGGATGAATCGCTCATAAGGTGGATTAAACTGGATGATGAAGAAGAATGGTTTTAGTAAAAGAAGTTGTGGTATGTCGCTTAGCTAGACAATTATTGGTGTATGTAGCCGCGATTGACTTAACTTTTCTTAAAACGTTTGCATAAGCCTCTTATCTAAGCCAATAAAAGAAGTTGTAACAGCTGTCATCGAGGCATAGAGGTTCAAATTGTTCTCTCCCAATAAATGTTGTTGCAATAAAAAAAGTCGAGGTTAGCCGCATCTTGGCAGGGTAAATCATTGTATTTGTAGCCATGGCGGATCACCCTTGTCTTTTTGAGGTTTCATTATGGGATTTTTTATGTGTGTTAGATATTGAAATTAGCGAATTTAAACATACCTTTTAATCAAAGAGTCGAGGTTAGTCGCATGTTGGTGGGGCAAACTATTGACTTGCAGTCACGGCATGTGTTACCCTTCTCTTTGAATCAGCCACTTAGTTACATGTCTTTGGTTGTTACTGATGTTGTGCCATGTGTATTACATTGTTACGATGTTGTATAGAAACCTACCTTCTTTTTTGTAGGTGTCGGTTCTTTAGTAGTTTGATAAGTTTTTGTGTTTAGTTTGAATACGTTTTCTGATGCGATCATCATAGGTTTATTATAAATATTGTTTGATTGATGAATTAGATTGTAGTGTTGTTGATGATACCTTGATTATGCTTTTTCTTTCTTCCTTTTGTGCTACGGTTATGCTTTCACTTAGTTTATACTTTGATTGATGAATTAGGGTGTGATGTGATTAGCGTATCTTCATTAGAATTATCGGTTGTTTTAGGGAATTCCATTTTTAGGTTGCTACGCATGTAATCATTTCATCAGATGTGTTATGGGTGTAAGGTGTTTGGTATAAGTGTTATCCCACTTATAATCCATAACACAAAATTAGATAAGAAACTAGAGAGAGAAAGAGAAAAAAGTAGAGAGAAGTTAGAGAGAGAAAAAAAAGAGAATTGTGGAAAGTAATTTTACTATAGAAAGAAATTAAATAACTAACAACCTCTCCTAACAAGTGAGGAGAGTCTTTTATAGTGCCATAATCCTTATTGGATTCTAGGCTTTGGTTTGGTCGGGCTTGGCCTTGTTTGGGCATATAGCCCCTAACTTAGACAATATTAGCTTAAAGTCTAAGCACGGTTATCCTGTCTAGCCTATTACTATACAAGACCTTTAACGACTAAGATGACCTATTACATTCTTGTTTGACTATATAAAATATAACGTTAACAATCTCCCCCATGTATCGGTCATCTTAAAACACTTAAAATGCTTGACTGAATACATTCTTTTGGAGGTGATCTTCATTTGACTTTAGAGCTTTGCCTTCTTAGGTCTTGTATCTTGGTGTTGATCTTGTTTGTAACGGATTTGTTCCTTCATGATTTTGTGATCTTTATCTTGAGCCTTTGTCATTTGACTTTGAGTGCTTGAGATCTTCAATCTATCATTGATTGTCTTCATCTTATGTTATTGTGACTTCTGAATCAACTTGTTCATACTTTGTAGATTTTGAAAGGCTAACAATCTCTCATAATGTATATAGTACGTGTTAGGCCTTGAGGTATCCATTGATTATCAGAGTAGCGGAAGTCTCTAACTTTTAGTATGAATATGTGGAGACAACTTCGGTTAGTACATAGCTACGACACCTTCTTGATATGCAGCAACATATATCGACACATATGAAATGGCTTTGAACATTTCATCCTAATTCGGTAGCATTTTACCTCCGGTCGGTGAAGACCGTTAGACGGTATTAGATACCGTACATGTGATAGGGTAGATTTAATTAAGAACCTCCCTGACAGGATTTCTCGGTGGTACTAGCCAGTTCTCTTTATTTGACCGTCTCAAAGCAGACTACGATCATAAAGAGTAAATCAGTTGGATAAGTTATCCGTCTGATTAGAGTCGTCAATTCAGATTCCTGGAACAAGTTTGATTCAATTAATAATCGCACCATTGTTGCTTTCCAGTTTGTCACAAGCTCGATTCATAAAGAATATTGTGAGTTACCTACCGTAATGCTGTTTGAGGTTGACACTAGAAGGATTTCCATTCGTCATTATGAACACTAAAGAGTGTCACTCTAAATGTTCTGCCAAGATCACACGGATTTTGAGAGGAGACCTGGAATAAAGTTTGAATCAACTAAGAATCTAAACTTAGTTGCATTCTAGTTATCACAAGTTTGTTCGTGTAGAATCGCACAAGTTATCTACCATGAGCTAGTTTAATGTTGACTCAAGCTGGATTTCCTTCTTCATCATGAATCGTATCACTCAGATAATCTGGAAATATCAAGAGGATAATGCGTAGGACTCTTCGTTAGCACTTGTGTTCTAGATGATGAACATCAAGTGTTTTACATGGAGTATGTCCTAATGAGATGATAAATTGATCTCTTTTGGCTCTAGACTCAGAGGCTGGAGTTGATTGCCACCTTTTTTATATCAACAAACTCGGAGTGAGAAAGCCAATAGATAACGTGTTGATCTCTGTGACAATGAGACAAGTTTTTTTTGAGAGAAAACTGAATGGATGAGAAAGGGTTGTGCATTGCATTATAGGGTCTATGACGACTTGTCTTCAATATCAATAATCATCTAGATGACTCCGATAGTAGATGTATTGACCTGGTTTCTGCCTAAGTTGTATGGAGGGCTTCTTTCTTTAGACCCTTTATCCTTACATTTCTTTTTCATTCGTCAACCCCTTCAATGCTTACCAATACGTCATCACTAGCACCTTTTTGTGATTGTTCCAGTGCTAACTTAAGTCATTAGTATGCATTTAGCTTCATTCACATACAACTTCATCTTTCCTAAGGACAACTATTTCTAGCTATGGAATGTCCTTAGGTAGATCCCTCCAGTTCTAGTTGGATCATAGGACTTAGTTTCCTATCCTAAACCACCTTTTAACTCCACCATTCTGTTGTGGATAGTAGATTGTTCGGGTATAGATCGTAACCTTAAAACCATTGGAAAACCAATCAGAGTGTTTGATAAGAATAAAAACTTTTAACATTTTGAAAGTTTTACATTTCCAAAATACCCCCTACACACATGCATCGATATTCGAAATAGTTTAGCATGTGAAGGAAAGAGTTTCACTTGAGTCTTTAAGATCGCACATTTCTACATATTACATTTTAATCACATTTTCTCCCCTATCTCTAATATAAAAACTTGATATTAGAGATACCAATTGATTAAAATATGACAATTTCTGAAAATTATTTAGGAGAGAAAGATGTGTGCACATATGAATCATGGAACTTTGTCGGGTTGCTCCCCCTCAACAATATATGTGTGTCCTAATTTATCATAATTTGACAATATTTAGGAAAATTGACACCACAAAATATGTTGAGGTACGGAGTTGAGATGCCTTATCCGATATAATATATTACAATATATTACATATGACAGTTTTAAACCATTTTCAGAATGTGTTGGATACATAAAATATGACAATTTGTGAGATGTACCCAACAACATTAAAGGTTTGATTTTAAAATGCTTCCCCTAAAATATTGATCCACAAAACATATGATATTTTGAGATACTAAACCACATTATGAGGAATGGAGTGTTGAACACACGGTTTTTAAAGATTTAGAAAAACCTTTTGAGAATCTCTTGAAAAATTGTGTTCAACGGTTTTAAATAATCATGATAGATGATTTCTCTTCTATCTCTTAGTGCAAGTGCACTGAAACGTACACTTCCCTTTCGGGTCTGATTTACATGAGCTTAAAACTTTGATTCTTATGTGACTAGCTCATGAGTGAGAAAAATTAATTTCCTGTTGTAAATGATAAGTTATCATCCATGATAAACTTTCCTTATGTTGAAGTCCGAGTTCTAAGTTGACATTTACTTAGAAGTCGTAAAGAAAATAGAAATGACATGTTTTAAAACGCTTTAGCTTTCATTCGAGCTTTATTTACTAACCTGTGTAATTATTGAACGACATTTCTAGGCACGTAAATATTATCGATAACTGAAAGACATGTGGAGAAGATTCTTTTTGTTATTTTTGAAATTTTCTATTTTTGTATTTTGTTTTTATTGGGTTTTATATTTTTTTATTTTCTTTTTTAAAAAATTTAGCTTCACAAAATAAATAATAAAGCAAAATATCAAAAATATTTACTTGTCGAAGTTCCTATTAGCAGTGACGGATGGTCATTTTGTTGATGTAGATGAAGTAAATCTTGTTTCTTTTTGACGTTGATCGGGTGCATCAGCAGTATTGAAAATGGAAGACTTTAAAACAAATTCATTTTCTCCATTGAAATATTTTTCGGCGAAGATTTCCAACTATTTAGTTGACTTTGTATCTGTCGGAGCTGCTGTAGGAATTTTCTTTTCCGAGGATAAGTTATCGTACCAGATAAACTTTCATTTCTTGAGAGTCTGGGTCACAGTTTGTGATTCGACTATAAGCCATTTACACGGCCTTAAAACTTTTGAATAGCTTTAATGCAAACCCGTGTCCGAGAAAAGTTTTTCTCGTTTTGAGGATAAGTTATCTTCCGTGATACACTTCCCTTTCTTTAAAATGTGAGTTACAACATGTAATGTGACTGTAAGTCATATACATGAGCTCAATTGTGAACCCCCTGAGACACTTGTTTCTTAGATATCAACTTCTTCAGCAACCAAACTCTAAGATTTTTTTTTGTTAGATGGTATTTAAATAGTGGACCATTGTGTTCCCGTTGAATCTTAACTTTGGTACCTGCACTTTCATCAGTAGTTTGTATGCTTGCATGTGGGTTAGTGATATCTTTGTTAGAACCATGTGGGGGTTCATAGTGAACCTTTGTCGTGCTAGATGGAAATATCTTTCCTGTAGGATCCCACCTAATACCAATTGTTGTAAAGATTATGCCCATGGGTTTCCACCTAAGACTGGATCCGGGAGATAATGTTTTCTTAGGCACGGTGGAAGACTTATTTATAGAAAACCTATTTCGTTAAAGGATCCATCTTTGAGGTACTCTAGCATGGGAGTTCACCTTATTCGGTACTTTCGTTATACGATCATCATAAATAACATTGAAGACACATTTGTTACATTTCGTGCAAACAAAGTGCTTAGCATCTAAGAAGGATCTAGAGTTCCGAGGGTAGCTTGATTTTTGCACATCTGAGAAGGGTCTAGAATTCATAGATGTGTG
This sequence comes from Glebionis coronaria, assembly GCA_025667525.1. NCBI lineage: Eukaryota > Viridiplantae > Streptophyta > Magnoliopsida > Asterales > Asteraceae > Glebionis > Glebionis coronaria. Next base: position 491,338,883 of record CM046876.1, on the reverse strand, counting down.
ATCAACTCTCTTGGGTTTTTGTTTGCCCCTATCTCTTGCTTGTGTCTTTTTTTTATCATCCTCTAGATAGCTTTGATGACCCGTGTCATTTGAACTACGCCTTGGCATGTTCTTGGAACTAGAGTTTCTAGATGCAATCATGTGATCGGGTTTTGTAGTTGCAGATTTTCTTAAGGAGGATCTAGTGACTGGTTTTGACAAATTGCTACTCACGTCAACTTAGGATGCAAACCTTGGGTTCGACGTTTTGGGCCGTTCAGATTTAAATGCATTCGGTTGTTTAGCAACTGAGCGGTGTCTGAATGGTTGAGAGGGAGGTTTCCCTAAGAATGATTGTTTTGCAAACTTAGTATCCACAATATTTCCTTTTAACTTCCTTAATTCATTTTTCACAGCTGCAAGTGCAAAGACCTTTTCCTGAATCTGAGCTTTTAATTGCTCATTTTGTAGAAGTAATTTAGCGACACGTTGTTCTTGATCGATGTTCATATTGTCAAATATGTCGTAATTAGCATTCACTTCATTACTTTCTACAGTGTCGATAGGTTGCACAAAACTTAAGGAAGCAGGTGAAGGACTTTGATTTTGAGAAGCCAACTTTGATTCTAACAAATTAATTTGTTTCACAAAATGTTCTTTTTTCGCTTTAGAATCTTGAATCTTACGATCCAATTTTTGTTCAAGAACAACGTTGCTTTTTCAAGTTTTTCAAAGTAAGCTTCAAATTTGTTATTTTTCTTTGAAAATTCGAGTTTGGCATCCTCAAAATCTTTTGTCTTATGAGCTAGCATAGTTTCGAGCTCGTGAATCTTTGAATCAGTAGTTAATTTTACCTCAGTCATTGGCTCATCGTCACATATGGGTCTGATAGTTGTATTAGTGGCTTCTGTATCATTCCTTAAGCTATTGATGGTATTCTGCTTTTCTGATTCTGTCCTGCTGCTTTATGTAGCAAGCGAACAAGCATCTAATGCTTTACTATGATCAACATTACACACTTTCGTGAGCATCAGTCTTTTATTCACCCTTCTCTCAAATTGTGTTTGGTGACGTGTTCTTTCAGCAATTGACTTATTTATATTACTTATGTGTTAAAGAAGTCTCTCTTTGAACGCTTGAAGATCTACGAGAGTGTATTTGACAAAGTATGTACTCGTAAACTCTCGATCGTTGTTGTATAAGCCCCTTGAGTCAATGAATAATTGGAACTGATTCTTGAGAGCTAAAAAGATCTCCATGGATTCATCCTCTTAAAAATCATCTTTGTCAAGTTGTTGTTGAAGATGATCCACGTTAAGTAGCAACGTTCTTGTGAAGGTCTCAACATCTTGACCGAATAGTAGAACGAATACCCGTTTGAATCTGATTTTAACATGAGTGCCTTTTAGGTCGTCTCTTGAAAGAATCTAAAGGTGTGACTAAAGTAACTTTAATGTTCCATGCATCGCTTTTTGCTTTCGAGATCTTGTATTTGATTGTGTTAATGCAATGATGCCTAAAAACGTAACTTGCATTTTCGGTCTCGCTTTATTTTGATTACGATAATATATAAAAACAAGCATTTACAAAAATAACAAAAATCAAATTATTGAGCCCAAGTATTTTTCATTTCATCCATAATCACTTAAGGTATGCATAAACAAGTTCTTAACCTAACTAAGTGATCAAGGATTTACATTTTTCTTAAAACTCACTTTTATTTAAAAGTGACAATGTTTTTAAACTTTATTTTTAAGAAAATGTTTTATTAAAATAGAAAATAGAAATTTAGATTTGGCATATTCCAAATGGTTTAGGAATATCCAGTATGGATAAAATCTTCACTAGATGGCATTCCCCAACTAAAGGACAAAAATGAGCGGACTCTACAATCGGCGGCTCATTATAGGTGCATGCGGCTCAATATTGATATTGAGCTGCCAGCCTATTTACTGCGCCGCGGGTAAATAGAGCCGTTAGGCCTTTGTCATAAAAATAATAGACCATTTCCAGATTTCCTTTTCACCTCTTTTGCACACAAATTATCAGATTCAATCCACCTTCTTTGATCACATAAATCCTTGGTTATTTGGTTGATTATACTTGTTTATAAGTGAATCTTTCTCCTCTCATCTCATCCTCTCAATTGCAAAGAGAAGAACACTTTTATCCTTGAAGTGTTGTGTCTAGTTCAAGATCCATTGAAGATCAAAACTATATTTCATTCTTGTATCATTGTGAAGATCCAAATTGTTGTGTTGGAAGTTGTGTATGTATTGTGGTTAATACTTAGGCCTCAAAGTATATTGGTGTAGATTGTTCCTAACTAAGATTAGGTCTTGACTTTTAGCTTAGAGTCGGAAATTGGTTAAGCGACGTGTACGGTTTCTCCACCTTAAGGGGCTTGTTGATTAGTGAACTCTCGAGTAAGGAGTACTCGAGGAGTGGAGTAGGAACGAAGAGTGAACTTCGTTGCCGAACCACTATAAATCTTTGGTGTTCGGTTTGATCTTTCCTTTCCTTATCTCTTTTCATTCATTATTCGTTATTGAATATACTTATGATTATTAGTTTAGATACACTATCACTTGTCCATATTGTGCATAAGAGGATTTCACAGAAATCACTTGAATCTAGCTTTTGAAAAGGATTTTTGAAAACCGATATTTGGATCATTTTAACTAGTGAACCAATTCAACCCCTCATTTCTAGTTTCTACAATTGGTATCAGAGCGGGTTGCTCAAGCTTTTAAAATATATTGTATTTTAAAACTTGAATTGATCTATGGATTCCAATAAGTACCTAGAAGGGCAATCTATGCAAAGACCACCACTTTTTGAAACCGATACTTTTATTTATTGGAAAAATAGATTTGAGACTTACGTGAAATCAAAAGACTTAGATCTTTAACATGTTTTTACCATAACTGACTTTTGGCCTTTACAATATAATGAAGTTTCTAAAAAGAAAGAACTAGTTTCTTTTGAAAAACTAAACGATGACACTAAAAAGAAACTTGCTAAAAATAATGAGGCTAAAATGGTTATTTATAATGTTTTGCTTAAGAAAGAGTATGAAAGGATTTTTATGTGTAAAACCGCCAAAAAAATTGGGAAACTCTTTTAATAACCCGCCAAGGTAATAGTCACATCAAAGAAAACAAAATCAATCTTCTTGTTCAAAAATATGAACAATTTTTCATCTTAGAAGATGAAATTCTTGATAGTGAATTTGCTAGATTTAATAATATTATTACTAGTTTAAAAGCACTTGATGAAGGTTTTTCTAGCAAGAACAATGTTAGGAAGTTTCTTCGGGCCTTGCATCCAAAGTGGAGAGCTAAAGTCACAGCGATTAAAGAATCAAAGGATCTCACTACTTTATCACTTGATGAACTTACTGGTAATTTCAAAGTTCATGAAATGATAATCTAGCACGATGCAAAGATGGTTAAAAGTAAGAGTGAAAGAAAATCTCTAGCATTGAAGGCCAAGAAAGTGCAAAGTGATCAGGAAAGTTCCTCCGGATAGTGATGATGAGGAATATGCTATGCCGGTTAGAGAATTCAGGAAGTTCTTCAAGAGACGAGGTCAATACGTGAAACAACCAATCAATTACAAGAAAACATACTCAAAGAATCGATTTGTCACAATGATAAAGGTGATAGAAAATGCTTTAGATACAGTGATCTAAATCATCTAATTGGTGAATGTCCAAAGCTACCCCATGATAAGAATCACACGGTGTTTTTTGGAGGGTCGTGGAGCGATAGTGGTAAAGAATGCGATGATAGTGCTAAAGACGAGAAGTGTCTAATGGCTCATTCTTTAAAAGATGTACATTCGGAAACCGAATACTATAGAAACGATAGTTCTTCTATAGATGATTTAGAATTATAGAGTCAATATAATAATCTATGCAAGCTAAGTCTAAAACTCATAGAAAAGAATAAATTGCTAAAATCAACTACGTCTAAACTTGAAAATGAGATTAATGAGCTAAAAGATAAATTAGCTAAGCTATAGAAAACTAAAGAAGTTGATTTAGGTTGTCTAAGTTGTGAAAACCTTAGAAAAGAGAATGAAGATCTCAAGAGAACATCCATTAAAATGGAAAAGTTCATGAAAAGTACTAATCCTCTTGATGATATGCTAAGTAGACAAGTTCATTCGAAAGAAAGATTTGGTTTAGGTTTTGACACTAATGAAGCATCAACTAGTCGAACAAGTTAAATTCTCAGAAAAAGGTCCCACTGGCCGCGGATCAATAAAGTTTACCGCGGTTCCATATATTTATGAAACCGCAAACAAAGATATTGAACCGCAGACAAAGAGTGCCAAAAATGTGAAAATGAACCTTTTTGAAAAATCTGTTTTAGTTAAAGGGTCAAAACATCTTGATATTAATAAAGCCAAAGTACCCATTATTGATGAAAAAGAGTTTAATAAATTCTACACTCCTTTGAGTAAACCTTGGATAGGACAAAAAGGCGAAATAAGAAAATCATTTACTCATCCTTGAAGAGTAAGAAATGATTCAAGGCCTAGAAATAGAACACCCACACCTAAAAATAATGCCCGTACTAAGTCACGACTAATAAGTGTGAAAACACTTATCCTTTTACCACTTAATTATAATAATAACCAAGCCAAAACGTGTATTTTATGTCGTAAATGTTGGAATTATGCGTGGTTTGTGTTTTTGTTATGATTTAGGACCAAAATATAAAACACGGGCTTTCACGGGCTTTTATCGAAGAAAAAGACAAAAGACGAAGTCAAAAGATCAAGAGTGCAAAAAGAACGGAAGTCCAAGGCCTATTCTGAAGATTTATCGAAGAAAAAGTCTAAAGACGGAAGTTTAATAAAGCCGAAGAACTCAAGTCTAATAAACGAAGAAATTATAAGACGAGTTCAAATAATCCCGAGACAAAGGCGAAAAAGTCAAAGAATTTAGAAGACGAGAAAGAAAGAAAGAAGGAAGCTTCCGACACATGCTTACATCCCTAATATCCTATAAATACCCTCCTAATATCACATTAAGAGGTGTTGGCTAACTTGACAAACTAGTCTTCCACCTTTAATTACTTGCACTTTCTTATTGTCATTTACTTAATTGCACATTTAATTTCTTGCCTTTAATTTCAAGTAAGTCTTTTAATTTTGTTATTGAATCTTTACTGTTAATCAAGTTCTTATTTTTAATCTCTCATTCTACCTTTCTTGTTTTGCTTAATCTTTATATTTACGTGCTTATTGTTATTCTTATTTGATTAAGTGTTATGTTTTTATGCTTTTGATTGTTTTGGATTATTGATTTTATAGCTTATTTGTATCTTTCTTAAATTTACTTAAGTTTTATAAAAGTTATTTTTATTAAAAAGTCGTTTTTAAATATTTTATCATTTAGTGTTTTTAAAAGTTTTTAAATTTTAGCTTATTAGCTTTTACTTATACGTGTTTTGATTAAGTTTTTAGTCGTGTGCTTATTTGGTTAATAGCTTATTTGATCTTGCTTATTACTATTGCCTACGGTATTCCGATTCCACGTCGGAAAGGGGTTTTGATATTCCGACCCACATTCCGATTGGAGTATCGGAATAGGGTTTTGCATTCCGACGGGGATTCCGATCCACCATCGGAAAAGGGTTTCTGGATTCCGAAGGGGATTCCGATCAGGATTCCGACAGAGGAGTTCTTTCGACATTCCGATAGGATTTAGTTTCCATCATTCCGATGAGATTCCTTTTGGTTGCATTCCGATTGCTTTCCGACGAAGGTATTCCGACAGGATTCAGATAGGTCTATTCCGATAGCTTTCCGACGGTGCATTCCGATAGGGAGATTCCGACCTTATTCCGATAGGGGAGGTAAGTGACTATTCCGATCGGATTCCGATGGGATTCCGATTAGGTGTATTCCGACGGTAGGATTTGTTTAATATTTTTTCTTGTTTAATTTTTAAGTTTGCATTGTTTTAAGTTTTTAAATTGTCATTTTTATTAACTTGTCAAATTTACTTTTTGTCGAACTTTAATTTTTTTCATTTAATTAATTTACTTTTAAAAGTTTTAATATTGCACCAATTACGTTTTAATTAGTTTTAGTTTTAATTTACCGTCATTTACTTTAAAGTTTTGCACATTTATTTTACAACAACCAAAAATATTTGTTTTCACCAAAAGACGACTGAGTCGCACTTAAACCAGTAGTCAATTCGAAAAGATCGGACGATAACTTTTACATACAAAATCTCTTGTATTAAATGGCGCCGCTGCCGGCTCTTTTCGTAAAGATTAACGGTTTTCTGTGAGAGACGCGTTGAATTTTAGGATCCGTTCACTCGTGAACGTTATTTTTTGTGTCAAAAATTTCCAAAAAATCATAAAATTAAAAAAAAAATTCAAAAATCCATAAAAATTAAAAATTGTCAAAAAGTCCATAAAAATTAAAAATTTTCAAAAATACAAAACATTAAAAAACATATAAAAATCATTTCTTTTTCAAAGTTTTGCACCAAAAAGATTTTATTTTTATAACTGTATATATATTCTCTATTTCTTTGGTATTTTTTTTCTTTTGCTTTTGCAGGCGTATGCGTACTAGATCTTCATCTTATTCAGAGCCCGAGACTCGTGAAGATTTAGCTATGGTTGGTATGCACAACAACAATAATCCACCCCACCCCAACATGAATAACAACAACAATGTTCCCCCACCCGATCTTCGAACGATGGAGGAGCGTTGTCAACCCACTATGAATGGACGAGGAGGACCGATTGTGCCGATGCAAATCACGGCTCCAGAGTTTTCGTTGAAGCATCACATGATCCAACAAGTTCAAAACACTTGTCCATTTCGCGGATTGCCGGATGATGATGCCAACAAACACCTCGACAAATTCATCACCGTTACTCAAAGCATGAAGTTGCCCTGTGTTACTATGGATTTTCTTCGCCTTCACCTATTTCCACACACCTTGTCCCACCATGCCGAAAAATGGTTTGATCGTCTTACGAAGACTTCAATTCATACTTGGGATGAGATGACTCAACGCTTTTTGTCGCGCTACTTTCCACCATTCATGGTCACGAGCCTTCGCAATCAAATTAATGGACTTACTCAAGAACCCGATGAATCACTTTTTGATGATTGGGAATGATATAATGTTCTGATTGATCGATGTCCAAACCATAACATGCTCCCCGTTACCTTAATTGATACTTTCTACAACGGTTTAACTTTTCGTGATCGTGATACGATTAATGCAGCCGCCGGTGGCACATTTATGAAAAGAAGACCCGAGGAGTGTAGAGAGCTTATCGAGAACATGACTACTCATCACAAAAATTGGGATTCATCCGCATCCTCAAGATCAAACCCGAGAGTCAATGTGTCTTATACTTCTTCAAACCCTGATATCACCGAATTGACCCGCGCAATGGTCGAAATGAGCAAAAACATGCAACTTTTGGCTACAAATCAACAACAACAAGTTAAATCTGTAGCACTTTCTTGTGAGATTTGCGGCGGTCCTCATTCATACACTGATTATCCTTCTACTCATGACAATCCGGAAAACGTGTATGCGGCTCATGGTAACTATTCAACGGAAAACTACCAAGCCCGACCTCAAGGTGATCGTAACTTGCTAAGTTACCGTTCTAACAACTTTCTTTCACCCGGTTTTTCTCCTCAAAACCACAACCCCAACAACTACAATAGAAGCAACCCAAACCCACCTCGAGCTTCTAATCCTTATCACCCACCCGCTCAACAAGCACCACCCGTTAATCATGATGTTGAAACTTTCATGAGAACCCAAGGAGAGCAAATTAAGAATCTTCAAAGCCAAATCATCAACTTGAAAGGAGATATCACTAAGCAAGGGAATGATATTAGAACCGAGCTTCGACATGATATGCAAACCTCCTTCAGCAATCAAATGAATGATTTGAAGAATATGATGGATAGCTTCTTTCCAAGTACTCAACCCTCTATTTCGGGCTCTCTTCCTTCAAATACCGTCACCAACCCAAGATCGAATGTGAGTGCTATTACTACACGCAGTGGAGCAACCTTAGTAGGACCATCTATCCCTTCCCTAGTTACTCCATCTACACCTCTTCCACCACCATTTATCCCTCCTACTCCCACACCTAGTATTACTTCTCCATTACCGTCTCCACCTCTTACTGAAGAAGTTCCCAAGAAAAACCCTTCACCAACCCCACCTTCCACCTATAAACCCAACATCCTTTATCCTTCTCGGTTAGACAAAAGCAAATTGCTTACCAAAGAGGATGCTCAAATCACTTCTTTTATGAAGATGATATCACAAATGAATTTCAACATTAGCCTCGTTGAAGCACTTGTCCAAATGCCGAAATTTGTGAAAGCATTCAAGGAATTGCTTAACAAGAAGGAAAAGATGACTGAGTTTGTCAACACACGCTTAAATGAAAACTGTTCTGCAGTCATTCTTAAAGAACTTCCAAAAAAACTTGGAGATACCGGTCGTTTTGTGTTGCCTTGCATTTTTAACAAAACCGAAGAATTTACTACCTTAGTTGATCTTGGGGCAAGTATAAATTTGATGCCTTTAAGTGTTTGGAAAACACTATCATTACCCGATCTTACACCAACAAAGATGATTCTTGAGCTAGCAAATCGCACTCTCGCTTACCCCGTTGGTATTGCCGAAGATGTGTTCATTAAAGTTAACACCTTCACTTTTCCGGTAGACTTTGTTGTTGTTGATTATGAAATGGACCCTCGTATTCCGTTAATACTTGGTCGGCCATTCTTGAGAACCGAAAAAGCATTAGTCGATGTTGCCGAAGGTGAGTTAATCTTAAGAGTCGGGAATGATGCACAAGTATTTAAAATGGGGAAGATCACAACCAAACCCAATGGAAGAGAATCAACGAATATGATTAATGTGCTTGATGATTTTGTCGTCTACAACAATCCTCTTTTCGAGTCTTGCCATGACAATCCACTTTTCCAAGATGACGTAGATGATTCTCTCTCCACTTTGGATCCTCCACCAATTTATGATTCTCCATCGATCTATGATGATTATGATGATGATTCTAGTTCCGATAGGGATGATTATGATAATTTTGTTTTAGAGTATCCAGACATGCCAACTTATGATGATTTTGATGATGTTGATACTCTCTCGAGTGATTCTTCTCCTGATGACCTTACACCTACTTTTGATGAAGATACTCCACCAACAATGTTTGATCCTACTTTGGATGACTACTCATTTGAGGAAGACTTTGCTACTTTTCTCAATACCTACTTCCCCAATGAGAGTGATTCTTCTCCTTTGGACTTTGATTTTGGTCTTTATCCTCCTTTGGATATGAAGAAACCCGTTTTAAAGGAGAAGAAGCCAGAAGACACCGATATTCGCAGTACTTATGTCTTGACACCTCTCTATCCCCCTTCTGAGGATGGGATTGTGAGATTTATGAGTGGATCCTCTTCAAGGTCTACTGAGCCTGGGTGTTATTTTCCCCTAAAGGAAAAGGTGTTCGATCCCGGTATTGCAATTGTTAAGCCATCTCAGTATCCATCTGATGAAATAAAAGGAAAGTTTTTTGGAACTTATGGAGATATGCTTGCACCTCATCACCCCTGCTACCACCGTGCTCAACAACTGCTTAAGGGAACCTTGCCTACTCTTCTTTGGCTTGCCTTGTTCGCCTTAAGCTTGTGCTACTTGATGGATGAAAACCATGTATTTGATCCCGGTGGATATTCTTCAAGCTTCTTCCTATGCTAATCAAGGTCGAGTCAGGCTCACGACTCGGTGAACAAAAACAAGCGCTTCTCGGGAGGCAACCCGCATTATCTATCCTTTTTCTTTGTTTTTATAATAAGTGTAGGGGGAGACCAAGTATGTGTTTGTTGTTTTCTTTCTTATCATGTGCAGGGATTCGAGCTTTCAAAGATCCATTCTTGATGACTTTTGACGACCCGTGATTCCGTGTACCCGTCTTCCCGGTTCTATCCTAAACTCTTTTGATTCTCTATTTTGTATTCTTCAATATTAAAATAGGAATCACTTTAGTTGTCCTTTCCTTAGCAAGATTTAAACAAAGTGCACAATGTCCTAAGTGTAGGGGAGTTTACTCCCACATGCTTAAACATTGAGGACAATGTTTATATCAAGTGTAGGGGGGACTTCTATCGAAGTTAAGTGGACTTTTCCTTGTATTTGTCCTCATTTTAACCGGAAAATTGATTTTTCGACATTTTTCAAAATTTTTGATCTATTTTGGCCTATTAGTATTTACCTTTGTATAGTTATTTTCTTCCTTTGCTAAAATAAATTTTAATAAAGTGGTTTTAATTTTTCAACGTTGTGAATCTTTTGACTAAACCCGAGTTTACTTATCTAAGTTTACCCTAGCTAGTATCCTTAACGAGTTTAAGTCAAGTTTTACTAGGCTTTTATTTAGGGAACTTTAAAACGCGAAAGTCTTAACTCTTACGGGTTAAGAACAAGAACTTTTCGCAAGTTCCTATAATTGATCCTAGAAATTCGTTTATCAAAGGAACTTTAAAATGCGAATTCTAAACTTGAAAAAGTATAAGAAGTTGCAAGATCCTATAGATGACTTGAAAACCCAAAACTTTGATTTAATTGGCTAAGCATCCACGAGTCTCATTCCTTGAGATTTTAAATTGTGGAGAACGAGAGATGATAGATTCAATTATAAGTTTGGTATTCTTTCATGAATTTATGTGAGTTGATTATAAGATTTTCTCCCATCGCTTGTTAATAAATTTAATTGCAATAAGTAAGGTTGTAAGATTTGAAAAATTACTTAGCTTCTAGCCCAAGATCGTTTAAAAGTTGCTCTGTATTAATTAAAGTTCATAGCCAAGGCATAACTTATTGAAGCGGGATGCGAAGATTGGCGAGTCCGAAAAGGCCCTAACAAGGCACGAGGGCTACATTTTGTTGCTAAAGATCCCAAGTGATGTGAAGAATCATTTATCAAAAATCAATATGAAGGATCGAGACACACGACGAAAAGCAATACTCCCCTAAAGATCATGGAGAAGTCTATCCAAAAAGGCCCTAAGAAGGTACGAGGATAAATAGATCCAAGTCCTAAAAGGAGGCGGATCGTTGCATATCAAAATCCCAAATAAAGATTAGAGAAAAATGAAGAAGTCGTGGTCCAAATATGAAGAATCTCTCAAAAAGTTCAAGTGAAGAAATTCCTATTATGAAGAGAAGACCATTATTTCATGAACGTCTCTCAAGATTTGAAGAATGAAGTCAATGCCAAATATTGGTCCGAGAAAGGTCTGAAATCGTGAAGCGAGTTATGCCAAGATATGAACTTTATGAGGTCCTGAGAAGCAGTTTTAAAAGATTTTGTCCTTTAGCTAACTATTGATTAAATCGTCCTACTTTATTTTCAGCCTAAATAAATATCGAAATAAGTCAACAATGTATCCTCGTGATCATTCAAGACAATATTAAAATATAAAAGATACACCTAGGAATAAAGGAGTCTAAGTAAATAATTGGCCCACATGAGTTTGTGTTAGTTTGCTAACTTATAATAATAATGATCTCGTTTTTAAGCTTGGTATGGGGAACGTGAAACTTGAGGATGATAATCATTCATGACATTCCAAAACCCTAAGGTAAGTTTTTGATCTTTTTACTTGTTTTCTTCCTTTAAATATTTTGTCTCTTTAATAAAGGCCAATGTGGATTGATTGTGAGGTAAAATGTAAAGCTTGCTTTGTAATTAATGTATTGCATGAGGACATTGCAATGGTCAAGTGTATGGGATTTAATAAGTGTGAAAACACTTATCCTTTTACCACTTAATTATAATAATAACCAAGCCAAAACGTGTATATTATGTTGTAAATGTCGGAATTATGCGTGGTTTGTGTTTTTGTTGTGATTTAGGACCAAAATATGAAAAGGGGAGAAAACACGGGCTTTCACGGGCTTTTATCGAAGAAAAAGACAAAAGACGAAGTCAAAAGATCAAGAGTGCAAAAAGAACGAAAGTCCAAGGCCTATTCTGAAGATTTATCAAAGAAAAAGTCTAAAGACGGAAGTTTAATAAAGCCGAAGAACTCAAGTCTAATAAACGAAGAAATTATAAGACGAGTTCAAATAATCCCGAGATAAAGTCAAAAAAGTCGAAGAATTTAGAAGACGAAAATACGAGAAAGAAAGAAAGAAGGAAGCTTCCAACACGTGCTTACCTCCCTAATCTCCTATAAATACCCTCCTAATATCACATTAGGAGGTATTGGCTAACTTGACAAACTAGTCTTCCACCTTTAGTTACTTGCACTTTCTTATTGTCATTTACTTAATTGCACCTTTAATTTCTTGCCTTTAATTTCAAGTAAGTCTTTTAATTTTGTTATTGAATCTTTACTTTTAATCAAGTTCTTATTTTTAATCTCTCATTCTACCTTTCTTGTTTTGCTTAATCTTTATATTTATGTGCTTATTGTTATTCTTATTTGATTAAATGTTATGTTTTTATGCTTTTGATTGTTTTGGATTATTGATTTTATAGCTTATTTGTATCTTTCTTAAATTTACTTAAGTTTTATAAAAGTTATTTTTATTAAAAAGTCGTTTTCAAATATTTCATCATTTAGTGTTTTTAAAAGTTTTAAAATTTAGCTTATTAGCTTTTTCTTATACGTGTTTCGATTAAGTTTTTAGCCGTGTGCTTATTTGGTTAATAGCGTATTTGATCTTGCTTATTAGTACTGCCTACGGTATTCCGATTCCACGTCGGAAAGGGGTTTTGATATTTCGACCCACTTTCCGATTGGAGTATCGGAATAGGGTTTTGCATTCCGACGGGGATTCCGATCCACCATCGGAAAAGGGTTTCTGGATTCCGAAGGGGATTCCGATCAGGATTCCGACAGAGGAGTTCTTTCGACATTCCGATAGGATTTAGTTTCCATCATTCCGATGAGATTCCTTTTGGTTGCACTCCGATTGCTTTCCGACGAAGGTATTCCGACAGGATTCAGATAGGTCTATTCTGATAGCTTTCCGACAGTGCATTCCGATAGAGAGATTCCGACCTTATTCCGATAGGGGAGGTAAGTGACTATTCCGAGCGGATTCCGACGGGATTCCGATTGGGTGTATTCCGACGATAGGATTTGTTTAATATTTTGTCTTGTTTAATTTTTAAATTTGCATTGTTTTAAGTTTTTAAATTGTCATTTTTATTAACTTGTCAAATTTACTTTTTGTCGAACTTTAATTTTTGTCATTTAATTAGTTTACTTTTAAAAGTTTTAATATTGCACCATTTACGTTTTAGTTAGTTTTAGTTTTAATTCCCGTCATTTACTTTAAAGTTTTGCACATTTATTTTATAACAACCAAAAATATTTGTTTTCACCAAAAGACGACTGAGTCGCACTTAAAGCAGTAGTCAATTCGAAAAGATCGGACGATAACTTTTACATACAAAATCTCTTGTATTAACGACCTAGAAGTAAAACACCTACACCTAGAAATATAATCATTCTAGATCAAGGTCTAAGACACCTAAGAAAAACAATGGACACCAAAATAATCCGGTAAATTGTAACAATTTTCAACAACAATGTTTTTCTCCTTGTGGTATGTGTCCTCCATTCATGCAGGATGTTTGGAACTAACAACTTTGGACCCATGAGATATTATGGACCAAATGTTGGATTTTGTGTGTTTTTACCTAGATATGCTTGGGGATTGATTTAGATCCCGACAAGTGGATTAAGGGTAGTGGTTGTTCTAAACAAATGACGGAAAATCGAAGTCTATTCTCTACTTACAAAGCATACAATGGAGGTAACGTCGCTTTCGCTACTAAACTACGTGGTAACATCATTGACAAAGAACTGAATACATTAGTGTTGAAAAGGAAGTAAACATTAAGGAATCTAAGGATCATAGCCTAGATAATGTCATAGGCGACCTTAGTCAAAGGACCCTTAGATCTCAAGTCCAAAATCAAAGTAACTTCTTTTGCTTCGTCTTTTTGATTGAACCTAAAAATGTTAAAGAAGCTTTGATGGACGAGAGTTGGGTCATCGCCATGCAAGAAGAATTAAACCAATTCATTGCAAATAACGTTTGGGAACTTTTTCCTCCACCTAGTAGTACCACCATCATAGGAACCAAATGGGTTTATAGAAACAAAATAGATGAGAATGGTGTAGTGTCTTGTAACAAGGCTAGACTTGTAGCTCAAGATTATAATCAACAAGAAGGAATTGATTATGACGAGACGTATGCACCCGTAGCAAGGTTAGAGTCCATTAGGATCCTTTTAGCATATGCTTGTGCATTAGACTTTAAGCTTCAACAAATGGATATAAAGAGTGCATTTCTTAACGGTTTGATCAATGAGGAAGTATATGTGGCTCAACCTCCTGGCTTCATTGATTTTGAGAAATTGGATCATGTCTACAAGCTTAAGAAATCTCTTTATGGTCTTAAATAAGCAGCCAAAAGCTTAGTATGATAGACTTAAAGCGTTTCTTGTAAAACATGAGTATACCATGGGAATGGTAGACAATACACTCTTTACAAAGAAGAAATGATATCACCTTATCAGTGTTCAAATATATATCGATGACATTATATTTGGTTCAACTTTTCAACGTATGTGTGATGAATTTGCTAAAATCATGCATGACGAGTTTGAAATTAGCATGATGGGTGAACTTAACTTCTTTTAGGACTCCAAATTAAACAAATAGACGATGGTATTTTCTTTAACCAATCTAAGTATGAGAAATGCTAAAGAAATTTGGATTAGAGGAATCTAAGCCTATGAAGACCCCCATAGCCTCGGATACTAAACTCACCGTAGATGATGATAGTGAGTCGGTAGACAACACCAACTATAGAGGTATGATTGGTAGTTTGTTGTACCTAACGAAAAGTCGACCCGATATCATGTTTAGTGTTTTTCTTTGTGCCCGTTTTCAAGAGGCTCCCAAAACCTCTCATCTTGAAGCAGTTAAGCTATCTTTCGATACATTAAAGGCACTATACATTTAGGATTATGGTATCCTAAAGGGATCGGCGTAGAAACCATAGTTTACACCGACTCGGATCATGCGGGAGACTATATGGATTGGAAAAGCACTAGTGATATTTGTACCTTCATGGGTTGTTCTTTAACTTCTTGGTTCTCTAAGAAGCAAACCGCTCTTGCCATATCCACCACAAAAGCCGAGTATGTGAGTGTCGGTAAAGCTTGTCAACAAGCTCCATGGATGAAGTAAGTGCTTGTTGATTACGGGATTACACTCAACGATATTCCCATCATGTGTGATAATAAGGGAGCAATAGACATTAGTAAAAATCCCGTGCAACATTCGCGAACTAAGCACATAGAGATTCACCACCATTTCCTTAGGGATAATGTTCAAAAGGGGATCATTTCGATTGAGAAGGTACCCTTGGTAGAAAACTTAGCCGACATCTTCACTAATCCATTTAAGAGGGAACCTTTTAATTACTTGCGTTTAGGTCTAGGTTTAATGGAACATATACCTTGATTATGCTTGCTTAATTGCGTATTTTCTCTTTTGAGTTTTATTTCTTTTTGAGTCTTTGAATTTATAAAAAATTATAGTGTTTTTGAAAACTTCTCTTTCTTGATTTCAAAACCTCTCAAAGTCTTTTCTTATTGGTCGAGAAATGTTTGTACATTGTTAATTCAATCTAAAAATTGTTTTCATAAGTTCTTGCTATTGTTATGAACATACATAATTAATATGTATGGGGCACACAATTATAGCGAGAACAACATTGAACTATGGAGGATTCATGAATCATCAAAAATGTCATGACTACTTGTCTAGATAATGGCACCTCCAACATCTAGTTTACTTTAAAACAAAAGTATTTTGGTCAGAATCGTGTTTGTTGTGTTCTTGTGTGTTTCTTAGTCTTTAATTTATCTTTAGCATAACTTTATGATAAGTTAGACTGGAACATTAGGATTTGCTGGATTGGAAAAATTTCCTCATCCTCCAAAACACATTATCTATCCGCGGATCATTAATTGTCTGTGGTTCAATATATTTATTGAACTGCATGCTTAATCATTGATCCGCGGACAGCAGCTATGATTTGTGTATTTTTTGAACCTCCTAAATTGCTCCAACACTTTTTGGAATCTAAGTTTCAAACCTTTGACCACTACCAAAATATCTTGTGCTTTCTCTACTTAACCCGAAGCATTTTTGCATCTCTTTCACAAAGCAAAATGTTGTATTCACCAAATGAAAGCCTTGAGTTTCCACCATATTCTCCAATTTCTTTCAACCCTAATTCACCAAAGAACACACTAAATTAAATCCCTTCTCCTTCTAAGGTAATTGATTTTGGAAACTCTCCTTTTCCACCACTGCCCTTTTGTATTCTTCCTTCATCACATGATAATGTCATGCATCATGGAACATATTGCCTTTGTTGTCAATATCAACATCTTGTCATGTCTCACATCTATGAGAAGTTGAATTACATCAAATGTCTTTAAGTCAAGCATCCTCTTAACTATGACTACAAGACCATTGCCAATCCTCCACCACCACATCTTGATACCACTCCGTCTTCTAATTAAGCATGTGTGTTGCTTATTAATAAGACACCTAATTTAAGCAAATCTTAGAATTCTAGTGTGACTAGGATTATAATTATGCTTAAGTTATAGGCTTATGCTTCATACATCTTGTATGACTTTTTATTTCCTTGTATATTTTCATGTTTTTGTTCTAACATGATTTCTTATGGATCTTGGTTCTTTTTCTTCTTGTGTCCTTTCTTTTATTTTTTGTGACCATTGCTATATTTTGTTGGGTGTTTCTTTTCTTCTTCTAACCCTTCTATGTAGCTTGTCACCATAGCTCGATCTTTTGGTGCCCCAAGCAAGGGGGAGTAAGCACCAAAGGAGAGCATTAGCAAAGTCGTTTTCTTCTATTCTTAAAAGAGTTTTGCTACCTTTTTGCTTCGACAAAGGGGGAGAAATAAAATAAACTCGTCTTCAAAAATCTTTTTTTATACTTGATTGAGTTTATATGTCGTCGCAATAAAAAGGTGGGGATTGTTAATGGAATGATGCCTAAAAACGTTACTTGCATTTTTGGTCTCGATTTGTTTTGATTATGACAGTATATAAAAACAAGCATTTAAGAAAACAACGAAAATCGAATTCTTGAGTTCAAGTCTTTTTCATTTCATCCATAAGCACTTAAGGTATGAATAAACAAGTTCTTAACCTAACTAAGTGATCAAAGATTTACATTTTTCTTAAAACTCACTTTTATTTAAAAGTGACAAATGTTTTTAATAAACTTTATTTTCAAGAAAATGTTTTATTAAAATAGAAAATGAAAATTTGAATTTGGCATATTCCAAATGGTTTAGGAATATCGAATCTCGATAAAATCTTCAGCAGATGACATTCCCCCACTAAAGGACAAAAAAGAGCAAACTCTACAGCCAACGACTAATTATAGGTGCCTGCGACTCAATATTGATATTGAGCCGCCAACCTATTTACTGAGCCACGGGCAGATAGAGCCATTGGGCCTTTGTCCTATAAATAGTGGACCATTTGTAGATTTCCTTTTCACATCTTTTGCACACAAATTATCAGATTTAATCCACCTTTTTTAGTCACACAAATCCTTGGTTATTTGGTTGATTATACTTGTTTAGAAGTGAATCTTTCTCCTCCCATCTCATCCTCTCAAGTGAAAAGAGAAGAACACTTTTATCCTTGAAGTGTTGTGTCTAGTTCAAGATCCATTGAAGATCAAAAATATATTTCATTCTTGTGTCATTGTGAAGATCCAAATTGTTGTGAATATTTGGAAGTTGTGTACGTATTGTGGTTAATACTTAGTGTTGGTCGCTTGTAAATCGTTATTACTTATCAACCTTAAGTAATAACTCTTTATTACGACTCAAGTGTGTTGTTTTAACAATAGATAAGAACTATGAATAATTAAAACAACAATACCAATAACTTTTCAACGTATAGACTTTTACTATAATCAAATAAAGAATCTATAACCCACTTTGTTTGCGGAATAACAAAATGGTTGAATGACAATGTGTTGGAAATACGTTTTTACGTATTTAGAAAGGATCGGTCACTCCAATGATATTGGGCTCGTGATCCAATATAGTCCATATAGCCCACATGTAGGGTGGGCTATATAAACCCCCTCCTAGCATGTTAGGAGGGGTTGGTCTTTTGCATTTCATACTTTCACTTAATCAACCATCTTTCTTTTCTTTCTCTCCTTTCTCTCTCTACCTTTCTCTCTCTAGTTCTTTATTTCCCATCCATCTTAATAGATAATCTATAGCATGTCTAATCCTTAGAAAACACGATTCTACAATTGGTATCAGAGCTTGGTTGATTCTTCGGATTAACACGTTTTATCTATTGATTTGGTGACAAAGTTTTCTTTCTTTTATAATTTTTTTCTCCCTTTCTTTCGTCTATTTTTTTCTTTAAGCTTACTTTTATATAATCTTTGCTAAAAGTCTTATAAAATTTTTTCTACTAAAAGTTTCTTCTATCTTTATCCATTTTCAAAATTTTAATCCATTTTTATTAGTTTTTTTTATAGTTTTATGTTTTTGTCTTTTTTGTTGTGTCTTTCTTTTTATCCAAGTTTGTCATAGAAATTTTTGTCCTTTTTTATCAACGTTTATCGGAAAATGGTTTATCAACTCAGATGGTTATTCCGATGCATTTCTTTGTCATTTTCTGATAAAAAGTTTCCTTATTCCGATCCGTGTTCTGATCGTACCATCACCAGGTTTGTACATCGATCCCAATAACCATTGGTTCTACTTTGCGATCAAATTTTTCCGACACCCTTATTGCGACGTGATTGCGATAGCACTTTGCGATCGTGATTGCGACGGGATTAAGGTTCACTGAGCCGAAACTCTGCCCAAATTTTTATAGACACATTCCGATGGTTTATTGTTGAGGTTGCGATGGAATTGTAAAAAAGTTTGATATTCCAACGGGTTTTCAAATATTGCGATGGAAAATACTTTGAGTATTGCGATGGATGCCTGTTGATATTGCGATAGATTGAAAAATATTGCGATGGAAAAGTATTTGGATATTGCAAAAACTTGGACTTGACTAAACAGGACTGGAACACGAACCTGACTAACACCCTCTCGACACACTCGACTCTCACCCTCGTCTCACCAGAATATACGTTACGACTCACGACTCACCTCTTTCACCAGAGACTCGTATAAAACCACCATTCCCTCGACTCCCTCGAACTCATTCCCTTGACTCCCTTGACTCCCTCGTCACGAACTCATTCTCACTCACCTCGAGACTCATTTTTTTTAGACCCAAACCAAGACTCGACAAACTTAACTCAATCTTATCTCGGTCAAACTATCCCAACATCAGACTCTCGACTTTCTCACTCACCCTCGACCCTCACAACAGACTCGACTCTCGACCACCAGTCTCGACACAACTCACACTCATCAACACCCTCTCGTCTCACACAACACACCCTCGACTCCCTCACCCAAAAACCTCTCAGCCTCATAACACCCTAGACCCTCGACTCCAACTGACCAAACAGTAACACCTCTCAAACAACTCTCGATATCCAACAAACCCAAAAACACTCTCAACACTTGACTCATTTTTTTTAGACCCACCCTCGTCACAAACACACCCCTCACACACTTGAACCCATCACACCCTCGACCAAACAGACTTATTGCCCTCAACCCACACAAACCTTAAACCATCGACTCACCCTTCACCAGACTCAAACAAAAACATTTTTTTCAAGACTCAAATCCAATTTTTTTTTTCTCAAATCCAAATCCTTTGACTCGACTGTTACAACACACGACACAAACCCAAGATCTCAGTCAAATTAAAACCATCATTGATCCAAGGCCCTTAACGAAGATTAAAAAAAATAAAAATAAACCTACCCGAGACCTCAATAGAGAGATCTTGACGATTCACTTGCTGCACTTGAAGATTAAAAGGGTTTATTAGAGTGGCAGGGATTGATCTTTGGTCTTGTGAAATAACAAAGAATAGAAAGCAATCATTGGATTATTGAGTTGAGGTCAAAGGTGATTATCTTTTACTTATTGAAAGATTCTGGTTATTGATGGTTTATGACTATGGTAGGCGGAGGTTTCAAGGTTTGGTGGCTGTGAGATTCATATACAGAAAATAGCAGAGGTGTATTATCTGTTTTGTGAAAGAAGAGAGAGAAAGGAGAGGAATAAGAAAGAAAGATGGAATGGTTAAAATGAAAATGTTCAACCCCTCCTAACATGCTAGGAGGGGGGTTTATATAGCCCACCCTACATGTGGGCTATATGGGCTATATTGGATCACGAGCCCAATATCATTGGAGTGACTGATCCTTTCTAAATACGTAAAAACGTATTTCCAACAATCTCCCCCAAAGGGAGGTCACTCCAAGTTACAATGTTCTAAATAGTCTATAGCTCGTGATCTATGCTAATAATGATGTGACCGAGACTTTCCTGGGAAAAACGTATTTCCAACAATCTCCCCCAAAGGGAGTAATAAGTGTGTAAACACTTATCCTTTTGCCACTAAAATCAAGGAAAAACAAGACCTAATCATGTGTTTAATGTCGTAAAAGTCGGAATTACGCGTGGTTTTGGGTTTGTGTGATAAATAGGTACAAATGATCAAAAGAAGATAAATCACGGGAATTCACGGTCAAATGTTGAAGAAAAGTCCAAGATAGAGGCAAAGACAAAGTCAAAAGACCAAAATGTGCCGAAGATCACGAAAACCGGCAAGAACGACACGAGTTTGAAGAAAAAGATCAAAAATGCCAAAAATCAAGCTCGGAATTAATTTTATATGAAGTTATGGAGCAAGTGGGTCCCACATTTTGGTATTGGGCCCAAAAGCCCATTAAAAGCCCAAGTATCAAGTTATTATACGGATGGATCAACTCTTGGATTTGGGCCAAGCCCAATTAAAAATCAAAATTCAAAGAAAATGGGACGGTTGGAGTTTTTTTATGGCCCAGCCCAAAATCAAAAACATACCCCATTGTTTTCTTGCCAAATAAACGAATGAAAACAAAGTATTAACTTTGTTGGGTCAACCCTGGTCAAATACACCCTCACACGCATTTAAAAAAAACCATTTACCCCACTCCCCAACACAAATAAATAAAAAACTTTTTCTCCTTACCCTGTACCCTCGCATCACCCGATCCTACCTCACCCTCAGTCAACATTCACAGCTTTTAACCCCACGTGTCTCATTATTAACCCACACACCCATTTTTTTATCTCTCCCACTTTTCTTTTCACAGCCTCCATCATTCTCTCCCATTTTTACCCCAATCTCACAAAAACCCTAATCACCTAAATCAGTTAAATTCGCAAGAAATAAATGGGGCTTTTTACATAAACGTGTGATTCACACGGATGGGGATTAAATCCCCATCTTTTTCGCAGCATCCATCAAGTGGTCCTCCAATCAATTTACACGCTGGCAATCCGTGCTTGTGGATGAATCTCGTCCGTTGATTTATGAAGAAAAGAGAGATAAATAAATAAGCGGCCAAGATCGTATACCGTGAGCTCCAAGGCGATTGAAGAAAGTTTTTGGTGGGTTTTGCCTATAAAAACCCCCACATCATGTATTGGGGCATCCATCTATTGAAGCTTTTCTTTATTTTTCATTTTATTTTAATTAATTAGGAGTAGGGTTTAGATTAAATTTGATTTTCAGTAAAATTAGTTTTAGATTTAAATTGTAATTTTAATTCCAGTTTTGTAATTTTATTTATGATTAATGAAAAGTAAATTTTCTATAATTTTCGTCTCATCTTTAATTTCTCTGTCGAAGCTTAATTAAATCTTCAATCTGTTCTTGTTGGTTAATGTTCTTCCTTTTTATTTTGCTGGTTGTGGTTATTTAAATATAAAAAAAAAAAAAAGTATATATATATAAAAATAAATCTGTTCGAGGGTTTGTGATATGTTTGGTTCGAGTAATTACTGTTCGCAAGTTTGCTGTTGGCTCGAGTGGATTGATGTTCGAGAGATTGAGGATTGAAGATGGTGTTTTGGTTTCGGATCACTGAGGTGGCTCAGCGCCAGCCTACGGCTCAACGGAATCATCTAAAGGTTCTCACCCCTCTTTTATTTACAAGTTTGTTTTATTAAGTTTTAATTAGTTTAATATTTTAGTGCTTTTGATTCAGTTTGTTATTTTTGATATCTGCTTATTGTAATGTTTTTTGGATTCGGTTAGCTTTTAACTATTTTTTTAGTTTTGGTTTGGTCTGATTGGATTTAGGTTTAATGCGTATATTGTTTGTTTGGATCTGCCTATCTGATTTTAGATTTGTTTAAGTTTTTGTTGCATCAGCTTTATTTGGTTAAGATAGTTTGAATCTGCTTGATTGATTAAGTAACACTGTTTGGATTTAAGTTTATTAGAATCTGCTTATTGCCTTATCAGTTTTTAATCTGCTTATTCATAGTTATAGCCTATTAGCTTATTTGCTTTTCGTCTATTAATTTTGTTTTTATTTGCTTGCTTATCTTTAGTTTTTTTTTGGGTTATATTTTAGTTTAGATGCTATAGCTTATTGTTTCAGATTTAACTGCTTATTTGCTTAGCTTCTGTCTGCTGATATTTGCTGTACCACAAATCCTTTTGATCTGTGAGTTATTGTCCAAAAAGTCAAAAGTAAATAAAATACCATAAAAAAAAATAGATATAAAAATTGTCTCCGTTGGGGTTTGACCCCTGCACCTCTCGCATCTCTACCCAACGCCCCAACCAACTGTGCTAAACCCTTTATTGTGTATTGTTTTGCAACATTTAATTCTTATAGGCTTTTGTTAGTTGGCAGTTCTGTTTAATTAGATTTTAAATGCAAGTTTTTAGTTTATTTAAATTTTATTAAAAAGTTTTATTTTAATTCGTTTTTTTTATAAAAAGATAAAAAGATAAAAAGATGAAAAATACATTTTAATTTTTAATTACTTTTAAAATTAGTTTAAATTTTATTAGTTTTAAATTTAGTTTAATTAAAGTTTTTTAGTTTAAAATTAATTAGGTTTTAGTTTTATTTTAAAAATAGATTTTATTTAAAAGTCATTATTAGTTTTTAAGTTTTATATTTTTAATTAGTTTAAATTAGATTTAAATTTTTATTCTTGTTAAGTTTTATATTTTCGATTAGTTTTAAAATAGATTTATTTAAATTAGTTTTAATTTTTAAATTAGATTAAATAGAATTAAAATAGGTTTTATTTTAAATAGTTTTAACTAGATTAATTTTCACATTAGATAAAAAGGTTTTCTTTTAAATAGATTTTAGCTTAAAAATACAAATATATCATTACCAAAAACAAATTGAGTTGTTACGATAATTGCTAATCAATTCGGGTGAGTCGAGGAACGATAAAAATAGAAATATAAAAAGAGTACACAAAATCTCTTTTTCAAAATGGCGCCGCTGCCGCTTCGCTTGTACGATTGACGATTTTTCGTGAAGACGTTTGGATTTTGGGATCCGTTCTTCTTGAACGTTACGTTTCTTGCACAAAAAAATCAAAAATCTAAAAAAATCAAAAACATAAAATACAAAAAAATTAAAAAATCGCAAAAGCAATTTCTTTCCTAAGAATTGCACCAAAAAAAAATTAAAAAATCCAAAAGTAATACTTTTTCCTAAAAGTATTACACCAAAAATATTACGTATTAGTGTTAATTTTTAGTTCGATTTCTTTCGATTTATATATATATATATATTTTTCTAAAAAAATACAAAAAGATTTTTCTTTTATTATAATATATTACGTAGCTTAATAATCATTGTTATTTTCGATTTCTTTCGACACTACCATGGATAATCGTCCGATTTGGGAAATCTTGCAAGAAGAGCGTTATAAGATTATGTCCGAGGAGTGTTCGACTTGTGGTGGGCCTCATGCTTATTTTAATTGTGACAAAACTTATGAGGAGATTTATAATAATGAGGAAAGTATGTGTTATGATACTCATACTTATTTTGGCTCCCCTAGTTTTCCTACAAATAGTGACCCACCACAATATGATCAAAGGTTTTATGGGGAATTTCAAAATCAAGGGTTTTCAAATAATGAAGGTTTTCCAAATAACGGCAATTTTCAAAATTTTAATCAAATGGACATGTACGACCCTCAAATGGACTTGATTCTACAAAAATTGACCGAACATGAGAAAATCATGGAAGAAATGCTAGAATCTACTAGACAAATGCAAGAGTCCACCGATAGGAAATTCATGCTCATTTTAGAAACCTATCAAGATCAATTTGATATTGAGCCGTCTTTGAGTGATGATATTGAGGCTAACACCACTACTAGTAGTGATGTTCCCACTGTGGATCCTTCCATCTCTCCGCCAATAAAGGAGAGACAAGGCCCGGAGACTATCATGAGTTTTACTCACCCTCCGGTGTTGACACCCACGGATACAATTAGCTCTCCTATTGAGGAAATTCCCGAGATTACACTTGAGCCTTCATTACCCGTTGATGACCCCATTTCTTTTATGCCTCCTTTACCTACCCCTTCAAATGACTTTATGCTTTCTTCAAATCCTCTTAGCGAGACATGTTTTGAGAAACCAATTTTTGAGGAGTGTGAGTGCATAGAAGAAGAACCCATAAGTTGTCCTACACCTAAGGAGTTTGTAGATAGGGATGAGTTATCTTGTGATTCCGATTACATTTTTAATTATTCCTCGGGATCGGATGAGGATGATTCGCCTATTTTACCAAGACCGACTTTTGAAAACCATGATAATGATTTATCGGATTCTTTACTCCTTAGTGATGACTTTTATACCCCAAGTATCGAGAAATTCCATCACGAGGATGCTTTTTATGATCCCGTGTTATTGGATTTCTCTCATGAGCTTAATTGTGATCATGGTATTGATGAGAAGGCAAATGGTGTTTTAAAACTTGATATTGATATTGATTTTGAGAACTCGGATTTTGACAAATTCACATTTGCCTCTTCGCCAATTACTTTTGATTCTACCATCGATTCTCATCCAATTCTCGAGGAGTTACCTAATCAACACTCCTCTAATGAGAATTACGTTTACCACATTCGTGAGGATTTAACTTATCAACGAATCCCACAAATGAATGATGGTTTCGTACTTGATCGTGATCTCTTCGAGAGAATTTCTAAAATCCTCAATGAGGGGAACGACAAACCTTTGTTTGACGAGCCTATCTATGATGAAGAAATCGAAGAGATTCACGTTCATGAGGATGAATGCTTTGACCCGGGAGGTGACATTGACCATTCTTTGATTAATACATTTACGGCTTTACCCACCCCACCTCCCGTGGATCACGACCTCACATACTTTTCGTATGTTGAGAGGACCTTTTTACCTTTCATGACTTATCCTCCTGCCTCTCATTTATTATGTTCCTCCGGGACCGAGGATAAGATTTTTGATCCCGGTATAACATTCGAGGCTTCCCCATGGACCATTTAATTCGGGGTCGAGTCAGGCTCGTGACTCGGTTAACAAAAACAAGCGCTTCTCGGGAGGCAACCCGATTATCTATCTTTTATTTATTTTCTACAATAAGTGTAGGGGGAGCCGTGTAGGTTGTTTGTTTTGTGTTGTGATTGTGTAGGTACTTGTGCTTTGATGATCCACTTTTGGTGCTTTTGACGTGACCCGTGTTCCCGTGTTACCCGTGTACCCGGTTCCTTCGATAAGTTTTTGCTATTGTGATTCTATCTTGTATATAAATAAATGTAATCACTTTAGTTGTCCCTTCCTTAGCTCGATTTTAAACAACGTACTCAATGTCCTAAGTGTAGGGGAGTTTATTCGCCTACATGCTTAAACATTGAGGACAATGTTTATATTAAGTGTAGGGGGGCCTTCTATCGAATTTTAGTGGCCTTTTCCATGAATTTGACCCCATTTTTACCGGAAAATTTTAAAAATTTTCAACGTTTTTCAAATTTTTGTCTATTTTGGCCTAGTAGTATTTTTATTTATTTTCTTTCCTTTTATTATCGCATCATAATAATTTCCATTTCAAGAATAAAGTAAAAAATAAAAATAAATAAATAAAATGGTTTTAATAAGTTTAGATATCTTTGATATATTAGGCCCGTCGTGAATATTTTGACTCAACCCGAGTTTACTTATCTAAGTTTACTCTAGCTAGTATCCTTAACCATATGGACCTTCATTGGTTTATTAGGCTAAGCATCCACGAGTCTCATTACTTGAGATTTTAAAATTGTGGAGAACGAGAGATGATAGAGTCAATTATAAGTTCGGTATCCTTTCATTAACTTATGTGAGTTAGTTATGAGCTTTTTCTCCCATCACTTGTTAATAATTATATTTGCAATAAATAAGGTTGTACGATTTAAAAGGTTACTTAGCTTCTAGCACAAGATCGTTTAAAAGTTGCTCGGTATTAATTAGAGTTCATAGCCAAGGCATAACTTATTGAAACGGGACGCGAAGATTGGCTTATCCAAAAAGGCCCTAACAAGGCATGAGGATACCCGAGTCCAAAAAGGCCCTCACAAGGCATGAGGATTCACTTTTTGCTAAAGATCCTAAGATGATGTGAAGATCATAAATCCAAATCAATATGAAGGATCAAGACACACGACGAGAAGCAATTACTCCCCTAAAGATCATGGAGAAGTCTATCCAAAAAGACCCTAACAAGGTATGAGGATAAATAGATCCAAGTCCGAAAAGGAGGCGGATCGTTGTATATCAAAATCCTAAATAAAGGAGAGGATAAATGAAGAAGTCGTGGTCAACGTATGAAGCATCTTTCACTCCTTATGAAGATGTATACCAAAATGAAGAGAAGACCATAATTTCAAGATCGTCTCTCAAGATTTGAAGTTTGAAGTACAAGCCAAATATCGGTCCGAGAAAGGTCTCAAATCGTGAAACGAGTTATGCCAAGATATGAACTTTATGAGGTTTCGAGAAGTCGTTTTAAAAGATTTTGTCCTTTAGCTAACTATCGATTAAATCGTCCACTTTATTTTCGGCCTTAATAAATTATCGAAATAAGTCAAAAATGCATCCTCGTGATCATTTAAGACAAAAATAAAATACAAGAGATACACCGTAGGAATAAGGGAGTCTAAGTGATTAACTAAACCACATGAGTAAGTGTTAGTTGTGCTAACTTATAGTTACAATGATCTCGTTTTTGAGCTTGGTATGGGGAACGTGAAACTTGAGGGTGATAAATATTCATGACACCAAAGCCCTAATCTAAGTCTTAGATTTCTTTACGAGTTTCTTCCATCTAATAATTTCCAAGTTAATAAAATGTTATAACTTTTGTTTCTTTTAAAGTTTTTATCTTTCCATCGTAGTAGTAATAATAATAAAGGCCGAGATGGATTGATTATGAGAAAAATGTAACTTATGCTTTAAAACTATGCATTGCATGGGGTCATTGCAATGGTCAAGTGTAGGGGATTTAATAAGTGTGTAAACACTTATCCTTTTGCCACTAAAATCAAGGAAAAACAAGACCTAATCATGTGTTTAATGTCGTAAAAGTCGGAATTACGCGTGGTTTTGGGTTTGTGTGATAAATAGGTACAAATGATCAAAAGAAGATAAATCACGGGAATTCACGGTCAAATGTTGAAGAAAAGTCCAAGATAGAGGCAAAGACAAAGTCAAAAGACCAAAATGTGCCGAAGATCACGAAAACCGGCAAGAACGACACGAGTTTGAAGAAAAAGATCAAAAATGCCAAAAATCAAGCTCGGAATTAATTTTATATGAAGTTATGGAGCAAGTGGGTCCCACATTTTGGTATTGGGCCCAAAAGCCCATTAAAAGCCCAAGTATCAAGTTATTATACGGATGGATCAACTCTTGGATTTGGGCCAAGCCCAATTAAAAATCAAAATTCAAAGAAAATGGGACGGTTGGAGTTTTTTATGGCCCAGCCCAAAATCAAAAACATACCCCATTGTTTTCTTGCCAAATAAACGAATGAAAACAAAGTATTAACTTTGTTGGGTCAACCCTGGTCAAATACACCCTCACACGCATTTAAAAAAAACCATTTACCCCACTCCCCAACACAAATAAATAAAAAACTTTTTCTCCTTACCCTGTACCCTCGCATCACCCGATCCTACCTCACCCTCAGTCAACATTCACAGCTTTTAACCCCACGTGTCTCATTATTAACCCACACACCCATTTTTTTATCTCTCCCACTTTTCTTTTCACAGCCTCCATCATTCTCTCCCATTTTTACCCCAATCTCATAAAACCCTAATCACCTAAATCAGTTAAATTCGCAAGAAATAAATGGGGCTTTTTACATAAACGTGTGATTCACACGGATGGGGATTAAATCCCCATCTTTTTCGCAGCATCCATCAAGTGGTCCTCCAATCAATTTACACGCTGGCAATCCGTGCTTGTGGATGAATCTCGTCCGTTGATTTATGAAGAAAAGAGAGATAAATAAATAAGCGGCCAAGATCGTATACCGTAAGCTCCAAGGCGATTGAAGAAAGTTTTTGGTGGGTTTTGCCTATAAAAACCCCCACATCATGTATTGGGGCATCCATCTATTGAAGCTTTTCTTTATTTTTCATTTTATTTTAATTAATTAGGAGTAGGGTTTAGATTAAATTTGATTTTCAGTAAAATTAGTTTTAGATTTAAATTGTAATTTTAATTCCAGTTTTGTAATTTTATTTATGATTAATGAAAAGTAAATTTTCTATAATTTTCGTCTCATCTTTAATTTCTCTGTCGAAGCTTAATTAAATCTTCAATCTGTTCTTGTTGGTTAATGTTCTTCCTTTTTATTTTGCTGGTTGTGGTTATTTAAATATAAAAAAAAAAAAAGTATATATATATAAAAATAAATCTGTTCGAGGGTTTGTGATATGTTTGGTTCGAGTAATTACTGTTCGCAAGTTTGCTGTTGGCTCGAGTGGATTGATGTTCGAGAGATTGAGGATTGAAGATGGTGTTTTGGTTTCGGATCACTGAGGTGGCTCAGCGCCAGCCTACGGCTCAACGGAATCATCTAAAGGTTCTCACCCCTCTTTTATTTACAAGTTTGTTTTATTAAGTTTTAATTAGTTTAATATTTTAGTGCTTTTGATTCAGTTTGTTATTTTTGATATCTGCTTATTGTAATGTTTTTTGGATTCGGTTAGCTTTTAACTATTTTTTTAGTTTTGGTTTGGTCTGATTGGATTTAGGTTTAATGCGTATATTGTTTGTTTGGATCTGCCTATCTGATTTTAGATTTGTTTAAGTTTTTGTTGCATCAGCTTTATTTGGTTAAGATAGTTTGAATCTGCTTGATTGATTAAGTAACACTGTTTGGATTTAAGTTTATTAGAATCTGCTTATTGCCTTATCAGTTTTTAATCTGCTTATTCATAGTTATAGCCTATTAGCTTATTTGCTTTTCGTCTATTAATTTTGTTTTTATTTGCTTGCTTATCTTTAGTTTTTTTTGGGTTATATTTTAGTTTAGATGCTATAGCTTATTGTTTCAGATTTAACTGCTTATTTGCTTAGCTTCTGTCTGCTGATATTTGCTGTACCACAAATCCTTTTGATCTGTGAGTTATTGTCCAAAAAGTCAAAAGTAAATAAAATACCATAAAAAAAAATAGATATAAAAATTGTCTCCGCTGGGGTTTGACCCCTGCACCTCTCGCATCTCTACCCAACGCCCCAACCAACTGTGCTAAACCCTTTATTGTGTATTGTTTTGCAACATTTAATTCTTATAGGCTTTTGTTAGTTGGCAGTTCTGTTTAATTAGATTTTAAATGCAAGTTTTTAGTTTATTTAAATTTTATTAAAAAGTTTTATTTTAATTCGTTTTTTTTATAAAAAGATAAAAAGATAAAAAGATGAAAAATACATTTTAATTTTTAATTACTTTTAAAATTAGTTTAAATTTTATTAGTTTTAAATTTAGTTTAATTAAAGTTTTTTAGTTTAAAATTAATTAGGTTTTAGTTTTATTTTAAAAATAGATTTTATTTAAAAGTCATTATTAGTTTTTAAGTTTTATATTTTTAATTAGTTTAAATTAGATTTAAATTTTTATTCTTGTTAAGTTTTATATTTTCGATTAGTTTTAAAATAGATTTATTTAAATTAGTTTTAATTTTTAAATTAGATTAAATAGAATTAAAATAGGTTTTATTTTAAATAGTTTTAACTAGATTAATTTTCACATTAGATAAAAAGGTTTTCTTTTAAATAGATTTTAGCTTAAAAATACAAATATATCATTACCAAAAACAAATTGAGTTGTTACGATAATTGCTAATCAATTTGGGTGAGTCGAGGAACGATAAAAATAGAAATATAAAAAGAGTACACAAAATCTCTTTTTCAGGGAGGTCACACCATCTTACAAAATCTTAAACCTAGCATACTATGCTTGAGTCTTCGATCTTGTTCTTGTGAATATGCTGATGAGATCTTTGACTTTGGTCTTGAGCATGTGTCCTTGCTTTGACCTTGTGCATTCGTCACTTGTGATATTTGCCTCCTCGTGACTTCATGTTCCACATACTTATACCTTTATAAATTCTTGAAAGATTCAGAGTTTGATACAGCGGAAGACTTGACTTTCAGAATTTCTTGAATTTGTTGAAGTATTAAGTGTATGTAGTATAAGCATGTGGTGACGACTTCTTTTGGATTGTACACCGCAATGCCACCTTCTTGTTACGCTGCATAAGACAGTTAGCAACAAAACATATACACGGATGAAATGGCCTTGAACATTTCATTCTAACTCGGTAGCATTTTACCTCCGGTCGGTGAAGACCGTTGGACGATATAAAATATCGTACTTGTGGCAGGTAGTTTCATTTAAGAACCTCCTTGACAAGATTTCGCGGGTAAACCCGTTCTCTTTATTCGACCGTCCAAAGCTGACTGCGAACATAAAGAGTGAATCATTTGGATAATAATATCCGCATGATTTGAAGCCGTCAATTCATGTTCCTGGAACAAGTGAAATTTAATTAAGAACCGCACCATCGTTGCTTTCCAGTTGTCACGAGCTTGATTCGCATAGAATCTTGCAAGTTACCTACCAAGTGCTGTTTGAGGTTAACACTAGAAGGATTTCCACTCATCACTGTGAACACTAAGGTATCACTCTGAGTGTTCTGGCAAGATCACTAAGATATTGCGTAGAGGCCTGGAACGTGTTTAAATTCATTTAAGAATCAAACCACTGTTGCTTTCCAGTTATCACAAGTTTGATTCATAAAGAATCGCACAAGTCACCTACCATGAGCTTTTTGATGTTCGCTCAAGAAGGATTTCCATCTTCATTGTAAATACTTTCGTATTACTCGGATGTTCAGGAAAGATCATGAAGATTTTGCGTAGGACTCTTAAGATATTTTTACTTTTCACAGTGTGTGAAGACGCAAGGAAATATGAAAGTGTGTCCTAATGAGATGTTTGATGATCTCAAATGGCTCTAGACTCGATCGTGCATTTTAGATTTTTTAGTGATCGGAGGCTGGAGAGGAGTGCCACCATTTCAATACCAATTTATTCAGAGTGAATAAATCAATAGATAATGTGTTGTCTCCGTGTGATTAAAACAAATATCTTTTAAGAGATATCTGAGTTAGCTGGGATGGGTTGTGCCTTGCATCACTAGGTCCATGATGTCTGTCTTCAATATCAAGAATCATTAAACAATGATCTTAATAGCATATGTATTGACCCGGTTTCTGCCTAAGTTGTAAGGAGGGCTTTTTTCTTTACACCCTTTATCTTTACAATTCTTTTTCATTCTTCAACCCCTTCAATGCTTACCAATACGTCATCACTAGCACCTTGTTGTGATTGTTCCAGTGCTAACTTAAGTACTTAGTCGGCATTCAGCTACGTTCACAATCTTTCTCCATCTTTACTAAGGACTACTATTTCTAGCTATGGAATGTCCTTGGGAAGATTCCTCCGGTTCTAGAGGAATCATTGGACTTTACATATCCTACCATCCTTATGTCACCACAATCTTCACCGTCATGAATAGAGATGTTTTGGGTAAGTGTATGTCACCATGAAATCCATTTTGAAGTGCAAATCCATTTTGCTCCCCCTTAACATATGCCACGATATCCGAAAACATTTCACACATGTCGGGATGAGCTAGCACGTTATGTCAAACCATTTGTGATTAATCATTTCCCATATTAAATCACATTTTCTCCCCCATATTAAAAATATTAACCCAATCGATGTTTTTAATATCAATTGATTTAATAGTATTTTAAGAAAATTTGGGAAGAAAAATGCAAAGCCAATTATCTTCATGAATTACACAAGCTCCCCCTCAAATTAATGAGGGTGTACTTGAAACGTAAATTAAATACCTTTTAAACACAAGTGTAAGGTATTTATCACGTGCAAAGATCATATATGATAATGTAATCACAAGATTAGCGATTTATGAGGTTGGACCTGAATGATGGAGAACATCATATGAAAGAAGCACATGGTTATTGTTCACGAATGTTGGTCGCCTCATCACGTCTGAAGTTATCTCTTGACTCTATTTGATTGATATCGTTGTCTTGACACCAACATGTGAACTTGACACTTTCGTTGTCAAAGATTCTTAATGCTGGACAATTGCTCCCCCTCAATTGTTGACCCGTGTTCTATTGAAAGAGTTGTAGTCGCTGTTTGAGTAGTCGCATCGTCGAGTATGTAGATATCAATTGTAAATTGCTATGGTTGGTGGAGATGATAACTTCATAAAAAACAAGACTTCTCTTGTTTTAACAAATAAATGCACTGAATCGTACATATATTCGTGTTAGATTGTGTTATAACGTAAACACAATCCCTTACATGGTTATAAAGTAAACCATGCCCGAGAAAATTAATTCCCGTTGTTGAGTCAAAGCTTTCCGGTGAAATGCTTGACTTGAGTATGAAAAGCGGGTTACAATCTGAAATAATAGCAAACCATTTTGAGCATGTTTTAAAACATTTGAACTTCTGCTCGAACTTTATTTACAACCCCGTGTCATTATTGAATGACATTTCTAGTATTGTAAATATTATCGATTCCAGAAGACATGCTCTTTTTATCAAAACATTTTTTGAACACACAATTTTGAAAGATTTAGAAAACCTCTTTGAGAAATTCTCGAAAAAGTGTGTTCAACGTTTTGAAAACCAATTACTTGAGCTTAAGATGTTGAATATCTTGCAAAACGAGCTCAAGTCCGAGAAGTTGTAAGCTTCCCGTTGTGAGGATAAGTTTATCATCGGCGATAAACTTTCCTATTAACTGAAGAGCGAGTCCTAAGTTGACATTTACTTAGAAGTCGTTTTCATGAGCTTGATAACTTTTGAATGTTTTAACGTAAAGCTCATGACCGAGAAAGGTGAATTTCTCGTTAGGAGGAAAAGTTCTCTTATTTAAAAGATACACTTTTCTTGATGAGCTTAAAACCTGGAATGTTTTACTACAAGCTCATGACCGAGAAAAATTAATTTCTCGTTACGAGGATAAGTTATCATTAAAGATAAACTTTCCTAAAAATTGAAGTCCGAGTTACAGTCTGATATTTTAACTGTAAGTCATTGTGCATGAGCTTAAAAACTTCGAATGTTTTTAATATTAGCTCATGCCCGAGAAAAATGAATTTCTCGTTGTAAGGATAAGTTTATCATCGGCGATAAACTTTCCTTTATTTGAAGAACGGGTCATTGTCTGACATTTAACAATGAACCATTTTTACACGAGCTTAAAACCATTGAATAGTTTTAAAGTAAGCTCGTGTCCGAGAAAACT
Source organism: Glebionis coronaria (assembly GCA_025667525.1). Lineage (NCBI taxonomy): Eukaryota > Viridiplantae > Streptophyta > Magnoliopsida > Asterales > Asteraceae > Glebionis > Glebionis coronaria. The sequence continues at coordinate 491,304,926 of CM046876.1, read as the reverse complement.
TAATTTCTTGTTTTTGAGGATAAGTTTATCATCAGCGATAAACTTTCCTTTATTTGAAAATCGGGTCATCGTCTGATATTTAATGATGAACCATAGTGCATGAGCTTAAAAAAAACTTCGAATGTTTTTAAATTTAGCTCATGCCCGAGAAAACTTAATTTCTCATTAAGAGGGTAAGTTATCGTTGCGTAGATAAACTTCCCTGTCTCTGAAGTCCGGGTCATCGTCTGTCATTTAACGAGGAGCCATAGTGCATGAGCTTAAAAACTTCGAATGTTTTAATATAAGATCATGCCCGAGAAAACTTAATTTCTCGTTGTTAGGATAAGTTTATCATCGGCGATAAACTTTCCTTTCTTTGAAGATCGAGTTATAGTCTGTGATGTGACTATAAGTCCTTTCTACACTGTAAGCTTAACTGCAAATCCCCTGAGACACTTGTTTCTTAGATATCAGCTTCTTCAGCAACCAAGCTCTGAGAGTGTCATTAATTGAATGGTATACAATGATTGGACCGCTTCGTTCTTTTGGAACATCCTCTTTGGTACCTGCATTCTCATTTGGAATTTGCATGCTTTGATATGGGTTAGCGATATCTATCTTAGAAGCAAGTGGGGGTTCACAGTTTTCTTTTCTTGTGCTAGAGGTGACATGAGGAGATGATTCACTTTTCTTAGCTGGTAAACGTTTCCTTTTATAGAAAACCTTAAGTTCAGGCTTAAGTGATGTATCCTACTTTTCAATTTCCTCCCTAGTAGTCTTAGTAGAATCAGAGACTATCCTAGTTAAAGGGCACTCGTTTCCTACAATACTGAAAGTTCTACCAGTGGGGCGCCACATTTTACCAATGGGTTTGATTTTAGCAACCCACTGGGATTTAAGTCTAGCACGGGAGTTCACCTCATTAAGTAGTTTCTTGATACAAGAATCATGATTTGCCGTAAAGACACATTTTCTACATGTTTTACAAGTAGCATATTTAATGTCCGAGTAAGATCTAGAATTCCTGGACGATTGATTGATGCTCCTAGGATTTGACATGCTACGGTTAGCAGTGTTGGGTAATCTAGAAGGCATCTGTCTAGGTTTGAAAGTCCTATCTCTTACTTGTGTCTTTTGCTTAACTTCCCTCAGACCAGAATTATGGTGAACGTCATCTGAACTAGTTCTAGACGTGGTCTTGGTATTTTTAGAGAAACTAGAGGCAATCATGTGATTAGGTCTTGCTGATATGATCGTGATAGTATAGTGATAATTTGAGATTACGTTATAGGGTAAATTAAAAAATTACCTTTAGGAAAAAGTAATAGACTAATATTACCAATGACGAATTCAATTAAATACGTGATGAACCAAGTTCGTTGTACACGAAGATCGAGTGAATTTGAGACGTTTTAGCTTTGATTTGGACAATCGATTTGAATTGGTTTTCGGTATTTAAACTAAAAATAAGTCTACCAATTTTAAATCCTATTTTAATCCTAAAGTGCATGAATCGTAAACCCTGCTATATTATTTAAATCTAATTCAGTTACTCAAAATAAATACTATTTAAAATTTAAACTTTTAAACAAACTATAAAAATAAATTCTATTTAAAAATGACTTTAAAACTATTTTAAAGATCTAATTAAACTTTTAAACTAATAAACTTAATTAAAATTTACTTATATTAAATCTATTTTTTTTTAAAACTAAATTTATTTAAATCTAAAATTATAGAAATCTATTTAGTAAAATAAACTAATTAAACTTTTTAAATTAATTAAAACATTTTTATTTTATTTTATTTTTATTTTTTTTATTTTTAACCTAATTAATTAAACTTTTATTTAATAAAAAGTATAATATTGCAAAACTAATAAGTAAAACGTTTAACTAAGGTTGAAAGGTCAAAATGAACATACGTATAAAAATCAAATGGTGCGAATTAAAATTAAAGAGAGCAGTAGCTCAGATGGTAGAGTCGTTGGCCCATGACCAGGAGGTCATGGGTTCGAGTCCTAGGAAGGAACCTATTTTTGTGATTTTATTTCTTTTTTTACAGTAAAAATATTAAGTCACAAGAGGTGACTTTTGAAACTCTTATTATTTGGAAGTAACTGATATGGATATCAGTTTTGAGTAAAACAGATTAATTGAATGTGTTCACTTAAAATCAGCAAATCAAAACGAAAAACCAAGCTAAAACTTAGCTAAACAATACCGAGAATAAAGCTCAACTTATGCAGCAAAATACACAAGCAAATAGCATTTAATCACCAAAACTCAGTCTAAAACCATTTAATCAGATAACAGTTAAATTTAACCAAAAATTTAAAAGCAAATAACAGTTCAACCTAAACCTGCAACCCTCAATAACAATTACTCATAACTTTCTAAAACATGAATAGAAATCCAATGAAACCGACACACAAGCGAAAATAAGTATTACTTCTAATCATCCATAGAGACTAAGCAGATTCATTCAATCAGTTCACCTTGCAAATATTCGCAAACTAATCAACTCTCAAATCCAAACTACTTACACCAGACATAATAAGACCTACAAACACAAACTGAAATAAACGAACAAGTTACTCGACAATCAAAGTAAATCAGTTAGCACCACTGGTTGTTAACTCAAATATAACAGATATGACTCAATCTTGCATAAGAAGACTCATAAGCAGACTACGACTAAGATACACCATATAAATCAGATAAAAAACTGCAAATGCTAACATAATAACTCAAAATTACATCAATCAAATTTCAGTTTAAACTACCAAAATGATACGATCACAGCTCTATAGTAAAATCAACAACTAGGTACAATCTACACACAATTCAACTAGCAAAAATATTTTAAGCAGTAAAATAAGTATAACTGAGCCTAACCATTTGAAGATATCCGTTGAGATGTTGAAGCGGCGCTGAGCCGTCTAACTCGCTAGATCGAAACCACCATGAAACACCATTCTCCTTCGAATCACCTTAATTATCCAAACCAAATTCACCTCCAATTTGCTTTTCACTTATCCAGTGGGGATAAGTTTTAATCCAAAACTTTTACTTCTAATATTAAATCTAAGCTATTAATTAGCTTATATTTAATATTGCAAACATTATTATGTGAAACAGTAGTAATAATTAATTCATATATCACTTTAAACAATAAAAAAACGAGACACGAATTAAAATTAAAACGACTGAACTTTCATTAATTTTCCAGAAGTATTACAAAACTTGATAAAAAGAAATACAAGATTAATCCTAGAACTATTTCTACATAATAACTTTAAAGTAAAGAAAAGGATGAATATTACAAGTAAAATGAGGGTTTTTATAGCCATCCCAAGGCTTTGCTGGGGAAGAATATTCGTATCTTTCTTGGCATATTCCTCTTCATTTTAAGCCCTTAGATCTTTATTCTCTCTCTCTTGGTTGATCATACGGTTGAAAATCACACACTAGCACACGGATTGCCAACGTGGAATCCGTGTGTGCTAGTTGTGTTAGTTTGAAGCCTCCTGATTGGTTGATTTAGGAAAATGATATGTAGCTTCCAATCGTAATCTGCCACGTAACTATTTTCTTCCTCACATTCTCTTCCTTAAAATTGGGGCTTTTATTTCCCACACACTTGAATCACATGTGTGAGTAAAAGCCCCAAAATTAATTGACTTTTTATTGATCTAGGGTTTTTTACATAGTAACTATTAAGTTACTGGTTTTGTGAGATGGGGAAGATGAAGCATAGAACTTATCGAAATTATTTAATGTGTGGGTGAGAAACGAGTGTATCAAAGTGGGTGGGTGAATATAATAACGTGTGAATGGGAAAACATGTGATGTGGGGTAAATATTCGTTTATGAGAAAAAGTGAAAGTGAGTATGTAACACGTTTGACTGAGAACAAATGTGAGTTACATAAATTGTTTATATAAGCAAACAAAACCCTAAGCCCAATATTTATTTCATTCGTTTTATTATTTGAGGACATTGGGCTTTGTATGGGCCCTTATTATTTTTCCATCCGTGACTTTAAATAGCAAATTGGGCCATATCTTGGGCTTTTACTCACATGTGGCAATATTAATTCCCATAATGGGCTATCAGGCCCAAATAACAATTGTGGGACCCACTTGGTCCATAATACTTCCAAAACTTGAATCCCGTCTTTAAAAACGACTTGTCTCTTGGCTTCTTCGATCTTTTCTTTATTCTCGTGTCGATTTCACCGGTTTTCGTGAACCTTGGTACCTACACACATCAAAACAACAAAACAACATATACAAGGCATTTTTGATACATTAATAGCATATATTGATTGTTTTAAGATATAATTGATATGACTAAAATAGCTCATATCAAACTCCCCCTTGCTAAGCAATTGCCGTGTCCTCACGCAATGATAAAATAAAACACTAGCTACACCATTATTCAACTTATGACAATTTATTTTGCAAAGACATAATGTATTGCTTTCATTATTTGAAAAATAACTTTAAGGATCATAAAACTCATATAGATTCATCGTCCCCGACTTTTCACTTTTCCATGCCAAGTGCAAAAACAAGATCATTGTCAATCATAAGCCCCAAAATTAAACCAACTCATACAAGTAATTTGTGTTAAACTCAATCTCCTATTATTCCTAATTGTATCTCTAGATTTTATTTGTCATTCACCCAAAGGCTCATTTGACTTTATTTTGATATTTATTAGTCCAAAAATGAAGGCAAGAACGGTGTAAACTCAACACTCAAAACCTAACCTCGACTTCAAAAACCGTTGTCACTAAAGAAAGCCCACATCAAGGATAACTTAACACGATTTAGGGATAAATCCCGGACCCAAAATTTGGCTAATATGGCTACTTAAAAGCAACAATAAAACCTCCAAAGTCAATTATGACCTTATTAATGGAGTTAGCAACAACTACATCATAACACCTTGTGGGGTCTTTAAGATGCAATTGTGCTCCTTATTTAAAATCCACACCCTAAGGCTCCTTGGACAAAAATAAGGGAATTGACTTCACCATCCCACCTTACGGATCATAATGATGAAGCAATTTTTATTCAACACGCCCCTTGACATACACCCTAAGGCTCTAATGACAAGGTTAGTGCTACATGACTCCCACCCGAAGGCTCCTAGAGAACATGTTTTTATTTATTCTTCTTTATTAATATGATATTTATAGTAAGCCAAATTTCCGCAATCCCATGATCAAAAGTCCATGACGCTGACACCCTTAATGTGTTCTCACTTTAATTACAAGGGAAGAAAAAGAAGGAGTTACAAGTTAAGATATCAAGCCTAAACCGCTAAAAACTTCATTTATTAAGCAATTATTATACAAGCGAGGAAAGTAAGTACGAGGAGATTAAATCAAACATAAATATACTTGCACAAAGAAGAATTTAACCTTAGAAACTTATGATTGAACTCTATCATCTCTTGTTCTCCATATTGTAAAATTTCAAAAATGTGAAATCAATGGATACTTAGCCTATTAAATCAAAGTTTTGGGTTTTCAAGTCATCTATAGGATCTTGCATCTTCTTATACTTTTTCAAGTTTTAGAATTTGCGTTTTAAAGTTCCCTTAATAAACGACTTTCTAGGATCAATTATAGGAACTTGCGAAAAGTTCTTGTTCTTAACTCGTATGAATTAAGACTTTCGCGTTTTAAAGGTCCCTATATAAAAGCCTAGCAAAACTTAATTCAAATGCGTTAAGGAAAAGCTAAGGTTAAAAACCGAGTCGAGTCAAAAACTATTCTTATTTCACCAACGAAAAGCCTTCATTCGTGTCAAAAGCACTTATTTTATTTATTAAAACTTAAAAATAACACTAAAAATTTAAAATTTTATTTAAAAAATGAGAAAAACAATACGTTTGGACACGACAAAAGAAACTGCAAGCGATTATATCGATTGACTCCCCCATGCTAAAACCAAACAGTGTCCTTAATGTTTCTTAGCTCAAGAGTAACACCCCCTTGCTAAAACACGAAGAGTCTAATGCAAAATCCTAGCATGGAAAGAGCACGCAAATCTATAAGCCGTTTATTAATTATGCCTCAAGATAAAACGTTAGTCGATAAAAATCAAGGGACAAAGAGTGTGCCCCTTTTTGGCATTCAAAGAATGGAAGATCAAGTGGACTGGCAAAAACCAAACACGAGAGTATTCAAATAATAGGGTCATACCTAAGATTCACAACACAACAAAACACGAGCACAAGCTTGAAAGATCAAGCCTTATTAGGTGTTAGAAAATAGATAGAAGATAGAATGTATGTGACTCCCCCACAAGGCACCTCGTTTTTGTTAACCGAGTCATGAGCTCGACTCGATTCCCGCATTCATTGGTCCTTAGGGAAAGTTTGAAGATCCGGGACAACCTCCGTAGGTATGTCCCCTCCAAAGTAATGTTTCACACGATGACCATTCACCTTAAAGTTAGGCCCGTCTTTTTGAGCTAGCTCAACGGTGCCATAAGGGAAAACTTGTGCAATGGTGAATGGTCCGGACCAACGGGATTTAAGCTTACCCGAGAAAATCTTAAGTCTAGAGTTGAATAAGAGGACTTGATCACCAACATTGAAAATGCGGTTTTTGATCTTAGAGTCATGAATCCTCTTAGTCTTCTCTTTATAGATTAAAGAATTTTCATAAGCTTGATCCCTTAATTCACTTAGTTCATTCATTTGAACCTTGCGATGATCACCCTCGGTCCTCAAATCAAAGTTACAATGCTTAAGAGCCCAATACGCCTTATGTTCGAGTTCAATTGGCAAGTGGCATGCTTTTCCGTAGACCAACCTAAATGGTGTACAACCAATTGGCGTCTTGTAAGCCGTACGGAAAGCCCACAATGCATCGTCCAATTTATCCGACCATGAAGTGCGATTTTCTCCAATAGAACGCTCCAAAATCCTTTTAAGAGCGCGGTTTGAAACCTCCACTTGACCACTCGTTTGAGGGTGATAAGCCGTAGAAAGTCGATGAGTGACACCATATTTCTTTAGAACTTTTTCAAATTGTTCATTACAAAAATGGGTCCCACGATCACTTATAATAGCCCGCGGAGTTCCAAACCTAGCAAAGAGTTGTTTCAAAAAGTTAACCACAACTCGAGCATCATTCGTAGGCAAAGCCTTATCTTCAACCCATTTAGACAAATAGTCCACGGCTACGAGAATGTATTTATTTCCTTTCGAAGATGGAAACGGCCCCATAAAATCGATCCCCCACATGTCAAAGATTTCACAAACTTGGATAATGTTTTGAGGCATTTCATCCCTTTGTGAGTTCTTTCCTTGACGTTGACAAGAATCACAAGTCTTGATCAAGTCTTGGGCATCACGATATATGGACGGCCAAAAGAAGCTGGCATCAAAGACTTTCTTCGCGGTGGCGTTAGCACCATGATGTCCCCCGGTGGGTCCCTCATGACAAGATTTAAGGATATCTTGAGCTTCTTTGCCAAACACACACCTACGAATCACTTGATCCGCACACACACGAAACAAATAGGGGTCGTCCCAAAAGTAGTAGGAAATATCCTTGAAAAACTTTCGTTTTTGTTGGGACGACATACCCTTGATCACAAACTTCCCCGCATGGTAATTTGCGATGTCCGTAAACCATGGGGTACTATCATCACCACGAAAAGCAATCATACCAAGCGTCTCGAGAGGAAATGTTTCATTGATTTCCTTGTTCTCTCGATCGCTTTGGTGAGGATTCTCAAGTCGAGATAAATGATCGGCCGCGAGATTCTCGGCTCCTTTTTTGTCTAGAATTTTGACATTAAATTCTTGAAGGAGGAGAATCCACCAGAGCAACCTCGGCTTAGCATCTTGTTTATTAAGAAGATATTTGATAGCCGAGTGGTCCGTATACACTATGGTTTGAGACAAGACGAGGTATGGTCTAAACTTTTCAAAAGCATACACAACGGCAAGTAACTCATTTTCTGTTGTAGTATACTTTGTTTGAGCATCCGTCATAGTCTTACTTGCATAATGTATAGGCAAGAAGTGTTTTGATTTACGTTGCCCCAAAACCGCACCTACCGCGTAATCACTAGCATCACACATAATTTCAAAAGGTAGATCCCAATCCAGGGCAACCAAGATTAGAGATTCGGTTAACTTTCTTTTAAGCATCTCAAAGGCTTGAATACACTCATCCGAAAAGATGAAAGGAGTCTCTTTTTCCAAAAGATGGGTCATAGGCCGAGCTATCTTAGAGAAGTCTTGTATAAAACGTCGATAGAAGCCGGCATGGCCGAGAAAACTCCTTACACCCTTAACGGTGGTGGGAGGAGGCAATTTGGCAATCACGTCGATTTTAGCCCTATCAACCTCAATACCGGCCTTAGAGATCTTATGTCCTAACACAATTCCCTCTTTGCACATGAAGTGACATTTTTCATAATTAAGCACAAGATTCGTATCCTCACAACGTTGCAACATTCTTTCAAGGTTAGAGAGACATGAAGTGAAAGATTCCCCAAAAACCGAAAAGTCATCCATGAAGACTTCCATGGTTTTCTCGATCATATCATGGAAAATGGCCATCATGCAACTTTGGAACGTCCCCGGAGCATTGCTGTCACACCCCACCATGGCAGAATATGGGGCGCGACGTATGGATATCATCACAACATGGCGTTTCTATAGAGATAACTATATGAAATAAGAAATGTCATAAAATGGAGACACAAAGTCATGACAATATCTCATCAGACTCAGGAGTCTAGGTAAGTAGGTAACAGTCCTACCGCTTACACAAGACAAACAAATAACATAACCAAACAAATATATGTGTGCCACAATATCACTTATTAAAAGAGCAAATAAAAACTAAGAAGGAAACAGGGATTCTCCTTCTATATGCATTCCTAAGCTTCTCCAATCCTAGCCACTTATGTACTCATGCTTAACAATAGTATCACCTGAAAGAGACACTAAAACACGTCAACATAAAGTTGGTGAGAGTCATAGGTTTAGACTCTAACGCTTAATCAGTTATAAGCTGTGAATAACAACCATCAACATAATAACATATGGAAAATGTGCTACAAATATGCATTAACAACTATCAATCAAGATTAATCATACCAAACCAATCCAAGGCTCCTACCTTGCCAAACAACATCATGGTACCATAGATGATCACACTATGTACCTATCCCAAGGCCACTACCTTGTCAAACCACAAGGCCACTACCTTGTCAAACCACAAGGCCACTACCTTGTCAAACCATAATAACTGAGACGGCACGTGTCCCCCGATCCAAATCATACACAATCAAGAATCACATAGCAGTTAATCACACAATGTACACACAAGTCCATCTCAAATCACAAAAACATTCACAACATCAATTTAGAAAATAACTCGACACAGTGTCTCTTCCATCCCATCTGGAAGTCAAAATCAATATTAAACATGGGACTATGAAACTCACCTGATAGCTTCTTCACAAGTCCTCGCACTAGCAACAAGCTAACAAACCAAAAGCACGAAATCAATACACGAACCAATCACTAAGATGGCTCATCAACCTATGATGGACATCTAGTCTATTCCCGTATAATTACCTCATTGTTAAGCTCTAATCACCCTATTACCCTTCCTTAACAAGTCCCTAACTTGGTTAAGTTTAATAGCTATCCCGTTCATAATTTTACACAAAACAGTCACAGTTTTAGGTCTCAAAACTTTAAGTCAAACGTCCACTTAAACATACCCATGGTTTCTGTAAAAGTAATATTCACACTTTTATACATGTTAGCTAAAACCTCCCACTTGCCCTAACCTTAAAGCTATTGTTAAGGCCCAGATATATGTGTATATATTGCTACCTATCCAGAATTCACTGATTTTAAACGTATGAAAAGTTTGTTACCATTAGAGGGTCTTACCCTAAACCACAATCTTAGCTCAAGTGCAGATACTTACTAAAATATATAAAACATCTCTCATGTTCGTGAGAAGGTCCCAATGCAACCCTAAGTACCCCAAACAACCCAAAACTTAAAAAGAAAACAGGCTGAATTCAAAACTGTTTTGACCTACGACTGTTGTAACCTTTTTTTGACCCACTTCCCGACCTCCAATTTAGTTCTAGTTTCTTGCATTAGAAAACCACTTCAATTACCTTTTCAGGGATACTTGGATCTCATCTTGAATGTTCCTAGAACTCCCGATATGATCAAAACAATTGACTCAAAATTCTGCCCAGTTTTTAAAAACGGGTTTAACAAAATCAACCACATTAATTATCCCTAATCACTCTAATTACAAGCCCTAATTTATGTAATTATTATGAACTCATTATTATAACATTAATTTACTGTTCTTAAATTAAACCCTAACCTAAATCCATCATAAGACGATTATAAAAAACATAAAAACAATTAAATTAAAAAGGGATCAAAGACTTTACCTTTGATTTATGAAAACCCCCAAAATTATGAAGAACCCTAAAAACCTTCTATGTAACCCACAAATTTTTTAATATCTCCAGGGAATAATAATAAATTTGATTGTTATTAAAACAATATATAGGGTGTACATAAAATCCTAGTCAAAGAATAAGCCCACTTTCCTTTTTCTCCTCTTTTCCCTTTTTTTCTTTTCCAAACCGACCTAACCCCCTTAAATTCGTTTTTTTCTTTAATATTTTTTCTTTTTATTGTTAATTAATATCTTATTAATATTACCTTAATTTACCTTAATTTATTTAACTCCCAAAACCTCAAAACCGTAAAACTAGTCATATTTACGCGTTTTACCGTAAAAGTCGTAAAATATACACATTTTAAAAAATCTCAAATTTTGAAATAAACTTTATAATTAAGTCCTAAATGACCTAAAACCATCCCGAAAAATATTCATATGACTAATTACCTCATTCGAGACCTCTAAATGCTAAACCGTAAATCCTAAAAATACACTATTACTATAATACTTATACGTATACGAAAACACCAAAATAACACCATTTCATTTCATAGTCACTAATTGTGAGCTCATGAACATGAAATAACCGTTCCTCAATTTACTTATGAGTACTTCTATACTCATAAATGGTAACCACACCAACCTCAATGACACAAAACAAACACGTAATCACACAATTCAAGTAAGCACACATAAAATAACCTAAAAGTAAGACCAAGTGACAAATCCAAAACCTAGGGTTGTCACATCACTCCCTCCTAATAGAAATCTCGTCCCAAGATTTACTCCATAAGCTCAATAAATTCATTTCACAGCCAACACACTATCTCTCTCATAAGAACGTAACCGGATCATGACTACAACAACACTCTCAATGAATATAAGCTCACGACAAATTTTAGGACCCCCAACTTCGGATAACGGATCAAACCCATGGACAAATAACGGACGTTTATGTGAACGCATTTAAAAGAATGAACCAAAACCATGAGACTCCAAAAGATACTCAACATAAAACATGTATCAACTCCCAATGAACCATGGAAACGGACCAATGACAACAAGCACCCAACGACAACTGAAATGTGTTACGACCAGCGACATATTATTAAAACCTTGTGGAAAACCAAATTTTACCCCAGAATGGATTTTGTACTGAAATTTTATATTAGTTGTTCTAAAACCATGGTATCACATTAGTAATTTATGTAATCATCTAACGAAAATCAATCTATAGTCTCTTCACGAACGATCAATTGTCTAAAGCACACAACACAATATCACACGTCAACATCGACTCCGGAACCCACATCCTTCATCAATGTACAACCCTTATGGTGGATACATCTCAAGTCCTATCCCAACTAAGCCCTATGTTAGCCCTCTAAATGTTCACTATCCCAAAATATCCAAAACACAAGTTTAAACCATATCGTTTGAAAATTAATCTTGAACTCAACACTTGTACAATTAATTCGACCAAGCTACTGACTTCCAATTACGAAACTTTCTGAATATTTGGAAAGTATGTTCCGAGTACATAATTTTAAGCTTTTGAATCACCCAAAAACCTTTAAAAAAACGAATAAGTTATGACCAAAACGATTTTAAACCCAAAAAAAAAAACCCGTTATTAATTACAAAATTCAAGGTCTAATTTATTTTAATTCTAGAAAATTTAAACTCTCACCCATCATATGATTAATACATGATTTAACATATTTAAGTTAATAAGAACAAGAATTCTAACTAAAGAGCAATAACTTTAGGTGATCAAAACCAAAATATTTTAAAATAAAAAGCCATGCTTATATGTTAAATTTTTTTTTATATTCCACCTTATTTCAAACACGTTTTCGACACTTTACCCTCATTTTATCGACTACCAACAACTATTTTTATTTTACTATTTGCAAGTTTTATTTTTACCATGTAAGACTCAAAACGAAAGATATCGTTATTCCAAAAAGAAATCTCCACCATCTCAATAGCCTCTACACAAAAAATACCGTACAAACAAACACGTGAAATGAGGACTCAATAAATGCGCTACTACAGAAGTTGAACATCCCAAAGAGAAAAGAACTAGCACACTAACCTAAGAATACAACTGATACGTAGAAGGGAAGTATTCATAGGCATATGCATACGTACACTCAAATTCATCCAGCATATACTATAAACAAGCATGTATTAACCCTCTTTCATGCAACCATATTTAGGAATCCTTTAATGTCTTGGTACTTGTATAACTATGTTGGCCACCATACTTATACCAGTCCCCTTTCACTAATGCACTCCCTCCTATGATGACACTTATAAGAATTAATACTACACATAACACATCAGTCTACCAACTCAAATAAGCACATAGATCCTACAACTCATATAAGCACATAACCACAACATAAAGTAAGATCCAAAATCCATGTATTAAAATAATGTAGCCAATGCATGAAACATATAAACTCGTAATCCAGCTGAACCACCGTAGACAAAATTCAAAATATATAAAGAACATGAAAACATAATTAAACGGAATCCAACAATGACTAGCGCATACGACTATAGTTCAACCCGCACTATTCAAAACTCGAAAAGAAAATAACATGTAGCTAAGTATGAACTTACTATGGTTCAATTCATACTAGTCAAAATATCACAATAAATAACATCCAAACACATCAATTAATATAAAATGCACACATACTCCTATGACGCCTATATGCAGGGACCCTTAAGCTATAGACTAGGCTACACGACTAGGCAACCTAATTCTCTATAACCATTATCTCTGATACCATTCTGTCACACCCCACCATGGCGGAATATGGGGCGCGACGTATGGATATCATCACAACATGGCGTGTCTATAGAGATAACTATATGAAATAAGAAATGTTATAAAATGGAGACATAAAGTCATGACAATATCTCATCAGACTCAGGAGTCTAGGTAAGTAGGTAACAGTCCTACCGCTTACCCAAGACAAACAAATAACATAACCAAACAAATATATGTGTGCCACAGTATCACTTATTAAAAGAACAAATAAAAACTAAGAAGGAAACGCGGATTCTCCTTCTATATGCATTCCTAAGCTTCTCCAATCCTAGCCACTTATGTTCTCATGCTTAACAATAGTATCACCTGAAAGAGACACTAAAACACGTCAACATAAAGTTGGTGAGAGTCATAGGTTTAGACTCTAACGCTAAATCAGTTATAAGCTGTGAATAACAACCATCAACACAATAACATATGGACAATGTGCTACAAATATACATTAACAACTATCAATCAAGATTAATCATACCAAACCAATCCAAGGCTCCTACCTTGTCAAACAACATCATGGTATCATAGATGATCACACTATGTACCTATCCCAAGGCCACTACCTTGTCAAACCACAAGGCCACTACCTTGTCAAACCACAAGGACACTACCTTGTCAAACCATAATATCTGAGACGACACGTGTCCCCCGATCCAAATCATACACAATCAAGAATCACATAGCAGTTAATCACACAATGTACACACAAGTCCATCTCAAATCACAAAAACATTCACAGCATCAATTTAGAAAATAACTCAACACAGTGTCTCTTCCATCCCATCTGGAAGTCAAAATCAATATTAAACATGGTACTATGAAACTCACCTGATAGCTTCTTCACAAGTCCTCGCACTAGCAACAAGCTAACAAACCAAAAACACGAAATCAATACACGAACCAATCACTAAGATGGCTCATCAACCTATGATGGACATCTAGTCTATTCCCGTATAATTACCTCATTGTTAAGCTCTAATCACCCTATTACCCTTCCTTAACAAGTCCCTAACTTGGTTAAGTTTAATAGCTATCCCGTTCATAATTTTACACAAAACAGTCCCAGTTTTAGGTCTCAAAACTTTAAGTCAAACGTCCACTTAAACATACCCATGGTTTCTGTAAAAGGAATATTCACACTTTTATACATGTTAGATAAAACCTCCCACTTGCCCTAACCTTAAAGCTACTGTTAAGGCCCAGATATATGTGTATATATTGCTACCTATCCAGAATTCACTGATTTTAAACGTATGAAAAGTTTGTTACCATTAGAGGGTCTTACCCTAACCCACAATCTTAGCCAAAGTGCAGATACTTACTACAATATATAAACCATCTCTCATATTCGTGAGAAGGTCCCAATGCAAACCTAGGTACCCCAAACAACCCAAAACTTAAAAAGAAAACAGGCTGAATTCAAAACCGTTTTGACCTACGACTGTTGTAACCTGTTTTTGACCCACTTCCCGACCTCCAATTTAGTTCTAGTTTCTTGCATTAGAAAACCACTTCAATTACCTTTTCAGGGATACTTGGATCGCATCTTGAATGTTCCTAGAACTCCCGATATGATCAAAACAATTGACTCAAAATTTTACCCAGTTTTTAAAAACGGGTTTAACAAAATCAACCACATTAATTAACCCTAATCATTCTAATTACAAGCCCTAATTTATATAATAATTATGAACTCATTATTATAACATTAATTTACTGTTCTTAAATTAAACCCTAACCTAAATCCATCATAAGATGATTATAAAAAACATAAAAACAATTAAATTAAAAAGGGACCAAAGACTTTACCTCTGATTTATGAAAACCCCCAAAATTATGAAGAACCCTAAAAACCTTCTATGTAACCCACGAATTTTTTAATACCTCCAGGGAATAATAATGAATTTGATTGTTATTAAAACAATATATAGGGTGTACATAAAATCCTAGTCCAAGAATAAGCCCACTTTCCTTTTTCTCCTCTTTTCCCTTTTTTTTCTTTTCCAAACCGACCTAACCCCCTTAAATTCATTTTTTGCTTTATTTTTTTTCTTTTTATTGTTAATTAATATCTTATTAATATTACCTTAATTTACCTTTATTTATTCAGCTCCTAAAACTCCCAAAACCTCAAAACCGTAAAACTAGTCAAATTTACGCGTTTTACCGTAAAAGTCGTAAAATATACACTTTTAAAAAAAAACTCAAATTTTGAAATAAACTTTATAATTAAGTCCTAAATGACCTAAAACCATCCCGAAAAATATTCATATGACTAATTACCTCATTCGAGACCTCTAAATGCTAAACCGTAAATCCTAAAAATACACTATTACTATAATACTTATACGTATACGAAAACACCAAAATAACACTATTTCATTTTATAGTCACTAATTGTGAGCTCATGAACATGAAATAACCGTTCCTAAATTTACTTATGAGTACTTCTATACTCATAAATGGTAACCACACCAACCTCAATCACACAAAACAAACACGTAATCACACAATTCAAGTAAGCACACATAAAATAACCTAAAAGTAAGACCAAGTGACAAATCCAAAACCTAGGGTTGTCACATCACTCCCTCCTAATAGAAATCTCGTCCCGAGATTTACTCCATAAGCTCAATAAATTCATTTCACAGCCAACACACTATCTCTCTCATAAGAACGTAACCGGATCATGACTACAACAACACTCTCAATGAATATAAGCTCACGACAAATTTTAGGACCCCCAACTTCGGATAAGGATCAAACCCATGGACAACTAACGGACGTTTACGTGAACGAATTTAAAAGAATGAACCAAAACCATGAGACTCCAAAAGATACTCAACATAAAACATGTATCGACTCCCAATGAACCATGGAAACGGACCAATGACAACAAGCACCCAACGACAACTGAAATGTGTTACGACCAGCGACATATTTTTTAAACCTTGTGGAAAACCAAATTTTACCCCAGAATGGATTTTGTACTGAAATTTTATATTAGTTGTTCTAAAACCATGGTATCACATTAGTAATTTATGTAATCATCTAACGAAAATCAATCTATAGTCTCTTCACGAACGATCAATTGTCTAAAGCACACAACACAATATCACACGTCAACATCGACTCCGGAACCCACATCCTTCATCAATGTATAACCCTTATGATGGATACATCTCAAGTCCTATCCCAACTAAGCCCTATGTTAGCCCTCTAAATGTTCACTATCCCAAAATATCCAAAACACAAGTTTAAACCATATCGTTTGAAAATTAATCTTGAACTCAACACTTGTACAATTAATTTGACCAAGCTACTGACTTCCAATTATGAAACTTTCTGAATATTTGAAAAGTATGTTCCGAGTACATAATTTTAGGCTTTTGAATCACCCAAAAACCTTTAAAAACGAATAAGTTATGACCAAAACGATTTTAAACCAAAAAAAAAACCCGTTATTAATTACAAAATTCAAGGTCTAATTCTAGAAAATTTAAACTCTCACCCATCATATGATTAATACATGATTTAACATATTTAAGTTAATAAGAACAAGAATTCTAACTAAAGAACAATAACTTTAGGTGACCAAAACCAAAATATTTTAAATAAAAAGCCATGCTTATATGTTAATTTTTTTTATATTCCACCTTATTTCAAACACGTTTTCGACACTTTACCCTTATTTTATCGACTACCAACAACTATTTTTATTTTACTATTTGCAAGTTTTATTTTAACCATGTAAGACTCAAAACGAAAGATATCGTTATTCCAAAAAGAAATCTCCACCATCTCATTAGCCTCTACACAAAAAATACCGTACAAACAAACACGTGAAATGAGGACTCGATAAATGCGCTACTACAGAAGTTGAACATCCCAAAGAGAAAAGAACTAGCAAACTAACCTAAGAATACAACCGATACGTAGAAGGGAATTATTCATAGGCATATGCATACGTACACTCAAATTCATCCAACATATACTATAAACAAGCATGTATTAACTCTCTTTCATGCAACCATATTTAGGAATCCATTGATGTCTTGGTACTTGTATAACTATATTGGCCACCATACTTATACCAGTCCCCTTTCACTAATGCACTCCCTCCTATGATGACACTTATAAGAATTAATACTACACATAACACATTTGTCTACCAACTCAAATAAGTACATAGATCCTACAACTCATATAGCCACATAACCACAACATAAAGTAAGATCCAAAATCCATGTATTAAAATAATGTAGCCAATGCATGAAACATATAAACTCGTAATCCAGCTGAACCACCGTAGACAAAATTCAAAATGTATAAAGAACATGAAAACGTAATTAAACGGAATCCAACAATGACTAGCGTATACGACTATAGTTCAACCCGCACTATTCAAAACTCGAAAAGAAAATAACATGTAGCTAAGTATGAACTTACTATGGTTCAATTCATACTAGTCAAAATATCGCAATAAATAACATCCAAACACATCAAATAATATAAAATGCACACATACTCCTATGATGCCTATATGCAGGGACCCTTAAAAGGTAATGGAAAATGATCTTTCCTAGTGGCATCATTAAGTTTCCTATAGTCAATACAAACACGCCAACCGGTCACAAGTCTAGTAGGAATCAATTCATTATCCTCATTAGTAACAACCGTCATTCCTCCTTTCTTTGGAACACAATACACGGGGCTAACCCATGGACTATCCAAGATAGGGTAGATCATTCCGGCGTCTAGAAGTTTAGTGACTTCCTTTTTGATCACCTCATGAATCTTTGGATTGACCCTTCTTTGATTTTGGATAGCGGGTTTATAATCATCCTCCATTAGAATTTTATGAGTACAAAATTTTGGATCTATACCCTTAATGTCGGAGATTTTCCATGCAATGGCCCGTTTATGATTCTTAAGCACTTTGATAAGTTCATCCTTTTCGTTTTCCTTTAATCCCTTAGCAATAATCACCGGTAATTTATCCGTTCCTTCAAGAAAAGCATATTCCAAATGAGTGGGTAATTCCTTAAGTTCTAATTCGGGTGCTTCCTCAATAGATGTTTTCACTTTAGTCTCATTTTCATTCACAACTTTTAAATCCATAGGTGGTGATTCATAAGGATCTTTATTCAAAAAGGCTTCAAGTAAATCGATATCTCCCTCCATATCATGATAATCCTCATCATATGAAGATAGCAAATCCGGTGTGCTAAGAAAAGCATCCACCTCCTCCAAGATAAAATCACTAGCCCCAAATGGAGTAAGGGGTGGAGACGAAAGGGCAATAATAGGATCCGATAAAGAAGGATTGCCACTTTCGGAATTAGCCGAGAATCCAAGCACTTCTTGAGAATATTCTTCACAAGTAACATCAATCACATCAATTTGATTAATTGATTCCTCGTAATATTTGGAAGAAAATTTAGAGATATGACAAATATCAAACGTGATATTTTCATCATCAACTCTTAAAGTCAATTTCCCCGCTTTCATGTCAACTAAAGCACTAGCCGTCATCAAAAACGGTCTTCCCAAAATCAGTGGTACACGAGAATCTTCGGGATAATCGCAAACCACAAAGTCCGTTGGAAAGACGAGTTTCCCTACTTTGACAAACACGTCCTCGGCTATACCTTTTGGTAAGGCGATCGATCGAACCGCTAGCTCGAGAGTCATCTTAGTAGGTGTAAGCTCGGGAAGTGATAACCTTTTCCATACGGAAAGAGGCATCAAATTAATGCTAGTACCAAGATCGGCTAAAGCTAAGCATCCTTCCATATTAGGGAAATCACATGGTATCACAAACTTGCCCGGGTCTCCAAGCTTTTTGGGAAGCTTTTGTGTAAGAACCGCGGAACAATTAGCATCTAAAGATGTAGACACTTTAACCAATTTCCCTTTATCATTCATCAATCTCTTAATAGTCGAAGCAAACTTAGGCATGTAAAGCAATGCATCCGCGAAACTAACATTAATATAAAGATTCTTAAACATCTCTAAAAAAGTAGTCATTTGAGCATTGGACTTTTCGCGGAGCTTCTCTTGGTTAAGTCTCGAAGGGTAGGGTAGTGTGGGTTTAGTCTTCGGAAGCTCGGGTTCCGGAATAGGCAATTGGTCTACCTTTGGTGGAATAGGACTTTCCTTTTCTTTAACCACCTCGGGTTCTTGCTCCACTTCCCTCACCGGAGAGGTACTCACATGTGGAAGCAAAGGTCCGTCTAAAGCTTTCCCACTACGTGTGGTTATAGCTTTCATCTCACCCTTCGGGTTTGGAATGGTATTACTAGGTAAGCCACCCGAAGACGAGGAAGGTTGACTCATAAAAGATTCAAACATCGAAAGCAATTTGTTTTGACTTTGCTCCATGCTTTGTTGCATACGATTTTGGTTTTTCTCTAGCCTTTGTTGATTAAGCTCAATCTTATTGTATTGCCCTTTAATCGTATTTTGAAAATCGAGTTTCAAAGTATTAATTTGCCCTTGGATGTTGTTTTGAAAAGCTTTCATATTTACCTCATTTGACTTGATATAGCTTGACAACTCATTTTGATTATTGTGAAAACCTTGATGTTTTGATTAGCATTAAACCCATTTCCTTGATTGTAATTCCCTTGGTTACCACGGTTAAAATTATTCCCATTGTTTCCATTGTTGTACCTATTTTGAACCAGTGGAAAACCCGATGGAGCAACATGATTTTGACGAGGAACTTGACCGTTGGATCCATAAGTTCCCGTCGCGGCAAAAGCACTAGCTTGATCAAACCCCGTGGTTAAACAAGCATGATTAGGATGTGCTCCACCACATGATACACAAACATTCTCAACCATATTAATGGATCCATGAGGATTCTTCCTAATCTCACTCAACAAAGTCGCGAATCCACTATCAATCTTAGAGTCCAATCTAGCAATCTCGGGATTAAATGAATTCACATTGGAAACACCCGGTGTGTTTCGTGACAATTGTGCTCTAGATTTATTCTCAATTATTCCCCACGCGTCTCTCGGAGTTTTTCTTAAAAGATTACCACCCGCGGCGGCATTTAAAGAATCTTGTTCAATCATATTTAGCCCATTATAGAAAGTATTAATTTAATGCAATTCCGAGAAACCGTGGTGTGGACATTGTCTCAACAAATCTTTAAATCTTTCCCATGCAACCCCAAACGATTCATGCACTTTTTGTTCAAATCTAGTGATCTCATTCTTAAAGTGTGTTGTCTTAGATGGTGGAAAGAAATAATTCATGAACTTAGACACCAAATCATCCCATGTTAAGATCGAACCCGGTGGTTCTTTCTCATACCAAATCTTAGCATTACCCTCGAGCGAGTACGGAAAAAGCATGAGCTTAATCGCGTCATTCGGCACATCTCTAAACTTGAGAGTCAAGGTAATTCGAAGAAAATTCCGAATGTGAGAGTGCGGGTTATCGGTCTCATTGCCACGAAATTGGTCGGCACGAATGAGTGATAAAAGACCCGTCTTAATCTCATAATGATCCGCCAAAATTGCCGGCACAACGATTGCTTCCTCATACCCTTCGGTGGGTGCACGGAGCAATTCCTCCATTGTTCGGTTATCGGCCATCTCTACAACAATAGGTGGAAGCTCGGGTTCCACTATGCGTTGTTGACGATTTCTATTTCTACGAGGAATATTTTCAAGCCTATTAAAATCAATCACAAGACGAGAATAACGTAATTGCATACACTACAAAGACGAGAATTTAGAGGATTGAAGAAAAGAAATTAGACAAGAAGAAGATTATTTTTGGTATTTTATTTGGTATTGCTCAATCAATAATGATCGATAAAAAACAAGGAATAAGGATAACTACTATGGAAGTAAATTACCCTCGGTCGACTTTGAAACGATAGGTGAAAACCTAAACGTCTCGAGGTTCAATATGTAAACTACAAAAATAAGATTTATTACTACTTGAGTCGGCAAACCAATAATAGGTTGTCCCTCTCAATATACGTACAAGCAAGCGGGGAAACGAGGTGGCACAAAGCACTTAAAAACCTTTTTCCTTAGACGGCTTTTTATAGCACGTCGCCTTATACCCACCTTATAGTTTGTATAAATCGAGTTCAAACTTCTTATTAGTATTTATCTATTTTGCCTTTTATTTTTTGTTTTGGATTCGACTACAATAGCTAGGTGATGAAATCCAAACTAAGGCCTTATTTTAAAAGTATGTAAATTTATTGTTCTACGTAATACAATATATTATTCACAAAAAACGAGAAAAACGATACATACTATATAATAGAAAAATAACAAAACTTTCCGAGGACGGAAAGGGTCTTCAAATCAACGATCAACAAATCTCCACAAAAGACGAATCGTACACAAGATCACCGGCAACGGCGCCAAAATTTTTGATGTGATCGTGATAGTATAGTGATAATTTGAGATTACGTTATAGGGTAAATTAGAAAATTACCTTTAGGAAAAAGTAATAGACTAATATTACCAATGACGAATTCAATTAAATACGTGATGAACCAAGTTCGTTGTACACGAAGATCGAGTGAATTTGAGACGTTTTAGCTTTGATTTGGACAATCGATTTGAATTGGTTTTCGGTATTTAAACTAAAAATAAATCTACCAATTTTAAATCCTATTTTAATCCTAAAGTGCATGAATCGTAAACCCCGCTATATTATTTAAATCTTGTAACACCCCACTTGGATAAGTGGGCCGTTACGTGTATTTATGGCGTGTCATCAAAGCATAAGGTAAATGTCCTAAAAGATTAACTGACCATAAAGGAAAATACCGGAATCAAAAATCGGCAATCCAAACATAAGCCCAAAACATGAAAAATAAAATACTAAATGAAAGGACTAAACAATGTCCAAATAAGCGGAGTAATGTAAGAATTGCATAAAGTAAGAAGTCTGGACAGCTTCCATCCCAATTGCACGTGCTCTCAGAAACCTAAGAGCGTCGCGGTGTACCTGCCGTTCGAACATGAAAGGAACTACGGCTGAGCATAACGCTCAGTGAACGGATATAGCATGATAAGAGTGTACTGAAAGTAATGGAATATAAGACAACAATGAAGCTATAAGACTGATATGCAACACGTGGTAGAACTCTGCATAAAACCTGAGAAACCTGGTTCATATATACTGAAACTGAAATATAACTATTAATTCTGAAAACAGGTATTTACTGTATTTTAATTGCCAGAGCTTATATAGGTCACGTGCTGTAACAACCGTGCATGAACAACTGGAGGGGTGACCTCGTCATGCTGTAGAGGGGTGACCTCTAAATAACTGTGATGGGTGGAGGGATCAGCTCCAATGTGAAGGATGTAGAGCACACACCACATTCACCTGCTAAACTGTAAACTGTAGCCTAGGATGCATCCATACGCCCCACTAATAATACTGATAAAATGGCCAAGCTGAGCTGAGTGGGACGATGCAGGATATCACTCTCCTGCATGTGAGTCACGACACCGGTGTCTCTAGTGTCGTGGTTACGTTACCTCCGTAACTAGTACATAAACTGGTCGTGCTTGTATATAATGCTCAGGCAATTTATTTAGTTATTAACATGATTACTGATAAACTTAAACATATACTGGGGAAAACATTTGGCTAAAGACGGGGAATCCTAATCATGCATAAAAAGGAAGTCCTGACTGAAAGGACGGAAATCCGTACCTCTAGTCCAGTAACTGACTGAATGGAAGACTGAACGAATACTACTCGGGCTTCACGCGTGCTACATGAATAAAGGACGCAAATAAGTTAACTAACATTCGTTTATTTAATTTTACTGATCTTATTGGCTTCTTATTTATTCATTTAATCTTGATTCGGAAATTCTGTACGTATACCAACAGATAAATCTGAACTTATAATAATTCATTTTAAGGTATTATCGTTCTACTATTAGTTACGGTACAACGTATTTCTGACGATATAGTATTACTATAATAAGTATCCCGCTAAATTAGAAAGTTTCTTAATTTAGAAAGTTCTCAAATAATTTAATTCATTTCCTAAAATTATACCCCTTTAAATATTAAAGAACTATTTTAATTTAATACATTTAAAATATATTTTAAACATTTATAAAACAATTTAATTAAAAGGTATAATATAAGAATATTTATTTTATTATTTATAATAATGTCCCGAGCTTACCGAGATATTCCATCTCGGTCGCCCTAAACAAATCAACATATACTAATTTAATCCAACTATACAAATTTGTCTATAAGAATTTGTGACAAAATTCTGTGTCACTAAAAACTGTCGCTAAAACTGTCCCTTTTAAAAACTGCATATATATAACAGTTTTGCGACAGAAAACTGTCGCTAAAACTGTCGCTAAAGTTATTTCAATATACCCATTTTTTTAGTCTCATCTTTCCCACTGATTTTACATGTAGTTCCCACTGTTGGGCTATGTTTTCCCACTGTCTATATACCCAAACGCACCCTTATGTTTCTGCCGTTCCAAACGCACCCTTGTGAACTTTGTACCCCGGCTGGGGTTCTTAGGCAGCCTTTTTGGGTCGAACACAGCCCTAGCCGCCCCTGTAGGGGTCACGGCTGGGTAGAGGGCTCACCAAGGTACCCGACTTAGGGTCTAAACAACTACCCCCTCTTTTCTCGGGTCTTGCTGATCTTCAGCCTGCCAAACCAAATCCCCACCGAGACTCTAAGTCTCGGCTGGGTGCTAACCCTCCACCAAAACCGAGCTTTATTTATTATTAATGCTGCTGTTGTGTGGCTGGGCAAGAAAAGAGACCACCGAGACATATTATGTCTCAGCTGTGAGGGTCTACAGCCCACCAGGATGGATCAATAAAAGAAAAAAAATAAACCAAGGTGTTTACCGTGATGATTAAAGGATGAATAACGAATCCCAATGAAGAACGAATCGAAGCACTGATTTTTCTACAGCCGGCAGCCACCACCATGTACAAACCCTAGATGTATTTTTTTTTTGTTTCTGTGAGTTTGTTGCGTCCTACCCTTCACCAAAGTACCCCCGTCCCCCTTTTTTTTTCTTTTGGTGTAAACCGGGCCTAAAGCCCATTTAACCTACCTTGTCTGTTTTTTTTTGTATACTACAACCGGCCCATATTATAGTATAAGTAGTTTTCATTTTTTTTTCGTCTGTTAAATAATACATTATAGTCTATTTAAAAAAGAAACAAAACTGCGTATTTAAAAAAAAATACAGGTTTTACAATTCTTCCCCTCTAAAATGATAATTCGTCCCCGAATTAAAGATACGACTATACTGGGTTTAACAATTCTTCCCCTCTAAAAAGGAGAATTTCGTCCTCGAATTAAAGGTAATAAGTTGATGAAGTTATAAAAACTGAAAGAACACGTAGACTGAAAAGACAATTAAGCTGAAGGATAAATTGTCTTCTAATTAAGACATAATGCTGCTGATAGGTATAAACCTGACATGACTGAAATGATCATGTAACGTGACATGGCTGAAGAGAACATGGAACCTGACATGACTGAAAGAACATAACTGAATTTATTGAAGAAAATAATGAGAGGTCCAGATGGACTCCTCCGTTTCAGTGGCCTTCCGCTCGAAACGATTCCTTCAAAGGTCTAACATAATAAATAAAATCTTGGTCCTGATGACCCTGTCCTGATGATGCTGAATAGCTTTTGGTTCCATATTTAAGATGGATTTTCTGAATCTGATAGACTGAATAACTATAGCATGTATGATACATGAAACGATACGTGTAATATTCTGAAAAGATAACATTTATAACTCTGAACAAGCTGCTGGAATATATAGGGATGGACTATGTAAACAATTGTGAACGTGCTACGTGAGCAATTGTGAACGTGGTTCACGATTATATAAGGAATGATGGGCATGGAATATATTGTGCTGATGTTACATGAAACATACTGTAAACGTGATGCTAGGACAGATCATGAACATATGCTGACTGAGGAAAGAATGTAAAACGATATGGCCTGAGACGTGAAACGTCTGCCTGGGTATGAAGAAGCTCTGCTAACTTGAGTCTGGTTTCTTAAGCTTTTTGTATCCGTATTCGGTAATAAACCGTGAAACGTGTATTGCAAATGGCACACGAACTTGAACATAAGCAATGTTACCAACGCTAACGTGAGCTTAAATCATGTGATAGTACAAAGCATGAACTGAAACATCATCATACTGTGAATGAAACTTAAATGTGAAAGTGAAAATAAACGTGAACGTAAATGTGAACGTACACATGATTGTGAACATGAACGTGAGCGTGATTCGCGAACGCTAATTTCGATCTGACAAGATTGTTGATGGAATACTTTGGAATCATACGACCTATTGCTGAATTTCCTGCAACATGTCGGTGTCCTATCTTGGACCTGAGGTATGTCAGGCATCCAGATATGAACATAGTTGCATCAATTATGTTATACTGCTTCTATCAAAATTCTGCCTGGGATTACGGTACCTTTTGGTGGAATCTGAGTGATTAGTCATGAAAGAATTTTGAGTCTGAGTAAAATAGATCTCTCGTAGTGTAGGGTCTTATGGAAATACAAATTTTTAGTGTAGGTCCTATTCTTTATGCGAAAGTTTAGCCATAGAAAGCTAATCATGAGAACTTTCAGCAATTTCCTGCGGTAGTAGCCAACTGAATTCTAGGAATTTTATACTACGTTCACAGGCGTCAGTCGGGACCATCAGGTGATGGCCTTCACCTGCGCAGGATTGTCTGAAATTTCTTTCTGTTGAAATGTGGTGGCTCAGAAATGCCACTTTGTTCAAATGAGATTTATATCTGGAGGGTTGTGTATAAAAATAACTCCTATTGAAGATTCGGTAAAATTGTGAGAAGATGAGTCTCATGTTCTCCCCTAGTATTAGGCATATCAGCATGTGATCAATGAATATACTGACAATTTTGTCTAAGAATTCATGGGACAAATTTTATTCATAATTTTCATACTATAGCTGGGCATTAGGGAGCTCAGACGTATAAGTCAAATTTTGTAGAGAGACTATAACATGTTCAACAGCAATCTGGAAAACATCATGTTCTTCTCTCACCACTGTTGGTGGCATGATCGTGAATTGTTCTGGAAAATATTTAAGACATCGTAGCAGGTCAGGTAACCTCCTATTCGTGGAATGAGTATCGTTTTATGAATGGCGATCTCGTAAATTTTCGGTGATCAATACATGATCTCATGGTACCGGCCTTCTTTCTGATAGACAGAAACGATACACCTCCTGGTGGTGTGTTAGGGCGAATAAAGCCTCGTTCCGGTAACTTTTGCAGCAGTTGCTGCAACTCTTTTAACTTAGTTGAAGCCCTGGAATAAAGAGTTTTGAAAATTGTTTCTGTCCTTGAGACAAGCTCGGTGTTAAACTCTATCTCGTGGTTAGGAAGGAATTTCTTGGAAACTTTCTGAAATTACACCTGGGAAACTCTAGAATAATCTGCTGATCATGAATTTCAGGAATTTCAGAATTGAATTTATAACTGGTAGGTAAAAGTCTTCGTAGCTGTGGACTGATAAGTCGCGTGCTTGTAAGGCAGAAATAATTTGTACTGATTTTTCTAGCAGAAAGTACAATAATATATTTGGAATTTAGTAAGACGGATCTCGTCGTTAACTGAAAGGAAAACCATAATAATTATTGGTGATAGTGGAGTCTTTTTGGCTGGGAGGTAGATAAATACCTGATTTAAGAATAAGCTGACATAAGAATACGTGTAGTAACGTGGCGAATTTCACTGAATGTGTTCGTCTGTAACCTCATAAAATGAATACTACGTGTTTAAACTGATTAATACTTCAGTGGTGGTAAATGGATTTTTGATGATCTGATTTTATACGTGGCATGACGAAATGGTCATATCCCCTTGGAGGGTACCCTGAATTTCTGAGAGCCTAATTTAGCAAACATATAGAGTTATGAGTTATGACTCGTACTCTGAGAAGATTCCGAAATGATATCTGAGACCTACGTCTTGAGTGATGACTTGACATGTGTTTTAGTAGATAAATCTGAACAAGGCTGAAAATTTTGGTAACTGCTAGGATTGGCGGATCGGTTAGGCTACTGACCTCTATCTTTCTGGTCACGTCCGTTCCGGAGTTCCGATGGTACTGACTGATTAATTATAAGCACGGTGGTTGTCACTACTACTTTGTCTGTCAGTTTCCTGACGGTCGTTATCATGACCGTGATTCATGTAATTATTTCTGCTGAGTGGCCGGCTGGTTACCAGTTCCCACTCTTCTGACATAAGATTAGCTGAGTGAAGTGTGACATCTAACTGAGGAAGTAAAAGCATGGAATAGGATGGTAGTGTCTGATGGTTGAAATTTATTCTTGTCAGGAATTTCAAATTTATATTTTTCGTCCTTGTTCTGCAGAGTCTTCATAGTATGAACGAAATTAGCATCTTGAAAGATTTCCAAAGTATCCGCAACATTAGCATTTGTGAGGTCTTCAAAGTGTTAGCGGCATCAGCATCTAGCAAAATCTTCAACTCACGAGCAACATCAGCACCTGGTAAAATATCGACAAGTGGAAACGCCTGAGATGATTGAGGATCGATTTGCAATATCCATTGAGTAGGGTACCTGGAGTACACCTGGACTACTGTACATGAAGTACAAAATGAATACTGCACATGGAGCATATCTGAGACACTGTACGTAGAGTACACGTGAAATACTGTACATGGAGCTGGTGGAAATTTTATGGGATGATCGCTACTGGTGTCGCTTGTTTAACATTATCAAAGGAATAAATTGATTTAAACGGTAGTAAACTGAACTGAAACGATTAACATGATAGGCTGATAATTTCTGTGTAGACTTAATGCTGGTTGTATAGAGGCTAAAAGTATGACTAACGGAGTTTCATCAACATTTAGTATAAAGACATGATTGTTAAAGACCAGAACATGATTTATCATGAAATAGTATTTTACTGTAATCCTTCTGTATCTTAGCATGAAACATTATCATTCTGTTGAAAACATAATACTTGTAAGGAAACATGAAACTAAATCATCATGTAGATGACATCAACGTGAGGGTATGAAAATTTAACTGTTACAAAGAACATAAAAAGTCTAATCAACTGAGGTTTAAAATCAACTGATGTGGATGGCTATGGTTCAATCCATAGAATCCAAGGAAGAAAACATGTGACTAAGTATGGGCGATTCTTGTTCGATCCATATTTGTCAAACTTTCATTAGAACTGCCAAGTATAGAAATTTATAATCTGAGAATAAATATGGTTGGCTGTAGTCCAATCCATACTTGTCAATATTTTATAAAATGTCATGATATGACAAGGTGAACAACTATGAATCGGTTCACAAAACAACCTTCGGCTGAATAGCATGGAATTTGACCTGAACAATGGTGAACGTTTATGGCTGGTTCGCCAAGTAATACTTGACTGAAAACATGAATCTGTCATGAGTAAGGGTAAACGCATATGGTCGGTTTACCAATACAAAATCTGAACGGACAAGGGTGAGCGCCTATGGTCAGCTTACCAAAACGAAAATTCGCTAAAAAGCACATGCAACTAAATATGGCTAGTTATGTACCAACCTTTTACTTAGTCAAAACTTTAAGAAAACTGACTGATAAATGAAGAAAACTGACTGAATAATCCATGAGAAACATGAAAGATAACAACGCCAAAATCTGGGAAGTTCCTGGTGACTACCCACTAGTCACAGGTCAAGTTTTAGAGCCTACAGGTCGAACCTTGCGCTCTGATACCATAATTGTAACACCCCACTTTGATAAGTGGGCCGTTACGTGTATTTATGGCGTTCATCAAAGCATAAGGTAAATGTCCTAAAAGATTAACTGACCATAAAGGAAAATACCGGAATCAAACATCGGCAATCCAAACATAAGCCCAAAACATGAAAAATAAAATATTGAATGAAAGGACTAAACAATGTCCAAATAAGCGGAGTAATGTAAGAATTGCATAAAGTAAGAAGTCTGGACAGCTTCCATCCCAATTGCACGTGCTCTCAGAAACCTAAGAGCGTCGCGGTGTACCTGCCGTTAGAACATGAAAGGAACTACGGCTGAGCATAACGCTCAGTGAACGGATATAGCATGATAAGAGTGTACTGAAAGTAATGGAATAGAAGACAACAATGAAGCTATAAGACTGATATGCAACATGTGGTAGAACTCTGCATAAAACCTGAGAAACCTGGTTCATATATACTGAAACTGAAATATAACTATTAATTCTGAAAACATGCATTTACTGTATTTTAATTGCCAGAGCTTATATAGGTCACGTGCTGTAACAACCGTGCATGAACAACTGGAGGGGTGACCTCGTCATGCTGTAGAGGGGTGACCTCTAAATAACTGTGATGGGTGGAGGGATCAGCTCCAATGTGAAGGATGTAGAGCACACACCACATTCACCTGCTAAACTGTAAACTGTAGCCTAGGATGCATCCATACGCCCCACTAATAATACTGATAAAATGGCCAAGCTGAGCTGAGTGGGACGATGCAGGATATCACTCTCCTGCATGTGAGTCACGACACCGGTGCCTCTAGTGTCGTGGTTACGTTACCTCCGTAACTAGTACATAAACTGGTCGTGCTTGTATATAATGCTCAGGCAATTTATTTAGTTATTAACATGATTACTGATAAACTTAAACATATACTGGGGAAAACATTTGGCTAAAGACGGGGAATCCTAATCATGCATAAAAAGGAAGTCCTGACTGAAAGGACGGAAATCCGTACCTCTAGTCCAGTAACTGACTGAATGGAAGACTGAACGAATACTACTCGGGCTTCACGCGTGCTACATGAATAAAGGACGCGAATAAGTTAACTGACATTCGTTTATTTAATTTTACTGATCTTATTGGCTTCTTATTTATTCATTTTATCTTGATTCGGAAATTCTGTACGTATACCAACAGATAAATCTGAACTTATAATAATTCATTTTAAGGTATTATCGTTCTACTATTAGTTACGGTACAACGTATTTCTGACGATATAGTATTACTATAATAAGTATCCCGCTAAATTAGAAAGTTTCTTAATTTAGAAAGTTCTCAAATAATTTAATTCATTTCCTAAAATTATACCCCTTTAAATATTAAAGAACTATTTTAATTTAATACATTTAAAATATATTTTAAACATTTATAAAACAATTTAATTAAAAGGTATAATATAAGAATATTTATTTTATTATTTATAATAATGTCCCGAGCTTACCGAGATATTCCATCTCGGTCGCCCTAAACAAATCAACATATACTAATTTAATCCAACTATACAAATCTGTCTATAAGAATTTGTGACAGAATTCTGTGTCACTAAAAACTGTCTCTAAAACTGTCCCTTTTAAAAACTGCATATATATAACAGTTTTGCGACAGAAAACTGTCGCTAAAACTGTCGCTAAAGTTATTTCAATATACCCATTTTTTTAGTCTCATCTTTCCCACTGATTTTACATGTAGTTCCCACTGTTGGGCTATGTTTTCCCACTGTCTATATACCCAAACGCACCCTTATGTTTCTGCCGTTCCAAACGCACCCTTGTGAACTTTGTACCCCGGCTGGGGTTCTTAGGCATCCTTTTTGGGTCGAACACAGCCCTAGCCGCCCCTGTAGGGGTCACGGCTGGGTAGAGGGCTCACCAAGGTACCCGACTTAGGGTCTAAACAACTACCCCCTCTTTTCTCGGGTCTTGCTGATCTTCAGCCTGCCAAACCAAATCCCCACCGAGACTCTAAGTCTCGGCTGGGTGCTAACCCTCCACCAAAACCGAACTTTGTTTATTATTGATGCTGCTGTTGTGTGGCTGGGCAAGAAAAGAGACCACCGAGACATATTATGTCTCAGCTGTGAGGGTCTACAGCCCACTAGGATGGATCAATAAAAGAAAAAAATAAACCAAGGTGTTTACCGTGATGATTAAAGGATGAATAACGAATCCCAATGAAGAACGAATCGAAGCACTGATTTTTCTACAGCCGGCAGCCACCACCATGTACAAACCCTAGATGTATTTTTTTTTTGTTTCTGTGAGTTTGTTGCGTCCTACCCTTCACCAAAGTACCCCGTCCCCCTTTTTTTTTCTTTTGGTGTAAACCGGGCCTAAAGCCCATTTAACCTACCTTGTCTGTTTTTTTTTGTATACTTTTTTTTTGAACGGCAAAATTTATTAGAAAAACTAGCAAGGAGCTAGCATTACAAGATAATCAAATGAGGATGTTGCAACCAACTATCCAACCTAACAACGTTTTTACCCCTAACAACACACCAAGAAAAAGAACGTCTTACAATATCAGTAAAAAGAGTTTCAAATCTAGGAAGGACCTCTTCGAATATAGTTTTATTTCTCATCGCCCAAATACTCCACCACGTCGTGTAGAAAACTCCCTCTAGCGCCCTCTTGGAATTAGATCTCATACGAATATTAGAGAACCAGTGAAGCCAAGAAGCATATGAATCGAACGAAACAGAATCTAAATTCCACCAAATACAAATACCTCGATAAATCTCCTTCGCCAAAAAACATTGAAAAAAAATATGATCTACATCTTCAATGCTGTTACGGCAGAAAGGACAAAAACTAGATGAAACCATCACTCCTTTTTTCAGCAAATTAGAACAAGTAGGAAGCCGATCCAAAGAAAGTTTCCAAGCGAAAATGTTAACTTTGATTGGTAGGACCTTAACCCATCGTGTCTCCATATTCGAATTAGGAAGAAAGAACTCGTCAATTAATAAACGAGCATCTTTGACTCGAAAAAAGCCTTCACCATTCAAATCCCAAACCCATCGATCTTCCGCATTGGATAAAACCACAGATTCAATGTCCTCAAGAATATGCAAAAGCTGAGAAGACTCAACACCTCCTCTAACATTTCTTCTAAAAGACGATTCAAAAGACCCCTGTAATTTCATGGCCACCTTACACTCTTTATCATTTTCGAGAGCAAAAAGCCTCGGATATTCCATATATAAACGAGAATTACCAAGCCAAATATCTTTCCAGAATCTGGTAGACGCACCATTACCAACACGTAATTTGCAATGAGAAATAAAGTCGATACCTTTATGTTTAAGAGTGTCCATTTCTCGAACAATAGTATTCCACACAGAAGGATAGGTACCTGAAAATTCGTCTATGCTCGGCCCATGAATAGCTTGAATAACTCTATACCACAAAGAGTTGTCACGAGATATGAAACGCCAAAGCCATTTGACTAACAAACCTCTATTAAGGGCATAATAACTAGAGACTCCAAGACCTCCTTGAGATTTAGGTGCAAGAACCTTAGACCACTGAATCCAAGCAATCTTCCGCTCACCCTCACGAATACCATTGAAGAAATTTCTGCGAATGGACTCCATGATACAAAGCACAGTCTTAGGAACTTTATAGATGGACATATTATAGATTGGCATAGACCCTAAAACAGATTTAATAAGCGTTAGACGCCCCCCTATAGAAAGCGTTTTGAGTTTCCAAGTAGAAAGTCTAGACTTTAACTTGTTAACTACTTCATCCCAAGATCTGACCAAATTCATGTTACCCCCAACCGAAACTCCCAAATATTTAAATGGGGTATGCATTATTGAACAGCCTATGTGAGAAGCTGCCTCGGAGACAATGACATCGGACATCCCAACACCCAGCAGCTGACACTTGGACAGATTGATGGAAAGACCCGAAATCAAAGAAAAACAATGGAGCATCTTCAATATACAAGACAGATTAGATCGAGACCACTCCCCAATAAAGATGGCGTCATCTGCATAAAACAAGTGAGATAACGTAGTTGTCGAATCAAGCTTAATGCCAGCGAACATACCCGCATCAATAAGTCTAGAGAACGATAGATGAAGAGATTCCATTACTAATATGAAAAGAAAAGGAGCCAAAGGATCTCCTTGCTTCAAGCCGCGAAAAAATTGGAATTCCTTCGTAGGGCTCCCATTGACAAGAACCGACGCCTTGCTAGATACAAGACAACCTCTAATCCATGCGACCCATTTAGGACCAAAGCCGAAAGATGTAAGAACAGCTTCCAAATAATCCCATCTAACGGAATCATATGCCTTTGCGAAATCGACCTTGAAAACCATAGCATTCTGTTTCTTGTGTCGGCATCGAGCAAGAAGCTCATTAATGATAAATGGACCATCCAGAATCTGACGGTTTGGTAAGAAAGCCGTTTGTACTTCCGAAACCAAATCAGAAATAATCAAAGAGAGCCGATTAGCTAAAATCTTTGTGACCACTTTGTAAATACTTCCAATCAAACAAATAGGTCTATATTCTCCTACTGTTTTCGGTTCTAAACACTTCGGAATGAGAGCAATGAAAGAAGAATTACATCCACCTGGGAAGTAATTATGTTCGAAGAACCAAGTTACAGCGGCGCACATATCGTTACCAATTATATGCCAAAATTTACGAAAGAATTCAAAAGAAAATCCGTCCGGACCTGGTGATTTGTTCTCGCCGCATCCCCAAACAGCCCTACGAATTTCATCAATAGATATAGGAGATTCGATGACAGCCAACTGCTCTCCACTAATCCTATTGGGGAAATTAAAGTCAATATATCCGGAAGCTGTGTCCGTTTCACAAAACCGAGTAGAAAAATAATTCTGAAATTCCTGTTTGACTCTAATAGGATCATCAACCCACTCCCCGTCTATCATGACTCCTTTAACAGCTAGATTGGCGCGCTTTTTGTTGACGATCCCGTGAAAAAACTTTGAATTCTCATCACCTTCTATGGCCCACTGAACTTTGGCTTTCTGAAAAAAATCACGAGATTCCAAATCTTTATTTTCTTGAAGCTGTTTCATAATATTCATACGTGTAACAAGAAGCTCAGCATTAACCTCCCCTTTATCAATCTTAGAGTCGATTTGATTAAGCTTAAACTTGCAATCCTGAACAGAATTTGAGTGACTTCTTTTCTGAGTCACGACCCAGACACGAATTGCTTTTTTTAACGTTTGAAGCTTCTTCTTGAAACGAACCATGTCATTACTATCCTCTAAATGAATATCTTCCCAAGTCTTCGAAATAAAGGAATCAAAACCTTGTAAATGAAACCAAGAATGATAGAACCTGAATGGTGTAGGACCATAATCAACACAAACTTCGCGAAGTAATATTGGCCTATGATCAGAAAGGTATCTATCAAGGCAGATAGCCGAAACGTGAGGAAACAATGAAAACACTCCATCCGAAACTAAAAATCTATCAAGTTTACTCATTTTGGCAGCCGAAACATGAGACCAAGTAAAACTAAACCCTTCTAATTGTATTTCCACTAAACCTGCATGGTCGATAAAATTATTGAAGTATCTTGAACCATGTATGTCAAAAATAGATCCCCACCTCTCCTCTTTTCGCCTAACCTCGTTGAAATCTCCCATAACAATGCACTCTCCACTCCATCGATTAATTAAAGTGGATAAGTAAGACCACAGAATGCGCTTTAGCGAACCTTGTTGTGGGGCATAAACATTTATAAATAACATCTTAGAATTATTCGGCTTCCAATTCCCATAGAGAGCAATGAAATTGTCAGATATAATATGGTGTTCTTTCTGAAAAATATTAGGGTTCCAAGCACAAAGCAAACCACCAGAATTACCTATGGCATCACTGATGATGAACTCAAATGTAGAATTACCCCAAAAACTCCTAACCTCCATATCAGAAACTTTATCAGTCTTAGTCTCTTGTATAGAAAGAAACGAAATCCTATGCTTGTTACATAACTCCTTAATCCATATTCTTTTGGCCTTGGATCCTAGGCCTTGAATGTTTAGGGACAAACAATTCATTTAAAACCATCTTGCTCTCCTTGAGAACCTATGATTTTCTCCATATCTTTAGTGCAACCTGCCATATTAAAACCCATGGTTTTACCAACGTTAATCATATCTTCTAAAAGGACAAGTATAGAACCACCTTCACTGTTATTAATACCACTCCCGTTTCTCCCATGTGACTTAGGGCTTAGTTGGCCATTCTCAGACTGAGAACTCTCGGCTGCCTTTGACTTACATCCCCCAATATTCACAACCGGCTCAATCGGATCCTCCTGAATATTTTGAACATGTGCATTAGGTCTGTCTTCATCAGGTGTATACCCTGGAGGAAATGGTATACTCGAGCTGCTCCCATTAGTATTAACATCTTTGTTATGCTTATGCAACAAATCATAAAGATTAAAAGGATCAGATGAGACTTCCTTCTGGCAACTATTCACCTTGTCAGATTCTGCCATATTACTCACCACATCTTCGTTCATATTCAATTCATCATTGTTGTCTCCAAACACAGTGTCTGAAACATGATCATTATCATATTCTTCATCAACAGTAGCCTGTCTAGAAGAGTCTCCATGAGTCTCCATGTCCTCCTTGTTAGGTTCATCATCAGTAACAGTAACAGAATCAGGAATAACAAACTTCGGAGACCAAACGAAAAGTTCTTTAGCCCGCACTACAAAAACTTTTCTATTCACAATAATCTTAAACTTTTCCAATATGTTATCTTCCTGATTAGTCATGATGCACATTCTTTTGCTGGAAAAAGAAACACCACCGTTGTCGTTCAGGTTCAAAACCTCTCCCCATCTTGATCCAATCCTATGAAACGTAGCTTTAGACCAGGCACTTAACGGAATACCCTCTAAGTCTACCCAAACAACTCTCTCGCGAGGAACAAAATCAACTTGAACATCCGATAACTTCTTGAACCATGAGTTCACTCCCACATGTTTCATAAACTTAGTTCTTGTCTTATTCGAATTGAATTCCAACAAGACCCACAAGCCTCCTAAGTAGGATATCTTTACTGTAGGAAACCCTTCCGACACTAACATCACCATCAAATTATTGATAGAACCAAACTCAATAACCTCTCCCATAACCGAAGAAGAGAAATCATGTTCTACAATACAACTATCATCTAAAACCATGGCCGGCACATCAGAAGGTACTCTAGATAAATTCCCTTTCAGGACCGATGCAAAGGAAGCAACATTTGGAGCTTTCCTAGTAGGAGGACCTGTATGAGCAGGTTTAACTAATGGACGTTCAAACCTCGCAAGATTAGCGTGAAGGTGATAGCGCCCAATCCAAAGAGTACATAGGTTACCAACGAGCCTATCAATATTAGTAACCTTAATGAAACGAACAAAAGCATAACGTAAACCTGACTTAGTGCGACGATTAGGAATAAAAACATCAACCACCGTTCCATAAGATAGGCACAGATTCCAAAGATCATTGGCTGATGTATTATCAGGGAGGTTAGAAATGAATATTGATTTAGATATTGCTCGAGTAAAATCTGCATTCGAATTAACCCTAGCCATTTGGATTGAAGGGAGCGCCACGAAAAAACAAACAGAAAAGGATCTAATAAAAAAGAATGGAAAATGGCAGAAAGAGATCAACAGATCCAGAACACCCAATCTCTATGGCCCCGGATTGCTAATGAATAAAGATGCTCGTTCCAGAAACAATCACAAGGATGGATCTCATGGACGACAGGATCTTTAGACATATGAATTGACGGAGGTTAGTGGATTAGATGATGGATCTGACAGAACATTTGACAGAACATTTGATGGATCCTAATTAAGCAGGATTTGAATTCATAACCAGGATACAAGCCTTTTCGGATTACCTTGGTAAGTTTTAGAATTTTTAAGTTTTAGAATTTTTTAAGATTGTTTTTTTTGTATACTACAACCGGCCCATATTATAGTATAAGTAGTTTTCATTTTTTTTCGTCTGTTAAATAATACATTATAGTCTATTTAAAAAAGAAACAAAACTGCGTATTTTAAAAAAAATACGGGTTTTACAAATCTAATTCAATTACTCAAAATAAAAACTATTTAAAATTTAAACTTTTAAACAAACTATAAAAATAAATTCTATTTAAAAATGACTTTAAAACTATTTTAAAGATCTAACTAAACTTTTAAACTAATAAACTTAATTAAAATTTACTTATATTAAATCTATTTTTTTAAAACTAATTTTATTTAAATCTAAAATTATAGAAATCTATTTAGTAAAATAAACTAATTAAACTTTTTAAATTAGTTGAAACATA
Organism: Glebionis coronaria; assembly: GCA_025667525.1. Taxonomy (NCBI): domain Eukaryota; kingdom Viridiplantae; phylum Streptophyta; class Magnoliopsida; order Asterales; family Asteraceae; genus Glebionis; species Glebionis coronaria. Next base: position 491,267,409 of record CM046876.1, on the reverse strand, counting down.
TATTTTTTTTAACCTAATTAATTAAACTTTTATTTGATAAAAAGTATAATATTGCAAAACTAATAAGTAAAACGTTTAACTAAGGCTGAAAGGTCAAAATGAACATACGTATAAAAATCAAATGGTGCGAATTAAAATTAAGGAGAGCAGTAGCTCAGATGGTAGAGTCGTTGGCCCATGACCAGGAGGTCATGGGTTCGAGTCCTAGGAAGGAACCCATTTTTGTGATTTAATTTCTTTTTTTACAGTAAAAATATTAAGTCACAGGAGGTGACTTTTGAAACTCTTATTATTTGGAAGTAACTGATATGGATATCAGTTTTGAGTAAAACAGATTAATTGAATCTGTTCACTTAAAATCAGCAAATCAAAACGAAAAACCAAGCTAAAACTTAGCTAAACAATACCGAGAATAAAGCTCAACTTATGCAGCAAAATACACAAGCAAATAGCATTTAATCACCAAAACTCAATCTAAAACCATTTAATCAGATAACAGTTAAATTTAACCAAAAATTTAAAAGCAAATAACAGTTCAACCTAAACCTGCAACCCTCAATAACAATTACTCATAACTTTCTAAAGCATGAATAGAAATCCAATGAAACCGACACACAAGCAGAAACAAGTATTACTTCTAATCATCCATAGAGACTAAGCAGATTCATTCAATCAGTTCACCTTGCAAATATTCGCAAACTAATCAACTCTCAAATCCAAACTACTTACACCAGACAGAATAAGACCTACAAACACAAACTGAAATAAACGAACAAGTTACTCGACAATCAAAGCAAATCAGTTAGCACCACTGGTTGTTAACTCAAATATAACAGATATGACTCAATCTTGCATAAGAAGACTCATAAGCAGACTACGACTAAGATACACCATATAAATCAGATAAAAAACTGCAAATGCTAACATAATAACTCAGAATTACATCAATCAAATTTCAGTTTAAACTACCAAAACGATACGATCACAACTCCATAGTAAAATCAACAACTAGGTACAATCTACACACAATTCAACTAGCAAAAATATATTAAGCAGTAAAATAAGTATAACTGAGCCTAACCATTTGAAGATATCCGTTGAGATGTAGAAGCGGCGCTGAGCCGTCTAACTCGCTAGATCGAAACCACCATGAAACACCATTCTCCTTCGAATCACCTTAATTATCCAAACCAAATTCACCTCCAATTTGCTTTTCACTTATCTAGTGGGGATAAGTTTTAATCCAAAACTTTTACTTCTAATATTAAATCTAAGCTATTAATTAGCTTATATTTAATATTGCAAACATTATTATGTGAAACAATAATAATAACTAATTCATATATCACTTTAAACAATAAAAAAAACGAGACACGAATTAAAATTAAAACGACTGAACTTTCATTAATTTTCCAGAAATATTACAAAACTTGATAAAAAGAAATACAAGATTAATCCTAGAACTATTTCTACATAATAACTTTAAAGTAAAGAAAAGGATGAAAATTACAAGTAAAATGAGGGTTTTTATAGCCATCCCAAGGCTTTGCTGGGGAAGGATATTCGCATCTTTCTTGGCATATTTCTCTTCATTTTGAGCCCTTAGATCTTTATTCTCTCTCTCTTGGTTGATCACACGGTTGAAAATCACACACTAGCACACGGATTGCCAACGTGGCATCCGTGTGTGCTAGTTGTGTTAGTTTGAAGCCTCCTGATTGGTTGATTTAGGAAAATGATGTGTAGCTTCCAATCGTAATCTGCCCCGTAACTCTTTTCTTCCTCACATTCTCTTCCTTAAAATTGGGGCTTTTATTTCCCACACACTTGAATCACATGTGTGAGTAAAAGCCCCAAAATTAATTGACTTTTTATTGATCTAGGGTTTTTTACACAGTAACTATTAAGTTACTGGTTTTGTGAGATGGGGAAGATGAAGCATAGAACTTATCGAAATTATTTCATGTGTGGGTGAGAAACGAGTGTATCAAAGTGGGTGGGTGAATATAATAATGTGTGAATGGGAAAACGTGTGATGTGGGGTAAATATTCGTTTATGAGAAAAAGTGAAAGTGAGTATGTAACACGTTTGACTGAGAACAAATGTGAGTTACATAAATCGTTTATATAAGCAAACAAAACCCTAAGCACAATATTTATTTCATTCGTTTTATTATTTGAGGACATTGGGCTTTGTATGGGCCTTTATTATTTTTCCATCCGTGACTTTAAATAGCAAATTGGGCCATATCTTGGGCTTTTGCTCAAATGTGGCAATATTAATTCCCATAATGGGCTAGTAGGCCCAAATAACAATTGTGGGACCCACTTGGTCCATAATAATTCCAAAACTTGAATCGTGTCTTTAAAAACGACTTGTCTCTTGGCTTCTTCGATCTTTTCTTTATTCTCGTGTCGATTTCGCCGGTTTTCGTGAACCTTGGTACCTACACACATCAAAACAACAAAACAACATATACAAGGCATTTTTGATACATTAATAGCATATATTGATTGTTTTAAGATATAATTGATATGACTAAAATAGCTCATATCACTTGCTAAAGTTGTTTTGGTCATATTGGGCCTAGTTTGTGGAGTGACTGTTCTAGAAATATGAGCCATATCAACTTGGGAGGCAAACCGCGGTCTCGAGGATTATGATCGCTCGGATCTATATGCAGTCGGTTGTCTAACGAAATGATTTGTAGGCGGTTTCCCCAAGATTGATGGTTTTTCAAGCTTAGTGTCCACACTAGTTCCTTTGGTTTTCCTCAATTAGTTTTTCAACGCAGCTATAGCGAAGACCTTTTCCTGTACTTGAGCCCTTAAAGTCTCATTCTCTTTGAGCAATTCATCTTGAGATGCCAACTTAGATTCAAGCAACTTAATTTGTTTCAAAAGATTATCCTTTTCAGCTTTAGAATCTAGAACAGTTTGATCCAATTTTCGTTCAAGAACAACTTTTTGACTTTTCAAGTTTTTCAAAATACGTTTCAAATTTTTCCGTTTTCTTTGAAAATTCAATTTTGGCATCCTCAAGCTCTTTGGATTGCTGAGCTAAAATCGTTTCAAGCTCTTTAATCCTAGAATCAGAATTATTTAAAGAAGCAGTCATAAGACACTTATCTCGATATTTAACATTTTGAACACTTTCTCCCCCATTATGACTCACATCGGATGAATCAGAAGTGGTATCGCTATCACTCTTTTCCATCCCATGGTTGGCATAATTAGGTTCAGAAAGCTCAACATGCTGTATATTGTTGAAACTTGGCACCTGAACAGTTGGTGCTTGTGACTTGCTGCTTGTTTCATGCGTTCCTTCTGATTCCTTGCCATTGCTTACCTTGACGACCAGACTGGCACCTATTTCTTGCTCGGGGCAGATGTATCATCTTTTGACGACAACTTGAAGCATGTCTCTCTCTCATGTTCATGAGGTATTGATACAAGAGATTTGCTATGGTTCGGATTTAAGTTCTCGGTATCCTCTCGAATTGATCACGGCACTAAGTGGAATGATTTGTTCTTGGTTAATAAAAAGGTGTTGGTTTGTTTATCTATTTTAAACTAATAGCAATCAAATGTAAATGTCGTTGAGTAAAATCAAAGCTTTAAAAGATTAAACTAAAAAGGACGAGTTTAAAAATAAATGCTTGAAAACTTAAAGACTATATTAGAAAAATGATTGAACACTTAATAAGAACTAACACTTGAAAACTTTGTAAAAACAATAATTTAAACAATTGGAAAAACAAACACTTACTACCAAATCGGAAAGTCTAAAGTGCATTAATCGGAATAACACAAAATTAATACAATCGGAATAACCAAAGATCCACCTGTCGGAATGTAGACAATTACAACTAATCGGAATATATTCCGATCACCTTGATCGGAATGAGCTAAAAGAGCTGATCGGAATGTTGCACAAATAAATCAAATCGGAATACTTGAAAATCATGCCAATCGGAATAACTCAAAAGTTCACAATCGGAATAATGAAAATAACTCAGATCGGAATATCTTAAAATTTGAGGCAATCGGAATGTGAACAAAATGGTACAATCGGAATCTTCAAAACCCTTTTCCGATCAATACGATCGGAATAAGGGTGCTGCTGGTCGGAATACACAAATCGGAAAGGGGTTTATAACCCTTTCCGATACCTTGTTGATTCGAAGTATAAGCAAAGAATAAGCTATTTCAATAAGCTAACTCCCAAACTTTGAACGAATCTAAACTGAAACGGATCCAATAAGCACAAATACAACTTATCTAAACTTCAAATAATCAATCTTATAAATCAATTAGTAAAAAGGTGAACTTTTTATAAAAACTTTAAAAAGTAAATAAGCCAAACTCACAAATAAGCCAATAAGCACAAAGATCTTAAAGCTTATTCGTGTAGAAACTTAAGGAAACATAAAAAGATCAACTTTTTAAGCACGAAAACATAGATGAACAACACGGATCATAAGTAATTCGTACCAAAAGTTAACTAAAATCAAGAAAGGTAGAATGAGATTAAAGATTAAAAGATTGAATTTAAACTAGATTAATGAAAAACAATACAAAAGTTTGATCTTGAAAGAAAGAAAGATAAAAACTAGTGAGAGAAAGTTTAGAACTTTCTCTCTCTAAAACTAGAGAGAATGAAAAACTAAAACTAAAAGACTAACTCCCTCCTAATGTGTATTAGGAGGGTATTTATAGGAAAAGTGGAAGGAGTGCATGTGTTGCATCTTCTTTCTTTCTTCCTTCACGTCTTCTCGACTCGACTTTAATTCTTTGTCTTTTCTCGATTTCGTCTCGGGATTTGAACTTGTCTTTTAATTTTCTTCTTCTATTAGACTTACGTTCTTCGACTTCATTAAACTTTCGTCTTTAGACTTTTTCTTCGATAAAACTTCAGAATAGGTCTTGGACTTCTGTTCTTTTTGCACTCTTGATCTTTTGACTTCGTCTTTTCCCGTTTTCTTCGATAAAAGCCCGTGAAAGCCCGTGTTTTCTTCCTTTTTCATATTTTGGTCCTAAAACACAATAAAAACACAAACCACGCATAATTCCGACTTTTACGACATAAAATACACGTTTTGGTCTTGTTATTATTGGAAATAAGTGGTAAAAGGATAAGTGTTTTCACACTTATTAAATCCCTTACACTTGACCATTGCAATGCCCTCATGCAATGCATTAATTTTTAAAGCACGGATTACATTTTCCATCATAAATAACCCACCTTGGCCTTTATTAAATACTAAACATAAAAAGATAGAAACAAGTAAAGAAATCAAACACTTACATTGGTTTTGGCAGCCATGAACGTTTATCATCCTCAAGTTTCACGTTCCACATACCAAGCTTAAAAACGAGATCATTGTTATTATAAGTTAGCAAACTAACATGAACTCATGTGGGTCAATTATTCACTTAGACTCCCTTATTCCTAGGTGTATCTCTTATATTTTATTTTTGTCTTGAATGATCACGAGGATGCATTGTTTGACTTATTTCGATAGGTATTTAGGCCGAAAATAAAGTGGACGATTTAATCAATAGTTAGCTAAAGGACAAAATCTTTTAAAACTGCTTCTCGGGACCTCATAAAGTTCATATCTTGGCATAACTCGCTTCACGATTTGAGACCTTTCTCGGACCGATATTTGGCAGCGACTTCATACTTCAAATCTTAGAGAGACGTTCATGAAATAATGGCCTTCTCTTCATAATAGGAATTTCTTCACTTGAAGTTTTGAGAGATTCTTCTTATTTGGACCACGACTTCTTCATTTTTCTCCAATCTTTATTTTGGACTTTGATATACAACGATCCGCCTCCTTTTAGGACTTGGATCTATTTATCCTCATACCTTGTTAGGGCCTTTTTGGATAGACTTCTCCATGATCTTTAGGGGAGTATTTGCTTTTCGTCGTGTGTCTCGATCCTTCATATTGACTTTCGATAAATGATTCTTCACATCACTTTTGGATCTTTAGTAACAAAATGTAGCCCTCATGCCTTGTTAGGGCCTTTTCGGACTCGTCAATCTTCGCATCCCGCTTCAATAAGTTATGCCTTGGCTATGAACTCTAATCCGTACCGAGCAACTTTTAAACGATCTTGGGCTAGAAGCTAAGTAACCTTTTAAATCGTACAACCTTATTTATTGCAGATAAATTTATTAACAAGCGAAGGGAGAATAGGCTTATAATTAACTCACATAAATTCACGAAAGAATACCAAACTTATAATTGACTCTATCATCTCTCGTCCTCCACAGTTTAAAATCTCAAGGAATGAGACTCGTGGATGCTTAGCCTATTAAATCAAAGTTTTGGGTTTTCGAGTCGCCTATAGTATCTTGCAAATTCTTAGACTTTTTCAAGTTTAGAATTTGCATTTTAAAGTTCCCTTGATAAACAACTCTCTAGGATCAATTATAGGAACTTGCGAAAAGTTCTTGTTCTTAACCCGTGAGAGTTAAGACTTTTGCGTTTTATAGCTCCCTATATAAAAGCCTAGCAAAACTTGACTTAAACATGTTAAGGATACTAGCTAGAGTAAACTTAGATAAGTAAACTCGGGTTGAGTCAAAATGCTCATGACTAAGAAAAATTTAAAACCACTTTATTGAAAATTTATTCTAGTAAGGAAAGAAAATAAACATAACAAAGGAAAATACAACTATACAACTAGGCCAAAATAGATTAAAATTTTGAAAAATGTCGAAAAATCAAGTTTTCCGGTTAAAATGAGGGCAAATTCATGGAAAAGACCACTTACTTCGATAGAAGTCCCCCCTACACTTGAGATAAACATTGTCCTCAATGTTTAAGCATGTGGGAGTAAACTCCCCTACACTTAAGACATTGTGCACTTTGTTTAAATCTTGCTAAGGAAAGGACAACTAAAGTGATTTCAATGTGAACATATAAAACATGAAATATTGAATCACAAGAGTTCTAGGATAGAACCGGGAAGATGGGAACACAGTATCACGGTTCGTCAAAAGTCATCAAGGTGGATCTTTAAAGCTTTAATCCCTGCACAACACAAGAAACAAGACAACAAACACATACGGGGCTCCCCCTACACTTATTATGAAAGCAGTAAAGGATAGATCACGGGTTGCCTCCCGAGAAGCGCTTGTTTTTGTTCACCGAGTCACGAGCCTGACTTGACCCATTTTAGTTCATGGGGAATGTGGTGAGGGATGGAATCATCTCATGAGAGATGTCCTCACCAAAGTACAGCTTCAAACACTGGCCATTCACCTTGAAATTGGGCCCATTTGGCTGAGATAGCTCAATGGTCCCATATGGAAAGACTTTGGCGACGGTGAATGGACCAGACCAGCGGCTCTTCAACTTGCCAGAGAAGATCTTCAACCGAGAGTTAAAAAGTAAGACTTGATCACCAACGTGGAACTCTTGGTTCTTGATTTTTGCGTCATGAATGATCTTGGTCTTCTCCTTGTAGATCAGCGAGTTTTCATAAGCTTCATTCCTCAGTTCATTTAGCTCGTTGAGTTGAATCTTGCGATGATCACCGGCTTTGTTGATGTCGAAGTTAGCCCATTTCAAGGCCCAGTGCGCCTTATGTTCCAGCTCGATGGGGAGGTGGCATGCTTTCCCGTACACAAGACGATAAGGCGTACAGCCGATCGGGGTCTTATAAGCAGTACGGAAAGCCCACAGAGCATCATCTAACTTATCGGCCCACGCAGCGCGATGCTCTCCCACAGTACGCTCCAAAATTCGCTTCAATCCACGGTTGGATATCTCGGCTTGCCCATTGTTTTGGGGATGATAGGCTGTTGGAAACTCACTTTATGTGACGACATTTAAGAATTCCCATTAGTTATCATAGTCACACACGTTTAGACTAGACTAGGTTCGTTGTATAGTTTATGTTGTGTGTGTGGCTATATATACCCCTCCTTAGCTTCCAAGGAGGGGTGTTGATTGTCATTTGTTTATTTTCAATATATTTTCACTTTCACTTTCAACCTCTCTTCTCTCTCTCTAAACCAACAATGGCTTCCACCACCATCTACCACCATGTTAGACCACCGGATCTGATTTAGCATTTCTACATTTGGCATCAGAGCCTCGGTTCTATCCTTGGATCGTGTTCATATATTCGATTTGGTGGTCTAATTTTTTCTTATGTCTCGTTATATTATTTTCTATCCATTTTGTCACAAACTTTTTGTCACGTCTTATTTTTTTTTGTCCATTCTGTCCAAACTGTCACATGTTTTGGGGTCTCAATTTCATCATATCATGGACAAAGTATACAAATCTGGTCACTATTTCTGGGTTTCTATTTTTTCTTGTTTATGCAAATAGATAAGGAAAAAGTGTTCAGATCCACCATTTTCGGTCCTTCAAAACCCTTTTCAGATTGGGTTTCCGACAGCCTTTCCGATTGGATATTCAGATTGAACATTCAGATTGAACATTCAGATTGGTTATTCCGATGGGGGTGTATGTTTGATTCCGATGAGACCATATTCACAAAAACATTCCGATGAGACCAAATTAAAAGACATTCCGATGGAAGCTTAAACATTCCGATTGGATTGTTTTTTTTGACATTCCGATGGACTCTGTTTTTTAAAACTTGTGAACCAAATTTTGTGACCAAAACCAACTATCAACGCAACCGAGTCAACTCGGTAATTACCGAGTTGACTCATTTCACTCACCGAATCGACCCAAATGTAAATCCAATCCCATCCAACCTTTTATCACCTCAACACCATAACTATCCTATCCCATCGTCTCCTAATCCCTAATCCAATCTAAGACTCGAACTCAACATAAAATCAGAAAACATTTAGATCTCAGATTTATTTTCGTGATATATCGACATGCATGTCAAGATCTATTAAGATCTATACTCACTAAAATCATTCATCATCGATCTATTTGAACCGTCACAGATCCATGTATGGTTTAACCCATCTTATTTAATATTCGAAATTACAGAAAGATTTATAACAACTTTGTTATAATCTATTCTTGTTTCGATCCACTCAACAAAAACCAATATGAAACCTACCCGAGATCTTTAATTTAAAGATCTTGAAGATGAACCTTCGATTATTATATGTGCTTCGATTTATGCTTGTCACCCAGATTGAGCAGGAATGTTTTAAACATCTTGTGATATTTGCTTGATATGCAAGCTGATGGAGGTTGATTTGTACCACGGTTTTATATGGGTATTCGATTCGATGGAGGAGTAATACTTTATAGGATTGATTGATGAGAGTGCGTTAACTGAGATTTAAGATGATTAACTCAAATGACGAGTTTTGATATGATGGATTTTTTTTGGGGGTTGTCTGAGATGGATGAGGTAGGAGGAGTTTGAAATGGGACGGAGATTTTGAGAGGAGAGGATAAAGTTTTTTTTTGGCTGCGTTTTTTTTAAGAGAAAAGACTGAGTGAGTTTAGGGTTATGAGTATAATTAGGGTTTCCTAAACTTTATATATCTCTATGTTTGACCGGGTTCTAAACATGTATTGATGGGCCGTGTGACACAAACAAACATGGGCTGACCTATTAATTTTAATATGGGCCCGTGTGACTCAAACACAAGTTATCATTTGGTGCAACCGTGTAGCAATTGAAAAGATTTGTGGTTTTGGTTGGACTTGATATTACGGCAATTCATATCACAAAATTTAGATCTAAAGTTTTTGTGGTATAAATTGTTAAAATATTTTAGTACATTTTACATCACTTTTAATATACAAGACGGTTGATGGTTATAATCCGGTTTAGCAACGACAAAGTGATGTGAAAATGACGAGTCAATGTAACGAGACAAAAATGACGTGACAAATGTGACGAGAATTTATTTGAGACGAGACCAAGAAAAAATGGGCGATTTTTTTAGTGGCTACAGATTTTGTTTGATCGGGTATTAATTACGTGACGTTGAAGACGGATTTTTCGAAGGCGTGTATTTATTTTATCTTTTAATAGATAACTTGCTCGTGCTTAATCCAAGAATGAAGACTTGGTTATCTGGTTTCCAGGTTCGGGGTGGATGGTTGATGACTCGGATAACTATCAATTAAAGGGGTTACATTGTTGTACTCAGTGTCACGCGCGTAGTCGACGTGGATAATTTCAAGAGGTGTTGTGCTTATAGAATTCTTCAGTGATGCATTGAGTACTTAGAGATTTCTCCACCATTCTTCATTCAACAATAGTGCAAGCTTAAGTCACAAGATCGAAGGATTTTTATTCAGCTTCACGTTTGATGTATCTGGTTCATTCTTTCAGTGGTCACTTCAAATTGCTTTCACGTGGGTTGGTAAAGGTGGCCATAGAGAGTTTATGAGAAGAGATTTTCGATCAACAGCTGATTCTCACAAAATATATAATTCAGCTTATTTATTATTCTTACGAGATTTCAGGTTCATGTGCGTACAATTTATTGATGGTTCCGAGTTTCGAAACCATCAAGGGGGAAGAAGAAGTCACATTGAACGCACAACGAGTACACGTGATGAACTTCATACCTTCTTTTGATTTGAAGATATTCTGGGATGACATTTGTCATAGCCGTAGAGAAAATCAGTGTTTTAACTCGTGTCGTTATCAATCTCCAAACGGTACACTACTGATTCGAGGTTTAATTGTTTGATTGTTGCAATTAAACATCATCATTATCCTATATGCATTCCCGGGACTTAATTGACTCTGGTGCATCTCCGGAAGAAGATATGTGCATTTCCAGGACTTAATTGACTCTGGTGTTACGATGTCAACTTCATGAATGGGATAAAGTGTCCATTTCAGTATTTGAGCTTCATAATTGGGATTGATTTACCTTCTTCAACTATGTGGGGGAAGAAGTGTCTTGACTCTTTCTGGTATGCATAACTTGAACTCTCAAGGGGAAGAAAAATTCAGAAGAATTATTCAAGCGTGAGAAGAAAAGTTGTTGATCTACTTGGTGTGCCCCAAACTTTCACTCCCTCTTAGCAACATTATCATGTTATATGATGGGATTTGCTAGTTAGATTCCGCTGTGCGCTTAATCATTCTAAGCTTTATTGAAAGCTTTGAAGTTGCTTACGAGGATTGTTGGTTTAGGGGGAAGCTATTTAAAAAGCTTCTACATCAAGTTTATGTGGCATGAATTAGGGGGAAGCTAATTCAGAAGCTTCTCCTTAACCAGAAGTGTATGGGTTACTTAGCTCGTGCCGTTACAGTATTTCTTCTACAAGTTACCTTAAAGATGAGTCATTTTGAAGACGAAGGCCTCAGAAGACTTCATCAGCATTGGACGCTTCATGAAAGCTCTTGTTCTTAATCATTTTATACTTGTTAGGAAGAATATTGTAAGGAATTCTACACGTCGTCCCATGGGGGAAGATTGTTGGAAACTCACTTTATGTGACGACATTTAAGAATTCCCATTAGTTATCATAGTCACACACGTTTAGACTAGACTAGGTTCGTTGTATAGTTTATGTTGTGTGTGTGGCTATATATACCCCTCCTTAGCTTCCAAGGAGGGGTGTTGATTGTCATTTGTTTATTTTCAATATATTTTCACTTTCACTTTCAACCTCTCTTCTCTCCCTCTAAACCAACAATGGCTTCCACCACCATCTACCACCATGTTAGACCACCGGATCCGATTTAACATTTCTACATAGGCAGTGGAAAGACGGTGATTGACACCATACTTAGCCATGACTCTTGCAAATTGATCATTGCAAAAATGAGTACCGCGGTCACTGATGATAGCACGAGGAACGCCGAATCGAGCGAAAAGCTGCTTCAAAAAGTTCACAACCACCCTCGCATCGTTCGTAGGGAGAGCCTTGGCTTCAACCCATTTAGAAACGTAGTCAACTGCGACGAGGATGTACTTGTTCCCTTTGGAGGATGGAAATGGCCCCATAAAGTCGATGCCCCATACGTCAAAGATTTCACATTCTTGTATGAAATTTTGAGGCATCTCATCTTTATGTGTGATCTTGCCTTGGCGTTGGCAAGCGTCACAATGCTTAACCATTTCGTGAGCGTCACGATAAATGGTGGGCCAATAGAATCCAGCGTCAAACACTTTCTTAGCGGTGTAGTTGGGACCAAAGTGACCACCGGTGGGTCCTCTATGGCAAGCATCAAGGATTTGCAAAGATGCCGGTCCATCAACACAACGACGAATGATCAGATCAGCACATTGTTTGAATAGATAAGTGTCATCCCAAAAGTAAGTCTTAACATCATTCAAGAACTTCTTCTTTTGTTGGGATGTTAACCCTTTGATGAGAATACCACCCGCTAAGTAGTTTGCAATGTCGGCAAACCACGGGGTGTCATCAAGATTGAGATTTATAGACATTAAGGTCTCAAGGGGGAAAGAGTCATTGATCTCTTTGTTCGGATGATCCCCTTGATATGGATCCTCAAGTCGACTCAGATGATCCGCGGCCAGGTTTTCGGCACCCTTCTTGTCACGAATTTCAATGTTGAATTCTTGAAGGAGTAAAACCCAGCGAAGAAGTCTTGGCTTAGAATCATGCTTAGTCATTAAGTACTTCAACGCGGAATGGTCCGTGTATACGATGGTGGTGGATAAAACAAGATAGGGGCGAAATTTTTCAAAAGCATAGACAACAGCTAAAAGCTCTTTTTTGGTTGTCGTATAATGCAATTGAGCCCCCGTCATTGTTTTGCTAGCATAGCGGATTGGTTGGAAGTGTTTATTCACTCTTTGGCCCAAAACCGCACCAATAGAAAAGTCGCTAGCATCGCACATCAATTCAAAGGGCATCTCCCAATTAGGGGTAACCAAGACCGGTGCCTTAGTTAACTTATCCTTAAGAAGATTGAAAGCTTCGATACACTCTTTAGAAAAGATAAAAGGAGTATCTTTTTCCAAGAGGTGGGTCATCGGGCGAGCGATTTTAGAGAAATCCTGAATGAATCGACGATAGAAGCCCGCATGACCCAGAAAACTTCTCACACCCTTCACGGTTGAAGGTGGAGGTAATTTGGCTATGACTTCTACTTTAGCACGGTCGACTTCAAGACCGGCTTTAGAGATTTTGTGTCCTAGCACAATGCCTTCTTTTACCATAAAATGGCATTTTTCCCAATTCAGAACAAGGCGAGTGTCTTCGCACCGCTTAAGCATACGTTCCAAATTGGCAAGGCAAGAAGAGAAGGAATCCCCAAAGACCGAGAAATCATCCATGAAGACTTCCATGGTTTGCTCAACCATGTCATGGAAGATAGCCAACATGCACCTTTGGAAAGTCCCGGGGGCATTGCATAAGCCAAAAGGCATCCTTTTGTAGGCAAATGTGCCATAGGGACAAGTGAATGTTGTCTTCTCTTGATCTTGGGGATCGATGGGTATTTGGAAATAACCCGAGAAACCATCAAGAAAGCAGTAATATTCATTACCCGCTAAACATTCAAGCATTTGGTCCATAAAAGGTAGAGGGAAATGATCCTTTCTCGTGGCATCATTGAGTTTGCGGTAGTCTATACAAACTCTCCACCTAGTAACGAGACGTGTAGGAATCAACTCGTTGTTAGCATTGGGCACAACGGTAATTCCACCTTTCTTAGGCACACAATGGACTGGATTAACCCACGGTGAATCCGAAATAGGGTAAATCATTCCCGCATCAAGAAGTTGGATAACCTCTTTTTTGATGACTTCATGGATTTTAGGATTCACCCTTCGTTGGCTTTGAATTGTGGGCTTAAAGTCGTCCTCCATGAGAATTTTATGTGTGCAAAAGTGAGGATCAATTCCGCGAATGTCGGAGATTTTCCAGGCGATAGCTCTTTTATGCTTCTTCAACATGGCGATAAGTCGGGCTTTTTCTTCTTCTTTCAGGTCCTTTGCGATGATGACCGGTAACTTCTCGTTGTCTTCAAGGAAAACGTACTCAAGATGAGGAGGTAGGTCCTTAAGCTCAAGAGTAGGAGGATCCTCAATAGATGGTGGAACTAACGATGGATCATCATTAGTCACCTCTTTAGGAGCAGGAGGAGAAAACGGGTCTTCATTGAGAAGTCTCTCAATAGTACGAATGTCTTCCTCCCAATCGGTGGATGAATTATCATACTTAATATCGAGAGGACCCAAGCTAGCTTCGAAATCATCCAAGTCACTTTATCCAAAAGGAGTCAATGCTGGAGCAATTGAGGTAACGGTCTCAACATTGGGTAGAGAAAAGAGAGTACTTTTGCAAGCATCATGAAAATGTTCTTCACAAGCCTCATCGAGAACATCAATAGCATTAACATTCTCATATGAATAAGGATGCTTAGAAATCTTACCCATGTTGAAGACAATTTTATCGTCACCAACTCTCATGATTATTTCGCCCGCGGCTACATCAATGAGAGTGCGACCGGTCCTCAGGAATGGACGTCCAACAATTAATGGAACACGGGGATCCATCTTGTAGTCAACGATGACAAAATCCGCCGGGAAGGTGAATTTATCAACGCCAACAAAGACATCTTCGGCTATCCCCACTGGATAAGCAACCGTACGGTTGGCTAATTCCAAAGTCATTTTGGTGGGGACTAGCTCTGGGAGAGATAATTGCTTCCAAACACTTAAAGGCATTAAGTTTATACTGGCACCTAGATCGGCTAGGGCCATGCAATTCTCTACTCCCGGGAAGTTGCAAGGAATTAAGAAGCGACCCGGATCACCAAGTTTGGTGGGCAATTTCCTTAAGAGAACGGCGGATCAATTCTCATTAAGTTAGGTCTGAGCAATGTCAAGAAGCTTCTCCTTGTCACTTAGAAGATATTTAAACATTTTCGCGTATTTGGGTATGTGAGCGAGATCCTCGGCAAAGGAGATGTTAAAATTCAATTGTTTAAACATTTTGAGAAAGTTTGAAACTTGAATATCATCCTTGCTCTTTTGCTTCTCTTTCCTCAACCTTGAAGGATAAGGTATATTGGATGAAGAAGAAGGCTTTAGGGGAATAGGATCACTCACAACCACGGGTGGTGGGGAAATGGGGGTAGAAGGTGAAGGAGGTGGAGAAATTGGGGAAATAGAAGGATGAGGAATAGGAGAAGGTGACTCGTTTTCCTTAGTCACAATCACCGGTGGAGGTATAGGAAGCTCAGGTTCCTTGTTACCTTTACCACTGCGAGTGGTGATTTCTTTCATCTCCCCTCTTGGATTCGCAACGGTATTACTCGGAAGAGTACCCGAAGAAGAGGGTTGATTACCTTGGAAGAAACTGGCCATCATGTTCCTTAAGTCATTCGTTTGACTATCCAAAGTGTTTTTCATATCAGCTCTCAGATCGTTCCCTTGTTTCACCAGGTCTGCTTTCAAGTTGAGCACTTCCCGTTGGAGATTGTCCACGATCATATCATTAGTCCTCATGTAGGTTCCAATGTCTTGGTTTAATGCGGTGGGTTGGTTGGGAGGAGCATTGTATGCGGGTGGTTGATAAGCAGGTTGTTGGTAAACTTGGTTGGTTCTTTGAGGTGGATATGGTTGTTTGTGAGGTGGTATGTATGGTGTGCGAGGTTGTTGTTGTTGAGGAGGGCGATTAAGGTTTTGTTGTTGGTTTGGGTTGTTAGGAGAAAAACCGGGTGGTGAGAGATAGTTGTTAGAGCGGTAGCTAAGCAAGTTGCGGTCACCTTGAGGACGAGCTTGATAAGCGGCCAGAGGATAGGTGCCGTATGCTGCATTCACATTCTCAAAAGGGTAGTCTTGGGTGGCGGTACAAGTGGTGTAAGAGTGGGGACCCCCGCATATCTCACATGGTTGGTTGACAGCATTGACTTGAGTGTTTTTAGCATTGATGCTGTTGGTGTTGCTGGCGGTTTGGGCGGCAAGCAATTCAAGAAGCGTAGTGATTTTGTCAATTCGCTTGTCGCTGTCACTAGTACTAGCACTAGCGACATTGGTCCGAACACTCTTGGTTTGCACACGAGACTTATTCTCAATGATATCCCAAGCGGCATTGGAAGTCTTAACCAAAATATTACCCCCCGAGGCACTATTTAGTGAATCTTGGTCATTCATGCTTAAACCATTATAAAAAGTGTTAATTTGGTGCACTTTGGTGAAACCATGTTGTGGGCATTTTCTTAAAAGATCTTTGAAACGGTCCCAAGATTCACTAAAAGACTCATCGTACTTTTGTTCAAAATTGATAATTTCATTCCGCAAAGCGGTAGTACGAGAGGGTGGGAAAAAGTAATTTATGAACTTGGTCTCCAAATCCGTCCACGTAAGAATACTTTGTGGCGGTTCCTTAGCAAGCCAATGCCGGGCTTGTCCCTCTAAAGAAAAGGGAAAAAGTTGTAAACGGATTACCTCTTGTGGAACACCATTGAATTTAACCGTATTCGTGAGTTGCAAGAATCTCTTGATGTGGTCATGTGGATCATCAATGGTACGCCCCAAGAATGGTTGAGCAGAGACCATCTGGATAAAACCGGATTTGAGCTCAAAGTTGTTGGCTGCAATCGCGGGTATGACAATTGGATCATTGTTGCCGTCTACATGTGCTTGCAGCAGTTCAATCATCGGGCGATTGTCCGGTAGAGGCTCATTGTTGTTGTTATTATTGTTGTTAAGAGGTGGATTGTTATTGTTTTGAGGTGGGTTATTGTTGTTGTTTTGTACACCGGCCATGTCTAAGTCTTCGAGAGGCTCGGGCTCTTGATAAGACGTTGATCGTGTACGCATGCACCTGCAAAAGAACTAACAAGGCAAAAACAAAGCAGAAATATTTTTGGTTTTTATGTTTTCTAATTTTTAGGATTTTTCGAAAATTTTATATTTATTTATATTTTTTTTATTTTTTATTTATTTTTTTTTATTATTTTTATTTTTTGGGTTTTTGAAATTTTTATGAAAAAGTAACGTTCACGGTGAACGGATCCCAAAATCCAAGTTCTCACAAAAAACTGTTGATCTTAACGAGAAGAGCCGGCAGCGGCGCCATTTGATACAAGAGATTTGCTATGGTTCGGATTGAAGTTCTCGGTATCCTCTCGAATTGATCACGGCTCTAAGTGGAATGATTTGTTCTTGGTTAATAAAAAGGTGTTGGTTTGTTTATCTATTTTAAACTAATAGCAATTAAATGTAAATGTCGTTGAGTAAAATCAAAGCTTTAAAAGATTAAACTAAAAAGGACGAGTTTAAAAATAAATGCTTGAAAACTTAAAGACTATATTAGAAAAATGATTGAACACTTAATAAGAACTAACACTTGAAAACTTTGTAAAAACAATAATTTAAACAATTGGAAAAACAAACACTTACTACCAAATCAGAAAGTCTAAAGTGCATTAATCGGAATAACACAAAATTAATACAATCGGAATAACCAAAGATCCACCTGTCGGAATGTAGATAATTACAACTAATCAGAATATATTCCGATCACCTTGATCAGAATGAGCTAAAAGAGCTGATCGGAATGTTGCACAAATAAATCAAATCGGAATACTTGAAAATCATGCCAATCGGAATAACTCAAAAGTTCACAATCGGAATAATGAAAATAACTCAGATCGGAATATCTTAAAATTTGAGGCAATCGGAATGTGAACAAAATGGTACAATCGGAATCTTCAAAACCCTTTTCCGATCAATACGATCGGAATAAGGGTGCTGTTGGTCGGAATACACAAATCGGAAAGGGGTTTATAACCCTTTCCGATACCTTGTTGATTCGAAGTATAAGCAAAGAATAAGCTATTTCAATAAGCTAACTCCCAAACTTTGAACAAATCTAAACTGAAACGGATCCAATAAGCACAAATACAACTTATCTAAACTTCAAATAATCAATCTTATAAATCAATTAGTAAAAAGGTGAACTTTTTATAAAAACTTTAAAAAGTAAATAAGCCAAACTCACAAATAAGCCAATAAGCACAATGATCTTAAAGCTTATTCGTGTAGAAACTTAAGGAAACATAAAAAGATCAACTTTTTAAGCACGAAAACATAGATGAACAACACGGATCATAAGTAATTCGTACCAAAAGTTAACTAAAATCAAGAAAGGTAGAATGAGATTAAAGATTAAAAGATTGAATTTAAACTAGATTAATGAAAAATAATACAAAAGTTTGATCTTGAAAGAAAGAAAGATAAAAACTAGTGAGAGAAAGTTTAGAACTTTCTCTCTCTAAAACTAGAGAGAATGAAAAACTAAAACTAAAAGACTAACTCCCTCCTAATGTGTATTAGGAGGGTATTTATAGGAAAAGTGGAAGGAGTGCATGTGTTGCATCTTCTTTCTTTCTTCCTTCACGTCTTCTCGACTCGACTTTAATTCTTTGTCTTTTCTCGATGTCGTCTCGGGATTTGAACTTGTCTTTTAATTTTCTTCTTCTATTAGACTTAAGTTCTTCGACTTCATTAAACTTTCGTCTTTAGACTTTTTCTTCGATAAATCTTCAGAATAGGTCTTGGACTTCTGTTCTTTTTGCACTCTTGATCTTTTGACTTCGTCTTTTCCTGTTTTCTTCGATAACAGCCCGTGAAAGCCAGTGTTTTCATCCTTTTTCTTATTTTGGTCCTAAAACACAATAAAAACATAAACCACGCATAATTCCGACTTTTACGACATAAAATACACGTATTGGTCTTGTTATTATTGGAAATAAGTGGTAAAAGGATAAGTGTTTTCACACTTATTAGGTATTGCTGCATTCAGTGACTTAGACGACTCCTTGATTCTTTGAATCTGACCCTTTTTCAACCGTATCTCGTTTTAATTAACGAACCTGACCTCAATACACTTCTCAAGTATATTGATGTGATTGAGTAAACCACTTCTAAAGGTTTCAGTCTGACAACCCGTATGCGCGTTGAAAAGCTGGTGAAGGATTGAAGTCAAATAATCAAAAGGAGGTACCATTGTTGAAGCAAAGAAATCCTTAAACTGTGTGCGAATAATTTCTAGACATAACTTTGCTTTAACCTCATGAAGATTTTCCCTTTCAAGTTGCAACCGTAACTCATTCAAATTATTAAAAATCTTCTCTTTAAAATTATCCACTTTGCCAAAGAATATTTGAACCGTGGCTGGAAGTTCAGGCATGTTGTGCGGATAAAGAAGTGCAAGATGTGTCGTGAGCTCGTGAAAGATTTCCAATGATTTTTGACGCAATTTGATCTCTTTGAGTTGCATGTGTTGTAGTTCTCCCTCGTGAACTGTTGAAGTCAACGAATCCATATCGTTCGATGAAAAATTCTTGGATCTTTGTTGGGTAATATATCTTTTCCTCGGCACAAAAAATTCGTGATCGGCTCAAACGTTAACAAACCGGAGACTAAATCAAAGTCGGCTCACTCCAAAAATAACGCCCGTCAACTAAACCTTGTCACTTTAACACGTCTATAACTTAATATCACAAAATTTTCCAAAATAAAAATTTGAATAAAAATAAAAATAACAATTGATTATCAAAATAAAAATTAATATCAAAATAAAAATTAATATCCAAAATAACAATTTTCAAAATAAAAGTAAAATAAAGAAGATTTGAATAAAAATTGAAATGATAAAAATTTGGATATAAATTTTATAAAATCTATAAAATGAAACAAAAACAATTTATCCCAAAAATACGTGTGTGATTTAAATAAAAACAATCCGTCCCAAAATGTGGCAAGAAACGTGGCTTAGTCAAAAGGACGTGGCGAAATATCTCTCACAAAATCTCACAATATATAAAAAAAACACCTTTTACTTATCCCACACTTTGAAAGCTCCGACCTGTTACTTCACTTCCCAAAACAACAACCCTAATTTTTCTCTCACTCATTGTTTAGTCCGCCCCTCTCTCTCAAGTTTTCTCTCACCCACCTAAACTCCATATATCAAATCTCTGTCAAATAACCATCTCATCCTCAATCTAAATCCATCAGTTGAATCCCAATCTCCCAGACCAATCTACCTTTTTGTTTATTGTGACAAAACAGAAACGAGGTTTGATTTTCAGAAGGTTATCGAGACCCTCAAGGAAATGAAACCGGCTTCAAGATATTTTAAAAGAAAGATCTTGGGTAGGTATATTTAAAAGTAATGTTGTGTTTGATTTTAAAGAATCCAAGAATAAATCTAACAAATTTGTTAAGATTTTTTCTTAATCTTCGTACATCAATAGATGGTATTAACCATCGCACAGATCTGTGATGATATGATCATTTTCGTGAATGGATCTTAAAGATCTTGGGTTGCATGTGTAAGCACGAAAAAAGAAAATGAATCTGAGATCTTTGTTATATGTTTTGAGTCGAAATATGAGTGATTGGAGTTGAGAGTTGTGTGTTGTGGAGTGTTTGTGCGAGTCAGTTTTTTGAGGTTGTTGGTGTGAGTATGATTTGTAAAAAAATGGGTTTTGTTCGAGAGTGTGTTGGATTAGATGAGAGGTTTGAATTGTGGGTTAAAGTCGGGAGACGTCTTGGTTCAGCTGTTTTGGTGATGTGTTCAAGAGTGTGAGTGATTCAGTTTATGGGTGTCGAGGGTCTGAGTCCAAAGCTGTTCGAGTCTTTGATGTTTTGAAACCAGTTTGAGGTCAGGGTCGAGTCAAGTGTCGAAAAGGTTTAACTTTTTTGATTTTGGGTTACTAGACGTGTCGAAAAGGGTCTGTTGGGGTTGGTTGGTCTGATGGAGTAGTGATTTAAGAGTCACGTCGAAGACAATTGGTATAAATTTGTTGAAGTCAGATCGAGTCCGATCGCACCCCTATCGCACCCAGTTGTAACGTTGATCGCACTCAGTTGTAACTAGGATCGCACCCCGATCGCAGCTTCGATCGCACTCCGATCGCAACTTCGATCGTACTCGTGATCGCAGCTTCGATCGTGGTGGGGATCGTAGTGGGGATCGAAGAAAGGTGATCGTGACCTTGGATCGCAAGTAGAAACCCCCGGGGTTTATGCGATCACAAAGGATCAGATCGTAGCCGAAAATATTTCTTGGATCGCAACAAGAAAGTTATACCCAGAAAGTGTTGATACATAAAAAGTTGATAAAGTTGATGAAAAATATTATGATGGATCCAAGACCAAAAGGTGATAAGAAATTTTGACGGACAAAAATTTACTATATAAAAAAATAATATAAAAGTAGTAGTAAACAAAATTAAGATAAAGAGTTAAAAAATTGAGATAAAATCAGTAGTAAACAACATAGAACTATCCAAGTTGTTATTTTGTAAAAAAATTTACCATGTCAATTCATTAAAATTGAAAGTAAAAGAAAATAAAAGAGATGAGAAAGAAAAAAATAAAATTGTGAAAGATGAAAAGATTTACCACTAAATCAATAGATAAATATACGCAAATCCAAGACCAATTGTGAAAGGATAGTTTATCGCCGATGATAAACTTATCCTCACAACGGGAAGTTTACAACTTCTCGGACTTGAGCTCGTTTTGCAAGATATTCAACATCTTAAGCTCAAGTAATTGGTTTTCAAAACGTTGAACACAATTTTTCGAGAATTTCTCAAAAAGTTTTCTAAATCTTTCAAAATTGTGTGTTCAAAAAATGTTTTGATAAAAAGAGCATGTCTTCTGGAATTGATAATATTTACAATACTAGAAATGTCATTCAATAATGACACAGGATTGTAAATAAAGTTCGAGCAGAAGTTCAAATGTTTTAAAACATGCTCAAAATGGTTTGCTATTATTTCAGATTGTAACCCGCTTTTCATACTCAAGTCAAGCATTTCACCGGAAAGCTTTGACTCAACAACGGGAATTAATTTTCTCGGGAATGGTTTACTTTATAACCATGTAAGGGATTGTGTTTACGTTATAACACAATCTAACACGAATATATGTACGATTCAGTGCATTTATTTGTTAAAACAAGAGAAGTCTTGTTTTTTATGAAGCTATCATCTCCACCAACCATAGCAATTTACAATTGATATCTACATACTCGACGATGCGACTACTCAAACAGCTATACAACTCTTTCAATAGAACACGGGTCAACAATTGAGGGGGAGCAATTTTCCAGCATTAAGAATCTTTGACGTCGAAAGTGCCAAGTTCACATGTTGGTGTCAAGACAACGATATCAATCGTACACATGGAGTCAAGAGATAACTTCAGACGTGATGAGGCGACCAACATTCGTGAACAAGAACCATGTGCTTCTTTCATATGATGTTCTCCATCATTCAGGTCCAACCTCATAAATCGCTAATCTTGTGAATACATTATCATATATGATCTTTGCACGTGATAAGTACCTTACACTTGTGTTTAAAAGGTATTTAATTTACGTTTCAAGTACACCCTCATTAATTTGAGGGGGAGCTTGTGTAATTCATGAAGATAAGTGGATTTGCATTTTTCTTCCCAAATTTTCTTAAAATGCCATTAAATCAATTGATATTAAAAACATCGATTGGGTTAATATTTTTAATATGGGGGAGAAAATGTGATTAATATGGGAAATGATTAATCACAAATGGTTTGACTTAACGTGCTAGCTCATCCCGACATGTGCGAAATCTTTTCGGATATCGTGGCATATGTTAAGGGGGAGCAAAATGGATTTGCACTTTAAAATGGATTTCATGGTGACATACACTTACCCAAAATATCTCTATTCACGACGGTGAAGATTGTGGTGACATAAGGATGGTAGGATAGGTTAAAGTCCAATGATTCCTCTAGAACCGGAGGAATCTTCCCAAGGACATTCCATAGCTAGAAATAGTAGTCCTTAGGAAAGATGGAGAAAGATTGTGAACATAGCTGAATGCCGACCAAGTACTTAAGTTAGCACTAGAACAAAAACAACAAGGTGCTAGTGATGACGTATTGGTAAGCATTGCAGGGGTTGAAGAATGAAAAAGAATTGTAAAGATAAATGGTGTAAAGAAAGAAGCCTTCCTTACAACTTAGGTAGAAACTGGGTCAATACATATGCTATTAAGATCATTGTTTAATGATTCTTGATATTGAAGACAGACATCATGGACCCAGTGATGCAAGGCACAACCCATCCCAGCTAACTCAGATATCTCTTAAAAGATATTTGTTTTAATCACACGGAGACAACACATTATCTATTGATTTATTCACTCCGAATAAATTGGTATTGAAATGGTGGCACTCCTCTCCAGCCTCCGATCACTAAAAATCCAAAATGCACGATTGAGTCTAGATCCATTTAAGATCATCAAATATCTCATTAGGACACACTTTCATATTTCCTTGCTTCCTCACACACTGTGAAAAGTAAGAAAGATCTTAAGAGTCCTACACAAAATCTTCATGATCTTGCTTGAACATCTGAGTAATACGAAAGTATTTACAATGAAGATGGAAATCCTTCTTGAGCGAATATCAAAAAGCTCATGGTAGGTGACTTGTGCGATTCTTTATGAATCAAACTTGTGATAACTGGAAAGCAACAGTGGTTTAATTCTTAAATGAATTTAAACACGTTCCAGGCCTCTACGCAATATCTTAGTGATCTTGCCAGAACACTCAGAGTGATACCTTAGTGTTCACAGTGATGAGTGGAAATCCTTCTAGTGTTAACCTCAAACAACACTTGGTAGGTAACTTGCAAGATTCTTTACGAATCAAGCTCGTGACAACTGGAAAGCAACGATGGTGCGGTTCTTAATTGAATTTCACTTGTTCCAGGAACATGAATTGACGGCTTCAAATCATAAGGATAATATTATCCAAATGATTCACTCTTTATGTCCGCAGTCAGCTTTGGACGGTCGAATAAAGAGAACGGGTTTACCCGCGAAATCTTGTCAAGGAGGTTCTTAATTGAAACTACCTGTCACAAGTATGATATTTTTATATCATCCAACGGTTTTCACCGACCGGAGGTAAATTGCTACCGAATTAGAATGAAATGTTCAAAGCCATTTCATCCGTGTATATGTTTTGTTGCTAACTGTCTTATGCAGCGTAACAAGAAGGTGGCATTGCGGTGTACTATCCGAAAAGAAGTCGTCATCGCATGCTTATACTTTATGAACTTAACTTCAACAAATTCAAAAAAGTCTAAAAGTCAAGTCTTCCACTGTATTAATCTCTGAAACTTTCAAGAATTTATAAAAGTATAAGTATGTGGAACATGAAGTCACGAGGAGGCAAATATCACAAGTGATGAATGCACAAGGTCAAATCAAGGACACGTGTTCAAGACCAAAGTCAAAGATCTCATCAACATATTCACAAGAACAAGATCAAAGACTCAAGCATAGTATGCTAGGTTTAAGATTTTGTAAAATGGTGTGACCTCCCTTTGGGGGAGATTGTTGGAAATACGTTTTTCCAAGGAAAGTCTCGGTCACATCATTGTTAGCATAGATCACGAGCTATAGACTATTCAGGACATTGTAACTTGGAGTGACCTCCCTTTGGGGGAGATTGTTGGAAATACGTTTTTACGTATTTAGAAAGGATCGGTCACTCCAATGATATTGGGCTCGTGATCCAATATAGTCCATATAGCCTACATGTAGGGTGGGCTATATAAACCCCCTCCTAGCATGTTAGGAGGGGTTGGTCTTTTGCATTTCATACTTTCACTTAATCAACCATCTTTCTTTTCTTTCTCTCCTTTCTCTCTCTACCTTTCTCTCTCTACTTCTTTATTTCCCATCCATCTTAATAGATAATCTATAGCATGTCTAATCCTTAGAAAACACGATTCTAGGTTTTGATCTCCTCTACTTAAACGTATAACCAAAGTTAAAGTCTAAGATCCAATCTAAACATTCATATGCATCTTGGCTATATGGTTTAGTTGGTATCGAGAGAGAAAGGTTTTCCAAAGTTTTTTACTCTTGTATTGGTTAACCCTCTATCTCCCAATGTACACTCCTTTTATAGGCAGTGTAAACTAGGGTTTGCATTTGCATGTTTCAATACATGGGTTTATCCAGTGGGTGGTTGATGCCCATGCTGGATAAACAGTACAAAGTACATATTAAACTATTCTAAAAAAGATAAAGGTTGTACTTATATCTAAGTATACAAGCAACCTACTTTGACTTAAAGTTATCTTTTACCGCCTAATGCAAACCATCAGAATACTGAAGAGTCTTTAGTATCCTAGAGGAGATCGACATCATTCAGTTTGGTATTATCAAACCAAACTGAACTGAAAGCCCTTCTTCAGTCCTTGTTCTTTAGCAACTAGACCGCCTAGTATTTGAAGCGAAGACTCCTTTGTCTTCTAAGTTCACTGGAAGGGGATTGCTAAACTTTCTTCAGCTATAAAGTCTTTAGTAGGAACTTTGTTCCTTTGGTCATCCTTCAGCAGACTAGCCTTACTGCTGAGCATAAAACACTTAGGGGGATTTTATATTCAAATCCTAGAGTTGCTTTGAGGGTCAGTAAATACTGACCCAACAATCTCCCCCTATTTAGATATACAAATAGCCTAAGTCTAATGTCAGTAGTAAGTGAGCATAACAACTTCTTCTTACTTGCACTGAACAATTAAATACTTATAAACATAAGATAATCATTTATTCATGAACATTACAAACTACAACAAAAAACAATACAAATTATCATTCAATTCTCCTTATGCCTAAGTTCTTCAATGACAAGGGTCTGAACTGATGGATCAGAGTTTCTGATGTCCAGTATTGATAGTAAGCACATGCTGAAGGTTTTTGCAGCTTTAGTGAGTCCTAGACCACCATGGTGAGCAAAGAAGATTTTCTGAATGTTTCCAAGAAGTTCGTTGTTCAGATCATCAAGATCACTAATACCCACAAAATCTTGATGTTCACGATGATTGAACATAATCATTCCCAATTTTGGTTCTTCTAACACATATCCAGGGAGATGATTTTCAAACTGAACAAGATCTTTGTATTTCTTTATGGTGACAAAGATGTCACCCACACCAGGTTGAACCAGATTGGCTCTTTTGTTCAGCTCTAGAATTGGATCTTGATCCTGTAGTGAGATTTGATTGCTGATGTTAAGATGCTGACCAAGCCTTTCATGATTTCTCACAAAATGTTCAATTCTTGTGCGAACCTCATTACATCTCTTGGATTTCCTCTTTTCAATGTTTCTGCTCATCTCCAACCATTCAGTATAGGAGAGCTCCTTTCCTTGGAAGTCATCTATGATCTCATCAGACACATCAACTCTATAGAACTTCAGATTAATATCTCCCTTGTAAGTCATCATGTCAACGTTTATGATTTACGAGAGATATCTTTTGTTCAACCTTGTTATATAAATTTTTTTGTATAACATATTTTTCTTGAAAAGGCCTTCAACCTCAAATTTTTCAATTTTATCATATAAGCTCATCTTCATATCTCTGAGCTTTTCTTCAACTTGAAGCTTGTGTAATTTATCAAGTTCTTCTTGAGTGGCCATACCAGACTTGATAATTCTTTCATCTAGTGTGAATTCACCTTTGCTTTTGGGTTGGATAGGAGGTGACCCATTATCAGATGAGTCATTGCTGGTGGTAAGGCCATCAACATGGTTGTCCTTAGCTTAAGACTACCCCTTAGTCTTAGCTGGACTTCCTTCACTGAAAGGTGATACATACACAAAAGGTTTTTTTGGGCCTTCTTTTGTACATGTTTTTTAAAGAGCTGCTGAATAGTGACTTTCTCCCCCTCAGCAGAAGAGTGCCCTGCAACTTCTGATGAACCCCCAGCAGGCAGACATGTACATAAAGAGTCTAAGGTGGATGATACCTTGGCCAGCATTGCTGGAACATTTGCAAGAGCATTCAGTTTCAGCTGAACTTCATCTGATAGGTTCTTTTTTTGTTGTTCCAGCAGACCCACCCTATCCTTGATCTTTGATACTGAATCACATAACTCATTAAGCTGATTGGGAATTGGCTTGAATTCAACTGGGAGCTCAAAAGATGCAGTATTGATGGAGTCCATGAGTGATGTGATTTCTTGTTTGACAGAAGTGGTGGTGGCCACATCCTTCGCTAAGGGCCTCAGAGCTGTGAGAATGACATCCTTGATCTGCTCAACAGTGGGAGGAACTGGCCTTGCTTTAAGAGTAATTAGTTCAGCATCAACAATAGCCTTTTCCTCCTTGAGTTTGGCCACCTGTGACTGAAGAACCAACACTTGATTTTTCAGCTCATTTACCTGAGTGGTTGTGGGGGATGAAGGCTTGGGAGTTTT
Organism: Glebionis coronaria; assembly: GCA_025667525.1. Taxonomy (NCBI): domain Eukaryota; kingdom Viridiplantae; phylum Streptophyta; class Magnoliopsida; order Asterales; family Asteraceae; genus Glebionis; species Glebionis coronaria. The sequence goes on along the minus strand of CM046876.1, from coordinate 491,240,214 downwards.
ATCAACAAGATCATCTTCAGGTTCTTATCATCCAGATTTACTGGAGTTCTTTCACTCAAACCCAACTCCTTCTCCAAGTCATCAGCAGACATGTTGAATACAAATGTAGGAAAGTTTCCCCCCTTGGCGCCAGTAGAGAGAAGCACTTCCTTGGTTGTCTAATGATCGCCACCTTTAGTGTGCTGGTCAGTTTCAAGTGCTTCACCACCAGGGTTGATTTTACCTGATGGATCCTGAGAAAGAGTCCATGATGAGTTAAGATCAATGATAATGTTTTTGGTTCCTTCAATAGGACCCTGTTATGAGGGAACTACATCATGAGAAACAGAAGGGCCAGGGTCAGCGTCAGCTGTTGTATTTGCTGACGCCTCACGCCCTGATGCAGACTTCGAGTGACAAATGATAGAAATTGGTAATAAAATTTAAGATGTATTCATATTTAAATTACTTACCAATGCTGACTCCACACTATTGAGTTGAGGGTGCGCTCTATCTTCACCCTTCTCTCCTAAAGAGTTTGAGAGAGGGGTTGCCTTCAGGGCCTCTTGATGCATGCCACCTTCAGCAGAGATTGAAGGTGGCGGCTGGCTAGGGTTCTTGTCCTTGGCCGAGGACTTTTGTTTCTTTGAAGCTTGGCCTTTGGGATCATCAATACTCTTCTTTGATGAAGATTCTGTGGGGTGCCTCCTTTTCTTGGAATCACGTCTACACTTAAGAGTATTTATTGATGTGCTCTTTTGACGTGGTCCAGAAGAAGCTCCAGACTTTATGCCTGTCAGATCCCCTTCTCCAGTTAGAGGAGTGTCTTGTGGAGCTTTGTACACTACTGTAGCATCCGTTGAGCAAATGTCCAGCATGGACTGTGTGAAAGGAGGGTCAGTTGTGCTGATTGGAATGTTCCAGCGTCAAAGGATTGAAAAACTAATTTAGCTCCTTGGTTGTTTGAAACTCTTCACCAAGGTGTTCAACAAAAATGAGGGATAAAAATCTAGTGTAGATCATATTCTTTTCCCTAGTTTTCTTCTCCATTTTTCCATGAAGATCCTCAAAGATTAATTTTCCAAAATCAGCTTTTATACCCTTTGCCAGACAATATAAAATCAGGGCATCCTTTTGGTTGATTTAATCAAGCCCACCAGTTTTCCCACCCAGACACTCAATTAAGATTGACATCAAAAGTTTCCACTTAGGTGGTAAGCAACTTCTCTTCAACCCACCCTTATCACAAATCTCTTCAGTGTACCCAATTTCTTTGAAAAATGATTTGACAACAGAGAAATCATTGGGTACAGCCTCATACTCACTAGAGTCCTCCAAATAGTTTAACCCTAAGACCCTTCTAAACAACTTTAAACTTATTTTCCCATGAATACCAAAAGTTGTAAAATCAAACTCAATAGATTTCTTGTTCTTAGACCCTTGTGCCGTGAACCAATATTCTTTTAACACGTTTTCAAACATCACCCCTGGATCTTTGAACAAGGCATCACGAATCACACATTTAGATAAAAAAATTTAGTACTTGCTTTCCAGGATCAGATGTTAGGGTTGCTGGTTTGATCAAGGTGAGGTTGTTGGGTTTAAAGAATATGTCCTCAATGGGATAGTTAACATGGATGGACGGATTGAGGGTGATCTCAACCTCTTGTGGTTGTGAAGACGATTCAGTAGCCATTGATGTTTTTTGTGTGTGTTTTCTTTTGAAAGAAAGAGAGTTTATGTGTGTTTTTTTTGAAAGCTTTTGCAAATGGTATGAATCTTCAATCTTCAAAAGATATATATGTAAAAACTTTAGACTGATTTGTCAAAGTTTATAAAACATTTGAAAAGACAATGAAACTTTTAGGGTTTCATTTGAACAAATGGCACAAACTCTCTCATTAATGTTCTGAAAAAGTGATGATTTTATGTTGCTTTGAACAGTGAAACGCCTCATTGTGTCAGAAAGTTGTTGACTGTGATATGGACGCTTGATATTTCCTAGATAAACAATTGACACCTTTTGAAAGAATGTTTTGTATTTATTCTCAAGAAATTTAATGCCATTAACTCCTTTGAATCACATGATTGATTGGTTTTAAATGTTGTTGCACAGATATGTTGAAGCTGATGGCAATACTTGTGAGTTTCAGTGCGTCAGATGAGGCGACAAAACCCCATATACATGTTGAAATAAGTGAACAAGACATATGACATTGCACGCTCCTCTACTCAGACCTAGCTACTCAGTTGTATTAAAATTTGGTTCAGCATTTGCTGAAGAATTCTTTTGATGACTGGTGATGATATGTTCAGCTTCAGTAAATCAGATATGGCGACAAAACATCATATACACAATCACATAAAGTAAAATAGACACATGACATTGCACACTCCTTTACTCAGACACTGCTACTTAACATTAATCAAAATCTTTTATGAAAAGCCGAACCTTCAAGCTTCTTCAGTGGATGCTGAAGGTTTAGGTTTTGTATCATCAATGTTCAGCATACCAAGCTCCGTTATCAATCTTTTGAAAGTTGGTTCATCCAGTGGTTTGGTGAAGATATCAGCCAATTGATACTGAGTGGGGATGAAATGTAATTCAATGTCCCCTTTCACAATGTGATCTCTGATAAAGTGATATTGGATATCAATGTGTTTTGTTCTTGAGTGAAGGACTGGATTGTTGGATATTGCAATAGCACTAGTGTTATCACAAAAGATTGGTACCTTTTCATATTCTATGTCATAATCAGCCAGTTGGCTTTTCATCCAAAGAACATTGGCACAACATCCAGCAGCTGTCACATATTCAGCTTCTGCAGAATACATGGCAACTGTTTGTTGCTTTTTAGCACTCCAACACACAAGTTTGCCACCTAGCAATTGGCAGGCACCAAATGTGCTTTTTCTGTCCAAATTGCATCCAGCATAGTCAGAATCTGAATACCCATTTAGATCAAAACCTGAGGATTTGGGGTACCAAAGACCTAGACTTGGTGTACCTTTTAGGTATCCGAAGATTATCTTTACAACAGTAAGATGTGATTCCTTTGGATCTGCTTGGTATCTTGCACAAAGGCATGTAGAGAATTGAATGTCAGGTCTGCTTGCAGTTAAGTACATGAGTGACCCGATCATACCTCTATACTGAGTCTCATTGACTGATTGTCCATTGACATCAGGTCCTAAGTTGTTAGGGGGTACCATTAGAGTCTTTACTAAAGCATAATTGATATCATACTTCTTCAGCAGATCCTTGACATATTTTTCTTGATTGATGGAGATGCCTTGGTCAGATTGTTTAATTTGAAGACCAAGAAAGTATGTGAGTTCTCCCATCATACTCATCTCAAACTTGCTGGTCATAATATTGGCAAATTGTTTGCAAAGTTTCAAGCTTGTAGAACCAAAGATTATGTCTTCCACATAAATTTATACCAGAATGGTGTCAGTTTTAGATTTATAGATAAACAAGATGCTATCTATTTTTCCTCTGACAAACTTATGTTCAATGAGAAATGTTGAGAGAGTTTCGTACCATGCTCTTGGAGCTTGCTTCAGTCCATACAAAGCTTTGTAAAGCTTGTAGACATGATTTGGGTATTTACTACTCTCAAAGCCAGGAGGTTGTGTAACATAAACTTCTTCTTTTAGGTCACCATTTAGGAATGCACTTTTAACATCTATTTGGTAGATGATGAAGTTCATGTAAGTGACATAAGCAAGGAAGATTCATATGGCTTCTATACGTGCAACTGGATCAAAGGTTTGATCAAAATCAACAACAGACTCTTGATTGAATCCTTCGGCCACCAGCCTAACTTTGTTTTTGGTCACGACATTGGTTTCATCTCTTTTGAGCTTGTAAACCCATTTGGTGCCAGTGGCTGATTTACCATATGGAAGAGGAACCAATTTCCAGACTTTGTTTCTTTCAAATTGATTGAGTTCCTCTTGCATGGCATCCACCCATCTAGGGTGTGTGAGTGCTTCAGAAACCTTTGTAGGTTCAATTTCTGAGAGAAAGTTTGCATAGAGGCATTCTCTAGATGAAGCAACACTTAGTTTCTTTGCCATAGATCTAACGACTCCACCTTCACCAGGATTGCCTATTATGTTCACCAGCTGTATGTGACTATTTTTAGTCCAATATTTTTGTGGAGCTGGAGAATAGGCACTGGTATCATGATTAGAGCTAGAACTTGGAAGTCTATGACATGGACTTGGACTTGGATTATCTCTAGTGTCTGCTGAAGGATATTCAATAGACAAAGGTTCAATCAATGGAGGGCTTCCTTCTTGGTCAGAAGCAACACATCCAAGAGCTGGTTCCCTAGAAATGGCAGGAGAGCTTTGAGCAAGGGGCTCAGATTGTTCATCAACAACTTCATATGATTGATCGTTTTGATCATGTGTGTCAGCATGCTGATTGTTTTGAAACTAACCATTTTGGTCATTTGTGTTGCTTTGCTGATCATTTGGATCATTTTGAGACTGATCATTATTTGATTGACAGCCATCAGTATGTGATACTGAAGGATTTCCTTCTGTAAGACTTATCATATCTTCAAATGGATCAATATTAGGGATTGAGTTGCTTGTTTGATATCTTTGAGAAGGCTCATAATGTTGAAATTCATTAGATGGATAATTGTGAGATTCATGAATATGAAGTTCATCATTTGATGGATTTGTAAATTTGAGAGCTTCAGAACTTTCATTGAAAGTGATGTGATAAGTTTCTTCAATACATTATCTTCTTGTGTTGAAGACTCTATATGCTTTAGATACTAGAGAGTATCCAAGGAAGTAACCATCATCAGATTTTTCATCAAACTTTCCAAGGTGATCCTTGTGATTGTGAATGAATAATGGACACCCAAACACGTGTAAGAATGAGATGTTTCGAATTCTCCCCCTGAAGACTTCATAGGGAGTCTTCATGTGTCTCTTCACAATGATGGATCTATTTTGAGTGTAGCAAGCAGTGGCTACAGCATCAGTCCAAAAGTGCTTAGAGAGAGCAGATCCAGCAAGCATTGTCCTTGCTGCTTCAATCAAAGTTCTATTCCTTCTTTCAGCCACACCATTTTGTTCAGGTGTGTAAGGAGATGAGAAATTTTGGGAAATTCCTTTGGCATCACAGAAGTTGATCAGTGTTTGATTTCTGAATTCAGTGCCATTGTCAGTTCTGAGTTGTTTGACATGAGTGTTATTTTGATTTTCAACTCTTTTGATGAAAGACATAATGGCATCTGGTGCATGGCTTTTCTTTGTCAGAAAATATACCCAGGTGTACCTAGAGTACTCATCAACAATGACAAGTGTATATTTTTCATGACAAATGGCCCTAGGTGATACTGGGCCAAATAAGTCCATGTTAAGCAAATGAAGACTTTCTTTGATTGAGAAAGTTTGCTTTGTTTTGAAACTAGCCCTATGGTGCTTTCCTTTTTCACATGCTGAGCATGGTTTGTCCTTGGAATAGACAAGTGAAGGAAGACCAATAACAAGATTTTGTTTTGCCAACAGAGTTATTGTTTTAAAATTAAGATGTGAGAGCCTCTTATGCCAAAGCCAGTTGGTAATGATGGAAGCTTTAGCAAAGAAACATGTCTCCTGAGTAGAGTTCATGTTCATGACATAAACATCTTTGACTCTGGGAGCAATCATCACAATTTCATGATTGGAGTTGAAGATTGTACCTTTTTTTGTCATCAAACAACATAAGATACTTTGCATCACAAAGTTGACTTATGTTAATGAGGTTGTGCTTCAATCCATTTACATGTGCTACCCTTGAGAAAACTATACCATTGCATTTTACTGAACCAAATCCTTCAGTAGTAGCTGATGAGTTATCACCAAAAACAACTTTAGGACCTTGTTCCTCATTATACTTGTGTAGATAACTTTTGGTGCCAGTCATATGCCTTGAGCAACCACTATCTAGGTATCAAATAGGCTTCCTGAGATCACACTACACAAGTTAAGGAAATGGTCAGTTTTGTTTGAAACCCACTTTTGAGGGTGGGGGTTTTAAATCTGGAAGGTTTTCTAGATCTGAAGGGTCCTCTTGATGAGGGTGTGTGAGATTTCTCAAAAGAAGAAGAGGTCTGAACAACTTTTGCTTTCTTAGCCTGGAGGGCTTCACCTCTTCTGAACCACTCTATATGGTTGTGATCAGATGTAGTGTGGACATTGCTTCCACAGGTTTCACAACATTTGGTAATAAAGTTTGGGTTTCTTGGTTTAATACCTCTTCTGAGTGAGATAATTCGATTATGTCCATGAGTGTCATGGTCATAACTTCCACAAATATTACAAACAGGGTAATAATGGCAGTCATGTGAGTGATGATTGCCCATACCATAATGAATACATGGTGGGAAAGGCATATCTCGCCTGGAATGAGATGCTTCAGTATTGTGAGCATCAGCACTAGTTTTGGCCAGCATATACTGAGTATGTTCACAAGTGCGATGATCAGTCCTCTCACATTTAGTACAATAAATCACTCTTAGGCAAGTTTCAGTGAGATGGTTGTTTAGACCACATAAATCACAAGCCCTTTTAAATTGTGTCTTGTACTTTAAATGGGGAGAGTCTGAAGGTTCATCTCTGAATCAAGTTGGTGTTTGCTGCTACCTGAGTTGCATTTTGAGATCATTAATCTCTTGTATGACAAGAGAAGTTCTCTCATCATCCTCAGATCTAACATTCTTCAGTTTATTTGTTGAAACTGAAGAGGTAGTTCCCATATGTGAACCTTCAGCAGGAGCTGAAGAGTTCTTTGAAGTGTCAATTTTGACATGTTTGGAAGACCTACCCTTGTGTGTTGTGTGAGACTTGATGATTGACTAGATTGATTTTGGTCCAGTAGAGGGTTTAACACCAGCAAACTTCTCCAAACGAGGAAGTGGGGTACTTACTTCATTCTCTAAATCATCATCTGAGTCATCCTCAGTGACCGAGGACTCAACAGGTGCCGAAGAGTCAGCATTTGCCTGAAACTCAGGAAGAAGAATTCGTCTAGTGTCATGATTGGGTAAATTCTCTTCACCTGACCTTACAACGTCAGGGATCGAGCTACCATCCTCGTTTGAGGATTTGACAAAGACAATAGAGTTGGTACTGGAGGATCCTTCAGCACCAAGCATTTTCCTTTTTTGAGCAAAAATTTGTTCATTGATGCATTGATTTACCCTATCAGAGTTTCTAAGACAAGATTTAACAATATCTTTTGCTTCTTTTAGTTCAACTCTTAGGGAGTTATTTTCATCAAGAATTTATTTGTTCAATTGTTGAAAAGTAAGAATATCAAGTTTAGCTTCTTTTAGCTCTATTTGCTTACTTTCAAAATCTTCGAGTTTTAGAACAAGTTCATGATATTTTTCAAGCAAATTGTTTCTTTGTTCTTCAAAAAATTCTAGATCAATACACAGGTAGTTAAAGACAAATTTAATGTCATCTTTATCTTCTAATTCAAGAAGAGTTTGTACCTTTTTGATTGTGATATTGACCCATTCACCATTTCTGGCACTTTCTCTGGCCACAACATTGGAGTTAGCCCCTTCATCATCAGCAAGTGCCATCAGCACTTTTACATTGACCAGTTCATCATCATCTGAAGAAACATCTTCTTCATCCCCGTCATAAGCTTCAGCAATAAGCCCTTTGTTCTTGTCTTGCCTGGGAGCCTTGGAGGAAGAACTTTCAGTGCTCATGAGGGCCAGTCTAGCTTTAATTTCTCTATATTTGGCCTCAAAGTATTTTGTTGGTCTAAGTTCAACCCTGTTTTGCTGAAATGAAGTAGAAGCAATTTGTTTTGGTTGAAATGATGATTGACCAGATGGTCTTGATTGAGCTGTGAGGAATAGGAAGGGAGGGATGTTTTGGAATAATAATCCCTAGCATAGTGACCAGTCTTCCCACATTTGTAGCATTCAGTGTCAACTGAAGCTTTTGTGGTGCTGGAGAACTTGCCTCCTTTTTTAAAGAACCTTCTAGACTTGGCTAGAAGTGCTCTTTCATGAAATTCCTCTTTGAGGTCATTCAGTTATTCCTCACTAGTTCTGGTGTCTTCCTCATCATCAGGACTATCTTGGTAGTCTTGGATGACAGCCTCACTAAAGAAGGCTGTGGACAAGGGTGTAGCAATGGTTAATGCTTTACTCTTGCTTGAGCCTTCATAAATCCTATCAACTAAGCTTTCTTCATATTTAAGTTTCCTAAAAAGAGAGGCTAGATCACAATCTTTAATGAGATTAGCATTTCTAAAGCTTTGACAGAATCTAAGCCACTTTTTGGCAATGCATTAACAAAAACTGTGTTGATTTCAAGTTTTGAAAGCTCAACACCATCATTCACAAGTTCATTCATCAGTGCTTTGTATCTGGTGAACGTCTGTGTCAGGGTCTCCCCTTCTTTGTGCTTGAAGGTGTTGTATTGAAGCTTTAAATCCATGATTCTTGTTTCCTTCACATCAGAGGGTCCCTCATGGTAAAGATAAGGTCCTCCCATGTAGCTTTGGCTGTTTTGCAAATTACAACATAATTCATTTGGTCATATGGAAGCACAGACATGATGAGACTTTTGAGACACTGATCTAGGTTAGCAGCTTTTCTCTCATCAGCAGTCCATTGTGCTTCAGGTTTTCTATTGTCCCCAACCATGGGAACAAAAGGACCATTTTTAATGATTCCAAGGAATTGAGGTTCAATCTCAACCATGTAGACAAGAAACTTTTTCTTCCAATTTGTAAAATTTGCTACCTCTAATATAGGAGCAACATTGAGTTGGCCACCCCTATATTCTAGGGTTTGTGGTATAACTTGAGCCATTTTTGGATCTTGATTTGAAAACTTTTAAATAAGCAGTTTAATAAAATAAGAGTTTAGCTAATCAAACTGCTTTGATACCACTTGTTGGTCCCTTGTAAATCATTATTACTTATCAACCTTAAGTAATAACTCTTTACTACGACTCAAGTGTGTTGTTTTAACAATAGATAAGAACTATGAACAATTAAAACAACAATACCAATAACTTTTCAACGTATAAACTTTTATTAGAATCAAATAAAGAATCTATAACCCATTTTGTTTGCGGAATAACAAAGTGGTTAAATGACAATGGGTTTTGATCTCCTCTACTTAAATGTATAACCAAAGTTAAAGTCTAAGCTCCAATCTAAACGTTCATATGCATCTTGGCTATATGGTTTAGTTGGTATCGAGAGAAAAAGGTTTTCCTGAGTTTTTTACTCTTGTATTGGTTAACCTTTCTCTCCCAATGTACACTCCTTTTATAGGCAGTGTAAACTAGGGTTTGCATTTGCATGTTTCAATGCATGGATTTATCCAGTGGGTGGTTGATGCCCATGCTGGATAAACAGTACAAAGTACATATTAAACTATTCTTGAAAAAGATAAAGGTTGTACCTATATCTAAGTATAAAAGCAACCTACTTTCACTTAAAGTTATCATTTCCCGCTTAATGCAAACCATCAGAATACTGAAGAGTCTTCAGTATCCTAGAGGAGATAGACATCATTCAGTTTGGTATTGTCAAACCAAAATGAACTGAAAGCCCTTCTTTAGTCCTTGTTCTTCAGCAACTAGACCGCCTAGTATTTGAAGCGATGACTCCTTTGTCTTCTAAGTTCAATGGAAGGGGATTGTTGAACTTTTTTCAGCTATAAAGTCTTTAGTAGGAACTTTGTTCCTCTGGTCATCCTTCAGCAGACTGGCCTTACTGCTGAGCATGAAACACTTAGGGGGATTTTATATTCAAATCCTAGAGTTGCTTCAGGGTTAGTAAATACTGACCCAACACTTAGGCCCAAAGTATATTGGTGTAGATTGGTCCTAGCTAAGACCAGGTCTCGACTTTTAGCTTAGAGTCTGAAATTGGTTAAGCGATGTGTACGGTTTCTCCACCTTAAGGAGCTTGTTGATTAGTGAACTCTCGAGTAAGGAGTACCCGAGGAATGGAGTAGGAACGAAGAGTGAGCTTCGTTTCCGAACCACTATAAATCCTTGGTGTTCGGTTTGATCTTCCCTTTCCTTATCTCTTTCCATTCATTATTCATTATTGCATACACTTGTGATTATTAGTTTAGATACACTATCACTTGTCCATATTGTGCATAAGAAGATTTCACATAAATCACTTGAATCTAGCTTTTGAAAAGGACTTTTAAAAACCGATATTAGATCATTTTAACTAGTGAAACTATTTAACCCCCCTTCTGGTTTCTACAGATTGCATGAACATTTTTGGTTTTAGAATCCAAGTGATCTTTCTTAGTAGGTTTACTGATTATAATTGCAGTTGTCTGAACCTCTGGATTCTGCATCTTCTCTTTAGTCACCTCATTCATGGTCGTTGTTGTTGAGTCTGTTGTGTTGAATTTTCATGAAGGACTTGAGTTGAGTTGATCAAATGTCGTTTCAAGGCGGATGATTGGTGCATCAACGGTACTCACAACCTTTCTTGTCAGATCAGGATTAGGAATTTCGTAGTACTCTTCGAAGATGTCCATTGAACATATGCCAGTAATAGGATATGATGTGTCTGGATTACGAATCATTAGTAGATGTGTAGTGATGAGTTGTTAAAAATTAAAATCCTCGAAATTTCCTACCAAAAATATTTCAAAAAATTTCTATCGCCAAATTTTGAGATTCACTTAAGAAACCAATTTTAAGATCATATAAAAAATTTAGAAAATTTGAAAATTTTAACGTCGATTTTGCGCGAAAAATTTGAATTTTGGTTCGAAATTTTTTTCGTATCGCTAAAATTTGAAATTGAAGCATTAATGGCCTAAAATGGTCTAGAAAAAAAATTAAATTTTACTCTGGTTTTCTCGCCAAAAAAATCTTTTTATTTTAAAACTATGCTTCGAGATCAAGTATGAGGGTGGCTAAGTCTGAAAAATGATAGATGAAAAATACGATCCCGGTTCTCAAAAATTCACTATCCCGGTACTTAACAATTAACTATCTCGGTACTTAAAAATTCACTATCCCGGTACTCAACAATTCACTATCCCGGTACTCAACAATTCACTATCCCGGTAGTTACCAAAGTTTCACCATTCCGGTAGTTGACGAAAATCACTATTTCGGTAGTTGTAAAATCACTAATTAGGTAGTTTCGAAATGCACTATCCCGGTAGTTACCAAAATTTCACCATTCCGGTAGTTTCTTGAATTTCACTATTCTGGTACCACACAAAAACCACCAATCAGGTAGATTTTTTAAAAATCACCAATCCGTTAGTTTGATCACTATTCCGGTACCAACCAAAAATTCACCAATCCGGTATACAAATCACTATTCCGGTAGTTTAGGATTTCACTTATTCCGGTATTTGGCAAAAATCCGAGAAAACCTCAAAAAACTTCAATCTTCGAAAAGGCAACTTTTGTGATGATTTCCAACGAAACGGATTGTACTTCCAAGTATTAGAACCTCTATAGAACCATAAATATAAAATTTTTTTGATTTTTGAGATGAAAAATTTTAAATCAAGAAAAAACACAAAAATTAATTTTAGAAAAAAAATGATGATTTTGAATGAATATCAATTTTTTTCTTGTACTTCTAGTTTTCTAAGGTTAATAAACAAGAAAGTAACAAACGTTTTCAAATCAAAAATAATTTTTCTCCGAGATATGTAGCTTATGTAATAAGCCACGAAATTAAAAAAAAAACAACCACAATAAGACCTCAATCACCTATCTACTTTAGGCTCTTGATACCAAATGTTATCCGACTTATAATCCATAACACAAGATTAGATAAGAAAATAGAGAGAGAAAGAGAAGAAAGTAGAGAGAAGTTAAAGAGAGAAAAGACAGATAATGGTGGAAAGTAAATTTACTAGAGAGAGAAAGTAAATGAACCAACAACTTCTCCTAACAAGCTAGGAGTGGCTTTTATAGTGCCACAATCCTTATTGGATTCGTGGGCTTTGGTTGGGCCGGGTTTGACCTTGCTTGGGCACATAACCCCTAACTTAGGCAATGTTAGCTTAAAGTACAATCCCGGTTATCCCGATTAGCCTATTACTATACAAGACCTTTAACGACTAAGATGACCTATTACATTTTTGTACGAATATATAAAATATAAGGCTAACAATAAGATTAATGATATTGCCTTTGAAACGTACCAGCAATAATGTGAATATTAGATACAGTGGTACCAAGGTTTTTGGGTTGCGAATTGTTGATTGGTTGTTTGCTAGGTAAAGAAGAAAAGAAATACCTTTCAAATGTGTGAGTAGTAGTCTAAAAATTAGATAGATTGGCACCAAGGTTTTTAGGTTGCAAATTGTTGATTGGTTGTTTGTTTAGTTTAGCAGCTTTGTTATAAGATTATGGAGGTTAGGATTGTACCAACTTTTTTTAATATGATTTTGGAAATTTGGATTCTTAGTGTTTAGTTCCATATTGTGCTAATATTAGTTGTCATTAGTTGTTTGTTAGGTGTAGGAGCTTTGTTATATGTTTTTGAAAATTAGGATTGTAGCAACTTTTTATAAGGTTCCGAAAATTTGGATTCTTAGTTTTTGTTCCACGTTGTGCCAATATTAGTTGTCCTAGCTTTTTTGTCCTTCTTTGATTCAGAAAATGTTATTTTGATTTGGACTACTTTTTTTATACCAAACTTATTAACGTATTTAATTTAAACCTACTCAATTTTATTAGATCTAGATCAAGATTAAAACTTTATGGCAAGAATGCATGTTATTGTCATAAAATAATAAATAAAAGAGATTTTAAGTGGATCTAGCGTGTTCATTCTATGTGTAACCCATGAATGCCATATGATAACTCGTGATGCCACTGTTTGGATTTAAGATACTAGTTAAACCATTAAGTACGAGCACGCAACAAAATGGATCTAGTATAGCATACATAATTAATCATGTAAGAAAAATAATTTAAAACCAACCTTGAATTAATTGAATAAATCAATTAGTGAGTCTTGATCTTGATCTTGAATTTAACGGTTAAATAACCATCTCTATTGTTTGCTCACACGGCACGTCAAGCGAACAATCATTACGATGCTAGTAGTAACTTCACTTTAAACAAACTAGTGTATTATCTTGTAACTAGAAACCCTAGATCCAAAACCCTAAGTGGGATTATGTAAGGATCGGTTCAAGAACGTTACAAGACACTTATAGAAAATCACCCGAAACCCTAATTAGAGCATCAGTGGCCGATCGAAATCGGCGGGAGAAGGGGAGAGAGAGAGACGAAATTTGTGAGGGGGTTGTGGGGGTTTATATAGCCTCCCAACCTCCTTAGATGTCACACTCCCAAAATATCAGAGTATAATGGCGACAAGGGAGTGGTGACGTCATGATTATCATACGCACATAGTCACAAAGAACGACCTCTAAATGAGACGTTCGGAAAATAGATCACTTGTAATTAATAAAATAAATAGTTTTAACAAGGTGCGGAAGCATAAACTGAATACAGTTACAAAACATAGTTTTCTCAAATGGTACAAATGATCTTTGTTTCAAAGAAATGACGGCAATGCATGAGACCTCATTTAGCATCTTCCTTCTTAATACCTGAGAAAAACATTGCTAAAGTGTCAACATAAAGTTGGTGAGTTCATAGGTTTAGTTAATTGGAAATATTTAATGAACCACAAGATTTTCCCCAAATGTGATGACAATATAACAGATACAAAGTCATCCCAAAAGTATTTATTACAGTCTAAGCTCGTGACACCGAAGCGTTAACAACACCGGCAGTATAATCATATAAATGTAGCCCAAACTAGATGCCTAAACCCACGACATCCTATCTCAGACTCAAATGAAACTGTGCCCGCTTGTCCCCTTGTTGGACAAGACAGACAGGGACGTCAATCCCGATAGATCTATCCATAACATTCGCGCTTACACAAAGTAATTAACGGTTCACGATTCACGGGCCAAAGCAACTGGGTTTTTAGTGGGACTTAGACTAATATATAAATCAGTAAATGCACTTGTGTTCACACGTTAAAATCAAGCAATGTCTCACCCCAAAAAGCAGTGAAAATAGTAAAGTATGGGGCTATAAACTCACCTCGTAATTCCGCAAAGAGAATGAAGATAAAATAGCTCGAGAGTACGGTTACGCTAGCCGCGACCTATTTAATTATGAGGATCGAGTTACGATACGAAAAATTATATTAATAAAGGACACGACACCCTACTTGTGCTTGACGAAACCTTACGTTTACGGAAAAATACGACAAATAAAAGTCGGTTATTAAACGGTCGGGTTTTACGGGTTAAATTATACCCTTAATTTATAAAATTCGTTTTATGGGCTTTAACTAAACTTAATATATACACTTGGCCCAAAATGGGTCCAATATCCTCACTCACAACCGGCCCAAGGGTCATATGACCCGGCCCGGCCCATGGGCGGTATAAACAAGGAACACAAAGGAGTAAATATACGTGTGTTTACACACACAACTCTCAAAAACAGAGAGTCACACTCTCTCTCTTCCCTCGAAAATATCCCCACCGCCCCACTCTCATCTCTCTCTCAAAACTGGATCGGTTCATCCCTTCCATGGCTAATATCTTTTCAGTTTGAATATAACAATCATATATGGGGTGGTCTGAGGTGTTTAGATCGCGTGAGATGTGGGGTTTCATCCCCACATCAAACCGATTGGGTTTCTGATATGTTCATCCTTATGGTCACGTTAATCATCAGCCAAAATCAAAGATAAGTTTGTTTCTCCTTATTTTCTTTTAACAAAAGTTAATTGATTTTCGATTTATAAAAGATCAGTGGGTTTGATTAATTTGTATAAACTTGTTGAGAACCATATGGCTCTCGGATTTGAAATAAACGAATTAGGGTTTTGAAATATTTGGGGGTTTCTATCAATCTCGGGTTTAAATGCAATTAATTGATGTTTTCTTGTATAAAATCAAACTAATTTCAACATATAATCGGTTTATAAAAAATTTAGGGTTTCGGTCAATTGGGGGTTTTTGCATATCTCGTTTTCAATTAAATTAACTATTGGATTCGGGTTTAGATTAGGTTTAATTAGTGTTTTAATTAATAAAAAATCAATCTAGGGTTTATATAAAATTGGGGGTTTTTACATTCGGCTGATACTCATGATTATGTGGTGTTTTTGGAATGTGGAAAGTGTTAATTTAATGTTTAAAAGGTTTTTAAATTTCTAGGGTTTCGATTTGAAATGGGGGTTTTTATACCCGCGGCATGATTGAGGGTTTTTAGGGTGTTTCTGTAAAATGAAAGTGGTTAAGACATTTGGATTATGTGGTATTGATTGTTGATAGTTTCGGCAGAAAATAAGCAATTTGGTTGGCTTAGTTTGGTTCTCGGTTTGGCCTTGAATTGGGTCTCGGTTTGGTTTGGCTTGGGTCTCGGTTTGGTTCTTGGCTTGGTCTTGTTTGTGGTCTTGGTTGGGTCACGGTTTGGTCTAGGTCGGGGTCTCGGTTTGGTTGACAGAAAAGTAAAGTCATAGCCATGTTTCAAGTATTAGTACTAAGGTTCAACCTTTTCAGTTTTTAGTTAAAAATAAGACCGTTACAACGACTAACACATTGGTTTGATTATTCGCAGGTTTGTAAAAGACGAGCACAACTAAGACTTCATATAGGAAAACGAAGAGACGAAAAGACTCACAATGGGATGCTAAGTTTCGGTTTGCAGGTTCGGACGAGATGGAAGGCTTGACTCTTTCGGTTTTACAGGTTTGGACGCGACGTGTGGGTCGGCTGGACACTAATCTTCACTCCACCCAGGAGTTTGTTTTTGAAAGACTTGTACAGAATTTGTGTTTGTAATTTGGACTGTGATAAACTTTGTGTTTGGACATTGGGTAAACTTTGGATTTGTATTTAATCATGTATTGATAGTCTAGGGTTAACTTCAAGCTGAAAATGGTAACTTGTGATATACCCAAATTGGGTAAACTAGGCATGTGTGCTGTCTTGTAGTGGTTAGTGGGTAATAAACTATGGGGTTTATTTGTAGTTGGAAATGTGACTGAAATTGGGACACTTGTAAAGCAAGTTTTGCAATAAACATGAATGAAGGTTTATACTCAGATATATGTACATGCTGTAACAGTTATATAACTCAACTCGGGTTCACGGTGTTTAAGTTTAGACGCGAACTGAATAAACACGACTCTATAACCGTTTGACACACGATCCAAAACAAAGGCAATTGTGCGAGACTTCACGTGATCTAGTAAGTATATCAAATAAACGTACGGCAAAACATAATACGCCCACCAACTTCGTGTATTGCATTCAACTTAATAATCGCGAAAACTCGAGATGTTACATATGCTCTCCCTAAAAAGGGCTTTGTCCGCAAAGCAAAATAATTAACACATTCATGACGACAACTCGTCAGTAAACAGTTAAAGTACTCGTACTACATGAATAATTTAAGATGGAAATTTGACGGATGTCACAGTATTCCCATGTTTTAGAGATTTCGTCACGAAATCAAGACGTTGTTGTAGTAGGATGGTTAGCGAAAAGATGAGGATACTTGCTCTTGAATTGATCTTCACGTTCCCACGTGTATTCTGGACCTCTACGCGCATTCCATCGGATCTTCACAATAGGTATACGGCTTTGCTTGAGTTGTTTGACTTGACGGTCCATAACTTCTACTGGTTCTTCTACAAAGTTGAGTTTGTCGTCGAGTTGAATTTCTTCCAAAGGGATAACGAGTGTCTCGTCGGCTAAGCATTTCTTCAGATTGCAAATGTGGAACACATTATGCACTCGGCTAAGTTCTTGGGGTAATTCCAAACGATAGGCTACGGGACCAATCCTCTCTATAATCTTGAAGGGTCCAATGTAACGAGGGTTTAACTTTCCACGCTTTCCAAAGCGAATCACACCCTTCCAAGGTGAGACCTTTAACATGACTCTATCACCCACTTCAAACTCAAGGGGTTTGCGTCTCATATCAGCATAACTCTTCTGTCGATCTCTTGCGGCTTGCATACGGCTCTTAATCTTAAAGATCTTCTCAGTAGTCTCGTGTATAATCTCGGGTCCAGTGAGTTGTGCTTCACCGACCTCTACCCAACACACGGGTGAACGACACTTCCTACCATACAGTGCTTCGAACGGCGCTGCCTTAATGCTAGTATGGTAACTATTGTTGTATGAGAATTCCACCAGAGGTAGGTGTCTATCCCATCTATTTCCAAAGTCAATCACACAAGCTCTCAGCATATCTTCTAGGGTTTGAATGGTCCGTTCACTTTGACCGTCAGTTTGGGGATGGTACGCAGTGCTCATATCCAACTGCGTTCCCAATGCCTTCAGTAGTGACTTCCAAAACTGCGAAGTAAATCGGCTGTCTCGGTCGGAGATTATAGACACAGGCACACCGTGCTTCGTGACTACTTCCTCCAAGTATGTCCTTGCTAACTTATCCATTCCATCAGTCTCCTTGATGGGTAGGAAATGAGCCGATTTGGTGAGTCGGTCGACGATTACCCAAATCGTGTCGAATCCGGCTGCGGTCTTTGGTAGCTTGGTAATGAAATCCATAGTGATCCTTTCCCACTTCCATTCTGGCAGTTCGGGTTGGACCAATAATCCTGATGGTTTCATATGTTCGGCTTTGACCTTGGCACAAGTCAAACACTTGCTAACGTATGTAGCAATATCCGCCTTCATGTTCGGCCACCAATACAACATCTTCAGATCATGATACATTTTGTCAGATCCCGGATGTATGGAGTACTTTGACTTATGCGACTCATGCATAACCAAGGATCGTAGGTCACCATGGCATGGTAACCAACTCCTATTATCAAGGCATAACGTTCCATCCGAACGTGCTTCCAACTTCTTTATCATTCCTCCAACATCTTCAGTCTTGAGAATTTCTTCCTCGACTGCTTCTTTCTGTGCCTTGAGAATTAAGGATGGAAGGTCTAGGTCAATGGTCATCATTAAAGCCTTCACCCTAAGAACTCTCTCCTTTCGACTCAAAGCGTCGGCCACGACATTTGCCTTGCCCGGGTGATAACGGATCTCGCAATCGTAATCACTGAGCAACTCTAGCCAACGTCGTTGTCTCATGTTGAGTTCCTTTTGATTCAAAATATGTTGTAGACTCTTATGATCAGTGAATACAACACACTTAGTACCATAAAGGTAGTGTCTCCAAATCTTCAAGGCAAACACCACTGCTCCCAACTCTAGGTCATGAGTTGTGTAGTTCTTCTCGTGCACTTTTAGTTGTCTTGATGCGTAAGCTATGACCTTAGTCCTTTGCATCAGTACTGCACCTAACCCTTTTATGGATGCATCACAATACACCACAAAGTCTTCATTACCCTCGGGTAGGGCTAGTATAGGTGCTTCACACAACATCTGCTTCAATGTCTGGAATGCCAAATCTTGATCCTCCTTCCACTCAAACTTCTTATCCTTTTGAGTCAATTCCGTCATTGGTTTAGCTATCTTGGAGAAACCTTCAATGAATCTCCTATAGTAACCAGCAAGACCTAAAAATTGGCGGATCTCCGTGGGTGTTGTTGGAGTCGCCCAATCCTTTACGGCCTCGATGTTAGCAGGATCAACGTGAATACCACTGCTGTCGATCACATGCCCAAGGAATTGCACTGTGTTTATCGAAAACTCACATTTGGAAAACTTTGCATATAACTTCTCCTTCCTTAGCAGCTCTAATATGGTCTTCAAATGTTCCTTGTGCTCTTCTTCATTACGAGAATAGATGAGAATGTCATCGATAAATACAATCACAAACTTGTCCAAGTATGGTTTGCAAACTCGGTTCATGAGATCCATGAATACCGCGGGCGCGTTTGTCAAACCAAAAGGCATAACTTGGAACTCGTAGTGTCCGTACCGGGTTCTAAAAGCCGTCTTATGAACGTCTTCCTCTCTAACCCTTAGTTGATGATATCCTGACCTTAAATCGATCTTCGAGTATATGCTAGATCCTTGCAATTGGTCGAAAAGATCGTCAATTCTCGGCAATGGGTAGCGGTTCTTTATCGTCAGCTTATTCAATTCTCGGTAATCGATACACATTCTAAAGGATCCATCTTTCTTTTTGACAAATAAGACCGGCGCTCCCCAAGGTGAGGAACTTGGTCTAATGAAACCTTTGTCAGAAAGTTCCTTTATCTGTTCAGCTAACTCTGTCATCTCGGCCGGTGCTAGACGGTATGGGGCTCTAGCAACAGGCGCGGCTCCTGGTGTAAGCTCGATGTGAAACTCCACTTGCCGTGCTGGTGGTAGTCCGGGTAAGTCCTCTGGGAATACGTCCGGAAAGTCTCTAACGATCGGTACATCTTCCACCTTCTTCTCGTGATCTTCTTCTCCTTCCTTTTGTGTTACTTGAACCAAGAATACCGGACATCCCTTCTCAATGTATTTTTGGGTCCTGATACATGAGATGACTTCCAATCTTGATCCATTCCTCACTCCACTTCTTTCGCCTTGTATGATGAGTACGTCGTTTCCATAAGGAACACGGACACACTTCTCATGACATACAATCTCCGCGTGATGCTTCGACATCCAATCCATTCCAATGATGACGTCAAAACTTCCCAATTCTATAGGGAGTAGGTCGATACTAAACGAACGACCTTGTAACCTTACACTACATCCTTTCAGAATAACGTCGGTGGTTACTGACTTCCCATCGGCTAGTTCTACATTATACTTAACGTCTAACGCAGTAGGGGTAACATTTAGGCGTTCACTAAATATAGACGACACAAAACTCCTATCCGCACCAGAATCAAATAGTACTGAAGCATAGTTGTTATTGACTAGAAACGTACCAGTCACAACATTGTTGTCTTGCACTGCAGCTTCAGCACAGAGATGATACACTTTGCTAGGTGCCGTGAATCCTCCCGGAGTACTAGTTGTGGCTCGGTTATTCCCTCCTTGGTTCCCTTGATTCTGCTTCTGGTTCCCTTGGTTGTGATTTTGATTCCCTCGAATCTGGTTACTACGACCTTGGTTCCCACTGCTTGGACACTTGTTCTTGTAGTGACCTTTCTCTCCACATCCAAAGCAAGTGACATTTGCTCCTTGGCCACCTTGCGTTCCAGGTCCTCTTTGATTAGTAGAACGAGGTGGTGCTCGACATTCCTTTGCCTTATGTCCCGCCTTCCCACAATTGTAGCACGTAGGGGGACATGCTCCTTCGTGGTGTCGGCCACATTTTCCGCAGAAAGGAAGTCTTCCAGCGTAGTTTCCAGTATTACCTTGTCCAGCAGTAAACACTCTTGCTACTTCTTGTCGCTTGTTCTGGTTGTAGTTGTTTGGGTTGTTGCTGTTGTTGGTATTGTTGTTGTAGTGGTTGCCAGACCACTTTCTTTTATCCCCAGTATTTTCTCCCAACTCCTGTACCACTTGGTACATCAGACTCTGAGCCATGTCGATTGCCTCGTGCAAATCAGTTGGCTTGGATGAAGTCACATTCCCTTTGATGCTCAAAGGTAGTCCTTCAATGTATCGCTCCAACAATCGGTCGTCGTTGGGCACCATTTCAGGACATAACAAGATCAGCTCTTGAAAGCGCTGATTGTAAGCAGTAAGAGCAGTACCCTTGACCTTCAGGTTCCACAGCTCAACTTCCATCTGCTTGACTTCATTTCGTGGGCAGTATTTCCTCACAAACATAGCTTTAAATTCACTCCAGGGCGTCGCTTGGGCAACGTCAATGGTCACTGCACGAGCATAGACGTTCCACCAAGTCAAAGCACCATCCACTAACGTGCTTGACGCAAACTTCACCTTGTCGGATTCAGCGACATTGCTAATCCCAAATTGGGATTCTAGCTTCTCAAACCATCTGGTTAATCCTACTGCTCCTTCAGTACCGCGAAAACTTACTTGCATAACTGCACGAAATTCCTTGTAGGTACAAGTCCGTGCAATAGCATTAGTAGCTCCTTGGTTGGTCTCCTCCTGTGTGCTAGCTGTACGATTTGCTTCAGCGGTCGCGAGTGCCTCGGCCACTCGTTCGGCTATCATTTGGCTTAGCATGACGGTGTCAATTCCACCGGTAGCGGCTGGTGGATTCTGCGTTTCGGATCTTCTAACTGGCGCCATAATCTAACAAGGTAATAGGATAATGAGTTTTTGCCAGACATAACATGCATGGCACACACAATACAATTATGAAATGCTCCAGGGTATAATACACAATATATAATGATCTCACAATTTTTGTAACCCATAATATCATTCATAGAATCGTTTGATAGTACATCATAGTTTGTCATAACATAATAAAAGAAAATAAAATACCAACTAGCTAAGATAAACTTCAAAGCTTAGTGGTCATACAAGGATAGGTCGATGGTACAAGATAAATCGAACTAGTGCCCTCACGGAGCTGATGAAGCTCTCTCTCCAACTCTGCTAACCTCCTCTCAACCACGAGCTCACGAGCCTGGGAATCTCTCAGTCTAACATCGGTATCATGACAAGCGGCTCTAAACCTCTTATCCAAGTCTGCAACAGGGTCCTCCACTGGTGCCTCTAGTCCGCCTGTCTCCACCAATGGCTCTACTCTCCAACGGGTCATCAGGCTTCCAATCTCCTCAAGACGAGCGTTCGGCATGGATTCCATCTGATCAAGAACAGTAAGAAGTTGTCCTCGTAGACGGGTCACACATACTGTCAACACTGTCTCATCTCTAACTGGACTCTTCTTTGCCAGTGCCTCCAACTTATCCTGCACTTCATTATACTCCTCACCTAAAGCCTCTACAGCATCTTCCAACCTGTTCAATCGTGTCGTCACACATCCATCTGCCGCCCCAAGCATCACCACCGTCGATGTAGCTCTCCTAGGAAGAGGAGTCGTAGCTCTCGGCCCAGTAGAGATACCAGCATCAATAAGCATCTCCTGGTACACAGCAGGTACAGTCTCTGGTGGTGGTAGTAGTAGTGGTGTCTCTGGGACAGGACTGGCAGGTGTGCGGGCTGCATGCCTGTCAGTGGCAGTGAAAGGTATGAGGGGTCGGTAAGGTGAAAGTGGTGGTCTGGCAGCTCTCCCCCGAAGACGTCGTCTCACATAGTAGAAAGGTAGAGTACCAGGTGCTGGAGCAGGAATAGCAGTCCTTTCTCCTTCGTCTTCAGATGAAGATGAGGAGATGTGTGCTAGGGAAACCTCAGGAGTAGCAGCATATGCAGTAGGAGGGTCCTCAGTGTCTGTGACCTCCATAGGCTCTCCTTCCCCATCTGTGAACTCCATCTCATCATCCTCTGTCTCCTCTACCGTCTCATCTCTAGTCACTGATGTCTAACCTGGTGACTGCACCACGTCAGTGTCTAAGTCATCCTCTCCTCCGCCTTCTAGGCTAAGTACATCGTCAGCTGATGCATCAGGAATACGGATCGGTGAATGACGAACCTCCTCAGTCTCTCTCTCTCTGTATCGTCATCTGAAACCATCCGGTACCATGGATATCCTGATGGCGATCCTCTAGGTAGTCCTACTGATGAACTGATAGTCGACTGTGAACTACGGTTGTAGTACGCTCCTGTAGACGTGGAATCATCAGATGAAGACATCGCTGTAATCATAAACAAAATAAATGTGTGTAAATATCTTATAAAATTAGTCCGTAAAAAAAGGACATTAACATAACATAGCAATCATTGTTGAATCCACATGTATCCCATATAACATAATTCAGATTTCGTTGTTGCACATGTAACCCATGTAAATATACCTCGTAATTGTTAAATCACATGTATCCCATTTATTATTTATGTATCTACATATACTTAATACTTACAATCCGTATGATAATCGATTAAACATATAGCAGTTATAGTCTAGAGTTACTAAATGCAACCTAGTTCTCTATAACTATGGCTCTGATACTAATCTGTCACACTCCCAAAATATCAGAGTATAATGGCGACAAGGGAGTGGTGACGTCATGATTATCATACGCACATAGTCACAAAGAACGACCTCTAAATGAGACGTTCGGAAAATAGATCACTTGTAATTAATAAAATAAATAGTTTTAACAAGGTGCGGAAGCATAAACTGAATACAGTTACAAAACATAGTTTTCTCAAATGGTACAAATGATCTTTGTTTCAAAGAAATGACGGCAATGCATGAGACCTCATTTAGCATCTTCCTTCTTAATACCTGAGAAAAACATTGCTAAAGTGTCAACATAAAGTTGGTGAGTTCATAGGTTTAGTTAATTGGAAATATTTAATGAACCACAAGATTTTCCCCAAATGTGATGACAATATAACAGATACAAAGTCATCCCAAAAGTATTTATTACAGTCTAAGCTCGTGACACCGAAGCGTTAACAACACCGGCAGTATAATCATATAAATGTAGCCCAAACTAGATGCCTAAACCCACGACATCCTATCTCAGACTCAAATGAAACTGTGCCCGCTTGTCCCCTTGTTGGACAAGACAGACAGGGACGTCAATCCCGATAGATCTATCCATAACATTCGCGCTTACACAAAGTAATTAACGGTTCACGATTCACGGGCCAAAGCAACTGGGTTTTTAGTGGGACTTAGACTAATATATAAATCAGTAAATGCACTTGTGTTCACACGTTAAAATCAAGCAATGTCTCACCCCAAAAAGCAGTGAAAATAGTAAAGTATGGGGCTATAAACTCACCTCGTAATTCCGCAAAGAGAATGAAGATAAAATAGCTCGAGAGTACGGTTACGCTAGCCGCGACCTATTTAATTATGAGGATCGAGTTACGATACGAAAAATTATATTAATAAAGGACACGACACCCTAGTTGTGCTTGACGAAACCTTACGTTTACGGAAAAATACGACAAATAAAAGTCGGTTATTAAACGGTCGGGTTTTACGGGTTAAATTATACCCTAAATTTATAAAATTCGTTTTATGGGCTTTAACTAAACTTAATATATACACTTGGCCCAAAATGGGTCCAATATCCTCACTCACAACCGGCCCAAGGGTCATATGACCCGGCCCGGCCCATGGGCGGTATAAACAAGGAACACAAAGGAGTAAATATACGTGTGTTTACACACACAACTCTCAAAAACAGAGAGTCACACTCTCTCTCTTCCCTCGAAAATATCCCCACCGCCCCACTCTCATCTCTCTCTCAAAACTGGATCGGTTCATCCCTTCCATGGCTAATATCTTTTCAGTTTGAATATAACAATCATATATGGGGTGGTCTGAGGTGTTTAGATCGCGTGAGATGTGGGGTTTCATCCCCACATCAAACCGATTGGGTTTCTGATGTGTTCATCCTTATGGTCACGTTAATCATCAGCCAAAATCAAAGATAAGTTTGTTTCTCCTTATTTTCTTTTAACAAAAGTTAATTGATTTTCGATTTATAAAAGATCAGTGGGTTTGATTAATTTGTATAAACTTGTTGAGAACCATATGGCTCTCGGATTTGAAATAAACGAATTAGGGTTTTGAAATATTTAGGGGTTTCTATCAATCTCGGGTTTAAATGCAATTAATTGATGTTTTCTTGTATAAAATCAAACTAATTTCAACATATAATCGGTTTATAAAAATTTAGGGTTTCGGTCAATTGGGGGTTTTTGCATATCTCGTTTTCAGTTAAATTAACTACTGGATTCGGGTTTAGATTAGGTTTAATTAGTGTTTTAATTAATAAAAAATCAATCTAGGGTTTATATAAAATTGGGGGTTTTTACATTCGGCTGATACTCATGATTATGTGGTGTTTTTGGAATGTGGAAAGTGTTAATTTAATGTTTAAAAGGTTTTTAAATTTCTAGGGTTTCGATTTGAAATGGGGGTTTTTATACCCGCGGCATGATTGAGGGTTTTTAGGGTGTTTCTGTAAAATGAAAGTGGTTAAGACATTTGGATTATGTGGTATTGATTGTTGATAGTTTCGGCAGAAAATAAGCAATTTGGTTGGCTTAGTTTGGTTCTCGGTTTGGCCTTGAATTGGGTCTCGGTTTGGTTTGGCTTGGGTCTCGGTTTGGTTCTTGGCTTGGTCTTGTTTGTGGTCTTGGTTGGGTCACGGTTTGGTCTAGGTCGGGGTCTCGGTTTGGTTGACAGAAAAGTAAAGTCATAGCCATGTTTCAAGTATTAGTACTAAGGTTCAACCTTTTCAGTTTTTAGTTAAAAATAAGACCGTTACAACGACTAACACATTGGTTTGATTATTCGCAGGTTTGTAAAAGACGAGCACAACTAAGACTTCATATAGGAAAACGAAGAGACGAAAAGACTCACAATGGGATGCTAAGTTTCGGTTTGCAGGTTCGGACGAGATGGAAGGCTTGACTCTTTCGGTTTTACAGGTTTGGACGCGACGTGTGGGTCGGCTGGACACTAATCTTCACTCCACCCAGGAGTTTGTTTTTGAAAGACTTGTACAGAATTTGTGTTTGTAATTTGGACTGTGATAAACTTTATGTTTGGACATTGGGTAAACTTTGGATTTGTATTTAATCATGTATTGATAGTCTAGGGTTAGCTTCAAGCTGAAAATGGTAACTTGTGATATACCCAAATTGGGTAAACTAGGCATGTGTGCTGTCTTGTAGTGGTTAGTGGGTAATAAACTTTGGGGTTTATTTGTAGTTGGAAATGTGACTGAAATTGGGACACTTGTAAAGCAAGTTTTGCAATAAACTTGAATGAAGGTTTATACTCAGATATATGTACATGCTGTAACAGTTATATAACTCGACTCGGGTTCACGGTGTTTAAGTTTAGACGCGAACTGAATAAACACGACTCTATAACCGTTTGACACACGATCCAAAACAAAGGCAATTGTGCGAGACTTCACGTGATCTAGTAAGTATATCAAATAAACGTACGGCAAAACATAATACGCCCACCAACTTCGTGTATTGCATTCAACTTAATAATCGCGAAAACTCGAGATGTTACATTAGATTTCTTGCTCCCTACTCCAAGAAAAGCCCAACCAATATATTTACGTACCTTTTTAACTTAACCAAAAAATCTTCTAGACCCCCTTGTAAATAATCGGCCAACTAGGGGATTTAGGAGGCTTCTAGAATCGATTTTATTCCCATAATTTAATTACGCGCGTATCTTAAATTAGTTAAACACGTAACCAATTTAAATACCGTTAATTAAATAATCAAAGTGAAGTTTTACTAAACGTTTAATTATAAATAATAAACGTCTAATAAAGTGTGTTCTTCGTATTGAGTGTGTGCCCCGATAGACTCACTCATTTCCGATGGCTAAACGATTGCATATCTCGACAATAACAAGTGATATAGCTATACCATGTCTCCTCAATTGTAATCATACTCCCTTATAAAGCATATTGACATGTTATTTTTAGAATACTTGAAATTTCAACATACATCTTCTAATGCATTGTGAGCAAAATAAACCTAAAAAACTAAAATAACAAACTTTAGCACCTCATTAATACAAAAATAATTTACTACTCATATTAGAACTAATTAATACATAATAATTAATATACAATTAAAAATAAAAATGATTAATACTACTTAATATCTATACTTCTATACTACTATATAAAGGGTGTATATTCCCTTCTTAAATATGATCTTAAAATCAAACCTAAATCTATATTTCTCTTCTCCAAACCTAACAAAGGCAAAAATTAAGATAAGCATATAAGATTTGAGCCATTAGATCACTTTTTATCAAATTAATCTCATCTCTTCATTTCTTTTTATAACAAACTTTTGTAACAAACTATTAATAAAATATTTTACTTTAAAATTGAAATATCTTTTTATATATTTATTTTTTTATTATCTAATTTCATCATATTTTTTAAAATTTTATTCTCTTTAATTTAACATCTATTTATATATATTTTTTTATCAAATTTTAGTTTTTTCAAATTTGTATAAATTTTTAACTTTAATTTAAATACAAATTTGGTGAGTAAAATGAACATCCAATGAAAAAAATAGTCATCGTTATTCGTCGTCGCATTGCGCGGGTACCATGCTAGTATAATTAAAACACCCCAATATTTAAAAGTATAAGTATCTATTCACATTATAAAACAACTAGTCTACACAAAATGTGCATATGTTGCCTACCTATTATTAATAATAGTGCATATAATTTTAAAAACCGAATCGTGTCAATGGGTTCAACTGGGAAACCGGAGTCACCATGGGTTTGGCTATCCAGTTACATATAGTTACCCAAAACTCAAATTGTCGGGTTTCAAGATGTCGTTGTAAGAAAAACGTAAAATTAAAATTAAGTTCGTTGAAAATTATGTTGCAAGATACCCGGCGCTGCAACACGTGGGTACCTGCTAGTCATATTAACAAAAAAAAAATATAGAACTATTGATGTAAAAAGGTTACACAATAGTCAAATAGGTTGCTTGAATTGTTCGCTCAACAACTTGATTTTAAAAACATGATACTACAGCAACTAACATGTCAAAGATTATAATATGAACAATGACAATGTTGAACATGTCAAATGAGTATATATATTATGACCACTCATCATCAGTAGCACATTTGTCCTTGAACATGTCTGTTATTGCATTTGATGAGTTTATCAGCTCATCGTCGTCTAGTTGTAAAACGGTTTTACTAATTCATGGGTTATTAGGCTGTGGAAATGACTTTGCTGAGTTCACTCGCTCTCTCGCTTCATCTCTCTCTACTTTACATGGCTCTGCAGGTTCTACTATCTCTCTATGTTCTATGCTTTTGAAACACTTCAAAAGTATTAACCTTTTTTCGCATGTGCATCAGTCGTGGTTTTGATTTGTATCCTTTTACTTTTGGACCACTTGACTTTAAGATATTTGTTGTTGACCAGTTGTACCTTTCTTTGATTGGTTCATTTCTAACTAAATGAAAGCAACGTCTGTTTGCTGCACTGCTGCAGTAGGGGAATAGTGCATATAACGCATGGAAAGTGATCTTTATGTTTGAATAGAATCATTTTTTAATTTATAAGCAGATTGGAGGATGGTTGTTGTGGATTTGAGAAACCATGGAAGATCAACTGATATAGAAGGTTTATCACCACCCCATGACACTATAAATACTGCCAAAGATATAGCAAACCTTGTTAAATCGCTTGAATGGGCCTGGCCTGATGTTGTTATCGGACACTCATTGGGAGGCAAGGTGGCCTTGCAATATGCTTTAGGTTGTGCTCAGGGTGATTATGGTGATTCCGCAAAGTTGCCTAAACAAGTAACTTAACATTCTTTTTTCTTAGCATCAAATTGAGTATTTGGTTATGATATTCAGATACTAGATGTTGCGTTCATATATCAAAGTTTCATTAAAAAGACTTTCTAAAATTTATATCTGAAACAGGTGTGGGTATTGGATGTTGTTCCGGGAAAAATCCCAACCACAAGTCATTATGCAGAAATTGAGAAAGCATTGTATAAAATGAAGACTGTACCTTCTCCAATCCATTCAAAAGAGTAGAAACCTTATTTCCATTCAAAGATTATAACCGAAAATGTTTTATTAAAGTTTACTTTTAAGGTTTCCTATGGGATGTTTGTCATTTCAGGTGGCTGGTAGATCATCTGATTAATCTTGGATTTTCAAAGTTTTTATCAGAGTGGATAAGTAGTAGTCTTAAGAAGTCGGGAGATCATGAGACGTTTTACTTTAATATCGATGGTGTTATAGAGATGTTCAAATCTGCTCAGTATGGCTACTCTTCTTTATCTATTACTCCAATATACTATATTTTTCCTTCTAGCTAGTATGCACTTGGCAACTAAACAAAGGTGTTATACCTTCACAAAGATGAAGGGCAAGTGAACCTAATATAGTAGAAGAATCAACAAGTCAGTTATCAGAAACGCCAGATGTTCTCTTAATTAATAACATGCCAAATTGGGCAGGGTCAGGTTCGGCCAATGCACAAACACTTTCATTTACCAATTTTCGTTTGTAGCTATTACGAGTTGCTTCTATGATGAAAACAACTTTGTCACAGTATAAAATTTAACTCTTAAAAGAAGGTTGTTCTCCATTTGAATACACACTTTGGATGCCTTTCACCCGTTTGACCCGTTCCTTTTTTTAGTGAAGTCTTTTAGTTAACCCATTTTGACCCGTTCCTTTCTTAGTCAAGTCTTTTAGCTATGCACATTTGCCCTTTTGGACATGTGACATAAAATCTACCCATTTGTAAAAACCAGGTCAATTTGCCACGTCTTTTTTATTTTTCTATACTGATACCGTTGATTGTTGTTATTATTAAGGGATATGGACAATTGGGCATTGCTAGAACACCCTCCAAAGGGAACTGAGATAGCTATAGTGCGTACTGAAAGCAAACTCAAATGGGAACCGGATTTGGTCGAGAGGCTTAACAGCCTTGCTAAGAGGGGAACTGATGACTCTACTGGCAAAGTCTCGGTTCATGTTGTTGCTAATTCTGGACACTACATTTACAAGGATCAACCACAGACGCTGCTGCAGATTATGACCCCCAAAATTTCCTCTCTAGCTTAGGCAAAAACAGTTTCTCTGTATTGCAAGTCTTGCATACTGTTTTTCTCATTCTATATCCTTTCAGTAGATTTTTCCATGTACTCATTTTTTTTATCGCCACACGTATATGAGTATTTTTATTATGTATAATATGTGTGTTTATTTTTACTGAAATCATTGGTTTTACATTAGATATCATGAAAGTTAAGAGCACATGAAATATACATTTGAATTTGCTGAGTAATAAAACAAAATAACATTGCCATATGTTTTTGTAATTAGGCCGGAGAACCTCTAAAACAGCCTACTTTCACGTACGGGTAATGCCGTCTACATATGATGTCCTCCTTCCTCATGAAAGACGGGATCGTTGATTTACACATGTTTGTGTAACGGGGACAATCACACAATAGTACCATATGGCATATACTACCGTTCAAGTTAAAGGCCAATTTTATAGGTCCGGATTTTTTCGGAGTATTGGCTGAGACTCGAGGGTGCCATGTGTCTTGTCTTTCTATCTTTTATCGGCGTGACGTATTAGACGACCAAACAACACGCTACGAGTCTTGATAAACACTATTACAACCCCCAATGACTTTTATAGTTTTTCCAAGGTTGTCAAGATCGAAATCTTATTAAAGATTATTTTCGTTTTTATAAGATCGGATCAGAATTCTAAAATCCTACGTCATTTTCTACTAACACAAAAGAATATACGAATATTTTATAAAAATATCTTCTTTAATTATAATTATAAAATGTTTGAAAAGATTAGGATGTTGTTCTTTAAAATTCTATAAAACATAACCAATAATGCGTGGTTCGAGAAATATAAAATCGGATTATAATAGATTTTAAGTTTTTATGGTTATGATTGAGATCGTATAAAATTTTACGTATACAAAGATCTTATATGAAATTTGAATCGTGTTACTTTACAATATCGTAAAATTACAAGATTTTAGAATTCAGATCTTGACGGCCATAATTTTCTATATGTACTATCTCACCCCAGAACTTGATATAGTAAAAAATAAATTAGTAACAATAAAACTGATCCAACATATACATATCGAATCGTGATAATATATCCTCGTTAATTTGAAGGTACATATCTTAAAAAAAAAAAAAGAAAGAAAGAAAGAAAGTGTACTCCGTAGTTGTATTGTAACGTATATAGACGGTGATAGTCGGTGCGGTGGAATGGATATGATAATAATTTTAATTAATTAAGGCCAGTGAAAATGATAAGAGTAGCACATTTTATCCTTGAACATGTCGGTAATAGCGTATGATGAGTTCACCAACTCTCCAACTTTATCATCGAGTTGTAAAACGGTTTTATTAATTCACGGGTTATTAGGATGTGGAAATGACTTTTCAGGTTTTGCTCACTCGCTTGCTTCATCTCTTTCTACTTCCTATGACCCCGCTGCAGGTTAAAATTCTCTCTGTTGTAACTTTTTTTTTGCATGCACGTACACTAGTTGTACGTAAGTAATATCTATGCTTTTAGTCTGGTTTTTATATGGTCGGTAGTGCACGACCTCCACCTCACCCATAACGCGATCCCCCATAAAAGAGGCCAAGACCTCCCACTTTGCACTTGTTCGGTAATCGGTACTTCGGTGGTCAAGGGATTCCCATGTTTTTTTTTGGAGGTAAATTGGTTTTGTAGTATTCATAGTAAGTCAAAGGTGAGGTGGTGAGTTTGGTGGTATGATTAGCATGTGGGGTTAGGGATTGCTTAAAAAAATCGATGTTTGGTTTCATATGTGAATCTGAGATTTTGGTGTAATGTCTAATTTTTTTCTGTACATAAATCAATGGGGCTTTGCCTGGATTTCTTGTTGGCATTGGTTATTTTTGGTTTAGATATTCGTGCATGCCAATTTCAACCACACACAAGTTTGACTTTTCATTTAATTACCTATCATTATTGACTATTTAGTATAAAAAATTATTATAAATATTTTCCCTTTTATTATTATTTAAATATATTTAAACCCAAATCCACATCAAATCCTAAGTATAAATTTCAACCCAGATTTTTATCTTAAAGCCGTCAATAAACCAAACGGGTTAATTAATCAATGTTTTGAAACCCGGGTTTTAAATCGACCCGGTCGAGTCACCGGGTCCGGGTCAACCCGTGTCGACCCCGGTCAACCCGTTTTTTAAATTTATTTTTATATCGTATTTTTAATAATTAACAAAAATTATAAATAATAACCAATATAATATGTAAAAATAAAATTTCGTCGCAAATACATAAAATTTACTAGTACATATTTAACCAAAAAGAAAACCTAAAAAAAATCAAAACCCGATCGGGTCTCAAGAACCGGGTTGACCCGGGTCACCCAAACCCGGCGGGTCAGCCGGGTTTCGAAAATGTGAAACCCGGGTCAATCGTACTTCGTTAGTAATATTATGCGCCTTATCAACAAGCCTGATTTTAGAGTGGCGATTACGTTGCTTCATCTCCCACCCTTTGTGTGATTTTATGACGGATCCTGTATTCTTTTCCCGCAGACTCGATTTTTCAATCATTGCATTTTACTTTTTGCTATAGAACAAGTGCCATATAGAGAATCATACGATCGGTTTCCTGTAAGATGGCGATTAGAGCATAGTATGGAAAAATGGAAACTAATCTTTATGCATATAATATGTATTTTAAGCCCCGTATGCAACAAAAAGCATATAAGAAGTTACGCCACTAAGATTTCTCCTAAATGAATTTAACTAGCAGAAACTTTCTTTAAACCGTTACCAAAGCTGCATTAAAAAAATAATCGTGAACACTTTTTTTTCTAAGCAGAATGGAGGATGGTTCTTGTGGATTTGAGGAACCATGGAAGATCAACTGATATAGAAGGTTTGTCCCTACCTCATGACACTATTAATGCTGCTAGAGATATATCGAACCTTATCAAGTCTTGTTCTTGGGTCTGGCCGGATGTTGTAATCGGGCATTCTTTGGGGGGCAAGGTGGCCTTGCAATATGCTTTAAGTTGTGCTCAGGGAGAGTATGGTAAATTAGCTCAGCCGCCTAAACAAGTAACTACACCTTCTTTACCAGTATAACTATTGATTTATGATATATGGATGCTATTGCTAGATGTCTTGTTTATGAATCGAGGCTCGCAAAGTAAAATTTCAATAATCATATAAACAGGTGTGGGTATTGGATGTTCTGCCGGGAAAACTCGAAAACAAAAGCCAGTATGAAGAAATCGATAAAGCGTTGCACACATTGAAGACTCTACCTACTCCAATCCCGTCACAAGAGTAATCCCCTCCCGTCCCTTCATGGATTAGGTCTAAAAACGCTGTTTTTGATATTATTGAAGTTTATTGGACTAATTGTCATTTCAGGTGGTTGGTAGATCACATGATTGGTCTTGGAATTTCAAAGTTCATATCAGAGTGGATTAGTAGCACTCTCAAGAAGTTGGGAGAACACGAGACATTTTCTTTCAACATTGATGGTGCTATGGAGATGTTCGAATCTGTTCGGTAATCCTACTTCTTGTTTACCTTTTAATTTTTAATACGACTGTATTTTCCCTTTTAGTATACAGTTAGCATGTAGATAAGGGTGTCTGTGTCTCACGCTCAGAAAGATGGACAAAACCGTGAACCTTTAGAGCTGCAGAATGAAACCTATCAAATTCCAGTCAAAATGGCAACCCGAACAGCAACTACTTTTCTTTACCCTTTTGTGTAATAGATGGTTAATATGTTTGACATGGTTTAAACAAGAAGATTATTACAATTATAATCTATTCTGAATAAACCAAAATTAGGATGTCTTTATGCGTTTGCATACATTTTGGATGCATGTTGTTCTTTTAGGCTCGTTTCCTTTTTAGTCAAGTCTTTTAGCTCAAGTTGTAATCAAAGTGACCTAAATGTAGTTAAACGGGTCAATATCGTCAGTGGCGGACCTTGGACATTTCTTTTGGGGGGCCGGATTATTTTATATATACCAAAATAAAAAAATGGACAATAACTTTGAAACGGAATGCATAATATTTACAATATTATGTAGTTACTGAGAGTTTTGATTCTTGTATGATAGGGAAATGGATTATTGGCCATTGCTGGAACACCCTCCAAAGGGAATAGAGATAGCTATAGTGCG
Source organism: Glebionis coronaria (assembly GCA_025667525.1). Taxonomy (NCBI): domain Eukaryota; kingdom Viridiplantae; phylum Streptophyta; class Magnoliopsida; order Asterales; family Asteraceae; genus Glebionis; species Glebionis coronaria. The sequence goes on along the minus strand of CM046876.1, from coordinate 491,206,518 downwards.
TACCGAAAGCCGACTCACATGGGACCCGGATGTGATCGAAAGGCTTGAAAGCCTTGCTAAGCAGGTAAATGGCGACTTAGGGAAAGTGTCAGTTCATGTTGTTACAAATTCTGGACACTGGATTTACAGGGATCAACCACAGACACTGCTCGAGATTATGTCCCCCAAAATTGCCTCTCTGGTTTAACCAAAACATAAACTGCACCATTGCTCTCTTAAAATTAGTGAGTCTTTGCTGCGTTCTTTTTAGAGTTGTCAATGTATGAATATGTTTATGGATTTATGATATGTGTGTTAATTTTACTGCAAGAAAGTATTACTGTAATATATTTCTGTAAAAATTGTAGTTACCAAACAAACCATTAGTGACCTCCATTAAACAACACAAACAATTCTTTCTCACACAAAGTCAAGTCAAAATCGGTGAGGTGGACCGGAAGATAACAAAGACAAGAGTGAATACCAACACAAATTATGGCCATACATCAGTACTACACATTTTGTCTTGAATATGTCTCTGATTGCGTTTGACGAGTTTACTAACTCTTCATCTTCATCATCATCATCATCATCATCATCATCCAGTTTTACGGTTTTACTAATTCACGGGTTATTAGGCTGCGGAAATGACTTTGAAGATTTTGCTCACTCCCTCTCTTCATCTCTATCTACTTCCCATGCCTCTGCAGGTTGAACTCGCATAAGATAGTAATATATAGTTCTATGATTTCCAATACATGCTTAAATGATTGTGGTTTTCACTTGTGATTGCTTTATGCTTTATTTTTGGACCACTGTAGGATATTGAGCTGTTTGCTTGACTAGTTGTCTGTCCCTTTTTTTTTTGTGGTGGGGGAAGAAGCTATTCATGGTTTCGGTCTTTAAGCCGACTAACCCACGGGGCATGAGCCTAAGGTCACATAGTCTCAAATCTAATAAACCCTTCCTCACCGAGGAGTTTGCGTCTGGGAGGAAGCCTTGTTCTTGACTAGCTGTACTTGCACTTATTTCATCTCTAACAAAACTAAAGAAAATTGAAATGTAAAACACAATTTTAATACATTCACTGCTAGTCATATGCAAGTTAGCAATAAGCCAATATACTAACATAATGTGTTAAATGCCGTTCCACTGTTTCAACCAGCGTTTTCTGTAATCTATATATGGCTCATTAAGCTTCCACTATAGCAAGATACACATGCTATGTGGTGGATTATAGCATCTATATAATTGGCTTATAGTGAGTATAAGCCTACAAGTATTAAGCATGCATTGGGAACTTCTTTTTTTCTTTTTTGAAATTTGAGTGAGCAGAATGTCTGGTATGCATTCTTCATAACCAGAAGAGATCTCTTCTTAACATTCACGATTTTAAGCAGTTTGGAGGATGGTTCTTGTGGATTTGAGGAACCATGGAAGAACAACTGATTTAGAAGGTTTATTCCCACCTCATGACACTATAAATGCTGCTAGAGACATAGCAAATCTCGTGAAAGCTCATGAATGGGCCTGGCCGGATGTTGTTATCGGGCACTCATTGGGGGGAAAGGTGGCCTTGCAATATGCTTTAAGTTGTGCTCTGGGTGACTATGGTGTTTCCGCACAGTTTCCTAAACAAGTAAATGCAGATTCTCTTTCTTAACATCAAATTTGACATTTGAGTACAATATACGACACAAGATCCATTGTTTATAAATGGAAGTTTATAATAAAATTTTTTGGTTTAAAACTGATTTAAACAGGTCTGGGTATTGGATGCTCTTCCGGGTAAAGTCGAAAACAATATTCAGTTTGAAGAAATCAAGAAAGCATTACTTATGCTAAAGACAGTACCTTGTCCAATCCGGTCAAAAGAGTAGATATCTCGTTTCCCTTCTTGGGTTAGAATTGAAAACTCTCTTTTTACTATTGAATTCTCATTTTAGGTTTTGTTGGCATGCTTGTTGTTTCAGGTGGCTCGTAGATCATTTGCTTAGTCTTGGGCTGTCAAAATTTTTGTCAGAGTGGTTTGGTAGTAGTCTGAAGAAGTCCGGAGAACATGAGACGTTTTCTTTTAATATTGATGGTGTAATAGATATGTTCACATCTGTTGTGTAAACCTACTCCTTTACCTATTAATAATCCAGTACATTATACAACAGTTTTGACCCGTTTAATTACAAACATGCCTGTTTGTAATTAAACGGGTCAAAACTGCTCGTCTATGTTTTACTGATAGGTTTGATTTTTGTATGATTTAGGGAAATGGATTATTGGACATTGCTAGAGCATCCTCCAAAGGATATTGAAATAGCTATAGTGCGTACTGAAAGCAAACTCGCATGGGACCAGGATTCGGTCGAGCGGCTTGAGAGTCTTGCTAAGAGGGAAAGTGATGGATCCTCAGGCAAAGTCTCGGTTGATGTTATTCCCAATTCCGGACACTGGATTCACAGGGACCAACCACAGATGCTGCTGGAGATTATGACCCCAAAAATCGCCTCTCTGGTCCAGCCACCAAAATGCTAACTTGCAGTCTTCTGTCTTATATTACGAGTTTTGATAAACAGTTTGTTTATACTCGTATATTCCATTAGGTTGATTCTTAGTGGTAGTTATGAATTGATCCTTCACAGTATGTGTAAAGGTTAATCTATGTATATGTTTACGGATGTATTATGTGATCCAAATTAACATATAACTAGCACACAATAACAGTTAGATGGTGTTGTGTATTATCATTCAATCACACCATTGCACGGTTAAGCTTAAAAACCATTTACACTGTAGTTGCTGCTAGAAGGAAGCAAAGGAATTCCCAGCATTTTACAACCAAGAGGCGAGTCGCATATTTGAAAACACATATAAGAGTTTTGTTAGTAATCGTCTCCAAAGCTACTGTTTGACAACCAATTTCAATAGTTTTAAGTCTAAAAAGAGACGTTGTCCGTGCAGAATTATTTTTCACTTTCTTTGATCATGAGAAAAACAAACTATTCTCTGCCGCACAACACACAAGTCACAGTCAGTGTGTGTAGTGGATGATAATAAAGACAAGAATGAGTTCCAACATATATATTTCTGTGACCACACATCAGCACTACATTCTATCCTTCAGTATGGCTGTTATTGCATATGATGAGTTTACGAGTTCATCATCTTTATCACCACTATCCACTTTCACGATCATACTGATTCATGGGTTACTCGGCTGTGGAAATGAATTTGCAGACTTTGCCCGCTCTCTCGCTTCAAATCTTTCTGCTTCTCATGGCTCTGCAGGTTCAGTTGATGATGCACTTTTTTTCTTCGCGTTATAGATACTAAAATATGAGTTTTATGATATCAAGAAACATGCATACATAATTGTGTCTTCACATGTTGATTGTGTTACGCTATGTTTTTGGATCACTTAGGTACTTGGGAAGTGTTCTTTTAAACACTTGTACTAAGAACTCATTGTTTATTGAAACCTTTGCTAAACTATTGAGATAGTAACATCTTAAGTTTCTAATCAGATTGGAGGATGGTTACTGTGGATTTGAGGAATCACGGAGGATCAACTGATATAGAAGGATTATTACCACCTCATGACGTTAAAAACACTGCAAGAGATATAGCAAATCTTGTTCAATATCTGGACAGAGGCTGGCCTGATGTCATTGTTGGGCATTCTTTCGGGGGCAAGGTGGTCATGGAATATGCTTTAAGTAGTGTTCAGGGTGACTATGGTGATTCCACACAGTTTCCTAAACAAGTAAATGCGCATTATTTTTCTATGCGTCAAGTTTAGTTTTTTATTATGATAAATGGATGCAAGATATCTCGTTCTGAACTTGAACTTAAGATAAAAACTTTGTTATAACTAAACAGGTGTGGTTATTGGATATTGCCCCGGGAGCATCTGAAGGTGGTTATGATCAAATTGAGGAAGCATTGTATTCACTGAAGACTCTACCTACTCCAATACCGTCAAAAGAGTATAAAGCCTGTTTCCCTTCCTGGATATGACTGATAAGTTATTTACTTACAGTATGTATTACTATATTGTATTGAAGTCTACATATAAGGTTTATTTAGGACAATTTGTCATTTTAGGTGGCTGGCTGATTACTTGATTAATCTTGGGTTTTCAAAGTCCATATCAGATTGGTTTACTAGCAGTCTCAAGAAGTCAGGAGAACATGAGTTATTACCTTTTAATGTTGATGGTGTTACAGAGATGTACATGTCTGCGCGGTAAAGCTACTCCTCATTACTTATTGCATTTACAACGATAAAGGTAAAAAATGAACAAGTATCCGAAAACACCACTGCTTCAGTACTTTAAATAGAGATTGCAAGTCTGACGGATTGGGTAACTGGTCAAAGCGGGGTGATTCGGGTCGTGTTGGATCGATAACACTAGTCTTTACCTAATTTTTATTATTATAAGGAGTCACAGATTAAACAAAACTAATAGGGATGATATATCTTTGGTAAAAAATGAAACATTTAAAGGTTTCAATCTTTTACTGTAGCTTATTATGTAGCATAACCCAAATTGACCCATTCACTGGGTCAATATTGTCACGTCTATGTTTTACTGATAGCTTTGATTATTGTATGATTTAGGGATACAGACAATTGGCCATTGCTAGAGCATCCTCCAAAAGATATGGAGATAGCTTTGGTGCGTACTGAAAACTGGGACCCAGATGTGGCAGAAAGGCTTGAGAGTCTTGCTAAGCGTGAAAGTGATGAATCAACAGGCAAATTCTCGGTTGATGTTGTATCCAATTCTGGACACTGGATTTACAGGGATCAACCAGAGAAGCTGATGGAGGTTATGATTCCAAGACTTGTCTCCCTTGCTCAAACAAACATCTAACTTGGAGTGCGCTCTCTTGAATCTTTAAAACAGTTTTTTTACTTACTTATTCTATAGGTTTAATACTGTGCTACTTCAAAACTGATGTTTCACTATAGTGAGTGACAGATCAAATTATATGCACCTTTTATGGTGATAATGTATTTATATTACTGGATACATTGTTTTTACTTCCCACTCGCCCGACTATGATCATTCATTCTAAAAGAAACAATAGTCGCACACAGATGAATATTCATGCTAAAACAACTACAATACTCACAAACAGATAAAAACATACTAAGCTTCATAGTAAAATGCCTGTAGATCAGCAAAACAAGCTAGCCAGCTAGGTGCATCCCCGCACGTGCAAAACCTCTTCGTAAGAAAAGAGAGAAAATTTTTAACCAGTGGTACTTCTTGAACTAAACAAACAATTCAGCGGATTATTCGCCACTGCTCCAAAGAATATGGAGATAGCTATAGTGCATACAGAAAGCCCTCAGATGCGCTAGAGAGCATTGAGAATCTTGCAATTCTGGACACTCATCCACATTATGACTCCCAAGGCTTGCCTCCCTTATTCAACCAAACAACTTGTTGGAATATTAGTAGTAAACTTAAATATAGTTTAGGGACTTAAGTGTACTTTGTAATATAGATTAGGAATAAACTTATATTAGGAAGGTGCCTACCCCTCATCTCTATAAATAGGGATGATGGGGATCCTAATTCATTGTATTCTTCTTTCTCAATGTAGTCTTTATTAGGTTTATTAATAAAGAGGTAGTTGAGGGTATACCGTGTGCAATACTTGTCGGTTCTTTGTAGTCTCTCGTGTCGCTACTTGCTCGATATAACTCGCGATCTAGCGGTTCCGCGTTATCGATCTTCGGGTTTGTTGTCGGTATCGTACAACAAGTGGTATCAGAGCTACTGGTTATAGTGGTCAACGAAGATCGAGTGCTAGATCGACGTTACGAGTTGGTTAAACTATCGAGGTGCGGTGTCGAAATCGTCTTTGGTGCGATCGATTAGAGTAGCGATTGTCTTTGGTGCGATCGATTGGAGGGTTCGATTCGGTTTTAGAATCGGGTTTTAAATATGCGATCGGTTGACGATCGTGTTTTAGAATAGGACTGACGAGAGTTTCAAGCAAAAAAGGTTTCAACTTGTCTTATTCACGTGAGGAAGAAGTAACCAATCATAGGGTTTTTTTATTCCATGTAATAAGTTGAAATATACTACAAAGGTGACAAAAGAATTTTTCTTTTGGAAATCGATTTTCAAGTATCGATTTTGGGTTTAAAGGACGATTAAAATAAAGGTTATTGTTGTTGCGGGGTTATTTAATACTTCTTGTGGTTTAAGTTTTAGATCGTGGTTCGCTTGGATTTTAAGCTAGCGATCGGGTTGACTTATTCGAAATCGAGGGTTTAGGGTTTTCTAATAAATTCGATTTGCAAGAAGGGTATTTTCTTGTGGTTCAAGTTTGATCGTGGTTTGCTTGGGTTTTCAAGTTAACGATCGGGTAGCTTGTTCGTAATCGAGGTTTTAGGGTTCCTTAATAAATTCGATTTGCAAGAAGGGTTTTTCTTGTGGTTCAAGTTTGATCGTGGTTCGCTTGGGTATTCAAGTTTACGATCGGGTTGCTTGTTCGTGATCGAGGGTTTAGAGGTTTTCTAATAAATTCGATTTGCAAGAAAAGGTTTTAGCAACAACGGGTATATTGCACACGGCTTGTGAGGCTTGGCGGTAAAGTTTGTTAAGAAACAACTTGACAAGGTTTGTAGCAAGGTTAAAGAAGATTCAAGACTTGTCGATGTTGCAAGATTTCTTAAGTTATTAGAAATCGGTTTTGCAAAATTAAAAGTACGACAAGGGTTACTTCAAAAGGAGTCGGGTACTTTCTTGATTCAAGGGTTGTCGATTTGTTGGATAGGTTAATTTCCAAGGCTCAATCGATATTTGAGTAAGAAAGGGTGTTCTTTTGAAGGGTTACTTGGTTTGATCGATTTCTAAGAAGGGTTCTCTTAGGGTTATATCGATAAAGCAAGGGTTTTTCTTTATAAACGGGGACTTCGTATTCGTGATTGTGAGGTTTAATATATCACAAGGTTTAGCGAATTATCGAAGGGACTTTCTCGGTTTGTGATTGTGAGGTTATTCACAAGGTTTAGCAAACAACAAAGGGATAAAGAAAAAAAAATGGCTAGTTCTATAACTAGGTTTAACATCGAGAAATTCGATGGATTTCATGTACATAAGCATGGAGGTTCAAAACAAGTTGGGTTCAAACAACTTGGTCCTGGTGTTAAAACAGGAGTCCATGGAGTACATGTTTATAAACGTGTTTGGTTTGAGATGGAACTGCAGGGAGCTCAGGGGGATCGTGAAGCTGAGGTTTTTCAGGATAGTAACGATCATGTTGCAGTGGCTCAAATACGGTTTGAGGTGGAACTGCATGGAGCTCAAGAGGGTCGTGAAGCTGAGGTTTTTCAGGTTAGTAACGATCATGCTGCAGTGGCTCAAAGACGGTTAGAGGACAAACAACCTGAAGAAAAGACAAACACGCGTTGCTTGGTAAATGAGCAGGAAGAGGTACACCTTGGTATAAAGGTGGGGGCAAACATTACGGTAACCGGAGTACCTGGTCAAGAGGGTGCGGAGGATAATGTTGCTGAGAAGAAGAACGTGAAAGAGTCTATGGAAGCTAATCTAGGAAAACTACAGAAGTACAATGCCTGGTTAACAAGGTGGTCCTGGGTCCGAGGTTCCAACACCGGTAAAAAGTGTTGAGTATCGGTTATGTTTAAGTGTTACTCCTAAGGTGGAAATTGTTGGAATATTAGTAGTAAACTTAAATATAGTTTAGGGACTTAAGTGTACTTTGTAATATAGATTAGGAATAAACTTGTATTAGGAAGGTGCCTACCCCTCATCTCTATAAATAGGGATGAGGGGGGATCCTAATTCATTGTATTCTTCTTTCTCAATGTAGTCTTTATTAGGTTTATTAATAAAGAGGTAGTTGAGGGTATACCGTGTGCAATACTTGTCGGTTCTTTGTAGTCTCTCGTGTCGCTACTTGCTCGATATAACTCGCGATCTAGCGGTTCCGCGTTATCGATCTTCGGGTTTGTTGTCGGTATCGTACAACACAACTAACCTGGAGAACTGATGGTTTATAGAGTTCATAACAATTATTTAAAAACCTAATATGGATCAAAGCACACAAGATCATAATTAACACAATTATAATTAATAAAGATTAGGGTTACATACCTTTATCCTAGCAAGATCCACAAGATCAACGGAACAATCGGCAACTAGGGTTAATCACGAACACCACCAGGATATAGTCTAAAGCAAGACTATATCACGATCTTGTACACACGTAATGCGGCGAGTTAATCGTGAGTCTAGCACGAACAAACCAAGCTTTTAAGCCTATGGAGTATCTACCCAACAACCCTAGAGAGGGGTTAGGATTAGATCTATTAAATAGAAAAGTTGAAAACCAAGAACCCTAATTTAGGGGTGTTTGGCCGGCGGTTTAAGAGCAAGAGAAAGAGGGATGGAGTAAAAAATTATGAAAGCCTTGGGTTTGTTTATATAGCTCTTGGAAAAACTTTTCCTACAAGGTTAAACAAAATTAGTAAACAAAATCTTTTTCCCTTCTCTTCTTGTCTCTCTTTGGCCGGCGGTTTACAAGCCCACAAGGAGGCTTCCGGAACTTTTCCGACTCATTCTTTTAACTTCTATTTAATTTCCATAACGGTCGTTTAATATTTAACTTTTAATTATTAACGATCGTTAGTTAAAGCTTTGGTTTGATTTAATAAATATAATAAATATATTTAATAAATAAATTAACCCTTTACGCAATGTGTGCAATCCCGTGATCTCGAGTTCGACCCTATCTCACGACTATCGATTTTAAGTCCATAAACTTTCAGCTCCCACTTGGACAAAATTCGAATATCGTGATCACATTGATTAGCGTCTAGTTACACTAACAATGTCACTAGTACAACTCGAGTAAGGTCTCCTGGACAAAACCTTTTAATGACTTATTATCATTATTATTATCCTTTCATTTCAAATACAACGTTAATAAGGATATGGATCTTAGTCATTCCTTTCATTAACCATTCTGTTTCTCGTTTACGGATATAGTAAGATTACCAAAACACATTTGGGTGTGGCCACACAAACATCTTACTACTCCCCCGAGGGGCCCAGCTGTATTATACTTCAAAATAATTTTGAAGGAAACAAATCCCATTTTGACTACAAGCAAAACACATGAACTTTGCAACACTTCTGAAAATAACCCTTATAGCTACCAGTTACGTTCAGTGTTAGGTTATCTCACAGAAATGCACTACATTCAATGCAGTTTTCCGGTATCTCAGGTCTAAGGATAACTATTTATGATTTACTTAATGACAAAGATCCATAAAGTAAAATCATATAGTTGGGATAAGTCCAATATTTGATCCATCAAATATTATCCAAAATTGACCAATATACTTTCAAGTATACTCTGTCACTATTTTGAATTGTCTTAGTTTAATAATACTCTCATATTATTAATCGACAACGGACATTTAGAAACATCATAATGCTCATGGATTAAAACATGTAAAATAGGATACAAAATCAAATAACAGAAAAATAAACGAAATCCAATCTTTATTTCATCAATTTAATAATGTCTTACATCCTTTATCCAAATACTAATCAACAGATTTATTGCATGAATTCGCTAGCTAGTTGCAGCCCAATTGCCTTGGCATGCTTAACTACCTTTGGCCTAGATAAAGCCTTAGTAAAAGGATCAGCTACGTTATCATCTGTGTGAACTTTTATTAATTTTATTTCTCGAGCTTCCACTTGTTCTCGAACGTAGTGATATCTACGTTTAAAGTGTCTGGCGCCTTTCTTAACTCCAGGGTCATTGGCGAATATAATTGCAGCAGAATTGTCGCAATATATATCAATAGGTTCTTTAATTGAAGGCATCACTCCAAGATCTCCAATAAACTTCCTAATCCAAACAGCTTCCAGTGCAGCTTCTAAAGCGGCCATGTACTCCGATTGAGTTGCATGCATAGCAATGGTTTTCTACTTACTGCTCTTCCAGTCAACTGCTCCTCCATTGATGACAAACACGTAACCCGTCTAAGACTTCGTATCGTCTTTATCATATTGCCAGTACGCATCACAGAACCCTGTTACATTCAATTCTGTGTCTGGTTTACCCCTGAATACCAAAAAACATATCTTTCGTACTCCTCAAATACTTTAGAATATGCTTAACAGCAGTCCAGTGGAACTTTCCTGGATTTTGTTGGTATCTACTGACCAAGTTCTGAGCAAACGCCACATCAGGCCTTGTGCATCTTACAACATACATAATAGATCCTACAGCCGAAGCATAGGGCACCTTTCACATGTAAGCCACCTCTTCGGGTGTTGATGCATCTTTCCCATGTCTTAATTCATGCTTAACCTCCATCGGTTGAAAACCTTTCTTAGAGTTATGCATGTTATACTTCTTCAATATCTTATCTATATAAGCATCTTGACTAAGACCAATTAACCGTCTACTTCTATCTCGATAGATTTTAATTCCTAGAATATATGCAGCATCTCCCAAATCCTTCATAGAAAAATATTTACCAAGATAATCCTTAACTTCCTTAAGTCTTGGAATGTTACTTCCCATGATTAATATGTCGTCGACATATAGAATTAGGAACACTACATTACTCCCACTAGCTTTGCGATATACACATGGCTCATCACGATTTTGAATAAATCCGAACTTTTTGATTTCTTCATCAAATCGCTTATTCCATTGACGTGATGCTTGCTTTAAACCATAAATAGATCTTTGAAGTTTTCACACACGCTTTGGATATTTAGGATCAACGTACCCTTCCGGTTTTTGCATATAGATGTCTTCATCTAAGCGACCGTTCAAGAAGGCAGTTTTAACATCCATTTGCCATATCTCATAGTCATAGTATGCTGCTATAGCTATGAGAATCCTAATAGCTCGTAAGTCTGCTATAGGAGAAAATGTCTCCTCGTAGTCTACGCCAAAAGTTTGAGTAAAACCTTTAGCTACTAAACGTGCTTTATAGGATTGTATTTCACCATCCATGTCGGTTTTCTTCTTGTAGATCCACCTATTTTTCACCACTTTAGCATTTTTAGGCGCGTCCACAAGAATCCAAACATCGATGATTTCCATGGATTTCATTTCCTCATTCATCGCAACTATCCATTTTGACTTTTCTGGATCAGACATTGCGGATCGATAGTTAGCAGGTTCACCAAGATCCCCTACTTCCTCCTCATCATCCTCTATGTAAAGACATAGTTTGTCTGGCGCACGTATGGTTCTTTTAGACCTACGTGGAGGAATTAATTCCGGTGGAACTCCCAGACTTTCTGGTTCTACAGGAATTTCTTCGCTAGTATTTTCAGAAGGCAATGTATCTTTTTGAATTTCTTCAAGATCATAATTTCTCCCACTGAATTCTTGATTTATAAGATCACTTTCAAGGAAGTCTCCATACCGAGCCACAACTACTTTGTTCTCAGCCGGATAATAAAAGTAGTAACCCATAGTTTCCTTAGGGTAACCTACAAAGATATATTTTACTGAGCGTTGTTGGAGTTTATCTCCAGAGTCACGTTTCACATACGCCTCACAACCCCAAATTTTCAAATAAGACAAATATGGCTTCTTGCCATGCCATAGTTCATATGGTGTCTTATCAACCTTCTTTGTGGGAACCATATTCAGAATACGAACAGCAGATTCAAGAGCATAATCCCAAAAGGATAATGGTAAAGTTGTAAGATTAAACATAGATCGCACCATATCCAATAATGTATGATTTCTCCTTTCAGATACACCATTTTGTTGTGGAGTATATGGAGAAGTAAGTTTCTGAACAATTCCATTCTCACTTAAATAATCTTTAAACTCTTGACTTAAATATTCACCACCTCGATCAGAACGAAGAGCTTTAATCTTCTTTCCTAGTTGTAACTCTACTTCTGCTTTAAACGTTTTGAATGTTTCAAACACCTCATGTTTATGCTTAAGTAAATAAACATAACCATAACGACTATAATCATCCGTAAACGTTAAGAAGTAGCTAGCACCTTTCCTCAACACATGTCTAAGTGGTCCACACACATCAGTATGTATCAAACCAAGTAGTCCAGTAGCCCTTTCACTATTGCTATTAAAAGGTTTCTTGGTCATCTTTCCAGAGATACAAGACTCACATTTATCAAATGATTCGTCATTGATATTTTCCAAAAGACCATCACGTTGAAGCTTTTGTATGCGAGTCTTCCCAATATGGGCAAGTATACAATGCCAAAGATAAGAAGAGTTCTTGTCTAACTTACTCTTCTTATTCATGCTAAAAACAGAATTAGTTTTCCTCTTGGAATTATTATCATGCATGTTAATTTCAAAAACACCATTCACAGAAATTGCATCAAAATAGAATAAGCCATCTTTGAAAACAGAAATTATATTATTATCAATCGTGTGATTAAATCCAATATCCAACATACAAGAAAAGGAAATAACACCCCTAACAATTGTAGGTGCATAATGATAATTATTTAAAATCAGTACTAACCCCGAAGGTAAAACTAGTTTAAATATTCCTATAGCTTCAACCGCTGCTTGTGCGCCATTGCCCACTTGTAGAAATTGTTCCCCATAGGTAAGCTTCCTCTTAAACTCAAATCCCTGCAGGGTATTACAAATGTTAATACCACATCCCGTATCATATACCCAGGAGTTTGATTTGTATGTAAGATCAAATAACTCTATCATAAATAAGTTACCTGAACATCTTGCAGCAACTAGCTCAGCCTTCTTCTTATGTTCTTGCAACTCATGGAGGTAGAGAGAGCAATTCCTCTTCCAGTGTCCAGTCATTTTGCAGTGGTGACAAGTCTCATCTTTCTGAGATTGACTCTTCTTGACAAAGTTCTGCTTTGGTTTTGATGGAGTCGCAACTTGTTTGCTCTTATCAACCTTGCCTTTGCCTTTCTGCTTCTTATTCACTTGCGGTTTTGGTTTATTCACTCTACCCTTTTGCACATAAAGTACTTGAGGAGTAGCAGTGGATGCCTTATCTTTCAACCCCTTTTCAAAGTCAATGAGCATTGCATGCAGATCATTAACCGTCTTCCCCGTGCAATGCATATTATAGTTACGAACGAAATCATTGAAGTCCTTATTAAGGGACATATTGATCAAGTTGATAGCCATATTATGATCATAGGGTTGTCCTAGTGCGACGATTTGTTCCATATAACCCCTCATCTCCATATAATGGGCACTTACGGACTTTCTAGGCGCTTGCTTGCAACTATGTAGAGCATCAACCAAATCATATATCTCTACAGCTTGCGGCGTTTCATACACAGCCTTGAGTTCATCAAGCATTCGCTGAGGTGAAAATAGCTCATACTTCCTTTGAAGTGATGAAGCCATTCTCCCTAACATTACATCAGCCACCTCATGGTGCTTCTTAACGTTAGGAGCGTGTTGAAGCCTTTCCGCATCAGATGCTCCTTCAGCAAGATCCTCCGGAAAAGGAGTAGTCAAGATATCAATAGTACCGGCTGCTCTCAGAACAATTCTTAGTGAGCGATACCAGTCATTGAAGTTAGGGCCAGTAAGTTCAGGCCGTTCAAAGAAAGCTTTGAACGCCGAGCTTATTGTCAGATTGTTTTCGGGTTGAGCCATTTCTACAAAAATAAGTTCAAACATTAGTATTTTTGATAATACAATTCAAGAAAATAAAATTACCCCGGTAATAAAACCATAGTATTTTCCTTGAAACTAGAATCCATATTGACATAGACTCATCACATCAGTTGATCTGCTAGTGACAAATGTATTCAACACATTAACTTGTCGAACAATAATTGACAAACAAATTTGCAATTTCTAGATATGTTAGGGATTTACATTGCTAAAATCATTTGCATTGTAAACATGTTTCATCCCTACTTTACGCCGTAATTTTCCAGTTCTTACTGAGTAACTTAATTAAGTCGACTAATCTAAAGAACGTAAAACCTTCATGTGCCATCTTATTCAGTCATGAAGTTTTCTCTCCATTACAACATCGTCCAAAATCTCATATGACGACAACTGTAACTTCAAGTGTTCGTCAATTAGATGGCATATGACTTAAATTTTTAGGGTATAGATTTTGGTGTCAAAATCATGTATGGAGAAGCATGCATACATCTCCATAACATTAGTTTAATAAAACGTTTAGTAAACTTTTTGGTGAGACTAAAATTTCATCATATATTTGCAAGTTGAGGTATTGGTTAAACCAATTAAAGATTTTACACGTAACTAAATTCACACCGTACTTTTTCTAGAACTCAGCTAAAGCACAAAGAAATAACCTTATTCATTGTGTTTCGGATGTGAATTAATGCAGTTAAATCAAACTTAAAGAATTATACAAATAACAACCGTAGGTAATTCCAATTTTGACGCACATGCGAGCCGGGAATTTGGTCAGCGCTGAAGCATAACACCTCCTTCCTTAACCGGGTACATGACCAGTGGTGCGTTATACATGTTGATCCCAAACTTAGATCGATTTAGCTTGTGTAAACGAGATTAAATCAAGTTAAACACGTAGAGAAACTTTGTTGTATATGAAACAATTCAAGTATTATGCGGAATTAATACTTAAACAAGAACACACAAACAAGATAAACCAAACTTTCACTTTGATTGATTAATCAAACTTGCGTACAATGAAAGTGTAAAACGTATATATTGAACTAAAACCTAAAGGCCTCCTTTTATAGATTAAGGAGCCTTGCACAAGAGTCTACGTATCAGCTATTTTAGGCAAAGATAAACATAAGGAATACATTGTCGAACATATCTTTACTAGAAACATAAAACGTGTAGACTAAGTCTTCTAGCAGTGCTTGACTTCTTCTTATCAACGCTTGACTTCTTCCTGTTAACGCTTGTCTTGTCAACGCTTGATTTCTTCCTATCAACGTCCAAATTGCTCTTGTCAGCGTCCAAGTGTCTTGACTACATTTTATTCCCAACAATCCTCCCCTAAACTTGATATCTACTATAGTAATCAAGTTTCTGAATAAAAACTAAGAACTAGGAGGATTCTTACAAATTGCATTAAATTGGAAATAAATATATCTAATCAAATCTTTGGCCACGTCACTTGAGTAGTCTATCTCCAGCTGTGTTGTCATCATTTTCTTCAAAACTTCTTTGGACATAGGATACTCAGCATCCACAAGAAGATATTCAGAAAACTTTGTAGTACTTAAATGATACACACCAACTGCTGAATATAGACGCCATTGAAGTCCACTGATATCATCAAGATCCTTCCAAACTGGATCTTCTTTAGCTGGTGCACACATCCTCTTGAATGTTGACCAAATCTTTATTTTATTGACTGAAGTAGGTGCTTCAGTCTCATACTTGGCCTGCATCAACCTCCAAAGGTCTGCCAAGTCTTCCCTATCCAGGCTTGCAAACAAAGACATAAGAGTAGTGAAAGTATGTACCTTCTTCCCATATCTGCCAATCATCCAAAACCCACTTGCAACTTCCTCATAGCTAACTATAGGGTTTCTGGAATCATGAGGTAACACTTCTACCATTTGTGAAACTTTCAAGGGTGAGAGCTTAATACTCTTTCTAATAATAGCTTCACTAGGATTCACTCTATCCAAATTTTCTGGAAACTCAAGAGGAACCCCCTTCTTCAATGGTCTTGGTGTAACCAAAGCCTTTTGGATCTCCATTTCTTCTACAAGTTCTTCTTTTCTTTCATTTGAAAGAAGTCTAATAGTGTTCTGTTCTTGCACACTTTCCCATATAGGATAAGCCTTATACTCCAATTCATCAAAGGATAATCCCTGCAACTTTCTGAAAGTCCAACATGTTTGATGACATCTGAGTAACATGTAATAGAGCTCCCTTCTTTCTGTCTTGGTCCTTTCAAGAACTTTGCTAGCCAGAATCACCTTGCAATCTCTTTAAACTCTGAGTAGAGTCTCCAAACCCTAAATTTGATTTGATAAAGTCATGTCTGGATTTTCCATCACCTTATTCTCCTATGCAAAGTAGATCTGAGCAACTTCAGGCATCTCATAATCTACCTGATTCTTCAACTGTGCAAGCTTTTCCTTTGCCAACTCATCACCATATTCAAGCCTTTCTGGTTCTTCAATAATCATAACACTTGAATCTGTGCTCTCATCACCACTGCTTTCTTTACTCTCAATAGCAGTCTCCTTCATCCTATCTTGTTTCTCAAGTTGTGCAGCCAACATGGAATCAAATTTTACTTGGGCTGCATCCTTGGGAACCACTGTTTCTACCATAATTCCTTTACCCTTATCTAATATATCAATGATGGGTCAAGATGATGATGGTACCTGTGTAGACACATCTTTGATGATAGCTGATGACTGGGATACATCAACCATACCTGCAGGTCTATCAACGTCCAAAACCTGTGTGTCAACGCCTAACTTACTCCTATCAGCGCTTGGCTTGTCAGCGTCAAAGTCTGTTTGTCAACGCTCAGTCTACTCTTGTCAGCGCTTCTTGTGAACTGCTCCATCATCTCAGTAAAAGATAAATTCAAATTTGTAGGGGTAACCAATGAAACATCAAAACCTGGCTGCCTCTTCAAATCTGTTAGAGCTTCAACTATACCCAAAGATTCTCCTTCATGTGAGCCTTTGTCACTCACATGTATCTGCTCATCCTCCCCTTTAGAAGAGTCCTCCACTCCACGCCTATGGCTAGCACCTTCTAAAATAACAATCCTCTCCCTCAATTGCTTGAGTTCAAGGCCTTGTGTAGAGACAGTATGTACAAGGTCTGCATTTTGCTTTTGCAAGATAATGAAGACAACCGTTAATTCCAACAATGTATAGGGTTCCAATCTGCCCTCCTCTAGAATGGGAATTTGACCTCCCAAACTAGAGTCATGGGGCATGGATGAGGTCTTAATGATGTTAGGACTGGCTTGGCCTGCATCTAAGCTAGTACGAATAGTCCTAGCCCCACCCATGTCACCAACCACATTTGTGGTGGTGGTTCTCTCTGCAACATGGCTAGGAGCACCAGAGGAGAACAATCCAATAGTCCTTTGGCGTTTTTCCATCCTAAAGTCTGGGGGTGAAGAAGATGATATGGATTGGGTTTCAGTTTGGAGGTGAAGGGGTGTTTGGGTTTGTTGTAAAAGGGTGTCAGCGTTTGGATTTTGAGTGTCAACGCTAACATTTAACGTGTCAGCGTTGAAGATATCTTGGTCAATTTCCATATGATGTGGTGATGGTGATGGTTCAGGTAATGGGTCTAGGTGTGGTTGTGGGCCAGGTTGAGGTTGTGCTGCTACAATAACAGCAAGCATGGCTTGGGTAAGGGTAAGTCTCTGTTTGGGGGTGTATTCATCTTTCCAAAAATTGCTTTCTTTTGCACAGGGATCGTTTAAAAGTCATCATGATCCCTGGTGCAATAACTTTGTTTATCAAAAACCATTTGCAAAAATCTTGGGTAAGCAAGAGTCATCTTGCTACCCTTGTTTTTACACATGCCATCAAAAATTATTTTAGAAAAATTATATCTTTGTCCTGTAGCAATACACACAATGGAACTACCAATAGATCTGTTAATTTCATTGTGTGCAGTACATTTGGGACTCAAACATTGAAGTATGACATGTATTAAGTACTTCCAAGCTGGGGGAAATTCCTGTTTAGAATATTTATTTAAAGTGCCCTCTTTAGGGAAAGGACAACCCAAAGCTTGAAGTCCTTGTTCTAGCTCACCAATGGGTAGGGTGGTTATACCATCTGCATCATTAAGATGCAAAGCCTGGCGAACCAAGGCTTCAGTAACCACCCATGAACGCCCATGGACTGTAGCAGTCAATGTAATCACATTATTAATCGTTGAGGAAGTGATAGTATTCCAAAACTGCTTACTATGAGTGACAGGGATAAGCGGAGCATGAGAAAGTGCATACCGTAATGGGGATGCATTTAAATACTCCACCATCTGAGTATATTGAGGAAACAAAGCATCATCAACCTCCAAATAGGCAACCATGTTATGCTGACTTCTGAACCCCAATACCAAATCACTCGGTATAAACTTAGGCGCCATGGATGTAGAAAGCTGTGATATATGTTATGAAAGATGAATATGTGTGAAATTTTGTTAGACAAGAATAAGCAGTTACCCTGTTTCAAAATAATGAGCCAAATATATAGGAGAGGTAGGCACATGTGATTTGTAGAAAATGAGGCAATTATATTTCAAAATATAATGATGAAAATCTTGAAAATTTTTTATCTTGTGCATTAATAAAAAGTTACCAACTCCCAAAATTACGGCCCAAATTTTCGTCAAAAATAACAACTGGGTAGGACCCAATGGTTGTCAACGGTAAAAAATAACCTATCAACGCCCAACGGCTATATTCTTGTCAACGTTGGAAAATGCCATGTCAACGTCAAAATTGGTCCTAACAACGTTTGGAAATAAATCTGTCAACGTCCAAAAATAAAAATAATAAAAATGAAAAAGGACTTTAACAAAGTGATTTAGCCTAGTGAAGATAACCTATAAACTGAAAATTACCATAGGGTGGCAAACACTGTCCAATCATGCACACTTGCTTAAGCAAGATAGACATAACAGTCCTCAAGTGTCCCTTGCTAACCAAAGTTCTTAACAGTGAAGTTATCTCATAAAATCCTTTGTAACTTCCCAGGTAAGCCCAATAAAAATCATACCCAAGTCTCCCACCAGACCACATCCAATTCTAGGCCAAAAAGTCTTGGCAGCGTGCATAGTATATCAACTTTGCATGCTATAGTGCCTCATGAGTTAGTAAACTAATTCATACTCACCAGTGGACGCAATCTAGAATTGTGATAAGAGTATTATATGAATACCCAAAAAGTCCTAAAGGGTTCCTAAACCTCCCCTTAAACTATGATACATAAGTTGCCAAATAAAATACATGTAATAAAAAATTATGTCAAGATAGGAATATAAATATTCCAACCATCATCCATAAACTTGAATATGCTTCAATAATGCTCCAAGAATCCATAAGCAACTTTGTATCCATTTGTACAATGCTAACAATGCCTGCATAATTAGATCAAAAACCACAAAACTAACACGTTGCTGACAACGTCAATTTAACACTTGTCAGCGTTAAAATAACCTTTGTCAGCGTTAGACAAATAAAGTGGAAAATCTAATTTTATACAAAGACCAATAACAATGCATAGCCTGTACATACTTATACAATAAGTCCCCAAAACACATATTAAGTAAGATTGATCATTCCAATACTTGTTACCAAGTATTGAAATCTCCCAGTATCAAAAGGTTTAGTTAATAAATCAGCCACATTTTCCTCTGTGTCAACCCTACCTGGTTGTATTAAACCTTTTTCAAAAAAATCTCTTATAAAATGATGTCTAATTTCTATGTGTTTTGTTTTAGAGCGATGTACAGGATTTTTAATAACGCATAAAGTACTGTTATTGTCTACAAAAATATTGGTATGCATAAAATTATACCCATAATCCAACAGCTGGTTCTGAATCCATAAGACTTGTCCACAACAAGCAGCTGCAGCTACATACTCTGCTTCAGTTGTAAAATTGGCCACCACTATTTGTTTCTTGCATTGCCAAGATATCAACCTACTCCCAAGAAATTGGCATCCACCAGTTGTGGATTTTCTATCAAACTTGTCACCCCCATAATCACTGTCTGAATATGTAATAAGCTCCAATGGATAATCTTTTGGATACCATAATCCTAAGGTGGGATATCACCTAAGATACCTAAAAATCCTCTTGACAACATGAAGATGACACTCTTTGGGAGTCACTTGATGGCGTGCACATGCACACACAGCAAACATAATGTCAGGTCTTGAAGCTGTGAGATACATCAATGATCCAATCATTGACCTATAATGCCTGACATCCACCTATTTTCCATCTCCAACCTTTCCCCAAGGGTGTTACCTATCCATGGGTGTGCTAGCCCGTTTCTCATGTGGAGAAAAACCAAACTTCTTCAAGATTTATGCTACATATTTGTCTTGAGAGATGGAGATACCATCTTCTTTCTGTTGAACTTGTAACCCCAGAAAGAAGTTCATATCCCCCATTGCACTTATCTTGAACTTGTCTGTCATGAGTTTAGAAAAGTCTTCACTCATCTTTGGACTAGAAGAGCCAAAGATGATATCATCCACATAGACCTGTACAAGTAAGAAATCCTTACCAGTCTTCTTTGTAAACAAAGTCTGATCTATGGTGCCCATTTTGAATCCATTTTCCACCAGATAGGTGGACAATGTGCCATACCATGCTCTTGGGGCTTGATGAAGTCCATACATAGATTTCTTCACTCTATACACCTTGCCTGGATGTTCTGAGTCTTCAAAACCAGGAGGCTGCATTACATAAACCTCCTCTACAATTGTGCCATAAAGAAAAGCACTCTTCACATCCATTTGATAGACAGTAAATCCCATGCAGGAAGCATAGGCTAGAAAAATCCTTATTGCCTCAATCCTTGCAACAGGTGCAAAGACATCCTCATAGTCTATCCCTTCCTCTTGTTTATATCCTTGAGCAACTAAACGTGCCTTGTTTCTGACCACAATTCCTCTCTCATCCTTTTTGTTTCTAAGAACCCATCTTGTCCCATAGGTCTGACATGTCTGGGACAATCAACTAACTCCCAAACATCCTGAATAGCAAATTGGTGAAGCTCATCTTCCATTGCTTCCACCCAACTTGGTTCTTTGAGAGCATCAAAAATATTCTTGGGTTCCTGTTGTGACAGAAAACAGGCAAATAAACATGCTTGAACAAGAAGGGTATCAACCTTCTTGTGAATATTGGCAATAAATCCTCCATGATTCTGATGAGACCTTCTAGTTTGCATAGGATTCATCACATCACCTATGAATAAAGAAGAAGGATGATTCTTCATGGTAGATATAAGTACTCCTACTTCAATGATTGTGTTATCATCAATTTCAGTCTCTAAATTGCCAATATCTTCTTCAAATGCTCTTCCATCATCATCTGAATGAACCTCTTCATTTCTGTTTGAAGGTTCACCGTGTTCAAAAACACTGGAAGAGAATAAATGATCAAAAGAGTTGTCAACGCCTGAATTAGGGTTGTCAACGTTTGATCCATCAACGCCTAAATTTGTCTTGTCAGCACCAGATTTTCCTTTGTCAGCGCCTGAAGAATCATGCATGTTTTCAACTGGTGATACTTGTGGACCACCTTTTTCCTTTCCAGCAGCAGCAGCAGCAGCAAATGCATCTGTCCATATAGGAAGGGTAACATACTCAAGTATGGGTGCTGATTTGTCTGCTTGTGATCCAACCTCTTTATCAACATGTTTACCTGAAATTTCAACAACTGGTTCTTCCATAACATTTGAAGTCACATTCACAATGTCTGGATTAGTAACAGGCATATAATTCAATGTCCTATATAGAGGTTCCAAGTCAAATAACCAATTTGGACCACTCTCAGGATCACTAGGTTTACTCTCTAAAAACCTAACATGTACTTTTTCAAGTATACGTTTTTCTTTCTTAATGTAAACTCTATATCCTCTACTCTGTACTGAATAGCCCATGAAATAGCCTTCATCACCTTTAGCACTAAACTTTCCTAAGGCTTCACTAGTATCTAACACAACTACATGACAGCCAAAGGGTTTAAGAAAACCAATATTAGGTTTCCTACCCCAGAATAGTTCATAAGGTGTCTTATTATGGATTTTGTTGATTAATGCCCTATTCTGAACATAGCAAGCTGTATTCACAGCCTCAGCCCAAAAAGCAATGGGAAAGTGAGCATCAGCCAACATAGTCCTAGATGCTTCTATGAGTGTTCTATTCTTTCTCTCAGCTACCCCATTTTGTTGTGGGTTCTAGCTATACTAAACTGTCTAGTAATCCATTTCTTGGCAAAAAAGTCATTTAACAACTTATTTCTAAACTCACCACCATTATCACTTCTAAGTATCTTAACCTCATTCCCAATCTTTTTCTCTAACTGGGTAATAAAGTTAATCAAATTATCAACAGTTTCACTTTTCAAAGCTAAGAAGAAAGTCCAAGTAAATATAGAAAAATCATCAGTGATGACAAAACAGTAGGATTTACCATTTAAGCTTTCTATATTAGTTGGACCAAACAAGTCCATATGTAGCAAGTGAAGTGGTTTAGAACTAGAATGCACAGGTTTAGACTTAAAGGAGACTTTGTGTTGTTTGCCCTTAAGGCATGCAACACAAGAGTGGTCATTATGGAAAGCCTTTTCAGGCAAACCATCAACTAAACCATGTCTCACAAGTCTATTTATGTTCTTAAAATTAATGTGCCCTAACCTTCTATGCCAAAGATTACTCTCATCAACTGAAGCCTTAGCATATAGACATGACAGATTATTATTCATCCTAATTCCATTAAGATTCACATTATAAATGTCCTTATGCCTAGGTGTTCTATAATCAATGAATTTCTCATCTGGTATTTTAAAATCTTTGCTCAAGACCAAGCATTCAGTATCACTGAAAAGAACCTTATTTTTGTTATCACACACCTGTGATACACTAAAAAGATTATAGTCAAGTTCTTTTACCAAAAACACGTTCTCAAAACGCAAATTGTTGGTGATAAGAGTTCCTTTGCCAGTGATAGTTCCATATCCGCCTCCAAAGTACACTTTGTCACCATCTTTAATGGGAGTGAAGTTTGTCAAGTAGTCTTCCTTCCCTGTCATGTGCCTAGAGCATCCACTATCCCAATAGCCATAATCATTAACCTGCTTTTGAATGCCCTGCACATAAAGAAAACAAATTAGTTTTCTTTGGGAACTCAAGCCTGAGCAGACTTAGATTCATTTTGGTTGTTCAACAAGAACATACTTAGTCCTCATGACAACCCCTTGTTCATCCCTTTTTGGATTAAACACCCAGTTAACCCCAATTGGTTTAGTTATGACCTTTGAAATATACTGAAATCTGTTACAGGTCATAGAAATCCCATTTGAATTAGGGTTTTGAACTTGTTTAGGTCTCCAAAATAAGCTAGAAGAAGCTTTAGACCCCTTTCCCTTTGGTTGCAGATATTTGGCATTACTTGGTCTAGCAACGTTGGGAACATTCCTGTCAGCGTTTAATTTGTTCTTGTCAACGCTGAAATTACCCTTATCAGCGTTGAACCTCGTTGTCTGTTAGACCACGTTATGGTCTTCTGAAAAGGCCTTTGTCCATAAGTATTAGACCCTTTTGTAAAGAATGGGGCTGGTCTAATGACTTGTGGACTTTGCTGGACAAAAGGTTTGGGTTTGACCATGGTTGACTTTCTATCAACGTTGAACTTTGAAGCGTTGACACACTTATAAGCTAAATGTGAAAAACTTCCACAAGTATAACAGGCTTTTCTAGACATAGCTCTAGGTCTAGATGAAAAGAAACCTGTCCCATTATCACTAATTTGACTTTTTGGTGACCTAGGTTTTCTATACATTTCTGCATATTTAATACTAGGTTTTCTATCAATGTTTAAGCCAAGGTCAACAGTCTTGCCAATAGTAGGATTGGTCACTTTTATGGGTGTAGACTCATTTGGGCTATCACTAAGCATGTCACCCTTAACAAACAAATTAGGGTTGGCTTTCTTCCATTGTTATAAATCTGTTAATTTCTGCTTGTATTCCTCCACTGGGGTAAGAACTCTAGGTGGAAGAATAAATTCCTCTTCTTGGAGTTCTGGAATACCAGTCCAAGACAGATCCTTTCTAAGGACACCATAAAAGTTCCCAACAGGTGGTGGAACACCAGCATACTCTTTCATCCCAATCCCACTCCTATCCCTTGAATCCGTTTGTTCACTAACACATTTTTCTAGGGTTTGTGAAGCTTTATCAAATTTTTGAATTTTAAGATCTACATTATCTTTGTTTTTGATAGCCTCATCTAACTTAGCTTGTAAAACACCATTTGATCTTTCCAAAATGTTTCTAACCTCAACACTAGCATTTAAATCATGAGTTAAAATATTGATTTGATCTTTTAGGTCAAACTCCATTTTCTTATATTTAGCCACAGTCTTTTCAGTTTGAGTAAGAGCAAGTTGATAATTAGATAACTTGCATCTTTCATTAACAACATCTGCTGTTAATTTTAAAACTTCTTTGTTAAGCTTTTCAGTATTTAGACGACAACCCTTACTACAAAATGCATCATCATATACCTCATTGTCTGATGAAGATGAAGAATGTGCCATGAGAGCATAGTGAACATGCTCCTCTTCCTCCTTTTCTGCAACCAAAGCCTTGTTCTCTTCCTCATCCTTGGCCAAAAAGCTCCAATCCCAGCCAACACCATCTATTTCTTGCATGGCAACCATAGCTTTTGTATCTTCAACCTTGACGATTTGGCTTGAAGGCTTTCCAGCATCAGATCTTCTAAAGATCTACACTTTCTCATAAAGTGACCCATTCTGTGGCAATTGTAACACTCAACCTTGGATTTATCAAACCCAGCAGTGTCTTTAGCATTAAAAGTCATATTCTTCTTGAATCTTCTATTCCATCTACTGGCCCTTATGCTAGCAAGTGCCATATTCCACTTTATGTCCATCTCTTCCAAATGCTCATTACTAATTTGCTCAAGGTCCTCATATATAATCACTGAAGCATTGAGCAATGAAGCAATGTATGCACACTCTGTATCTAGATCAATACCAGCAGTCTTAACTCTTGGTGAGTCAACATTGTATGTGTCAGCGTCTGGATGTGAGGCGCTGACAAAGCTTGATCCAACGTTGACACAAGGTGATCCAGTAACGGGGTGCATGTATGACTCCCTTTGATCAAATTGACCTTCACTATGTGAGAAGAAGGCCATAGTTCCATTGGTAGACTTGCTTCCTTGATCTAAAAGGATTTCACTCTTTGCAAGCCTCAGTTTATTGTAAACATCATCAAAAGTGGAACTTTTGTGAGTATTATTAGCAATCATAGACCTTGCTTTAATCTTCCATGCATCACCAAGATTTTTAAGGAAAGTGGCAATGATATCAGCATCATCATGCACTGTTCCCATAAATGACAACTTGCTTGTAATGTCAAGAAGTCTGCTTCTCACTCCACTTAGCTTTTCATTAGGAAGGGCTTTAAATACAACATACTCATACAAGAGTTGCTTCTTTTTCTCTGAGGCAGTATCATCATTACCACCATAAGAAACTTGAAGGGCTGCCCAAAGATCTTTGGCAGAATCATAGCCTTTATACTTGTACTGATTGGCTTGACCCAAAGAAAGTTTAAGGATGCTTAGAGTTTTCATGTCATTACTTCTCTTTGCTATGTCCTCAGCTGAGACAGCTCTCCTATCTTTAGGTTGTTCTTTTCGATTAGCTTCACTTGATCCTGGAGTTGATCTTGCCAAGATAGCAACTACAATCTTGCCAGCCTTATTGAATGTGTTTCCATATTCAATAATTTCCCATAGGGTGTGGTCATGGATTTGAAGATACTGCTCAAAGTTAAACTTCCACAGCTCAAAGTTGTCTGGATCTAGCATGGGAATCTTGATGTTAGGGATTGAGGAGGAGGAGGTTAACTCAGGAGTAGACATGTTGTTTGAATTTTAGGGTTTCTTGAAAATTAGGGTTTTTGGCGATTTAGGGTTTTTGTGTTCTTTAGATCAAAGTTTCTCAACAAGCTCTGATACCACTTGTTGATCCCAAACTTAGATCGATTTAGCTTGTGTAAACGAGATTAAATCAAGTTAAACACGTAGAGAAACTTTTTTGTATATAAAACAATTCAAGTATTATGCGGAATTAATACTTAAACAAGAACACACAAACAAGATAAACCAAACTTTCACTTTGATTGATTAATCAAACTTGCGTACAATGAAAGTGTAAAACGTATATATTGAACTAAAACCTAAAGGCCTTCTTTTATAGATTAAGGAGCCTTGCACAAGAGTCTACGTATCAGCTATTTTAGGCAAAGATAAACATAAGGAATACATTGTCGAACATATCTTTACTAGACACATAAAACGTGTAGACTAAGTCTTCTATCAATGCTTGACTTCTTCTTATCAACGCTTGACATCTTCCTGCCAACGCTTGTCCTGTCAACGCTTGATTTCTTCCTATCAACGTCCAAATTGCTCTTGTCAGCGTCCAACTGTCTTGACTACATTTTATTCCCAACAATCACTTTATAGTTTGCCAAAATTGAGTAGGCCGTTAAGTTGTTATTGCAATTCTAATCAACGCAAATCATATGTAATTTAGATCTCAAAACAATTCATCTATTTTGATAAGATTTAGTCAATATTATTTTTCTTGAAAAACTACCCTTGTTTACAACATACAATATAAAAAAAGCATGAAAACAAGTAGTACAAAAAAAACTAAATCAAATAGCCACATGCATAACAATTTATTCAAAGAACATTAAATCTAGGGTTTTTATAAACATAAAAAGTCTTCCCTAATTTTAAAACTTTGAATCAAATAAAGCAAATAGCATACAAAATTATATGATCCGTAAAAAACATGCACGTTCATTACGGATCTCCCACATTCTCTTAACAATTAAAAAACTACGGATCGTAACCACACATGACATAACAATTAATTCATGCAAGCATCTAAAGATAATTACTATGTAATTTTAGGGTTTACAAAAAAAAATTATAAAAAATTCAGCAATAGCCGATTTTTAAAAACAATAAAAAACAAAACCCTAATTTTTATAAAACCTAAAAAACAACATGTAATTTTTAACACAAATCAATATTAGTTAAAACTTTAGATCTTGATAACTATAATCATGTTAAAACGGCTCTCGATGCCACTGAAGGTTTATAGAGTTCATAACAATTATTTAAAAACCTAATATGGATCAAAGCACACATATAGCGGAAGAAATTTACAAGATAATAATTAACACAATTATAATTAATCAAGATTAGGGTTACATACCTTTATCCTAGTAAGATCCACAAGATCAACGGAACAATCGACAACTAGGGTTAATCACGAACACCACCAGGATATAGTCTAAAGCAAGACTATATGACGATCTTGTACACACGTAATGCGGCGAGTTAATCGTGAGTCTAACACGAACAAACCAAGCTTCCAAGCCTATGGAGTATCTACCCAACAACCCTAGAGAGGGGCTAGGACTAGATCTATTAAATAGAAAAGTTGAAAACCAAGAACCCTAATTTAGGTGTGTTTGGCTGGCGGTTTAAGAGAAAGAGAAAGAGGGATGGAGTAAAAAAATAATGAAAGTCTTGGGTTTGTTTATATAGCCTTTGGAAAAACTTTTCTTCCATGGTTAAACAAAATCAGGAAACAAAATCTTTTTCCCTTCTCTTCTTGTCTCTCTTTGTCCGGCGGTTTACAAGCCCACAAGGAGGCTTCCAGAATTTTTCTGACTCCTTCTTTTAGCTTCTATTTAATTTCCATAACGGTCGTTTAATATTTAACTTTTAATTATTAACGATCGTTAGTTAAAGCTTTGGTTTGATTTAATATATATAATAAATATATTTAATAAATAAATTAACCCTTTACGTAATGTGTGTAATCCCGTGATCTCGAGTTCGACCCTATCTCACGAGTATCGATTTTAAGTCCATAAACTTTCAAGAACATGTGTTAATTTTCCATGCTACTTAAAAATTGATCATTCACTATATCTATATGTAAATAGTGACAGATCAATTTAGATGCCCGTTTAGTGTGTATAAAGAGGTGAGATCTATAAGGAATGATATCTCAAAAAAGATCAAAAGAAAAGATCTCAACCATCCAATTATATATGCATCCAATGGCTACAATTCAACTTACAAACAATATTTAAACAAAAAAACACATATTATCATTCTTTTATTCATCTACTTTCTCTCTCTACAAACATATACCCTCTCAACCACCACCACAACCACCTACTGCCAGAAAAGAACACCCCGACCATCACCACTACTACCCCGCTGGAAACCTTAACCACCACCACCTCGTCGTCGATCTGACGTGGATCCACCAGATCCTCCTCGCACCACCACCGCACAACCACCAACACCTGATGTAGATATGTTGTCGCAACACCTTGACTGCCACCACCCCTTACCACCGCCACCCCATCGTCACATCCATCAGAAAATATAAATCTAATGTGACGATAAATGACGTGTATAGATTTGATCTGTGTAAAATGTGTGGGATTATAAATGATGTGATGTGATGATAAATGATGTGATGATCTGATGTATATATCTGATCTGGTATGATCATCTGATCTGATATGATGTTAGGCTGAAAAATATGTTGATGATGTTGGAAAGTAGTTGAAGAAGAAATACTCGCAGTGAAGTTGTTAAGGAAAATTACATGTGATTTACTCGAAAACACATGTGATTTAACCCATATTACATGTGATTTTACTCCAAAGAGAAAAGGTGAAGGGTCTGGTGTGAGTACCAATACGCATACCAAAATACTTGTTGTTTGGTCCGAAGGCAATAACGGCTTGAAAAGCAATGGAATAACACTATTCGAAATTTAATTTTTTTGACTTCATAAATAATTTTTTTATGTTTTATTACAATTTAATATTTGTAGATTATACCTCCGCTAATATTCGGAGATGTTGATTGTTACTTTTATATGTCTATTAAAACATGAATAAAAAGATTACATGGATTTTAATTTTGACTTTTACTAAGTCATTTGTTATAGTTACAAGTTTGTTAAATGCTATATAATAATCATGTCATAGCACAAAAAATATGCCCAAAATCACAAGTAATTTAACAGGAATCACATGTGATTAGGAAGAAATCACATGTAATTTGACACAAATCACAAGTGTTTGAAAAAATAACTTGCGGTTTGGCTGAAATTATGATTTTGAATTTGGTATAAATTACTTGTTGGTTTGGCCTATATCACTTGTGATTCAGACCAAATCACATGTAATTATCAACAAATCACATGTAATTCAATCAAAATCACATGTGATTCAAACAAAATCACATGTAACTCAGAAGGCAATCAAAATTACTAAGCTATTTGTTCTAGTTACAAGTTTGTTAAATGGTATATGATAATCATGTTAAAGTACAAGACATATGGCCAAAATCACAAATAATTTAACATGTATCACATGTGATTGTGATTTTGAATTTGATATAAATCACTTGTTGGTTTGGCCTAAATCACTTGTGATTCGGATCAAATCACATGTAATTATCAATAAATCACATGTAATTCAACCAAAGTACATATGATTCAAACAAAATCATATGTAATTCAGAAGGCGATTTATTTTATATATTTTACATGAATGACAACAAAACATTTTTATATATTGATAGAATTACATGTGATTTAAACAAAATCGCATGTGATTCAAACAAAATCACATGTGATTCATCTAAAGTGGGTTTGTCAAAAGAAGTTAAGGTTTCAAAATGCTTAAATCACATGTAATGCAAGCAAAATCACATGTAATGCTAGCAAAATTACATGTAATTATCAGCGAATCACATGTAATTCAAGTAAAATTACATGTGATTCAAACAAAATCACATATAATTCAAACGACCATTTGTTTTTTACATGAGTAACAACAAAATATTTTTATATATTGACAGAATTACATGTGATTCAAACAAAATCACCTAAAGTGGGTTTGTTAGAAGAAGTTAAGGTTCTGAAATACTTGAATCACATGTAATGCAAGAAAAATCACATGTAATGCAAGGAAAATCACATGTAATTATCAGCGAATCACATGTAATTCAAGCAAAATTACATGTGACTCTGCTTGAATCAGTAGCCAATTCTGTCATCATTAGCAGTTCTAGATGAAACGATAGAAGTTATTCAAAATAACACATTACTTGATACAATTTAATAAATAATAAGTAGTAATGAATAACATTACAACATGTCCTGGTACATTTTCTTGAGTATTACTAGTAGTAACTACTACTTGTGTTGTTTTACAACAAACAATATAAATTTGTACATCCATAACTTAACAAAACAGAACTTGTGATGTGTATATTCATTTGATGTCCTTAACTTCGGCTTCAAAATCAATAACAGATCTAGATGAAGCTTCCCTGCAGAAACCACGAGTCAGAACCCCGATGCATCACATAAAGTTTATATTATTATTAATAAGATAAGCATAACGCTACACTAGCAAAAGAGAAACAAGTCTACAATAAACTCGAGCACAACAATGTGATACCTTAATTGTCCTTCAATGTTCAAATAAGAGGATAATTAGATGTGTCATGTATATCTAAAGTAATTATTTATACTTGACCGTGTAACAATCAATTATTCCAAGTATCTGGCAAACTACTTTGTATTATCTAACTATTTAGGATCAATGTCCAATCAAGAGGATAATCAGATGTGTGATATTTACTATATTGATGTCAGTACTGAAATTCTAATATCCATGTACTAGAACCCATGTTACTCGCGTAGTATTAAAACATGTGAAACATAGATTACTATAGTTAGCATTATATGAAGTATATAAGTATACAAAGTGACATATCGTAATTAAATTCTCGGTGTTCTGAACATCAAACATTGATATTTTTACCTCCTTGAATCTGCTTAGTAACATCCATTGGGGGAGAAACAAGGTATTTGCAGCTGCCACATTATTTGTTGTTGGGGCCTCAGATGGAGCAGCTTTTGTAACTTTTGGGGTTAGCTTTGGTGCCTCTCCATCCTCAAACAAGTAGTTCAAAGACTATGCCCATCATCACTACTCACTTCTTGATTCATTCCTGGTAACTAAAATAAAAGTGATCTTGCAAACAAGATACAAAGAAAAAGTATGTTAGTAAAAATTGCAGGAACTTGTATGGAGAATATTTACTAACAACGCTAGGCAGGAGCTTTCTTAATAATAGAAAATACCAGTAGTAAATGATGGTGTTAATATGACTAAATCCTAAAGAGAAACGGTCCAATGAAAATGCAACACAACTTAAATTTCAATTGACTTTGAGAAAAAACACCTTCAAATCTAAAAGAAAATGCAACTTTTCAAGAAAGTTAAACTACTTTTACAGCACCGTTATAGATAAGACCAGTATGCAAGGAAAACTCATGTTTCTGCCGACCTGAGTAATTAAGTTTAGTTCTGACACTTGCCAAAAACCTGTCTCGATAAAAAAGGTTAGAGGCAAACCCATGATGCCATAAATAAAAAAACGTCAAAAAACGTTCATTTCTTTAGACTATAAGAATCAAAACCATGGGTTAACTAATTTCTTTCATTATCCTCAACAACACATAATTGTGTGAGAAGTACTCAACATTATCGATCAGACTCGGTGCTTGAGTTTGAATAAAGATTAGGCTAACAAAGTTCATAGCTTGCATTTATTATTTGTCAAAAACTAACATACTTGAGAATTGAAGCATTATCATTTTATAAACTTAGATGTACGTCTTTCACTTTAAGCACTCATATGTAGCTACAACATTCATCAAAATTAAAACTACATCACCACATATATATATATCTACAACATAACTAATCAAATAACGCAGCAAAACAAGCAACTAAACATACAATCCATATCATCTAATCAAGCCTTTAAAATCACATATCTTATGAGCTTATTCAAAAAGTATGTTCAACAAATCATCATCTTAAATTAGTCTGACTATAACAACAAAACATTAATACACATACAACTTCTTCATATCAAGCCACCAAAGTTACAATAAACAATAGTAAAACATATAAAGATGATTACTTTGATCAAAATCTGGAAAAGAGGGCGATTAGCTTATCGAACCTTCTTTAAAAATCATTATTTCATCTCGTACATCTATTTTATAACATCAATTAAGATCAATTTGATAAAAAAAAATGGTTAGGGTTTAATTAGGGTTCATATAAGTGTGTGTATGTGTGTTTTTTTGGGGAAAAAGGTACAATTGAAATAAAATGTGAAAATTAAAACTCCCGTGAAAATAATAGTATAAAGAACCAAATTACAAAAATGCCCCTGCAACTTTATTTTTAGGCGTTAGATTGCTTTGAGAATGGACGGTCATGATGATGTCCCTTCTACTTTTTTTGATGTATATTCTACACAGAACTTTTGTCATGGTATAATATGTGTGTTTATGACTTTATTCTACTAAATAAACTTGTTTTTACTTTCTACTCACCAATATTCATTCATGCGAAATGAAATACAATACTCACAAACTGATAAAATAGACTAAATTTCGTATGAATGTGCGTGTAGATCAGCAAAATAAGCAATGCCTTTTTATAAGAAACAATTCAACAAAAGTTATTTTCGTAGGTAGTTTAAAAAAATATTAATAGAGAAGCAGAAGTTCTGAAAAGAGCAAAACATCTATTTCCAGCTGATGGAACACTCCTATGTCGATCTTTTCTCTTCTTCGTTAGCCTTAGAACTATTCGCTCGGCTTCTTTGTCCTAAGCTGTAACCACAAAGGTAAAAAAGGTCAACCAAGCAAACTAAGAGGTCTTAAAACATGCACGTCTGAAACTTATAACAAAGGTGAGAGATTGATTACTTGGTTGCTTTGGCCGCACTTCTTCTTCCTACAGTTGACGGCCCTTGGGTGCAGACGAGCATAACATCTGAGAAAAAGCAATTTACATACCGGGAAATAATTAACGAAGATATTATGCATAATAAACTCAAATTTTGGATGACCTAAAAATTAAAAATTCAAATTACATCAATCAAGTTCAAAAGACACCATGGTTGTAAAAACAGATGTACGAGATGAACATTCAGTTGAACATAAAACAAAAGATGAAGAAACTGAAGTTATTATAACTTTTAAGAGATAAAATAAATAGATGCCGGAAATTAGACTAATAAAAATTAAAAATAACTGAATTATACATAAGTGAAGGATGCCACTCTTTAATGAGCCAAGTCATTACAAGTTTGACATATCAGCAGACGGCAAACAAAGTTACATTATCCGTAACGGTCAGCAACAAAACTAGAAGTATGAAGAATTTAACGGGGTGCCACTTCTAATACTTTATACAAACATTCCAGGTATAAGTTTCCTTCAAGTGGTGATATTATAAACTAGTATTAAATTCCTATGCACCAAAATCTAGATGAAATCATCATTGATGGTTTATATTTAACATAACAACTATTTAAAACCCTAATATGGATCAAAGAGCGCATAGCGGAAGCGATTAACAAGATCATTAATTTAACACAATTATATTAATCAAGATTAGGGTTACATACCTTTATCCTAGCAAGATCCACAAGACGACGGAACGAACGGCAACTAGGGTTTATCACGAATACCACCAAGAATATAATCTAAAGGAAGATTATATCACGCTCTTGTACACACGTAATACGGCGAGTTAACCGTGAGTCTAGCACGAATAAACCGAGCTTCAACGTTTATGGAATATCTACCCAATAACCCTAGAGAGGGATTAGGACTAGATATTTAGCTAAATCGAAAACCAACCGAAAACCCTAAGGTGGTGGTGGCCGGCGATCGCAAGAAGAGAGGGAGAGAGATGGGACAAAAAATTATGAAGGCTTTTGGGTGTTTATATAGACTTGACAAAACTTGGTCTCCAAGTAAAACACCAATTAGGAAAGAAAATATTTCCTCCTTCCTTTTCTTCCTTTAGGCCGACGCCCCACTAAGCCCAATTAGGGCTTCCGGAACTTTCCCGTTTTCCTTCTTTTAGCTTCTATTTAATTCCATAACGATCGTTACAACTTAACTTTTATTTATCAACGATCGTTAGTTAAGCTTTGGTTTGATTTAATAAATATATATATATATATATATATATATATAAAATATATTTAATAAATAAATTAACCCTTTACGTTATGTGTGCAATCCCGTGATCCCGAGTTCGATCCTATCTCACGACTATTAATTTTAAGTCCATAAACTTTCAGCTCCCACTTGGACAAAATTCTAATATCGTGTTCACATTGACTAGCGTCTAGTTACACTAGCAATGTCACTAGTAAAACCGGGTAAGGTCTCCTGGACAAGAACCTTTTAATGATTAAATCATTATTATTATTATCCTTTCATTTCAAATACAACGTTAATAAGGATATGGATCTCAGTCATTCCTTTCATTAACCATTCTGTTTCTCGTTTATGGATATAGCAAGATCACCAAAACAAATTTGGGTGCGGCCGCACAAATATCTTACTACTCCCCCGAGGGGCCCAGCTGTATTATACTTCAAAATAAATTTTGAAGGAAACGAATCCCATTTTGACTACAAGCAAAACTTATGAACTTTGCAACACTTCCAGAAATAATCCTTATAGCTACCAGTTACGTTTAGCGTTAGATTATTCCACAGAAATGCACTAGATCCACGACAGTTTCCTGGTATCTCAGGTCTAAGGATAACTATTTAAGATTTACCTGATGACAAAGATCCATAAAGTAAAATTATATAGTTGGGATAAGTCCAATATTTGATCCATCAAATATCATCCAAAATTGACCAATATACTTTCAAGTATACTCTGTCACTATTTTGAATTGTCTCAGTTTAATAATACTCCCGTATTATTGATCGACAACGGACATTTAGAAACATCATAATGCTCATGGATTTAAAACATGTAAAATAGGATACAAAATCAAATAACAGAAAAATAAACGAAATCCAATCTTTATTTCATCAATTCAATAATGTCTTACATCCTTTATCCAAATACTAAAAATATATCAATGCATAAAATTGGTACATGCGCCATGCCTCTAGTAATGACATTCATACTTGTTTGGCGAAGCATAAAATAACCAATCTTGACCTATTGAAATTTGAGAATACTTTCTTCAAAAATTCAATTCATTGAAACTCTTGTACATGTGCATTCAAATAATTTGATATTGCCACATAGTATCAAAATTGTGAAACATCCTTGATCACCAATTTCCTAAACTTTCAAAACACATTTGAAGTTCAAAGTATTCTAATTCTTTAATGTATAATGCAACTTTAATCAACATGTCATCTCCTAAGATCCCATGACTAATATTGAGTGTTACCTCAATTATATCTTTCAAGTTTTTCAACTTGTCATAAAAGATATAAATACGTTACCTTTAATATCTATTATGTAATGTTTGATTCCAACCAAACCTACAAGTTTGTTGGCTATGATAATTTGCACAACGATTGACAAATTATTCATCTATAGAATATGGAAGCCGATCCAAGATTTAGAATGTTATTCTATTTCCAAACATATTCCTTCAGAATATTCATTACAAAAGTTATTTAATAACTTTTTAGATAGATTAATATATTCAAATCATCATGTATTTTAAGCATGATATAAATACAACACGACACACATGAAAATTTCTCAAACCAGATTTAGATTTCTTCATGTCCTAAATATCCATGTAAACTTACTACATGGCATATTACGTTGTATTTCCACCGCATAAATAAATAAATTTATTTGTTCCAAGGTTATGTATATCTTATTTTCTAAATCTCCAAAGTAAAGTTTCATCTCAAATCTAAACCAAATCAACATTTAATTTGAATGAAAACTTACTTTCTTACATGTCTATTTGACACATATAATTTAAGAAAATAACCATAATACTCCCACTAGCTTTTAGGAATACTCAGAAACCATCTTATTCAAATTTAAATCCAAACTTGGATTTCAAATTAAACATAAGAATAATCTCCTAGATGCATGCTTTTATCCATTCACGGATAATTACATTTTGTACTTTTCCAAAGATTTATATTTTGAAGTAATAAACTCATTTCGATTACTTAAGTCCTTTCTCAAGTAGTCATTCAAGAAATAGTTCATTCATATCCAAATTTGTCAATTAAAATATGACCATCAAAATCTTTATATATTTAATGTATTTAGGAAAGAATACTCAATCACAATTAATTACTTAAATGTGACTAATAATCTATTCACAATACATACATTAAATATGTGTACAATTTTGTCCATATAATTTCGACACAAAGATTAAACCACTACAATTGGCGTTTTTCTTCCTTTGACGAAACTCATCTCCAATTTCTAGTCAAACTATTTAAGATAACCCAAAACCGAAATTTGATTATCTTGTTGGACAACATCTATAACAATCATAGTATGAGTAGTTTACCCAAAACAATATTTGGTAATAAATCATAACAATTATTTGTAACTCATAATTCTCAGCATATAAATCGCATATCCGAGATATCCTTACGGACCTATGACATAAATTCCTTTATCTTAAGGTTTAGCATTTACACGCCTACCTCATGATAATTACTAGTGTATTTTAGAAGATCATGTATCTTGTAATTTTATCTTTCAAGATCAAAACTCCCACTTGCTTTTAGTAACTTAAAATTACTCTTTAAATACATAGCAAATAGATCAACACTCCAACGTTATCTATATGGGACATTACAAAACACAATGACAGTTCTATACTCTTTATTTTCTAAACAATCCACTTCATAAGTAGTTTAGCAAGATCCGAACTTCATTTAAGATATAATGTGATTCATCACATTTCATATATAATGGTATCTTATTAATCTTCTTAGATCAAGTCATACTCAACTTTCTAACCTTGATTTCTTTTGGATTAAAGGAAGATATAGTTATCTTGAATCAAACATCACCATCATATTGAGAATTTTGATTCTCCTAATGAACATACCATAACAATGATGTATTTCATTTAGGGAAATATTGTAAGTCAATCTTAACAATATTTAAGATAAATATATATCTTTAGGCTTACCTATATACCAACTAAATCATCTTAATGGTATAATAGATTTCCTAACCATTTTGCATGCTTTATAACTCAAGTACTTTTAATACAAAGTCACTTCATAAAACTTATAAGTCCATTACACGTTACATGTATATGTCTTTAGTGAAATAGAGACAATACATTAACGTCTTACTTTATATTATACGTCTTCCAAGACTTTATGTTTGTGACTTTATTCATTAAATCTTAAACATGTATAACTAAAGTAAATCATGAACACCACTAGGTTTCATTCATCTTTTCAAGTTAATTCACTCCTATACTATTATATGAACACCACTAGGTTTCATTAGTAGTATAAGATTACTCTATGTATCTTATGTCATTCAAGGAATTTGTCCATTTTAAGAAACTTCAAAACATTCCACGCCCGATCTTACGACATGTGGATATTTTACCCTTGTGTTTACAATTTAGTCCAAGCTCTTACATGACTAAATCAAAACAACAAGTGTTTCTTAAAGTGAATGATATATATACTTTTAAGTAGTCTTCTAATCATATTGACACATGATCTAAATATTAATTAGATTGTTAGTCTCTTATCTTAAAGACAATAGAATCATATCTTTATGAGTTGTTTCTTGCACACAATGCTCATTTCTCCCACTTGTGCATGGAACAACCTCATATATAAGATAAACATCACATCTAACGTTCGTCTATACAAAATATGATTGTGCCACATATATTAGCTTTTACAAGTAGATGTAGAACCACTTAATCAACAAGAATCAGTACATAACTATCTTTGAAGATATTAGTGTCAACAATTACAAAGTAATTATCTTAGGACATACTAAAGATAACATGGGTTATTACCAAGACAACAAAGCTTGTAACTCCCACTGACTTAGAGAATGTTTTAATAGACTCAAAATCAGTAATACAACACAATTCTCCCACTGAACTTGACAACATTGAAAATGTTTCATAATCGGTGAAAATAATTAGTGTTGTGTTTACTTTCTTACACTTTTGAAAAACACATTCGCAACAATTACTTATAGTGTTTAAGAGTGTATTCTACTTCGTAAATGATGACTTACCCATCAAATGCTTTTTTAACTTGAAAGACTTGACATGCAATTTCTTCCTTAATAGGTCTACCAACCTCACAATGGTATGTAGTGCCTATAAATGGTCAAAGCACAACTACTAGACAAATATGCTAGTTTGCCTTATAACCAATTTGCGGTAACTTTTAATAACTCAAAATATGCACTTTCTTAACTATTAAATTTTGCTATGAGTTACGGATTTGAATTTGACATTTCTAAAATCCTTATTACTCCTTCTTCACTCATGGAAAAGTATTTAGGTTTATCTTTTCATTGTGAATTGACTCTATCCTCAACCATACGGTTTGTAGATCAATAAATTAATAAACCACGTTTACGGTGTAACGTTGCATTAATACATTTGCAAAAGAATTTACAAAATTCAATTTAGTATTTTCGATAATACCATTCAAGAAAATAAAATTACCCCGGTAATAATAACCATAGTATTTTCCTTGAAAACTAGAATCCAAATTGACATAATTTCATCACATCAGTTGATCTGCTAGCAATGAAAGTATTCAAGATGGTAACTTGTCGAACAATGATTGACAAACAAATTTGTAATTTCTAGATTTTTAAGGGATTTACATTGCCAAAAATCATTTTGCATTGTAAACACGTTTCATCCCTTCTTTGTGCCTTAAGTTTCCAGATCTCACTGAGTAACTCAATTAAGTCGACTAATCTAAAGAACGTAAAACCTTCATGTGCAGTCTTATTCAGTCATGAAGTTTTCTCTCCATTACAACATCGTCCGATATCTTATATGACGACAATTGTAACTTCAAGTGTTCGTCAATTAGAGGGCATATGACTTAAATTTTGGGGTATTGATTTTGGTGTCAAAATCATGTATGGAGAAGCATGCATACATCTCCATAACATAAGTTTAATAAAACGTTTAGTAAACTTTTGTTGAGACTAAAAGTTCATCATATACTTGCAAGTTGAGGTATTGGTTAAACCAATTAAAGATTTTACACACAACTAAATTCACACCGTACTTTTTCTAGAACTTAGTTATAGCACAAAGCAATAACCTTATTCATTGTGTTTTGGATGTGAATTAATGTAGTTAAATCAACCTTAAAGAATTGTACCAATAACAACCGTAGGTAATACCAATTTGACGCACAGGCGAGCCGGGAATTTGGTCAGCGCTGAAGCATAACACCTCCTTCCTTAACCGGGTACAAGACCAGCGGTGCGTTATACCCACTTTATAGTTTGTCAAAATTGAGTAGGCCGTTAAGTTGCTATTGCAATTCTAATCAACGCAAATCATATGTAATTTAGATCTCAAAACAATTCATTTATTTAATATGATTTAGTCCACATTAATTTTTCTTGTAAAAAATTACCCTTGTTTACAACATACAACAAAAACGTATGAAAACAAGTAGGTACAAAAAAAAACTAAATCATAAACACATAATAACAATTTATATGTGCAATAAATAAATCAAATAGCCACATGCATATGATTTATTCAATAAATAATATCAAATCTAGGTTTTTATATTCATATAAAAGTCTTCCCTGATTTTAGATTTATTGAATCAAATAAAGTATGTAGCAAAAAAACGTAACAATTACCACATAAAACATATGATCCATGAAAAACATGCATGTTCATCACGGATCTCCCACATATCTTAACAATTAAATCTCTATGGATCGAAACATGAATTTACACAACATAACAATTAATCATGCAATTCATCAAAATTCCACCCAAATCACTTAACAATTTAATTAAATCACTACGGATCGTAACCACGCATGACATAACAATTAATTCATGCATACATCTAAAGTTAATTACCATGTAATTTTAGGGTTTACAAAAAAACTTTTTTTTTAATATAAAATTCGGCATAGCCGATTTTAAAAATAAAAAAAACAAAACCCTAATTTTTATAAAACCTAAAAAACAACATGTAATTTTTAACACAAATCAATATTAGTTAAAAAAACTTTAGATCTTGATAATTATATAATCATGTTAAAACGGCTCTCGATGCCACTGATGGTTTATATTTAACATAACAATTATTTAAAACCCTAATATGGATCAAAGAGCGCATAGCGGAAGCGATTAACAAGATCATTAATTTAACACAATTATATTAATCAAGATTAGGGTTACATACCTTTATCCTAGCAAGATCCACAAGACGACGGAACGAACGGCAACTAGGGTTTATCACGAATACCACCAAGAATATAATCTAAAGGAAGATTATATCACGCTCTTGTACACACGTAATACGGCGAGTTAACCGTGAGTCTAGCACGAACAAACCGAGCTTCAACGTTTATGGAATATCTACCCAATAACCCTAGAGAGGGATTAGGACTAGATATTTAGCTAAATCGAAAACCAACCGAAAACCCTAAGGTGGTGGTGGCCGGCGATCGCAAGAAGAGAGGGAGAGAGATGGGACAAAAATTATGAAGGCTTTTGGGTGTTTATATAGACTTGACAAAACTTGGTCTCCAAGTAAAACACCAATTAGGAAAGAAAATATTTCCTCCTTCCTTTTCTTCCCTTAGGCCGACGCACCACTAAGCCCAATTAGGGCTTCCGGAACTTTCTCGTTTTCCTTCTTTTAGCTTCTATTTAATTCCATAACGATCGTTACAACTTAACTTTTATTTATCAACGATCGTTAGTTAAGCTTTGGTTTGATTTAATAAATATATATATATATAAAATATATTTAATAAATAAATTAACCCTTTACGTTATGTGTGCAATCCCGTGATCCCGAGTTCGATCCTATCTCACGACTATTAATTTTAAGTCCATAAACTTTCAATCATACACAGAGCGATATTCAACAGTTTAGCTTATCTGTGAGAAAATACCAAAACCAGCAAGGGTAGCATATTATTCATTCAGTCATTTAACATAGGGTTAAGTCCATATATTGGTAATATACTATCCATGGTTTACACATCTAGGTAATGTACTATTTTTTATTACTAATATCGCTATAAAAACCGGCTAAACTTTTATAATATAGGTAATGTAACCGGCTATGACAGGTTAGAACTCGAAATTCGGAACAAAACAATTACTACCTCGATAAATTGAAAATAAATATACTCCTAAACAAATTCTTATCTTGTAAATTGGTTGTCTGATATAAGTATCTAATACGCGTGTGCTTGTCAAATAACACTCAAGAATCGAATTTTGTGATTCTAAAGCAACACGATCAAGTTATCAGCATTATAGTATTTGGAATATATAAAAGTTTTTATATAGAAAAGCATTATAATTCAAATTCCATGGGGTATTAAAGAGTATCTATTAATTATTTACGTTTTTTTTGTGACAGGACAATTATGACCACAGGGCTCCATTGGAGTTCAAAAATAAAATTATAACATTATCACAGATCGAGCATCTAAATCTGGTCAGATTTTATGGTTACATCGATCATGCTGGTGAGCATATTATCATGCTAAAATATGTTACTAACGGAACCCTTCGTGAACATTTAGATGGTAAATGCAACTGCATGGATCTCGGTTATTGGTTTTATATCCGAGCATAGATTCTTGTTTTTGAAGTTTTTTTCAAAAAAAAAATAAGCGTTTGTTCCAGATGAAAAAATGAAGTGTTTGTTCTAGATGAAAAGATGAAGGAGATGAAAAAATGAAGCGTTTGTTCCTAATTTCAAGTTGTAACCTGTCCTAGCCGGTCACATTACCTATATTGGAAAAGTTTAGCCGGTTTTTATAGCGATATTAGTAATAAAAATAGTACATTACCTAGATGTGTAAATGATGGATAATATATTACCAATATATGGACTTAACCCTTTAACGTATATAAGTGGTATAATAGAGTAAGCTGCTATACTCCAATGTATCCATAAGCTTATTGAGCTTCTTCAAAGGACTTCAACACACTCCCTTAAGCTGTTTAGGTGCTAGTAGATAGAACTAATAGTTCACTGTTCCATTACCTATTTCTAAAGGTAACTCAATAGTAAGTATTATGGGTCCTTTTAATTGTTGTGGCGTCTTCTTA
The DNA here is from genome assembly GCA_025667525.1 of Glebionis coronaria. Lineage (NCBI taxonomy): Eukaryota > Viridiplantae > Streptophyta > Magnoliopsida > Asterales > Asteraceae > Glebionis > Glebionis coronaria. Next base: position 491,164,517 of record CM046876.1, on the reverse strand, counting down.
CTTCGTGCGGCAAGAAGAGGTAAGACTAAAGCTTTTCAACTATTCAGTTCAAACTGAAGTCTTGGGTGGATAAGATTTTGGACACTTGAAAGATTTCTCGACAAGGACCTGTTACAAGCTGATCATGAACATGGGCTGACGAAGAGTTATATATGTCTAGTCTTGTCTTACATTTTATCATATAGCTCTTGTTCGTGTATATTAGTTGACATGCTTTTGAGTTTGTTCAAAGCATGTAGGCAGGTTTAAGCGTGTTTCTTAAAAGAGGCTCATACCCTTCTTTCCCATGTAGACTAAACCAATTCACTTTTTTCATTAGTATATTCACCCGGTGATCAACCTTTTACCTAAAAAAATACTTGCATTAATATTTGGGGATGCGGATTATTCGGAATTGCTAGAGCATCCTCCAAATGATATGGGGAGAAAAATGGGCCTCGGATGGAGTAGAGACGCGTGAGAGTCTTCTTAAGAGGGCAAGTGATGAATCCAGAAGAAAAGTCTTGGTTGATGATTGTCGGTCCTTATTCTGGACACTGTATCAATCACATATGCTATTGGAGAATGGAGGAGATCTAAGGCTTGCCTCCCTTATTCAAGGAGGGAGTGTTGCTCGATCTCTTGAGTCTTTTAAAATGTTTTTTATACTTTTCAATTCAATGTGTGTGCTACTTTAAATTTGACCCTTCGCTATATATATAATAGTGACAGGTGAATCTATATGCACGTTTACTGCTGGTGTATAATATGTGTGTTTATTCTACTAAATACGTTGCTTTTACTTTCCACTCGCCTACAATCACTCATGCTAAAAGAACTACAATACTCAGTTACTCACAAACTCATAAACTATAAACATCAGCAAAATAACCAATGCCTTTTCATAGGAAAGAAAACTTTTAACCAGTGGCACTTTTCGAATTAATGAAACAATTCAGCAAATTATTTTCATAGGTAGTTAAAAACAAAAAAAAAATGACGAATAAAGATGCAGAAGTTCTAAAATAACAAAGCAATTTATTTCCAACAGATGAAACACGCCTATGTTGATCTTTTCTCTTCTTCTTTGACCTTAGATCCATTCGCTCGGCTTCTTTGTCCTTAGCTGTAACCACAAAGGAAAACCAGGTCAACCAATCAAAATAAGAGGTCTTAATAAATGATCATTTGCACTCATAATAAAACTGATCGAGAGATAGATTACTTGGTTGCTGTGGCCACACTTCTTCTTCCTACAGTTTACAGCCCTTGGGTGCAGACGAGCATAACATCTAACAAAAAGGAATTTGTTAGATATGGGGAATTAATCAACGGAAACAATATACATAATAATAAACTCAAATTTTGATGACCTATAAAAATTAAAGGATCCAAACTACATATAAGTTCAAAAGCACATCATAGTTGTAAAAACAAAATTCCGCAATGAACATTGAGTTGAACATAAAACAGAAGATGAACAAACATGAAGTTATAATAATTTATAAAAGACAAAATAAATAGATGCTGGAAATCAAACTAATAAAATGAAAAGTATCTGAAGTATCTGAATTATACAGAAATGTGATACAAACGTATACATGAAATAAGCAATGTCATCCAAACATAAAACATATGGAATTTTAATACGTAGTAAACATCAAAAGACAAAGAAGAGAACAACTCACTTGCGACAAATTTTCTTGTCTTGGGTGTACTTCTTAGCCAACACAATCAAAGAAGGCTCAATGTTTACTTTCCCCTTCTTTCCTCCTCCCCTCAGCCTTAAGACCAAATGAAGAGTAGACTCTGAACAAACAACACAAAACCAGAAACAAAAGAACACACAATAATTAGGAATATGATGACAAGAATCAAGCCGAATATACCATCAAGTCTATGTTTAATTAAAATAAATTAAGAAGCAATAACTTTCAATCAACCGATAACAACAAATCAATTGAACTTATGATTTTAAAGACCCTAAGTTTTTAACAATATCCGATCTGTTTAACCTTTATATCCAACCTAACCGCCAACAAAGGTGAATACAAATTTGTTTAACCTCTTTCTCACCCCGACGATGAGTAAATCTCGTGCATCAAACACCACATCATAACAACCTCTTCACAAAATTTGACGTTGATAAAAACATTGTAAATTAATTACGTTGTTAGTTACTAATTTACTGTCCAATAAATAAATTACTTCAGTTACTAACTTTCAATCACCCCATAACTATCAATCAAAACCGATGATTTTGAACACCCTAAGCAGTTTGTAGCAACATTTTTTGTATATGTCAAAACCTATATCCTAACCACGGGGATGTATTCACGAACAACAGATTCGTTTAATAAAAATCTAAAAAATAATTCATTCAATATATCTGGTCACCTATCTGTCACCCAACAAATAAAAGTGTCCCACAAAAACTTTAGAAAAAAGTAAACGACAACCTTTCTGGATGTTGTAATCAGCAAGAGTACGTCCATCTTCAAGCTGTTTACCGGCAAAGATCAACCTCTGCTGATCCGGTGGAATACCTATTTTCGAAATAAATATACTATGGTTAGTATATAAATAAAACTTTATAGGTTTATGAAATAAATAAAAGTATGTATACCTTCTTTGTCCTGAATTTTAGCCTTAACATTGTCAATGGTATCAGAGGACTCAACCTCGAGTGTGATTGTCTTCCCTGTCAAAGTTTTCACGAAGATCTGCATTTTTGGTTCTTTTTCTTATCGTGGGTGGTTATGATAATATGATTATTTCTTTTGATGGGAGATGCTTTTGTAGTCTTCGAATTCCGCATTTTATTAGGGTTGTTCAGTAGTATTTGGACTTTTAAGCCCCTAATACACATTATGCCTAATAATCTTAACTTTTTTTTATCATTAGTCAAAATTATAATTTACTAGTAGTTTTGTTGTTGTTGTGATCTATGCTTTACTAACGTAGATTCTATGAAAGGTTGCATGAATGAATTATAGTCGACCACTAACTACAAAATAATGTACAAATAACATATTCCATTTGCCTAGCTTTTGTTCGATGGGAAATGTGAAACAAAATATCAAGGATGTGGCAGGGGTGGGTCATGGCCCCCCAAAAATCTGCATAATTAGTGTAGTTTTACTATGTACATTAAGTGTAAAATAGGTATTTAGCTTATAACCTTCCAAAATAATAGGAAACAAAACAGTCAATCCCTATATTGTTGCTATAAATCCACGAATTTGCATGATTTTTTAAGCACTGGTCTTCCTTTTTCTTTTTAAGCACTGATCTTCCTTTTTCATTCTTTGATTCTTTAAATCCGAACTCATGTGATAATCATCTTGATTCCACTTGGCATTGACCCAAATTCTCACAACGGTTATAGAAGTAGAACATATGGTTTACAAATGTTTCGGCCTCCTAAAGAAAGTTGTTCAAGCTTCGTCCCTGCTAGAGAAGTTTAAGGATTAAAAATGAAGCAGAAAATATAATTTAAAGAAATGAAATTGGATATTCTAGTGTTTAGTAAAGCTAGAAAATTGAAATAAAAAATATTTATAATTTTCTTTTTTTTAATTACATACAAATAAAAAACGGTCATATTATCATAATTTTACTATCATTTTAAAAAAAATAATATTTTGAGCATATGATGTTGCATGGGTAAACTCTTTACTAAAAACTATTATTTTGAAGCGGTCAAGAAATAAAATATAAATATTATAAAACGGAAAAAAGAAAACAAAACTCTTGAAAATTTCTCGAGACTAATCCCCCAAAAATTTGTACAACGATAGCTATAACCAAAAAATAAATAAACAAAAAAAAATCATTTCTCTACACTTTTATAAAAAGAATGGAAATAAAGGTACCTAAAAGTATGCTACCATTTCTTTTCATTTCTCAATCCAAATTCTTTCAGGTCTTCACTTTTTTATTTCTCTCTATCAAACAAGAAAATTCAATCGAATTCCATTTATATATTGGATGTTTTGTTGGGAGAAATTAAGAGATATTCATGACATTCACATTTTAATTTTCTCATAGTAATGTGTTTGGTATGACAAAGGAAGGTACTAAAAATTTCTCAAATTAATAAAAAAAGGAAAATTAAAATAACTCCAAAAAGTGAACAATTTTCGTTTATTTGAAAATTATTTTTTATAAACTTTTTTATAGTGGTTTTTATTCGGGTTTTTACTTGTTTAAAACGTTCTAAAATTTATTTGATTTTTACTCGTTTAAATAGAATAAATAAAATTTATATAAAAAAATATACATAATTTATATAAAAAAAATTTATGAAGTTTATATAACAAGTGAAAATTTCAATTTTTACTTGTTTAAATAGAAAACTATAAAATTCAAAAATATTTATAAAAAAAAAAGTTATTGTGTTTTAACTCATTTGAGTAGAAAAATAAAATCTATATAAAAATAATATAAATTTTATATAACATTTTAAAAAAGTTATATAAAAAGTGATAATTTCAAAATTTACTCATTTTCTAAGACTTATATAAACTTTTTTAACTTTTATATAAAATGTGAACAAATCTGTTTTTACTCGTTTAAAAAGAAATTTTATATAAAAAATATTTATTCGTGTTAATTTGGTCACTCAATACTAAGATTTAAAAATATTATGAATTTCAGTCAACCAAATATGCATAGGCATTTTAAATTCCAAAAATTTTAATTCTCAAAAAAATTATATTTCCTAAAATTTAAAATTTAAAAATTTAAATTCACAAAGTAAACGAAACCATACTTATTTTCTCTCTACCAAGCATACCCTAAATATCAAATCATAAAAAATGCCATGGGCGAGCCCAAATTCCCAAAGATTTAGTTTCCATTAAATGACCTTAGTTTTGAGAACATGACTTGAAAGATATTACTCCTTTAGCCTCATAATTATAATTTAGGTATTTATTTAGGTTGTCTCAAATAAATTGTTCACTTTCAAATATCGATAAAGAATTTAGATTAAGTTTATATTATATTATCTTCACTTAAGATAATAATTACTCTCTCCGTCCATATTAAATATCCAGAATGATATTTTGGATCATTTATATTAAGTGTCACTACAATAAATGAAAGGATATTTATAACTAAATTTTCAATTTTACCTTTTGAATATGCGACTCATATTTAAGTTGTTTTTTCTTCTTTTTAACTTTTTGCAATAAATGATGGTATAATTGTCATTTGGTCCATTAAGAATTTTAAGGGGTGTTTGGTTTGTTGTAATCGAACGTAATCTGATGTGATTGTAATTTGAATTACATTCCAGTCATGCTTGGTTGGTAGAAATGTTGGAATTAGAATTCGAATTACATTACATTGAGTGTTTGAGTGTTTGAGTGTTTGGTTTGCTTTGTATATAGAACTGATTTTCTCCAAATACATCTTATGTTGTAATTGAGATTAAATAGAAGAATAGATGAAAAGTTTTGAATTATATTGTAATTTTATATTTTATTATTAAACATTAATATTTATCTTTTACTACTATTATTATTACTACTATTTTTTTAATTATAACATCACTTTATTAGAAAAATAGGATTTACAAAAAGTTAGTGAGAAGCCGAGATACTATCTGAGTTCTCACTCCTTTATCGATAGCAAAATTGATCCTATTAAATATATGAACGGCAGCACGTGCCCCAATATCTTGAACCATGGAGTACTTCCGGATTCGCTTCAATAAGGTAACTGCACCCTCCTCTAATTCACCCACGGATGAGAAAGAACATGGGACAAATCCATATCCAATAGCCGCACACTTAGCCATATACTTAGTACGTTTACGTTGTGCAACATCAACTACCACTCGACCGGGCACAAAATTAGCCAACCAGTTTGTGTCAAAGGCGACGAACCAGTTAGATCCACACAAACATCAAGCCCTCCATCCCAAGAAAAAAGTAACATATCTACTGAACGCATCGGCTTGTCACACCCCCATCTAGCCCGATACTAACTTCTTTACCAACTGAAATACCCGAACGATAACATATGTCAACAAGGGTATCACGTACAATATTATGACGATATTTAATACCAATAGTACCAGCACATGACACCTCATGGTCTCCATAAATATCCCCACAAAAACCCTTGAGCAAGCTGAACAAGGTTTGAGACATAAAATAAAGGGATACTTATCCGATAGCACAACACACAACGGTAAGTTCTACCGTTCATAGTTTGCCCCAACCTAGAAATAGGAACCGTCCTAAGTCAATCAGATGCATGATCCTCCTTTTGATATTTCCACAAGGCCATCTATCGAGGAGATAAAGAAAATGTGGATTCTGCATATTTTGTAACCGCGTGAAATATATATCTGCATTTTCTTCATGAGTTTGGGGGCAGCGATCTCACTTGGACTACTCAAAAGGTCAGTCTCCATAGATGTATTAAAACAACACAAGGCATCATCAAAAATAGGTCCGGAAGCCACAATACCGGTATGTCGAAGAAGTTTCGTTTGTAAGTCAGCAGATTGTAAACGTGATGAAAGAAAGGCATAATTCAAAACATCTCCTGCAGAATAAACACCAAGCCCTCCAAAAGCAAAAGGTAAGGTGGCAAGCCTCCATTGCCAGTCATCGAAACCTGGCCCAGAAGCAGTCACAATACGCTTCAAAGAAGAACGGAGAGCCACATCAAAAGAGTGTTGAGCTGACTCAAAGAATTTTGGGGGCATGTGTGCATAGTAAAGTATATCCTGGAAATATCTGTGCAAGAACGAAGAAGCAGCAACTCACACTGAGAATCATTAATCTTGGACACTGCATCCATAATCATAATGGTTTGGCTACTCTTTTCATCACAAGCTCATTGTAGAAATTAAAATCCACACTAGCGGGACCACCAAGTAATTTAACATCATGTAAGGGTCGAGCAATATTAGCCTGGAAAACACCTGTAAGCCTACTTCGAGGGTCTTCATTTGGCCAACAAACTTCATTTTTATCAACATTGATGTGTAAGACACTAAGCTACTCCTAGGTCCATCCTCCATAATTAATTTTAGAACCTTCCCCACAACCAAAGTGTCGCCAACAATTGTACCATCATCCAAATACTAAGCATGTAAGGAAAGGCTAAAAGAGTCTCGAATCTTACATATCAAAGGATAAACACAAAGGGAACTTCTCGTATTATTATTATTTTTATTTTTATTAGAATAAAAAGATTTATAAAAAGTTAGTGGGAAGCCGAGATACTAACTCAGTCCCCACTCCTTTAGCTATAGTAAAACCAATCATATTAAAAATATGTACAGTAGCGCGCTCCCCAACATCTTAAGTCAAGGAGAATTTTTGGATCTGGTTAAGCAAAGCAGCTGCCAACTGCTCTAATTTCCCTAAGGAAGAGAATGAAAAGGAGATAAACCCGTATCCAATATCTGCACATTTAGCCTCATACTATTATTATTATTGTTGTTGTTGTTAATATTTTTTATTATTTATTTATATATTATTTATTATTTATTATTATTACTATTATTTTAATTATCTATTATCATTTTTATTTTTGTTTTTTACTAGTATGATTTTTTGTTTTGTATTCTATTTATATTGTTTACTTATTTATATTTATTTATTTTTTATTTTTTATTATTTTTATTATTTTATTATTAAATATTTTATTAATTTTTAAAAAAAATTTAATAGTTATGTTTTAATTTTTTTTTATTTTTAAGTTTTATTTTTATTTTTTAAATTTTATTTTTTTACTTTTTAATTTAATTTAATTTATTATTATTATTACTATTTAATAATAATCGTTGTCTCGTGGTTGTTTGTGATTGTGTTATCTAGATCATTATCATCATCTACGATTGAAGACTCTCGTGTTCGTTTACGTGAGCCTCCATCGTTCGTTTGAAGAAGTTTTTCACGAATCCATGACATATCCTTTATTGTTCTAACAATTATCTTTTAGCATACTTAATAAACGGCTTTAGATATATTGTTGATCACCCTTTCCATGCTAGATCCTAAGCATTCGACTCTTCGTCTCTAGTATGGGGGTGCTCCACCTTTAGACTCGAAACATTGAGGACAATGTTTACTTTTAGTATGGGGTGGTAAATAGATACCTGCTTTGCTACGCCCTCACGTTTTCCAACTTTCAATGTTTTGTTTTGCTAATAAGGCTAAAAATGGCCAAATTTTAAAATTTTTCTTAGTTTTCATAAGTGTTTTTAAGACACGAATGTATATTTTCCGATGGGTAGAATAAGAGTTAATTTTTGACTTGATAGGCATTTGGAGCCATTTACATTCCTTAACCCGCTCAATTCAAGTTTTGCTAGACTTTTATATAGGGAGCTTTAAAACGCGAAAGTCTTAATTCATTCGGGTTAAGAACAAGAACTTTTCGCAAGTTCCTATAATTGATTCTAGAAAGTCACTTATCAAGGGAACTATAAAACGCATTCTCTAAACTTGAAAAAGTCCAAGAAAGTGCAAGATCCTATAGGTGGCTTGAAAACCCAAAACTTTGATTTGATATAGTCTTAATGAAAGCTAATCCAAATTTGGCTTAATTTTGACTTGCATGGCTAAGTTTTCACGAGTCTCTTTAATTAGAGGTCTTTATATAGTGAAGAACGAGAAATGATAGAGTTAGACAAGTGATCATGCTAAACGTAGAACATGAAAGTGTTCTTTCAAAAAACTCATATGTTTTTAATTGTGGCTTTTTCTTCCCATAAGATCAATGCATTAGGAATAAATCATAATTGCAATAAGTAAGGTCGTACGATTTGAAAAGTTACTTAGCCTCTAGCGCAAGATCGTTTAAAAGTTGCTCGGGGTTGAATAGAGTTCATAGCCAAGGCATAACTTATTGAAGCGGGACGCGAAGATTGGCGATTATCCAAAAAGGCCCTAACAAGGCATGAGGAGCTCTATTTTTGCTAAAGATCCAAAGATGATGTGAAGTATCATTATTCCAAAATCAATATGAAGGATCGAGACACACGACGAGAAGCTATTACTCCCCTAAAGAATGGAGAAAGTCTATCCAAAAAGACCCTAACAAGGTATGAGGATAAATATATCCAAGTCCGAAAAGGAGGCGGATCGTTGTATATCAAAATCCAAAGTAAAGATTGAAGAAAAATGATGAAGTCGTGGTCCTATATGAAGAATCTCTCAAAAACGTCAAGTGAAGAAATTCCAAGTATATGAAGAGAAGACCATTATTTCAAGAACGTCTTCCCAAGATTTGAAGTATGAAGTACATGCCAAATATCGGTCCGAGAAAGGTCTCAAATCGTGAAACAAGTTATGCCAAGATATGAACTTAAGGAGATACACGAGAAGCCGTTTTAAAAGATATTGTCCTTCGGCTAACTATTGATCAAATCGTGCTACTTTGCTTTCGGACTAATAACTACTCAAATAAGTCAATATGAATCACTTGTGATCCATGACAAATAGATAAAAAATGCTAGTAACCCATTTCCTTTTATAATAACTAGGATTGCGGGGAGAAAAAGTATTACACAATTTGAACGTATGAGTAGTGTTAGCATTGTGACTTGTACCAACAATGATCTTGTTTTTGCACTTAGCATGGAATGTATGACAATCAAGGATGACGAAGTTTACTCTAAGGGACATTGACTTGTTTCTATTCTTTGACCCTAAAAGTCACATTTTGGTGATGAAAATCATACATTATGTCTTTACACATTCTCGTAGTATGTTGCAAGTCTTTTACTCTTCAATAAAGGATAATAAAATTGAACTTTGGTGATGCTTAGATACTTTATTCTAGCATTGCGTGAGGGCACGGCAATGGCTTAGTATGGGGGAGTGATGAGATGGCATTTATACATGATCTCATCGTTCTTTTCGGGCTTTAAATGCATTAGAATGTCATAAAATACCATATATATGCTTGTGTTTGTTTACTTGTGTATTTTAGGTATGGATATCATGAAAAAGACAAAAGATCACAAGATACAAGGAAAAACGAACACGAGAAACGAAGCCGTACAATGAACCGGGCCCTAATCATGGAATTTTCAACAAATACCCTTGAAGACTTGAAGACAAACAAGATTGATCCTCATTTAAATGAAGAAATGACACTTAAAACCCTTGTATATTAATAATTACAAGTTTGGTCCCTTAAGTTTGTCAAAATTGCAAAAAGGTCCTTCAACTTTGAAGAAATGACAAGATTGGTCCCTCAACAAAATCAAATTGTCAAATATGGTCCCTCATGAAGATTAAGAGACATTGAAGACCTTTGAAGATCAAGATTGTCCAAGAACAGCCCTTGAAATATTCAAAAATGTCAAAAATACTCCTTGATAACTTTATTCCAAAGTTTGGTGCCAAAAGTGTAAAAAGGGGAAAGATAATAACAAAGCAAAAACGGATTTAGGGCTGAAAAACCTTAAATGCCAAAAATATCAAAAGAAAAGGACCAAAGTTGCATACTTTCAAACATTCAAACTAAACTGGCGCCTAACACCCCCTTTTCCCCCAAAATCGGATCTACAAGAGTTACTATTCACCTTTTACACCTCCAGTTTTCACCTCAACTTAAACAAGGTTAAAATGCAATTAACCTTGCACACGCATGATTCACACACACAGAAACTAAACCAACACCTAAAAACCCCAATCCCACCACTGTGGACCCTACCCCCAAATTCCCATTCCACCAATCAGAGAACACCTTAGTCCCCAAGGCATGTGACGTGTCCACAATCAAAGGCCATGATGTATAGCTTACTCCCAAAGAAAAAACAAACGGTGGAGATCAAAAGGACAGCTCAACACCTTGAAATCGTCTAGAAGCTTTTAAGGGCATTTTAGGATTTTTCTATGTATTAGGGTTTTGATTTTAGGATTCTAGAGTGTTCTATAGTCATTATAAAAGGAGACTCCAGTCTGTGGATGTCCCTTGTTCCAGTTTTCAAGCTCTCACTTGTAATCCCTTTTTAAGAAAATAAAAGTTTGGTTTTTGATTTAATCAAGTGTAATGCCTTTTTATTGTTTTTAAAAGTTGTGTGTAGTGTGAAGCTTGATTCTGAGTTCCATTTGTCATTTGGTTAACTGATTTTGTGTTTCAAAATTGGTTAAAGTTTTCTAAAATTTGAAATAATTTTGGAAGAATTTGTTCTAAGGATTTGGTGTTAATGGTTCATGTTATTGGTGATTTAAGGGATATAAAAACGTGTTTGAGAAGGTCTCAAAGTTTTTGGTAAGGTTTTAAGAAGAAAGAAATAGAAACAGATTATACATAATTGCTTGTATTTTTCTTGTTTTTTCTTATTTGTCATTGAGCAGGTTGATTGTTGCTGATTTGTTAAAGGATCTGCACCAACCCGTGTTGGTAGGAGGTGGTTATGCAACCACAAGGACCCTTGGATGTAAGGGTCCTTAGGTAAATTTCTTTTACCTTTGTAAAATTTCAGAAAAAGTGCTTGAGTGATCTTGATTGATTTGTTGTTCTAAGTGTGTTTTAAGTGTTTGATTTGTGCTCTTTGATGTTGGTATGCATGCTGTATGATCATAGGATCAGATTCAGTAAGGTTTTAAAGGTTTTGGCTTGTTAAAACGTTTTTAAAATTTTTTTTAAGTGGTGTTTGGAAATAGGTTTTAGCAGGGCATAGATCTTAATTTGTGAGTTTAAAAGGTGTTAACCAGGTTAAAAAGGTTTGAGGTAGTTTGCATGTTAGTATGAGAGTAGAATAGAACAAGTTGTAGCAAGTTTGGTGTGTTAAAAAGTGAAAAGTGTGTTTAAATTCTGCATAATCACTTTCTGCCTATTTTTATTGAGATTTTTGTACTTGATCTTTGAAACCTGTTGAGAATTAGGTTGATTTAAGGATTGTTTTGGCTTGTATGTTACTTGGTAAGGTTGTGTACCAATTTTGGGAAGTTGAGAGTCATTAGATTGCAAGAAAAAAGCTCATTAAGCCCACCAGACTTGTATTTTTATCACAGCAACATTAAGTGCTCTTGTGTGCTTCATTTGTGTAACTTGTGTGTGCTAGGTGTTTAATTCTTGCTAGTGCTGACTCCTTGTGCTTAAATAAGCACAAGGGTGCCCTTTTGTTCCAATAAGCATCACCAAGTAAGCCCACAGGTCAAGTCCTCTTGGCCTTTTGTCACTTGTGAGAAAAGAAAAAAACACAAGCAACCTGCTTGTGTTCATAAAGTTGAACAGGCCACGATTTGATCATTATTCTTGGTTAATCTTTGCATAAAAAGGGAATTGGATTAAGATTCTAGCTTGTTTAGTGTCAGTTTTGATTTGGCAAAGAAAAGAAAAAAAAAAAACAATTGACAAAAAGGGGTTCTTCAGGCTCGAACCCCCGCCACCACTCTCATCACACACATACTTAACCGTTGCGCCCTTGGGTCTTTTACTGACCAAGGGTGCAACCAAAGGGTATATAACCCCTTTTTTTAGATAAGCTGAATAAATAAGCCGTAGCTTATTTTCTCCCTTTTCAGCTTATTTGCTTTTTGTTTGTGCTTATTTTCATTTTTCCTAGGATCATTGTAGTATTTCAGACTTTTCTAGCTAATTTTTATATTTTTCACTTTATTAGATTATTTTCTAGAATTTATTTATTATACGTTTTTTATTAAATCATTAAAAAATAGAAAAAAGATTTTTAATTTTTAGGAAAAATAATTTTAAGGTTTTAAAATAATATTTTGAGGTTTACATTAGGTTTTGGTTTTAAAATCTTTAATTTTTAATTTTATATTATTTTAAGGTTTTTTATAAACTTTAAACATTTTTATAAAATTATTAAAAAGGTTTTAGGAGCTCTAATTTGTGTTTTTCTCTTAGTTAGAATATTTAGGATTTTTGAGAATTTTTTAGAATTTATTTGAAAACTTTTTATTTTTAGGAATATTTTAATATTATTTTATTAATTAAATTTCAAGGTTTTATTTTTATCTCTTTTCCATTTTTCCTAGGTTCCTTATCATTAATTAGGACTATTTCCATTTTTAGAATATTTTTATAGCTTTTAGATTTATTTTTATAATTATTTTAAGTTTAATTAGGTTTTAATCATTTTTAATCATTTTTAGAGTTTTAAAAATAGTTTTAATAGCTTTTAATTTTTAAAAAATTACTTTTTAGTCTTCTAATAATATAAGTTAAGTAATTATTCAATAAAATAATATTTTAGACATTTGAATTAGTTATATTTAATTTTAGGGCTTTAATTAGCATTTAAAATTAAATATTTAATTAATAAAAGGTTTTAAAATATTTTTGTTGGATTTTTATCTTTATTTATATTATTTTAGACTTATTTTTAGTCTTTTTAATTATTGATTTTGTTTTTGGTCTTAGTATTAAATTTTTTAATTTGGGTAGTTTTTCACGACTTTACGTCTTTTACGTCGTAGTTTAATTTTAACGTAACCGTCTTTTCATCTTCTCATCCCCATTCTTCTCAATATTAATCTCAAATAACTACAAGTTAATTCACACACTTATACCTCCTTGGGAAACGAACTTTCTCTCTTTTAAGTGATTGGGTCATTTGTGTTGATTTTTCCTAAAATCATCACTCGATACTTACCGCTCATATACGTTCTTTTGTTTTCCTAAACAAGAGTCGTATTTTACCACAATCATTTTGGCGCCGCTGCCGGGGTGGAATTTTGCTATTCTCGGCCAGCTCGGCTTTATTATGGGGATTCTATTCTTTGGTCTTCTCAGGGGGTTCAGCAGGGTGATCCATTGGGTCCCTTATTATTCTCTCTTGCTCTGCATCCACTTGTTCATGCTATTCATCAGGTGTGTGAGCTCTCCCTTCATGCATGGTACCTTGATGACGGCACTATTATTGGTGATACCCTTATGGTTGCTAAGGCTCTGGATATTATTAGGGTGGAGGGACCGGCTCGTGGGTTACATCTTAATGTTGATAAGTCTGAGCTTTTCTGGCCGGTGCAGGATCCTCGGGGGTTGGTAGATGGCCTCTTCCCTGCTTCTATTTCTCGTCCGAGGTCTGGTGTCAAGCTTCTTGGTGGCTCTATTAGTCGTGATTCAGGTTTTGCTGGTAATTTTGTTGCGCGTCGGGTTTCTAAGGCTATTTCTTTGTTAGAGGCTATTAGGGGGCTTGATGACCCGTAATGTGAACTTCTTCTCCTTCGTTATTGTGCTGGTGTTTCTAAGTTGGTGTATGCTTTGAGGACTTGCCCCCCTGGGTTTCTTGAGGGTGTTTTGTCACAGTTTGATCAGGCATTACGCGCGTCTTTGGAGTTGATTGTTACGGGTTCAGGGCCTGGGTTTGGTGATTTGCAGTGGCGTCTTGCTACTCTTCCTATCAGTATTGGTGGCCTAGGGGTTTTATGTGCTGAGGATGTCAGGTGCTTTGCCTTTATTGCTTCTCGTTTACAGTCTGGTGATTTGCAGGATCGGATTTTGGCGAGGTCTGGGATTGTTTCGCCGGGCCCTATTTTTCAGTCTGCTCTTGATGCTTTCTCGACTTGTTGTGGTGTCAATCCTCTCTCTGTCACCACTAGCTCTCCTGTCCCCCAGTTTATGAAGTCTTTGGCAAAGAGTTACTTTGGTTTCATTGATGGTTGTTTGACGTCGCGTTTCGGGTTGAGTCGTCGTCAGGAGGCACTTCTCAGCTGTGTGCGTGCTCCTCATGCACAAGATTACCTCTTCACTATTCCGATTGATGGGCTGGGTCAGCGGATGAACCCGAGACAGTTTCGTGCGGTATTGTGCTATCGTTTGTCGATTCCTTTATTTCCTGATGGTTCTTTGTGCTCGGGTTGTCATGTACATCGGATGGATCTGTGGGGTGATCATGCTGTTCATTGCGCTAGTGATTTGGGGGTTAAGTTTCGGCACAATCTTGTTCGTGATGTGTTGTTTGATATTTGTTCTAAGGTTGGTGTGTCGGTGAGGAAAGAAGCCGATATGGGTTTTGTTTCTGATGGTGGGCGTGATCTTCGGCCAGCTGATTTATTACTACACAATTGGTCCCAGGGCAAAGATGCGTGTTTAGATGTTACAGGGGTTTCTCCGTTTGCAGGGACGGGGTTGGATTCGTGGGTTCCTGGGAGTGCTTTGCGGTCGGCTGTTCAGAAGAAGAAGAGGAAGTATTCTTCTATTTGTGCTGAGCATGGTTACTCGTTTATTCCATTCGCTTTCTCGACCTTTGGGGAGTTTGAGGAGGAGGCGATGGATACTCTCTCGCGTCTTAAGCGGTTAGCTGGTTGTCATTCTAATGACGCGAGGAGTGGCGGTTTTTTGATGTCTAGGCTTAGTTTTTGTATTCAAAAAGGGGTGGGCGCGCAGCTTGTTTCGCGGCTCCCTTCCAATTTTGTGTGATTAATAAAATTGAGATTTACCCAAAAAAAAAAATAAAAAAAATAAAAAATAATAATAATAATAATAATAATAATAATAATAATAAAATAAAATAAAATAAAATTAAAAAAAATAAATAAATAAAAAAAATAAATAAAAATAAATAAATAAATAAATAAAAAAAAATTAAAAAAATTAAAAAAAAAAAATAATAATAATAATAATAATAATAATAATAATAATTTATTATTTATTATTATTAAAAAATATTATTAGTTATTAGTTATTATAAATATCATTAGTTATTATTTTTTATTATTATATATTTATTTATTCATAATATATTAATTTAATAATATTTATTATTATTACTCTTATTAATAATAATAGTATTATTAGTATTGTTTATTATTATTATGTTATTATTTCTAAATATTTAATTATTTTTATTATTTTATTTTTATTTTTATTTATTAATAATAATATTTTATTTATAATTATAAAACCTTTACATAAAGTTGTGTTGGTCCCTTGTAATTAGTAGTATACTTAAGAATACTAAGTATAGTCCTAACCCATGGTTAAGTAATACAATAAACTTAATACAAGTAAAGTAAATAACACAAAGGTTTTTTCAACGTTTAACTCTTAGCTTTATTAAAGATTTATACCCTATTGTATACGAAGTTACAATAGGGATTGAATAGACAATGTGTGATTTTGTGATCTCCTCACTAACAAGCTAGTCCAATCCTAACGATTGCTAAGCTTGACGATTCTATCAGCAAGAGTTTAGAACTCAAGTGTTTGATCGTATTTGGAAGAGAGAAAACTTTGTTTGGGAATGACTAAAGCATTAAGTGCACAAACATATTTTCTCTCCTTTTACAAGCATCCTATTTATAGAAGGAAAGTTGGATAGAAGACAAGAATTGCCCATGTGCAATCATTGTCTTATTGGTACAGTGTAGTATCTTATCTTAGCCTATTCTAAGTAGTAAGACGTAAGTCCTTTTACACTTGTCAGTACCCTATCTATCCCAAAAGGGTAAGTCACACTAATTGTGTGATGTACTCCATCTTGTCACAATTCAACTTATCCCGCCTTTACTTCAGTCTTGGAGAATGCTTGTTTTCTTCAGGGAGATCGTATGGGGTTCAGTGAGTCTATTCTACAACTCACTGAACCCATCACCTTCTTCTTCGTCATAAAAGTCATTCATTGAGCTTCGCCTCTCTGAATGCTCGAGTCTTTCTTTTAGACTCAGTCTAGGAACTCGAAGGCAACTCACTGAGTGACTGTTCACTCAGTGACTTCGTTATGTTCAAGGTTAATAGTTCACTTAGGCTGATTGTTATTCAAATCCATCAGTAAGGTTATTAGGTACTGAATTGACCTCACAATCTCCCCTTATTTGGATATAAAATTTGCCTAAGTGAAATTGTTATAAGTGAGCAAAGAGGCTTCTTCTTATACAAACTATTCTACTGATGAAAATACTTGATTTAACAAAATACTTCATTTTTATTCATCATTACATAAGACTGAATAGTCTGATACGAGAAAGATAAACAAAACAAAATATTACAATTATTCAGGAATCCATTGCTTCCCTCGTTACCCTTGATGATTTTACCACCTTTTCTTTATCAGGCCTCCTAGCAATTATCTCTCTGAGCTTCTCAGCAAATCTTTTATTCTCATCAGTCTGAATTTGTCCAGTCATCACTAGAAAGATGAGAACACTCTCAGTGGTGCATTTCTCTATGTCACTCATTCTTTGAAAAGCTTGGTCCCCGAATACATCAATGAAGAAGATACCCCACTCACGCTCTTTTATGACCATGTTGTTCACGAAGGGGACATTTTCAAGGAGGGTACGATTGCAGTCTAACCCAGGGATCTTAGTCTCAGCTTCAAGCTCAACTCTTTTCCTCTTTCTTCCCTGAGTTTTGGTAGGATCCTGTTCAGTTAAAGGAAGATCTTCAGTGATTCCTAATTGTTCCTTGATCTGATTCAACCTCTCATATCTCTTACTGAGAGAGTCGAGTATCTGAGGGACACATTTGTTCGTTTTGGTCCTGAAGATCCTTCCCATTTCGTCCCACTCACTGAGGCCGAAATCACCAAATGAAAATTTCTTCATAACTTCAAAATTACTTTCATCATTGTTTATGTAGACAGATACTGAGACATGTGTGGTATGAGGAATGATTTGAAGGTTAGTGATTGGTTCAGGCTTTCTTCTTTAAGTGACGACTTTGGTGTATTGATCATATAGTTTCTTCAGTTGAGTGGTTCTTTGTTGTCGCTTCAAGACCATTTCATCCTGAATGGCCTTGAGTTCTTCCTCTTGCTTTTGGATGAACTCCTCTCCCCCTTTCTTACTCAACAAGGCCTCAGGGTCACCACCCACTTCTTTCACAAACTCAGTGGATACCCTTAAAATCTCAGCCCTTGTTGCTTCACTAGCCTTAGCCAACTCCATTCTATCTAAGTACTCTTGGATTTGCTTAGGAGTCATCTTGTACATCTTTCCATTAATCTCATATTGTATCAAGACAATGGCATCAGGATCATGCCTTCTTTCTCTTAAAGCTTTTACAAGCTTCTTTGGTGGAGGTGTTAGGGTTTCATCAACAATGCCTTTGCCCTATCTAAATTAGATACAGAGGGCTCAGGGTTGGGAGGAATTGAGTTTAAGGGTTGGGGTTGTGCTAGTTCTTCATGCTCCCCCTCAGTGTGAGAAGGAGGTTCAGTCCAAGTTAGCATCATTGGTGGCACATTCTCCCCCTCAAAAGTTGAAGGATCAACCTGACTAATCCCAGCTTTTGCCCTTTGTGATGGTCCTGAGGTGGTGGTGAAGGATCCCTTGAAAGCCTGAAACATCTCAGTTACCATCTTCTTCATGGACTGAGTGTCAGCTTTAATGGTTTTGACATCCAACTGAATTAGGGATTGAGTGTTTTATATGGTAGTGATCCTTGTCCTAAGTCTGGGAATATCAGCATCTTTCAGGGACTTGGAGATGTCAAAGAGATTGGAGGCATTATCCATGTAACCTTGTGCAGCCTTTGACAATCTAAACTTTGCCTCAGCATCCATGTGTACATCCTCATAGATGGAATCACATTTTCCCTTCACCATATCCAAGTCAGACCTGAGAGAGTCCAACCTGGTGAAAACCTCAGTGATCTTGTCCTCTTTCAATAACTCAAGTAATTGACTAACTCTGGAAGTGGACTCAGTAGTGCTAGTGATCAGTCCATCCAGAGTCGTCTTCGAGGACACATTTGCTTCAACAGTTGGAAGAGCATGGTTGAGGAAGTTGATGAGTTTCTTCTCTTGATTCTCATGACTATTGTTAACATAACTTGTGAATTCCATTTGGTTGTCCACCTGAATTCTCATCTTTTCCTCAGCCATGTCAAATCTATCACCATATGTTCTGAACTAATCAAGGAGTTCATCAGTCTATGAAGCCAAATCCTCATGGACCTGAGTCACTTCAACTTTCAAGGTTGTGGAAGCATGAGTTAAGACACCCTTTAGGGTTTCATTCAAAACCTTCTCAGTGACAGGCTTGATGTCATCAAACGTTTGATCCAGAACCACAATCTGAGTCCCCAACGAAGAGGTGTCAAGTTTTGCCTCTTGGGAGGGATTTTTCAGTACCTCAGGGAAGGGTTCTTTTTGTTCGGATGCCTCAGGGGAGGGCTTTTGTTGAGCCTCAGGGGAGGGTTGTATGTCCTCGAATAGTGGTGGGGACTGTGGCTTCTGGTCTGATTGAGGAGGGGCCTTAGTGTCAGGTTCATCCCCAGACTCAATCATGTCATCGTCGTCACTGAAACCTTGGAGTAACTCGTCAGGCTCCTCGAGTAGATCTACAAAATCTCCAAAGTTCAGTGAACCCCTTGGTTTGTCTAGCTCCCCTTCAAAAGTAGGTTTGCCTTGGTTATCGTCACTCCCTGCCCCAAATCCTGAGGCTTGGGTTTTAGCCAACTGATACTCAGGGGCAGTTTGTGATTGATCAGTTACGGAGGTGAGATCCCTATCAGCGGGGTGTTTTACCCGTGGGCGTCCCTCTGAGTCTTTGGGATCAGTAGTGGTTCCTTCAGGTAAAGACTTTTGTTTTAGTGTGCCTTCATCGGGAGTTGTGGAGGTGAGATTCCTATCAGCGGGGTGTTTTACCCGTGGGCGTCCTTCTGAGTCTAAGGAATCGAGTTTTGGGTCCTCGGGCAAAGACTTTTGAGCTAGTGTGCCTTCATTGGATTTGGTGGAAGTGATAGGCCTATCAGCGAGGTGTGTTACCCGTAGGCGTCTCTCTGAGTCTTTGGCCTTAGTTTTGACCTCAGGCAAATATTGTGATTTACGAATTCCCTCATCGGTCTGAGTGGAAGGCAGTCCCATAGGAGAAGGTTGTATGTTTCCTTCTCCATCAAGAGGACCAGTAGTTTGGCCCGTAGACCCTGACTGTGATGTATCAAGGCCTCCCGAAATCTCTTTCCCTTGGGGTAGATGAAGCTTGGTCTGAACAAGGGTGGTCTTTTTAGCCTTGGACTTTTTGGGTCGTGCCTTGGAAGCCTCAGGGCCCTGTGCCTTTGTCGGTTTGGTCTTAGGCACAGTCTGAGTTTTCTTGTTCCCCTTCTTTGGTAAGAAGGGAATGGGAGACACGGATGATTCACGACTGATCACCTTAGTCATGTGAGCCGTCAATGTAATGGGGTTGACTTCAGATGGGTTCTTTGAAAACTTTGTGGAACTCAGGATGGGAAAAGAAAAAACATTGATGTTTTCCTAAGTGTAAAGGGAACCCAGTAACCGTTCTAAGGCGCATGATATGAATCTTGGGTAAGAAACATACTTTTGCCTAGACTCCTTCAGGATCCTGGTTACGAGATCATTATAAACGATCTCTCCTATGTCAATCTTCAGTCCATTAATAAGACTGTAGATTAGCATCTGCTGAGTAGAATTAACTTGCTCAGTAGATGAATAGTTCCCACCGATCACCTGAATCACAAAAGTGACCAGGATCCTCCAAGCCATGGGGAAAGCAGTTTTGATCAATGGGGTTTTAGTCACAAGTAACTCAGGGACCCCGATTTCTTTTAGTCCTTTTTTATCTGACTCCATGTCAGGATGTGCAACATACTTTCCATTGTTATAATCAAGTCCATTGGTTTGACAAAATGTTTTAAAGTCTAAAATCAATGGTGTCTTCCCATTGTTTACAGTGAACATGATGACACAGTTCTTATGTGACTTGATCTCATACCCCTGAGATCCTTCAGGCCCTTGGGTAGTGGGGGTTACAACCACAAACGTATACCAGAACTCCCTGAGATATTCATGGTAGAAGACTGAGGGGGTTTTAGTAAAAGCATCAGCCCAATCACAGTTTTTCAAGAATTTGCAAATTGGTTTGTAGGCTGATACACTACTTGGGTAATTGAAATTTCCCTCGTTGTTGTTTCCTGCAAAATGGACACCCTCATTGGTGAGATGCTCAGCCTGAGGGGCATATTTTATAGCTTTGGACATTGCCATTAAAGTTAATTTTTGAAGATTTGAAGAAAGGACAATGGCACTTTGTAGAAATCAAATCAAGACTTGTTTCTTGTTATAATACAACAAGGTTCACCAAGTGACTTAATGCAAACTTTTGCCCTATAAAGAGGATCAAGAGTTATTAACAATAAGTAACTTTGATTGTTTGTGCTATATAACAATAAAATAAGTGATCAATTTGATTGCCTTTTTGCAAGAACTTTTTTTGGAAACAACGTTTGAACACACCCAATTTTTCTTTGAGAGAAAATTTTGGCAGAGTAAGATTTCAAAATTATTTGTGTGTGTGTTTGTTTCAATTGAGGGGTATTTATAGGCTCGGACGTGAAATAGATATTTATATGTTATAATTTCTTTTCACATCCGCATTGAATGAAAGTGTACAAGTGGTCCCCCTATTTTCTTGGCAACTGTTCCGTTACTGCAGAGATAACACTTTTGCAGAGATGACGTGGGGTCACGTGCATTTGAAAGGACGTTTTTACAACGGATTTTGCTAGAAAAAAGGGTTAAGCATGTAATCCTTAGTGCGATACTTGAGATTGGGTGACCCTTTGACTGGTTTATGACAATTTCTTGAAGGAATATATGTTCCTTATTTAATATTGTGACTCACCAACCTAGGACATTAAGTAACTAAATCCTTAGAGCATTTAGTTACATCATTTAATCTACCTCAGTGTCAAAGAGAAGACAATAAGAGATATTTACTCAGAGAGAGGATCAAGAATATACATTATACTAAATCCGTTGTCATCAGGGAGCCTGATTAATCAATATTCAGCATACCAAGTTCAGCTATCAGTCTAGTGAACGTTGGTTCATCCAAAGTTTTGGTAAATATATCAGCCAGCTGATATTCAGTGGGGATGAAATGTAATTCAATATCTCCTTTTAAGATGTGGTCCCTGAGGAAATGATATCTTATGTCTATGTGTTTAGTCCTTTAGTGTAGGACTGGATTATTTGAAATGGCAGTTGCACTGGTGTTGTCACAAAAGATAGGGACTACTTTGTATTCCACATTATAGTCCATGAGTTGACTTTTCATCCAAAGGATGTTTGCACAACAACAAGAAACTGCCACGTACTCAGCCTCAGTAGAGGACATTATGAATGGCTGCTGTTTCTTTGCACTCCAACATACTAGCTTGCCACCTAGGAATTGACATGCACCTGAGGTACTTTTTCTATCCATATTGCAGCCAGCATAGTCTGAGTCTGGGTATCCTTTAAGATCGAAGCCTGAGCAACGAGGATACCATAGACCAAGTGAAGGAGTACCCTTCAGGTACCTGAAGATTCGTTTAACAGCAATAAGATGTGATTCTTTGGGGTCGGCCTGATATCTTGCACATAGAATTGTTGAGAACTGAATATCAGGCCTGGTTGCAGTTAGGTACATTAATGATCCAATCATTCCCCTGAATAAGGTTTGATTGACTGATTTACATGTGAGATCAGGACCTAAGTTGTTGGTGGGAACCATGGGAGTCTTTATTGAAGCACACTCAGAGATATCATATTTCTTAAGTATTTCTCTGGTGTATTTTTCTTGACAGACTGAGATCCCTTTGTCCCCCTATTTGATTTGTAGTCCAAGAAAATATGTTAATTCACCCATCATACTCATTTCAAATTTCTTTGGCATAAGGTTTTTAAACTTTCTACAAAGATTATAGTTAGTGGATCCGAATATGATGTCATCAACATATATCTGAACTAGTAGAACATCCTCCTTGGTTCTGAAGATAAACAAGGTATTGTCTATCTTCCCCTTGACAAATTTGTTCATTATCAGGAAGGTAGAGAGAGTTTCATACCATGCCCTTGGTGCTTGTTTTAGTCCATAAAGGGCTTTGTCAAGTTTACAAGCATGGTTTGGGAGCTCAGAACTCTCAAAATCAGGAGGCTGAGCAACATAAACTTCTTCAGTGATCTTTCCATTTAGGAAGGCACTTTTTACATCCATTTGGAAAACTTTGAAGTTCATGTAGGTAGCATAGGTGAGGAAGATCCTAATGGCTTCCATTCTTGCTACAGGGGCGAAGGTTTCCTCATATTCGATCCCTTCAAGTTGTCCACACCCCTTAACAACAAGCCTAGCTTTGTTTTTAATGACAATTCCATCTTCATCAGTCTTGTTTTTAGAAACCCATTTTGTACCAAGAGTTGATTTCCCTTTAGGGAGAGGAACAAGTTTCCACACTTTGTTCCTGAGGAATTGATTGAGCTCTTCTTGCATGGCCTCAACCCACCCTAGATGTGTCTGGGTCTCTGAAACCTTTTTGGGTTCAATTTCAGAGAGAAAGTCTGCAAACAGACATTCATGGGCTGAGGCAGCAGAGAGTTTAGCAGCCTGACTGCGTGTGAGCATCCCCTCAGACACATAACCAATTATATTTACAAGCTCTATGTGTTGTTGTCTTGACCATCTGTCCTGAGGACTTGGATTAGAGCTTATTGATGGTTGATGATTATCAGGGACTGACGATTCAGTACATGGTACTGGGACATCACTTCTTTCTAAAGGATTTTCAGTAACAGGAGGATCAATATATTCATCACTTGTCCCTTCAGTGTTCCCAAAGATGAGTGAATCATTTGATTCTTCATCCTGAGAAGTGATAACTTCAGGAACATGTTGAGGTATGATTTAATTATCGATTGACCTATTGTGAGGTGATATATGAAAGGATATATCAGCATCAGTTTGATACTGCTTTGAGGGACAATGTTCATACTCATCAGGAGGATACCTTGATGAGTCATTGATCCCGATCTCTTCCATTGATTAATTTGTGAAGTTAATGACATCCATACTTTCATCAAAGATGACATGAAATGACTCCTCAACTTGTTGTCTCCTTGTATTAAAAACCCTGAAGGCTTTGGAGACAAAAGAGTATCCAAGAAAGTATCCATCATCAGCTTTGGCATCAAATTTACCAAGATGGTCCTTTTGGTTGTGAATGAACACAGGACATCCAAACACATGAAAGTAGCTGATATCTGGAATCCTTTCCCTGAATATTTCATAAGGAGTCTTATCATGTCGTTTGACAATAATACATCTGTTCTGAGTATAGCAAGCTATTCACAGCCGCAGTCCAGAAGAGTTTTGAAAGATTAGATCCATTGAGCATGGTTCGAGCAGCTTCAATGAGAGTTCTATTCTTCCTTTCAGCCACACCATTCTGTTTAGGTGTGTAGGGAGAAGAGAATTTCTGATAAATTCCTTTCCCATCACAAAAGCTCTCAAGCTCATGGTTCCTGAATTCTGTTCCATTATCAGTTCGTATTTGTTTAACTTTAGTATCATTTTGATTTTCTACTTGCCTGATAAAAGACATTATGAATTCAGAAGCTTGACTCTTATTTTTCAGGAAGTATACCCAATTTTTGTATCTAGAGTATTCATCAATAATCACAAGAGTATATTTCTCATGATTTATAGACATTGGACTGACAGCCCCAAATAAGTCCATATGAAGAAGACGAAGACACTTCCTGACAGAAAAGTTTTGTTTTGGCTTGAAAGAAGCTCTCTTATGTTTACCTTTTTCACAGGCTGGACAAGGTTTGTCTTTTGAATACACAAGAGATGGTAAGTCAAGAACTTTGTTTTGTTTTACAAGTTTATTCATATATTTGAAATTGAGATGTGACAGTCTCTTATGCCAAAGCCGATTGACAGAGTCTGAGGCTTTAGCAAAGAAACATGCTCCTGAATGAGTTACAGACGACATGTCTAGGACATATACATCATTTCTTCTTGGAGCAGTCAACACAATTTTATTTGTTAGCATTGAAGATTGTTCCTTGCTTATCATCAAACTGAACGATGTACTTAGCATCACACAGTTGGTTGATACTAATGAGATTGTATTTCAGACCATTTACAAACGCCACTTTTGAGAAAACTATTCCACCACATTTAATTGAACCATATCCCTCAGTAACACAAGATGAGTTATCACTTAATACTACCTTAGGACATGGTTGCTCTACGTATTTGTGCGTATAACTTTTGACCCCTGTCATACTTCTTAAACACCCACTGTCTAAGTACCAGACAGGCTCCTTGAAGTGTTTATGCACAAATAACGAGGTGGATTAGTTTCTCTTGTGAGCCCACTTTTTAGTAGGCTCTTTGGCTCGATAAGCCTGACGTCTTTCACCTCGTTTGAAGTACTCAAACTCAGCATGATCTGAGGTAGAATGAACATTGCTTCCACATGTTTTGAAGCTTAGTCCGACTGAGGATTCAGTACTTTGAGATGACTCAGCTAGCATCCCCTTCTGACCATGATTATTTTATTGTGTCCTGAGGTAGTATGATCATTGCTTCCACAAATCTCACACTCAGGGTAGTATACACAATCATCAGGCCTATGATCAGGGATGCCATAATGTGTACACGGTGGGTAAGGCTTAGCCTTAGATTTTCTGATTTGTTGTGAGGTGGGCCCATAGTTATAAGGCTGAGCATTGTATCTTTTAGCATTTCTAATAGAAGCCATGTGCATCTCATGATCTGCTGTCCTGCGATCTTCACTTTTACATTTCATGCAATAGAGAACTCTAAAGCAGTTGCCAGTGGTGTAATTTGTATAGTGACATAGCTCACATGAGGGTTTCTTTGTTTTAACTTTCCTAGAAGACTTAGGTTTAGTTTTGTTACTTGTTGATGATTCAGGCTATGAGGACACAAATGTTTCACCCTGAGTTTTAGAGGCTGAGTCCAGCTTCTCTTCCATGAAAAGTTGGAACAATCTACTTAACTCCTCTTGATTTACAATAGGAGTAGAGTTGACTGAGTGTGCAGGAGTCCCTGAGGGAGATATAGGTTTGGTTGTTTTCTTAGTGACAGCTCCTGACTCACTATGATTTGGTATCACTTTTGAGTCAGGCTTTGTTTGTTCAGTACAGCCTAACCCAGCTCTTCCTCTAGGTGAGTGTTCTTGATAAGACAATGGAATTAGTTTAGAACATGGACTTTCCCCTTGAAGATTTTTCAAAGGAGGTAGAGGAGTTTGATTGTCTTCAACAACACTAGATGTTTCAGTGTTACTAAATTTATCAGTCTCTTCATTAAGACCAAGCTTTTCATTAATAGCCTGAGATTCAGGAATTAATATTTTTCTAGTATCAAAGTTAGGCAAAACACTCTCAAGATTTGATCTCTCAACCCAGTCTTTCGACTTAGGAATAATTTCATGATCAAACCCAACTGAGGCAGGGAGAAATGATTTTTCACTCATTTCCTTAGTAGGTGCTTTTTCAGTGAGTTGTCGTGCCCCAAGTATTTTCTTCTTTTGGGCAGGTATTTGATTGTTTATATACTGAGAAGCTAAGGTAGAGCTATTTGTCTATTTCTCATTGATGCGTTTTTCTTCCTTAAGTTGTTCTTGAAGAGCATGATTGATTTTAGTAAGTTCAGTATTCTGAAGTTGACAACTTACTACTTCAAGTTTGGCTTGTTTTAAAATCAATAAATCTTCTCTACATTTGTTTAATTCAAAAACAAGTTTGTTATATTTTGAAAGAAGATTCAATCTCTGTTCTTCAACGAATGATAGGTCAATGTTTATATACTTAAGGAATTTTTTCCAATCAGATTCTTCATCCATAGAGAGAAGCATGTTTACCTTTCTCATAGTGATGTCAACCCATTCTCCATTTCGAGCATGATTCTTTCCAACTGATAGTTCATCATCAGCTAGAGCCATTAACACTTGATATCTGACTTCCTCCTTTTCTAAGGACAAGTCTTCATCATCCCAATCAAAAGTTTCAGCTACTAGCCCTTTGGCTTTGTTCTGAGCAGGCTTTTGAGTCTGAGCAACTATAGGTTCAGCTTCTAAGAGTGCAAGTTTTTCTTTAACCTTTTTATACTCAGACCTATCGTCTTTCTCAATTTTCTTATTATTTTGAAAACTTTGGTTAATTGGAGAAGCCTGAATTAGTTTTGGTGTAAACTTGGGTTGAAAATTGTCATTGCCTGATGAATAATTTTGATTTTTATAAGAGGCCAATGGAGTTTTTGAAAGACAATATTTTGGAAAATGTCTAGTTTTATCACATCGGTAGCAATCCACTCCCTTAGTAGATTGGTTACCAGCAAATCTAGTTCTTTTGATATAGCGTTTGGTATTTGCCAACATGGCCCTTTCATGATATTCCCTGTTTAGATCCCTTATGTATTCAGCACTAGATCTTGCATGCACCTCATCATCTGAGGTTTCCTGAAAATCTTGAACAATTGCATTTGAGTAAAAAGCAGTTGTAATAGGGCCATGATCAATTTGGGTAGGTTTGGTGAGGTGTCTGTTATTAAGGTCTTCTTGGACTCAAGATATCATCTATTTATTAGATTTTATTCATAGATAAATCTCCCATAAATGTCTTCAAGATCTTGAGTTTGTATGTGATTAGCATTTCTCAATCCTTGAGAAAAACCAAGCCATTTTTCAGGGAGACTGTTCACAAAACCAACATTGATTTCATGCTTAGACAGTTTCACCTTGTCATTCGTTAGCTCATTGAGCAAGGTCTTATACCTGGTGTAAGTCTGAGGAAGTGTTTCAGATGGTTTGGCCCTGAAAGTGTTATATTCTAACTTCAGGTCCATGATCCTATTTTCCTTAGTGTCGGATGGTCCTTCGAAACTATGAACAAGATCTGTCCAAGTCTCTTTGGCCGTCTCACACTCGATGACAACCTCCATAATATCGTTAGGAAGACAAGATATTATGATGCTTTTGAGACGTTGGTCTTGATTGACCACTCTCCTTTCATCGCCAGACCATTAGTTTTCAGGTTTGTCATCACCAGCTGCTGTTTTTGGTTTGAATGGACCATTCTTAATACAAGTGATGTAATAGGGTTCCATTCCCATCAAATAACATAGCATTCTTTTCTTCCATTTGTTAAATCTTTCAACTTCTAACTTAGGAGCATTAACAGAGTAACTGTAAAACCCGCATGCTTTTACCATGAATAGTACCCTTAAGATCGTACGTACTAGATTTAAACTTTCCTAATATAGCATGATTATGATTACGTGTTAGGATTTTACGTATTACGTACGTGTTAGAACACGATAAGTATTTACTACGCACGAGCACGTAATAATTATTTGGCAATAATTAATCACGAACATGCGATCATGAAATCATGAACGTAATTAAAACGCGAACTATTATTAATTACGTATATATATATTTATTACGAGCGTAATTAAATATATTAGATCACGATATTTACGTAACGAGAACACTTAAAACGCGAACACAAATAATTACGAACGAGTAACTTATTAATTAGACACGGAAAACATTCGGGTTACCCCTTGTGGGCCCCATTACCACGAAATTAGGAGGGGGGATGGGCTTAGCCCATCAATTTTTCACTAAAAAGGAAAAGGGATATTTTTCACTACTCATTTAATCTTTACAGAAGATTTTTAAGAAAACCTAAAAACCCTCCTTCTCCTTCTCCTTTGTGCCACCAACCTACAACCACCATGGAAGGAGATTTGTGATCTTGGATCTTGAAGTTTTAATGATTGATCGTGTTGGTTCTTCGTCCTTTTGATCCACGAATTCGGTAAAACCTTTTTAAACCTTTTCTTTTGATTTAATCTTTTTATAAATTATGAACATGAGATGTTTTTACAAAAACATAATAATTAAGCATAGATCTAACATGTTTTGGTGTTAAATAAAATCAAAAGGTTGTTTTTAAGGGGTGTTTGTTTTGGCCGCACGCTGCAACCGAACCCGAATGGGTTTCGGTTTGCCAAGCCGACCACCACCAAGACCATATGGTCTTGGTTGGTGCGTGTGGGTCCCACGGCAGCAAGGTAAACACGGGGTACCCCGAGTTGGTTCGGGGTACGGTGTCGATTTCATGTCCGGTTCATGTTGCTAGCCTAGATCCGGTTCATGGTGTATGTTAGTTTTTTTATGTTTATGAACTTATGTTAAAATTAAATTAATAAAATGATGTGATTAATTTAATAACATGACTTAGGTTATTTAATTATTAATGATCATGAAATTATTTTAACCTAAGTATTTGTATATTTAAGACTTATAATTAATTAATTATTTTAAAACCATGGATATAATTAATTAATTAACATGACTTAGGTTATATTATTAATATATAATAATACATATTTTAACCTAAGTATTTAACTTATTTAATTAAAAACATGTATACTTTAATTAAATATTTTAACCTATAGTTTAATTTAATTACATGGAATAATTATTAAACTATACATTATATAATATGACTTAGAAAATAATCATGAAAATACTTAGGCTTATACACTTAGCTTATTTAACCAGCTTATTTCTAATTATGGAAACTTTCTATTTTTAGAAACTTAATTAAATAAGGCAGCTAATCTATTTATGGAAACCTTCTATTTTTAGAAACTTATTTATTTCAGACAGCTAATCTATTTATGGAAACTTATTTAATTAAGGCAGCTAATCTATTTATGGAAACTTTCTATTTTTAGAAACTTATCTATTTTAAGCAGTAAATCTATTTTTGGAAACTTTCTATTTTTGGTAACTTTCTATTTTTGGAAACTTTCTATTTTTGGAAACTTTCTATTTTAGGAAACCTGCTATTTTTGGAAAGTTACTTATTATTACTCAGTAAGTATAATAACACATGAAATATCAGAAATACTTAATCAGAATGAATAGAATATAAGATTTAACACAGTTTAAGGCTTTAAACAGTAAAACATAGTAAGAACATATAAAATAAGCTAAGACATGACATAAAACCAGCTATGTATTTAGTAAGCAGATACTTATTTCATGTACGTATTTATGTAGCACTAGTGTTTCGGAAGTAGGATTCTCGCAGTTCATCATTCTCGTTCGCTGGACATAAGGTACGGATTCCCGTCCTTTCAGTATGGACATTCTTTCCTTATTAGGATTCCCCGTATGCAGACAACTGTTTTCCCGTAGTATAAGTTATGTGTTTGATTGCTTATGTTTAATTAAGATTACCTATAGCCATATACATGCATGACCAGTTTCACCTAGTTATGAAGGTACCATAACCATAACATTAGAGGCACTGATGTTATGACGTCACCACGGCGGAGTGATTGCTCGTGGCATCCCTTCAGATTTTGGCCATTTATTTATATTTATCATGTGGGGCGTATGGGTGCATCCTAGTTACATGTTTTTATTCAGGATTTCATGGTGAATGTGGTGTGTGCCTTGCATCCTTCACAAGGAGCTGATCCCTCCTACCCAAAACCAGTATAATAAATTAGAGGCAGCCCCTCTAATTTGCATGATGAGGTCACCCCTCCAAGTATTCATGCACGGTGGATTTTCATGACCTATATTGGCTAATGGTAAAATATGTTAAACAGTTTTCATAAGATAAACATAAGGCTTTTCAAACTATAAAACCAGTTTTATGAACATGTTCCAGGTTTTCCAGGACTTATACATTTCCGCTGCTATTAAGTCTCTATTATGTTTTAGTCGCTTATACTATGTCTATATCCGTGCACTGAGCGTTTTGCTCAGCCGTTACTTTCCTTTCCATGTCCCAAAACGGCAGGTATCATAGGAAAGACTCGAGCATTTGGAGGATGTGCATCGGATGGAAGCTGCTAGAGACTTCTTTTCCTGTTGCCTTCATATATTTATGCTTGTGTAGTCTTTCATTCATTTCTTTTGCTTTATTATGTTTTGGGCTTATGTTTGGGAACCGATGTTTGATTCCGGTTATCCCTATGGTCATGTAATGTTTTATACATTTATCCTTGTATGCTTTGATGACACGCCATAATTACGTGTGACATTTCCATTATCAAAATGGGGTGTTACAATTATGGTATCAGAGCCAAGGCTTCGACCTGTAGGCTCTAAAACTCGACCTGTGACTAGTGGGTAGTCACCAGGAGCTTCCTAAGCCAACGTTTGTTATTCTACATATTGACGTTTTCAGCGCATTGTTGTTTTAACCATGATGTTTTCAGCACCTTGAGGTTTTAACCTTGATGTTTTCATCGATATTGTTTTACTAATATGGATGGACAACCGCCATTCATATTTAGTTATGTGTCATTGTTTCATGCATAATGTTCCTCGTGAACTGTGGCTATGTGGACTGAACCCCAATAGTTCATAATTAGTCACATAAAATTTTTTTCTGATAAGTTTTAACACATGAGTTTCATTTATTTATGTTTCATGTATCATTGTTGCAGGGATTATGACTAAGTAATGGTTGGTACAGGACTGGCCCTATTTAGCCGCATGTGCTTTTATCGAAACTTTTAACTTTGGGACCGACCCATAGGCGTCCCCTCGCTATGTCTTTTGTTTTAGGACCGACCCATAGGCGTCCCCACGCACATATAAAAGGTTTTTATAAACTACATTACGCATTCATGCACTGTTTTTCATGCATAAAATTTTTCTCATGATTTAAATTGGCATAATTTTTTTTTCATGTCCCCTCATAATTTATTATGTTTTTATGTCAAGTATGTTTTCATACTGTCATAGTTAACTTCAGTTTCATGCTGATTATTCTATACACTTCTTCATGATAGATGGTTTCATGTTTCTTCATGATAATTTCGTCTTCATGTTGATTATGTTTTACGCCTCTTTTGTTATTTATGCTTTCACGTAAGACATTGTTAGACTTCATTGAATTCTGCTTTCATGATAGTCATGGTTGGTTTTCATTGATCATGCTGTCAGGCAAATCATCGTTGAATTTTGTGTAACCACACTTTAGCGTTTCTCTATGCAACCAGAATGAGGTATATACTGGCATTGCCAGGTTATCATGATGGTTTTCCTAACCGTTTAACCGGTATACTTTCCTTAAATCATGATAAATGATCGACCCTATACCGATCATTTCATGTACATTCCATGTGTACTCTATGTACCTTATCCCATGTGCATACTTCCACTTGCTGATACTTTTCAAATTGCTGATGCCGCTCCTAACTTGGAGATGTTACTAAAGGTTGATGCTGCTGACGTTCGAAGGCGCTACGAGATGCGGATGTTGTTAACAACCTGGAGATCCTACAAGACGAAGACAAAGGCGTCGGAGCAAAGCAATTGGACGAGAAGATGCTTCACCATCAGGCGATTCCCATCATTCATTGTCCCTAATTCTTAGTTACATGTCACACGTCATTCGGCTATCATTTCAGCCATATGAGTGCAAACCGGTACCAGCCGGCCACTCAGCTGAATAGTTACATGAATCACGGTCATGAGAATGACCATCATGGAACTGACAGACATGACGGTAGTAATCACTACTATGACAGCAACTAACCTAGAAATCGCAACCGAAACTCTGGCCACGGACGTGATCAGAAATACAAGGATTAGTAGTCCAACCGATCCGCCAATTCTGGCATAATAACCTTATATTGTGGTTATATTTGTTTCACATCTCGAGACACATGTCAAGACATCAGTCAAGACACATGTCTCACGTATACTTTCTGAAGACACATGTCAAGACATCAGTCAAGACACATGTCTCACGTATACCTCCTGAAGACACATGTCATGACACCAGTCAAGACATACGTCATGCTTATAGTTCCAAGAAACGAGTCAAGACACATGACTCACGTCCAACTATGGAACATTTCTAAGAAATTCAGGGTACCCTCCAAGGGTATATTCATTTTGTTGTGCCATGTATTAATCAGGCCACAAGAATTTCACTACCATTACCGGCGCATCAGTGAGAACGGTCACGTTGCCGATGTCACTTTTATTCTTGTAACCATAAATCATTGATTCGTGACCATGAAGGACGCCTTTCGTATTCCCACGTATACGAAGGTTTTCCTTTAGCTTAGTGATGAGATCCAAGATGCTAACGTATTTCCTCGGACAGACACGAGATGAATTTTATCCTAATTATGTACTATGAACAACACACCATGCTACGATTCATAATTATGTACAGTAATGTAACCAGCTGAGCTAGCTCAGTTGGCCACCAAGGGTATCCTTGGGGAGGTATTCTTGGAGAGGTCTCGAGTTCGAGTCTCACCAAGAACCTTCAGGGGCCCGAATTAAGAAGCAGGAGTGGGGTTTATCCCCTAAGGAGAAGGTTCGAGGCTTGCATACTGCCCAATTGGATGTCACTGTAAGCTCGAATCACTAACTACTAACTCGCCGTTCAAAAAAAATTATGTACAGTAATGTTCAGGCTCCTGAATACATTCAGCTTGATTTTCCATCGGGAAAATCTGTACAAATTATCTATGCTTACAAGCATGTGCGTTGTTAGCC
Source organism: Glebionis coronaria (assembly GCA_025667525.1). Taxonomy (NCBI): domain Eukaryota; kingdom Viridiplantae; phylum Streptophyta; class Magnoliopsida; order Asterales; family Asteraceae; genus Glebionis; species Glebionis coronaria. The sequence goes on along the minus strand of CM046876.1, from coordinate 491,131,271 downwards.
ATGGTCGCTAAAATTTTCTAGCTGTCAGTAAGACACGACCACTTAAGTCCTTTTACGCATAACCAGTTGATTATTCCAAAGTCTTCCCATACATTCCAGAAGAATCTATGAGGAGAAGGATGGTACCATGAGATTATGTGTCGACTACCGTCGACTTAAACAAATCACCATTCATGACCGTTATTCTCCTCCACATATTGACAACATGTCCAATCGACCTTATAGTGTTAATCACTTTTCCAAGATCGAACTCATGATCATACCGTCAACAGTGACGAATGAAAAAGCAGGACATGTCCATGACTGCTATTCGTACACGACTCGGTCATGCTCGATTTATAATTTTGAATTAGTCTCATCAATGCTCCAACGACATTATGAGAATGAGTTTCCATGAACTCATAGCAAATTCATCAGTGTTTTCATTGAGGATAACCTGATTTCCTTTAAGCCTAGAAGAAGGACAGAAAGACCATATCTGCACTGTGTTGCAAATTCTATGACAAGAGAAATTTCACCCTAGAAATTTTTCCAATATCAATTCTGTTTGATTACAGTGACACGCTGGATCACATGGATTTGCATGGTTAATCTTACCATGACTCTGCTTATGGCGTAAAGGAGAGAACCCTACACTACATTAGGTGTTCTAGAAAATCTTGCGCTAGGAGAAGTCTAGATTCAAAGACTCAGAGTTTCGCAACCTTCTATGTATCAAGTTTCTACGAAGTAAGATACAGTTACGTTCATATCTTTATACCTGTCATACAAACAGGCTAAGATAGGACACCAACAGATTGGGATGTTTTCATCATCTGGAATTGTAAATTGAAATGGGACAAGATCTCCACGGATTTTGGTTACCAGTTTAACGCAAACTCAGATGAAGCATGATGCTATCTGGGTTATTGCAAACAGTTTGATCAAGTCTGCAGAATTCTTACATCCGCAAGGATTGCAGAACCAACAGATTGATCGGACATGTTCCAGCCAAGGCTCATCCGATCACTTGGTAATCCCTCAGCTATCGGGTCAGATAAAGATTCGCAATTGTACTCCTAAATTACTTCACGTCTTCATTCTGATTCCACGACTTGCTTTCGCGCTCGCGTTCATGACACTATTCACGTTCATGATCGTATTTTGGTTTACGACTTTACGTTCATTTGTTTTCTCATTATGGGTAGTTTGCAAGAACTTCAGAGACCAGACCCAAGTTTAGTATAACTCCCTATCCTCAGATAGATGTTTCTCGTCATAATCTATGTCTCACCTTCTAGCGTTTGTCGTTACCGCCATTTTATTCTATGATCACGTTTCACATGTCATGTTCATTCCACGTTCCTCATATCATGATCAAGATATGTTACACGTATCAGGGATCACGATATGTTTACTCATACTACACTCGCCATATCTCCACGTAGCACATTCAAAATTTTTCACGTATCACGTTCAAAATTTTGCACGTACTACGTTTCTATATGTCTCACGCATCGTTGCTAGTTATCAGTCTAGTTGGATTGTTTTGCACCATAATGTTTCAGTTACTCTTACACGTTAATTCTTATTCCCTCGATCGAATTTAGGGGATCTACCTTACGTTGATAACCAAGAACTTCTTCGTATTCCAAATCAAGGTCAGGAGGGCCAAGACTTATCATTCGTGTCAAGAACTTATAAAGGAACCGTTCCAAGAGGGAGGCCACTTGGAAACGGACAAGTCCATCCGGACTTCTTATCCGTTTTCTCTTATCAATTAAATATGTCCTTTCAGCCACGTCACGTTCCATGTCATTTTAAGACATGTCACGTTCCGTGTTCTTTCTGCTAGGTCACCTGCACGTTAATTTATCTTACATATCCTCTCAGTTTGATTCGGGTATGTTTCTCGTTCAGTTACGTTATCTATAATTTGGGGACGAATTATTCTTTTTAGGGGGGAAGAGTTGTAAAACCCGCATGCTTTTACCATGAATAGTACCCTTAAGATCGTACGTACTAGATTTAAACTTTCCTAATATAGCATGATTACGATTACGTGTTAGGATTTTACGTATTACGTACGTGTTAGAACACGATAAGTATTTACTACGCACGAGCACGTAATAATTATTTGACAATAATTAATCACGAACATGCGATCATGAAATCATGAACGTAATTAAAACACGAACTATTATTAATTACGTATATATATATTTATTACGAGCGTAATTAAATATATTAGATCACGATATTTACGTAACGAGAACACTTAAAACGCGAACACAAATAATCACGAACGAGTAACTTATTAATTAGACACGGAAAACATTCGGGTTACCCCTTGTGGGCCCCATTACCACGAAATTAGGAGGGGGGATGGGCTTAGCCCATCAATTTTTCATTAAAAAGGAAAAGGGATATTTTTCACTACTCATTTAATCTTTACAGAAGATTTTTAAGAAAACCTAAAAACCCTCCTTCTCCTTCTCTTTTGTGCCGCCACCCTACAACCACCATGGAAGGAGATTTGTGATCTTGGATCTTGAAGTTTTAATGATTGATCGTGTTGATTCTTCGTCCTTTTGATCCACGAATTCGGTAAAACTTTTTTAAACCTTTTCTTTTTATTTAATCTTTTTATAAATTATGAACATGAGATGTTTTTACAAAAACATAATAATTAAGCATAGATCTAACATGTTTTGGTGTTAAATAAAATCAAAAGGTTGTTTTTAAGGGGTGTTTGTTTTGGCCGCAGGCTGCAACCGAACCCGAATGGGTTTCGGTTTGCCAAGCCGACCACCACCAAGACCATATGGTCTTGGTTGGTGCGTGTGGGTCCCACGGCAGCAAGGTAAACACGGGGTACCCCGAGTTGGTTCGGGGTACGGTGTCGATTTCATGTCCGATTCATGTTGTTAGCCTAGATCCGGTTCATGGTGTATGTTAGTTTTTTTATGTTTATGAACTTATGTTAAAATTAAATTAATAAAATGATGTGATTAGTTTAATAACATGACTTAGGTTATTTAATTATTAATGATCATGAAATTATTTTAACCTAAGTATTTGTATATTTAAGACTTATAATTAATTAATTATTTTAAAACCATGGATATAATTAATTAACTAACATGACTTAGGTTATATTATTAATATATAATAATATATATTTTAACCTAAGTATTTAACTTATTTAATTAAAAACATGTTATACTTTAATTAAATATTTTAACCTATAGTTTAATTTAATTACATGGAATAATTATTAAACTATACATTATATCATATGACTTAGAAAATAATCATGAAAATACTTAGGCTTATACACTTAGCTTATTTAACCAGCTTATTTCTAATTATGGAAACTTTCTATTTTTAGAAACTTAATTAAATAAGGCAGCTAATCTATTTATGGAAACCTTCTATTTTTAGAAACTTATTTATTTCAGGCAGCTAATCTATTTATGGAAACTTATTTAATTAAGGCATCTAATCTATTTATGGAAACTTTCTATTTTTAGAAACTTATCTATTTTAAGCAGTAAATCTATTTTTGGAAACTTTCTATTTTTGGAAACATTCTATTTTTGGTAACTTTCTATTTTTGGAAACTTTCTATTTTTGAAAACTTTCTATTTTTGGAAACTTTCTATTTTTGGAAACTTTCTGTTTTAGGAAACCTGCTATTTTTGGAAAGTTACTTATTATTACACAGTAAGTATAATAACACATGAAATATCAGAAATACTTAATTAGAATGAACAGAATATAAGATTTAACACAGTTTAAGGCTTTAAACAGTAAAACATAGTAAGAACATATAAAATAAGCTAAGACATGACATAAAACCAGCTATGTATTTAGTAAGCAGATACTTATTTCATGTACGTATTTATGTAGCACTAGTGTTTCGGAAGTAGGATTCTCGCAGTTCATCGTTCTCGTTCGCTGGACATAAGGTACGGATTCCCGTCCTTTCAGTATGGACATTCTTTCCTTATTAGGATTCCCCGTATGCAGCCAACTGTTTTCCCGTAGTATAAGTTATGTGTTTGATTGCTTATGTTTAATTAAGATTACCTATAGCCATATACATGCATGACCAGTTTCACCTAGTTATGGAGGTACCATAATCATAAAATTAGAGGCACTGATGTTATGACTTCACCACAACAGAGTGATTGCTCGTGGCGTCCCTTCAGCTTTTGGCCATTTATTTATATTTATCATGTGGGGCGTATGGGTGCATCCTAGTTACATGTTTTTATTCAGGATTTCATGGTGAATGTGGTGTGTGCCTTGCATCCTTCACAAGGAGCTGATCCCTCCTACCCAAAACCAGTATAATAAATTAGAGGCAGCCCCTCTAATTTGCATGATAAGGTCACCCCTCCAAGTATTCATGCACGGTGGATTTTCATGACCTATATTGGCTAATGGTAAAATATGTTAAACAGTTTTCATAAGATAAACATAAGGATTTTCAAACTATAAAACCAGTTTTATAAACATGTTCCAGGTTTTCCAGGACTTATACATTTCCGCTGCTATTAAGTCTCTATTATGTTTTAGTCGCTTATACTATGTCTATATCCGTGCACTGAGCGTTTTTCTCAGCCGTTACTTTCCTTTCCATGTCCCAAAACGGCAGGTACCCTAGGAAAGACTCGAGCATTTGGAGGACGTGCATCGGATGGAAGCTGCTAGAGACTTCTTTTCCTGTTGCCTTCATATATTTATGCCTGTGTAGTCTTTCATTCATTTCTTTTGCTTTATTATGTTTTGGGCTTATGTTTGGGAACCGATGTTTGATTCCGGTTATCCCTATCGTCATGTAATGTTTTATACATTTATCCTTGTATGCTTTGATGACACGCCATAATTACGCGTGACATTTCCATTATCAAAATGGGGTGTTACAGTAACTCGCTCCCTTTTTGTTAACAAGTTGGGGTACATTACTTTCAGACATAATGGATCAAGGATTTAAAAACTTTGAGACGGTGGTTAAAAAGTTTTATAATCCTACCGCTCTGATACCACTTGTTGGTCCCTTGTAATTAGTACTATACTTAAGAATACTAAGTATAGTTCTAACCCATGGTTAAGTAATGCAATAAACTTAATACAAGTAAAGTAAATAACACAAAGGTTTTTTTCAACGTTTAACTCTTAGCTTTATTAAAGAATTATACCCTATTGTATACGAAGCTACAATAGAGATTGAATAGACAATGTGTGGTTTTGTGATCTCCTCACTAACAAGCTATTCCAATCCTAACGATTGCTAAGCTTGACGATTCTATCAGCAAGAGTTTAGAACTCAAGTGTTTGATCGTATTTGGAGGAGAGAAAACTTTGTTTGTGAATGACTAAAGCATTAAGTGCACAAACTTATTTTCTCTCCTTTTACAAGCATCCTATTTATAGAAGGAAAGTTGGATAGAAGACGAGAATTTCCCATGTGCAATTCTTGTCTTATTGGTACAGTGTAGTATCTTGTCTTAGCCTATTCTAAGTAGTAAGACGTAAGTCCTTTTACACTTTTCAGTACCCTATCTATCCCAAAAGGGTAAGTCACGCTAATTGTGTGATGTACTCCATCTTGTTACAACTCAACTTATCCCGCCTTTACTTTAGTCTTGGAGAATGCTTGTTTTCTTCAGGGAGATCGTATGGGGTTCAGTGAGTCTATTGCCACAACTCACTGAACCCATCACCTTCTTCTTCGTCATAGAAGTCATTCATTGAGCTTCGCCTATCTGAATGCTCGAGTCTTTCTTTTAGACTCGGTCTAGGAACTTGAAGGCAACTCACTGAGTGATTGTTCACTCAGTGACTTCGTTATGTTCAAGGTTAATACTTCACTTAGGCTGATTGTTATTCAAATCCATCAGTAAGGTCATTAGGTATTGAATTGACCTAACAAGTTGGATGAGAGTCTAGACACAAGCTGTGCTCCCACTCCTTTTTGAAGACAAAAACTCACTCTAAGAAAGATAAAGGTACCACTTTTAACATTATTTAAGTGACCAATAGAAATAGACTTAATCCGCGGAAGTGTGTCTAACGACTCCGAATCAAATTCTCCGAAAGTAGAAAAGGCAAATGGTATGAACTTGTATCCGTTGTCATCGCATATGGATGCATACTTCTTCTTTTTCTTTTCTACAACATTGTGTAAGGCTATCCTAGGAGCCCATGAAGTCATCCCCGTACCAGCAAAGGGAGATATACCAATCACATCCAAACATTCGTCTTTACCTTGAAACTATACTCTGTCAATAACAAACTCCATATGGTCTCCAAGTCTTCCCTGTCCATACTACTAACAAAGAACCAAGGGAAGTAAAAACATGTACCTTCTTACCATGCCTTGTGAACTTCCAGAAGCCTGTACCTACATACTTCGCATACTTGACTATAGGATTTCTAAGTTCCACAAGCTCTACAACAATTTCACCTAAAGTGACAAGCTCCATATTTTCCTTCAACAAGCTATCACTAGAAAAATTTGGATCCAACATATCAAATTATGGAAAATTAAGCTTGAATCCTTTCTTCTTTGGCTTGGGAACCTGTGCTTCTTGATTCAGCTTCATTTCCTTTTCCAATTCTTCTTGTCTTTCATCTGAGAGTTTAATTTTGGTGTTGTGCTTGCATATTTCATTCCAAATATGATATGTCTTGTACTCTAGCTCCTCAAATGTCATGCCTCTAAACTTATTCCATGTCCACCCAGTCTGATTACTTCTTAACAACATTTTATATAATTCTCTCCTATGAGACTTGGGTTTCAATAGAACATTCTCAGCTTTATTTGCTTCCATCACCTTTAAATCATTTTGAACTCTTAACAAACCCTCAACTCTCCATATCCTTAGAGAATAAGGAAGATCATGCTCTATAGCTTCTCTTTCATACCTAAAATATAGGCTTGCAATCTGCTCATTATCATAATCAATCAATAAAGGCAAACTCCTAAGCTTCTCCTCAGCTTCCTTATCATTACTATACTCCACTTGTTCTGATTCCTCTTCTTGATCAGAACGTGACAAACTTACATCCATGTTATCCGAATCAGTATTGATTACCCGAGCTTCTACCAATTCCTGTTGCTCCTTGATAACGCTCTAGTTATACATGTTTGCGTGTGCGTTATCTGTATATATTTAGGTTAATTATAGGAACTATCGATACTTAAAAGAGTATATTTGATGTATAGGTTCCAAGGACGTGTCGTGGAAGGAAATGGAAGAAAACACGAAGATATGAAGCTTAAACGAAGAAATAAAAGTCAAGCTTCTGATCTCCCGACACCTGTCACTGTTTTGCCCATATCTTTAGCATACGAACTCTGTTTTAGTTGGTTCAAGCGGCCACGGAAATAGGAAAGAATTATCTACAACTTTGACTTTTGGTCCAAAGCTGGAAATGACCAAAAGTGCGGCGCACAATCCAAAAAGTGCGGCACACTTTTGTGTAGCACAAAAATATTCTAGACGCGCAAATGTGCGGCGCACAAATGAAAAAGTGTGGCACACTTTCCTTCTGCACAGCTTAAAAGTCATATTTATGACTCCTATTCATTGCTAGTCCGATCATATAACTTATACTTGGTCCCCAAGTGTTAGAAATACTTTATAAACACCCCAAGAACTCAGAAAAATATATATCTCTCATTCTATCATAAACCTCCATTGGAGAAGGAGATAATAGGTGAGGATCTTTGGATCCAATGATCCAAACACTCTTTTAATCCATGAAGAACCACCATATCACCACAACCATCATAACCCACGAATTTACCACCTTCCTTGGGCATATTCAGTAGAATTTGGATGTTGGTAAATCATGGAATAATTGATTTTGGGTTTATGATTGTTGTAACCCTAATATTGGATTTGGTACTTTTTAATCAAACCACTCGCATAAATGGATTTGGTACATTTATTTATTGAACAAATTGATATGTCTCTAATTTTTTTATGCTTGTGATATTGGTTATTGAATTGATTATATTAGCTTCGCAGGGTCGAAGTGTGGCGCACAATTAGGTTTGTGCGGCGCACTTTTTCCCTGGTTCGTGTTTATAAGTATGATCTAAATGCTTTTGTATTAGATACTATTGTGTAAGACCATTCTTATGTGTTGGGTTTGTTCATGATCATGACTAGTACTTATGTGAGTGGATAGATTTCTTGTCATCTAGTAAATGAATCTTGTTAATCACTTTTGTCGCGATTAGTGGATTAAAACATATAACAACTCTTATATAATTTTACCTACTACTTTGTTCATTGAAATCAAGCATAAACCATTCTTAATGCTTTTGGTATGGCATGATCTTTAGACGGATTTTTGTTATATTAATTAGATGTTGCCTGTGCGACTAGTAATCGACATGTTGTCTTACCTTGTTTATGTGCTTGTAATTCATCTTTGCTATATATCATTTCTATGTTCTTAGCGTTAACCAAACGCACCTTTAAATCATCATTTGGAAAAGTATGGCTTTAGAACTTGTGACACTCTAGAGATCATTGTTTTTACTTGTTAACAACAATCCCGTGGAACGACATGCACTTTACCTAAGACTATACTATACACGAAAGGGTATACTTGCCCATGTTGTGTTTTTAGTCCCTTGTTTGGTAATCATCTAGTAATATAAATTTAAGACTTGTGAACACACATCAAGTTTTTGGCGCCGCTGCCGGGGATTGTTTTCGTTACTTGTTAAAACTTTTTGAGATACTTGTTAAAAAAATCAAACCATTGCCGTAGAGATTTCTGGCAATCTCAAACCTTTTTGTTCGAAAAATTGCCAAAAGTACGCCGCACATTTAGTTTTGTGCGCCGCACTTTCTGGAGAACTTGTAAGTACGCCGCACTTTCTGGAAAAAATTTCAAAATGTTTACTGATTCGATTTCAAAAACCCACCAAACCCTTCTTAATGCCTAAGTTCACTATTAAGAACATGATGATTGTTTTATTTGTGCTCATACTTGTTGAACTTTTGTATTTGTGTATAATGTACATTAAAATGAAAAGAGAAAAAAACTAAAAGAAATAAAAACCAAAAATATTTTCTTTATTTTATCTCTTGTTGATTTTGCTGTTTAAATACTTTGATAGTTTGCTTATTTTCTTTTTCTTGCTATATGAATCATTTGAGTTTCTTAGTAATTATAATAACGAATCTTAAAATATTTATTAAAACAAAAAATAAAAAGCCAAAAAGATTTTCCTTCTAAGTTACTTTTACTTTATTTTGAAGTTGTTAGTAATAAAAAAATTTCATGTGTCATTATAATTAATATTACATCTATAGAAAATCACAAAAAAAATGTAAAAATTTGTTTTCTGTCATAATAAAACCACCGCACATTTGAGATGTGCGGCGCACTTTTGTAAAATAGGCTCGAAGTACGCCGCACTTTGTCGAAGTGCCACGCTGGTCTGCAAAAAAACATTTTTTTTCTAGTTTATTTCGATCATTTAAGTACTACGCTATAGTGAAATAATATCTTAGATGAATATATGCATTTAACCTTTTTAATAATGATTAGTTTAAATTATGAAATTTGAAAACCTCAAAAATATTTTCTTTCCTTTTCGTAATAGATTGTCTTTTTTAGATGTTTTATGTATGTTTTGTTGGGTCAAGAGTTGATGAGTCAAAAGAGTCAAAACACTATGGAAACAAGAAAGACCAAATAGGACATTATCACTGGTAGAATTCCCACTGCTGGAGATCCCCCTGCTGGAGTTCCCCCTGCTGGAGTACTTTACCCTGCTAGAGCAAGTTTCCCCTGCCGGAGTACTTGCCCCTGCTAGTGTACTTCCCCCTGCTAGTGATAAGTATGAAGATTTGGTCAACACAAGATAAGAATGAATAAGTCAGTTTTGATTTAGTCATTATTACTTTATTTAGTTTCCATGTATCCCTGGGTTTCTTAAGTTATAAAAGGAACCACCAGGCATAGGTTTTATTGATTAGTTCCAACACACAAAATGTAACCTACTGCCTTTATGATCTCTAGGTGTGGGATTCAATGCATACACACCTAGAGTGGTTTGTGTTTATCAATAATACAAACCCTTTGGGAAATTCGTCTTTGTTAAACATCTTGTTCTAATCATTGTTCTATTCCACTATGATTCATCATATGAATAATGGTTATACTAGATAAACGGTTTTTACTGTTTGAGTCTAAAGATCTTGGATTCAACAAGTGGTATCAGAGCGGGTGGCTCTTGATATCTAGGAGAATGATGATGTTTTTCGTTTTCGTGTTGCTGTGAAGAAAATTGTGATGTTTAGGGTTTATTCGTCAAAGCCCTAGAATTAATGGTGAACGAATAAAGGTGCTGGTAATTCGTCAATACTGTAATCTTTTAAAGATATTGATTGGTGATTAATCTCATCGTTTGGTATATTACTAGGTTGCATATTCAATGTGAGATTTGATATATACAGCCGTCCATAATTAGTACATGCGGGTCCCATTTTGATATTAAATGGGAGGTTGAATGTTAGTATCACATGGTCATCACTCAGTATCTTTCACGTGGGGTCAGAAGCAACGGTTAAGGTATGGTTTGTCTACAAGCCAATCTGGCAGAATAAGGATGACTTGGATAACAAGAACATTGATGACATATACAATAACTTGAAAGGTTTTGAACCTGTTGCCAATGAGATGAAGTCAAAAGGAACGATTCCCACCAACTCAAGTAGATCTACTGATTCCCCTACTAATATGACATTCATATCGCAAAGCAGTGGAATCTCCAAAAGCAGTGGAATCAAAGTAGGCCCTGCTGCTTATTCCCCTGCTACCAGGTATGGATCATCTTATGATGAAGAAAGGCCAGCTACATTCAGTCTTGACACTGCTTGTGCTTTTATAGCATCCCAAGGGCCACAAGGATCTACTGTGTTGCACGAAGATCTAAGTCAAATCAGTAAGCAAAGACTAGAGGAGATGGATATCAAGTGGAACATGGCTCTGCTTAGCATGAGAGCCAACAGGTTTTACAAGAAGTACGGGAAGAAGATCTCAATCAACCCCCCTGATGTGGCTGGGTTTGACAAAACAAAGGTCGAATGTTACAACTGTGGCAAGAAGGGTCATTTTGCTAGGGAATGCAGAGGACCTAAGACTGGGAACAACTATAGGAAGGAAACCAGAGATGATGATTCTGGTGTTAAAGCATGGTAGCCATGCAGGGGATAGATGGAGCAGGTGGATGGGATTGGAGTGCCATGACAGAGAATGTGGAAAGAAATCAAGCATTGGTTGCTGAGGAAAAAGAGGAAGATTTTGCACTTATGGCCATGTCAAGTTCCAGCTCAGAAAATGAGGTATACGATGATTCATATTGCACTAAAGCTTGTAGGAAAAATACTGAGTCATTGAATGATCAAATTAGAAAGGTAAAAGCTGACTATATTAATTATGACAATGACCTTGATAATTATAGACGTGCTTTAGAACAATTAGAGTCCACCATAAGAGAGTTTAAACAAAGAGAAAGTGATTATAGGGATCACATTGTGATTCTAGAAAGAGATGCTAAGGAGAACAATAACTCCATTAAGGAGTTGACTGCTGAACTTGAAGTTTTTAAATCTAACAAAAAGATTGATGATGAAACTGTTGAAAAATTTAGAAACGCTTCAAAAGATTTAACTAAAGCAGTTGAAATTGGTTAATCTCCTAGGGACAAAACAGGGTTTGGGATTAAAAATGAGCATGCTACCATACCACCACCTCCTGCCAATATTCATGCACCTTTTCCTAGAAAAGACTTGTCTTGGACTGGTCTCTCTTGTTTTTAAAAACAGGATGATATTGAGTTTGACTTGAGTGCTTACATACCTAATAGTCTTGATACTGAAGAGCCACTAGTGAAAACTAGTATTATTAGGGACTTTGAAAAGGAACAGATTGCTCTAAAACAATGGAAAATTGATAACCCTGTTCTATTTTCAAGAGGTGGACTTTTTGGTAGTGATTCTAGTTCTAAGAGTAGTTCACCCAAATCTAAAACCAGATCACAGTCTCCTAAGTCCACCATTAAATATGCTGGTATGTACAGGCCTGTCAGAGGTAATCAAAGAAATTGGAATGACCAAAAGTCTCACCAATTAGGAGAAGACTTTGTGATAAATACAAAGCCATGCTTCACATGTGGCAGTTTTGATCACACTTATCAAGAATGTCAGGCACCAATGGAAGTTGTGGCTGCAAATCCTTTAAAGGATATGCAACCTAAAGCCATTCTTCTAAATGCACGGGCAAAATCCTTTTCCCCTACCAAGTATGTTGCCCCTGCCTTGAGAAACATGGTTACTAACAAATATGTTGTCCCTGCTCTAAGAAAGGTGAATGATGCTCATACCAAGCCCAGCACTTCCATGACCAACCCAACACCTCATAATGCATATAGATCTGGCCCTAGACCTTACCAACACATAAATAGAGGACAAAACAAAAGATGGGTTCCCTCTGCTAAGCATAGGGATTCCCCTGCTAAACCTGGGGTATCCCCTGCTAGCAAAGTTTTGCCTTCTAGGAACATGGGTAGATGGGGGAAAGCTGTGAAATCCTCAGCTCGTTGGGTTTGGGTACCCAAAAGGGGTGCTCAGTCTAATGGTGTATCTCTAGTTTTTGATAAGCTATCCTACATTGATACACGAGGTAGATCCAAGTCTGTAATGGCTTGGGTACCCAAGAAAAACTAATTTGTTTTTCTTTTTGCAGGTGACAAAGAAGACAAGGGATGATAGAGCATATTGGGATAGTGGATGCTCAAGAAGCATGACTGGACAAAAATCTTATTTGTCTAACTTTGTGCCCCTGCATGACAATGATGGTGTTTCTTTTGGAGATGGGCATGGAACAATAACAGGAAAAGGAACTATTGTCACCAATGGGATGACCTTTGATAATGTCTACTTGGTGAAAGAACTCAAGTACAATCTATTCAGTGTGTCACAGATGACTGATAACAAGAATTTTGTCTTGTTTACTGACACTGAATTCCTGGTGTTAGGAAAGGAGTTTGTCTTACCACCAGACACTCCTATTGTACTCAGAACACCAAGACAAAAGAACATGTACACAATTGATCTCAAAGACATCTCTCTTCAAGACAATGAAACCTGTTTCATTGCCAAAGCCTCATTTGATGAGTGTAGGAAATGGCATAGAAGACTTGGTCATCTTAATTTCAAGAACATGAACAAACTGGTGAAATATAATCTAGTTCATGGTCTTTCTTCCAAGTCCTTTATCAATGATCATACTTGTGCTGCCTGTCTGAAAGGGAAGCAACACAGAGCATCTTGCAAATCAAAAACAAGTATGTCCACTACCAAGCCATTGGAACTACTGCATATGGATCTTTTTGGTCCTACTTCTGTGGCAAACATAAAGAAGAAATGGTACTGCCTAGTGATTACTGATGATTTTTCAAGTTTCACATGGACATTCTTTCTATTTGAAAATAGTGACACAGCTGATGTACTCATTGGGTTCATCAATCAGATTGAACTATCAAAAAGCATGAAGGTAGTGACCATGAGATCAGATAATGGTGGTGAGTTCAGAAATCAGAAACTGGATTCTTTCTGCATAAACAAAGGAATCAAGAGGGAATTCAGCATTGCAAGAACACCTCAACAGAATGGAGTTGCAGAAAGAAGGAATAGGACACTCATTGAAGCAGCAAGAACTATGCTTTCTGATTCCAAACTTCCAGTTATCTTTTGGGCTGAGGCTGTATCCACTGCTTGTTATGTATAAAACAGGGCCTTGGTGGTTAAGTCACACAACAAGACCCCTTTATCAGTTGTTCAATGGAAGACCTCCTTTAATTGACTTCTTTAGACCTTTTGGATGTCATGTGATCATCTTGAACACTATTGACAATCTAGGCAAGTTCAGTGAAAAGGGAGATGATGGATATTTTGTGGGTTATTCATTAAATAGCAAGGTATATAGGGTCTTCAACAAGAAGACAAGCAAAATCATAGAAAATCTTCATGTGGATTTTCTTGAAGACAAGCCTGAAGATGTTCAAACAGGTCCTGATTGGTTCTTTGATATAGAGGTTCTTTCAAAATCTATGAATTATGTACCTGTTGCATTGCAGAATACTAACATTTCAGGTACACAAGAACCAACTGGTGCAGAGAAGCCACCACTGAGGTACATGAATGTACCCTCACTATTTCCTATTGAAGCTGCTTCAAACACTGCTGAAGAAGATGACCCTTCTCTAGGAAAAGAACAACCAAACTCTTCCCCTGCTATGTCACTTTCTGAAAGCAGCGGAATGGCTGAAAGCAGTGGAATCCAGTATTCCCCTGCTAGATCAATTGCTTCTCCTGCCACAAAGGATCCTGCTACTAATGATATTAATGATGAAGAAAGAGTATCCCCACTCATTTCCTCATCTACACCCATATCTGAAGGTCCTCTTATATCCAGCAGTGGAAGCAGAATAATTAAGAGTGGAGGTCCAAGTTACTCAGAGCTACATTCAGCTCATCAGCACCCATCCCTAGGTCATGCTGTATCTTTTGGAAGTTCTTTTGAGGACTTCTTTCCCAATCAAAATAGCCTTATCAATTCTGATTTGGAAGAAGATGAAACACAAGTAATCATGCAGCCTACCTACAGAATCAATAAGGATCACCCTATCTCTCAAATCATTGGTGATCCTGAAGCCCCTAGACATACAAGGTATACAGCAAAGGAGCACAACTTCATTGCTAACATCACCATGAAGTTTAATCATGACAACATGCAGTGTTGTCTGTTTACTGCATTTTTGTCACAAGAAGAGCCAAAGAAGATTTTTCAGGCTTTAAATGATCCAAGCTGTGTTGAAGCCATGCAAGAGGAGCTCTTACAGTTTGACATTCAAGAGGTTTGGATTCTAGTAGATTGTCCAAAATAGGAAAGGCCTATTGGGACAAAGTGGGTACTCAGGAACAAAAAGGATGAAAGGGGTATAGTTGTCAGGAACAAAGCAAGACTGGTGGCACAAGGGTATACACAGGAAGAAGGAATTGACTATGAGGAAGTATTTGTTCCAGTTGCCAGGATTGAAGCCATTAGATTATTCCTTGCTTATGCTTCATTTATGGACTTCACTGTTTTCCAAATGGATGTAAAAAGTGCCTTCTTGTATGGCACCATTGATGAAGAAGTCTATGTTATGCAACCTCCAGGGTTTGAAGACCCAGAACATCCAGACAAGGTATACAAGGTGAAAAAGTCTATGTATGGACTTCACCAAGCTCCCATGGCCTGGTATGGGACTCTCTCTAAATATCTCTTGGATAATGGCTTTAGCAGGGGAAAGATTGATCAGACCCTGTTCATTAAGAAACAAAAGGGTGACCTTCTACTAGTACAGGTCTACGTTGATGACATCATCTTTGGATCCACAAACTCAATGCTTAGCAAAGAGTTTGCAAAGTTGATGCAGGATAAATTTCAAATGAGTGCCATGGGAGAGCTAAACTTCTTTTTGGGGTTACAAGTTCAGCAGCGGGAAGATGGGATATTTATCTCACAAGACAAATATGTGGCTGAGATTGTGAAGAAGTTTGGCATGTCTGAGGGTAAGAAGGTGTCCACACCAATGGACAAGGATCATCCATGGGGAAAAGATGGTCCTGGAAAGCTGATAGATGTCAGGAACTACGGGTCTATGATTGGGTCTCTCATGTATCTCACAGCTTCAAGACCTGACATCATGTTTGCAGTCTGCTTATGTGCAAGATACCAGGTGGCACCAACAGAGTGGCATTTATTTGCTATAAAAAGAATTTTTTGGTATCTAAAGTGCCATCTAACCTTAGGAATTTGGTATCCCAAAGAGTCACCATTTGAGTTGATATCTTACTCAGATAGTTACTATGCTGGTGACAACAATGATAGGAAGTCTACAACAGGTGGATGCCAATTTTGGGAAGCAGACTTATATCTTGGGAATGTAAGAAGCAGACTATTATGGCCACATCAACAACTAAAGCTGAGTATGTAGCAGCTGCTGCATGTTGTGGTCAAGTACTTTGGGTTCAGAATCAACTGCTTGATTATAGGTATAACTTTCTTAAAACCAAGATATTTATTGACAACAACAGCACCATCTGCATTATTAAGAACCCTATTTTTCATAGAAAGACTAAACATATTGAAATAAGACATCACTTTATCAGAGATTATTTTGAAAAAGGACTAATTGTCTCTGAGAAAATTGATACAGAACTTAATGTTTCTGATCTTTTAACAAAAGCTTTTGAAGTGGGGAGGTTTCAGTACCTGGTTGTAGGTATTGGAATGGTTACTCCCTAAAAATTGATGTCTATTATGTCATGTATATTCAGGGTTGCTTTATTGCTATTGTTGTATAACTGTTAGTCAATTTTTCCATCATTTTTCATTCCACTGATTTTGAACACAGATCCCCCTACTGGGGGTTCATTCCCCTACTAAGAGAATTTTTCTCTTTACGCCGGGTTTGTTCTTTTTAAGTGGTTATATGTAGTTTTAGACTAACAATGCAGAGATTCAAATGGTGCATACTACTCTCATTGGTGAATCAGGTATATGCTCTATGTTTGAGGGGAGGTTAGGTCACACCTTTAGGACTCAGGGTATCCTTAGGATGCTCACATATGATCTTAGATCGTATCCATTGGTGAGTAAAGGTTCAGGGTGATGAAGGCTTGCTGCAAAGCTTGTCAGAATTCTGAAACCTTGAGGCACTGTAATGGGTACTTGCACTTCTCTATCAAAACAGCTTGTTGTTTAGGTACAGATGTGTGGTACACATTGCCAAGACTAACTGACCATAGGTAAGGGAAAAGGTAGGGATGGTGACTAGGGTATGCATATTTTCTTGGGTTGACCAGGTGCAGGGTGACTTATGTGTTGACTTCTTGTGCTTAGACCTTTGCTGAATAGAGGACTCTTGAGTTTCTATGTATCTATCTTGTGTATACAAGTGTGTGCATTAGAGCAGAGCTAGTTAGCATTGGTCTCTCCATGATTAGTCTAATACCCCTAGGAAAGTTTCCTCTGCTTTCACCTTTTGCTTCCCCTGCTTTAACATCATTCCCTGTTTGACCGTTGACCGACAATACCGTTACCCTGTTCATAGCCGTTGGGCCTGCTTGCAAAAATTTTGGTTAGGGAATATTTTATTATTTTTAAAAGATATTTAAGGCGCTTTCTTCACTGATTGGTAATCTTTACTTTATTATTTCAAATAAATTACTTTTTTTATCAAGATTTATCTTTGATATTTTTGCAATTTGAAAATTTGGTCCAACCACAGCTCTTCAATTCGCCTATAAAAACTTAATTCCCTTCACAAGCAGGTCTATCTCTCTCCCTCGACTAAATCCCACCTAACTCTCACCAATATAAACCTTCCAAACATTTTCAACCTTTATCATGTCTCTCAAAATTGCTGCTAATCATAATCAAATCGCTTTATTACATGATGAACCAGCAGAGTTTGTTGATGCTGTGGCCTTTCTAAAATCCTCGTATTTTAGAGTGGCCCTTCTCATCAACCCTAGGATTTACACCTCACACATTCAGCAGTTTTGGTCTAAATCCATGACCAAAACAGTGAATGGAGAGGTTACAATTCAAAGCACTATAGATGGTCATCCCAAGGTGATTACACTTTCCTCCATCAGGGACAATCTTCTTCTTGATGATGAGGATGGGATAACCAACCTATCTGAGGCTGAAATCTTTGAGGGTCTTGTTAAATTGGGGTACACTCTTTCTAAAGACCAAAAATGTAAGTTTGCTAAAGGTCAGTTTGCCCCACATTGGAAGTATTTGATTCATACAATTTTATAATGTTTGTCACCAAAAACCACTACTTTCAATGAATTTGGTAGTGAGATGGCTTCTGCCCTGATTTGTTTAGCAACAGGGAGGAAGTATTGTTTTTCTCAGATGATTTGTTTTGTATGTACCCAAGGTTTATAGAACTTCTGCTGAATATGAGTGAACATGGTCCAATCACACACAAAACCTACTTTTCAGCAACCAAGCATACCACCAAACTATTCACCACACTTCTTGCACCATCACCATAATTTTCTGGCAGGTCCATTCCACTCACTTCAATTATGATGAAACAAATCAGACAGGAAGAAGCCAAGACAAAAACAGCTAAACACAAACCTTCTGATTCCCCTACCAAGAACTACACCCTGCCAGTACTCTACCCCCTGCTGATCCACAACATGAAAGGCGATCTAAATCCAGGTTTGCCAGGTCTCCCTTGCCTGGTGAATCCTCACAAGTAGCAGAGAGGAGAGCCTCCAAGGGTTTGGAGCAACCTGAGGGTTTGGCTGCCACTACTGTCTCATCCTCAAGGGGTGAGCAGGATAGTGACACCATCAGTAAGTCCTCTCCCTCACTCAATGATATCCAAAGAGAGGAGAAATCCTCTTCTAGGGTTGAGAGCAGCATGAAACCTATGACCATTTTGGAATTGACGAAAATGTGCATGAGTCTAAAAAGGCAGAATGCACAACTGGTACAAAATGTCAAAAAGCAAGGCCTGGTTATCAATAACTTGGAAACCAGACTTGCCACACTTGAGGGGAGGAGAAAGCCCAGACTTATCATATCCACAGATGAGGATGCTTCCAATGGGGAGGAAGTTCCCAATACAGAAGAGTCTACTCAGTACTATTCATATCCTGGTGGTGTACAAGGAAAGATAGCAAGTGCTGAGAAAGGGATTGAGAAAGGAAGTGCTGATAAGGGAAGTGATAAGGGGAGTGCAACTAAAGAGATTGCTCAAACATTTCTAACTATGGGCAATCAAGAAGAAGCCCCTGCTTCAAAAGTTTCCTCTGTTGTTGCTGATCCCATTGTTGTAAGTCATTCCCCTGCTAAGCCTATTACTCAAACTTTTGTTAGAAAGAATAGAAAGCAACCAGCTCAGAAGGGAATTACAATCAAAGAACCTGTATCAAAAGTTAAACCAACACCAGTAGTGGATCCAAAATACAAAGGAAAAGGGATCATGGTTGAACAACCCAAGAGAAAATACAAGCATAGAACTCCTGAACAGCAAAGGGCTCAAGAAGCACATGATGCACAAGTAGCTCTCAGGCTACAACAAGAGAATATTGATATGCAGGATCAGAGAATGCAAAAGATGAGGCCTAAAGATATGCTCAAGCAGGTTGAAATTATGCATAGAGAGTTGGATGACAGGGTGCCTCATGTTGGAGAATTTCTAGATCAATAGGAGAAGGAGTTAATAAATGCTCCTTGGAAGACATGTATGAGTTGACTTGCCTTGTTTACAAATATCAAACTGAATATTTGGAAAGGAGGGCAAATCAAATTCAGAGAGAGAAATATTTGAGTTCTGAGAAAGGGAGGCTTGAACACTACAAAGTTTTGCTCAAGAGACATAAGAAGTGGAAGGATGGGGACTTCACAAATATGAGTTTTGAAGCTATAAAAAGAGCAGTCAGACCAGTTTTAAGAGAATATGACGTGGAAGATTTTATGACTATGAACTCTCCTGAGGAAGCTGAGTATCTTAGGACAAAGTGAAGTGTTACTGAAAGCTAGGGAATCCAGGAAAAGAAAGGCTGAAGGAACAACTTTGGAAACTACACAAGTAGGTGCATCATCCCAAGCAGGTGCATCATCACAAGCAGGGGTATTACATCAAGCAGGTGAAAGTTTTCCAGCAATTGAGAAGTCTGTACTTAATGTACAAAGAGCAGCCAAAAGACTCAAGAGAATGGAGAAAGTTGGCACAGTTACTAAGGAGTCTCAACGTCCTTCAAATGAAGAAATTGATAAACAGCTAATTCTGCAGGGAAATGATGATATCTCACCTAGTGAACTTGGAAAGAAGTTTGCTATAATAGAGTATGCTGTTTATGAACACAAAGGGAGGACTTGGTGGAAGCTTACAAGAGCTGACAATACAGCACAAACATTTCTAAATCTAGATGTCATGTTTCAAACCTTGGATAGTGAGGACTTAGAAGATCTATGGAAAATTTTGAAAAAGACTTTTGCTGCAAAACCTCCTACCATGGATGGTGTGGAGAAGGATTGGGTAATCTGGGAGTGCATGCATAGGATGTATGATCATGAGTTATTTGATCCTATATTTGATGCAGTAAATAAAGGAAATTTGTTGTATTAGAAGCGGTTTACCAGTTATGGGGTCTATGAGGTAGTAATGGAAGGAGTAAGTGTGTACTTGATCAATCATCATTATTATCCTTTCACTCAGGAGACCTTGAAGAAACTAGCACAGGCTAACTTGATTGTAGATGCTAAAACGCCTGTTGCTTATGATCTGGTAAGGATGATACATAGTCAGATTTGGCCAGAAAGTTTGTAAGCACCCTCATCAACTAGGATTTATTCAGAAACTTGTCTTTAGGGGAAAGCACAAGTTTAGGGGAGGATTGTTGGGAATAAATCTATGTATACTTGTTACCCCTGCTAGTTGGTTATTCGTTCCCCTGCTAGAGTTAGTTCCCCCTGCCAAATAACAAAGGCAGGGGGATTGGTTCCCCTGCTGAAGTCAATGGCCCTGCCGATAGAGATAAACTTGGAATAGATTTTTACGCGTTTATGTTACCACTCTTTAATACTTTCCAAGTTTGTTAGTAGTGATCTTGTACGTGAGTCCTTGTGCCTATAAAAGGACTCACTAGGTTTTCATGCATAGTGTGTCTTTCACTGTTGTCTTTCATTTTCGTACTTTAAGGTTTTGTAAACCCTAATACCATTATAGGGTATTCGTATATCATTGATATATTAAAGTTCAACGTTTGCTTTAATCATATTGTTCTTGTACTAAACACTATATTCCGCATCTTGTTTAGTTACTTTGCCTTGCAAAGTTTCTCTAGTGTTAGATTGAATTTATTCTTTCTATCACAACCCTTAAACAAGCTATTAAGGTTTAAGATCTGAGTTTGGGATCAACAAGTGGTATCAGAGCGGGTGGCTCTTGATATCTAGGAGAATGATGATGTTTTTCGTTTTCGTGTTGCTGTGAAGAAATTTGTGATGTTTAGGGTTTATTCGTCAAAGCCCTAGAATTAATGGTGAACGAATAAAGGTGCTGGTGATTCGTTGATACTGTAATCTTTTAAAGAT
This sequence comes from Glebionis coronaria, assembly GCA_025667525.1. NCBI lineage: Eukaryota > Viridiplantae > Streptophyta > Magnoliopsida > Asterales > Asteraceae > Glebionis > Glebionis coronaria. Next base: position 491,110,073 of record CM046876.1, on the reverse strand, counting down.
ATTGATTGGTGATTAATCTCATCATTTGGTATATTACTAGGTTGCATATTTAATGTGAGATTTGATATATACAGTCGTCCATAATTAGTACATGCGGGTCCCATTTTCATATTCAATGGGAGGTTGAATGTTAGTATCACATGGTCATCACTCAGTATCTTTCACGTGGGGTCAGAAGCAACGGTTAAGGTATGGTTTGTTTGTTTCGGATGTTGGTATGGTCATACATGATCATTACATCAATTATTATATTTGGATGATACAAACAAACAAGTGTTGTGTTCACACGGTTTAAGCCTTATGTTCACACGAATGAGTTTTATTCGTGGGGTTATCACATGATTACATAACAGCATGAAAGGGACGTTTGGTTGGTATACTTGATATATGGTCCAACAAAAGTCAATCGATGAATAAAAGGAATTCATGTGATGAGTACATATCCGAAAGTGGGTCATTTATTTGAATTGGTACAAAGGGCACACGTGGGGTGTAATTTGTTTATTAAAGAAGTGATTCATGTGAGGTATTATATGATCATTGTTCTTATTGGTCGGTATGGTCAAAAATTGGATACAGTGGTTGTTATTTTCTTCTGATATTAAGCAATGGGATGCTATACAGGTCACGGAGGGTATATTTTTCACAGTAGGATATAATTTTTAATTATCTTTGTTTTTGTTATTTATTACCTATTATAAATTCATTCCCATTGAGTGTGGGTTTGGCACAATTAATACCAAAAATAGTGGCATTAAAAGTTTCCCCTGCTGTTGAAAAAATTTCCCCTACTTTCATTAAAAGTTTCCCCTGCTATGATCCCCTGCCTTCAATAGATCCCACTGCTTTCATTAACAGATTCCCACTGTTTTTGAAAGTTCTCCCTGCTGTCAGGATTGAGTTTTGGGACAGCAAGGTTTTGGAGTTTGGTATATTCACAGCAACTGGTCTTAAAGGCATAAAAGGCTTTCATATTGATTGTTTACATAGTCATGAAGGTAATTGTGACATCCGTCAAATTTCCATCTTAAATTCTTCATATAGTGGAATACCTTAATTATTTACCGATGAGTTGTCGATATAAATGTGTTATTTACTTTGCTTTGCGGACAAAGCCCTTTTTAGGGAGAGCGAATGTAACAACTCGAGTTTTTCGTGTCTATTAATTTATGAATGAAACGCACGAAGTGGTTAAACGTATTATGCATTGCCGTGTGTCTATTTGAATTACTTGCTGAATCCCTCGAGGTCACGCATACTCGTCTTTGATTTAGATCGTGTGTCGAATTGTTATCGAGTCGTGCATATTAAGTTTTCGCGTCTAAGACTTAGACACTCGACAAACCTGGGCCGAATGGTATATTAGTGCAACATGTACAAGAATTTAAATTGTGAACTCTTATTTACTTTTATTTCAAAAACTTGTTTAACAAGAGCCAATATTCAGTCATGACTTGATTACATTGTTTATTCACCCACTAAACACTACAATCCAGCATACATGCCAAGTTTACCCAAAATGGGTACATTACAAGCATACCAATTTCAGTTTGAGTCTAACCCTAAACTAATAATACAAGTTAAATACAGTCCAAATTTTATCTAATGTCCAAACATAACACAAACAATATTCACAGTCCAAATACTACAAAAATTGTTCCTGGACAAGTTTTAAACACAAATCCTTGGTGAAAGTGAAGAGTTGTGTCAAAGCCGATCATCCCTTCTCGTCCACACCTGCAAACCGAAACAAAACATCCATTGTGAGTCTTTTAATCACCTCTTCATTTTTCTGTACAAGTCTTAGTTGTGCTCGTCATTGTAACCAAACTTGCGAAAATAAAACGAATGTGTTAGTTGTTGTTACGGTTCAATTTTAATCAAAACTGTAAAGGCAAATCATAGCATTTTTACTTGAACTTGACCATAACCCCATTATTTTCTGTCAAGACCCAAACCGAGACCCAAACCGAGACCAAACCGAGAACCAGACCAAGACCAAACCAAGGTCCTTGTTTCTGTCGAAACCTTTACCACTCAAAGTAACCATAACCCAAGATTTTAACTATTTCATTTTACAGAAACATCACCAAACCCTCAAATAAGCCGCGGGTATAAAACCCCCTTTTTAATTCGAAACCCTAACAATTGTAAACCTTTTTATTTACGAAATTAATGCTTTATATATCCCAAAAACGTTATTTAATTTCAAATAATCAACCGTGTACAAAAACCCCCAATTTATATAAACCCTAATTTCATTTTATTAATTTAAACCCTAATTGAACCCAATCCAAACCCGAATTAATTAATTAATTTAATTGGAACCGAAGTATGAATAAACCCCCAAATTTGACCGAAACCCTAATTTTTACAAATCGGCTATATGTTGAAATTAACATGTTTTTATGATAGGAAACGTTAATTGATTGTTATGAAACATGAGATTTAGAAAAACCCCCAATTATTTTCGAAACCCTAATTCGTTTCTTATTAAATTCGAGAGCCTTTGTTCACAACATGTTTATACAAATGATTTAAAACCACAAATCTTTTATAAATGAAAATCATTAGACCATTTTATTAAAAGAAAAAGAGGGATGAAAAACTTATCTTTGAATGATGAATAACTTAAACCCCTGGGGAAAAACACCTCGAAAACCGAATCGGTTTGATGTGGGGATGAAACCCCACATCCCACGCGAGCTTAACCACCATAAACCATCACAAATGATTTATGTATTAATCTGAAAACCATCTTAGCCATGGGAGAGTTGAGATCCGATCCATTTTTAGAGAGAGAGAGAATAGGGGCGGTGGGAGAGTTTTCGAGAGAAGAGAGAGAGGTGTCTGAGTGTTTTGGGGAGTTGTGAGATACAAAACACGTACTTACCCCTTTCCTCCCTTGTTTGTATCGCCATTGGGCCGGGCCGGGTTAAATGACCCTTGGGCCGAGCCATGGGGTGGGTATGTTGGGTATTATTGGGCCATTTTTGGTGTATTGGGTTATTTAAGGCCCAAAACGAAATTTGTAACTTAAAGGTATTATTTAGCCCGTAAATCTCGATTGTTTAATAACCGATTTTTTATGTATCGTGTCTTTCCGTAAACGAAAAGTATTGTCAAGCACAACTAAGGTGTCGTGTCTTTTTACTAGTATGATTTTAATGTCGTAACACGATCCTTATAATTAAATAGGTCGCGGCTAGCGTAACCGTACTCTCGAGCTACCTTTATCTTCGTCATTTTGCTGATTTACGAGGTGAGTTTATAGCCCCATGTTTAACTATTTTTACTGCTTTTTGGGGTGAGACATTGCTTGATTTAACGTATGAACACAAGTGCATTTATTGATTTATATATTAGTCTAAGTCCCACTAAAAACCCAGTTGCTTTGGCCCGTGAATCGTGAACCGTTAATTACTTTGTGTAAGCGCGAATGTTATGGATAGATCTATCGGGATTGACGTCCCTGTCTGTCTTGTCCAACAAGGGGACAAGTGGGCACAGTTTCATTTGAGTCTGAGATAGGATGTCGTGGGTTTAGGCATCTAGTTGGGCTACATGTATATGATTATACTACCGGTGTTGTTAACGCTTCGGTGTCACGAGCTTAGACTGTAATAAATACTTTTAGGATGACTTTGTATTTGTTATATTGTCATCACTTTTGGGAAAATCTTGTGGTTCATTAAACATTTCAAATTAACTAAACCTATGAACTCACCAACTTTATGTTGACGCTTTAGCAATGTTTTTCTCAGGTATTAAGAAGGAAGATGCTAAGTGAGGTCTCATGCGTGCCGTCATTTTTATTGAAACAAAGATCATTTGTACTATTTGGAAAACTATGTTTTGTAACTGTGACCAGTTTTATGCTTCCGCACTATGTTAAAACTATTTATTTTATCAATTACAAGTGATCTATTTTCTGAACGTCTCATTTAGAGGTCGTTCTTTGTAACTGTGTGTGTATGATAATCATGACGTCACCACTCCCTTGTCGCCATTATACTCTGATATTTTGGGAGTGTGACAGATTGGTATCAGAGCCATGGTTATAGAGAACTAGGTTGCATTTAGTAACTCTAGACTATAACTGCTATGTGTTTAATCGATTATCATACGGATTGTAAGTATTAAGTATATATAGATACATGGATATAGATAAGTAATAAATGGGATACATGTGATTTAACAATTACGAGGTATATTTACATGGGTTACATGTGCAACAACAAAATTTGAATTATGTTATATGGGATACATGTGGATTCAACAATGATTGCTATGTTATGTTAATGTCCCTTTTTACGGACTAATTATATGAGGTATTTACACACATTTATTTTGTTTATGATTACAGCGATGTCTTCTTCTGATGATTCCACGTCTACAGGAGCATACTACAACCGCAGTTCACAGTCGACTATCAGTTCATCAGTAGGACTACCTAGAGGATCACCATCAGGATATCCGTGGTACCGGATGATTTCAGATGATGAGACTGAGAGAGAGACTGAGGAGGTTCATCGTTCACCGATCCGTATCCCTGATGCATCAGCTGATGACGTACTTAGCCTAGAAGGCGGAGGAGAGGATGACCTAGACGCTGATGTGGTGCAGTCACCAGGTCAGGCATCAGTCACTAGGGATGAGACGATGGAGGAGACAGAGGATGATGATGTGGAGTTCACCGATGGGGAAGGTGAACCCATGGAGGTCACTGACACTGAGGACCCTCCTACTACATATGCTGCTACTCCTGAGGTTTCCCTCGCACACATCTCCTCATCTTCATCTAAAGACGAAGGGGGGAGGACTGACATCCCTGCTCCAGCACCTGGTACTCTACCTTTCTACTATGTGAGGCGACGTCTTCGGGGGAGAGCTGCTCGACCACCACTTTCACCTTACCGACCCCTCATACCCTTCACTGCCACTGACAGGCATGCAGCCCGCACACCTGCCAGTCCTGTCCCAGAGGTGCCACTACTACTACCACCACCAGAGACTGTACCTGCTGTGTACCAGGAGATGCTTGCTGATGTTGGCATCTCTACTGGGCCGAGAGCTACGACTCCTCTTCCTAGGAGAGCTACATCGACAGTGGTGATGCTTGGGGCAGCAGATGGATGTGTGACGACACGTTTAAACAGGTTGGAGGATGCTGTAGAGGCTTGAGGTGAGGAGTATAATGAGGTGCAGGATAAGCTGGAGGCATTGGCAAAGAAGAGTCCAGTTAGGGATGAGACAGTGTTGACGGTTTGTGTGACCCGTCTACGAGGACAGCTTCATGCTGTTCTTGATCAGATGGATACCATGCCGAATGCTCGTCTTGAGGAGATCGAGAGCCTGATGACCCGTTGGGGAGTAGAGCCATTGGTTGAGACAGGCGGACTAGAGGCACCTGTGGAGGACCCTGTTGCAGACTTGGATAAGAGGTTTAGAGCCGCTTGTTATGATACCGATGTTAGACTTAGAGATTTCCAGGCTCGTGAGATCGTGGTTGAGAGGAGGTTAGCAGAGTTGGAGAGAGAGCTTCATCAGCGCCGTGAGGGCACTAGTTAGATTTACCTTGTATCATTGACTTATAGTTGTACGAACACTAAGCTTTGAAATTTATCTTAGCTAGTTGGCATTTTCATTTCTATTTTATTATGTATGACAAACTATGATGTACTACCAAACAATTCTATGAATGATATTATGGGTTACAAAAATCGTGAGATCATTATATATTGTGTATTATACCCTGGAGCATTTCATAATTGTATTGTGCGTGCCATGCATGCTATGTCTGGCGAAACTCATTGTCCTATTACCTTTTTAGATTATGGCGCCAGTTAGAAGATCTGAAACGCAGAATCCACCAGCTACTACCGGTGGAATTGACACCGTCATGCTAAGTCAAATGATAGCCGAACGGGTGGCCGAGGCACTCGCAACAGCCGAAGCAAATCGTACAGCAAGCACACAGAAGGAGACCAACCAAGGAGCTACTAATGCCATTGCACGGACTTGTACCTACAAGGAATTTCATGCAGTTACGCAAGTAAGTTTCCGTGGTACTGAAGGAGCAGTAGGTTTAACCAGATGATTTGAGAAGCTAGAATCCCAATTTGGGATTAGCAATGTTGCTGAAGCTGATAAGGTAAAGTTTGCGTCAAGCACGTTAGTGGATGGTGCTTTGACTTGGTGGAACGTCTATGCTCGTGCAGTGACCATTGACATTGCCCAAGCGACGCCCTGGAGTGAGTTTAAAGCTATGTTTGTGAGGAAATACTGCCCACGAAATGAAGTCAAGCAGATGGAGGTTGAGCTGTGGAACCTGAAGGTCAAGGGTACCGCTCTTACTGCTTACAATCAGCGCTTTCAAGAGCTGATCTTGTTATGTCCCGAAATGGTGCCCAACGACGACCGATTGTTGGAGCGATACATTGAAGGACTACCTTTGAGCATCAAAGGGAATGTGACTTCATCCAAGCCAACTGATTTGCACGAGGCAATCGATATGGCTCAGAGTCTGATGTACCAAGTGGTACAAGAGTTGGGAGAAAATACTGGGGATAAGAGGAAGTGGTCTGGCAACCACTACAACAACAATACCAACAATGCCAACAACAGCAACAACACAAACAACTACAACCTGAACAAGCGACAAGAAGTAGCAAGGGTGTTTACTGCTGGACAAGGTAATACTGGAAACTACGCTGGAAGACTTCCTTTCTGTGGAAAGTGTGGCCGACACCACGAAGGAGCATGTCCCCCTACGTGCTACAACTGTGGGAAGGCCGGACATAAGGCAAAGGAATGTCGAGCACCACCTCGTCCTGCTAACCAAAGAGGACCTGGAACACAAGGTGGCCAAGGAGCAAATGTCACTTGCTTTGGATGTGGAGAGAAAGGTCACTACAAGAACAAGTGTCCAAGCAGTGGGAACCAAGGTCGTGGTAACCAGATTCGAGGCAATCAGAATCACAACCAAGGAAACCAGAAGCAGAATCAAGGGAACCGGGGAGGGAATAACCGAGCCACAACTAGTACTCCTGGAGGATTCACGGCACCTAGCAAAGTGTATCATCTATGTGCTGAAGCTGCGGTGCAAGACAACAATGTTGTGACTGGTACGTTCCTAGTCAATAACAACTATGCTTCAGTACTATTTGATTTCGGTGCGGATAGGAGTTTTGTGTCATCTGTATTTAGTGAACGCCTAAATATTACCCCTACTGCGTTAGACGTTAAGTATAATGTAGACTTAGCCGATGGGAAGTCAGTAACCACCGACGCTATTCTAAAAGGATGTAGTATAAGGTTACAAGATCGTTCGTTCAGTATCGACTTACTCCCCATAGAATTGGGAAGTTTTGACGTCATCATTGGAATGGATTGGATGTCGAAGCATCACGCGGAAATTGTATGTCTTGAGAAGTGCGTCCGTGTTCCTTATGGAAACGATGTACTAATCATACAAGGCGAAAGAAGTGGAGTGAAGAATGGATCAAGACTGGAAGTCATCTCATGTATTAGAACCCAAAGATACATTGAGAAGGGATGTCCAATATTCTTGGTTCAAATAACACAAAAGGAAGGAGAAGAAGATCACGAAAAGAAAGTGGAAGACGTACCGATCGTTAGAGACTTTCCAGACGTATTCCCAGAGGACTTACCAGGATTACCACCAGCACGGCAAGTGGAGTTTCACATCGAGCTTACACCAGGAGCCGCGCCTGTCGCTAGAGCCCCATACCGCTTAGCACCGGCCGAGATGACAGAGTTAGCTGAACAAATAAAGGAACTTTCTGACAAAGGTTTCATTAGACCAAGTTCCTCACCTTGGGGAGCACCGGTCTTATTTGTCAAAAAGAAAGATGGATCCTTTAGGATGTGTATCGATTACCGAGAATTGAATAAGCTGACGATAAAGAACCGTTACCCATTGCCAAGAATTGACGATCTTTTCGACCAATTGCAAGGATCTAGCATATACTCGAAGATCGATCTAAGGTCAGGATATCATCAGCTAAGGGTTAGAGAGGAAGACGTTCATAAGACGGCTTTTAGAACCCGGTACGGACACTACGAGTTCCAAGTTATGCCTTTCGGTTTGACAAACGCGCCTGCGGTGTTCATGGATCTCATGAACCGAGTTTGCAAACCATACTTGGACAAGTTTGTGATTGTATTTATCGATGATATTCTCATCTATTTTCGTAATGAAGAAGAACACAAGGAACATTTGAAAACCATACTAGAGCTGCTAAGGAAGGAGAAGTTGTATGCAAAGTTTTCCAAATGTGAGTTTTGGATAAACACGGTGCAATTCCTTGGGCATGTAATCGATAGCAGTGGTATTCACGTTGATCCTGCTAAGATCGAGGCCGTAAAGGATTGGGCGACTCCAACAACACCCACGGAGATACGCCAATTTTTAGGTCTTGCTGGTTACTATAGGAGATTCATTGAAGGTTTCTCCAAGATAGCTAAACCAATGACGGAGTTGACTCAAAAAGACAAGAAATTTGAGTGGAAAGAGGATTAAGATTTGGCATTCCAGACATTGAAGCAGATGTTGTGTGAAGCACCTATACTAGCCCTACCCGAGGGTAATGAAGACTTTGTGGTGTATTGTGATGCATCCATAAAAGGGTTAGGTGCGGTACTGATGCAAAGGACTAAGGTCATAGCTTACGCATCAAGACAACTAAAAGTGCACGAGAAGAACTACACAACCCATGACCTAGAGTTGGGAGCAGTGGTGTTTGCCCTGAAGATTTGGAGACACTATCTTTATGGTACTAAGTGTGTTGTATTCACTGATCATAAGAGTCTACAACATATTTTGAATCAAAAGGAACTCAACATGAGACAACGACGTTGGCTAGAGTTGCTCAGTGATTACGATTGCGAGATCCGTTACCACCCGGGCAAGGCAAATGTCGTGGCCGACGCTTTGAGTCGAAAGGAGAGAGTTCTTAGGGTGAAGGCCTTGGTGATGACCATTGACTTAGACCTTCCATCCTTAATTCTCAAGGCTCAGAAAGAGGCAGTCGAGGAAGAAATTCTCAAGACTGAAGATGTTGATGGCATGATAAAGAAGTTAGAAGCTCGCTCGGATGGAACGTTATGCCTTGATAATAGGAGTTGGTTACCGTGCCATGGTGACCTACGATCTTTTATTATGCATGAGTCGCATAAGTCAAAATACTCCATACATCCGGGATCTGACAAAATGTATCATGATCTGAAGATGTTGTATTGGTGGCCGAACATGAAGGCAGACATTGCTACATACGTTAGCAAGTGCTTGACTTGTGCCAAGGTCAAGGCCGAACATATGAAACCATCGGGATTGTTGATCCAACCCGAACTGCCAGAATGGAAGTGGGAAAGAATCACTATGGATTTCATTACCAAGCTACCTAAAACCTCAGCCGGATTTGACACCATTTGGGTAATCGTCGACCGACTCACCAAATCGGCTCATTTCATACCAATCAAGGAGACCGATGGAATAGATAAGTTAGCAAGAACATACTTGGAGGAAGTAGTCACGAGGCATGGTGTGCCTGTGTTTATAATCTCTGACCGAGACAGCCGATTTACTTCGCAGTTCTGGAATTCGCTGCAGAAGGCATTGGGAACGCAGTTGGATATGAGCACTGCGTACCATCCCCAAAATGACGGTCAAAGTGAAAGGACCATTCAAACCTTAGAAGATATGCTGAGAGCTTGTGTGATTGACTTCGGAAATAGATGGGATAGACACCTACCTCTGGTGGAGTTCTCATACAACAATAGTTATCACACTAGCATTAAGGCAGCGCCGTTCGAAGCACTGTATGGTAGAAAGTGTCGTTCACCCGTGTGTTGGGCAGAGGTTGGTGAAGCACAACTCACTGGACCCGAGATCATACACGAGACTACTGAGAAGATCTTTAAGATCAAGAGCCGTATGCAAGCCGCAAGAGATCGACAAAAGAGTTATGCTGACATGAGACGCAAACCCCTTGAGTTTGAGGTTGGCGATAGAGTCATGTTGAAGGTCTCACCTTGGAAGGGTGTGATTCGCTTTGGAAAGCGTGGAAAGTTGAATCCTCGTTACATTGGACCCTTCAAGATTATAGAGAGGATTGGCCCCGTAGCCTATCGTTTGGAGTTACCCCAAGAACTAAGCCGAGTGCATAATGTGTTCCACATTTGCAATCTGAAGAAATGTTTAGCCGACGAGACACTCGTTATTCCTTTAGAAGAGATTCAACTCGACGACAAACTCAACTTTGTAGAAGAACCGGTAGAAGTTATGGATCGTCAAGTCAAACAGCTCAAGCAAAGTCGTATACCTATTGTAAAAATCCGTTGGAATGCGCGTAGAGGTCCAGAATACACGTGGGAACGTGAAGACCAATTCAAGAGCAAGTATCCTCATCTTTTCGCTAATCATCCTACTACAACAACGTATTGATTTCGTGACGAAATATCTAAAACATGGGAATACTATGACATCCGTTAAATTTCCATCTTAAATTCTTCATATAGTGGAATACCTTAATTATTTACCGATGAGTTGTCGATATAAATGTGTTATTTACTTTGCTTTGCGGACAAAGCCCTTTTTAGGGAGAGCGAATGTAACAACTCGAGTTTTTCGTGTCTATTAATTTATGAATGAAACGCACGAAGTGGTTAAACGTATTATGCATTGCCATGTGTCTATTTGAATTACTTGCTGAATCCCTCGAGGTCACGCATACTCGTCTTTGATTTAGATCGTGTGTCGAATTGTTATCGAGTCGTGCATATTAAGTTTTCGTGTCTAAGACTTAGACACTCGACAAACCTGGGCCGAATGGTATATTAGTGCAACATGTACAAGAATTTAAATTGTGAACTCTTATTTACTTTTATTTCAAAAACTTGTTTAACAAGAGCCAATATTCAGTCATGACTTGATTACATTGTTTATTCACCCACTAAACACTACAATCCAGCACACATGCCAAGTTTACCCAAAATGGGTACATCACAAGCATACCAATTTCAGTTTGAGTCTAACCCTAAACTAATAATACAAGTTAAATACAGTCCAAATTTTATCCAATGTCCAAACATAACACAAACAATATTCACAGTCCAAATACTACAAAAATTGTTCCTGGACAAGTTGTAAACACAAATCCTGGGTGAAAGTGAAGAGTTGTGTCAAAGCCGATCATCCCTTCTCGTCCACACCTGCAAACCGAAACAAAACATCCATTGTGAGTCTTTTAATCACCTCTTCATTTTTCTGTACAAGTCTTAGTTGTGCTCGTCATTGTAACCAAACCTGCGAAAATAAAACGAATGTGTTAGTTGTTGTTACGGTTCAATTTTAATCAAAACTGTAAAGGCAAATCATAGCATTTTTACTTGAACTTGACCATAACCCCATTATTTTCTGTCAAGACCCAAACCGAGACCCAAACCGAGAACCAGACCAAGACCAAACCAAGGTCCTTGTTTCTGCCGAAACCTTTACCACTCAAAGTAACCATAACCCAAGATTTTAACTATTTCATTTTACAGAAACATCACCAAACCCTCAAATAAGCCGCGGGTATAAAACCCCCTTTTTAATTCGAAACCCTAACATTTGTAAACCTTTTTATTTACGAAATTAATGCTTTATATATCCCAAAAACGTTATTTAATTTCAAATAATCAACCGTGTACAAAAACCCCCAATTTATATAAACCCTAATTTCATTTTATTAATTTAAACCCTAATTGAACCCAATCCAAACCCGAATTAATTAATTAATTTAATTGGAACCAAAGTATGAATAAACCCCCAAATTTGACCGAAACCCTAATTTTTACAAATCGGCTATATGTTGAAATTAACATGTTTTTATGATAGGAAACGTTAATTGATTGTTATTAAACATGAGATTTAGAAAAACCCCCAATTATTTTCGAAACCCTAATTCGTTTCTTATTGAATTCGAGAGCCTTTGTTCACAGCATGTTTATACAAATGATTTAAAACCACAAATCTTTTATAAACGAAAATCATTAGACCATTTTATTAAAAGAAAAAGAGGGATGAAAAACTTATCTTTGAATGATGAATAACTTAAACCCCTGGGGAAAAACACCTCAAAAACCGAATCGGTTTGATGTGGGGATGAAACCCCACATCCCACGCGAGCTTAACCACCATAAACCATCACAAATGATTTATGTATTAATCTGAAAACCATCTTAGCCATGGGAGAGTTGAGATCTGATCCATTTTTAGAGAGAGAGAGAATAGGGGCGGTGGGAGAGTTTTCGAGAGAAGAGAGAGAGGTGTCTGAGTGTTTTGGGGAGTTGTGAGATACAAAACACGTACTTACCCCTTTCCTCCCTTGTTTGTATCGCCATTGGGTCGGTCCGGGTTAAATGACCCTTGGGCCGAGCCATGGGGTGGGTATGTTGGGTATTATTGGGCCAGTTTTGGTGTATTGGGTTATTTAAGGCCCAAAACGAAATTTGTAACTTAAAGGTATTATTTAGCCCGTAAATCTCGATTGTTTAATAACCGATTTTTTATGTATCGTGTCTTTCCGTAAACGAAAAGTATTGTCAAGCACAACTAAGGTGTCGTGTCTTTTTACTAGTATGATTTTAATGTCGTAACACGATCCTTATAATTAAATAGGTCGCGGCTAGCGCAACCGTACTCTCGAGCTACCTTTATCTTCGTCATTTTGCTGATTTACGAGGTGAGTTTATAGCCCCATGTTTAACTATTTTTACTGCTTTTTAGGGTGAGACATTGCTTGATTTAACGTATGAACACAAGTGCATTTACTGATTTATATATTAGTCTAAGTCCCACTAAAAACCCAGTTGCTTTGGCCCGTGAATCGTGAACCGTTAATTACTTTGTGTAAGCGCGAATGTTATGGATAGATCTATCGGGATTGACGTCCCTGTCTGTCTTGTCCAACAAGGGGACAAGCGGGCACAGTTTCATTTGAGTCTGAGATAGGATGTCGTGGGTTTAGGCATCCAGTTGGGCTACATTTATATGATTATACTACCGGTGTTGTTAACGCTTCGGTGTCACGAGCTTAGACTGTAATAAATACTTTTAGGATGACTTTGTATTTGTTATATTGTCATCACTTTTGGGAAAATCTTGTGGTTCATTAAACATTTCAAATTAACTAAACCTATGAACTCACCAACTTTATGTTGACGCTTTAGCAATGTTTTTCTCAGGTATTAAGAAGGAAGATGCTAAGTGAGGTCTCATGCGTGCCGTCATTTTTATTGAAACAAAGATCATTTGTACTATTTGGAAAACTATGTTTTGTAACTGTGACCAGTTTTATGCTTCCGCACTATGTTAAAACTATTTATTTTATCAATTACAAGTGATCTATTTTCCGAACGTCTCATTTAGAGGTCGTTCTTTGTAACTGTGTGTGTATGATAATCATGACGTCACCACTCCCTTGTCGCCATTATACTCTGATATTTTGGGAGTGTGACAGTAATTGACTATTAGCTATTTGAAGATGAAGTATAATTGGTTGAGTATGTGTTTTATTCATGCTTTATTCCGTAATGATGCATTGACAAAAATACGCGAAGGTATGAGATTTTTCTTAGGTTGCTCTATGCTCATATTTGCTAGGATATTGGTTTTTGTCAAGAGCCTCATCCACTCCCTATACATTCTGAGATGTATACGTTCGTTGTTATGTGGATATTACATGGTATAATACACAGATTCGGGTTTTTCTACTACTACATCAAATAGGTGATACTGAATTTTCTTCGCTTATGATTATTACTTTCAAAGCCTACATAATTGAAGATTCATAAATGACTAGCACAATTTAAGGAGAAGATATATTGTTAAAGTGTTAGTCATTCACATATGACACTGAAGTGAAGATTTATGCTACTGCTCATTGATATTACTATAACTAATGTAAGAATCTACTGCTCAAAATCATTTTTTATTAGGATCTGGTCCCTATGTGCTTCATGGAGGGTATTTTGAAAGGTGGAATACTTGGGTTTGATGTATGATATTGGTTAGTAGTAGTTGAAAATCAAGGTTGTTCACATAGAAGACCCCTATTTGATCATGTCAAAAAGGGGAAGTTGTCTACAAAGAATGTTCAGCCTATTGATCTTTGGTGTTGTATGGTTAAGGGGAAGTGTTTTGACATCATCAACTAGGGCAAGATTGTTGGGTCAAGAGTTGATGAGTCAAAAGAGTCAAAACACTATGGAAACAAGAAAGACCAAATAGGACATTATCACTGCTAGAATTCCCACTGCTGGAGATCCCCCTGCTGGAGTACTTTAGCTGCTAGAGCAAGTTTCCCCTGCTGGAGTACTTGCCCCTGCTAGTGTACTTCCCACTGCTAGTGATAAGTATGAAGATTTGGTCAACACATGATAAGAATGAATAAGTCAGTTTTGATTTAGTCATTATTAATTTATTTAGTTTCCATGTATCCCTGGGTTTCTTAAGTTATAAAAGGAACCACCAGGCATAGGTTTTATTGATTAGTTCCAACACACAAAATGTAACCTACTGCCTTTATGATCTCTAGGTGTGGGATTCAATGCATACACACCTAGAGTGGTTTGTGTTTATCAATAATACAAACCCTTTGGGAAATCGTCTTTGTTAAACATCTTGTTCTAATCATTGTTCTATTCCGCTATGATTCATCATATGAATAATGGTTATCCTAGATAAACGGTTTTTACTGTTTGAGTCTAAAGATCTTGGATTCAACAAGTGGTATCAGAGCGGGTGGCTCTTGATATCTAGGAGAATGATGATGTTTTTCGTTTTCGTGTTGCTGTGAAAAAAATTGTGATGTTTAGGGTTTATTCGTCAAAGCCCTAGAATTAATGGTGAACGAATAAAGGTGCTGGTGATTCGTCGATACTGTAATCTTTTAAAGATATTGATTGGTGATTAATATCATCGTTTGGTATATTACTAGGTTGCATATTCAATGTGAGATTTGATATATACAGCCGTCCATAATTAGTACATGCGGGTCCCATTTTCATATTCAATGGGAGGTTGAATGTTAGTATCACATGGTCATCACTCAGTATCTTTCACGTGGGGTCAGAAGCAACGATTAAGGTATGGTTTGTCTACAAGCCAATCTGGCAGAATAAGGATGACTTGGATAACAAGAACATTGATGACAACATGTTTGATGGTTATCCTAGATAAACGGTTTTTACTGTTTGAGTCTAAAGATCTTGGATTCAACATGTTTGTGTTAGTTGGTTGCATCTTAATTTTTTATTAGTTCTTTGTTACGTGCTTGAGTTTGTATTTATTTGCTTATTTTCGGTTAGTGAGATTTAAATATGAAAATGGAATTTTGTTAGAAGTTCACCTCACTTTTTTTAAGCACGACGTACTTTCTTCATCATTCCACAAAGATATTATTTTGTTTTAACCAATGTGTTTGTTTGTAATAACTGGTTTTCACTTAGTTAAAAAGTTATCGTTGTTCCAGTCTCTTCGAATTGATTACTGGTTTAAGTGTGACTCTGTCGTCTTTAGGTGGAAACAATAGATTGGTCGTTGTAGTAAAGTAAAATGTGCAAAACTTTAAAGTAAATGACGGTAATTAAAACTAAAAACTAATTCAAACGTAAATGGTGCAATATTAAAAACTTTAAAAGTAAATTAATTAAATGACGAGAATTTAAAGCGTGACAAAAAGTAAATTTGACAATTAAATAAAAATGAAAACTTGAAAACTTTAAATAATGCAAACTTAAAAATTAAACAAGACAAAATATTAAACAAAACAAACCTGTCGGAATACACCTAATCGGAATCCCGTCGGAATACGATCGGAATCCAAACTCACCACTACTATCGGAATATGTCACGGTCGGAATCCAGATCGGAATGTATCAAGAGCACCTCTGTCGGAATGTTGATCGGAATCCCCGATCGGAATCAGGATCGGAATCCTGGTCACAAACTCCTAATCGGAATACCAAACAAGCACCCGCGTCGGAATGTCAAATCAGAATCCCGTGGGAATGCAAAACCCTTTTCCGATTTGGGGTGATTGGAATGATAGAAACCCTTTTCCGATCCAGCAATCGGAATGCTGGTCGGAATGTGAAACCCCTTTCCGATGGTGAGTCGGAATAAAGTAGGAAAAACGTAATAAGCAAACTAAATAAGCTATGAACTAAATAAGCACACAACTAAAAACTTAATTAAAACACGTATAAGAAAAAGCTAATAAGCTAAAATTTAAAGACTTTTAAAAACACAAAATAAGCAAACTTTATAAAATAAACTTTAAAAAGATAAAACTCTTAAGAAAACTTTAAAACTAATAAGCTAAATACAAAATAAGCCAATAAGTATGTCAAGCTTAAAGCTTAAATCGTATAAAAGCCTAGATAAGAATAAAAAGGTAAACTTTTTAATTAAATAAGCAAAGCAATAAGAACATAAACATAAAGATTAAGCAAAGCAAGAAAGATAGAATGAGAGATTAAAAATAAGAACTTAATTAAAAGAAAAGATTCAATAACAAAATTAAAAGACTTACTTGAAATTAAATGCAAGAAATTCAAGGTCCAATTAAATAAATGACAATAAGAAAGTGCAAGTAATTAAAGGTGCAAGTAATGAAAAGGGTGAAAGACTAGTTTGTCAAGTTAGCCAACAAAATGAAAATGAGTTAGGAAGGCTCTATTTATAGGGAGAAGGGAAGGAAGCATATGTTGCTCTTTTCTTTCTTCTTCACGTCTTTTCTTTCTCGTCTTTTCGTCTTCTTAATTCTTCGACTTTTGCGACTTTGTCTCGAGATTAATTTAACTCGTCTTGTAATTTCTTCATTAATTAGACTTGAGTTCTTCAGCTTTATTAAACTTCCGTCTTTAGACTTGTTCCTCGATAAATCTTCAGAATAGGCCTTGGACTTCCGTTCTTTTTGCACTCTTGATCTTTTGACTTCGTCTTTTGTCTTTTTCTTCGATAAAAGCCCGTGAAAGCCCGTGTTTTCTTCTCTTTTCACATTTTGATCCTAAATCACAACAAAAACACAAACCACGCAAAATTACGACATTTACGACATAAAATACACGGTTTGGCTTGGTTATTATTATAATTAAGTGGTGAAAGAATAAGTGTTTTCACACTTATTAAATCCCCTACACTTGACCATTGCAATGTCCTCATGCAATGCATTAATTACAAAGCAAGATTACATTTTCCATCACAATCAATCCATATTGGCCTTTATTAAAGAGATAGAAATTGAAAAATATTAAAAAGAAGAAAACAAGTAAAGAAATCAAAGACTTGCCTTAGGGTTTTGGAAATGTCATGAATGTTCATCATCCTCAAGTTTCACGTTCCCCATACCAAGCTTAAAAACGAGATCATTGTTATTATAAGTTAGCAAACTAACACAAATTCATGTGGGCCAATTATTCACTTAGACTCCCTTATTCCTAGGTCTATCTCTTATATTTTATTGTTGTCTTGAATGATCACGAGGATGCATTGTTGACTTATTTCGATAGTTATTTAGGCCGAAAATAAAGTGGGACGATTTAATCAATAGTTAGCTAAAGGACAAAATCTTTTAAAACTGCTTCTCGGGACCTCTTAAAGTTCATATCTTGGCATAACTCGCTTCACGATTTGAGACCTTTCTCAGACCGATATTTGGTAGTGACTTCATACTTCAAATCTTGAGAGACGTTCATGAAATAATGGTCTTCTCTTCATAATAGGAATTTCTTCACTTGAAGTTTTGAGAGATTCTTCATATTTGGACCACGACTTCTTCATTTTTCTCCAATCTTTATTTGGGATTTTGATATACAACGATCCGCCTCCTTTTAGGACTTGGATCTATTTATCCTCATACCTTGTTAGGGCCTTTTTGGATAGACTTCTCCATGATCTTTACGGGATCATTTGCTTTTCGTCGTGTGTCTTGATCCTTCATATTGATTTTTGATAAATGATTCTTCACATCACTTTGGATATTTAGCAACAAAATGTAGCCCTCATGCCTTGTTAGGGCCTTTTCGGACTCGCTAATCTTCGCATCCCACTTCAATAAGTTATGCCTTGGCTATGAACTCTAATTAATGCCGAGCAACTTTTAAACGGTCTTGGGCTAGAAGCTAAGTAACTTTTCAAATCGTACGACCTTATTTATTGCAATTAAATTTATTAGCAAGTGATGGGAGAAAAAGCTCATAATCAACTCACATAAATTCATGAAAGAATACCAAACTTATAATTGACTCTATCATCTCTCGTTCTCCACAATTTAAAATCTCAAGGAATGAGACTCGTGGATGCTTAGCCTATTAAATCAAAGTTTTGGGTTTTCAAGTCGTCTATAGGATCTTGCAACTTCTTAGACTTTTTCAAGTTTTGAATTCGCATTTTTAAAGTTCCCTTGATAAACGACTTTCTAGGATCAATTATAGAAACTTGCAAAAAGTTCTTGTTCTTAACCTGTGAGAATTAAGACTTTCGCGCTTTAAAGTTCCCTATATAAAAGCCTCGCAAAACTTGACTTAAACACGTTAAGGATACTAGCTAGAGTAAACTTAGATAAGTAAACTCGGGTTGAGTCAAAAGATTCATGACGTTTGAAAAATTAAAATCACTTTATTCAAAATTTATTCTAGCAAAGAAAGAAATTAACTATAACAAAGGTAAATACAACTAGGCCAAAATAGATCAAAAATTTTGAAAAATGTCGAAAAATCAATTTTCCGGTTAAAATGAGGACAAATACAAGGAAAAGTCCACTTAACTTCGAAAGAAGTCCCCCTACACTTAATATAAACATTATCCTCAATGTTTAAGCATGTGGAAGTAACCTCCCCTACACTTAGGACATTATGCACTTTGTTTAAATCTTGCTAAGGAAGACACAACTAAAGCGATTCCTATTTTAATATTGCAGAATATAAAATAGAGAATCAAAAGAGTTTAGGATAGAACCGGGAAGACGGGTACACGGAATCACGGGTCGTCAAAAGTCATCAAGAATGGATCTTTTATAGGTCGAATCCCTGCAGATGATAAGAAAGAAAACAACAAAAACATACTAGGGTCTCCCCCTACACTTATTATAAAAACAAAAGAAAAAGGATAGATAATGCGGGTTACCTCCCGAGAAGCGCTTGTTTTTGTTAACCGAGCCATGATCCTGACTCAACCTTGATTAGCATGGGAAGAAACTTGAAGAACATCCACCGGGATCAAATACATGATTTTCATCCATCAAGTAGCACAAGCTTAAGGCGAACAAGGCAAGCCAAAGAAGAGTAGGCAAGGTTCCCTTAAGTAGTTGTTGAGCACGGTGGTAGCAAGGGTTATGAGGTACAAGCATATCTCCATAATTTCCAAAAATCTTTCCTTTTATTTCATCAGATGGATACTGAGATGGCTTAAAAATTACAATACAGGGATCGAACACCTTTTACTTTAGGGGAAAATAACACTCAGGCTCAGTAGTCCTTGAAGAAGATCCGCTCATAAATCGCACAATCTCATCCTCAGAAGGTGGATAGAGAGGTTTCAAGACATAAGTACTACGGATATCGGTGTCTTCTGGCTTCTTCTCCTTTGAAACGGGTTTCTTCATATCCGAGGGAGGATAAAGACCAAAATCAAAGTCCAAAGGAGGAGAATCACTCTCATTTGGGAAGTAAGTGTTGAGAAAAGTAGCAAAATCTTCCTCAATTGAGTAGTCATCCAAAGTAGGATCAAGCATTGTTGGCGGAGGATCTTCATCAAAAGTAGGTGCAAGGTCATCATGTGAAGAATCACTCGAAAGAGTATCGACATAACCAAAGTCATCATAAGTTGGCATGTCTTTATACTCAGAAGTAAAATCATCAGAATCATCCATGTCGGAACTAGAATCATCATCATAGTCATCATAGATCGGTGGAGACTCATGAATTAGTGGAGGATCTAAATTGGAGAGAGAATCATCCACATCATCTTGGAACAGTGGATTATCATAGCAAGAATCGAAAAGAGGATTGTTGTAGACGACAAAATCATCAAGCACATTAATTAGAGGTGGCAAATCTTGCCCATTTTGATACATATGGGCACTTTTTGCCCATTTTCAAAAAAGGATGGGGCTCTTTTTGCCCATTCTTTATAATGAATGGGCTAAACGGGCGCATATATAAGAAATAAATGGGCTTAACGGGCGCACTTGTAAAATACAAATTAGTATACTCGACGAATATTTTTTATTAATTTTTTTATCCCGGCTTTGAAACAAGTATTTTTATTTTTTATTTGTAGATTTTTATATGTTTTTTCCCCTTTTTAGCTTGCGCCCGTTTTACCCGCCCGTTTCGCCCGTGCCCGTTCAGCCCGCGCCCGTTCAGCCCGCGCCCGTTTAGCCCGCCGCCCGTTTAGCCCGTTGCCCGTTTAGCCCGCCGCCCGTGCCCGCCCGCCCGCCCATTTTGCCACCTCTAACATTAATCATATTCGCCGATTCTCTTCCATTGGGTTTGGTTGTGATCTTCCCTATTTTAAAAACTTGTGCATCATTCCCGACTCTTAAGATTAACTCACCTTCGGCAACATCGACTAATGCTTTTTCGGTTCTCAAGAATGGCCGACCAAGTATTAACAGAATACGAGGGTCCATTTCATAAGCAACAACAACAAAGTCGACCGGAAAAGTGAAGGTGCCAACTTTAATGAATACATCTTCGGCAATACCAATGGGGTAAGCGAGAGTGCGATTTGCAAGCTCAAGAGGCATCTTTGTCGGAGTAAGATCGGGTAATGATAACTTTTTCCAAACACTTAAAGGCATCAAATTTAAACTTTCCCCGAGATTGGCTAAGGCAGTAAATTCTTCGGTTTGGTTAAAAGTACATGGTAGCACAAAAAGACCGGGATCTCTAAGTTTTTCCGGAAGTTCTTTAAGAAGGATTGCAGAACAGTTTTCATTCAATCGAGTATTAACAAACTCGGCCATCTTCTCCTTCTTATTAAGCAATTCCTTAAACATCTTAACAAATTGAGGCATTTGCGCTAGAGCTTCAACAAGGCTAAGGGTGATGGTCACTCCTGAAATCTTCTTCAAAAAGTTTGACACTTGAATGTCATCCTTGGTGAGCAATCTGCCTTTGTCTAAGCGAGAAGGATAAGGGATGTTGGGTTTATAGGTGGAAGGTGGGGTTGATGAAGGGTGTTTCTTGGGTACTTCGTCATTAAGAGGTGGAGACGGTAATGGAGAACTAATACTAGGCGTGGGAGTAGGAGGGATAAATGGTGGTGGAGGAGGTGTAGATGGAGTATCTGAGGGAGGGATAGATGGTCCTACAAGAGTTGCTCCACTGCGTGTAGTAATAGCACTCACATTGTCTCTTGCATTGGTGACGGTATTAGAAGGAAGAGAGCCCGAAGTAGAGGGTTGAGTAGTTGGTAAGAAACTAGCCAGCATATTCTTCAAATCATTTGTTTGAGTGCTAAAAGAGGTTTGTATATCATGTCGAAGCTCGGTTCTAATATCATTCCCTTGCTTATTGATATCTCCTTTCAAGTTGATGATTTGGCTTTGCAGATTCTTAATTTGCTCTCCTTGGGTCCTCATGAAAGCTTCAACATCTTGATTAATGGGTGGTTGTTGAGCGGGTGGGTGATAAGGATTAGAAGCTCGAGGTGGGTTTGGGTTGCTTCTATTATAGTTGTTGGGGTTGTGGTTATGAGGAGAAAAACCGGGTGCAAGAAAGTTGTTCGAACGGTAACTTAGCAAGTTACGATCACCTTGAGGTCGAGCTTGGTAATTTTCCATTGAATAGTTACCATAAGCCGCATACACGTTTTTCGGATTGTCATGAGTAGAAGGACAATCAGTGTATGAATGAGGACCGCCGCAGATCTCACAAGAAGTTGCAACAACTTTAACTTGTTGTTGTTGATTTGTAGCCAAAAGTTGCATATTCTTGCTCATTTCGACCATTGCGCGGGTCAATTCGGTGATATCAGGGTCTGAAGAAGTAGAAGAAACATTGACTCTCGAGTTATTCCTTGAAGATGCGGATGAATCCCAATTTTTGTGATGAGTAGTCATGTTCTCTATAAGCTCTCTACACTCCTCGGGTCTTCTTTTCATAAATGTGCCACCGGTGGCTGTATTAATCGTATCACGATCACGAAAAGTTAAACCGTTGTAGAAAGTATCAATTAAGGTGATGGGGAGCATGTTGTGATTTGGACATCGATCGATCAAAACATTATAGCGTTCCCAAGCATCAAAAAGTGATTCATCAGGTTCTTGAGTAAATCCACTAATTTGATTTCGTTGGCTCGTGACCATGGATGGTGGAAAGTAGCGCGACAAAAAGCGTTGAGTCATCTCATCCCAAGTACGAATTGAATTCTTCAGAAGACGATCAAACCATTTTTCGGCATGGTGGGATAAGGTGTGTGGAAATAGGTGAAGGCGAAGAAAATCCATGGTAACACCGGGCAACTTCATGCTTTGAGTAACGGTAATGAATTTGTCGAGGTGTTTGTTGGCATCATCATCCGGCAATCCTCGAAATGGACAAGTGTTTTGCACTTGTTGGATCATGTGATGCTTCAATGAAAACTCTGGAGCCGTGATTTGCATCGGCGCAATCGGTCCTCCTCGTCCGTTCATGGTTGGTTGACAAAGCTCCTCCATCGTTCTAAGATCAGGTGGGGGAACATTGTTGTTATTATTATTGTTGAGGTGCGGTGGATTATTGTTGTTGTGCACACCAGCCATATCTAAATCTTCACGAGTCTCGGGCTCCGAATAAGTTGAAGATCTAGTACGCATACACCTGCAAAAGCAAAAGAAAAAGATACCAAATAAATAGAGAATATATATGTACTTGTAAAAATAAAAATAAAAAATCTTTTTGGATTTTTGAAAAATTTTAATTTTTATGGATTTTTGGAAATTTTTGAGCAAAAAAAAACGTTCACGAGTGAACGGATCCCAAAATTCAACGCGTCTCTCACAGAAAACCGTTAATCTTCACGAAAGAGCCGGCAGCGGCGCCATTTAATAACTAAGTTTTAGTTAGAAAAATTGTTCGTTGAAATCGGTCTAATCGAATTGATTACCTGTTTAAGTGTGACTCAGTCGTCTTTAGGTGGAAACATTTTATTGGTCGTTGTAGTAAAGTAAAATGTGCAAAACTTTAAAGTAAATGACGGTAATTAAAACTAAAAACTAATTCAAACGTAAATGGTGCAATATTAAAAACTTTAAAAGTAAATTAATAAAATAACGAGAATTTAAAGCGTGACAAAAAGTAAATTTGACAATTAAATAATAATGAAAACTTGAAAACTTAAAATAATGCAAACTTAAAAATTAAACAAGACAAAATATTAAACAAAACAAACCTGTCGGAATACACCTAATCGGAATCCCGTCGGAATGATCCGTCAGAATACGATCGGAATCCAAACTCACCACTACTATCGGAAATATGTCACGGTCGGAATCCAGATCGGAATGTACCAAGAGCACCCCTGTCAGAATGTTGATCGGAATCCCCGATCGGAATCAGGATCGGAATCTTGGTCACAAACTCCTAATCGGAATACCAAACAAGCACCCGCGTCGGAATGTCAAATCGGAATCCCGTCAGAATGCAAAACCCTTTTCCAATTTGGGGTGATCGGAATGATAGAAACCCATTTCCGATCCAGCAATCGGAATGCTGGTCGGAATGTGAAACCCCTTTCCGATGGTGAATCGGAATAACAGTAGGAAAAACGTAATAAGCAAACTAAATAAGCTACGAACTAAATAAGCACATAACTAAAAACTTAATCAAAACACGTATAATAAAAAGCTAATAAGCTAAAATTTAAAGACTTTTAAAAACACAAAATAAGCAAACTTTATAAAATAAACTTTAAAAAGATAAAACTTTTAAGAAAACTTTAAAAATAATAAGCTAAATACAAAATTAGCCAATAAGTATGTCAAGCTTAAAGCTTAAATCGTATAAAAGCCTAGATGAGAATAAAAAGGTAAACTTTTTAATTAAATAAGCAAAGTAATAAGCACATAAACATAAAGATTAAGCAAAGCAAGAAAGGTAGAACGATAGATTAAAAATAAGAACTTGATTAAAAGAAAAGATTCAATAACAAAATTAAAAGATTTACTTGAAATTAAAGGCAAGAAATTAAAGGTGCAATTAAGTAAATGACAATAAGAAAGTGCAAGTAATTAAAGGTGCAAGTAATGAAAAGGGTGGAAGACTAGTTTGTCAAGTTAGACAACAAAATGAAAATGAGTTAGGAAGGCTCTATTTATAGGGAGAAGGGAAGGAAGCATGTGTTGCTCTTTTCTTTCTTCTTCACGTCTTTTCTTTCTCGTCTTTTCGTCTTCTTAATTCTTCGACTTTTTCGACTTTGTCTCGGGATTAATTAAACTCGTCTTGTAATTTCTTCATTAATTAGACTTGAGTTCTTCGGATTTATTAAACTTCCGTCTTTAGACTTGTTCCTCGATAAATCTTCAGAATAGGCCTTGGACTTCCGTTCTTTTTGCACTCTTGATCTTTTGACTTCGTCTTTTGTCTTTTTCTTCGATAAAAGCCCGTGAAAGCCCGTGTTTTCTTCCCTTTTCACATTTTGATCCTAAATCGTAACAAAAACACAAACCACACATAATTCCGACATTTACGACATAAAATACACGTTTAGATTAGTTATTATTATAATTAAGTGGTAAAAGGATAAGTGTTTTCACACTTATTAGTTTGATTGTCTTTTATGCTACATCTTTGTACATTCAATAATAATTTTGTGTTTGATGAGTGTTTATCTTAAATTAAAAAATCCAAAAAGATTTTATATTCTCCTTTATTTTTCATTTAGTAGTATTTAGTTTATTATTATTAAAATGTGAATAAATAGAAATTTTAAGAAAAAATATAAAACGAAAAAACTTTGCAATTTGATTAGTGTAATGTGTATGGGCCCGTGTATTTCGTACTTGTCTATTGTATACAAAAAATATATTACGAACTTTGTGGGTGTGTTCCCTGGAAACCCTCACGAGAATATAACTCGTCCACTCGGGATACCGAGGGGTTTAAAGGCTTGTTGCATACGCTAAATGCAATCGTGGTGCCTACGAAAGTGTGCTTTAGTATTGCACGTTTTTTGTAGTTTTGTCTATTTTGCAGATTTAATAAATAGGTGGAAGCTTGGAGTGGATTTGCATTTTTAAATAATCACTTGGGGGTATGACATATATATTTGGATCGGTGTATAATACTACATATTGTTGAATTCACATGCTTGTGATGGCGCTCCATTTTGCGCTAATTTTACGAATATAACTAAAGAACTTAAGAGCCCCGGGAAGTCTCATTTCTCTCAGATTTATTTTTTCCACTTGTCCTACTTTTAAGTTATTTTTCTAAATTATGCATATTGCTAAACTTAAGTGTGGGGGGAAAATGAATTGGAAAATGTGACTCGCTTATTTAATACAAAAACTTTTGTTCGCCCTCAGTAATCTAAAAATTAAAATTTTTTTTTCTTTGCCACTAAGGTTAATATATTAGAATAATACATAGAAAAAAAATGGTTGGTTGCTAGTTACCCGAAATGAATGGTTGATTTTTGCTAATAGTTGGTTCGTGGTTGGTTATGAGTATTGTGCCATTTCAACGGAGACGAGGGTTGCAAACTTTGTGTTTCGTATTTTTTTGGTGTACACTTATATTAAGTGTGAGGGAATTGTTAGTTGTGATGTTTGTGAAGGGCGTAGAAAAAAAAAGAGAATGAAAAAAAAGACAAAAAAAAAATGAAAAAAGTCAAAATCGAAAAAAAAAGTGAAAAAGAAATAGCCAATGAGCTATATGTATATTTATGAAGATGAAGGAAGACGAAGTTTTGAGATATCGATTAGCCAATGTGCTATGACGTGATATATCTTTATGTTGTTCGATATGTGATTGTAGAAAAAAAAGTAATAGTTTAAGGTTTGTGGTACGTTTGGTGACTAGCAACATGGATAATTTTAAAAATGTAAAAAAAATATTATTTTTCCTTTTTTTGCCTGAGGACAAGCAAACCCTTAAGTGTGGGGGAGTGTTTGCTCTTTGAGCCAAAATTTCTTATTAAAACCCAAAAATATTTGTGATTTCAAAAAATTTATATTTTTTTTTCTTTTAGAAATTAGGTAAATTTTATTTTAACTTTATTTTTCTTATCATTGCTTGAGGGCAAGAAATAGTTTAAGTGTGGGGGAATTTATAACGCTCTAATTATACATGTTTGCGTGTGTGTTATCTGTATATATTTAGGTTAATTATATGAACTATCGATACTTAAAAGAGTATATTTGATGTATAGGTTCCAAGGACGTGTCGTGGAAGGAAATGGAAGAAAACAGAAAGATATGAAGCTTAAACGAAGAAATAAAGTCAAGCTTCTGATCTCCGGACACCTGTCACTGTTTTGGCCATATCTTGAGCATACGAACTCCGTTTTAGTTGGTTCAACCGGCCACGGAAAGAGGAAAGAATTATCTGCAACTTTGACTTTTGGTCCAAAGCTGGAAATGACCAAAAGTGCGGCGCACAACCAATAAGTACGGTGCACTTTTCTGCAGCACAAAAATATTCTAGACGCGCAAATGTGCGGCGCACAAATGAAAAAGTACGGCGCACTTTCCTTCTGCACAGCTTAAAAGTTGTATTTATGACTTCTATTCATTGCTAGTCCGATCATATAACTTATACTTGGTCCCCAAGTGTTAGAAACACTTTATAAACACCCCAAGAACTCAGAAAAATATATATCTCTCATTCTATCATAAACCTCCATTGGAGAAGGAGATAATACATGAGGATTTTTGGATCCAATGATCCAAACACTCTTCTAATCCATGACGAACCACCATATCACCACCACCATCATAACCCACAAATTTACCACCTTCCTTGGGCATATTCAGTAGCATTTGGATGTTGGTTAATCATGGAATCATTGATTTTGGGTTTATGATTGTTGTAACCCTAATATTGGATTTGGTACTTTGTAATCAAACCACTCGCATAAATGGATTCGGTACATTTCTTTCCAGATCAAATTGATATGTTTCTAATTTATTAATGCTTGTGATTTTGGTTATTGAATTGATTATATTAGCTTCGCAGGGTCGAAGTGCGCGCACAATTAGGTTTGTGCGGCGCACTTTTTCCCTGGTTGTTGTTTATAAGTATGATCTAAATGATTTTGTATTAGATACTATTGTGTAAGACCATTGTTATGTGTTGGGTTTGTTCATGATCATGACTAGTACTCATGTGAGTGGATAGATTTCTTGTCATCTAGTAAATGAATCTTGTTAATCACTTTTGTCTCGATTAGTGGATTAAAACATATAACAACTCTTATATAATTTTACCTACTGCTTTGGTTATTGAAATCAAGAATAAATCATTCTTAATTCTTTTTTTATGGCATGATCTTTTGATGGTTTTGTTATATTAATTAGATGTTGCATGTGCGACTAGTAATCCACATGTTGTCTTACCTTGTTTATGTGCTTGTAATTCATCTTTGCTATATATCATTTCTATGTTCTAGCGTTAACCAAACGCACCTTTAAATCATCATTTGGAAAAGTATGTCTTTAGAACTTGTGACACTCTAGAGATCATTGTTTTTACTTGTTAACAACAATCTCGTGGAACGACCTGGACTTTACCTAAGACTATACTATACACGAAAGGGTATACTTGCCTGTGTTGTGTTTTTAGTCCCTTGTTTGGTAATCATCTAGTAATATAAATTTAAGACTTGCGAACACACATCACTCCTTCAATTCTTGCTCATGTAATTGTTGATCCAGTTGTTGATCAAATTTGGTTTTGGCATCTTTCTTTGAAGAACCATGTTCTTCTACCAATATCCCTTTACCTTTATCTAATGGATCAATATAAGTAAAAGTAGTAACTACATGTGGCTGAATGGTCGTTGGGATACACCAATAGAGGATAGAGTTCTTTCTTCAGTGGATAGATGTAACAAGCCAAAAGTAGGTAGACTAGTCATGATAGTGGATACACCAGCACTGTCACTGGCTGCAAATTTTACATCACTTACTTGCTCCATGATTTGAACAAAAGAAACCTTCACTAGTGTCAAAAAAGAAGAATCAAACCCCCTTTGTTCCTTCAATCGTGTAAGAACATCAGCTACCTCCATAGTACCAGCACTAGAATCCTTAGAGCCTTCTTTGGAACCTTTATCACTCAAATTTAATTCCTCCTCCCCTTTGTAAGGTTGCTCTCCAAGACTCATATCTGAGGACTAATCCACAAATGTCCTCCTAAGCTTTCCATGTGCTTCCAAAGTAGAGAGTCTCTCCCTCAACTAAATGAGTTCAAGACCCTGTTGCTTGACTTTTTGTACCAACTCTGTATTTTGCTTCTACAAGCTGATACAAAGCTTCATCAATTCCATATTAGTCATTGGTTCCAGATTGCCCTCATCCACATTCGGGGACTTAACCCTCAATGTAGATTCATTAGGCATGAGGATGGCCTTAGTTATAGTGGCATTGACTTGACCTGCTACTAAGTGAGTGTCAATAGTGTCAGTCAACCCCATGTCAGTAAACACCCTTGTGGTAGTGGTCTCCTCTGCTACAAGGTTAGAACCACCCGGGGAGACCCCCTAGTGACCCTCGTGACCCTTTGGCGTTTAAAGATCCTAAATTGTGAAGGTGATTATTGAAGGGGTGTTTGGGTCAACAGATGTTAGAGAAGTGGGTGGAGGTTGGGTGTCAACGGTTAGAGGAAGTGTGACAACGGGTAGAGGTTGAATGACATCAGGTAGAGGTTCTTGTTCAGGGTTGTCAATGTCCATGGAAACATTATTGTCAGGTGATGGCGGGGTTGGTTGATCAGGAACAAGTTCAGTAGCTTGAATAAGATCAAGCATGGGTTGGGTCAAAGGTAACGACCTAGGATTAGTGTTAAGTGTAGTAAACAACCGTCTTTGTTGTATAGGGAATCATAAAAGTGTGAATGGTCAATGTTACATTCCCTTTGGAGACCCAAAATCATTTCCAAAAACCTAAGGTAGAGTAAAGACATTTTGCTACCCTTATTGTTCATCATGCCTTCAAAAGTCATTTTTGAAAAATTATATTGTTGCCAGAGACCAAGTAAACAATAACATTAGCAATAGAGTGGCTAATCTCAATGAAAGCAGAGGACTTTGGGCTCAAACATTGTAGAAGGACATGAATCAAGAATTTTCAGACTAGGAGAAATTGGGTTTTATCAAATTTAGAAATACGACCTTCTTGTGGAAGGTTGTATCCCAAGCCTGTCAATCTTGCATGTAAATCTTCAATGGAAAGAGATTCCACACCACCCAAATAATCAAGATGTAAAGTTTGATGAATGAGGGCTTTTGTGACTACTTTCTTTTTCCCATGAACAGAGCCTTCAATTGTTTTCACATCATTAATTTTTCTGGAACTAGTAGTGTTCCAAAACTGTAAAATATGTGAAATAGGAATGAGAGGTTTATGAAGAAGTGAAAACCTTAGTTTAGACGCCTTCAAGAAATCAATCATGTCGTCATGTTGTAGGTTCCTATTATCTTTATCCAAAATAGCGACCATGTTGTGTTGTGGCTTGAATGTTAGTTCAAGATTTGCAGGTTTGAAACGTGTTGCCATTGTTAAGAATTTAGAAAAGCTTAGGATGAAAGAAAGGTAAATATTATGAATATGAGAGTGAACATTATGATATTTTCAAGTGGCACTATTAGGAGACGTAATTGAGTAAATATAGCAGACAAGTAGAGATACTATTGGTTGAACAAGAGGTAAGTGAATAAAAGTCCAAAATATACTCAAGTAAATCTTTGAAAAGAATACACTTATCTCATAGGTTTAAAGAAAAATACCTACTCAACTAAAATTACGGCAAAAAATATCTCAAAAATTACAACTAGGTGGGACATAGTGTTTTTCAACGGTCAAAAAGTCTTTCAGTGCCAACGGTCATATTTCATTCAGTGTATACAATGGGCATGATAGTGGGTAAAATATACATGACATAGGCTAGAAAACCTCTATCAGTGGGTAGAAAATTTTAAGTCAAAGACTAAACAAAGGTAATAATCCTAATGGAATCAACTTTTCTCTAGTAAGCATGAGTGACAAACACTGCCCATGCACACACACATGTAAAGGCATGATAGACATGTAAGAAATCTAAAATCCTTTGCTCACAAATGCCCCATAGATAAAGTCAAAACATATAAAACCTTTGTAAATCCCAGGTAGCCCAAAAATGTACAACCCAAGTCTCCCATCCGACCTATTCCATATCTAGGTCAAAAGGTCTTGGCAGCATACAAATCGTTTTAGAGACTTGCATACTACAGTGCCTCAAGGTCTAGAAATTCCATCAATCCCAAAGAAAAGCATTCATCATTCCTTTCCCTCACTCACCAGTGGATATAGTCTAAGATCATATATGAACACTCTAATAGTACCCTAAGAACCTACAGTTATCCTAATACCTCCCCTTAAAGTACGAATATACTAACAAAATTTTACAATTATAGAAACAAAATTTTATTTCAAGATAGGAATGTAAACATTCCAACTATTATAAATAAAGATTCTCAACTTACAAATCCAGCAATGAGCAACCACCATCAATCCATGTTACTCAAAATTCCTGCAATATTAGAAAAAACCACAAAACCACACCAACAGAGGCTACATTTCCCACGACAGTGGGTAGAGAAAGCTTGTCAGTGGATAAAAAATGATTGTGGAAAGACTAACAGTACATAGAATAATAACAATGTGTATCCTTATACATACTTTTTGCAACATTAAGACAAACATTTTTCAAGGATTAATCATTCCAATACTTGCAACCAAGTATTGGAACCTCCCAACATCAAAAGGTTTTGTAAAAATATCAGCCACATTATCCTCTGTAAATTTCTCTAGTTTTACCAAACCTTTTTCAAAACAATCCCTAATAAAATGGTGTCTAATTTCTATGTGTTTATTTTTAGAATGATGTAGAGTATTTTTAATGATATACAAAGCACTGTTATTATCTATATAAATCTTAGTATGCATAAAATTGTACCCATAGATTAGCAACTGATTTTGAATCCATAGCACTTGTGTAACACCCCCATTTTTACCTTATAGCAGCAGAAGCTAATCTGGGGTATTACTTCATAAAACACAAATAATAATAATAGAAACCAACTCAAAAGAGTGATTAAATCAACTTTCTTTATATATCATATAAAATCAGAGTTTTACAATGTGAGGTTCCCAAAATCTAAGATAATAATTTCAAGCTTGTGCCTCTTAATGTCATCCTCGTGCTGCTCCATGGTATCAGTCACAATTATCTGAAATATATGCTTACAAGTCAATACAAAGGTTGAGTAAATTCATAGGTTTGTAATAACAGTTTTGAATACATGTCTACCACCTCGAGCTACGTTACTATTCGCTCACATAAAATAATATTGTATTGCACTAAGCTCATGACATCAAAACCAATGAAATTCACCGAAGTGACCGTCATGACAGGATCTCATAACAAGTAACCTACATGTCCTAGGTTACCCATTAGTTCTAATAAACTATGCTCGATTACCCCATGTACAGGTAACACAAACATGATTCGTTAAACCTAATAGATCTATTTACCCTATTAGCGCACACGGATGCGTTTAGTGATTCATGAAATTCAAGTAACAGTTTGGGCACTCGTACAATATCATATTTGAGTAAAATCATAGAGTTTAAAAACACATGTATTCCAGTTTTAGCATATATCCCCCTCACGGGTTATTAAATCATTTAGAAAGCATTTAAAAAGTGAGGCTATGAACTCACCTTATATCCATAGAATCCGAGCTACAATCAGATATATTTTATTCACATAATAACATCTTGGTCATACAAACCAAAACTTGGTCTCACAAAACCTGGATTAACACATTGTGTATAGTATTAAGTCTTTGATCTTTTGTTCAATACTTTTAAGTATTAGTGTAAAACCTGCATAAAACTTTAATATTAATTAATGCACGACAAGTATTATGTATATTATATAATTAACGACAAGTATTTATGTATAATAAATAAATCATGACACGATATAACATGAACCTAAGTTATAAATTTACGATACACGGGAATTAATATAACACGAAAACATAAGTATAAGGGGTGTTTGTGGCCGGTTATAAAATAAAGAGTAAAGGGCCCAAGCCCGGACCGTTAACCATTTAACTAGCAACAAAACTACTTCCAGGATATTCAATATTCAAGTTTCCAAAAAAACAAAAAAAAAACATAGCCTTTGGTGTTGGTGTCGCCGGCCAAGAAAAGAAAAAGGAAGGAGAAAACGATTTTGATCTTTGATTAAAACATAAGTATGTGTTCGGTATCCTTTAATCATACCTTTCTTTATTGTTATTCTTTGATTCATGAATTTATTTAAATAAAAGGAATGAACATATGTGATAGTAAATTAATCAAGGTTATGATTTGGGTTTTGGTTTGGTCTAGACACGGAAACCGAGAGCCCTTTCCATGGGGTGCTCTCGGTGGGTTTTAAGCCCCACAGTCGCTGGCCAAGAGACTCGGTGGTTGGGTTTCTTTGGCAGCCGCAATACAGCAGGCCCCCTCGCTGGGGAATTTTTTTACAGCAGTGGCAACCGAGACCATGGTGGTCTCGTTGGGAAAGCTACACAGCCAGTGGCTGCGCCATTACTGTCGGTGGGAAGCAGGAACCAAGCAGCCGCAAGCCATGGGGCTGCGGCGGCTGCTTTTGTCGCACAGTGGCAACCCGCAGCAACAACGGATGCAGCGTGGGGGGGGTGTTTGGTTGCTTGGTTATTCGTGCAACCGAGAACTCATGGTCTCGATGGGCTTGTTTGTGGGGCTCGGCTATACCGAAAGACCAAAGGGGGTGTTTGGTTATGATTGTTGCTAAATAAATTATGGACTTAGAATAATTAAATTATTTGATTGTTGTTAAATAAATTACTGATAGGAAAATAAGTAGATAAGAAATTAAATATATTAAACAAAATAAAAACATTATTTTATTTTATTTTTTTTTAACAGATTATGTTTTGTCGGGCGGCAAAATGGGTCTGCCGAGCAGCAAAATAGGGTTGCTGAGCGGCAAACAGGGTTATGTGAAAAAGTTGGAAAAGTCACTGGGGGCAAGGTTGGTTCTGCCAGCGGCAAATGAGGGTTCGGTGGACTTGCCGGTCGGTAAAATGACTTGTCGGGCGGCAAAAAGGGTTCTGTAACGACTTCGCCGGCGGCAACTCTTGGTTTTGCCGGCGGCAAAATCAATTTTTGCTGAGAAAATGGTTTTATGTTTTTTGGATTTTGGCAACAAGAAACGCTACAATGGGTTTAATTATAGGGTGATTTTAGAACTAAGAACACAATCAAATCCCTGGCAGCGGCGCCAAACACTTGATCCGTCCGGTGTGGTTGGATTGAAACGAGTTTTAAATTTATAAATACGAATTACCGGATTGAATAAAAACGCACGGGCAAGTATGACCCTTTCGTTTGCGTATAGCTTTTATGTGGTAATACCGATATCGTTCACGGGGATTTGGAAAACCTATGATCATTCAAAAATCTACTATAATCTTTTAATTGTAGCAATTGTAGACAAACAAATAACAAATAATATGATGAGATTAACAATAAGATTAAAGGCAACACTTGGTAAAGACTAGTTTGGGCATCCGTTGTGGTATGATTGTGAAGGCATGACAAGATATATATGATTATGAGAATTAGATGGTTAATCCAATCTATTATTTTCAAAAGTTTCAATCCTCGTCAAGATTTTGGTTAAAGAAAACAAGCATTAGACTCAATTACTCAATTCAAGACTTAATCCAATTTCAACTCATTCGATTCACGGTCGTTTCACGAGTTTGCTAACACTTATAATTATGTTTTTTGATAATAAAAACTTCTTAAGAAATGATCAATACAAAAGATAGCCAATCATATACAAACTGGCTATGATTTGTTGATAGAAAATAACCCTTTCGACCTATGAAATCTTTATCAACAAATTAAGTTTTGACAACAAATGTCACATGAAACATAAGTACCAATGGTTCATAGGAAAGCTTGAAATTAAAATAAACATAAATCACAATCACAACCACTACTTCATACCACAAACATCATCCTACCAAGTGTAGAATGAGATTTAGCTACTCATAATGAACAATGAAATAAACTCAGAAATAATAGTCTTACAAGTCATAATCAAGAGTCTTACGAAGTGAAAATATAGTGCTATTGATTAGGGTAATGATCCCTAAGAGGTTTCGTGATGTTAACTTTGCTTTTGGGACTCCAAAAGTGACTTTTCTTGCAACACCTTGCTCAAATTTGGGAATGGGGTTTTGGACAAGGTTGAGAGAGTTTATTAACTAACAATAACACATACAAGTATGTTATGAAAGTGGGATATGATGGGGTATGAAAGTTGTGACCCCATGGGTCGTATTTATTGACAAAATTGAAGGCTAGGAGTGAATGCATGGCTTGTTGGCAAATGCTTATGCTTGAAGCCAAAGGAAGTCTAGAACCTTCATTTATATTCTTTTATATTGCATGTACTAGGATCTGGTGCCTGCGCTCCGCGGTGGGGGAGCACGGGTGTTTTACGGTTATTTTTATAGGGAAGAGTATCTACTTTGGTTGAACACAGAATTAGGTAATACGTTTGAGAGAAGTTGTTCACAAAGAAACAACGTGCATAAGCTAATAAAGCAGGGGTTACATGCCATTAGTTCACAAAAGATCAAAGCATAAGAGATTGTTTCAAAGGCTGCTGGCTACCCGACACTAATATATAGAAAAGCAGTTAACTATTAATTGGTTGACCATATCCAGGCCTCAAGGTTTCTTCTTGTTGGCCTCTGTTTCTAGTTCGGGAAACTGTTGGTAGAACTTTGGCTGGAATGGCTTTTGGTGGAGTACCTGCACAACAAAGTATATTGTATGAGTAAACTTAAAGCCTGAACATGCATGCTTGGTGTTCCAAATAAGGGAAAAAAATTACCCAAAAGATATTCCTTTTTTAAACAAAGGGTAACTGTTTGATGGGAGAGTGTATGCAGTGAGTAAGTGGTGCAAATTGAAACAAAGAGTATTATGCTGAAAAGGTTTTGAAGGTGACATCTTTGTCTTAAGCAATACGTGGATATTATTATTGTGCTATTATTTTTTAGCTACTTTGGGTAAGGGGTAGGCTAGGTGAGCTCAGGTGGCATGTGCAGGTGGCTTTCCAAGTTGGAAATGAACTAAGGTGGTTAAAATTAGTGGGGAAGTGTGAGCTAAGTTTAGTTAGCTATTTGAACTAAAATGTAACTGGAATCTTCTTTGTAGCAACAGTGGAATGGGAAGCTCTTCTATTTAAGGGCATGTATGCATTTGCTAATCCCACACAAACCTTTTACCTACTTTAAAAAATCTAAAGAAATAAAGAATGGCATATCTTCCTAGGATCTGGACATTGGAAGCTGAGAGCGGTAGTACGGACTTGGGCGGTTTGTTTGTTTGGTATCTGGGCAAGGATGTGGTGGCTGACAAAGCATGGAAGCGTAAGGTGGATGCCGCTCGCCAGACAGTTTTCAAAACCGTTGTTGAGCGTCAGCATTTCATTCAAGAGATCCAGCATGTGCAGACCTTTCCAGCCAACCCTATGATCTCCATGATGGTAGCCATGTTGGACAGAAAGCAGTTGGAGGACAACGCATTCATTCAGACCTTGAAGACAGAGGCAGCCAAAATCCATACCATGATCGACCTGAAGGAGGCTTTTGCTCAGAAAATTTTGGCCAACGGGCCTTGGTGAATGGATGCTGTAGGAGTTGGTTTTCGCCTGATGTTTTAGGCCTGAAAATAAAGCTCTATGTTGTTGTCTGTCCGGTTTGTCCACCGGCGAGTCTTTAGGGTTATGTGTTTATGCTTTAGTGTTTCTTTTTTTAGTTTAATCTTGTGTCTGTAAGACCAGTTTCAATGAACCATGTGGAATGTATGATATTTTGATTTATATTGTTTTTTTTCGGCATACGTTTCGATTAACGTGGCGTTTAGGAAAAGACACCTCTCCAAAGAAGACTGCCCTAAGTAAATGGCAGATTATAAATTCTAAGAAAAGAGTGTGCACCTGTTTGTTTTTGTTCAGCTATTTCTGAGACCTTGGTTAATGCACTTTCTGTCTCTGACCCTTTGGTTTGATGTACCTTCTTGTTTAATGTTTGCATTTGCTATTGGTGTCGGGCCTGGGGCTTGAGTTGCCCAGGGAATATGAGGTTCAGATAGGGAAAGAATCAAAGAGCTGACCTTCTTCCAGATCGCTGACAGCCGCAGTCACACGATTACAACGACCTCAAAACACAATCAGCCGAAACAAAGTTCCATGATGATAAGGAGCAGAGGTTTCGGGTGGGTATAATATGAACCTGGTTCAAACTGGGGGGGCACCTTCTCCTACAAATGAACATGGACATGCACCAAAAGTTATTAAAACTACACCAAAATATAGTAACTGTTGAAACTCCAGCTTTTCAGCAATACCAACCATACATACTTGCTAAGGTAATATAGCAAAACAACATGTCGTATAGCGATAGAAATGGCATGCGTGAGATATCTCTTTCGTTACCTTTAGACACAAACAAATTTGATACTAACACGCCAAAGCTGTTGTGTTGGTAACATTTGTATAAAATTAATGTTCACACCATCATAGGTATTTGCTTTTAAATGAAGGTCGCTTATTCAATCTTTTTTTAAATGCAGGTCCAGTTTTATGTTTTGTACGAATCAACAACATCTTCTTTTTGAAATAAGGAAGAAAAAGAAATCAATACTCAAATCAAGTATAACTATATTTGGATCATGAGCCACATTCACATCAGCTATAAGAATACATACATGTACGGTTAGGGTTGGAAGTTCATCGTCTGCATCTGGTCTAATTCACTTGCCATCGTATTCTCTGAATCCTTGGTAGACTGTTGCAGAACAGATACATTTAGTTAGACTGATAAAAATAAAAAGGAGACCATACAGCGACAAATACCAACTGCATATGTGAAACATGAAAATATATATAGTGCTACTATTCGTTAAAATAACACTATAACCGTATAGAATGAACGTTACCTTTCGCGAGAGTGAAAGATCAGTCTTTGGGAATTCGTGAAGTAGGTGTGAACGCATCCATAAAGAATGACCATCGGCTAATGAATTGGAGGAGATCAGCATGTCGAAACGATGAGTTATTGTGTTCGAGGTTCAGAGCTGGAGGTATGGAAGGCGAACCCAGAAACCCGCCATGGGTGCGACCAAATGGTCGCCCTGCCAAGATCCGCGTGCTGGCAAACAACCCACAAATCCAAAGGTAACGGGCATGACAGTAATTAACCATCATAAAGTCAAAAAGACCCGGCAGAAACATCATAAACCATAGCTCTCAATCGTTATGCCTGCGATCACAGGGTCACCATGGCACGGTACGGGTTTTGTAAAGCGCGTTTACTAAAAGGTTTCCAGTTTCGGGGTATACCATAGGCTCAGATAAGACGCTATATGGGAAACACAGCCATAACCCGGCATGACTGCGACCTCGCAAGGTCGCCACGCCAAGATCCGAGATGTGGTATCTTTACCCGCACCCGTTTACCCTCATCATAGCCCTAAATTAACCTTTACATAAAGGAGGAGAATCACGCATCCATAAGAATGAACCAATTTTGCTGTTTTTCAATGCGTAAGGCCTGAGACATCACAAATCCAAAGGTAACGGGCATCACAACAGTTAACCACCATAGAGGCGAAATAACTCGGCATAAGAATCATTGAGCACATCTGACAATCGTTATGGCTGAGATCACATAGTCACGATGGCAAGGTCCGGGTCCTGGGAAGCGAGCTTACCAAAATTTTGCCGTTTTTTTCCAGGATATAGCATAGGCTCAGATAAGGCGTTATCCGAGAAAAACAGCCATGACCCGCCATGGCTGCGACCTCGCAAGGTCGCCACGCCAAGATCCGAGATGTGGTATATTTACCCGCGCCCGCTTACCCTCATCACAGCCCTAAAGTAACCTTTATATAGAGGCGGAGAAGCACGCATCCATAGGAGCAGTCATTGTCCTCACAAACCCATTTTTATAATAGTATCTCCCTCTGTCACAACCAACAACAAAAGCATGGAGTGCGATCATCACATACAATCGATGGCACCAACGTCATATCTAGGTCCTTAAAAGTATCAGGGGGCAAGGACAAAAAAGAAGTCAAGCCTTCAAATTTAAAAGGATCGGGTGCAAGAAGTATGGAAGTCGTACGAAGAACTCACCATAATCTGGGTTTTACATAGCCGGCAAGTGCAGGCTAAATGTCTTAAGTGAAGTAGATGTGAGCTTATCCATAAAGAATGACCCTCGTCCAATGAATTGGAGCAGATCAGCAGGTAGATACGATGAGTTATCGCGTCCGAGGCTCAGATCTGGAGGTATGGAAGGCGAACCTAGAAACCCGCCATGGCTGCGACCGAATGGTCGCCCTGCCAAGATACGGACGCTAAGAAACAACCCTTGTAAAAAATTCCATCCACAGACATTTCATCATTGCCCATACTATTTTCAACCTGCCTTACTATTCTGACCAACCCGATTGTTTCATTGGGTGAAGTTGGTTAACACGAACCATTTCACATCCGTAGATTCAATGATCATACGCCTCAAATGAGAAGAGGTCATCCATACAGAATAACTTAGTCAACAGGAAGAAACAATGAGTTAACCCATTGCATTCTCGGCTAAGATATGGAGGTTTGGAAGGCGTACCCAGAAACCTCCCATAGGGAACTTTAGAGAAACCCAAAAACATACGAACTTTGTTTCTTCATACACAAATAAAAAAGGGTCATAAAAATGTGGCTAACCTACCAACAATGTCGGAAAGCATATTTTCAGAGGCTCAGATCTGGAAGAGAAAAAAGTATGAAACAAACACGATAAGACCGCCATGGCTGCAAAACACCAACAGTGAATTACCCCGCCAAGGTAAGACCAATCTGAAAGTTTGTTCAAATTAATCAACACAAAATTCATTCATTAATATCATCACTGCCCCATATATAAGACCTCAACCAGTGTACTTTTCCAAAACAGCAAAACGGCCAAAACCAAGTGCAGGGACAATAAGATTATCAGCATCGCTATGTAACCGTCCTTATTGTCGCCTGCCATGGATGACAGCAACAAAAGGCGGGCGTGTAACACGATGGCCAGCCAACGGACATATTCATTCCAAGCTTTGTATCCCTACGAACCCAAAAATCACTTTAAATAACCAGATCAATAGAATGCACAAATGAACAATAGACCACTTTAACTAACCATCTTATATAAACGGCTATAAATAAAAAGAATACACCCGCAACCAACTGTATGAACTAAGCAGCTTATATAAAGTTACAAATAATAAAAAAGCCAGAAATTAACCTTTATATAAAGGAGGATCCCTCCCCGACAACCAAAATTTCGTCTCACAACCAAAACACACATCGGCGCCTACACCTTTCCGTTATTTGATTTTAGAGAAACCCAAACACATACGAACTTTTTTTCTTCATACACAAATAAAAAAGGGGCATCAAAAATGTGGCTAACCTATCAACAATGTCGGAAAGCATATTTTCAGAGGCTCAGATCTGGAAGAGAAAAAAGTAAGAAACAAACACGATAAGACCGCCATGGCTGCAAAACACCAACAGTGAATTACCCCGCCAAGGTACGACCAATCTGAAAGTTTGTTCAAATTAATCAACACAAAATTCATTCATTAATATCATCACTGCCCCATATATAAGACCTCAACCAGTGTACATTTCCAAAACAGCAAAACGGCCAAAACCAAGTGCAGGGACAATAAGCTTATCAGCATCGCTATGTAACCGTCCTTATTGTCGCCTGCCATGGATGGCAGCAACAAAATGCGGGTCTTTTTCATTTTTTTTTCTTCATCATGAGTAGTTCCGCCTACTTCACGTGGAAGAGCTATTGCTTTTGCCAACGTGCCAACTTATCAGTGTCAAACGTTAAAGAAAAATTGTATTAAGAAACGTACCATTTCATATCCAATGCATAACACGTTAAAATAAGCAACACCCTCATGACATGTAAGAAAAAATTGCTTTGGCTCAGATTAGTGAGTTTTTAATTCGAGGAAAGGGTACCCGACCCGCCCGTGGCTGCAATCACTATAGTGATGCCCTGCCAAGATACGTTTGGGTGGCACCCGTCACGGTCCAACAACTTGTTGTAGTTGCAGAAGCATAAACGCTCCAAAGAATACTATCATCATCGCCAACAATAACTGAAACCAAATTCATACGCATGATGTATATATTTACAAACATATATGCAACTATTATTCAAGCCCACAGTTCTGAGACAGTAATGATGTTGGAAATTCAGTCCGTTTAGAGGGTACGTTACCCTTGGAAGCAAGCTCACCAAGCCGTGGCAGCAATACTTAAACACGACCGGCATGGGTGCAACCACGTACCCGACAACCTAAAGGTCACCCTGTCAACATACAGGTAGGCCCATTTGTAAGCGAAAAGCTTATTCAAAATGGCGTGGAAGGGATATAATTCTATCATCATTGTTAAACACCCGACGTCATCGTCGCCTGCCATGGATGACAAGTCTACCACGATAACACCAGAACCCAACCAAAACCTATGAGTTCACTATTTCATTCCAAGTCATCGACTGCGTAATTAGTGTGATTGTGCCTCAATTTGGTCCCTTCTAGCATTTCATTTGTTACTCTAAACTATACTATATTTATATGCACAAAGTCAAACCTCCTCACAAAAGGCCTCTTACCACCTTCACCTACATTTTCAAAAGCAAAAAAATTACTTAAGGCCCTAAATTTATAAAAGTAATTCGAAACTAACAAAACCCCTAAATTTCGTCAAAACCCTATCAAAGTTAAATATGTATGCAACTATAATCTTGATAATGAGTGTATCCGAGTGAAATAAAATAGAGCAATAAGATACACATGTGGAACAAAAATCACATAAACCATAGCATACTCACAACTTGCATCATTAAAATCAAAACCAAACCTAATTATCAAAACGCGGCCATGAATATCAGCTTTTATTTTTAAGCAACACCAAAGAAACTGAGTTGGTGCAGAACCCACAAACCCGTATCCAAATAGAAGGTTAAACCCACCATGGGTGAAAAAATAACATTTGCCCCGCCAAGATGCGGATAACCTCAACCATTTGGTTTTAAGAAATCAAAAGGACCCACATACAGGGTCACTAACCATAAAAAACCTCGCTCAACACGGATGTCGGCAACAAAGACACAGAGGAAACTCATTAGGAAAAATAAACTCGGTATTAATCATATTAACTTACTTAATTAAAACACATCATTATCCCTACAATCATTACATCCAACATCATCGCAGATTGGTATGATGTATCTGAACAGATGAAGCAACCTCATAGAGAGGTCGGAAAAAGATCCAACATCAATGTAACTGAACACCATAGATCCACCAACTCCATAGAGAGAGAGATCGTGGAGAGCTCCATAGATCAACCAACCTCATATCCATAAAAAAAATAAGTCAACGAATCAAATGACCCGCAAAAGGAAATACCCATCTAACGCCAAGGTCGCCACCTACCGCCCATTAACGCCGCCTACCATAAACGGCGACAACGAAGAAGTTGGTGGCAACGAACCCCATTAAAAATGAAAAACCAGATCAAGATAAAAAAACACAAGGTTCTAGATAGAGTGGGTAATGATTTTGAGATAGGTATGCAAATAATTAATAGAGTTTATAAACCCTGATCAATTAATACAAAGAGCCAAAGGGGCAAACCCATCATTAGTAAAAGCTATAGGAAGGGCAACCCCAAAATTAATTGAGCAACCAAAGGGCAAATCACTGTATGTGTGTGCCAGTGCTTAATTAATTCGTGAAAGGCCAGATTAACACCAATTAAACCACCAATTGGACCCCAATTTCGCAAAAGGGCAGATTAAACCACCAACGGGGATCAATTAATGCATAACGGGGTCAGTAAAATCAAATAACGGAAAGGTATAGGTGCTAGTGTGTGTTTTGGTTGTGAGACGAAATTTTGGTTGTGAGAGAGGGAGATACTATTATAAAAATGGGTTTGTGAGGAGAATCACTGCTCCTATGGATGCGTGATTCTCCTCCTTTATATAAAGGTTAATGTAGTTAAAATTCTGCCAACATGAAAGTAGGTGGCAACTTTAGATTTCGCCAGTAGCAACTTTCAGAAATGTTGGTGGCAACTTTGGATTCTGTCGGTGGCAACTTCCATGATAAGTGACTTGTACACTTCTTGAAAACACTTATTCTTGCACCCGAAATAGATCTTCAAAGGCTTGTAACTCGTACACGGGTATTGAACTTGACTAGGATTCTTCAAACTCGTACTAATCTTCATATTTGCATTGCTTTATACTTCATTCCTGCAATTGGCTACACGGAGACTTGCAAACACTTTTTGGCACAGGTATGAACAAAAGCATTATAGAAATAACCAATATACATGTACAATAGTACGAAAAACGCTCCCAAAACATGTTGGATTTGGGCGTTATCAAATCCCCTCACACTTATGTTTTGCTTGCCCCCACGCAAGAAGAAAAGAAAATTAAATCCAAAGGTACATGTATCTTATAAAAATTTGATGCAAGTCTACCAAGTATAAGTACAAGATAAAACTTATCGGTTTAAGTTTTTAAGCTTGAAAAATTGAGATATAAAGTCAATAAGAGAGTCTAAAAAGTCTTTTATTTCTAACTTGTTGGAAATACGTTTTACGTATTAGAAAGGATCGGTCACTCCAACAATAGTCCATGTTATAGCTCGTAGTTTAGTTATTTACATTATTAAACAAAGCCCAAAACCGAGCCCATGAAATGTATGGGCCGGCGGCCTAATGTAAACCCAAGCCCATCTCATGGGCTTGGGTATATAAACCCTCTCCTTTGATGGAGAGGGTGTGTGGTTTCATTATTTACACATAGTAAACATTGGTTTTCTCTCTCTAAGTGTGTGTGTAATCCACCATCTCTCTATCTCTTTCTCTCTCTAAAAACATAAGCAAGATTTACATTTCTACAAATAGTATCAAGAGCCATGGGATGATTGTTTAGTTCTTGTGTTTGTGTTCTTGATTCTCGCCATTTTTAATCCTTTTTCACACGAACCAAATTTTTTTTTGTGTTTTTATGGGTTAATCTTGATTTACTTCATCTTATTACTTGTTATAGTGATTTGGTATTGTTATTTGGGTTAAAAACACAAGGAATTTGGTTGTTTGATTCATATTTTGGCTTTGAATCTTCATTTGATTGTGTTATTGTACTGTCCGAGAAATAAGGTAAGTAGGAATCCATAGTACGATCTGACTTTGTGTTTGCATAAACCCTGGGGGTTTCTACTTGCGATCCATAGTTACGATCTGTTGTTACGATCTAACTGAGATCATTAGTACGATCCAAGTTACAATCTTGACTTTGATAGCTCACTACGATCCATCACTACGATCCCTAGTACGAACCCTCAATCTGATTGCTTAGTGCGATCACTTGTTGCGATAAGGGAGTGCGATCAGGGTACGATCGTTGGGTACGATCTGGGAGTCTGATCTGAGTGCGATCACTTGTTGCGATAAGGGAGTGCGATAAGGGTACGATCGTTGGGTACGATCTGGGAGTCCGATCTGAGTGCGATCATAGGGAGTGCGATCACAACTACGATCTGAGTACGATCATAGGGAGTACGATCACCACTGCGATCTGAGTACGATCCAACATTTTTTCAAAAACGTGTTTTGTGTGTAATTTTGACTTGGATTTTTTTGGTTTATCGAGGACATAATTTAGGGGATTTTAACATTATTTCTCGGTTTTAACACACTACAACAAACACATTTACTTTCTTTCATTGATCGATAAACTTTGTAAATCTTCACTTATTGAAATGGAGTACACATCTCTTACGGATAAGTCCATCCTCTCGGGTACGGATAATCGTCCACCAATGTTGGTGAAGACTATGTATGAGGAATGGGCTTCCCGAATGGAACTTTATATGTTGAACAAGGAGAATGGACATCTAATTTGGGCATCGGTGCTCAATGGACCATTAGATTATGGTACAGTGACGGAAGGTACGACTACTCGTCCTCGCACAACGGGTGAGTTGACTGGAGATCTGAAGATTCAAGATAAATGTGATAAGTATGCTACAAACATCATTCTCCAAGCCCTTCCTCCAGATGTCTACAAACTCGTCAGCAAACATAAAGTTGCCAAAGAGTTATGGGATAGAATTCGTGTTCTAATGCAAGGCACCTCGTTAACTAAACAAGAACGAGAGTGTAAGCTTTATGATACTTTT
Organism: Glebionis coronaria; assembly: GCA_025667525.1. Taxonomy (NCBI): domain Eukaryota; kingdom Viridiplantae; phylum Streptophyta; class Magnoliopsida; order Asterales; family Asteraceae; genus Glebionis; species Glebionis coronaria. The sequence goes on along the minus strand of CM046876.1, from coordinate 491,065,434 downwards.
GATAAGTTTGCCTATGTGCCAGGGGAGACTCTCAATGACTACTATCTGAGATTTACCCTATTGTTGAATGAGCTCAATATCTATGGCATGGCAATTCCTACCTTTCAATTGAACACCAAGTATTTGAACACTCTTCCTCCAGAATGGAAAAAATACGTGACGGATGTTAAATTGGCTAAGGACTTGCATAACACCAATGTGGATCAACTTCAAGCTTTTCTTCAACAACACACGAATGCCATGTGATCGAGGCTCGGTTGTCTACACCTCAAGTTCATGATCCACTTGCAATGTATGCTTCTCAACAAAACATGGCTTATACTTATCAACAACATCATACTTGCAGCAGCCACCACCACACATCTATCAGCAACCATCTTATCAACCACCAATGATGCCACAACAAGAATATCAACAAAGTGTTCATCAACAATCTTTTCCACAGCAACCACAATATCAGACATCACCATCACAAGCCAAAACTTATCCATTGGGCTATACTCCTCAGCAAGGATATTTTCCAATAGAAGCACAACCAGCACAAGCTTTCTACTCTAATGAACTTCCTCCAATCCAAGCACCGGTCTTTAATCCAAATGATACGCCAGCTGATGTTCTAAACCATCTTACAGCCTATTTGTCAAAACTTGTTGCAACTAGAGGATTTCCACCAACAAACAATCATCTTCGCACCTCATCAAATCCTCGACAACAAGCCACTGTTCAAGATGGTCAAGTGACGGTGCAACCAATTCAGGGAAGGCAAAATTCATATGGACCTCCTACAAGGACTGGGAACAATCAAGCTGTGAATTCTCAAGTTAGTGGAAATGGGAGTCCTATTGGTCCTAAAAAGGTTGTGACTTGCTACAATTTCCGAGGACAAGGTCATATGGCTAAGGAATGCACTCAACCGAGGAGGAGAAGGGATGATGCATGGTTTCGTAAGAAGATGTATTTGGTTGATGCTCAGTCGAAGGGGAAGATCTTGGATTCAAAGGAGTTAGCATTTCTTGCAGAACCAGGGGCAGCAGATACTAAAGGCATTGCAGTCGTTTCTACTTCTAATGCAGCTTATCAAGCGGACGATCTTGATGCATACGATTCGGATTGTGATGACATTCACTCTGCCCAAGCAGCTCTCGTTGCTAATCTCTCTTACTACGGTTCTGATGTCATCAGTGAGGTACCAACCACATCTAATAATATTGATGATAACCAACATCAAGTTGGGCATGAAAATGACAACCTCGAACAGCATTCGGGAACTAGTAACTCAAATGATGTGGTACCCAATCCTACACATTTGAGTGAACCTCAACCAAATGCTACGACGGGTATGGCATCTTATGCTCAACATGATTTGGTCATGGTGCCTAAACATATAATTGATCAAATGCATATGGCCCTCAGACAATCCGTAGATACCAATTCCACCCTAACTACTGAGCTTGCGTTGCATAAAGAAAAGGTCAAAACTTTTGAAATGGTCCCTCAAGCAGAGAAAATAACATGTTCTGAATTTGACCAATTTCGTTTTGAAAAGATTGAACACTTGAAAGAAATAGAATCATTAAAAGCTAATCTTTCTAATGAATTAAAAGAAAAGGAGTCGGTTGTCAATGATTTTCAGAAACTTAAAATGGATTTCGAAACTCTCGAGTCTAAAAAGGTTGAATCAGAAATTAATGCTACCAAACTTCTTAAATTCAAGGAACAACAGCTTTTAAAACAATACGCTTCCACAGAAAAGGTTCATATTTTAACCAAATCATTTAAAGAACTCGAACTTAAACGTCTTCAAGATTTACCACCTAATCCCGGTTATGCAAAACAAGCTCAGGAATATATTCCCGATCTTTATGATATGACCATAATTGGCAAATCGAAAGAAGCGCCTTTTGTTCATAGTACTGAGGAGACACAATCACTTGCGGATGAAACTCATTCTAAAATGCTTTCAAAATTCCATACAATTGATTATGATCAACATAATAAAGATCAGTTTTCTAAAAAAACCCGCATTCGCTTACAAAAGGAATTAGCTGAATTGACAGTTCTTGTGCCCCAAAGTTTGTCAAATGAAAACCTTCCTAGTACGTCTTCTACACTTGTCAAAACGGATTTAACGAAGTTAATTCCACCGGTAAGTAAGGCGTCCGTTAACTTAAATGCGGTACACCAACACTTAGCCGATTTTGACAAGGTCATTTTGGAACGTACGACGGCTTCGGCCATAACAGAAGGTGAATGGAACTTTGAGCACACTAGAGCTGCGTTTCGAAATGAAATTGTTCCGTTTGTAGACAATGTTAAGGCTTGTCTTAGTAATCTTGATCAAGATTTGTTTTTGGAAATAGAAGAAGTTAGACGTGTTTTCAATGAAATGCATGATGCCTATGAAAACAGTTTACTTGAAATAGAACGGGTTTCACGCCAAAATGATCTGCTTCTGAAGCAAGTGATGTCTCATGAGATAGTTTCTGTCTGTGTGAATAAAAGTGTTGATAATGATTCTATTGTGCATAATGTTGAGTGGATAATGTGGTAGATAGTACTTGTCACGAATCTGACGCTGAATTTTTAAAGCTTCAAGATTCATATTCTTCGCTTTCAAAACGTTTTAATGAGATTCAAACACATTGTATTTCGCTTGAATGCAAGCAACAATTTATTCAAGAAATCTTTGAAACGTCATTCGAAGGTGTTAATATCGATGATGCAAACTTTGAAAAGAATTTTCGATTGAATTTACAATCAAAACAATGTCAGCCAAGTGACAAAGTTGCTACATCTTTGCCGATACACATAGAGAAATCTAAGGAGCTTAACTGTGTGAACGTACTTGAGGCCGCTGAGAATTTTAAACTTGATCTAGATAATCGAGTTTCCAAGATCTTGTCCAAAGTTGATAACTTAAAGCAGAAAAATACACGACTCTTCGATTCAGTAAAGCCCGCATGTGCTAATACCACTGCACAGAATCAATCATTGATTGAACAATTGAATCGAAAGTCGGTGGAAATATCTGATTTGAGGGAACAAATTTGTGATAAAAATCTGGTCTTGGCTGAGTTAAAGGAAACACTTCGTACTCTAAAAGGTAAGAATGTTGTGGATAACGCAGCCACTGTCTCAGCATCGTCCTCTAGTGCAATCAAAAGAACCCTTATAGCCGTCACACCACTTAACAAGGGCCCTAGGACTAAACCATCTCAAACTTTGGTCACTAAAGATAAGGCGGAATCAAAACCAGCTTCTAATATTCCCGTGTTGCCTTCTACAGGAGTAAGCACCACTACTAAGGCTTAAAGATCTAAGCTTAAAAGAAACAAGAAGAATGATAGGATCTTGCCCCATCTAGTAGTCAAGTGAAGAAGAAAGTAGAAGCCCATCCTAGGAATGTTATTTCTGTTTTGAATAAAAAGAATCATGTAGCTAAACCTAAAGGCTCTGTGGTTGTGCAGCGTTCTAAGCCTACTGTGAATTCTAATTTGAAATGTTGGAATTGCAATGAATGTATGTTTTCTAGTCGTCATGATTCTTGCCTTATTGACCATGTGAATGAGATGTATGCCCGGAAAAATGGACTAGAATGGAAACCGACTGGGAAAGTGTTAACCTAAGTTGGTTGGATGTGGCGCCCCACTGGTAGAACTTTCACTATAGTAGGAAATACGTGCCCTTTAACTAGGATCACTCCCACTAAAGCGAAGAAAGCATGCCCTTTAATTAGGAGTACCAAGGCTACCAAAATACAAGCATGTCCTTTAACTAGGAACACCGACACTACTGTAGGAAACAAGTGCCCTTTAAATAGGTCTACTCCCACTGTAGTGCCCGCGAATAATCCAAAACCTAAGAAAGTTGGAACAGTAAAACCTGTTAGTGCTAAAACTCACATTAGAAAACGCATGAAATCTAAGGGTCTCAAAAATGTTAGCAATTCTGATAATTCTATATCTGTATCTGCTAACACTCCGGAACCAATAGTTTCCAATGCATTGTCTATTGTTGTTATTGAAAACAGGTGGTCCAAATTGTTCTCTGGTATTTGGACTCTGGTTGCTCCAAGCATATGACCGGAGATCGCTCTCAGCTCAGAAATTTCGTCAGCAAGTTTCTTGGCACGGTTCGATTTGGAAATGATCATATTGAAAAGATAATGGGTTATGGTGAATATCATATTGGGAATGTTATAATTTTGAGAGTGTATTATGTGGAAGGTCTCGGTCACAACTTATTTTCTGTGGGACAATTTTGTGATGCAAACCTAGAAGTTGCTTTTCGAGAGCATACCTGCTTCATTCGTAATTTGGAAGGGGTTGATTTATTGAAAGGTACTCGAAGGAATAATTTGTATACTTTGTCTCTACAAGACATGATGGCCGCCTCTCCCGTATGTCTTCTCTCCAAAGCATCGAAGACTAAGTCATGGTTATGGCATCGACGGTTATCCCATCTTAACTTTGACGCTATTAATCACTTGGCGAAAAACGAACTTGTTCGTGGTCTTCCTAAACTATCATTTCACAAGGATCATTTGTGTTCCGCGTGTACAATGGGGAAAAGCACTAAGAAATCATACAAACCCAAGACGGAAGACACCAACCAAGAGAAACTTTATCTGTTGCATATGGATCTTTGTGGACCAATGCGTGTTGAAAGTCTTAGTGGCAAAAAGTACATCCTCGTCATTGTCGATGATTACTCTCGGTTTACATGGGTGAAATTTCTTAAAGCAAAAAATGAGGCACCTAAATTCATCATCGGATTTCTCAAGATGATTCAAGTGCGTCTCAACACTACTGTCCGACGCATTCGTACAGATAATGGAACCGAATTTGTGAATCAAATCTTGCATGATTATTATGAAGAAGTTGGTATATCTCATGAAACATCCGTTGCACGCACTCCACAACAAAACGGTGTCGTTGAAAGGCGAAATCGCACACTTATGGAAGCTGCTCGAACGATGTTAATTTACGCAAAGGCTCCATTGTTCTTATGGGCAGAAGCAGTATCTACATCAGTGTACACCCAAAACCGGTCACTAATTCGTAAATGCCATGGTAAAACACCTTATGAGCTTCTCCATGGAAAAGTACCAGATTTATCATATCTTCATGTATTTGGTTCTCTTTGCTATCCAAATAATGACGGTGACAATTTGGGAAAACTTCAACCAAAGGCTGATATTAGTATTTTCATTGGTTACGCACCCGCAAAGAAGGCATACCGAATCTACAACCGTAACTCTCGCAAGATCCTCGAAACTATGAATGTTGATTTTGATGAGCTGACAGCAATGGCTTCTGAGCAAAGCAGCTCTGAACCCGCACTTCAGGAAATGGGACCCAGTAACATTAGCTCTGGTCTTGTCTCAAACAACCCTACTTCATCATCATTTACACCACCTACTAGGAAGGAATGGGATACGTTGTTTCAACCGTTCTTTGATGAATTCTTTACTCCTCCAAGTATTGTTGCTCCAGAACCTGAAGTAATAGCTCCGACAACCGAAGATGTCGCTCCAGCAACCGTTGCACAATCAGATACGTCTGCACCTACAATTAGTCTAGATATACCTTCAACAAGTAATTCTCAACCAACACATGTTTCAACTACCCATGTCATGCCTGTTGATGATGAAGAGGATGATGATGATCACGATTTAGAATTCGCTCAAATGCGTGAACTTCCATTCTTTGGTGTACCTATTCCCGACCCTAATCAAGTCGGGTCGTCCACCTCAGAGGAAGCTCCTTCTACAGTTTACTCCAATCCACGGATTCGTGAACATGACAGCAAGTGGACAAAGGATCATCCTATAGATTCTATTATTGGTGACCCTAATCGTCCGGTATCCACACGAAGTCAATTACAAGAAAGTGCATTGTTTTGTCACTTTGATGCTTTTCTCACTGAAGTTGAACCTAAGACATGGCAACAAGCTTTTACTCAATCATGTTGGATAGAAGATATGCAAGAAGAACTTAATGAATTTATACGTCTTGAAGTTTGGGAACTTGTCCCATGCCCGGATCAAGTGCAGTTACTCACTTTGAAATGGGTTTACAAGGTGAAACTCGATGAGTTAGGCGGAATATTGAAGAACAAAGCTCGACTAGTAGCTCGTGGATACAAGCAATTATTGGGCATCGACTTTATGGAATCCTTTGCACCTGTTGCCCATTTGGAAGCTATTCGACTATTCCTCGCTTATGCAGCCCATATGAATATGATCGTCTATCAAATGGATGTGAAGACGGCATTTCTTAATGGTGAACTCAAGGAATAGGTCTATGTTCAACAACCGGATGGTTTTGTGAATCCTAATTATCCTAATCATGTGTACAAGCTTAAGAAGGCTCTCTATGGGTTGAAGCAAGCTCCTCGCGCATGGTATGATCTTTTGTCACAATTCCTCATTACGCAAGGCTTCGCTAAAGGCAAGGTGGATCCTACGCTGTTCATTCAGAAACGAGGTAAAGATATGATTATGGTACAAATATATGTTGATGATATTATATTTGCAGCCTCGACCCAAACTTTATCCGACGAATTTGGGAAACTCATGTCTTCCAAGTTTAAGATGTCAATGATGGGCAAGGTATCATTCTTCTTAGGTCTTCAGATATCTCAGAATCCCAGAGGCATCTTTATCAATCAATCCAAGTATGCTCTTGAATCGCTTAAGAAATACAAGATGGAATCTTGCGACCCCGTGGATACTCCAATGGTGGAACAAACTAAGCTTGATGCAGATCCTCATGGAGTTGCTGTTGATCTGACACTTTATCGTGGAATGATCGGTACTCTTCTGTATATCACATCCAGTCGACCTGATCTTCAGTTTGCTATATGTATGTGTGCCAAGTATCAAACTAGGCCTATTGAGTTACACTTAGCTACTGTTAAAAGGATCTTTCGATATCTTAAAGGAACCATTAATCGGGGACTTTGGTATTCGAAGGACTCTTCTATTGCACTAATGGCATATGCAGATGCGGATCACGCGGGTTGTCAAGATACAAGGCGTAGCACGAGTGGAACATTGCAACTACTAGGAGATCGATTAATCAGTTGGGCATCGAAAAGGCAGAAAAGCGCTGCAATTTCAAGTACGGAAGCAGAATACATAGCTATGTCCGGTTGCTGTGCTCAAATTCTTTGGATGATATCGCAATTAACCGACTATGGTCTAGGTTTCAACAAAATTCCGATGTACTGCGACAACAAGAGTGCAATTGCCTTATGCTGCAACAATGTTCAATTCTCCCGGTCGAAGCATATTGACATTCGCTACCATTTCATCAAGGAGCAAGTGGAAAATGGAGTAATAGAGCTTTACTTTGTCCGATCTGAGTATCAATTGGCGGATATTTTCACGAAGGCTTTAGATCGCGCTCGAATTGAATTTTTGGCCGACAAGCTAGGTATGAGAACCTTCTCGCCTGAGACTCTAAAAGAACTAGCAGATGAAGCGAAAGAATAGTCTTGGTAAAACTATTCTCCGTATCCTTGGTGATCATCTGTATATATTGTTTATATTTTTATCCACAAAAGCAAAATACAAAAATATAAAACCATATAAAAACCATAAAAATTGAAAAATTCATAAAAATCCAAAAATATTTTTACTTTATTTTTTCAAAGGCATGTCTTTTGGTACGATATATTTACGGCCTTAGAAATGTTGATTAATATTGACACGGCGCCATAAATAGAGTTCGTACAAAAGTTGTAAATATTTCATAAAACATGCCTAAATGGCTTGTAGTTATTTCAGACTGCAACCCGGTTTTCACATTAAAGTCAAGTATTTCTAATGAAAGCTTTGGCTCACAACGGGAATTAATTTTCTCGGGCAAGGTTTACTTTAAAACCTTTTAAGGGATCAAGTTTACTTTATAACTTGGTCTAACACAAATCTATGTACGTTTCAGTGCATTTATTTGTTAAAACAAGAGAAGTCTTGTTTCTATGAAGCTATCATCTCTACAACCATAGCAATCTACAATTGGTATCTACATACTCGACGATGCGACTACTCAACCGACGACTACAACGCTTTCAATAGAACACGGGTCAACAATTGAGGGGGAGCAATTGTCAAGCATTCAGAATCTTCGATGCCGAACGTGCCAAGCTCACTAACTGGTGTCAAGACAACCATACCAATGGTACATGTGGTGTCAAGAGATGACTTCAGACGTGACGAGGCGACCAACATATGATGACAAGAACCATTTGATCTTATCATATGATGTTCTCATATATCAGGTCCAACCTTGTCAATTCTTTTTTAAATATGGTGAATATGTGATCATGCTACAAATCAGTATCATATCTCATACGCTTGATATCATGAAAATAAAATAGACTTGCATTTTTCTTCCCAAAACCTTTGTTAAAACTTCATTAAATCAATTGATATTAAAAACATCGATTGGGTTAATATTTTTAATATGGGGGAGAAAATGTGATTTAATATGAGATATTATCACAAATGGTTTGACTTAATGTGCTGGCTCATCCTGACATATACGAAATGTTTTCGAATATCGTGGCATATGTTAAGGAGGAGCAAAATGGATTTCATGGTGATTTATACTTACCCACAACCCTTTTATTTCACGACAATGAAGATTGTGGTGACATAAGGATGGTAGGATAGGTTAAGTCCTATGATTCTTCCAGAACCGGAGGAATCTTCCCAAGGACATTCCATAGCTAGAAATAGTAGTCCTCATGAAAGTTGGAGAAAGATTGTGAACGTAGCTGAATGCCGACCAAGTACTTAAGTTAGCACTGGAACAATCACAACAAGATGCTAGTTATGACGTATTGGTAAGCATTGAAGGGGTTGAAGAATGAAAAAGAATTGTAAAGATAAAGGGTGTAAAGAAAGAAGCCCTCCTTACAACTTTAGGCAGAAACCGGGTCAACACATATGCTATTGAGATCATTTTAATGATGCTCGATATTGAAGATAGACATCATGGACCCAGTGATGCAATGCACAACCCATCCCAGCTAACTCAGATATCTCTCAAAAGGTATTTGTTTTAATCACACGGAGACAACGCATTATCTATTGATTTATTCACTCCGAATAAATTGGTATTGAAAAGGTGGCACTCCTCTCCAGCCTCCGATCACTAAAATCCAAAGTGTACGATCGAGTCTAGAGCCATTTGAGATCATCAAATATCTCATTAGGACACACTTTCATATTTCCTTGCTTCTTCACACACTGTGAAAAGTAAGAAAGATTTTAAGAGTCCTGCGCAAAATCTTCATGATCTTGCCTGAACATCCGAGTAATACGAAAGTATTTACAATGAAGATGGAAATCCTTCTTGAGCGAATATCAAAAAGCTCATGGTAGGTGACTTGTGCGATTCTTTATGAATCAAACTTGTGATAACTAGAAAGCAACAGCTGTTTAATTCTTAACTGGATTTAAACACGTTCCAGGCCTCTACGCAATATCTTAGTGATCTTGCCAGAACACTCAGAGTGATACCTTAGTGTTCACAATGATGAGTGGAAATCCTTCTAGTGTTAACCTCAAACAGCACTTGGTAGGTAACTTGCAAGATTCTATACGAATCAAGCTCGTGACAACTGGAAAGCAACGATGGTGCGGTTCTTAATTGAATTTCACTTGTTCCAGGAACATGAATTGACGGCTTCAAATCATGCGGATATTATTATCCAAATGATTCACTCTTTATGTTCGCAGTCAGCTTTGGACGGTCGAATAAAGAGAACGGGTTTACCCGCGAACTCCTGTCATGAAGTTACTTAATTGAAACTATCCGTCACGGGTACGATATCTAATATCGTCCAACGGTCTTGACCGACCGGAGGTAAAATGCTATCGATTTAGAATGAAATGTTCAAAGCCATTTCGTCCATGTCTACTTATGTTGCGGCATTTGAAGACGGCGGCGTTGCGGGATCCAAGAAGAAGTCGTCCCCGCATGCTTATACTTTATGCACTTAATATTTCATCTAATTCAAGAAAGCCTAAAAGTTAAGTCTTCCGCTGTATCGAACTCTGAAGCTTTCAAGAATTACGAAGGTATAAGTATGTGGGACATGGTGTCACGAAGAGGCGAAGATCACAAGTGATGGATGCACGAGATCAAGGCAAGAGATTGATGCTAAAGATTGATATCAAAGATCACATCAGCATGTTCACCAGAAAAGAAAAAGAAAAGAAAGACGAAGACTACGAGCTCAAGACAAGCATAGTATGCTAGGTTTATTTCATTATTGTAACTCGGGTAACGCCCTTGTTTAGAGTGACCTCCCGTACGGGGAGATTGTTGGAAATACGTTTTACGTATTAGAAAGGATCGGTCACTCCAACAATAGTCCATGTTATAGCTCGTAGTTTAGTTATTTATATTATTAAACAAAGCCCAAAACCGAGCCCATGAAATGTATGGGCCGGCGGCCTAATGTAAACCCAAGCCCATCTCATGGGCTTGGATATATAAACCCTCTCCTTTGATGGAGAGGGTGTGTGGTTTCATTATTTACACATAGTAAACATTGGTTTTCTCTCTCTAAGTGTGTGTGTAATCCACCATCTCTCTATCTCTTTCTCTCTCTAAAAACATAAGCAAGATTTACATTTCTACATAACTATACTACACATATGAATTAAAGCAACATGTATCATGACTTAGCACATTGGCTAATCGATACCTTTTATTCCTTCTTCTTCCTTCATCTTCATAATATTATAGCTCATTAGCTATTTATTCGTCTTTTTACTTTTTCTTTCTTTTTCTCTTTTTTTTCTTGGCTAAAACTCTTATCCATGGATCAACATATTTGCAAAGTTCATATTGTATTGACAAACATGGAGCTTGCAACTTTCTCCTATTTTTGGATTTTTCTTCTACTATTATATGAGACTTTGACTTGGGTAAGTTTGACACAAAAATATATCTCGAATCTTCAAAAATTACCGATTGGATAATTTCTTAATTATTTATATACTTTTTGCTTAAAACTTTTTATTTACGAGGGCAAACAAGAACAAAAAATTTAAAAATAGCCCATAAATATTGTAATTAAGCATCTTTTTCTCGATTTCCCTACAACCCCCTCACACTTAAGTTTATCATTGTCCTCAATGTGATGAAAATGAAAAAAAGTTAGGGAATAAGAGAAAAACCAGAATCACGGGCATATCATGCTGCATAAAGAATACACATGAGTCTTGTCTTCGCCTTCAACTTGTGGTACCTACAAAAAAGATAAAACACACAAAAATACAAAAACACTCTATTTGTGGTTTTTATTGGTTTTTATAAAAGAGACACATGCTACATCCCCTCACACTTAAGCAAAACATTGGTTAAAAATTGTGGGGTGCAAGCACGAATTTATTTAAAAGGAAAATCACACTTAAAAGTGAAAATTTAAAACACACGCTTATTTTATTATTGAGTCATCAGCCTGACTCATACTTCTTTTTAGTTTTCGTTATTTTTATCGAGTGTAAAATCCTCACTCCACTCATCATGATATAGTTTAACACGGTGTCCGTTAACAATGAAGCTTCCTCCATTCTTGTCATATAATTCAACATAACCGGACGGGTATCCATGTTTGACTATAGAAGGACCGTACCACTTTTGTCTAAGCTTTGGGGCTTTGAATTTATATCGCATGTTAAACAAGAGAACTTTATCACCTTTCTTGAATTCTTTTCAGATTCGAAGTTTCTTGTCATGATAAGCTTTGGTGCGTGCTTTGTATAATTTGGAATTCTCATAGGATTAGAGTCTTAATTCATCGAGTTCGTGCAATTGCAAGAATCGGTTTTATCCGGCGACTTTGAGATCAGGATTACAGCTTCTTAATGCCCAATAAGCACGATGCTCATTTTCGAAGGGCAAATGGCACGTTTTACCATACAACAAACGATAAGGTGTTGTGCTAATTGGTGTTTTATAAGCTGTTCGGAATGCCCACAGAGCGTCGTCAAGTTTCCTTGACCAAACGGAAGGATTGTCCTTAACCGTTTTTTCGAGTACTTGTTTTAAGGCTCTGTTGGTATATTCAACTTGTCCACTCGTTTGTGGATGATACGCGGTGGCAAAGCGATGGGTGACTCCATAACGCTTTAAGATTTTCTCTATTTGTTTGTTACAAAAATTGGAACCTCGATCGCTAATTAAAGCTTTCGGCATTCCATAATGAGAGAAAAACTTTTTTAGAAAGTTGATTACGGCTCGTGCATCATTCGTGGGTAAAGCCTCGGCTTCTGCCCATTTGGACACGTAATCAATAGTGACTAAGATGTATTCGAACTTATGGGATTTGGGAAAGGGTCCCATGAAATTAATTCCCCATACGTCAAATATTTCGCTAACTTGGATGTTGTTTTGAGGCATCTCATCTCTTCGTGAGAGGCTACCAATACTTTGGTAAGCATTACAATTTTTGGCTAGAGTATGAGCCTCCTTAAAAATTGTTGGCCAATAGAAACCAGCATCAAAGACTTTTTCGCCGTGGTGGAAGGACCATAATGTCTCCCAGTAGGGACATGGTGACATTCATCAAGGATCTTTCTTGTTTCCGCACCATAAACACATCTCCTAATCATGCCATCAGGGCATACTTGAAAAGATAGGGATCTTCCCAGAAATAGTGTTTAAGATCGAAAAAGAATTTACATCGTTGGTGATAGGTTAAACCTTTTCTTAGAATTCTTCCAACGAGGTAATTTGCAAAATTTGCAAGCCATAGAGATTCATCCGTAGAGATTTCATAATAGTTTCATCGGGAAAATAATCATTGATATCTTCATCTCTTAACTCTTCCATGTTTGGATTTTCAAGTCGCGACAAATGATCGGCTGCGACGTTTTCTACTCCTTTCTTATTTTGAATTTCAATGTCAAATTCTTGGAGTAGTAAAATCCATCTAATAAGACGCGGTTAGCAACTTGTTTAGAGAATATGTATTTCAACGCGGAATGATCGGTGAATACAATCGTTCTCGACAACACGAGATAGGATCGAAATTTGTCGAAAGCAAAAACTAAGGCAAGTAGTTCTTTCTCGGTGATTGTGTAGTTGAGTTGCGCGCTATTTAGAGTTTTGCTCGCAAAGTGTATAGGATGGAAATGCTTTCCTTCAAGTTGTCCTAATACGGCTCCTATAGCGAAATCGCTTGCATCACACACAAGCTCAAATGGCCGCGACCAATCCGATGAAACCATGATCGGTGCATTCGTTAACTTGTCTTTAAGCTTGTAGAATGCCTTTATGCATTCTTCGTCGAAATCAAAGACTATTTCTTTTTCAAGGTGTTTGGTCATCGGCCTAGCGATTTTAGAAAAGTATTTTATAAATCAGCGGTAGAATCCCGCATGACCTAGAAAAATTCTAACGGCTTTAACGTTAGTGGGCGGTGGTAATTTGGATATCACTTCGATCTTGGCCTTGTCTACCTCCAATCCGGCTCTGGAGACTTTGTGTCCACGCACAATTCCTTCAGTTACCATGAAGTGACATTTCTACCAATTGAGCACGAGATGAGCTTGTTTGCATCGGATGAGCATGTGCTCTAGATTAAAAAGGCAAGACTTGAATGAGTTTCCGAAGACTGAGAAATCATCCATGAAAAGTTCCATGGATACTTCAAGCATGTCTTGAAAGATCGCGATCATACACCTTTAAAAGTCGCAGGTTCATTGCAAAGACCAAATGGCATACGCTTATAAGCAAACGTTCTAGAAGGACACGTAAAGGTGGTTTTGTCTTGATCGGATGGTTCGATAGGTATTTGGAAATATCCAGAAAAGCCATCGACAAAACAAAAGAATTTGTTCCCCGCAAGTCTTTCCAACATTTGGTCCATTAAGGGTAAAGCAAAATGATCTTTTCGTGTGGCATCATTCAATTTGAGGTAATCAAAACACACAGGCCAACTGGTAATGGTTATTGTAGGAACAAGTTCGTTATGTTCGTTGGTCACAACAGTCATTCCTCCTTTCTTAGGAACGCAATGGATATGAATAACCCAAGGACTATCTTCTATGGAATATATGATTCATGCCTCAAGAATTTTGAGTACTTCGGTTTTTACAACCTCCTTCATATTTGGGTTAAGTCGACGTTACCTCTCAATAACGGGCTTGGCATCGTCTTCAAGATTGATTTTGTGTTTGCAGAAATTCGGGCTAATACCCGGTATATCGGATGTTTTCCAAGCAAACGCTTCTTTGTGTTTTTTGAGCATAGAAACGAGGCGTTTCTTCTCATCTTCCTCGAGTGAGGCTGAGATAATCACCGGAAAGAGTGAATCCTTCTCTAGATAAGTGATGAGATGGCATTTATACATGATCTCATCGTTCTTTTCGGGCTTTAAATGCATAAAATGTCATAAATATACCATATATATGCTTGTATTTGTTTACTTGTGTGTTTTAGGTATGGATATCGTGAAAAAGACAAAAGATCACAAGAAACAAGGAAAAACGGACACGAGAAACGAAGCCGTACAAAGAACCGGGCCCTAGTTCATGATTTATCCAAGAAAAACCCTTGAAGACTTGAAGATGTACAAGATTGATCCTCAATTTATGAAGAAATGATACTTAAAACCCTTGTATATTCATAATTACAAGTTTGGTCCCTTAAGTTTGTCAAAATTACAAAATGGTCCTTCAACTTTGAAGAATTGGAAAGTTTAGTCCCTCAACAATTCTAAATTGCCAATAATGGTCCCTCATGAAGTCAAAGATACAATGAAGACCTTTGAAGATAATAAATGTCCAAGTTCAGTCCTTCAAATATTCAAAAATGGCAAAAACAACCCTTGAAACCCTTATCATAAAGTTTGGTGGCCAATATGTGAAGTGTGAAACTTATTTAACAAACAAATACGTTTTCATGGCTGAAATAACTTGTTATACACATTTTTCCAAAAACCAAGGACCAAAACTGCCAAGTCCAAAGTTTAAATCCCTAAAAAAGCGGGTAACAATTACTGTAGAGATTTTACCACGCAAGAACAAACCTTTTACCCAGGATCAAAGTTGATGAAAACAAAGGGGAAAATGAAATTTGCTATACCCACGTGTGATTCACCTCACCTCAATCATATCCCACACTTAAAACCTTAAACCCCACTACCAAAGAGACCCCACAACTACCTCTTACAAGTCGACACATAGCAGGGAATTATGACATGGCAAAATCAATGGACTAGAGCTATTCCTTGGTCACTAAGCACTCAATGAACGTTCCTGATTCATCCAAGCAAGCTGGCAACAAGCCTAGAAGCTTCTGCAAGGCTAGTTTAGGAATTTTAGGACGTTAGGGTTTATGAACAGTGGTTGTAAGCATTTGCCTATAAAAGGAGGCCCAGTATGTGGAGAACCCCTTGTTCCAGGCTTGCTATTACTCTTTTGTAATTCCTTTTTAGTCAAATAAAAGTTGGTTTTTTATAAAATATAATTCCTTTTTAATTGTTAAAAGTTGGTATTAAGCATAGCAAGTCTGAGTTCCATTGTTAATATGTTTATGAATTCATTTTGGAAAGGTTTTCAAAAGGATTTGTGAAGTGTTTGTGGAAAAGTGAAAAAAATTATTGGATATTCTGTCTGTTTTTGTTCTTGTGATTTTGCAGGTACAAAAGTGGAAGTTGGTGCTTGTTTAGCTAGCACCTAAGCTCAAACAATCCAAGGCTTGGATTGTAAGTCTTGGAGGTTTGTTCTCTAAATCCCTTTTAATATTTTCTCATATATATGTGATTATATGTGATTTGGTTGAAGTTTTTGTGATTGGGGATGTAACATGTTTACTCTTGCTTGATTATTGTTATTTATGTGTTTTATGATCTATTGGAGTCGATTGTTATTTGGATTAATTGGATCTAAGCTAATCTGTTTGAGAAAAAGTGAAAAATCAGGCATAAGGGTTGTTTGGGTTAAGGTATTTCAAGGGTTGGGTGACACAACCTTGGGTACAAAATAGCTTGGACATATCTCTTGGGTTGGTTGAACACGTTTTCAAACATTAGTTTAAGGATTGGTGGTCTAAAACTAGATTTCAAGTGGTAAAAATTGGTAAAATACTCAGCAGCCTATAACTGACTGATTTTGGTATTTCATGAGCTTAAATCTTCTCACATGTCAGATCTAGGTCTCAACCAAGTTTGCTAAGTGATAGATCTTGATTTGGTGACCATTTGAGTGAGATTGGGTGGGTTGAATTTCACTAAATGGTCAAATAGTTCAGCAAAATATCATCAGACATGCTTTTCATATCAGTAACTGATTTTGCTTTATTTTGTGTGTTTTCTATGAATTGCTTGGTGTTTTTATTGCTGATATTGACTCCCAATAAGCCAAAGCTTATTGGGATGCCTTTTGTTCCAATGAAAACCATCCAGAAGAGCTTGAAATCAAGCTTATAACAAATCTGTATCATCAGCAGTAGGAACTTCTTTCCCACTGCTTGCCTCCACTGATAGTGTTAAATCTGGGTCAACTTATCAATAAGCTATTCCAGCTTATTTAAACGTGCCACAACTTTGTTTTTATACTTTTCATCATTTATCTCACCTCATAAGCTTAATTGGAAGAAATCAGAACTTAATAGGAGCTTTTCACTAGGAAATCAACTTTTCTTATTTTAAAAGAGTGCTTATTGGTTCACACAGCTTATTATACTTGGCTTATTGGGGTTTTATTTGTTGATTAGTCTTAGTAAAGCTATTTGTGAGCTTTTGCAACAAACCAGAGCTTCTGAAAGGTCCTAGAACTCTATCCCGACTATTTTGTTGTTTTGTGGAATTCTACTTTGCTTATTTCTGGCTTATTGAGTGTGATTTTTCAAAATTTCTTTTCATAGATCTCTTAGGCATCTCAAAAGAAGGTTGTGTGTTTAATTAGAGCTTATGGCATTGGCTTATTGCTTAATAGGCTTATTGGCCCAATAAGAATAAGTTGTTGACCTTTTAAGCTGTGATAAGCTCAAAACCAGCTTTTGGGCCTTCAGACTTTTTGTGTTTAGAATTGAATTTTGAGTCAGATAGGGCTTTTTCAGGTCATTTGGGCCAAGTTTGACTTTTTGGGCCCATTAAGCCCATTAAGGTTGACTGTTTTGGTTTTTAGCCCATTTGGGGGCCCATTAGGGGTATTTCGGTAATTTCACTTTCATTTTATGATTATTTAGGTTAAAATATACTAGTTTGCAAGTTTTTAGAATTTTTTATAATTTTTTATAATTTTTGGATTTTTAATATTATTTTAATATTATTTTATTATTAAATTTCAAATTTCATATTTTTCACTTTTTATATTTTTCTTAGGTTTAATACATTAAAATAGGATTTTTGCAACTCTTAGATTAATTTTATCATCATTTTTCTAAATTCTAGAATTATTTTAAGTTTTTAATAGTTTTTAATCATTTTAAATAGTTTTAATTAGTTTAAAAATTCATAAAAACAGTTTTTAGTCTTATTTAGTCAGTTTAGAGGTTTGCCAAGTGAAAAATCTTTATTTGGGATTTTTAATAATTATTTTGATTTTTAGGGCTTTAATTAGCATTTAAAAATTAATATTTAATTAATTAAAAGGTTTGAAAAATTTTTGATCATTTGTAAACTCTTAGTTTATTTAATTTGATTTTTGGTTAATTTTTTGGGAATTTTTAGAATTTGTTTTTATTTTAGCTCTTTTTACGGTTTTAATTTTAGTTGTTGTAGTAATAATTTTCACGTCTTCGTCATTCTATTTTCTCGTCCCGTTCTTTCAAATATTAATCTCAAATCAATTACGAATTACTCACAAACATATACCTCCTTGGGAAACGAACTTTCACCTTTGTCATTAGTGTTTGATTTTCCTAAATCATCACTTAATACTTACCGCTTTTACGCCTTTTTCCTAAAAGGTCGAATTTTACCACAATCAATAAGCATACTCGAGATGTTCGATAAGAGGTTTCAATTCAAGATCCTTTGGTGGGTCTTGAATAGATTTAGGAACTATAAAGTTCGATTTCGAAGGCAATACTTTGAAGGTTTTGTTCGTATCTTCCTCTTCTTCGAGAGTTACTTCAGAATCAAGGGCCATGAATTCCTCGAATTCATGATCACGATCGGTATCGCTAATAATTTCTGAAGTTGTTTGGAATGGTACGTCGTCATCAAGCAATGCATCCAATTCTTCTTCCGTTACTTCATCGATAACATCCACGCGGAAGCATGTGTCATCATTAGAATGGGAATGTTGCATAGTTTTATCGACTTAGAATGTGACTCGATCGTCACCAACTCCAAGGTTGAGTTCTTTATTCTTCACACGAATGATAGCATCGGCGATGTGCAAGAATGATCGTCCTAAAATGAGAGGGACTTGACAGTCTTCCTCCATTTCGAGGATTACGAAGTCGGCAGGAAATATGAATTTGCCAACTTGAACAAGCATGTTCTCGGATACCCCAATAGGATATTGGTATGTATGGTTAGCCAAACGTATACTCATACTTGTAGGTTTCAAAGTATTATCTGAAAGATTCTTGTATAATGAGTATGGCATAAGATTGATACTCGTGCTTAGATCGGCCAAGGCGTGACATTCAACGTTGTTGGCTAGCGTGCATGGTATGAGAAAGCTTGCCGAATCTCCGAGCTTTGCTGGAAGTTTGCTTTGCAAGGCTGCAGAACATTCTTCATTTAGAAATGCTGCAGAGATTTGCTCCATTTTGCTATGATTGCTCACAAGATCTTTGAGGAATTTCCCATAGTTGGGCATGCCGGTTAAGATATCAACAAGGTGAATGTTGAGCTTAACTTCTTTGAATATCTTTAAGAATTTGGCATTACGAGCTTCCATCTTTTCTTTTCTTAGGCGTTGAGGGTATGGAATTTTGGGTGTATACGCCTTTGGTGTTGGTGTTGGTATGAGTGTGGTTTGTTTTGGTTTGGAAGGAGAAACAACTTCTTCCTTCTCGAGCTCATCGGCTTCATCTTCACTTTCATCAGCGAAAGTGGAAATATTGGCGTTTGGTTTTGGTGGTGGATCATAACTCAACCCACTCCTTGTGAATACGACATTCACATGTTCATTACGGGAGGAGCGTGGGCGGTATGGTTTATCCATGGATGGTTTTAGATTTGTTTGAGTGGTGCTTGGCAGCGAACCACTCGGTCGATTGGCTAGTTGATTGAAGATTCGACCAAACTTGGTTTCGAGATCATTGATAGAGGCGGTATGGTGTCTTTGTCCTCTTTCAACGTTGGTTTTAAGATCGAAGAATTGGTTCTTAATGAACGTGTTTGTTGCTTTTTTAAGATTCTATGAAGGCTAGCAACGTTTTCTCTAAGCTTGATTCTTCGGGTTTCTTTTCGTTTGATGGAACGGAATTATCGTTCTCACGAGGTTGTGAGTTACGATTTTCGTTTTTGGGATACTCACGCCAAATGCCGGAGTTTCTACCGTAGTAGTTACCGTTACCTCGATAACCACCTCCCTGGTATCCTCCTTGGGCGTATTTTGCTTCTTGTGGTGGTTCCCTTATCGGTGTGTCATCACACTCTATAGATGGGTGTGGTCCTCCACAAAGAGTACATTCGCCTCGCATTTCATTCATTTCATCTTTGATAGTTTTGAATTGCGAGTCGAATTTAGATGTGAGAGCGTCTATCTTTTCCATGAGTTTGGAATTTTTGTTACTTTCAACGAAAGCAACGGTTTTCTTAAAGGGTTTGGAACGGTTATGTTTGGACCAATCGAGTTTCAAGAGAACTCGATCCTCAAGCAATTGGTATGCTTCGTTGGGAGTCTTATAAACAAATAGTCCATCGGCGTCAAGGATTCTTGCGTCGGTTCATTGAGACCATGATAAAAGATTTGGATGATGGTTCCTTTTAATAAACCATGTCCATGACAGCTACGAAGTACGTCTTGCATTCGGTTCCATGCAGCAATGAGTGTCTCGTTTGGAATTTGGGCGAAACCTCGGATTTCTCCCATGAGTCTTTCGTACATGGCGGGTGGAAAGAAACGTCTAACAAAAGCGGTTCTCATTTGTTCCCATGTTTCTATGGTACCGGGTGTCAACTCATTATACCAAACTCTTGCATCTCCGAATAGAGATGATGGGAAGAGTTTGAGTTTAATAGCGTCTATATTGGCATCGGCTCCATATCGAAACATGCCACATATTTCTACGAATTCGGCTATGTGCTTATGCAGATCAGCCCGCGCACCGCCATCAAATTGGCGGTCTTTATTCATTGAAAGGTGATGAACTTTCACGGTGAAGTTGTCTCCAAGCTCAACTTGAACAATAGCATCCTCGGGGGTAGGTGCTACTACTCGGTTGGCGGCCCACATGGATCGATCGTCGGCCATTGGAAATGGTAGATCGTTAAATGGGTTATAGACAACAAATGCGTCTAAGAGATTATCAAATGATGGGTTTTTGGTTCTAGGAATTTGGTTTTCAGAAGAAACAAAGGATTGCTTCTTGCGGTTTTTCTTTCGAGATTGATGAATAAAACGTTTGGGATCGGTGTATGGACTAAGTGGTTCTTGAATGGAAGAACGTATGTTCATTCAAGTTTAGAAACACTTTTGAAAAAGACCACAAGTAACAAAAATAAAAACAAACAAAATATTACTAATAGGAAAATAAGTAGATAACCAATTAAATATATTAAACAAAATAAAAACATAATTTTATTTTTATTTTTTTTAACATATTAGTTTTGCCGGGCTGCAAAATGGGGTTGCCGAGCGGCAAAAAGGGTTCTGTGAAAAAGTTGGAAAAGTCGCCGGCGGCGAGGTTTGTTCTGCCGGCGTCAAATGAGGGTTCGGTGGACTTGTCGGTCGGCAAAATGACTTGGCGGGCGACAAAAAGGGTTCTGTGACAACTTCGCCGGCGACAACTCTTGGTTTTGTCGGCGACAAAATCAATTTTCGCTGAGAAAATGTTTTTTTTTTGGATTTTGGCAACAAGAAACGCTACAATGGGTTTGATTATAGGATGATTTTGGAACTAAGAACACAATCAAATCCCCGGTAGCGGCGCCAAAAACTTGATGCGTCCGGTGTGGTTGGATTGAAACAATTTCGAATTTATAAACGCGAATTACCCGATTGACTAAAACCGCACAGGCAAGTATGACCCTTTCGTTTGTGTATAGCTTTTATGTGGTAAAACCGAGATCGTTCACGGGGATTTGAAAAACCTATGATCATTCAAAAATCTACTATAATCTTTTGATTGTAGCGACTGTTGACAAACAAATAACAAGCAATATGATGAGATTAACAATAAGATTAAAGGCAACACTTGGTAAAGACTAGTTTGTGAATATGTGGTATGATTGTGAAGACATGAAAACATATATATGATTATGATAATTAGATGGTTAATCTAATCTGTTGTTTTCAAAAGCTTCAATCCTCGTCCAGATTTTGATTAGAGAAAACAAGCATTAGACTCAATCACTTAATTCAAGACTTAATCCAATTTAACTCATTCGATTCACGGTCGTTTCACGAATTTGCTAACACTTATAATTATGTTTCTTGATAATCAAAACTTCTTAAGAAATGATCAATACAAAAGATAGCCAATCATAGACAAACCGGCTATGACTTGTTGATAGAAAATAACCCTTTCGACCTATGAACTCTTTATCAACAAATTAAGTTTTGACAACAAATGTCACATGAAACATAAGTACCAATGGTTCATAAGAAATCTTGAAATTGAAATAAACATAAATCACAATCACAACCATTACTTCATACCACAAACATCATCCTACCAAGTGTAGAATGAGATTTAGCTACTCATAATGAACAATGAAATAAACTCAGAAATAATAGTCTTACAAGTCATAATCAAGAGTCTTACAAAGTGGAAATATAGTGCTAATGATTAGGGTAATGATCCCTAAGAGTTTCTTGATGTTAACTTTGTTTTTCGGACTCCAAAAGTGACTTTTCTTGCACCACCTTGCTCAAATTCGGGAATGGGGTTTTGAACAAGGTTTAGAGATTTTATTAACTAGCAATAACACACAAAAGTATGTCATGAAAGTGGGATATGATGGGATATGAAAGTTGTGACCCCATGGGTCTTATTTATTGACAAAATTGAAGGCTAGGAGTGAATGCATGGCTTGTTGGCAAAGGCTTATGCTTGGCGCCAAAGGAAGTCTAGAACCTTCATGCATATTATTGTATGATCATGACTCAATATTGCATGTATGTAGTTAAAATTCTGCCAACATGAAAGTAGGTGATAACTTTGGATTCCGCCAGTGGCAACTTTTAGAAATGTTGGTGGCAACTTTGGATTATGCCGTTGGAAACTTCCATGATAAGTGACTTGTACACTTCTTGAAAACACTTGTCCTTGCACCCGAATAGATCTTCAAAGGCTTGTAACTCGTACACGGGTCTTGAACTTGACTAGGATTCTTCGTACTCGTACTAATCTTTACATTTGCATTGCTTTATACTTCATTCCTGCAATTGGCTACACAAAGACTTGCAAACACATTTTGGCACAAATATGCACAAAAGCATTATAGATATAACCAATATACATGTACAATAGTACGGATAACACTCGCAAAAACATGTTGGATTTGGGCGTTATCAGTCATACTCGGAAGCCATTCTATAAACGTTTGAGGAGCGAGGACACTTTAAATCGTAAACCCAACCACTCAGTTGGAACGTAATATCGAGATGGAACATCTTTGTACAAAGCTACCTACTAACATGAAACATTCATTACTTTCTTATATTTATAATTTAGTTTCTTTACTTTCAAAATTGGCAAAAATAGCCCTTTTTGTTATACTTTGGCTTAATTACACTTTTGACCCCTAAAGAATATAGTTTTAATATTTGCATTTTAAAATATCATATATTAACAATAGGGTCTCAAACTTTCCAATATTTATTCTTATAGTTTTAACTTTCATAAAATGATACTTTTGGCCCAAAATGTTAAATAGTTTCAAAAATAACAGTATTAGTCCCTATACTTGTAAAAATCACATAACAACCTCAAAAATGTACCAAATGATCTAGGATTTTAAAACAAAGTTTCAAATCACATTTATAATTATAATAAAAATATTTCTCCAGAATTATAACTTTTTAAATGGTTTTTTGCTTATTATTTCATGTAAATTACAAAACTAGGATTTTAAGACATCTTTGGTTTATAACTTTAATTTAAAATGATCAAATGCTCTAATTTCTTTTAGATTATCTTTCTAACATCATTTTAACATTATAAAAAGTCTAATAATTCATTATAACAAGATCAAAGGTTGGTTAACATAGACATTATCTAGGTAGCTCCAAAAGGGCTCCTTATGGCTTCCTATGAACACAACTTGCTATCAAAGCTTCAAGAGATTAAATGGCTTCCTTCTAGACCTGGTTTCTAGTCTTCTAAGAGTCCTAGAGTGTATATATATTTATAACTGAAGAATGGGTAGGAGATACTTAAGAAACTAGGTGCGAGTTCTAAGCTTATACATTCTCCCCTATTTATACTTGTTTCAATAGTTAGGATCCAAGCAAAGCCATGAAACGTGTAACACAGCTAGGTATGTGACTAAGAAAGCTAGGGAATATCTATGCAAGTTTATAGAGCCAAGGTACATTTAAAATTCATGGAAGAAGTGTTGGAATGATTTTTAGCTATAAAATGTACAAGGTTAAGAATTTGCCATTAAGTAGGTGATGCACATATGTTCTTAGTTTCTTAGGGTATCTCCAATAATAATCCCATCGTCAAGATACCAAGCCTGAAAGGTAATATCACACGACTGACTAAGAGTCTGTACCAAAGGGTGCAAAGCTAGGGTAAACAACAAAGGACCTAACGGATACCCTTGTTGAACCCCTTGACAAGACCAAAGAATTGTGTCCTCATAATAAAGCCTAGCAGGTCAAGCATAACAAAACTCGACCTAAGGAGCAATAGATGGGAAACACACTCTAGTTTCCTCAAGTAATACAATCATATCGACAAGATTGAAAGCATTCTTGAAATCCACCAAAATCATAGAAAACCCAACCTCGTTACTATTAAAGTTTTTTATTTTTATAAAGTTTTTTATTTTTTTAATTACATCACGTTGAGTTCCAACCAAACTCATTAATATATTACATCAGTTACACTTAGAATACATTCTTACTTTTAAATTACAATTAACTCACATTATAATTTCCTTGATAGAATATAATTTCCTTGATAGAATATAATTTCCTTCAAAACATATTGCAAACCAAATGGCCCTAAGAATACAATATGTCAAATTTTATGTTTTTAAGTGATGAACACTTAGTGTGATAAAAAAAAGTAAAAACTTTATAGAAATCTTTAATTAAATAGTTAGAAATAAAATAATTATTGTTTAGAAAAAAGAATAGAAGGGACAAAGTTATAAATAATTACTCTCTCCATCCTTAAATAAACGTCTAGTTTTTATTTTTGAAGTCATTTTTTTAGCTTTGACCTTAAATTATTTTGTTTGCGTTATATAATATTTGATGAAAACTATACTAATAATAATACACTTTAAATTTATTCTATTTATATAGTCAGCCTTGAGTATTATATAAAACAAACAGAATAATTTAAGGTCAAAATCGAAAATAATTGATTTCAAAAGTCCGGACACTTAGAGAGGAAGGTGTGGTGGAGTGGGTGGGTTCGCCGAGCAGACGTGGCGGGTGTAATACCCCATTCTGATAAATGGAATGTCACGCGTAATTATGGCGTGTCATCAAAGCATACAAGGATAAATGTCTAAAACATTACATGACCATAGGGATAACCAGAATCAAACATCGGTTCCCAAACATAAGCCTAAAACATAATAAAGCAAAAGAAATGAATGAAATACTAAACAAGCATAAATGTATGAAGGCAAAAAGGAAAAGAAGTCTCTAGCAGCTTCCATCCTATGCACGTCCTCCAAATGCTCGAGTCTTTCCTAGGGTACCTGCCGTTTTGGGACATGGAAAGGAAAGTAACGGCTGAGCAAAACGCTCAGTGCACGGATATAGACATAGTATACGTGACTAAAACATAAATAGAGACTTAATAGCAGCGGAAATGTATAAGTCCTGGAAAACCTGGAACATGTTCATAAAACTGGTTTTATAGTTTGAAAAGCCTTATGTTTATCTTATGAAAATTGTTTAACATATTTTACCATTAGCCAATATAGGTCATGAAAATCCACCGTGCATGAATACTTGGAGGGGTGACCTCATCATGCAAATTAGAGGGGCTGCCTCTAATTTAATATACTGGTTCTGGGTAGGAGGGATCAGCTCCTTGTGAAGGATGCAAGGCACACACCACATTCACCATGAAATCCTGACTGAAAACATGTAACTAGGATGCACCCATACGCCCACATGATAATATAATATAAATGGCCAAAAGCTGAAGGGACGCCACTAGCAATCACTCCGCCGTGGTGAAGTCATAACATCAGTGCCTCTAATGTTATGGTTATGGTACCTCCATAACTAGGTGAAACTGGTCATGCATGTATATGGCTTTAGGTATTCTAATTAAACATAAGCAATTCAATAACATATAAAACAAATACTGGGAAAGCAGTTGGTTGCATACGGGGAATCCTAATAAGGAAAGAATGTCCATACTGAAAGGACGGGAATCCGTACCTTATGTCCAGTGAACGAAGAAGGCGAACTGAGAGGAATCCTACTTCCGAATCACTAACGCTACATAAATACATACATGAATAAGTATCTGCTTACTAATACGTAACTGATTTTATGTCATGTCTTAGCTTATTTATATGTTCTTATCAGGTTTTACTGTTTAAAGCCTTAAACTGCGTTTATCTTACATTCTATTTACTCTGATTAAGTATTTCTGGTATTTCATGTGTTATTATACTTACTGTGTAATAATAAGTAACTTTCCAAAAATAGCAGGTTTCCTAAAATAGAAAGTTTCCAAAAATAGAAGTTTCCAAAAATAGAAAGTTTCTAAAAATAGAAAGTTTCCAAAAATAGAAAGTTTCCAAAAATAGAAAGTTTCCAAAAATAGAAATTTTCTAAAAATAGAATTACTGCTTAAAATAGATAAGTTTCTAAAAATAGAAAGTTTCCATAAATAGATCAGCTGCCTTAATTAAATAAGTTTCCATAAATAGATTAGCTGCCTGAAATAAATAAGTTTCTAAAAATAGAACGTTTCCATAAATAGATTAGTTGCCCTATTTAATTAAGTTCCTAAAAATAGAAAGTTTCCATAATTAGAAATAAGCTGGTTAAATAAGCTAAGTATATAAGCCTAAGTGTTTTCATGATTATTTTCTAAGTCTTATGATATGATGTATAATTTATTAATTATTTCGTGTAATTAAAATAAACTATAGGTTAAAATATTTAATTAAAGTATAACATGTTTTTAATTAAATAAAGTTAAATACTTAGGTTAAAACATGTATTATTATTTATTAATAATATAACCTAAGTCATGTTAATTAATTAATTATAACCATGATTTTTAAATAATTAACTAATTTATAAGTCTAAAATATAAAAATACTTAGGTTAATAATTTAATGATTTTAATAATTAAAATAACCTAAGTCATGTTATTAAATTAATCATGTCATGTTATTAATTTAATTTTAACATAAGATCATAAAAATAAAAATCTAAACATACACCGTGAACCGGATCTTGACTAAGAACCATGAACCGGACATGAAATCGACACCATACCCCGAACCACTTCGGGGTTCCCTTTGGTTTGCTGCTGCCGTGGGACCCACACCACCAAACCGGGACCTTGAGGTCTCGGTGGTGGTCCATGTGCCAAGCCGAGACCCCTTAGGGGTTCGGTTTAGGCGTCGGCTAGACAAACACCCCTAAAAACCCTTGTTTTGATCTACCCCATAATCATAAACATGTTAGATCTATGTTTTTAATTAGGTTTTTAAAAACATCATGTTCTTATTTAATTTTTAAATCCAAAACAAAAGAAAAAGGATTAAAAAGGTATACCGAATACGTGGATCGATTAAGGATGAACACACACGAACTCTTGCATAAATTCCAAGATCAAAATCAACCCGAACACCCCTCCATGGTGTTTTATGGGTGGCGGCCAAAAGAGGAACAAAGGAAGAAGGAAGAAATCTTTTTAGGGTTTTTGTTATTTTTCTTGTTTTGTAAAAATGACACAAGATTTCTCCTTTTTCTTGTTTAGTAAAAATTGATGGGCTAAGCCCATTTCCCTCCTAATTTCGTGGTATATGGGGCCCACATGGGGTAACCCGATCATTTTCCGTGTCTATTTAATAAGTGTGTTCTCGTGTTCGTGTTTTACGTGTTTGTTCGTGTTTATTTGTGTTCGCGTTTTGTGTGTTCTCGTTAAATAATTACCGTGACCTAATATATTTATTTACGCTCGTAATAAATATATATACATAACTAATAATAGTTCGTGATTTAATTACGTTCGTGATTTCGTGATCGCATGTTCGTGATTAATTATTGTCAAATAATTATTGCGTGTTCGTGCGTAGTAAATATTTATCGTGTACTAACACGTACGTAATACGTAAAATCCTAACACGTAATCGTAATCATGCTATAATAGGAAAGTTTTAATCTAGTACGTACGATCTTAAGGGTACTATTCATGGTAAAAGCATGCGGGTTTTACAACTCTTCCCCCCTAAAAAGAATAATTCATCCCCGAATTATAGATAACGTAACTGAAAGAGAAACATACCCGAATCAAACTGAGAGGGTACGCAAGATTAATGAACGTACAGGTGACATGGTAGAAGGAACGTGGAACGTGACATGTCTTGAAAGGACATGGAACGTGACGTGACTGAAAGGACATATCTAATTGATGAGAGAAACGGATAAAAGTCCGGATGAACTTGTCCGTTTCCAAGTGGCCTCCCTCTTGGAACGGTTCCTTCAGAAGATCTTGACACTAATGATAAATCTTGGTCCTCCTGACCTTGACTTGGAATACGAAGAAATTCTTGGTTATCAACGGAAAGTAGATCCCCTAAATTCGATCGAGGAAAATAAGAGTTAACGTGTTAGGGTAACTGAAACGTTACGATGCAAGACAATCTGACTTAACTGATAACTAGAAACGATGCGCGAGACATAAAGAAACGTAGTACGTGAAAATTTTGAACGTGATACGTGAAAAATTTTGAACGTGCTACGTGGAGATATGGCGAGTGTAGTATGAGTAAACATATCGTGATCCATGATACGTGTAACATATCTTGATCATGATATGAGGAACGTGGAATGAACATGACATGTGAAACATATCGTGAACATAGAATATAATGGCGGTAACGCCAAATGCTACAAGGTGAGACATAGAATATGACGAGAAACGTCTATCTGAGGATAGCAGTTATACTAAACTTGGGTCTGGTCTCTCAAATTCGGGAATGGGGTTTTGAACAAGGTTTAGAGATTTTATTAACTAGCAATAACACACAAAAGTATGTCATGAAAGTGGGATATGATGGGATATGAAAGTTGTGACCCCATGGGTCTTATTTATTGACAAAATTGAAGGCTAGGAGTGAATGCATGGCTTGTTGGCAAAGGCTTATGCTTGGCGCCAAAGGAAGTCTAGAACCTTCATGCATATTATTGTATGATCATGACTCAATATTGCATGTATGTAGTTAAAATTCTGCCAACATGAAAGTAGGTGATAACTTTGGATTCCGCCAGTGGCAACTTTTAGAAATGTTGGTGGCAACTTTGGATTCTGCCGTTGGAAACTTCCATGATAAGTGACTTGTACACTTCTTGAAAACACTTGTCCTTGCACCCGAATAGATCTTCAAAGGCTTGTAACTCGTACACGGGTCTTGAACTTGACTAGGATTCTTCGTACTCGTACTAATCTTTACATTTGCATTGCTTTATACTTCATTCCTGCAATTGGCTACACAAAGACTTGCAAACACATTTTGGCACAAATATGCACAAAAGCATTATAGATATAACCAATATACATGTACAATAGTACGGATAACACTCGCAAAAACATGTTGGATTTGGGCGTTATCAGTCATACTCGGAAGCCATTCTATAAACGTTTGAGGAGCGAGGACACTTTAAATCGTAAACCCAACCACTCAGTTGGAACGTAATATCGAGATGGAACATCTTTGTACAAAGCTACCTACTAACATGAAACATTCATTACTTTCTTATATTTATAATTTAGTTTCTTTACTTTCAAAATTGGCAAAAATAGCCCTTTTTGTTATACTTTGGCTTAATTACACTTTTGACCCCTAAAGAATATAGTTTTAATATTTGCATTTTAAAATATCATATATTAACAATAGGGTCTCAAACTTTCCAATATTTATTCTTATAGTTTTAACTTTCATAAAATGATACTTTTGGCCCAAAATGTTAAATAGTTTCAAAAATAACAGTATTAGTCCCTATACTTGTAAAAATCACATAACAACCTCAAAAATGTACCAAATGATCTAGGATTTTAAAACAAAGTTTCAAATCACATTTATAATTATAATAAAAATATTTCTCCAGAATTATAACTTTTTAAATGGTTTTTTGCTTATTATTTCATGTAAATTACAAAACTAGGATTTTAAGACATCTTTGGTTTATAACTTTAATTTAAAATGATCAAATGCTCTAATTTCTTTTAGATTATCTTTCTAACATCATTTTAACATTATAAAAAGTCTAATAATTCATTATAACAAGATCAAAGGTTGGTTAACATAGACATTATCTAGGTAGCTCCAAAAGGGCTCCTTATGGCTTCCTATGAACACAACTTGCTATCAAAGCTTCAAGAGATTAAATGGCTTCCTTCTAGACCTGGTTTCTAGTCTTCTAAGAGTCCTAGAGTGTATATATATTTATAACTGAAGAATGGGTAGGAGATACTTAAGAAACTAGGTGCGAGTTCTAAGCTTATACATTCTCCCCTATTTATACTTGTTTCAATAGTTAGGATCCAAGCAAAGCCATGAAACGTGTAACACAGCTAGGTATGTGACTAAGAAAGCTAGGGAATATCTATGCAAGTTTATAGAGCCAAGGTACATTTAAAATTCATGGAAGAAGTGTTGGAATGATTTTTAGCTATAAAATGTACAAGGTTAAGAATTTGCCATTAAGTAGGTGATGCACATATGTTCTTAGTTTCTTAGGGTATCTCCAATAATAATCCCATCGTCAAGATACCAAGCCTGAAAGGTAATATCACACGACTGACTAAGAGTCTGTACCAAAGGGTGCAAAGCTAGGGTAAACAACAAAGGACCTAACGGATACCCTTGTTGAACCCCTTGACAAGACCAAAGAATTGTGTCCTCATAATAAAGCCTAGCAGGTCAAGCATAACAAAACTCGACCTAAGGAGCAATAGATGGGAAACACACTCTAGTTTCCTCAAGTAATACAATCATATCGACAAGATTGAAAGCATTCTTGAAATCCACCAAAATCATAGAAAACCCAACCTCGTTACTATTAAAGTTTTTTATTTTTATAAAGTTTTTTATTTTTTTAATTACATCACGTTGAGTTCCAACCAAACTCATTAATATATTACATCAATTACACTTAGAATACATTCTTACTTTTAAGTTACAATTAACTCACATTATAATTTCCTTGATAGAATATAATTTCCTTGATAGAATATATTTTCCTTCAAAACATATTGCAAACCAAATGGCCCTAAGAATACAATATGTCAAATTTTATGTTTTTAAGTGATGAACACTTAGTGTGATAAAAAAAAGTAAAAACTTTATAGAAATCTTTAATTAAATAGTTAGAAATAAAATAATTATTGTTTAGAAAAAAGAATAGAAGGGACAAAGTTATAAATAATTACTCTCTCCATCCTTAAATAAACGTCTAGTTTTTATTTTTGAAGTCATTTTTTTAGCTTTGACCTTAAATTATTTTGTTTGCGTTATATAATATTTGATGAAAACTATACTAATAATAATACACTTTAAATTTATTCTATTTATATAGTCAGCCTTGAGTATTATATAAAACAAACAGAATAATTTAAGGTCAAAATCGAAAATAATTGATTTCAAAAGTCCGGACACTTAGAGAGGAAGGTGTGGTGGAGTGGGTGGGTTCGCCGAGCAGACGTGGCGGGTGTAATACCCCATTCTGATAAATGGAATGTCACGCGTAATTATGGCGTGTCATCAAAGCATACAAGGATAAATGTTTAAAACATTACATGACCATAGGGATAACCGGAATCAAACATCGATTCCCAAACATAAGCCTAAAACATAATAAAGCAAAAGAAATGAATGAAATACTAAACAAGCATAAATGTATGAAGGCAAAAAGGAAAAGAAGTCTCTAGCAGCTTCCATCCTATGCACGTCCTCCAAATGCTCGAGTCTTTCCTAGGGTACCTGCCGTTTTGGGACATGGAAAGGAAAGTAACGGCTGAGCAAAACGCTCAGTGCACGGATATAGACATAGTATACGTGACTAAAACATAAATAGAGACTTAATAGCAGCGGAAATGTATAAGTCCTGGAAAACCTGGAACATGTTCATAAAACTGGTTTTATAGTTTGAAAAGCCTTATGTTTATCTTATGAAAACTGTTTAACATATTTTACCATTAGCCAATATAGGTCATGAAAATCCACCGTGCATGAATACTTGGAGGGGTGACCTCATCATGCAAATTTGAGGGGCTGCCTCTAATTTAATATACTGGTTCTGGGTAGGAGGGATCAGCTCCTTGTGAAGGATGCAAGGCACACACCACATTCACCATGAAATCCTGACTGAAAACATGTAACTAGGATGCACCCATACGCCCCACATGATAATATAATATAAATGGCCAAAAGCTGAAGGGACGCCACTAGCAATCACTCCGCCGTGGTGAAGTCATAACATCAGTGCCTCTAATGTTATGGTTATGGTACCTCCATAACTAGGTGAAACTGGTCATGCATGTATATGGCTTTAGGTATTCTAATTAAACATAAGCAATTCAATAACATATAAAACAAATACTGGGAAAGCAGTTGGCTGCATACGGGGAATCCTAATAAGGAAAGAATGTCCATACTGAAAGGACGGGAATCCGTACCTTATGTCCAGTGAACGAAGAAGGCGAACTGAGAGGAATCCTACTTCCGAATCACTAACGCTACATAAATACATACATGAATAAGTATCTGCTTACTAATACGTAACTGATTTTATGTCATGTCTTAGCTTATTTATATGTTCTTATCAGGTTTTACTGTTTAAAGCCTTAAACTGCGTTTATCTTACATTCTATTTATTCTGATTAAGTATTTCTGGTATTTCATGTGTTATTATACTTACTGTGTAATAATAAGTAACTTTCCAAAAATAGCAGGTTTCCTAAAATAGAAAGTTTCCAAAAATAGAAGTTTCCAAAAATAGAAAGTTTCTAAAAATAGAAAGTTTCCAAAAATAGAAAGTTTCCAAAAATAGAAAGTTTCCAAAAATAGAAATTTTCTAAAAATAGAATTACTGCTTAAAATAGATAAGTTTCTAAAAATAGAAAGTTTCCATAAATAGATCAGCTGCCTTAATTAAATAAGTTTCCATAAATAGATTAGCTGCCTGAAATAAATAAGTTTCTAAAAATAGAACGTTTCCATAAATAGATTAGTTGCCCTATTTAATTAAGTTCCTAAAAATAGAAAGTTTCCATAATTAGAAATAAGCTGGTTAAATAAGCTAAGTATATAAGCCTAAGTGTTTTCATGATTATTTTCTAAGTCTTATGATATGATGTATAATTTATTAATTATTTCGTGTAATTAAAATAAACTATAGGTTAAAATATTTAATTAAAGTATTACATGTTTTTAATTAAATAAAGTTAAATACTTAGGTTAAAACATGTATTATTATTTATTAATAATATAACCTAAGTCATGTTAATTAATTAATTATAACCATGATTTTTAAATAATTAATTAATTTATAAGTCTAAAATATAAAAATACTTAGGTTAATAATTTCATGATTTTAATAATTAAAATAACCTAAGTCATGTTTTTAAATTAATCATGTCATGTTATTAATTTAATTTTAACATAAGATCATAAAAATAAAAATCTAAACATACACCGTGAACCGGATCTTGACTAAGAACCATGAACCGGACATGAAATCGACACCATACCCCGAACCACTTCGGGGTTCCCTTTGGTTTGCTGCTGCCGTGGGACCCACACCACCAAACCGGGACCTTGAGGTCTCGGTGGTGGTCCATGTGCCAAGCCGAGACCCCTTAGGGGTTCGGTTTAGGCGTCGGCTAGACAAACACCCCTAAAAACCCTTGTTTTGATCTACCCCATAATCATAAACATGTTAGATCTATGTTTTTAATTAGGTTTTTAAAAACATCATGTTCTTATTTAATTTTTAAATCCAAAACAAAAGAAAAAGGATTAAAAAGGTATACCGAATACGTGGATCGATCAAGGATGAACACACACGAACTCTTGCATAAATTCCAAGATCAAAATCAACCCGAACACCCCTCCATGGTGTTTTATGGGTGGCGGCCAAAAGAGGAACAAAGGAAGAAGGAAGAAATCTTTTTAGGGTTTTTGTTATTTTTCTTGTTTTGTAAAAATGACACAAGATTTCTCCTTTTTCTTGTTTAGTAAAAATTGATGGGCTAAGCCCATTTCCCTCCTAATTTCGTGGTATATGGGGCCCACATGGGGTAACCCGATCATTTTCCGTATCTATTTAATAAGTGTGTTCTCGTGTTCGTGTTTTACGTGTTTGTTCGTGTTTATTTGTGTTCGCGTTTTGTGTGTTCTCGTTAAATAATTACCGTGACCTAATATATTTATTTACGCTCGTAATAAATATATATACATAACTAATAATAGTTCGTGATTTAATTACGTTCGTGATTTCGTGATCGCATGTTCGTGATTAATTATTGTCAAATAATTATTGCGTGTTCGTGCGTAGTAAATATTTATCGTGTACTAACACGTACGTAATACGTAAAAT
This sequence comes from Glebionis coronaria, assembly GCA_025667525.1. NCBI lineage: Eukaryota > Viridiplantae > Streptophyta > Magnoliopsida > Asterales > Asteraceae > Glebionis > Glebionis coronaria. Next base: position 491,031,296 of record CM046876.1, on the reverse strand, counting down.
CCTAACACGTAATCGTAATCATGCTATAATAGGAAAGTTTTAATCTAGTACGTACGATCTTAAGGGTACTATTCATGGTAAAAGCATGCGGGTTTTACAACTCTTCCCCCCTAAAAAGAATAATTCGTCCCCGAATTATAGATAACGTAACTGAAAGAGAAACATACCCGAATCAAACTGAGAGGGTACGCAAGATTAATGAACGTACAGGTGACATGGTAGAAGGAACGTGGAACGTGACATGTCTTGAAAGGACATGGAACGTGACGTGACTGAAAGGACATATCTAATTGATGAGAGAAAACGGATAAAAGTCCGGATGAACTTGTCCGTTTCCAAGTGGCCTCCCTCTTGGAACGGTTCCTTCAGAAGATCTTGACACTAATGATAAATCTTGGTCCTCCTGACCTTGACTTGGAATACGAAGAAATTCTTGGTTATCAACGGAAAGTAGATCCCCTAAATTCGATCGAGGAAAATAAGAGTTAACGTGTTAGGGTAACTGAAACGTTACGATGCAAGACAATCTGACTTAACTGATAACTAGAAACGATGCGCGAGACATAAAGAAACGTAGTACGTGAAAATTTTGAACGTGATACGTGAAAAATTTTGAACGTGCTACGTGGAGATATGGCGAGTGTAGTATGAGTAAACATATCGTGATCCATGATACGTGTAACATATCTTGATCATGATATGAGGAACGTGGAATGAACATGACATGTGAAACATATCGTGAACATAGAATATAATGGCGGTAACGCCAAATGCTACAAGGTGAGACATAGAATATGACGAGAAACGTCTATCTGAGGATAGGGAGTTATACTAAACTTGGGTCTGGTCTCTCAAGTTCCTGCAAAACTTCCCAGAATGAGAAAATGAACATAAAATCGTACGCCGAGATGCCATCATGAACGTGAATAGTGTCGTGAATGTGAGTGCGAAAGCAAGTCATGAAATTAGAACAAGGACGTGAAGCAAATAAGGAGTATATTTATGAATATTTGTCTGACTCGATAACTGAGGAATTTCCAAGTGATCGGATGAGCCTTGGCTGAACATGTCCGATCTATCTGTTGATTCTAAAATCCGTACGGATGTAAGGATTCTGCAGAATTGATCAAACTGTTGACAATAACCCAGATAGCATCATGCTTCTTCTGAGTTTGCTGTAATCTAGTAACTAAAATCCATGGAGATCTTGTCCCTCTTCGATTCACAATTTCAATTCACGAATTTAGATGATAAAACATCTTAGTATGTTGGTGTCCTATCTTAACCTGTTGGTATGTCAGGTACTTAGATATGAACGTAACTGTATCCTACTTCGTAGAAACTTGATACATAGAAGGTTGCGAAACTCTGAGTCTCTGAATCTAGACTTCTCCTAGCGTAGGATTTTCTAGAACACCTAATGTAGTGTAGGGTTCTCTCCTTTATGCATAAGCAGAGTCATGGTAAGATTAACCGTAGAAACCCATGTGATTCAGCGTGTCACTGTAATCAAACAGAATTGATATTGGAAAAGTTTCTAGGGTAAAATTTCTCTTGTCAAGAATTTGCAACATAGTGTAGATATGGTCCTCCTGTTCTTCTCTAGGCTTAAAGGAAATCAGGTTATCCTCAATGAAAATGCTGATGAATTTGCTTAGGAGTTCATGGAAACTCAATTTATTAGATCCATAATGCTGTTGGAGCATTGATGAGACTAATTCAAAATCATAAATCTAGCATGACTGAGTCGTGCACGAATAGCAGTCATGGACATGTCCTGCTCTTTCACCCGTCACTATTGGCAGCATGATCATGAGTTCAATCTTGGAAAGGTGATTAACACCCTAAGGTCGATTGGACATGTTGTCAATACGTGGAGGAAAATAACGGTCATGAATGGTGATTTGTTTAAGTCGACGGTAGTCGACACATAATCTCATGGCACCGTCCTTCTCCTTGTAAGTTCTTCTGGAATGTATGGGAATATTTTGGAATAATCAACTGGATATGCGTAAAAGGACTTAAGTAGTCGTGTCTTACTGACAGCTAGAAAATTTTACCGGCCATGGCTAACAACGCACCTGCTTGTAAGCATAAATATTTGTACAGATTTTCCTGATGGAAAAATCAAGCTGAATGTATTTAGGAGCCTGAACATTACTGTACATAATTATGAATTGTAGCATGGTGTGCTGTTCATAGTCCATAATTAGGATAAAATTCATCTCGTGTCTGTCTGAGGAAATGCGTTAGCAGCTTGGATCTCATCATTAAGCTGAAGGAAAACCTTCGTATGCGTGGAATACGAAAGGCGTCCTTCATGGTCATGAATATATGAACCATGGTGAAATAAATGCAAGTGACATCGACAACGTGACAGTTCTCACTGATGCGCCGATAATGGTATAGAAATTCTTGTGGCCTGATTAATACATGGCACAACAAAAATAGATATACCCTTGGAGGGTACCCTGAATTTCTTAGAAATGTTCCATAGTTGGACGTGAGTCATGTGTCTTGACTCGTTTCTTGGAACTATAAGCATGACATATGTCTTGACTGGTGTCTTGACATGTGTCTTCAAGAGGTATACGTGAGACATGTGTCTTGACTGATGTCTTGACATGTGTCTTCAGAAAGTATACGTGAGACATGTGTCTTGACTGATGTCTTGACACGTGTCTCCAAAAAGTATACATGAGACATGTGTCTTGACTGATGTCTTGACATGTGTCTCGAGACGTACAATAATAGAACTACAATATTAGGTTATTATGCCAGACTTGGCGGATCGGTTGGACTACTGATCCTTTGTATGTCTAATCACGTCCGCGACCGGAGCCTCGGTTGCGATTTCTAGGATAGTTCTGTCATAGTAGTGGTTACTATCGTCTTGTCTGTCAGTTCCATGACGGTCATTCTCATGACCGTGATTCATGTAACTATTCAGCTGAGTGGCCGGCTGGTACCAGTTTGCACTCATATGGTTGAAATGACAGCCGAATGACGTGTGACATGTAACTAAGAATTAGGGACAATGATTGATGGAAATCGTCTAATGGTGAAGCATTTTCTCGTCCAATTGCTTTGCTCTAACGCCTTTGTCTTCGTCTTGTATGAGCTCCAGGTTGTGAACAACATCAACATCTCGTAGCGTCTCCCAACATCAGCAGCATCAACCTTCAGTAACATCTCCAAGCTATGAGCGGCATCGGCAATCTTGTAGAATATCAGCAAGTGAACTTACGCCTGAGATGATTCAGAATCGACTAGCGAATACTCATGAAGTATTGCAAGTGGAATACACATGGATTAAGGTAAATGTAATACACATGAAATACGGTACGTGGAGTACACGTGGAATGCACATGAAATGATCGGTATGGGGTCGATCATTTATCATGATTTAAGGAAAGTATAACGGTTAAACGGTTAGGAAAACCATCATGATAACCTGGCAGTATTAGCATAGACATCATTTTGGTTATATCGAGAAACGTTAAAGTGTGGTTACACAAAATTCAACGATGATTTGCCTGACAGCATGATCGATGAAAACCAACCATGACTGTCATGAAAGCAGAATTCAATGAAATCCAACAATGTCTTGCGTGAAAGCATAAATAACAAAAGAGGCGTAAGACGTAATCAACATGAAGACGGAATTATCATGAAGAAACATGAACAATTCAACATGAAGGAGTGTATAACATAATCAGCATGAACTGAAGTTAACCATGACAGTATGAAAACATACTTGACATAAAAACATAGTAACTTATGAGGGGACATAAAAAAAATTTATGCCAATAAATCATGAGAAAAATTTTATGCATGAAAAACAATGCATGAAAGCGTAATGTAGTTTATAAAAACCTTTATATGTGCGAGGGGACGCCTATGGGTCGGTCCCAAAACAAAAGACATGGCGAGGGGACGCCTATGGGTCGGTCCCAAAGTTAAAAGTTTCGATAAAAGCACATGCGACTAAATAGGGCCAGTCCTGTACCAACCATTACTTAGTCATAATCCCTGCAACAATGATACATGAAACATAATTAAATGAAAATAATCCGTCAAAACTTATCAGAAAAAAATTTTATGTGACTAATTATGAACTACTGGGGTTCAGTCCACATAGCCACAGTTCACGAGGAACATTATGCATGAAACAATGACACATAACTAAATATGAATGACGGTTGTCCATCCATATTAGTAAAACAATATCGATGAAAACATCAAGGTTAAAACCTCAAGGTGCTGAAAACATCATGGTTAAAACAACATTGCGCTGAAAACATCAATACGTGGTATAACAAACGTTGGCTTAGGAAGCTCCTGGTGGCTACCCACTAGTCACAGGTCGAGTTTTAGAGCCTACAGGTCGAAGCCTTGGCTCTGATACCATAATTGTAACACCACATTCTGATAAATGGAATGTCACGCGTAATTATGACGTGTCATCAAAGCATACAAGGATAAATGTCTAAAACATTACATGACCATAGGGATAACCGGAATCAAACATCGGTTCCCAAACATAAGCCCAAAACATAATAAAGCAAAAGAAATGAATGAAAGACTAAACAAGCATAAATGTATGAAGGCAAAAAGGAAAAGAAGTCTCTAGCAGCTTCCATCCTATGCACGTCCTCCAAATGCTCGACTCTTTCCTAGGGTACCTGCCGTTTTGGGACATGGAAAGGAAAGTAACGGCTGAGCAAAACGCTCAGTGCACGGATATAGACATAGTATAAGTGACTAAAACATAAATAGAGACTTAATAGCAGCGGAAATGTATAAGTCCTGGAAAACCTGGAACATGTTCATAAAACTGGTTTTATAGTTTGAAAAGCCTTATGTTTATCTTATGAAAACTGTTTAACATATTTTACCATTAGCCAATATAGGTCATGAAAATCCACCGTGCATGAATACTTGGAGGGGTGACCTCATCATGCAAATTAGAGGGGATGCCTCTAATTTAATATACTGGTTCTGGGTAGGAGGGATCAGCTCCTTGTGAAGGATGCAAGGCACACACCACATTCACCATGAAATCCTGACTGAAAACATGTAACTAGGATGCACCCATACGCCCCACATGATAATATAATATAAATGGCCAAAAGCTGAAGGGACGCCACGAGCAATCACTCCGCCGTGGTGAAGTCATAACATCAGTGCCTCTAATGTTATGGTTATGGTACCTCCATCACTAGGTGAAACTGGTCACGCATGTATATGGCTTTAGGTATTCTAATTAAACATAAGCAATTCAATAACATATAAAACAAATACTGGGAAAGCAGTTGGCTGCATACGGGGAATCCTAATAAGGAAAGAATGTCCATACTGAAAGGACGGGAATCCGTACCTTATGTCCAGTGAACGAAGAAGGCGAACTGAGAGGAATCCTGTAAAACCCGTATTTAAAAATCAGGATATTTAAATACGCGGTTAAATATTAATAAACTATATAAGTATAAATTATTAGACAGAAATATAAAAGCAGAAAATTAAATACGCTATCCCAGTTATTCAAATATTACAGTTAATATTTATTCAGATAATAAGTATCTAGTCTCAGAGAATACTACAGATGAATTAATTATTTAACAGAAATAATTAAACGTTATTATTAAATACACGTAGCCTCAGTTTATTTAAATATTACAAATGGGTAATTATTCAGAAATAAAGTTTCAGAAATTAAGTTTCAGAAAAATAGTACGTATGTATTATTTATTATACAGAAAAGAACATCACGTTTCAGAAAAAGTAAACGCGAGAAATATTATTACGTTTCAGAACGAGATTTTAATTACGAGCTCTACGTAAATAATAAAACGCGAAATAAAAAGAAAAGAGATGGGCCGGTTTAGCATTTAAAAGAAAAGGGAGAAAGAAATTGGGCTTGGCCCATTTTACAAAATAACTAGACGGGGGGTTCCCCTTTTATTCACAAAGCGGAAAAAAAAAAGAAGAAAAAGAGTAGGGTTTTTCCTCTGTGTGTTCTGCCGTCACATGAAGACAAAAAAAAAAAAAAAAAAAGATGGCCGCCGGTTAGATCAAGAAAAAGGGAAGATCGAGTTTTCCTTCTTACACATGAATTTCGTGATTCATAAAATGTACATCCAAATCAAAAAAAAAAGGTAATCTGTCAAATTATTATTATGTTTTCTTGTAGTCGCGATTTGGTAGTCAAAAGGTGTCGGATTTTTGGTGATGCTCGGATTTCAGGGAAACCGAGAGCATAAAGCTCTCGGTGTGTTGTTGCTGTCCAGCCGTGACCCCAAAACAGGGGCGGCTCGGTGGTGTTCTTGTTGACCAGACGCGGCCAAACCCACGCAGGGGTATATGAACCAGGGGGTCGGGTTGCTTGCGTAAGGAAAACCGAGACCCTAGGGTCTCGGTGGTGTTGTTTTTACAGCCGCAGCAAAAGATAACAAAAACAGGGTGCGTTTGGGATTACCAGGCGATAAAGGGGTGTTTGGGATTGCTAGCAGGGGGGAACTATATGTCTAGCAGGGGGAAACTCGACCAGCAGGGGGAACCTTAATGAAAACAGGGGAAACATATAACTAACAGTGGGAACTTTTCTAACTATTTTGAAGGGCAGCTTTTAGTGACAGTTTTTAGCGACAGTTTTCTGTCGCTAATTTTAAAAGTCAGATTTTTATACATATTGATTTAATCATTTTAGTGCGACCGTGAAAGGGGTATCTTGGTAGGCTCGGGATACAGTTTATGCATATAAAACGAAGATTTTTTTTTTTTACATTATACCTTTTTATTAATTGTATTTTAAATGAGTTAAATTAAAATAATTTTTGATATTTTAAAAGGGTATAATTTTATCAAATAAATTAATATATTTTGGAAACTTTCTTAATTAGGAAACTTTCTATTTTTAGCAGGTTACCAGATATATATTTTAGTATAACGTCAGAATACGTGTTATGTCATAAATAAATAATAGAACAAAATACGATTAAAAGAAATATTAGAAGGCTCAGATTTATCAGTTTATACATACGGACAGTGTTGCAAGAATAACTTAAATCCAACGAATACAGTTAAGAGCAGTAAAATTTATAACATCAATCGACTTAATTTCCGTCTATTATTTATGTAGTATCCGTGAAGTCAGATCCGATCCGTTAGCTTTCAGTCTTATTTCGTTTCTGGACACGAGGTACGGATTTTCCGTCCTTTCAGTAAGGACTTTCTTTCATGCATGATTAGGATTCCCCGTCTGCAGCCAAATGTTTTCCCCAATATATGTTTAAGTTTATCAGTAATCATGTTAATAACGAAATAAATTGCCTGAGCATTATATACAAGCACGACCAGTTTATGTACTAGTTACGGAGGTACCGTAACCACGACACTAGAGGCACCGTTGTCGTGACTCACATGCAGGAGAGTGATATCCTGCATCGTCCCACTCAGCTCAGCTTGGCCATTTTATCAGTATTTTTAGTGGGGCGTATGGATGCATCCTAGGCTTATAAGTGTTTCATGTTATCAGGGTGAATGTGGTGTGTGCTCTACATCCTTCACATTGGAGCTGATCCCTCCACCCAGCACAGTTATTTAGAGGTCACCCCTCTACAGCATGACGAGGTCACCCCTCCAGTTATTCATGCACGGTTGTTACAGCACGTGACCTATATAAGCTCTGGCAAATAAAATACAGTAAATGCATGTTTTCAGAATTAATAGTTATATTTCAGTATCTGTATATATGAACCAGATTGCTCAGATTTTATGCAGAGTTCTACCACATGTTTTATATCAGTCTTACAGTTTCTGTATTCTATCGCCTGTTTCATTCAGTACATTCTTATCATGCTTTATATCCGTTCACTGAGCGTTATGCTCAGCCGTAGTTCCTTTCTTGTTCTAACGGCAGGTACATCAGGATGCTTTTAGGATTCTAAGAGCATGTGCATTTGGATGGAAGCTACCCGAACTTCTTACTTTATGCATTTCTTATATTATTCTGCTTATTTGGACATTGTTTAGTCCTTTCTTTCAGTATTTTATATTTCATGTTTTGGGCTTATGTTTGGATTACCGAAGTTTGATTCCGGTATTTCCTTTATGGTCAGCTAATGTTCTAGGACATTTACCTTATGCTTTGATGACACGCCATAAATACACGTAACGGTCCATTTATCCAAGTGGGGTGTTACAATTATGGTATCAGAGCTATAGGTTCGACCTGTAGGCTCTAAAACTTGACCTGTGACTAGTGGGTAGTCACCAGGAACTTCTCAGATTTTGGCGTCGTTGTCTTTCATATTTTCTCATGGATTATTCAGTCAGTTTTCTTCGTTTATCAGTCAGATTTCTTAACGTTTTGACTAAGTAAAAGGTTGGTACAGAACTGGCCATATTTAGTCGCATGTGCTTTTAGCGAGCTTTCGTTTTGGTGAACTGACCATAGGCGTTCACCCTTGCCCGTTCAGATTTTGTATTGGTAAACTGACCATAGGCGTTTACCCTTACTCATGACAGATTTATGTTTTCAGTCAAATATCACTTGGTGAACCAGCCATAAACGTTCACCATTTCTCAAGTCAAATTTCATGTCCTTCAGTCAAATGATGTTTTGTGAACCGATCCACAGTGTTCACCCTTGTCATATCATGACATTCTATAAATTTTGACCAGTATGGATCGAACCAGAATAGCCCATACTTAGTCTCATGTTCCCTTCCTTGAAGTACGTGGATTGAACCATAGCCGTCCACATCAGTTAATATTACACCTCAGTTGATTTAATTTTTTGTGTTCCTTATAACAGTCAAATTTTCATACCCTCACGTTGAAGTCATCTACATGATGATTCAGTTTCACGTCTCCTTACGAGGATTATGTTTTCAGCAAGGTGATGATGCCTTCAGGCTAAAATATAGAAGGATTACAATAAAATCCTATTTCATGATAAATCATGTTCGGGTCTTTATCAATCATGCCTTCCGTCTTCATACTGAACATTGATGAAACTCTGTTTAATCATACTTTCAGCCTCTATACAACCAGCATTAAGTCTACGCAGAAATTATCAGCCTATCATATTAACTGTTGCAGTTCAGTTGCTAACCAGTTAAATCAAATTATTTTCCGTTGAAAATGTCAGACAATCGACACCAGTATCGATCATCCCATAAAATTTCCACCAGCTCCATGTACAGTATTCCATATGTACCCCATGTACAGTGTCTCAGTTATACTCCATGTACAATATTTCATGTGTACTCCACGTACAGTGTCTCATACATGCTCCATGTGCAGTATTCATTTTGTACTTCATGTACAGCAGTCCAGGTGTAGTCCAGATACCCAGACTCAATGGATATTGCTAATCGATCCTCAACCATCTCAGGCGTTTTCATTCGTCGATATTCTACCAGGTGCTGATGCTGCTAACACTCTGAAGACCACACAGATGCTGATGCTGCTGAACTTTGGAGATTTCTCAAGATGCTGAAGCCGCGGAACGAGGACGAAAACTATAAATTTGAAATTTCTGACAAGAATAAATTCAACCATCAGACACTACCATTCTATTTTATGTTTTTACTCCCTCAGTTAGATGTCACACATCACTCAGCTAATCTTTCTGTCAGAAGAGTGGGAACCGGTAACCAGCCGACCACTCAGCAGAAATAATTACATTAATCACGGTCGTGATAACGACCGTCAGGAAACTGATAGACAAAGTAGTAGTGACAACCACCGTGCTTATAATTACTCAGTCAGTAACCATCGGAACCCCGGAGCGGACGTGACCAGAAATACAGAGGTCAGCAGTCTAACCGGTCCGCAAATCCTAGCAGTTACAAAAATTTCCAGCCTTGTTCATATTCATCTATTAAAACACGTGCCAAGACATCAGTCAAGACATAGTTCTCTGGTATCATTTCGGAAGACACATATCAGGGCACCAGTCATGATACACGTCATACGAATATCTTCTCAGAGTACGAGTCCGAGCTCCTAGTTCCAGTATGTTCCAAGCAAGACCCTCAGTAATTCAGGGTATCTTTCAGAAAGGGGTATACTCATTCTATTATGCCACGCATATATCAAATCATTAAAATTCAGTCACCACCACCAGATTATTACTCAGCTTAAACACGCAGTATTTATTCAGTGAGGGTACAGACGAACACATTCAGTGAACAGTCGCCACGTCACCCTACGTATTCCTATGTCAGCTTTATGTGAATCAGATATTTACCTACCTCTCAGCCGAAAGGACTCCACAGTATCACCTATATTATTAGGGTTTCCTTTCAATTAACGATAAGATCTGTCTTACTAAATTCTAAATATATTGTTATACTTTCTGCCAGAAAAATTAGTACAAATTACGTCTACCTTACAAGTACGTGGCTTGTCAGTCCATAGCTACGAAGAATTTTACTTACATGTTATAAATTCACTTTTGAAATTCCTTAATTTCATGATCAGCAGATTATTCCAGAGTTCCAGATATAATTTCAGAAGGTTTTCAAGAAATCCCTTCTTAACCACGAGACAGAAATTTAACATCGAGCTAGGTCTCAAGAACAGAACCTGTTTTCAGAACTCTTGATCACAGGGCTTTAGCTAAGTTAAAAGAGTTGCAGCAGTTGCTGCAAGAATTACCAAAACTAGACTTTATTCGCCCTAGCGCACCATAGAAAAATTTATCAGATCACCATTCCTAACCGATATTCATTCCACGAATAGAAAGTTTAAGTAACCTACTATGAGATGTTTTAAACATTCTTCCAGAAAAATCTAAGGTCATGCCACCATCAGTAGTGAGGGAAGAACATGATGTTTCCTAGATTGCTGCCAAACACGTTAAAATCTCTATAAAATTTTGACTTAAACGTTTGGGCTCCCTAATGCCCCAACTATAGTATGAAATTTATGAATGAAAATCTTTCCATGGCTCCTCAGACAAAATCGTCAGTATATTCATTGGTAACATTCTGATCTGCTAGTTCTAAGAGAAGTACAAGAGAACCATCTTTTCATAGTTGAACAGAATCTCCGATAGGAGTTATTTTGTACACAATTTTCCAGATATAAATCTCACTTGAACAAAGTGGCAGTTCTTAGCCACCACATTTCAACAAGAAGAAAATTCAGACAATCACTTGATGGTCCCGACCGATGACTGTGAACAAGGTACAAACTTTTCCAGAACTCAATTGACTGCTACCGCAGAAATTGCTGACAGTTTCCACCAGAAAAAAAAAAATTTCTATGGATGTCCAACCAGATTTCCACCAGAGGGTCCCAAGATTTCACCACACATTAATGCAGCTATGTTCATATCTAGATGCCTGACCTACTGCAGGTTCAAGATAGAACACTGACATGCTATTACTACAAGTAGAAATTCTAGACCGAAAAGAGACAGGACTCCATGGAGATTGTTATCAGTTTACCACAGACTCAGAGAAAGTATGATGCTATCTAAGTTATCATCAACCATGTAATCAGCCTGCGAGTCTCTTTCATCCGAAAGGATCACGTAGTAGCAGATCTGCGGAAAATTTTAAAAATTCAGCGGTAAATCGTACGAATACAAGGCTTTCCATTGACCATCATATCAGACAGAATTCATGTTCACGATCAAGTGTATGTTTACGTTCACTTTACGTTCACGTTTATTTCAGTTTCACGTTTACATCTCATTCGCAGTATGATGCTGTTTCAGTTCATCTTTTATGCTATCTCATAATTTAAGCTCACGTTTGTGTTCATAACATTGTTCACGTTCAAGTTCGTATGCCATTTCACGGTACACGTTTCTCAATTTATTACCGAATACGGTTACAGAAAGCTTGAGAGACCAGACTCAAGTTTAGCACAACTATTCCATGACCAGGCAGACGTTTCACATCTCAGGCCGTATCGTTTGGCATTCATTCCTCAGGCAGCATACGTTTATGATATGTTCTAGTATCACGTTCACAGTATGATTCACTTATCATATTCTAATTCCATGCCAGCGCTCCTCATATAATTATGGACCACGCTCACAATTGCTCACTTAGCATGTTCGCAATTGTTCACGTAGTTTTTCCCTATATATTCTTAGCAGCTTGCTCAGAGTTGTAAATGTTATCTTTTCAGAATATTTATACGTATCATTTCATGTATCATACATGCTATAGTTATTCAGTCTATCAGATTCAGAAAATCCATCTTAAATATGGAACCAGAAGCTATTCAGCATCATCAGGACAGGGTCATCAGGACCAAGATTTTATTTATTATGTTAGACCCTTGAAGAAATCGTTTCGAGCGGGAGGCCACTCGAAACAGAGGAGTCCATCCGGACCTCTCATCCCCTTTCCTTCAATAAACCCAGTTAAGTTCTTTCAGTCATGTCACGTTCCATGTCCTCTTCGGTCATGTCACGTTATATGATAATTTCAGTCATGTCAGGTTTATACCTATCAGCAGCATTATGTCTTAATTAGAAGACAATTCATTCTTCAGCTTAATTGTCTTTTCAGTCTACGTGTTCTTTTAGTTCTTATAACTTCCTCAGCTTATTACCTTTAATTCGAGGACGAATTTCTTCTTTTTAGAGGGGAAGAATTGTAAAACCCAGTATAGCCGTATCTTTAATTCAGGGACGAATTATTGTTTTTAGAGGGGAAGAATTGTAAAACCCGTATTTAAAAATCAGGATATTTAAATACGCGGTTAAATATTAATAAACTATATAAGTATAAATTATTAGACAGAAATATAAAAGCAGAAAATTAAATACGCTATCCCAGTTATTCAAATATTACAGTTAATATTTATTCAGATAATAAGTATCTAGTCTCAGAGAATACTACAGATGAATTAATTATTTAACAGAAATAATTAAACGTTATTATTAAATACACGTAGCCTCAGTTTATTTAAATATTACAAATGGGTAATTATTCAGAAATAAAGTTTCAGAAATTAAGTTTCAGAAAAATAGTACGTATGTATTATTTATTATACAGAAAAGAACATCACGTTTCAGAAAAAGTAAACGCGAGAAATATTATTACGTTTCAGAACGAGATTTTAATTACGAGCTCTACGTAAATAATAAAACGCGAAATAAAAAGAAAAGAGATGGGCCGGTTTAGCATTTAAAAGAAAAGGGAGAAAGAAATTGGGCTTGGCCCATTTTACAAAATAACTAGACGGGGGGTTCCCCTTTTATTCACAAAGCGGAAAAAAAAAAAAAAGAGTAGGGTTTTTCCTCTGTGTGTTCTGCCGTCACATGAAGACAAAAAAAAAAAAAAAAGATGGCCGCCGGTTAGATCAAGAAAAAGGGAAGATCGAGTTTTCCTTCTTACACATGAATTTCGTGATTCATAAAATGTACATCCAAATAAAAAAAAAAAGGTAATCTGTCAAATTATTATTATGTTTTCTTGTAGTCGCGATTTGGTAGTCAAAAGGTGTCGGGTTTTTGGTGATGCTCGGATTTCAGGGAAACCGAGAGCATAAAGCTCTCGGTGTGTTGTTGCTGTCCAGCCGTGACCCCAAAACAGGGGCGGCTCGGTGGTGTTCTTGTTGACCAGACGCGGCCAAACCCACGCAGGGGTATATGAACCAGGGGGTCGGGTTGCTTGCGTAAGGAAAACCGAGACCCTAGGGTCTCGGTGGTGTTGTTTTTACAGCCGCAGCAAAAGATAACAAAAACAGGGTGCGTTTGGGATTACCAGGCGATAAAGGGGTGTTTGGGATTGCTAGCAGGGGGGAACTATATGTCTAGCAGGGGGAAACTCGACCAGCAGGGGGAACCTTAATGAAAACAGGGGAAACATATAACTAACAGTGGGAACTTTTCTAACTATTTTGAAGGGCAGCTTTTAGTGACAGTTTTTAGCGACAGTTTTCTGTCGCTAATTTTAAAAGTCAGATTTTTATACATATTGATTTAATCATTTTAGTGCGACCGTGAAAGGGGTATCTTGGTAGGCTCGGGATACAGTTTATGCATATAAAACGAAGATTTTTTTTTTTTACATTATACCTTTTTATTAATTGTATTTTAAATGAGTTAAATTAAAATAATTTTTGATATTTTAAAAGGGTATAATTTTATCAAATAAATTAATATATTTTGGAAACTTTCTTAATTAGGAAACTTTCTATTTTTAGCAGGTTACCAGATATATATTTTAGTATAACGTCAGAATACGTGTTATGTCATAAATAAATAATAGAACAAAATACGATTAAAAGAAATATTAGAAGGCTCAGATTTATCAGTTTATACATACGGACAGTGTTGCAAGAATAACTTAAATCCAACGAATACAGTTAAGAGCAGTAAAATTTATAACATCAATCGACTTAATTTCCGTCTATTATTTATGTAGTATCCGTGAAGTCAGATCCGATCCGTTAGCTTTCAGTCTTATTTCGTTTCTGGACACGAGGTACGGATTTTCCGTCCTTTCAGTAAGGACTTTCTTTTATGCATGATTAGGATTCCCCGTCTGCAGCCAAATGTTTTCCCCAATATATGTTTAAGTTTATCAGTAATCATGTTAATAACGAAATAAATTGCCTGAGCATTATATACAAGCACGACCAGTTTATGTACTAGTTACGGAGGTACCGTAACCACGGCACTAGAGGCACCGTTGTCGTGACTCACATGCAGGAGAGTGATATCCTGCATCGTCCCACTCAGCTCAGCTTGGCCATTTTATCAGTATTTTTAGTGGGGCGTATGGATGCATCCTAGGCTTATAAGTGTTTCATGTTATCAGGGTGAATGTGGTGTGTGCTCTACATCCTTCACATTGGAGCTGATCCCTCCACCCAGCACAGTTATTTAGAGGTCACCCCTCTACAGCATGACGAGGTCACCCCTCCAGTTATTCATGCACGGTTGTTACAGCACGTGACCTATATAAGCTCTGGCAAATAAAATACAGTAAATGCATGTTTTCAGAATTAATAGTTATATTTCAGTATCTGTATATATGAACCAGATTGCTCAGATTTTATGCAGAGTTCTACCACATGTTTCATATCAGTCTTACAGTTTCTGTATTCTATCGCCTGTTTCATTCAGTACATTCTTATCATGCTTTATATCCGTTCACTGAGCGTTATGCTCAGCCGTAGTTCCTTTCTTGTTCTAACGGCAGGTACATCAGGATGCTTTTAGGATTCTAAGAGCATGTGCATTTGGATGGAAGCTACCCGAACTTCTTACTTTATGCATTTCTTATATTATTCTGCTTATTTGGACATTGTTTAGTCCTTTCTTTCAGTATTTTATATTTCATGTTTTGGGCTTATGTTTGGATTACCGAAGTTTGATTCCGGTATTTCCTTTATGGTCAGCTAATGTTCTAGGACATTTACCTTATGCTTTGATGACACGCCATAAATACACGTAACGGTCCATTTATCCAAGTGGGGTGTTACAAATCCTACTTCCGAATCACTAACGCTACATAAATACATACATGAATAAGTATCTGCTTACTAATACGTAACTGATTTTATGTCATGTCTTAGCTTATTTATATGTTCTTATCAGGTTTTACTGTTTAAAGCCTTAAACTGCGTTTATCTTACATTCTGTTTACTCTGATTAAGTATTTCTGGTATTTCATTTGTTATTATACTTACTGTGTAATAATAAGTAAATTTCCAAAAATAGCAGGTTTCCTAAAATAGAAAGTTTCCAAAAATAGAAAGTTTCCAAAAATAGAAAGTTTCAAAAATAGAAAGTTTCCAAAAATAGAAAGTTTCCAAAAATAAAAAGTTTCAAAAAACAAAAAGTTTCCAAAAATAGAATTACTGCTTAAAATAGATAAGTTTCTAAAAATAGAAAGTTTCCATAAATAGATCAGTTGCCTTAATTAAATAAGTTTCCATAAATAAATTAGCTGCCTGAAATAAATAAGTTTCTAAAAATAGAACGTTTCCATAAATAGATTAGCTGCCTTATTTAATTAAGTTCCTAAAAATAGAAAGTTTCCATAATTAGAAATAAGCTGGTTAAATAAGCTAAGTATATAAGCCTAAGTGTTTTCATGATTATTTTCTAAGTCTTATGATATAATGTGTAGTTTATTAATTATTCCGTATAATTAAAATAAATATAGGTTAAAATATTTTATTAAAGTATAACATGTTTTTAATTAAATAAAGTTAAATACTTAGGTTAAAACATGTATTATTATTTATTAATAATATAACCTAAGTCATGTTAATTAATTAATTATAACCATGATTTTTAAATAATTAATTAATTTATAAGTCTAAAATATAAAAATACTTAGGTTAATAATTTCATGATTTTAATAATTAAAATAACCTAAGTCATGTTATTAAATTAATCATGTCATGTTATTAATTTAATTTTAACATAAGATCATAAAAATAAAAATTTAAACATACACCGTGAACCGGATCTTGACTAAGAACCATGAACCGGACATGAAATCGACACCATACCCCGAACCACTTCAGGGTTCCCTTTGGTTTGCTGCTGCCGTGGGACCCAAACCACCAAACCGGACCTTGAGGTCTCGGTGGTGGTCCATGTGCCAAGCCGAGACCCCTTAGGGGTTCGGTTTAGGCGTCGGCTAGACAAACACCCCTAAAAAACCCTTGTTTTGATCTACCCCATAATCATAAAAATGTTAGATCTATGTTTTTAATTAGGTTTTTAAAAACATCATGTTCTTATTTAATTTTTAAATCCAAAACAAAAGAAAAAGGATTAAAAAGGTATACCGAATACGTGGATCGATCAAGGATGAACACACACGAACTCTTGCATAAATTCCAAGATCAAAATCAACCCGAACACCCCTCCATGGTGTTTTATGGGTGGCGGCCAAAAGAGGAACAAAGGAAGAAGGAAGAAATCTTTTTAGGGTTTTTGTTATTTTTCTTGTTTTGTAAAAATGACACAAGATTTCTCCTTTTTCTTGTTTAGTAAAAATTGATGGGCTAAGCCCATTTCCCTCCTAATTTCGTGGTATATGGGGCCCACATGGGGTAACCCGATCATTTTTCGTGTCTATTTAATAAGTGTGTTCTCGTGTTCGTTTTTTACGTGTTTGTTCGTGTTTATTTGTGTTCGCGTTTTGTGTGTTCTCGTTAAATAATTACCGTGACCTAATATATTTATTTACGCTCGTAATAAATATATATACATAACTAATAATAGTTCGTGATTTAATTACGTTCGTGATTTCATGATCGCATGTTCGTGATTAATTATTGTCAAATAATTATTGCGTGTTCGTGCGTAGTAAATACTTATCGTGTACTAACACGTACGTAATACGTAAAATCCTAACACGTAATCGTAATCATGCTATAATAGGAAAGTTTTAATCTAGTACGTACGATCTTAAGGTTACTATTCATGGTAAAAGCATGCGGGTTTTACAGCGGGCTTGCCGGCCTTCGTCGGAGCTCGCCGACACACCCACCCCCTCTTTCACCGTGTGTTCGTTGCTGCGCCAGCGAGAGTGCAAAGAGGAGAGATAGTGGTTTTTGATCCTTGCAACGGTCGAAAAAATTTAAAACTTTTTTTTGAACTTTTATTATTATATATATCCCCCATTTTAACACTTTTTAATACACATTTATATTCCCCCAATCAACAAATAAATACGACTTGTTCAGTTCCACACACTTTTGATCAAATCAAAACCTTGGTTGATCACTAATTAAACAATACAACGTTCGAGAAAAAGCGATCATGGATTTATCCCTTCAATATGAAAGTGCATCTACTACTAAATTTGAATTGCAAGAAGTATATGAAAATGCACTGATATTCCAAAAGAGAGTTGTTCAAATTTTTTAAACAAGAATCAGACAAAGATTATGAGATGCATAATGCCTTGTTTCAAAAAGCAGCTAAGATAAAAAAAAAGGAAGCTAACTCGGAATGGGTTCCCAAATTCTAATTTATTCCCGTGTTGTTATTTTAATTTTCGTATTGTATTTTTATTTCCCGTGTTGTATTTTTAATTTCATAATTTGAATTTCCGACGGAGGTATGTATTAATTAGAATTTCTAACGTCTATATATTAATTTGATTTTTCAATGGCTATGTTTTCTTTATAGATAATACTTCCATTTTCTCATACAAAAAACACACTACCAAACATGTCTTAAGAAAACACTTCTGAAAACAAGAAACAAAACAAACGAAAAGCAACTCGAAACAACCTATCGGCGCTGGAAAGAGTACCTGAATCAATCCCCCACAACCTTACGCAAACCCGGTGGATGGATCATCAGTTCCTACTATTAATGGTCTACTTTACGAACAAATCAACCCTGTTGAAGATTACGAGGTACCGATTGAGTTTCGTCTTACTGAGGAATAAGAACGTCAAATGCTTCTTGATGAAGAAGCATTACGAGAAATCTTAGCAGAAGAGGAAATGGTCGAAAAAGAGTTAGAGGAGAAAATCAAGAAAGAAAGAGTTGAGTATGTGTTGTTCAGGTAAGAGTTTTCAGAGTACGTATCTGATTTGGATTCCAGCATAAATTAGTAGTTTATTTTTATTATTTTGTGTTTTTAGTTTTCATTTTTTTCGTATCGTATTTTAAAATTTCGTATTTGTATTTTTATTTAATTATTTATAATTTTTATTTGAAGGAAATGAATTAAAATTTGTGTGAAAATAAAAAAATAATATAGTAATAATTTTAATTTTTTTTTACAACATAACTCATATAAGTAGAATTTCTACAAACACAAAAGCATAAACAGAATAATCTAATCACCCAAGCAATGGCAAGAATACTCAAGAACAAAACCGTATTGAATTTTTTACACTCAGAAAGATCATATAATTTCCCATTTATATTTACAAGATCAATTGAAACCTTAGCTTATGAAGAAATACGATCAAGTAATAATAATAATAATAAGGATGACGATGCTCCTCATTCAGCTTTTGTTCTTCATGGCTTAATGGGTTCTGCTAGAAACTGGAGATCTTTTTCCAAGAATTTGGCTAATTCCTTATCTCCATCTTCAGGTATTTATGCTTATGTTCTTTATTGGGTGTTTGGGATTGCTTCTTCAAATTGTTTATTGGGTTTTTTAAGCTTATTTGTGGGCTTACGAGCTTATTTGATTTCGGCTTATATTTCATAACCTCGAATTTTCCGGTGCTTGTATAAGCTTATTATGACATAATAAGCTTATATAAAGTCTCAACATAAGCTGGAAAATTTTAGCTATGAAATTAAGCTGAAATCAAACTTAGCTGAAATCAAATGAGCTTCTATTCCTTCTTTATTGAAAGTAGCCTTGTCTTGTTACATTAGCTTTATCGCCTATGTAATGGGCTGAGATGTGAGATTTCGCTCACATTCTTTGTACTTAGACGTTTTCTTGGAGTAATCTATTTAACAGGGCCGTCCCAAAATTGGCCCCCCTTAAATACGATAACTTTAAATATTACTATAAAATTTTGGAATTGATAAAATATTTAGGTACCAGAGATGTGGTCAGTAACAAGTTGTCTAACTATTATACAGGAAGAAAAGATGTATTCTTGTGAGTCACGAAAACGATTTTGTTAAAACTAAAAGATGCGGAGGCTTTATATTGGTTGGACAAGTCAAATTTGACTTGGACTTAGGACAATATTTAGAATCTAGACCTATCTATAATAGGAGTACAATAAATTTCGATGCCTCAAAACAGAAAAAGCCCTATGCAATTGCACAGCCCAATATCCGGGCCTGCTATTTAATGGGTGTAACAACTTTTTACCCAAAAAAAACAACACTTAAACAAATACCCCATTACTAGTAGTTTTGAGTTGGGGAGTTGTTTGTTCATAACTTCATACTGCTGTCGTTTGGCTTAGCTTATTTAGGTGCACAGTGAGCTTATCTAAAAACGTGGTTTTGAACTGTTAGAAAGTATGTTTCAGACACACAATAAGCTCTTTCTAAGAGGCTTAGCTAGGAACTACCTAGATGAGTACTATTGCCAAACACTCACTTATAAGATTATTGTTTAGCTTCATAATTGAAGCAACTCACAAACTATATTTAGAATTGCATTTTATCTGTCTTACAATTGGTTGTTTACTTATGCTTATTTCAGCAAGTATAAGAGGTTTTGATAAGCAATTCCAAACACACTTTTAGGGTTATATAGTTATGTTTTCAAGAGTAGCTGCAATAAAACTACTGTGTATTTAGGGTTGTTTCACCTGTAAAGTTTGAATCATTATCAATCGTCAAAGCCATTGATTATTCGATTATCACAACTTCATAGAGTTATAACATATCCGAACACGATCTCCTAGAGCCCGTCTTGCGACGACTGATTATCTGAATCTGGTTATTCATCATATGGTTGATTTGATACTAATTGTATGGGAACTTTCATATAGATTGGAAGATGACTCTTGTCGATTTGAGGAATCATGGACGATCAGCTGGTCTAACGGGTTTACAGCCACCTCATGACATGGTTAATGCTGCTAATGATGTTGCTAATTTAGTGAAGTCTCAAGGTTGGAGTTGGCCGGAGGTTGTTTTTGGGCACTCCATGGGTGGTAAGGTGGCGTTACAATATGCCACGAGCTGTGCGCGTGGTGATTATGGCAGTTCAGCCAAGTTGCCCAAACAGGTACTTTTATTAAAAACAATTTAAGTTTGTATGTAGGTTGTGTCACTTCTGTACTATTGCTATTAAACAGTGATCACCACACAAACATCTTTTATCTTATCAGTTTGAATTTAAGTGACCAGTTTGCACTTAAACTTGGTATCTTTTACTTGAAGATTATGTTTTCATCTGGTCTCTTAAAATCCTAATAGCTAAAAACATGATAGTCATATACTTAGGAAACTGTACGTGCAGGCCGCCGCTTACACGCAGGCCACCCAAATTTTAAAACATATTATCAGTCCACCCACATACTAAAAAACTACGTATAAAATTTGCTTTTATGGACTTCATTTGTGGCCTAATTCATAATTAAATCGATTTTAGTGGGTGCGTTAACTTAACGGGGTCACCAACTGCAAGGACAATTGTAAGTTTTTGCCAGAAACAAAGCCTGATCAAGACTTTGGTGGCCTTTTATGCTGTTTAAACATTCGGGTGGCCTTGATGTAACCTTTTAAATACTTAGTTGGCCTATATGCATCATCCGTGTTCTTTATGTCATTGCTTTGGAGTTTGGACCAGCCAAGGTCTAGATCGGGGAAATGTAGAAAAGCGATTATTATATTTTTAGCAAATAGATAAGAGTTTATTAGGAATTGATCTTCAAATCTTCCGAGTCCATGGGGGAAGTTTTGGTCTGTAACAAATTATAGGACATAACTTTAGCCAACTGGTGAATGGTGATGTAGTTCAAGAAAGAGTCGTCTCATTTCCTTACTTCTTCGTTCTTTCTAATTCATATGAATCTGGTGGCTATTGGTAGGTTTAGTCTGAACATACAGGGAATTGGAGGTAGCATTCTACTGTTTTTTACTAGATGCCCTATACCCGCCCTCTTGGTCTACCCTAACACGAAACATAAGCCATATTTTCAAATAGATAATAGTTGGTGATCATAATTTATTATAATGCTCCAATAACGAGAACCTTTTATCTATGATAGTTTTAGGATGCAAGACTTATCTTCATATGTAATGTTGGAGATTAGTATTTGGTAATTTTTTGATCATTCTGATTATAATGCTATCCCGTTTGTAGTTCTCCTTTTCTCCAGCTGTTCATGTGTATATAAACATGGTTTATGCATCTCTGTGCTACTTTACGATTTATGCCCAAGTTTTCTACCTAAGAATATATTGAAAGTAGAAACTAACACGTAAACCACAAATGTGATATATGCTCAAGTTTGTCCACATCCTTGAAAAACATATGGAAATGTCATTCAAAGATGGTTAAGAAAAACCATCTTTTGGTCAGTGTGGTTCTTTGATAAAGTCAGACACATACTTGCAGTTATAGTTTGAGTGACTTAGCCACTATCCATGTCTACCAAATAGATGTCATAATTGACGACTTGATTCATACGTGGCTGTATTGCCAAGAGTTTCAATAACAAAACTGCAACACGAAAAAGAAGAGTTTTCCTGTAGGTGGTTAAATGATTAGTACTTTGACAGTCAGTTTTTGGTTCAGACAAACTTTAATAACTCATGATGACAAATACATGATGCAGAACAGTTGTGGGTTCTGGATTCTGTGCCAGGGATAGTGGACCCGGAAGAAACTAGTGGTGAGGTGGAGAAAGTTTTGGAAACCTTGCAGAAGTTACCAAACTTAATCCCGTCACGCAAGTAAGTTTGTTTTCTCATAGCAGCACTTTATTGTTTATACCATCACAGAAATTGTGGTGTCATGTTTGGTTAATTGATTTGATGTTCTGGTTTAGTTGATCAAAAAGTTAGACTTCAATAAGTTATCCCTGATAAATTGTTAGCAAGTACGGAGTAATTATGTATAAGCAACTTTACCTGTTTTAAGAAATGGCTTTCGTTGAATTTTCATTTCATGTATTTAGAATTTGGATGGGAGTGGATTGCACATCTTTTTACTCGCTTTATATAGCAGAAAGCATATGCCCAATTTTGTGATGTGAATGACCATGTCCCTGGCTGCAGGTGGTTGGTGGATCACTTGACAAATCTAGGATTTTCAAGATCACTGTCTGAATGGCTGGGTACGAATCTTAAAAAATCTGGAGAACATGAGACATGGGCGTTTGATCTTGATGGAATCATACAGATGTTCGATTCTTACAGGTTAGCTCTTATATTCAGTATTCTTCTGCTTCTGCTCACCCTATCATTCCAAAACTTATTAGAAACGAAATTGCAAATCGAGAAAATTCTTCTTGAACTATACAAAAGCCGAATTAAGAAGTTATGATGGACATTTCTACACTTTTAATCATTATAGGATTAAAATATATTGATATGTGGAACATGTGTATCTTTCAGGAAGATGGATTATTGGCCTCTCCTAGAACATCCGCCCAAGGGGATGGAGATAGTGATTGTGCGTGCCGAAGACAGCGACAGGTGGGACTCGCGTATCATCGAGAAGCTCGAAAGCCTTGACAATCGGAAACTTGATGAATCTGAGGGGAAGCTTACAGTTGTGGTTCTTCCGAAATCTGGACATTGGGTTCACGTGGACAATCCAAAGGGACTTCTGGAAATAGTGACACCCAAAATGGCTTCCCTCGTTTAAAGCAAAATGGCTTCTTATCATTGAACAATGGACAGTCAAATATTTGCTCAGGATGTGTTATTCTTTTCTCGATTATTCTTCAAATTAAACAAGTAATTTCAATAATCGTAATCACATGAACCAATCTGATGGTCACAGGGACATGATATTTTGAGAAATAGTTAAGATTCTCGTTTTATAAAATACAAGTTGCCTACTTGCTGCATAGTGGGGTTTATATAGCTTCCTGACTTATCGTGATCCCCTCATTCCTGGGCTCCTAGCTATTCTTTTCATGTAGGCTACAATCAGCTTAACGCCGGTCTGACTAGTTTATTACCAGCCACTAAATGTCTAAATCTACCACAGAAGCTGAAATTTGGTCTTGCCAAATGGCATTTCCTTTGCTTTGTGTTTAGTCTCGTACATACTTGGGTTTCGTTTGTTTTCTTAAAGAGGCTAACCTTTGTTTTCTGTGTTATTGAAGAATATCTTTCATTCTTTTTTCTTAATATCTTTCACTAATGTTTTTGTACGCTTTATATATTTCGTACTTTTTTATTCGTCCATCTTTTTACGTTTTTGTCCATGGTTTTCCCATGTTTTTTTTTATGTTTTTAACGTTTTCGTACATTTTTATACATGTTCGTCAATTATTTTACGTTCTCGCCGATTTTTTTTTTCGTCCGTTTTTTTTATGTTTTTCCTCTTTTTATACACTTTCGTCCGTTTTTACGTTTTCGTCCGGCCTTTTAGGTTTTCGTTTTTCATCCGTGTTTCTCTATTTTCATACACTACGTTTTCGTAAGTAACTTTTACGTTAGATTTTTTAGTTTCGTCAGTTTTGTACGTTATCATTCAATTTTTTTTACGGTTTTTCCGTTTTTTTAGTTTTCGCTTAATTTACGTTTTTGTACGTTTTATTTTTTTCGTATTAACGGACAAACGCGTACAAAAACGTAAAAGAAAGGACGAAAGCATAAAAGACAGGGGAAAACGTTAAAAAACGTACGAAAACATTAAAAGCGGACAAAAGGATAAAAATACGGATGAAAATGGTCTAAAACCTAAAAAACGAACCAGAATGTTAAAAACCCGACAAAAAACGTAAAAAAAAGACGAAAACGTAATAAACGGACAATAATGAAAAAAGGGTGAAAATGTAAAAAATACGAAGACGTAAAAAATGGTCGAAAAGGTAAGAAAACAAACAAAAACATAAGAAAACAGGTGAAAACGTAAGAAAATAAACCAAAACATAAGAAAACATACAAAAGGCGTATAAAACGGACAAAAACGTATAAAATTGTAGAAAAATGTACGAAATGTACAAAAACGAAGAAAATCGTTGAAAAACGAATGAAAATGAATGGATACGTACAAAAACGAATTAAGAGGTTGAAACCAAAGGTATAAAAAAAATGTATTGAAAAGAAGTGAAAAAGAGAGGCAAAAAGAGTAAAACTTTTTGTTTGAATTAATGAGGAGGTAAAAAGTGTTTTTAACATTTATATAAAAAACAATCAAGTTCGTCCACACAATTGCAGATAAAAGAGAAAAAGAAGTGGAACTCCTTCATCCGTTCGAGCGAGGTTTTTACCGGCTACAAACATGACAAATATGGTTGTTTCATGCTCACGCGTCTTAAACTTTAAGTTCAATTTTATATTGCATACATTTTAAGAATAGTTGGTATCATATACTCTACACTAGTAACATGTTCGGATTATTTTTGAAAGAAAATTGATTGTTATGCTTAAGAAGGTACCCAGTTAAGTTTAAATAAAGAGTTAAGTGCATTTTTGGTCCTCGTGGTTTGGTCCAGTTTTCACTTTTGGTCCAAAAATTCAAATAGTTTCGATTTTGGCCAAAAAGGTAAACTATTTCTTCACTTTTGGTCCATTTTCGATAAAATGACTAAAATACCCTCATTTCATAATGTAAAGTTACTAAATGGCCCTCCCTGTCATTCTTTTTTTACAATTATTTTCCTTATTATTACTAGCTAGTGGTGACCAAACTCAGCGCACCCGAACGCACCCTAGCTAGTGGTTTTCCTGCTGGTGGTTAACCCGAACGCACCCTAGCTAGTGGTGACCAAACTCAGCGCACCCTTTGGTGCTAACTGAAACTATAAGAAGCACCATTTTGTTGTCGCTTTACATAGAAAACAAACGACCCCCTGGTGTTGATTTTAAGCAGAAACAAACACCCTACTGCTGGTCCGAAACGCACCCTTCTACCGGTGGTTTTCTACTCGAGGTGGCGGCGACCTGATTGGATTGGACCAGGTCCACGAATCTCGTGGTGGCGCTGGTCAAGTGACCCGCGGTGGTGGTAGTGGTGCATATGATCGGAACAAACACCCCTATGGGCTGGTACAAACACACGAAATACAGCACCACCGGTATGAAACCCTCCAGTCAACGAACCCCTACCCTGATCAAAACCCCCACAACAAACCCACAACAGCAAGCATATAGAATCCACTGATAACAAACCACCACAATTGACAAGATCTTGCAAGCGTCAATAAGGAGAGAGATGAAACAGTAACGAATGGCTGTTAAGATTGACTTTGAGATTGAGTTTGAAGGAGGTTGATGGATTGGTTGTAGATGAAAACATGTACCCCCCGAAAACGCCTACAGTGATGAAACAGGACCGGATAGAAGGTTGAAGGATTTGATGGATTGACCGGATATAAGATTGATGGATTGAAGGGTGATGGATGAAAGGGCCCCGAAATACAGTGATGAAGTTGACCGGATAGAAGGTGGATGAATTCAAGAATGATGGATGGATTGAAGGTTGATGGATGGATGGAGGTTGACCGGATGGAGGTGAACCGTTGATGAATGTAGCAGGTGGACAGGAGATGAAGGAGATGAAGGTAGCAGGTGGAATGGAGATCGCCCACACAGGGAGAGAAAGGGTTGCGTGATATTATTATTATTATTATTATTATTATTATTATTATTATTATTATTATATTATTATTATTATTATTATTATTATAAAAGAGAATGGGTGAGTAGATAGTTTGTAGAGTGACAAAAATACCCTTCTAGCTAACAGTCAAACATTCGGTCAACGTAAAAATGGACCAAAAGTGAAGAAATAGTTTACCTTTTTGCCCAAAATCGAAACTATTTGAATTTTTGGACCAAAAGTGAAAACTGGACCAAACCACGAGGACCAAAAATGCACTTAACTCTTAAATAAATGATTGGTTACATTTTGAAAGAAAAAAATGCATGAAATAATTATACAAGCAATTTATATATTAAACATGTATTATACATTTAAATAATATTATTTCATTTGCCTCAAATTTATATTTTACGTTTTTTTATAATGTTTATATTTAATTTTTCATTACTAAAAATAGATACAAAAGTTTGATCAAAATTACTATATTATTTTTATTTGAAATTATTATTACATGTTCTAAAGAAAACTTTAATTAATTAACTTAAATGTAAAAGTGTCATTTTGTTAAAAGTAAGATAGAAAAAACAGTAACAAATATATTTTTTTAAAATATGTGTTTTTTATTAGAAGAAAATAATTTTAGAATGAAAAAAAGTAGTATTTTAAAAAACTATTTTAATTGATTTGAAATGTAATAAAGGGCATTTATTTTTGTTCCTAAAATTGCAAGTGTGCTTCCGTAAGCAAGATATAAAGACCAAGCCTCACGACTTAGGTGCATTCGGTTTGTAAGTAGGTTTAGAACTAAATTCAGATTTGAGATTGGTTTAAAAAAAATCAAAGAGATAAAAAAAAAGTTTTGCTAATAATCACCCATAGGTGGTTTTTTAACTTGCCATAATTATAAATATTTCTAAAAATGAACTTAATTAATATGAATACATACCTTATTTAAACCTACTTACCTTAATTATATTTCCTGGACTCATGTATTTAAAAAAATAATTAGTTAATATTTGAAAATATTTATAATTAAGGAAATCTAAAAACCAAAAGAAAAAGAAAACATGTGCTTAACGAAATTAATTTTTTTTGTAATTTTATACTTGCTAATTTCATTTTACAGTTACGTTACTCTAAACAAACTGCTACTGTTTCTGCTTCTGCTCATGCTTACCGCTACTGCTACGTGTCGTCAAACATACTCTTAGTTTATGTTTTTATTAAGTTTTTAAAGATCATTTACATTTTTATTAATTTTGTTTAATATTTTGATTTAATTGTAATATTTTTAATATTTGAAGTTTATGTAATATTTTTATTTGATAAAATAAAAAATTTAATTAATGAATGAAAAATAAAAGTGATACTGGAAAGATGAAGTGAATACGAGTTTTTTTTGCCTTATTATCTTTGAAAGATAAGTTTTGAGTGAGTTAATAAGAGTATAGAGAGTTTTGAGTGAGTAATATTAGTAAGTTGGTTCTAGAAGCATTTCTAGTAGTAGTTCATATTACATGTTATAACTTCAAGCTATTTTAACTGAACAAGATTTTGTTAGAAAAATAACTTATATTTAAAAAAAAAACAATCATATATTTTGATAATTTTTTGTAATCTTAAACGCCAAACATATCTTTACTTTTACAGTATGTTCTCAAGTTGTTTTATTAAAAGAAAATAAAGGAGGTGAAATGAAATAAAAAAGATGTGTTCTTGAGTTACTAAAAAAAGAAAGGAAAACGATGTAATTTTGAAAGGAAAATATATATTTTTTAAAAAAGTAAATTGAAATAATTTACTTTTATTTTCTTTCCTTTATTAAACGAAGCAATAAAAAACAGTGTTAAAAGTGAGCAAACAGGTTATGAAGTGATGATCCACGCATATGTTTCTTCTGAAAGTACAACTACATTAGTCCAACAACAACTCCCAAATATTAAGCAAAACCACAGTACTTATATCATTTCATTTAAAACTTGGGCCTGCTAATAAAATGGGCCAAAAAGTCCAGAAGAGTATCAAGAGAAACCCTAATCAGCGCATATAAAAGCACTGACCTAGCAACATTGTAAACCATTAGAACGGCGAGACAAAATGCAGATCTTTGTGAAAACTTTGACAGGGAAGACCATAACACTTGAGGTTGAATCCTCAGACACCATTGACAATGTCAAGGCCAAGATCCAGGACAAGGAAGGTATTATTTCTATACTTATTTTTATAAAAATATATAATGTTTATTTTATATAGATGTCTAATAATAATATTTGTTTTTTTTAATTAGGAATCCCACCTGATCAGCAGAGGTTGATCTTTGCTGGAAAGCAGCTGGAAGATGGTCGTACTCTCGCTGACTACAACATCCAGAAAGGTACCTTTTTTATTTTTAATGTTTCTATATATAATTTGTTTTTTAATTTAGTATTATGCTCTAAAGGTTGTTTATTTTTAATTTCCTTTTTTATATTCAATTTTTCTATAAATAGTTTGTTATAAATCTTTTTTTTTTAGTTTTATGCCTCAAGTCTTTAATTTGTTCTTATATTTTATTTATCACAATTTGTATATGTTATTTGTATATTCATATTTGAAATGATTATAAAAGTTGTGTGTACATAGGCTATGTAGTATAATTGTTGTTTTGTTTGAATGATGAATTAGTTTTTGAACAATATAATTATGTAACAAGCAAAACACATATTGAGAATTTTCTTCAATTAGGACAGTTAAGTTGAAATCAAATGGAACCTTATGATAGTTAAATAAAATTGAATTATTATGGATTAGTAATTGTAACATGGTTTTGTTAATATTGTTTTTGATTAGCCAAAGCTGTTTTATAGCTTGTTGCTGATACTTATTATCTGATGTTTTTTTTTTTTGTGTAGAGTCAACTCTTCATTTGGTGTTGAGGTTGAGAGGAGGAATCATTGAGCCTTCCTTGATGGCTTTGGCAAGGAAGTACAACCAAGACAAGACCATTTGTCGCAAGTGAGTCAGTTGTTTCAATTTAAGTTTTTTACAACTTTATGCTTAATTTAAATTGTTGACTTTACTTTTATTTTTATGATGATTATTTATCAATTCTGGTGTTGTATAAAATGGTGTATTCTAAACATATTAGACTAACCAGTAATTTATTTTCAGCAACTTTTATCAAATTTTACATGATTCATCTTTTAGATATTACTAGTATGGTACCCGTGCAATGCGGCTCCGAGTACATGGTCGTGATTTTTTCAAAGTTTGAGTTCGTTTTTTGATGTTTAGCTTAACATTGACCTTATGTACTGATTTTTTTTCCTTTTAGGTGTTATGCGCGTCTCCATCCAAGGGCTGTTAACTGCAGGAAGAAGAAATGTGGTCACAGCAACCAGCTAAGGCCAAAGAAGAAGATCAAGTAGACTTGTGAGCGTTTTCTGTGTTGGAGAGCAGCTTGTCTAGCTATGTTTAGAGCTTTATTTCCAGTCGTTTTTATTTTCTGCTGTTAAGTACCTATGGAAAACTTATGAATTCTACTTTTTAATTTAAGAAGCACAATCTTGGTTTCAAGTATCTTTTTTTTTATTGGGCATTTATGGTTAGTTTTTGATGGTTTATATGTTGCTTTTAGTTTCAAGTTGTTTTATGGCCTGAAAACCCAGTTAGTATATGTTTGGTCCGGTGGTACTAATTTTTTGGTTCGATCTGCTCTGCGATCTATAATGCTCAGCCTTGTAGTGGGGGTAACGAGCATGAAAGCTAAAAGATAGCGAGCAAATGTATAATGTGATTTTCGTTGCATATACTAACATTTAGTATAGTAAATTTCCCTGAATTTGGGTTCACGAGACATACAAAAGCCTTGAGAAGGTATTTCCCATTTCCCAACACTGCTTATTTTGTTAATGTCTTGGTGGTAGCGCTGTTCACTCTTGTTGAAAAGTTTGTATTTAACCCTTTCAGTTATATTATTTCTTAAAATATTACTACTAGTATGATTAATATTTGAGCATGTTTAGCAAGAAAAACCGTTGCATTCTCCAAATTTTAATCTAGCTTCTACAACAAAAATTGTATGTTGCTATCGAAATTGTTTTGGGCCCCTCAACATAAATTCTTAGCTCCGTCCTGGTAGGAAGAGTGTCCTATGCACGTTAATGCTTTGAGTTATGTTTTTCACGGTTACACTAAAGGAATGGTCCTACAGAACCTTGTACATATAAAATAATAGTTGTCGGGTGTCGCGCGTCGCAACAATTACTCGTATAATAAAAATTTCTTGCGAACGTCTTGATTATATGTTTATCAAAAGACCTTTCGACGACGTTGTGCATCTGTAAGTAGTTGCTTACCGCAACAATACATTATCATCAGTAGAAAGGGAATGGTTGTATTCCTTGAATGCCATGCCTCAGGGAGTCTCGAAGTGGAATGAGATGTTAGTTTTATCTTATATAATGGGCTTATAAGTTTATTAGCTTATATAAGTTTATAAGCCGACATTAAATGTTTGGTTAAGTTTATATAAGTAGAGGCTTATAAGCTTATATAAAAGGGTTTTGATAATTCAAACATTTGTGGCTTTTATAAAAAAGAGTGAGCTTATATAACAATAATACATAAAAAGACTTTTATACCCACATATAATAACTATATCATTTAATATCTATGTGTTTTTTTTTGTATTTTAGTTTGTTAATTCTAATAAACTCAATCAAACACTAAACATGAGCTTATAAGTTTATGATATATAAACCATAAATGGCTTATATAACATAAGTCTAAGTCCAACTCATAAGCTTAACCAAACGCCTCTTAAATCCGTTTCAATGCGACAACTTTTTGTTGACTTCACAGTTTTAGCAAAAACACATACTTCATCATAACAAATTCGTTCATAAAA
The DNA here is from genome assembly GCA_025667525.1 of Glebionis coronaria. Classification (NCBI taxonomy): domain Eukaryota; kingdom Viridiplantae; phylum Streptophyta; class Magnoliopsida; order Asterales; family Asteraceae; genus Glebionis; species Glebionis coronaria. The sequence goes on along the minus strand of CM046876.1, from coordinate 491,000,231 downwards.
TATTAACATCATCCATGTCGAAGTTGTTTAATCCTTTATCAACACATGGGGCATCACCAATCCCAGAAAATTTCCACTTTAAGTAATCAAATCTTTATACATTATACTTAATCGGTCAAACTCATTAAAAATCGTACTAACTGGTGTGTCATAAGTGAAAAAATTATCGATCTTGAGCAAGTTGAGAACTTCATATACCTTCTAAATATTCTAATTGAACGCTGTTTGTTGGAAAATGTTTTGCAAAATATGGTTTTTGCAATACTTTGGACATAATTTTATATATGTATATGTTATATATATTCGTAGTACTTAGTAGCTTTTGCGTTCTCCTCGAAGAGAGCTTCGCAACGAGCTAAAGTATGTCCAATATGGAGTTAATATGAATGAGATATCGTGTCTCAAAGTGAGTCACGTGAAACACAATATTTGGAAAAATATTTGTCCCACATCGCTTGAAACATGAAGTGAAAACATGTTTATAAAGAAATCCTAGTTTCTACCCTACAATATTCATTTGTGGGTTTTTACTCCCACGCCTACGCGCGCGCAGGGGGGGTGCAGAAAGTGGGATTTCTAGGCCAAAAACGGGTTCAAAGCTATTGAACTTGTGCACGAGCGCGCGACCTGCGGACACGAATGCAGCTCCGAAATCTGCTTGGGTGCGGGCAAATTCGGTGTATTTTTAGGAATAGATACAAACTTATTAATTAAGTTTACAGAAATCTGTTTTGTGTATTAAAAGATTTGCGAATCTGTGTTAGTAATAACAGATTTTCATGTCAGTTTAATTTAGGAGCAAATATTATGTCTTGGTGACCAAGACATATAATGCCTATAAATTAAATTTCATTCATTCAGACATCCAAAAAAAAACGCAGCTTTTCTGCATCATAGCTCCATCAATTTTTCTCAGTCAGAAACACACACTGTATCCGTGATCTTTCAGGCAAGTAAGTCAAGTCCGGCTGTACAACAGCTTTAGACGTTGTACCCTGGGAAACAGACGACGAATCTGTTTTAAGGGAAGCGTGTTAAACACGTGCCTCGTCTTTGTTTTACTGCTTTCTTATTACTGTTAATTACATTCTGTCAATTTAATTTCTGTTATTTTATTGTAAATTCGATTTTATAATAAAAGTGTACACCGTTTCCTACAATCTTAAAACAGAATCAGTTTAACAGAATTAAAACTTTTATTAAATCGGATTAATAATTTTTATCAGATTTATTATAAACTGTTTCTGCCGAAACTAGGATTGAGTTTCACTGGAATCAGTTTTAATTTTACAGATTTTAATTAACAGATCTCTAACGTTTTTCTTTAAGCAGTTGTTCTTATCAGTTTATATTGAAACCAAGATTGTGTTTCTGTTAAACTGATATATTAGATAATTGCATCTGATTCATTGAAACCAAGATTGAGTTTCTTTGAAGCAGATCCACTATAAGTATATAGAGATCACGATTGAATTTCTTATATACAGATTTATAACAGTTGTCTAACTGTTTGTGTTTTGATCTTGTTTGATCTTTCAGGATGTCTACCAGCACTCCTGTAACTCCTGTAACTCCTGTAACTCCTGCAACTACTACTGTGAATGTAACTGGTGCGCCAGTTTCCCACACAGTTGCTAATCATGCTGAAAAACCAGAAAAATTCAATGGACAGAATTTTAAGAGGTGGCAACAGAAGATGTTCTTCTATCTCACTACTTTGAACCTTGCGAAGTTCTTAAAGGAGACTGTACCTCAGGTGGAACCTCCTAAAGAAGGTGTACCCGAAAATCAACAAGCCGTGCAAGCTGTTGAAGCATGGAAACATTCAGACTTCTTGTGTCACAACTATATTCTGAATGGTTTGGTGGACTCTTTGTACAATGTGTACTGCAAGACTAAGACTGCCAAAGAATTATGGGAGTCGTTGGAACGCAAGTACAAAACTGAGGATGCTGGTACAAAGAAGTTCGTGGTAGCTCGCTTTTTGGATTACAAGATGGTTGATTCAAAGAGTGTGATAACTCAGGTTCAAGATCTGCAGGTTTTGCTACACGACATTCATGCTAAGGGTATGACTTTGAGTGAAACTTTTCAAGTTGCTGCTATCATTGAAAAGTTACCTCCAAGCTGGGTAGAATTTAAAAACTACTTGAAGCATAAGCCAAAGGAGATGACTGTTGAAGACTTGGTTGTTCGTCTTCGTATTGAAGAGGACAACAAGTTGGCTCAGAAAAACACTTATACACCTGATTCTGCCAAGGCAAATATGGTTGAGCATGGTTTGTCTTCTTCAAAGTCTAAAGGCAAGAGCTTTGGAAAAGGGAAGAATGACAAGAAGAGCAAAGGGAAGTCTGAGTACCTTGCTCCTAAGGCTGGAATTGCGAAGCAGAAGTTCCAAGGAAATTGCTTCAACTGTGACAAGCCAGGTCATCGTGCTGCTAATTGTAAAGCGCCAAAGCGGGTGACTCCACGCGAGGCTAATATGGTGAATGATAATGTGGACATGATTGCTATGGTGTCTGATGTCGTTACCATGATCTTTGAAGTTAACCTGGTAGGTTCTAATAATAATGATTGGTGGGTTGATACTGGGGCAACCCGTCATGTGTGTGCTGACAAGAGTATGTTTCACTCTTTCAGAGCGGTTGACAATGGAGAGAAGCTGTACATGGGCAACTCTACAACTGCTGATATCAAGGGCGAAGGAGATGTTATTTTGAAGATGACATCCGAGAAAGAGCTCAAGTTGACTAAAGTCTTGTATGTTCCGGAGATTCGCAAGAATCTTGTGTCCGGATGGCTTTTGAATAAGTTTGGTTTTCGTCTTGTTTTTGAGTCTGATAAAGTTGTAATTTCTAAGAATCAAATGTATGTTGGTAAGGGGTATGCCTTGAATGGTATGTTTAAGCTCAATGTAATAGTTGTTAAGAGTGATATCAATAAAATGAATTCTTCTGCTTACTTGATTGAGTCTTCTAATGTGTGGCATGGCCGTCTTGGACATGTTAATTTTAATTCAATGCGTCGTTTGATTAAATTTAATGGCATACCAAATTTTCATATTGATTCAAATTATAAGTGTGAAACTTGTGTCGAAGCCAAACTTACAAGATCATCTTTCAAATCGGTTGAACGAAAAACCGAACCACTTGATATGATACACACAGACATATGTGATTTGAAATCACTACCCACAAAAGGTGGCAATAAGTACTTCATCACGTTTATTGATGATTGCACAAAGTACTGCTACGTTTACTTGTTGAAAAGTAAAGATGAAGCTATAGACAAGTTTGTTCTATACAAAACCGAAGTTGAGAATCAACTTGGTAGGAAAATCAAGGTTGTACGAAGTGATAGAGGAGGTGAATATGTGTCTCTTTTTGCTGATCTATGTGCGAAACATGGAATTAGACATGAGTTTACTGCTCCTTATTCACCTCAGCAAAACGGTATTGCCGAAAGGAAGAACCATACCTTGAAAGAAATGGTTAATGCCATGTTGTTAAGTTCTGGTATGAGCCGGGACATGTGGGGGGAAGCCATTCTAACGGCTACTTATCTTTTAAACAAGATACCTCGTATGGATAAAGAGGAAACCCCATATGAACTGTGGATGGGAAGAAAACCATCATACAAGTACTTACGAGTGTGGGGGTGTCTAGCCAAGGTAGCTGTGCCGACACCTAAGGCCCAAACTATTGGACCTAAATCTGTGGATTGTATATTTATTGGATATGCTAAGAATAGCAGTGCGTATCGTTTCATTGTACATGATTCGAAAAATCCAGATATACACAAGAACACAGTTATGGAATCAAGGAATGCGTCCTTTGAAAACATATTTCCTTGTTTAAAGAAGGAAAATGAAAGCACATCTAGAATAGATGATGCAGTTGTCCAAGACAAGAGACAACGAGATGATAATGATCTCCAAGATGAGAGACAAGATCAACCCGAGGAAGAAGAGGCTGAACCTAGAAGAAGCAAACGGGCGAGAACCGAGAAATCATTTGGACCCGATTTTGTCTCTTTTATGGTAGAAAATGAACCCACTTCTTATCAAGAAGCTGTAAATTCCTCGGAAGGGCCTCGATGGAAAGAAGCAATTAATAGTGAAATAGAGTCTATTTTACAAAATCATACTTGGGAGCTCGTGGATTTACCTCCTGGTTGTAAACCACTAGCCTATAAATGGATCTTCAAGAAGAAGATGAAAGCTGATGGCACCATTGATAAGTATAAAGCAAGATTGGTGATCAAAGGTTTTAGACAACGCGAAGGTCTAGATTACTTTGATACTTATTCGCCTGTTACGCGAATAACTTCTATTAGGATGATTCTTGCTATTGCAGCATTAAGAAATTTAGAAGTTCACCAAATGGATGTGAAAACGGCTTTTCTAAATGGAGATTTAGAAGAAGAAATATACATGAACCAACCTGAGGGTTTCATGGCTCCTGGACAAGAGAGAAAAGTTTGTAGGCTTGTTAAGTCGTTGTATGGCTTAAAGCAAGCTCCAAAACAATGGCATCAGAAGTTTGATCATGCCATGCTAGAGGGTGGATTCAAAATTAATGAATGCGACAAGTGTGTTTATGTCAAAGACACAAATAGTGGATATGTAATCTTGTGTCTTTATGTCGACGATATGCTTATCGTTGGCAGTAACGACAAGATGATCAAGTCTACTAAAGACATGTTGAAATCAAAGTTTGACATGAAAGATATGGGTTTGGCTGATGTGATCCTTGGAATAAAGATCATACGAACTCAAAGTGGACTTGCATTAAGTCAAGCACATTACGTGGACAAAATTCTTAATACTCATAATGCGGGGGATTCCGGCCTAGCTAGAACTCCAATAGACACCAGTTTGCATCTATCTAAAAATAGAGGCGTAGGTGTTGCCCAATTAGAGTATTCAAGAATTATTGGCATGTTAATGTATCTGATGACATGTACCCGACCTGACTTAGCATATGCTGTAAGCAGGCTGAGTAGATATACTAGTAATCCAAGTGATGCACATTGGAAAGCTATGACTAGGGTACTTCATTATTTGAGATACAGTCGTGATTATGGACTGAATTATGCTGGATATCCATCTGTTATTGAAGGATACAGTGATGCAAATTGGATATCTGACATAAAGGATTCTAGATCGACCAGTGGATATGTGTTTACACTGGGAGGGGCCGCTATATCTTGGAAGTCTTCCAAGAAAACTGTAATAGCTAAGTCTACGATGGAATCAGAATTTATCGCGTTAGATAAATGCGGAGAAGAGGCGGAATGGTTACGTCAATACGTAGAGGACATACCCAGGTGGCTTAAACAGGTAACGGCCATTAGTATACATTGTGATAGTCAATCGGCAATTGGCAGAGCTCATAGCACAATGTATAATGGAAAGTCTAGACATATCCGTCGTCGACATAATTCGGTACGACAACTACTCTCAACAGGAGTTATCTCAATTGACTATGTGAAGTCAAAGGATAACATCGCGGATCCGCTTACGAAAGGCTTAAGCAGAGAGTTAGTTAGTAAGTCGTCTAAAGGAATGGGACTAAAGCCCTTAAAGGAATGAGTTTCTATGAAGGAAAACCTAACCCAGTTGACTGGAGATCCCAAGATCTGGGTTCAATAGGACAACCTAATCATAGAAATGTGGGGGAAGTCACGTCAATGTGGGGGAGTTACTTAATACGGTAACTTTCCTAGTCTATTCCTAGAACAATGTGACATGTTGAGGGGTTAAACATATGGCTTAATGATTCAGGATGAAATCATAAAGCATAATGATTCAAGATGAAATTATAAAACATATGTTTTTAATGATTCAAGATGAAATCACCTATGTGAGAGAGAAGTGGGGTCGCTTCGAAGGAAATTGTGGGGGCGCAATTTCTAAGAGCTCTTGCAGAACCAGGCGAGTGTTCATGACCATAACGAACACGACTATGAGGACTTGACAAGGTCAGGGAGAGTCTTGTGTGAGTGTGTATTGTCGTCTACGTAAACAGAGGCTGAGTTCAAGGACATCGCGTCTACTCAGATCTAGGAGACTAAGTGCATCTCACAAGGGAAGGTTCAAAGGGTTACACCTACCTATCCTATGCAGGACTTAACCGCAGAAATTTTGCCGAAACTTTCGTGTGTTTTCGACCGATTCCCATTCATGTGGGGGATTGTTGGAAAATGTTTTGCAAAATATGGTTTTTGCAATACTTTGGACATAATTTTATATATGTATATGTTATATATATTCGTAGTACTTAGTAGCTTTTGCGTTCTCCTCGAAGAGAGCTTCGCAACGAGCTAAAGTATGTCCAATATGGAGTTAATATGAATGAGATATCGTGTCTCAAAGTGAGTCACGTTAAACACAATATTTGGAAAAATATTTGTCCCACATCGCTTGAAACATGAAGTGAAAACATGTTTATAAAGAAATCCTAGTTTCTACCCTACAATATTCATTTGTGGGTTTTTACTCCCACGCCTACGCGCGCGCAGGGGGGTGCAGAAAGTGGGATTTCTAGGCCAAAAACGGGTTCAAAGCTATTGAACTTGTGCACGAGCGCGCGGCCTGCGGACACGAATGCAGCTCCGAAATCTGCTTGAGTGCGGGCAAATTCGGTGTATTTTTTGCTGCTCATTCGAATTTTTCCTTCCAGATTTTTCTAATCTATTTTAGGAATAGATACAAACTTATTAATTAAGTTTACAGAAATCTGTTTTGTGTATTAAAAGATTTGCGAATCTGTGTTAGTAATAACAGATTTTCATGTCAGTTTAATTTAGGAGCAAATATTATGTCTTGGTGACCAAGACATATAATGCCTATAAATTAAATTTCATTCATTCAGACATCCAAAAAAAAACGCAGCTTTTCTGCATCATAGCTCCATCAATTTTTCTCAGTCAGAAACACACACTGTATCCGTGATATTTCAGGCAAGTAAGTCAAGTCCGGCTGTATAACAGCTTTAGACGTTGTACCCTGGGAAACAGACGACGAATCTGTTTTAAGGGAAGCGTGTTAAACACGTGCCTCGTCTTTGTTTTACTGCTTTCTTATTACTGTTAATTACATTCTGTCAATTTAATTTCTGTTATTTTATTGTAAATTCGATTTTATAATAAAAGTGTACACCGTTTCCTACACTGTTCACTTTTATTGAAAAGTTTGTAATTTTTTTTTTTTGGGTAAGAGAGACTTTCACCCCGATAAAATAAAAAAAAAGTTTGAATTTAACCCTTTTAACTAAATATTATTTCTTAAATAGTACTACTAGTATGATTGATATTTGAGCATGTTTAACAAAAAAAAAACCGATGCATTCTCCGAATTTTAATCTAGCTTCTACGACAAAAATTGTATGTTGCTATCGAATATTTTTGGCTCCTTTAACGTAAATTCCTAGCTCCTTACCTGGTAGGAAGAGTGTCCTATGCACGTTAGTGCTTTGAGTTATGTTTTTCACAGTTACACTAAAGAATGGTCCTACAAAATCTTTGTACACATAAAATAATAGTTGGTGCCGCGCGTTGCGGCAATTACTCGTATAATAAAATTTTCTTGCGAATGTCTTTTGATTATATGTTTATCAAGAGACCTTATCAATGTTTAAAAAAAAAGATGTGTATCTGTAAGTAGTTGCGCCTACCGCAACAATAGATTATCATCAGTAGGAAGGGAATGGTTGGATTCCTTGAATGTCATGCATAAGGGAGTCTCGAAGTGGAATGAGGATGTTAGTTTTAACTTATATAGTGAGCTTATAAGTTTATTAGCTTATATAAGTTTATAAACCGACAGTAAGTGTTTGGTTAAGTTTATACAAGTAAAGACTTATAAACTTATATAAAAGGGTTTTGGTTATTCAAACATTTGTGACTTTTATAAAAAACAGTAGAGTTATATAATAATAATATATAAAAATACTTTTATACCTACATATAAGAACTATATCATTTAATAGCTATGTGTTCTTTTTTGTCATTTTAGTTTGTTAATTCTAATAAGCTTGATCAAACACTAAACATGAGCTTATAAGCTTACGATATATAAGCCATAAATGGCTTATATAACATAAGCCTAAGCCCAACTCATAAGCTTAACCAAATGCCTCTTAAGTCCGTTTCAATGCGACAACTTTTTGTTGACTTCACATTTTTAGCAAAAACACATACTTCATCATAACAAATTCGTTCATAAATATTAACATCATCCATGCCGAAGTTGTTTAATCCTTTATCAACACATGGGGCATCACCAATCCCAGAAAATTTCCACTTTAAGTAATCAAATCTTCATACATTATACTTAATCGGTCAAACCCATTAAAAATCGTAGCAACTGGTGTGTCATAAGTGAAAAAATCATCGATCTTGAGCAAGTTGAGAACTTCATATACCTTTTAAATATTCTAATTGAACGCTATTTTCTCCAAATTTTCTTCCTAAGAGTTTCCCAGGTATGGATTGAACCAGTAGCCAATAACTAGCAGCTCAAGTAAGCGACATAGGAAAAACTCGAAGCATAATTTGGTCTTGAGTTATATTGGGTACATGAACAAGTCAACAATATCAAGAGCTATTTCAATGTGTTCATTGGTATCTTGATTATCTGATCCGTTGGAATCGGTTAAACTCATTAAAAATTGTCCCAAATGGTCATAAGTGAAAAATCATCGATCCTGAGCAAGTTAGAACTTCGGATACCTTTTAAATATTTTTAATTGAACGCTATTTTCTTCAAAAACTTTTCCTAAGAGTTTCCCAAGTATGAATTGAACCAACAAGTTCATTTCTTAGCTAATAACTAGCAGCTCCAGTAAGCGACATAGGAAAGACTCGAAGCATAATTTGGTCTTGAGTTACATCGGGTACATGAAACAAGTCAACAATCTCAAGAACTATTTCAATGTGTTCATTGGTACTTGATTATCCGATCCGCTGGAAGTGTTATCAAGAATTTCCTTGAGAAATTGACCCTTCTATTCATAGTGGGCATTTTCATCAATATTAGGCCTATTAATTCTCGAACCATAATCTTCTCGGGTCTTATTCATGTATTCTTAGATAGTTACGTTAGTGTTTCAATATCTTTTCTTTTTCAAATAAATGCTCAGAATATGTTTAGATTTCTGTTGAACTCAAAAAGTCAAATCTTCATGTTTTAGGAAGTTTCCTAGATGATCGAAATGCTCGTTCAAGATCTTTGAGTGGCGTAGTGAGTTTCTAAGTTAAACTCATGGTCATGCATTACCTGAAACAAAAGACAAATAATCAGTACGGTATGTACCGAGGAAAGAAAATATTTAAATCTATAAACGAAAACTAGATATGTAAAAACAAATATGCTTTTGTAGCATATGGTCATACGCCATACTCTATTGACTGATCATATTGATGAATACACAATATCTACCACAAAATTAGTGATAAGTCGTATCTATTGATAGAGATATGTGTTAGGCCAATGAAAGTTCTAACTATTACCCAGTCTAGATTTGTTTTAAATTAGACTATGTTACAAGTCGCTATTGAGCCTAGCGACAGAGACTAGACCAGCTGAAGGCAAAGCCTCAGATGGCACACCAGAAACATTCACGTCAAAGAAGTCAAAGATTATCTTAAGTCATACCCACCAGCTATTATGGATTAGCTGGAATGTAGAAGGAATGTGATGGTGTTCGATGATCTTTGAGATGGCAATGCTCAGAGGTCATTCCAGACCCTTTGAAGACTTAGCAAGCAGAGACTTGCCTTATCCCTTTATAGTTTAGGCGGGAAAATCTCATAAAGTACTTTGGGCGAGACAAAGTGATGATTCAAGTTAAAGAAGCCTAGTACGACCTAGTGGGAAGAGTGAACAGTTGGCAGAACTGTTCACAGAATGTTGGTTAAAGGCATGTCCAAGAATAGACATGCATTTAATGAAGTGTACTGCTTCTACTTAGAAGTCGACATATGTCAACTACCCCCACTAAGGTAGCAACCTCGTACCACTATAAATAGGGATAGAAAAGGAGACAAAGAATCACTTGTATTTATTAATAATATCTTTGTCTTTTCTCCCTGTTGAACCTTTGGAGTCTCTTTGTTGTGTTCCAGCTACTCTTAGGTTCACTTGTAAACTTGAGTCTCGAATCAAGTTTACTTGTTCAAAGGGTTTCTTTTTTATTGTCATTCAACAAGTGTCATCCATAACACTTTGTAATACTTTGTTTATAAGTAATAAAGCATTACGCGTTTGAAAATTAAATCACAAAGTGTTATCTTGAATTCGAGTTATAGTATTACAATAGGCGTTTTTTGGGACTTTCAATTGGTATGAGAGAGGTTTGATCTATAAAAAATTTCTATAAACCGTTCTTGTTTTTAAAACCAGGATCCTAATATGCCTGATACTGCGCCTCTTATTCCGCCACATTTTGGCCAATCTAGCCAAACTAATGCCGAGAACAATCCGCCCACGACATCAAATAATCCCACACCTACACTAGTTGTAACTGTGGGAAATAATGATGACGACCTCCCTTAATTTCTTGATGTTAGAGGTGGGTCTCACGTGTCTAATGTTCCAGCATTTGATGAAGAGGACTTTTCCAGTTGGAGAAGTGAATTTCTAATATACATAGATGGCTTTGAACCATTCCTTATAGAAATTCTAGAAGATGGGCCCTTATGTTCCTATGGCTACCACCTCTACCCCTAAGAGACCTCTTAAGAAACTTGTTTTAATGCTATCAAAGCTCTGGAAAATGAAACAGTTAGTAAAACCTACACCAAGTAGACTTAATTTTAATGCTATCAAAGCTCTGGAAAATGAAACAGTTCGTCAAACCTACACCAGACTTAAGATTTTACTCAATGATCTTAGAAATAATGATGCAGTCTTACCAAAAACTGAAGTTAATGCCACTTTTGTCAATAGTCTTCCTAGGAAATTGTTAAGTCTAAACCAAACCCTATGAGCTAACAAAATGACACTCCGCCCCAAGTTTTTGGAAGATATAACTATGAGGAAGGTTTAGTTAACTCTATTTACAAATCTGAAATTGATAGGTTTACCACTTAGATCACTGGATCAAAAGCTCTTGCTGCTAATCATTATTTCCAGGACAACGACTCTAATGTGGAAGAAGACACCAGGAGTAGTCAAGAGTTCCTTGAAGAACTGAATACAGAGTTTCATGATAGATCTCTTCTAGCTGATCAAAAGAGATACTACAAAAGAGCTGGTAGAGTTGGAGCCGCCAAGGCAGACAAATCTAAAGTAATATGTTTTACTTGTAGAAAGCTTGGCCACTTTCAGAAGGATTATTACTCTAACAAAACGTCATCTCTAAGCTATCCCCCAACCAGCAACTTCAATGGCAAGAAAAAGTTCTCTCATTCTCCTTTCAAACAAGCCTCTCAATTAGACTCAGAGTGAAAGAAGGACTACAAAGTAGTAAAAGCTGGGCCGATGAAGCTAAATCAAAAGGTTGATGAAGCAACCAAGAAAAAGGAAAGTAAAAAGACAGAGAAACGGCTAATAGCGGCTTCATTCGACTAGGATGATGAACCTCTCACCTCTGAGGATGAAACAACCACCACTTTTCGAGCTTTCATGGCCATTGCTGATGATGGACCAGCTGTTAGAAAAAGTGAAGCTAGACCCGATCAATGGGTTGATATCACCATGAAAAAGGTGTAAAGATTACTCACCATGGCTGAAGGTCTGGACAGAGACCATGTCCTTGACTACACCTTGATTGACCTTCATTTTGTAGAAGAACAGAGAAAGAACCTGTTAAAACAAATTTCATGCTTTAAAAAGGAACTAAACTTAAGTCAATCTGAAATCACTAATCTTAAACCATTTGTTGGACACATCACCAACTTCAAAATAAAGTAAGTCGACTCTCATCTGACAATGAGTCTCTGACTGATGAAAACAATGAATAAAAATGGGTTCTTGAAAAATGGGCAAAAGGTCAATTCACTGTTGAGGACCTTGTCTGTGAAAGCATTCCTAGAAATGTTGTCCAAAACATTGGGGGAAAGGGTAGATTTAAACATCACAAGCATGTGTCTAAATTCAAATTTGTTCTTCAGATGAATCATCTCCTAAAATTACCTTTGTGGTTAAGAATGAATTTGAAGAAGAATATGAGGAACTATGTCCCTTGCCTACATTACCCAAACTTATAGGGGCTAGTCCTTTAGAATTTATTCTAGGCCTTATTCCTGCCATCAAAACCTCTAGAAATTCCACTAATGTTAAATCAGTAGCCAGAGTTGCTGATAAACCTTAGAAAAAGGTTTTTGTGGCCAAGAAACCCAAAGAGACCACACCTATTCTTCCCTCAAAGGATCTGTCACCAACTAAGAAACTTCTCCTTACTCTAATGGAGGAGGTTAAAGGGTTGAAAGAACAAATAAAACCTCTCTCAGATAGCTCATCCTCTGGTTCCCATGGTGAAGGAACCATCAGTAGTTAGTCAAAAGGAAGAACTATGTTCAAGCCTTGTAAATACCATAGGTTAAGAAATCATCTTTCTAACAATTTCTTAAAGAAAACCAAATGCATTACATGTTAGTCCACTGACCACACCTCTAGTGAACATGAGGAGATTATAGTTATCCAAAAAACCAAACTTAAAATGATATCTCAAACTCCTCACAAGTCTACTAGATGACCTGAACACAGACCCAAAGCCTCTCCCCCAAGACTTAGACCATCTCCTCCACGCAAATACTGTGGGTTCTTTGATCATCAATCTAATGAGTGTGAACACTACCCAGGATGTGATATCTATCGTAGTATGATTCATGAAACCATAGATTGCAACCAAAGAGGGGGAGACAAGAACCTAAGAAGACATAGAGTCGCTAATCAGCGACATAATGGACCCACTGGAAAGTGGGTTCATCATTGAAACTAATATGTTTCACTATATCTATGCAATAACATTTGAAGAAATCTGTATGGTATTTGGATAGTGTTTTCTCTAGACACATGACAAGGGTTAAGCAGTATCTACACATATATAAAAGGGAGTCTGGTCCTAAGGTAGTATTTGGAGAAGACTCTTTAGGGGCTACCGAAAGATATGGCTCTATGGATTGTAATCGAATCACACTCACAATGGGTCGCTTATGTCAATGGACTGAAGCACAACTTGATCAACATTAGTCAATTCTGCGATGCTGGATTCAAAGTTTTGTTCACCAGGATCCAGGAACAATTTTCAATTAAAACGATGATGTTGTTCTCATTGCACCAAGAAGAAGGGGTGTGTATGTTATTGACATGACATCATGTCCAGAGGGAAGCAACACTTGTCTCTTTGCCAAAGCCTCTGATAGTGAAAACTAGCTCTGGCACAAAAGACTGTCCCATCTCAACTTCAAGAACATCAACAAACTGGCCAAGAACAATCTAGTCGCTAGACTTCCCTCTCTAACCTTCTCGAAAGACAAGCCTTGTTCAGCCGTGAAAAAAGAAAGACCACAAAGCTTTATTCAATACCAAACAATCATTCTCCATCATCAAGTGCCTTCATCTCCAACACATGGACTTGTTTAGACAAGTTAAACCATAATCTTTGAATCACAACAAATACACCCTCGTCATTGTTGATGAGTACTCCAGATTCACTTGGGTGTTCTTTCTTAAAAAGAAGAATGAAGCTGTTGATTGCATCATGTCTTTTATAAGATAAATTGAAAAACTTAATGATTGCAAGGTCAAGGCAATCAGAAGTGAAAATAGAATTGTATTCAAAAACCATGCCTTGGAAGCATTTTGTGATGAAAAAGGGACCTTACAAAACTGCTCCACCCATAGAACCCCAGAACAAAACGGTGTCGTTGAAAGAAGAAATAGAACTCTTATTGCAGCTGCTAGAACAATGCTAAGTGAATCTAGGCTTCCAAAACAGTTCTGGGGGGAAGCTGTATACACATCATGTTACACACAAAACAGATCAATCATTGTTAAGAGACATGGAAAACCTCATGTGAAGTTTACAGGAAAAGAGCCCTTGATGTCATCTACTTCCATGTCTTTCATTGCCTTATCTTCATTCACAACTACAAAGATCATCTGGATAATTTTGATGAAAAGTCAGATGATGGGTTCTTTCTTGGATACTCACCTACTTCCAGAGCTTTCAGAGTGTTTAATATTCATAGACAAGAACTAGAAGATTCCATTCATGTCACCTTCAATGAAGCTGATGCTGCCATCTCACACCATATCTCTGAAGCTGATGATATTGATTTTAATGAAGTAAAATCATATCCTAAAGATGATTTCTGCATCCCCAATAAATCAAATCTTATTAATTACCAAGATCATCCCTATGTTCATGCCTTTGATCCTTACTCCATCTTTGACATCATTCCAGAGAATGCTGCATCAGATACCCCTCCACCTTTGGTATCTGAAAGATCCGACACCAAAATTATTGATTCTCAAATGGATGAAGAAATCATGGATGAAGAAATCTAGTGTGATGAACCACCCTTGGATGATGCACCTTCTACTTTGATTCCTATGTCTTACTCTGAACCCTCAGCTGAACTAACCGAGACCCTGCTCCTCAATCCAAATGGTGTAGAACTCAAGATATTCTGTTGGTGAATATTCTTGGAGAAACCTCTAAAGGTGTTACTACCAGAGGTAAGCTCAAAAGTCTGGAAGCTGCCTCTGCAAATGAATGCTTGCTCGCTGATTTCTATCAGAGGATGATTTGAAAATATCACAGCTGCCCATCTTGACGAAGGCTGGATGAGTACAATGCATGAGGAACTCAATCAGATCAAAAGAAACAAGGTATGGACCCTGGTCAGAGCTCTTAGTGGAAAGCAAGTAGTTGGAAAGTGGGCTTACAGGAACAAGAGAGATGAAGATGGGAGAATAGTCAAGAACAAAGCAAGACTGGTCGTGCTAGGATACAATCAATTAGAGGGGATTGAATATGATGAAACCTTCGCTCTAGTTGCTAGACTAGAGGCCATCAGAATCTTTTTGGCCTATGCTGCTTACATGGGATTCATGGTATACTAGATGGATGTCAAGAGTGCTTTTCTGAATGGCAAACTGGTTGAGGAAATTCATGTTAAATAACCTCAGGGTGTCCGTGAACATCCACACTATGTATGCAGACTTCACAAAGCACTCTATGGGCTCGAACAAGCACCTAGAGCATGGAATGAAACCTTATCAAAATTCTGGCTTAAAAATAATTTTATCAGAGGTACAATTGACCAAACCCTGTTCACATACAAGTCCAAGGGTGAGGTCATTATAGTACATATATATATGGATGATATTATTTTTGGGTTGACTAACATAACATTGAGCAAGTAATTTGCCAAACTTATGACCAAGAAATATGAAATGAGCATGATGGGGGAACTAAATTTTATCTTAGGATTTCAAATTAAACAAAATTCCCTAGGAATTTCAATTTGTCAAGAAAAATATGTTAGAGATTTGCTCAAGAAATATGATCTGTCTGACTGTGCATCAGTGAAATGCCCCATGCTTCCACCCAATGATTTGGGCTCTGATGATTCAGGGGTCCCTGTAAATGAGACCTTATACAGAGGCATGATTGGGTCACTGATGTAACTCACAGTGAGCAGACCAGATATCCAATTCTCGACATGTCTCTGTGCTAGGTTCCAAGCTAACCCTAAGGAATCCCACCTTGTAGCTATCAAAAGAATTTTCAGGTATCTCAAAGGAACACCCTCTCATGGTATCTGGTACCTAATTGGATCTGGATTTGACTTGAAAGCTTACTCAAACTCAGACTACGCTGAATGTTGCCTCGATAGGAAAAGTACCTCTAGGAGTTGTCAAATCCTTGGTGGAAAGATAGTATGTTGGAGTGCCAAGAAGCAAAACTCTGTGGCTATGTGATTAGCCGAAGCTGAATACTTAGCTGTTGCTGGTTGTTGTGCTCAATTTCTCTAGATGAAGAGTCAATTGGAAGACTATGGGATCACATATGAAAAGGTTCCCATATTTTGTGACAACACAAGTGCCATTGCCATCTCCAATAATCCGGTACTCCATTCCAGAACTAAACATATTGACATCAGGTACAACTTCATCAGAGACCACATTTTAAAAGATGATATTGATCTTCACTTTAAATCCATTGAATGCCAGCTCGCTGACATTTTTACCAAGGCTTTGGTTGAGCCAAGTTTTACTAGGCTGGTTGTTGAGCTGGGTATGCTCAATATTGGGAAAGATTAAGTCTAATGACTGGTCTCTGTTTTTGGCATTAAATGGAATTGAATGCAACTAGGAAGTTGCATCACAAGTGGAAAACATATATTCTCTATATTTAATTCAAATGATTTCCTTTTAATGCGAACAACTTTTTCCACATCCCAAGGGAAAAAATGTTTTTGAAGGATCAAGGGGTACTACTATTCTTCAAAAGTGTTTACTTTTCATTAAATGCAGTAAAATTAAATGGCTTGAATTTTTCATTTATCCTTGACTCATTATCACTATGTGTATTATCTATCACTTCTCGCACACATACACTTTCTCTCTTTAACCTTCTAAACCTCAAACTCATCCATGGCGTCCGCATCTAAGGCTACCAAGTATTCCATCTCGGTCGCATCAAATGTGAACTTTGGTGTAGACGAAGGAAAGATTAAACTTAACAACTGAGTGGCGTTTCTAGAACACTCAAATCTACTTTACACACCTTTGCTCAAATTCTTGAAGAACTGCTCCATTTTTAAAGCCTTAACAAGAACATATTCTGTCTGCTACTCCCAATATCTCAAGGAGTTCTAGTACTCCGTCGAAGTTGATCATGCAACAATGAGTATCTCTTTCAACCTTTCCACTCATTCATAAACCCTAAATTTGACCTTAATGATTTTGCTAAAATCATCAGACTTAAGGTAAATGATGACTTGGTGGCTGTACCAAATACCGATACGGTGAAGAAAGCACTAATGACCCTTAAACCCCTTGATGATGATCCAAAACCCTTCACCACTAGTGCCTTCATCAAGAGATACTGATAAAGGTCAACTTCTTCACTCTACTGTGGAAAACGCTGATGCTATATATAGTGAAATTCCTGGGAGGAAACCAAGGGTCTCATGACCAATTGAATGGGTCTCAGTAGGCGACCGTCTACAGTCTCATATGGGGTCTAGATATTGGAATTGCTCACATCCTCTATTCTGATCTAATTTCCAAGTTGGTCAACAAAGGGAAGAAGCACAGACTCACAACCATATGCTACACCAGATATCTTTCTCTGATCATTGAGCACTTTTTGGGAGCTACGTACCATAACTATGATCTTCACTCCTTCTCTCCCTTTCGTATTACCACTGCATCTCTAAAGAATCCATTATAAGACGAAGTAGATTTGAAAAGAAATATGCTTAAGGTTGGTGGTCTTGCTGAACCAGAGGAGCACTTGATCCCTCAATTGGAGGTGAATGCTGAAGAAACATCTGACAAGTCTATGAACAAGACCTCTGTGCAGACTATCTCTCAGTCCAAGGCTCCTAAGGACAAGAAGAAAAAGAAGAAGACAATCCCCCTTCATCTGGACCTAAATCTTCTAAATATGTCTGAAGAAATAAGAAGGCCAAGAAACCCTCATCTATAAGTCTACATGATGAGATGCATGCTGAGTCCAATGCTGATAAACAACATGTGTCTAGCGTCTCCATATCAGTTGAGACAACAGGAAACCCTTCCACTGCTGACATCTCCAAGGTATTTCTAACTATCTTTCTTTATTTTTGAGAGATCCACAAACAGTCACTCTCAAACGTCTGTAGAAGAGAGTGATGAAGTTTAGGGTTTAGCTCGACCCTTAGAGTGTCTGTGTCTGCACTTAGATCTCTTAATACCTCTGTACACTCTGTCTCTGCATCAAGACATGAATCATTTATGCTCATAACTCACCCTGATGATCCTGCACCCACTAGACAGTGTTCGGGAAATAACAACCAGAGTACATATATGTCTCGACCCATAGTCTCTAAACTTCAGTCAGTCTCTAGGTCCCCTCACAATTAAAAAGAGTCCCAAAGAATTTATTCTTTTGGGGAGGCTGAATAATCACCCTTGGCCTTCCTAGGGGCAGCGAAATGAATGACGACCATTCCCCTTATCTTATTCACAAATTAAAATAGTCCATGGGAGAAATCCTTATGGGGGAGCTGGATAATCACACCCATCTATCCTAGGGGCAGTGAACGGATAACATTCAACACATCATGTTTCACCCTTAAAAGAGTCCTAAGGAGTAATCCTTATGGGGGAGCTGGATAATCACACCCAGCTATCCTAGGGGCAGCGAACGGCGACCATTCACCATATTATGTTTCACATTAAAAGAGTCCCAAGGATTAATCCTTAAGGGGGATCTGGATAATGACACCTAGCTATCCTAGGGGCAGCGAATAGCGACCCTTCACCTTAATATAAACTCACATAAAAAAGTCCCAAGAAGAAATCCTTAGGGGGGGGGGGCTGGATAATAACACCCAGCTTTCCTAGGGGCAGTGAATGGCGATCATTCCCTTCATTATAACTCATCATACTTGCACTAATAGTTTATGCGCCGCTAATGTAGCGTCTTGTCTACATTTTATATAGGCACAAAGTCCTAATGATGAGCAGATGAATGAATCATCATACGTTATCACAGAGGACGACATAGCTGGGGTCTACACAGTCATTGAGAATGCTAAATCTGATCTAGAATCTATGCCAAAGGATGATATAATGGAGATTGAAGAGGATGCTACAATCTCTGGGTTCGAAGACATGGAGGATGATAATGATAACCAAGTAACTTCCGTTGTCTCAAGCTCTATACTCACATCACCACCAAATGTCCAAGAACTTGCAACCAAGAAACTCTGATTCCAGAGGAAAGCAACACCAATCCCTAGCCCATTTCCATTCCCATCCATGCCAGCTGTCCAAGAACTGGGTGCCAGGAAACACTGGGAACAACAGAAGCTCAAACCCATTCCATTTCCCTCTTTACCAAGTGTGCAAGCGCTAGGTGCTGAGGTACTCTAGGTCAGGAGAGGTGATATCAGCTCATCTAAACCATATGCCAAACAAGATGCCATATTGTTTGAGCTAAAGACGCTATCATATGTTGCGCTAGATCTGACAAACAACCTAGGGAGCTCAATGACCAAGTATCTTGAATCTACCCTCAAGACACTTCTACCTTAACTTCTGGGTGACGCCCTTAAGACAAACCTTCCACCAATGGTCACCACAAGTCTTGATCAACATTTGTCCTCTGCACTAAATGCTGCTGTCAAGGAGAATGCCGCTGCACTTGCCAAAGCATCCAAACCTGCTGAGTCTAGCTTGAAGAAACTACTCCAAGGCGAACTAAAGGAAATGTGAATATTTATGCATGACGAATTTGTGAAATTAAACAAGGCTGAACCTAAGAGATTTGCTTTGCTGGAAAAATCTCTAAAGTAAACCTTCAGACACTCTGTCAAGGCTGAACTCTTCAAAATCACTAAGAGATTTGAGGACTGCACAAGGCATGTCATGTAGAGTCTGAACATGCTTCAAACGATTGCCAATCTGAAATTTCCAGAGATTGGCCCAATGAGTCACTTATCTATCACTCTCACCAATATGTCAAAAGTCTTCAATGAATTGGTAGAGTTAGTCTCCAAAGTCGTTGGCATACTGGAATCAGTTGTAGCCCTTTCTGGGGCTACACCCGAGGGGGAGAAATCTGCTAAATCTTCTACACCTCCTAATGATAAACCAGATACAGAGACTCAAAATGCAGAGAAACATCACACTACTTCTGCACCAGAGATACTAATTGTTTCATCAGACTCAGGTAAAGGAACAAAGGGGGAGCATGCTAATGAGTAGCCAACCAAGAAGCTAAAACCCACCATTATTCTAACACCCATTCCATTGAGGCCAGTCTCTGACAAAGAGTTTGAAGCATTTGTAGATAACCTCAACAAGGATTATGAAACCTCCTTTTCACCATCCCATCTTCTTGGAGATTCAAAAGATGAAGGCAAATCTATTGCAAATAAAGATGAGCAATCATAAAGCTAAGTTCTATCCAAGAGGAAGGAGGATCCTCTATCAAACTCTCAAAGCTTAACAAGTTCAGAAGCACTGGTAAGGAAGCCATGACTCTAGAAGAAGCAAAGGCTCAGATGGAAGAGCACAAAAGGCTTACTGAACTCAAGCAAACTGAACTAAAAAACAGAGAAGCCTTAAAGCAACTAACCTCAGCTGCAAAGAAAGCACAAAAACAAAAACTAGAAGAGATTAAAAAAAAGAATCAAGCTGAAGGAGGAGTACGTGAAGATAGTAAATGAAAGAACCAACACTGAGCCAATCACCAAGTACAACTACTTTATAGACAAAAATAAGAAGGTGAACATGACTATCTTCAGGGGAGCCTACCAACCAACTACAAAGTGGACAATGACTTTAAGCTTAAGAGTCTGGACTCTCTGAGTGGTTGGAACTCCTAGCTATGGCTACCAAGAAATCTAGGCCTGGTGCAGCCCAGCTGATGAAGAATATCCAAGCCAAGATTGGCTGGGTAAAAAAAAAACAGCCCACAAGCTCAAACTTCCCCTACCACACCAATTATTTGAAGAACACTAGGAAACACCAAAACTCCAATGGGACAAATCTTTGAAAAATTGGTCACAAAGGAAGTGATTGTTGATGGACCCAAGGAAATCACTAGACCAATTGATGGCCAAGCCTACACAGAACTTGAAAGAGGTATGGTGTTCATGAACAGGAACGCAAAATATTGTTTCTAGAGGGAAAACAAGCTAAAGCTAGCCTCTACAGTTCAACTTCTCAGACTCAGACATGGACTCCTACTAAACTCTAAGTAGCCAAAAGCTCTGGACAAAAAATTTTAAGTAGAGATCAACTCAAGAGCTGACAAGGCTGAAGCTGATAAAACCTACGAGCTCAATCTTGATTTTTAAAGACCTTTTATGTTTTATCTTGTAATTACCTTTTGGTGTATCTGTAATGGAATAGGTTGTTCAAATAAAACTTCAAGCATGTTTGTTAAATTACGTGTAAGAAGAAGCTGTGTACTCACTTACAATAATTTTAGACTTAATACAATTTATACTCAAATAGGGGGAGATTGTTGGGCCAATGAAAGTTATAACTATGGCCCAGTCTAGATTTCTTTTAAACTAGACTAAGTGTTACAAGTCGCTGTTGAGCCCAACGATAGAGACAAGACCAGCTGAAGGAAAATCCTTAGATGGCACACTAGAAACATTCACATCAAAGACAACGTCAGAGAAGTCAAAGATGATTTGAAGTAATACCCACCAGCTATTATGGATTAGATGGACTATAGAAGGAATGTGATGGTGTTCGAGGACCTCTGAGATGGCATTAATCAGAGGTCACTCCAGATCATTTGAAGACTTAGCAAGCAGAGACCTGCCTTATCACTTTATAGTTTAGGCGGGAGAATCTGATAAAGTACTTTAGGCGGGACAAATTGAAGATTCAAGTTAAATAAGCCTAGTACGGCCTAGTGGGAAAAGTGGACAGTTGGCAAAACTGTTCACAAAAAGTTAGTTAAAGGCATGTCCAAGAATAGACATGCATTTAATGAAATGTACTGCTTCCACTTAGAATTCGACAGGTGCCAACTACCCCCACTAAGGTAGCAACCTCGTACCACTATAAATAGGGATTGAAAAGGAGAGAAAAGCATCACTTGTATTTATTGATAATATCTTTGTCTTTTCTCCTTGTTGAACCTCTGGAGTCTCTTTGCTGTGTTCCAACGACTCTTAGGTTCACTTGTAAACTTGAGTCTCGAATCAAGTTTACTTGTTCAAAGGGTTTCTTCTTTATTATCATTCAACAAGTGTGATCCACAACACTTTGTAATACTTTGTTTATAAGTAATAAAGCATTACGCGTTTGAAAAGTAAATCACAAAGTGTTATCTTGAATTTGAGTTATAGTATTACAACATGCGTATTTGGGACTTTTAGTATGCCTTATAGCTCAATACGTGATATTTAGTTCAGAAGGTTGGTACGACATATCTATTGATAGAGATATATCTATGGATAGAGATAGGTTGTATCGCTTATATGGGAAGAGTGGTCACATAAACAAAGACAAAAACAAATGCATAATATATAATGCAAAACAGAAAACAAACAAGATACAAATAATACAAAAAGGTATACTAAATTACGTTAAGTTAGAAATTATCAAAGCGAATAAAATAGTTTCACTCCTTGACTGGGTGCCAAAAACTTGATGTGAACTCTATAAGTGTCGTTATAGGTTCATTTAAATTTACGAAGTTGTACTAATTATGTTTGGCCGACTTTACCTATATAGAATGCTTACAGGCAGTGTATTCGCTCAAATCATAACAGACGTGAGACGAATAAAAAGCGATAAAAGAGCGTTCAAGCCTATGATAAAAAACCATATTAACCATGTTTACTTAAATCTAACACAAGTTTATTTATTAGTGCTATGATTACTTATCTTGAAGGCGGTATACCATTCTTAGATTTTCGCGATACTTTTTTCTAAAACCTATGCATGTTAATTTTGTCACAATTTAACACATTCGCATAAAGAATCATAGTCAATTAATTATAATTTATCTTAGAGTTCAATGTGGGTTAACAAGCCCGAACCCTAGCTCAACGAAACTTTATCCACTTACGTTAAATCTCTAATCTATATGTATTGGTGGTAGTCTACCAACTACTAGTGAATCCAAGCAACACCGTAAGGTGTATTGCATTTTAACCTAAGTCGTCACTTAGCTTACCACCCTTTAAACCAAGGAACACATTGGGATCTTCTATTTGTAGTCTTATTATTCTAATAACACATAATAATATGCGAGTTTTATCTCAAACATAGGTTACTTGGTACGTATCACTAGATCTAGTTGAAAAATAAATTAAACCACATGATCAAACATAAACATATATAAGGTGATAAACTTACTCAATTATCGATGATAAATAAGAAGTTGGGTTACATAAACTAAACATTTAAATTATGGCAAACATGGCTAATACCTAAAGGTATTATCCAATAACCATAGTATTCAAATACACAAATCTTATAAAAATGATGAAGGCAAACTAAACGAGTAATCAAATGCTACTAAACACCAACCACGTAATGAAGGTATTATGATACAAGGAGTTTCCTATGGTTTGAAGTATGTTGTTGGACCTCTCTTGCTCTTCTAAACTTCTAAGATTCGACTTTTGTGGTAAAGGTTTAAAAAATATGTTTAACCACTCTCTAAAATTGGGTTTAGGGTCTTTCATTTATATTTGATGGAATATGGTCAATACGCCAATACGACATATTAGGGGTTTCTTTGAATAGGGAACACGTTAAATTTTTTCATATTATTATTTTTGTCACGCAATACTGTGTATATAGTCATCTGGATACAGCGTATAGTATCTTAATTACTTCGAAAACATTCTTCTCTTAATCTTCGATACAACGTATTGGGTCTTTATGATACGACATATTGCTTTTGAAGTTTTCATGTGAAGTATAGTCATTGATACATCGTACCTTGTTAGTTGGATACGACGTATTGGTCTTTAAATAGTGATTTTCAAATATCTCAAGCTCCAAAATGCGCAACTTTTAGCAATTCTCACCAAGTGCTCCATAATTACTGCAATTCTAAAATATAAACAATTAAGTACCTGTATTGCATAATCAATATAAATTAAGTAAATAATATGAAATAAATGATGCTATAAGATAGACGTTATTTAGTGTCATCACGAGCTTATTAGATTTCGACTTATATTTCTCAAACTTCATTTTATAGACTTATTTTGAGATTTATGGGCTTATATAAGTTTTTAATATTGTAATTAACTTATGTATGCCAAAAATCTCGAAAAAAGGCGGAAGATTAAGGCTTATGAAATACATGTCGTAATCAAATAAGCTCGTAAGCCCACCTACACACCAAAACAAACGCCCCTTTTGCAAACCATTTGAGCCCGAAAACCATGGGAAAATGTGTCCGGATATGCGATCGTTTAGCCATCGAGAATGGGTGAGCCTATCGGAGTCACACACTCAAATATTGAGAAAACACTTTCATTAAGTATTTATTGTTCATATTAAATATTTAATAAACTTCACTTAATAATTGATTAACGACCGTAGTTCGTTACTCGTCTAATTAACTAAATATATGCGTAAATTAAATAGAGGGGGTTAAAAGTCAAAAACCAAAACCCATGGGAGGATCATAAGTGGTCGGCCCCTAAAGGTATTATAGAAGGGATAATTGTGAAATTATTAAGTTAAGTATTACCTTAATTATGTTTCCTTGGAGTAAGGAACAAGTTATGTCTTAGGGCTTTGAAGGCTATACAAACACCTCTTTAGCTCTTCATAGTTTTTATCTCATATCTTCTCTCTCTTTAGCCGATCGACACACTCGTTCTCTCTCTAAAAACCCTAACAAAACTAAAGTGTAAACCTTTGCAAGATCGACTGACTTTTGGTACTCCTTTGTGAAGTAACTAAACCTGTATCGAATCCTTGATACTCTTATCAATGTTTTGTTCTTTGTTTTTTGGTTTCCTTTTGTTCAAAGATTACATAAACCCTAATTATGTTTTATGTGATTTTGGGTATAAATCTTGTAAGGGTTATAAACCGATACATACGTAATCCCTATATATGTTTTTGTATCTAGGGTTTCAAAGTTACAAGATGTATACTTGTTTGTTTGAAGTGAAGTTACTACTAGCATCATAGTGATTGTTCGTTTGATGTGTTGTGTGAGCAACCATAGAGACGACAACTTAGATTTCTCGCCATAAAGTTTTAATCTAGATCTAGATGTTATAAAATTGAGTAGGTTATTAAATTAGTTAATAAGCATATTTTATTGCTTTTATCCGGTCAAAAGACTTACGCAATCAAGTTATTTGTTGCATGTGGTTGCTCTTGGTTATCAAGAGGGAGTCTTTTGGTTCTCCAATCCAGGATGACACATTTGAGATCTTTGATCTTATATGATTTACTGCTTTCACATAGAGTTTGTCTTCACCTCTACCCCTCTTACTATCTGTTTCTATGTGCTTATATGTTTTTCATTATGAATAAAAAAAATATAATTATGCTAGACTATAGTAATCATAAAAACGGATCTATACCTATGTCGAAACTAGCTTTAATATGTCTCATTAATTACACTTGATTTTCCTTGCGAATCGATTATGTGTTTTTGTTAAAAATTGTTTTTGGAACAAAAAGTAATATGGACATAAATTTATGAAACTTGTTTTTATTATAAGCTAAGTGTTTTGCGAAATCACATTGTCACTCGAGTTGAGATTACATAGCGTAATTTTGGCTTATAAACCATCCTATCAACGTCGTGATTTGTAAAATTTAATTATCTTGTAATACTTAAAACAACATCTTTTATGATTTACTAATGATTGATCTTGCTACAACACTCATAGTCAAGTCGTCTAGGGTTTGAATGATCTTTATTTTTCTCTCGTGTCACATGCATGTTTTGGCATCTATGTGATAATTATCTCAAGCACTTGTGCCTTCTGGCACACGAAGAGTAGGATATAGAGTTTGATCATTCTTTAATGCTTTCTTGCGGTAAAAAACACCTAAACCAAAAAGTTAACAAAAGGTTTTCTTAACTTGTGTTACAAGATGATTGCACGCATCCTTGTACACACTTTTTGCCATTCGTTTTAATAAACATATGTGATACCCTTTATTTGAATTATTAAGTCTATGACATCCAATGTATTAGCACTTGCAATTGGGTTTTATCAACTGGTCAGACCTAGGGTGAATTCCAACCCAAGGAGAATTTTATCATAGGTCAAATCTATGTTAATATATGCAGGCTTTGCGTTGGTATAACTTAAATCGAGTTCTTGGCTAGATCTTGAACTCGAGACATAAGATGAGATGAAATATGCTCATGATTTATTAGTTGTAAAACAAGTTCTTTTGATATGTCCATTGGTACTCGTAAGAGTTGTGAGGCTCCCATTTAAACACTCTACAACAATAGTTTTATGAATCATCTCATAATACTAAGAGTTGCACTTGTAATTCAATTAACGCTTGACACTTACATTTTGCCCTACTTGTTATTAGCTGGCTAGACCGCCTAATAATGAACGGGAGGACAAGTAGGATCTTAGTATTATTAGTAATTAATTAGGTAGTTAATACTTTTAAGAAATTAGTTATAAAAAATACTAAAATCAAACTTTCTGTGTTCTAATCTAATTGTGTTATTGCAACATAATTCGTAAACAAACATTTTTTTGTTAAAAAAACAAACATAGTCTTTTTTCGTGGTAAGAAGAGTGAGACTAAATCATATATTGTCTCCATATTTGACAAACTAAGATAGGATTAGAATTATATTCAAACTCACTTACTATCTTTCATTACCCTTAATGGTCATGAAATAATGGAAGATAAAATATTTTGTGTACCTAAAGAACATTTTGTCTATAGCTACCAAAATAAATGACATCTTGCACTTGTCATGATGCATGAGTTTAAACCACAAAGAGTAAAGAATTTACTAGCACTTCGCTAGGTATCTTTCTTGGACTCTCGTTATTACTTAAAGTGCTAATGTAAAACCCACTCTAAAAATCCTACGATCATTAAATGCACGAAGTTACCGTTAAATTTAAAATTATAATTAATTAATATATGCCATGTATCACGAACATTTAATACGAACAATATGTATATTAATTAATTATCATAAGTATTATGTACGTAAACATGAATATTAGTATACAATAAGTATGTACGTACGATAATAAGAAAACGTTCAAGTAACGAAGGCACGGTAATTAAATACGTATGTACACGATAAATATTAAACAAGAAAAACAAACACCAAAAGTGTAAGGGGTGTTTGTTGACGACGGTTTAAAGAGAAAGGAGGGGAAACCGGGCTTTAGCCCATACCAATTTAACTAGTTATTAGTTTAATAAAATATACAGGGGAATTTTATTAAACGCTTTTACAAGAAATCAAAACCCTAAACCCCCTTTGTCTCTCTCTTTTGCCACGGCTCACCAAGAACACAAGGAGGAATCTGTTTGATTTTTGTTAAACGCGTTCGTGTTCATTCTCTTTTTAATTCACGCATTGGTATCCCTTAAATCCCTTTCTCTTCTTTTTATTTTTAATTAAGTTATGATCAAGATTTGTTAAAAATAAAATAATAAAACATGTAATGTTAGATCTATCAAGAACTAAACAAAAAAGGGTTTTGGTGGGGTGTTTGTCTCGATCGCACGCCAACCGAGACCATGGAGGTCTCGGTGGTGTCACATCATTACCAACCGCAACCCTTTTTGGGGGTCGGCGTGGATAGAAAACCACCAGCCGCAGCTTTGGGCTAGCGGTGGTGGTGGTAGGGTTGGCAGCCGCATGGACCAAGACCCCGCAACGGGTATCTTGGCCTCGCGGTGGGAACCGAGGCCCTTTGTGGGAACTTGACGCAGGCTGGGGAAGACTCCAGCTTCGGCTGGGGGCTGTTTGGCTCGGTGCAGCAGCAAGCCGAGAGCCGTAGGCTCTCAGTGAGCTATTGTGGCTCGAGGGTCGGGTCTCGGGTCGTGGGCTCGGGAACTTGGACTTTTTCAGAAACACGTAATTAAACCGACATGCATATTTGGTTATGTATGTTTTAATTAATTTAGTTATTAATTAATTTTGGTTTAATTAAAAAACTTATGTTATGTTTATTTAATTAAAAATATGATAAAATATGTATGTACATTTAATTAAATAAACTTAGGCTATAATAATTAATTATTTAATTATTCATGAACATGGATTTAACTAATTAAAACTTAGGTTAAATTAATTAATATCTCTTATGGTAAAGTTTAATAACATGTATTATGTAATATTATTGATTAATAATAAACTTATAATAACATGACATGATATTATTAATTAATATAAGCTAAGTATTAATTATTTATTAAACTTTATAATATAATAATTCATGATATAAAATATGCATATAATTAATTATGGAATTATATTATTTATGGCAACATGATAAATATGGTAATATGATATTTATAGAAATATACTAATTATGGTAACATGCTTTTATGGTAATACGTTAAATATGGTAACATACTATTTATAGAAACATGCTAAATATGGAAACTTACTAATTATGGAAACTTTCTATTTTTAGAAACTTAATAATTAAGGAAACTTGATATATTTTTCGAAAGTTACTATATATGGAAACCTGCTATTTTTGAAAAGTTACTATATATAGAAACCTGCTATTTTTAGAAAGTTGCTCATTATGTTATAACAAGTATAACAACACTTAAAACATGAAACACATGAATCTAGAACACATGAAACTATAAGAAATACATGATTAAAACATGAAACAATAGGACAAGACAAGAACAAGTATAATAAGTATGAACACGTCAAGTAAACTAATAGCAAGTATGTATAAGTAAGACCGACTCTTATTCATGTCCATTCATTATGTAGTTATTTTGAAGTCGGAGTGATCGCCTACGTTCGTTTTCGTCTTCGTTTACTGGACATAAGGTACAGATATTCCGTCCTTCAGTAAGGACATCTTTCTTCCTACATTAGGATTTTTCCGTTTGCAGCCATCGGTTTTCCCCAGTAGTTTAAGTGTCTTAAACGCACCAGTATATGTATGATTATTTTAGATTTCCTGAGCTATATACATGCATGCCAGTTTCACCTAGTTATGGGGGTTCCATAACCATAGCACTAGAGGCACCGGTGTTATGACTCTTCTGTGGTTAGAGTGATTGCTCGCAGCTTCCCTTTATAGTTTTGGCCAGTATTATTATTATCATGTGGGGAGAATGGGTGCATCAAGAGTTATCATTTTATTTCAATATTTATGTTCATTTATACCTTTTCCTATCCAATTGTATCTCCAGGCAGAAGGGTGGAGACCGGTCCCAACCGGCCACTCAACAGAATGCCAACAAGGGCCACAATCAATCTAATGACCGTTATGGATATGACAAGAGGAACGATAATGACAATTACCGTAACAACAACAGCCAGTCCAACAACGTCAGGTCCCTAAACTCTTAAACTTTTCTATGTTAAGTTGTTGTATGTTTTTACATACTAACATGTCAGCACCATAAACAGGAACTCTTCGAGTGGACGTGACCAAAATGCTAAGGGTCAGCAGTCCAACAACTCGTCTTTATCTGGTAAACTATCATTTAAACTTCAGTGCAGTAATGTTTATGCCAAGTAATCATGTCTCACATATATTTCTTATCAGGCTCTCAGGTAGCAAAGGGTACCTCTAGGAGGTTACACCTACCGCGTTTGCACGACGTGTAGTCGTAGACATCTCGGTGCATGCCGTAAGTCAGCCGGTGTCTGTTTCAAGTGTGGACTACCAGGACACAAGTTGAAAGACTGCAAGAAGGGAGACACTGCTAGTACTTCTAGTGCTGCTCTTCCTAAGCCACCAGCTTCGGGACGTGTCTACACTACCACACGGGACCAAGCTAATAAGTCCTCAGGTACTATCACTGGCATCCTCTTTATGAACGGTCATGCTGCGTGTGTTTTATTCGATACTGGTGCTACTCATTAAGTTATATCCTCTACGTATGTCACTAGTATTAATAAAATCCCTACGCCATTAGAGAATATTTTATGTATATCTACGCCCATGCGAGACTCTCTACGAATTACCCAAGAGTACACATATCTTCCATTAAAATTTGATGACAAGATTCGCCCACTAGGCGCACTTCCTTTGGATATGTGATAGTTTGATTTCATCTGAGGCATGGATTGGTTATCCAAGCATCATGGTACCATCGATTGTCATACTTATTGGGTTATCTTCGGCGATGTTCAAGCACCAGAGTACGTTTACAATGGTTTTATACCAGGAAATTCCGTACAAATCATCTCTACGTTAGAAGCTCGTGCATTACTATCTCATGGTTGCGAGGGATTCTTAGCTTCAATTCAGGATATCACTGCCGAAGTTCCATCGATCCAAGATCAACCAGTTGTTTCAGAATTTCCCGATTCATTCCCAGAAGAACTTCAGGGTATACCACCTACTCAAGAAGTAGAGTTTAACATCGAGCTCATCCCAAGAGCTCAACCAATATCTAAGGCTCCTTATCGCATGGCTCCGATAGAGCTCAAGGAGTTAAAGGATCAGCTGCAGGAATTACTGGAGCGAGGTTTCATCTGACTGAGTGTATCACCATGGGGTGCACCGGTACTCTTTGTCAAGAAGAAGGATGGCAGTATGCGTCTATGCATTGACTATCGTGAGCTGAATAAGATTACGATTAGGAACCGTTATCCATTACCAAGAATCGATGATCTGTTTGACCAACTTCAGGGTGCCAAACATTTCTCCAAGATTGATCTTAGATCCGGTTATCATCAGCTGCGAGTGAAAGAGCAGGATATTCTTAAGACTGCTTTTTGCACCAGATATGGCCATTATGTGTTGGTAGTCATGCCTTTCGGACTCACTAATGCTCCTGCGGTTTTCATGGACCTTATGAACATCGTATTCCATGAGTACTTATACAAATTTGTTATCGTCTTCATCGATGACATCCTCATCTTCTCTAAATCCAAGGAAGAACATGAAGAACATCTACGTATTGTGCTATAGATTCTTCATCAGAAATAGTTATATGCCAAATTTTCTAAGTGTGAATTTTGGCTAAACAAGGTGGCGTTCTTAGGTTACTTTGTCTCCGCAGAAGGGATTACTACAGATCCTGCGAAGGTTGAAGCTATCACTAAATGGCCAAGACCGACGTCTACAACTAAGGTTCGGAGTTTCCTAGGCTTAGTTGGGTATTATCAAAGATTCATGGAGAACTTTTCAAGACTAGCCTTACCTTTGACCAAGTTGATGCGGAAAGGAGAGAAATTCGTTTGGACTGATGAGTGGGAGAAGATCTTTGAAGAACTCAAGAAGCGGATAGTATCTACACCTATTCTTACTATCCCATCTGGTACGGGTGGATTTCAGATCTACAACGATGCTTCGGGTAAAGGATTAGGCTGTGTACTCATGCAACATGGGAAGGTGATTTCATACGTATCACATCAGTGAATCATGTGATATTTTCATTGATCACAAAATTCTCAAGTATATATTCACTCAGAGGGAACTTAACATGAGACTAAGGAGATGGTTGGAACTACTCAAGGATTATGACATCAATCTTTAGTATCATCCTGGAAAGGCGAATGTAGTGGCAGATGCTCTTAGCAAAAAGTCGGGCATTATAAACGGCATGAAAGTACAAGAAGAAACCATATGGGAATTTGAGTGATTAGACATTGAATTCCTAGTACGTGGAAAACATGGATATTGGGAAAATCTGAGAATTGAGCCAGACTTAATTTCTCGGATTAAGGTAGCCCAAAAGGACGTTGGTGAGATATGGGCTATCATTCAGAATCTTGATCGACAGACAGAATTTCGTCTAGACGAAGAAGGCATTTTATGACAAGGAACTAAACTATGTGTTCCGGATGATCAGACTCTCCGAGAAGCTCTATTGACAGAAGCTCACAGCTCTCCATTCTCTATTCATCCAGGATCCACCAAAATGTATCATGACATCAAACAACATTTCTGGTGGAGTGGCATGAAGCAGGATGTTGCTACTTTCGTATGCAAGTGTCTATCTTGCCAGCAAGTTAAAATCGAGCATTAGCGGTCTAGTGGTTTACTTCAACCGTTAGAAATTTCCGCAAGGAAGTGGGACAAAATCTCCATGGATTTCGTCACCGGACTTCCTCTTACTCAGAGCAGACATGATGCTATATGGGTCATAGTTGATCGTTTAACCAAGACAGCTCATTTTTTTCCAATTTGCAAGGACTTCTCAGTCAGCAAATTTGCAGATATATTCCTTAAGGATATCATACGACTACATGGAACTCCTTCAGACATCATATCAGATCGCGATCCTCGTTTCACGTCTAAATTCTGGAAGGGTATGCAGAAAGCTTGGGGCACTAAACTTAAGCTTAGCACTACCTTTCATCCTTAGACCGATAGTCAATCGGAGCGTACGATTCAGACCTTAGAAGACATGGTGCGGGCTTGTACACTAGAATGGTCAGGAAGTTGGGACGACTACATATGTCTGGTAGAGTTTTCCTACAACAATAGTTGGCATTCAAGTGTTAAGTGTGCACCATTTGAGATACTTTATGGCAGAAAGTGTCGTGTTCCAATCTGTTGGGATCAAGTTGGAGAACGAATCCTTGAAGGACCATAAATGATAGAGGTGACCAATGAAAAGGTTGCCATTGCCAAGGCGAAGCTACATGAAGCTCGTGCTCCACAGAAGAGCTATGTTGATAAACATCGTAGAGATATATCGTTTAATATCGGCGACCATGTTTTCCTTAAAGTATCACCAGCACGTGGTGTCAAGCGTTTTGGACTCAAGGGCAAGCTCAGTCCACGTTTCATCAGACCGTTTGAAATCCTTGAACGTGTCGGTGAAGTATCATATCGTCTAGCTTTACCTCCTCAGCTATCTCATGTGCATGATGTATTCCATGTGTCCTTACTTAGAGGATACAACTACCATCAGTTGCATAAGGTTACGTATCCATTTGAATAGATTCGAGAGGACCTATCTTATATCGAGGAGCCTGAGAAAGTTCTCGATCGCCAAGAACGAGTCATGAGGAGAAAGACGATTCCATTCGTTAAAATCCTCTGGT
Organism: Glebionis coronaria; assembly: GCA_025667525.1. Lineage (NCBI taxonomy): Eukaryota > Viridiplantae > Streptophyta > Magnoliopsida > Asterales > Asteraceae > Glebionis > Glebionis coronaria. The sequence goes on along the minus strand of CM046876.1, from coordinate 490,967,343 downwards.
GGGATCAAACCGAGCGGGAAGCCACTTGGGAAATGGAGGAGTCTATCTCGACTTCTTACCCTTATTTTCAGTTTTGACTCGGGTATGTATGTTCATCTTACATGTCTTTCCAGCTTTTATGTCATTTCAGCGTTTAGCATCTTGTCAGCTTATCGTATCTCTAATTCGAGGACGAATTATTCTTATAGAGGGGAAGAGTTGTAAAACACGCTCTAAAAATCCTACTATCATTAAATGCACGAAGTTACCGTTAAATTTAAAATTTATACTTAATATACGCTATGTATCACGAACATTTAATACGAACAATATGTATATTAATTAATTATCATAAGTATTATGTACGTAAACATGAATATTAATAAATGATAAGTATGTACGTACGATATAAGAAAACGTTCAAGTAACGAAGGCACGATAATTAAACACGTATGTACACGATAAATATTAAACAAGAAAAAGAAACACCAAAAGTGTAAGGGGTGTCTGTCGGCGTCAGTTTAAAGATAAAAGGAGGGGGAACCGGGCTTTGGCCCATACCCAATTAACTAGTTATTAGTTTAATAAAATCTACAGGGGAATTTTATTAAACACCTTTACAAGAAATCAAAACACTAAACCCCCTTTGTCTCTCTCTCTTGTCGCGGCTCACCAAGAACACAAGGAGGAATCCGTTTGATTTTTGTTATTAATTCGGTAACGCGTTCGTGTTCATTCTCTTTTTAATTCACGCATTGGTATCCCTCAAATCCCCTTTTCTTCTTTTTATTTTTAATTAAATTATGATCAAGATTTATTAAAAATAAAATAAGAAAACATGTAAACATGTTAGATCTATCAAGAATTAAACAAAAAAGGGTTTTGGTGGGGTGTTTGTATCGATCGCACGCCAACCGAGACCATATAGGTCTCGGTGGTGTCGCATCATCACCAACCGCAACCCCCTTTTGGGGGTCGGCGTGGACAGAAAACCACCAGCCGTAACTTTGGGCTAGCGGTGATGGTGGTAGGGTTGGCAGTCGCAAGGACCAAGACCCCGCAACGGGTATCTTGGCCTAGCGGTGGGAACCGAGGCCCTTTGTGGGTGCTCGGTAAGAACTCGACGCTGGCAGGGGAAGACCCCAACTTCGGCTGGGGGCTGTTTGGCTCTGCGCAACAGCAAGCCAAGAGTCGTAGGCTCTCGGTGAGCTGTTGTGGCTCGAGGGTTGGGTCTCGGGTCGTGGGCTCGGGAACTTGGACTTTTTCAGAAACACGTAATTAAACCGACATGTAAATTTGGTTATGTATGTTTTAATTAATTTAGTTATTAATTAATTTTTGTTTAATTAAAATAAAACTTATGTTATGTTTATTTAATTAAAACTATGATAAAATATGTATGTACATTTAATTAAATAAACTTAGGCCATAATAATTAATTATTTAATTATTCATGAACATGGATTTAATTAATTAAAACTTAGGTTAAATTAATTAATATATCTTATGGTAAAGTTTAATAACATGTATTATGTAATATAATTAATAATAAACTTATAATAACATAACTTGATATTATTAATTAATAATAAGCTAAGTACTAATTAATTATTAAACTTTATAATATAATAATTCATGATATAATATATGCATATAATTAATTATGGAATTATATTATTTATGGCAACATGATAAATATGGTAATATGATATTGATGGAAATATACTAATTATGGTAACATGCTATTTATGGTAATACGTTAAATATGGTTGCATACTATTTATAGAAACATGCTAAAAATGGAAACTTTCTATTTTTGGAAACTAACTAATTATGGAAACTTTATATTTTTAGAAACTTATTAATTAAGGAAACTTACTATATTTTTGGAAACTTACTATATATGGAAACCTGCTATTTTTGGAAAGTTATTATATACAGAAACCTGCTATTTTTAGAAAGTTTCTCATTATGTTATAACAAGTATAACAACACTTAAAACATGAAACACATGAATCTAGAACACATGAAACTATAAGAAATACATGATTAAAACATGAAACAATAAGACAAGACAAGAACAAGTATAATAAGTATGAACACGTCAAGTAAACCAAATAGCAAGTATGTATAAGTAAGACCGACTCTTATTCATGTCCCTTCATTATGTAGCTATGGTGAAGTCAGAGTGATCGCCTACGTTCGTTTTCGTGTTCATTTAATGGACATAAGGTACGGATATTCCGTCATTCAGTAAGGACATCTTTCTTCCTACATTAGGATTTCCCTGTTTGCAGCCATCTGTTTTACCCAGTAGTTTAAGTGTCTTAAACACACCAATATATGTATGATTATTTTAGATTGCCTGAGCTATATACATGCATTCTAATTTCACCTAGGTATGGGGGTTCCATAACCATAACACTGGAGACAACGGTGTTATGACTCTTCTGCGGTGAGAGTGATTGCTCGTAGCGTCCCTTTAAGTTTTGGCCAGTATTATTATTATCATGTGGGGCGAATGGGTGCATCCTAGGACAAGTAGTATAATTTCATGGTAACTGTGGTGTGTGTCGTGCATCCTTACGAGAGCTGATCCCTACACTAATTTTATATATTAATTAAAGGCATCCCATCTAATTGCGTGACGAGGTCATCCCTCCAAGTATTCATGCACGTGGATATAACATGACCTATATGGGCTCTCGGCATATTTAAAATATACATTTTCAAGATAAACTAAACATAAGTCTTTCAGAAATATAAAACCAGTATTATGAACTTAAACCAGGTTTTCCAGGACATACATTTATTTCGCTGATATGTTATTCATTTCATTTCATTACTTGCTTATGTTTATGCTTTACATTCTATGTTATATATCCGCACACTCAGCGTATTACTCAACCGTATATCTCTTTCCATGTCCCAATACGGCAGGTACTAAATGGCAAAGCTAGGATTTCTAAGAGTACGTGCATGGAATGAGGCGCCACCTTCCTTTCATTCTTTAATGCATTTACATACTTTTGCTTTACTGGACATTGTTTAGTCCTTTCCTTACATTCTATACATATGCATTTCGTGTGTGGAGCTTATGTGGATCTGATGTTTGTTTACGGATTCTTTTATGGTCATTTAATGTTTTAGACATTACCTTGTATGCTTTGATGATATGCCATAATTATCTTGTGGTATTCCATTTATCAAAATGGGGTGTTACAGCTAAATACCCTTGTGGCTATGCAGACGATAAAAGAGGAATTGCATGCTAAATATTCAAGTTAATTAAAAGCATGAATGGCTAGTCCCTCATCTAAGTAAGTACAATTTCATATACTTTGCTCAATACCTAAGTACATTTCTACTTGTAGGAAGTTTTGGAGATTAGGAAAGTCAATAAATTGCTATATGCTTTCTACTGGTGATGTAACATTTATAATGTTGATAAATTCAGTGGACGCATTGCGTTTTATTACTGAAACAATATTCACGTAATGTTGCAAATTACAGTGGGGGAGGGGGGGGGTACAAGATTTATTTTCTTGTTAGTCACCCATATTATTTTAAACTTGCTTTGAAATAATTGATACTTTTAAGTATTTTAATTTATAAGATAACACGTTGCCTTTCTTTTATCTCTTTCTGAAACGTTATCTATAGAATAATAATACACAATTCCTTATTCAAAGTTATGGTTCTAAATCTACTTGTAATATCTATGACATTATCATATTGTTTGAAAAATCAAACACATGTTGTGTTGTTTGTCTTCATAATATGATGTTGTGTCTTACACAAGTGGGAGAAATCTCAAAGTGTATGCAAGGACCAACATATAATTGGTTTCACTTGCCCTCAAAGTAAGAAAGCTAATAATTTTACTAGAACTTGAATATTTTGTCTCTCTACTACATTCAAATGTTATGATATAGTGAAAAGCTACTTCAACATTTTGACTACATCTTATAATAATCATAATTTTGAAGTATAAAAGTTAACTTGAAATTACTAATGATCTCAAGAGTTTGAGTTGATGATTACTTTAGTTAGTATATGTTGTCCCATAATATTATGATGATTAGTGATAGAAAATAGATGAAAAGAGATGGATTCATAGAGAGAGAAAGTAGTGAGAGAAAGTAGAGAGAGAGATGATTAATTTGGTGAATATTAGATTAGAAGTGAGAATGAAAAATGAACAACCAACCCTCCTAACATGCTAGGAGGGTAGTATATATAGTCCACCCACATGCGGGCTTTAATGGGCTATATATTGGGCCGAGCTTGTCTTTTGGACTTTAATTAGTTTAAATCCAAGCCCGTAAACCACGACTAATTAACTACCTATTACAACGTTCTAATTAATGTTATAATAATAACCTATGACCGAACATTCTTGTTTGACTCAATATTTTGAGGCTAACAATCTCCCCCAATGTGAGGTCATTCCTCTTCGATCTTTGGATTCCAATGGAGATTTATGAATTTCGTCATAAATGAGTCTTGAACGTGTAATAGTAGTGTTGTTCCTTCATGCTGTGATCTTTGAGCCTTTGTCATTGTCTTTCGACTTAGTCTTTTATCTTGAGATCTTCAAATCATTCTTGACATGTCTTTGCCATCGTGCGATCTTGTGTCTTTATCCACATGCTCACACTATTAATTGTTGAATAAGTCTTTGGGCATGAATATGTGGTTTTGAATCTTTGACTTTGCTGAGTACACCGTGACGCCACCTTCTCGAGACAAAACATAGACACGGACTGAATGGCTTTAACATTCGTCCTAAATCGGTAGCGTTTTACCTCCGATCGGTGAAGACCGTTATACTATATTAAATACCGTACCTGTAATTAGGTAGATTCAATTAAGAATCTCATTGACAGGGTTTCGCGGCTGTACTAGACGTTCTCTTTACTCGACCGTCTCAAAGCAATACTGCGAACGTAAAGAGTGAATCAATTGGATAAATATCCGCTTGATTAAAGTCGTCAATTCAAATTCCTGGAACAAGTTTGATTCATTAAGAATCTTACCATTGTTGCTCTCCAGTTGACACAAGTTTGATTCATAAGAATCTCACAAGTCACCTACCGTAACGCTGTTTGATGTTGACGCTAGAAGGATTTCCATTCGTCACCGTGAATATTAATGAATATCACTCTGAATGTTCTGGCAAGACCATAAAGATATTGTGTAGAAACCTGAAACGAGTTTGAATCAATTCAGAATCAAACCACTGTTTCTTTTCAGTTTTTCATATGTTCAATTCATAAAGAATCTTGCATATGACCTACCGCAGTGCTGTTTGATGTTAACACTGGAAGGATTTCCACTCATCATTGTGAATACTAAGTAGTATCACTCTGAGTGTTCTAGCAATATCGCAAGGATATAGCGTAGGACTCTCTTGATCTTCATCCGTGTGTCCTAACGAGATTTGATTGATCTCTTGGCTCTAGACTCGATTTGTGCACTTTTAGTGGTCGGAGGCTGGAGCAGATGTGTAAAACCTGCATGCTTTTACCATGAATGGTACCCTTAAGATCGTACGTACTAGATTTAAACTTTCCTTTTATAGTATGTTTACGTTAATGTATAAGAATTTTAAGTATTATGTACGTGTTAAAACACGATAAGTATTTATTACGTATGAACACACAATAATTATTCAAACAATAATTAATCACGAACATGCGATCATGAAATCATGAACGTAAATTAATCACGAGCTAATATTAATTACGTATATATATTTATTACGAACACGAATAAATATATTAAGTCACGGTTAATAATTAACGAGAACACAAAAAACACGAACGCGATAAAACACGAACGAACACTAAAATAATTAGACTCGGAAAAGGTACGGGTTACCCCAAGTGGGGCCCCCTACCCGCGGATACAACAAGACAATGGGCCAAGCCCATTTAAATTTTACTAACAAGGGGGTTAAGGGATAAAACAAGTTTCACTTTTCACATTACAGGAAAATAAAAAAAACCCTAAAAAGTTTTTCTCCTTCTCCTTGTTCTCTCCTTTGGCCGCCGGATATAAAGACACAAAAGGGGGTGTTCGGTTGATTTTTGATCTTGAATTTTGTGCAAGCATTCGTGTGTGTTCATCCTCGTTTGATCCACACATTCGGTATAACCTTTTTAATCCTTTTCTTTTATGTTTTGATTTAATAAATTACATAAGATCATGATGTTTTTAAAAAAGCTAATTAAAAACATTTATTAAACATGTAAATGGTTATGAGGTAAATCAAAACAAGGGATTTAGGGGTGTTTGATGTTGGCCGACGCCTAACGGAGACCAAGGGTGGTCTCGGCTTGGCTTATGAACCACCACCGAGACCTCATGGTCTCGGTATGGTGGTGTGGGTCCCACGGCAGCAGCAAACAAGGGGTACCCCGACTTTAGTTCGGGGTATGGTGTTGATTACGGGTCCGGTTCATGGTTTCTAGTCACGGTCCGGTTCATTGTTTATGTTAAGGTTTATGATTTTAATAATTATATGTTAAAAATTAAATTAATAAAGCATGACATAATTAATTTAATAAACATGACTTAGGTTATAATTTAATTATTAGATCATGAATTTTTAACCTAAGTATTTATATTTTCTAGACTTTATAATTAATTAATTATTAAAAACCATGACTATAATTAATTAATTAACATGACTTAGGTTATATTATTAATAATTAATAATACATGTTTTAACCTAAGTATTTAACTTTATTTAATTAAAAACATGATACATTTAATTAAATACTTTTAACCTATAGTTTATTTAAATTACATGTAATAATTAATAAACTATACCTTATATCATTATGACTTACAATAATAATCAGAAAACACTTATGCTTATATAATTAGCTTATTTAACCAGCTTATATCTATTTATATAAACTTTCTATTTTTAGAAACTTATTTAATTAAGGCAGCTAATCTATTTATGGAAACTTTCTACTTTTAGAAACTTATCTATTTTAAGCTGTAATTCTATTTTTAGAAATTTCTATTTTTGGAAACTTTATATTTTTGGAAACTTTCTATTTTTGGAAACTTTCTATTTTTGGTAACTTTCTATTTTAGGAAACTTGTTATTTTTAGAAAGTTACTTATTATTACACAACAAGTATAATAATACATGAAATACAAGTAATACTTAATCAGAATAGACAGAATATAAGATAGATACAATATAAAGCTTTAAACAGTAAAACATGACATGAACGTATAAAATAAGCTAAGACAAGACATAAAACCAGTTACGTATTTAGTAATCAGATACTTATACACGTATGTCTTTATGTAGCATTAGTGATACCGAAGTAGGACTCTCTTCCGTTTGTCTTTTTCGTTCACTGGACATAAGGTACAGATTCCCGTCCTTTCAGTATGGACATTCTTTCCTTATTAGGATTCCCCGTATGCAGCCAACTGTTTTCCCATAGTATAAGTTTATATGTTTGATTGCTTATGTTTAATTTAGAATACATGAAGCCATATACATGCATGACCAGTTTCACCTAGTTATGGAGGTACCATAACCATAACACTAGAGGCACTGGTGTTATGAGTTCCCCACGGCGGAGTGATTGCTCGTGGCGTCCCTTCAGCTTTTGGCCATATAATTATATTTATCATGTGGGGTGTATGGGTGCATCCTAGTTACATGTTTTCAGCAGATTACTCAGTGTGAATGTGGTGTGTGCCTTGCATCCTTCACAAGGAGCTGGTCCCTCCTACCCAAAACCAGTATATTAAATTAGAGGCAGCCCCTCTAATTTGTATGATGAGGTCACCCCTCCAATTATTCATGCACGGTGGATTTTCATAACCTATATTGGCTAATGGTAGAATATGTTAAACAGTTTTTATAAGATAAACATAAGGTTTTTCAAACTATAAAACCAGTTTTACCAAGACTTAACCGGGTTATTCGGGACTTAGTTTCTTCCGCTGTTATATGCTTTTATTGTTCATGCTTTATTGTACATCCGTGCACTGAGCGTATTGCTCAGCCGTTTTCCTTTTCTATGTTCCCAAACGGCAGGTACTCAGGGACGCTCGTAGACTTTAAGCGTACGTGCATATGGACTGGAAGCTTTCTAACCTTTCTTTACTTTATGCGTTATCTTTACGTTGATACTCTTTCCATGGACATTGTTTAGTCCTTTCATTTACAGTACTTATGTTTGTGTGTGATGAGCTTTACTTTTAGACTACCGATGTTTGATTCCGGTATTTCCCTTTTATGGTCATGTAATGTTTTAGACATTTATCCTTGTATGCTTTGATGACACGCCATAATTACACGTGACATTCCATTATCAAAATGAGGTGTTACAATTATGGTATCAGAGCCAAGGCTTCGACCTGTAGGCTCTCAAATTATGACCTGTGATTAGTGGGTAGTCACTATGGTCTTCCTAGAACTGACAGTCGTTTTCATGCATTCATCATTTTTATGCATACATATATATGTCATTGTCGTAGGTTTATGACTAAGTAATGGTTGGTACAGGACTGGCCCTATTTAGTCGCATGTGTTTTACCGAAACTTTTAAATTTGGGACCGACCCATGGGCGTCCCCTCGCCATGTCTTTTATTTTGGGTGAACTGACCATAGGTGTTCACTCTCGAGCATACAAAAGTTTTCATAAAATTGCATCATGCATTCATACACAAATTTTCTTGCATAAATTTTTTCTCTTGATTTATTGGCATAAATGTTTTACATGTATATACATATTTTATGTTTTGATCTGTTTAATCATATGTTTTATGTTATACTGTCAAATGGTTCTCACACGCGAACATGAACAACTCAATACAGCAATCCAAGCTGCAATGCAAGCTTTTATTCCTCAACTGAGGAATGACATCAGGGCTGAGGTTCAAGCTGCCAACAATCAGCAGCATAACCAAGCACCTCCTCCTCCTACTCCAGTGACATTGGCAATATGGATGGAGAGATTCAACAAGCTCCGCCCTCGAGTTTTCGAGAAAACAGATAGCCCCAATGACGCTGAAAGCTGGTTGGCTCACATCGAGAAGATTTTCAATGCTATGGGTTGTGACCCCGTGTTCAAGGCAAGGTTGGCATGCTACCGGTTCGAAGGCGATGTGTTAAATTGGTGGTTAGAATTGAAGCAGTATGAGGGAGGTGACGATTGGGTGGCTGGTTTGACATGGGCTCAGTTCAAAGATAGGGTGATGGAGCAGTTCTTTCCTAAGGCTGAGCAAGACAAGCTCAAGAGGGAGTACCATGGGATCCGACAGAGAGCTAGGGAGAATAGCAATGAGTTTATGCAGCGCTTTCTTCGCTTAGCCGGTTTCCTTGGTGTAACAGCAGGTACTCCTGAAGAGCAGGCACACCGGTTTAGGTGGGCTCTTCGCACATCGGTCACAAACAATCTGGTGTGTGCTACGTTCAACACTGTAGCACAAGTGGCCGATGCGACACGTAAGCTGGAGATGCTGCATGAGAGAGATGAGTTCGGGGAAGCTGAGAAACCCGACAAGAGGTAAATATTCGTATTCAAGCGGTGACAAATCCGTATTCTTCTATATATGTCAATTATTCATCTCTTTAAATTGTATCTTCTAGGCAGAAAACTGGGGACCGGTCTCAACCGGCTACCCAGCAGCAGCCTCATCAGCCCAAGGGAAACGGTCAGACTAAGACCGTTCTGCTATGGATAGGCGTGGCGGTAATGATAATTACCGTAACAACGCTGGACACTCCAACGGCAGCAGGTCCTAATACTTACGCATTTTCTTATGATTTCATGTTATAACTCATATTCTGACACTCTAGCTAATCTTCTACCAGGAACCATGGAAACGGTAGGGACCAGAACCAGAGAGGTTCACAGCCTAGCCGTCCAGCTATCACTGGTATTAAATGTTACGATATTCGCATTGTCCTTTGTACCCTATTATCATGTCTCATATAAAATGTTTTATCAGGTCCTCAACCAGCCAGAGCACCTGCTGGAGGATATACTCATCCTATTTGCTCTACTTGCCACCGTAGGCACCCAGGGCCATGTCGTCGTAACACTGACACATGCTTCAAGTGTGGTCTTCCTGGCCATATCATGAAGGATTTCCGTAAGGGCGAGATGGAGGGCACATCGGGACATGCTGATACCAAGCCGCCTCCTACCACTGGACGTGTCTACACGACATCTCGAGACCATGCCAACAAGTCTACAGGTACCATCACTGGGATCTTGTATATGTATGGTCAAGCTGCGTGTGTTCTTTTCGATACGGGTGCTACTCACTCGGTCATTTCTACTGCCTATGCTAAGAACATTAGGATGCTCCCCATGCCACTAGAAAATAGACTTACTATTTCCACGCCTTTGAGGGACTCTGTATTAATCACCCATGTATACAAGAGTCTTCCCTAGAATTTGACGATAAGGTTCGTCCTGTTGACGCACTTCCGCTGGACATGAATGACTTTGACATGATTTTGGGCATGGATTGGCTATCCAAGCATCATGCTACCATAGACTGCCATTCATATCGAGTTATCTTCGGTGATGTTAATGCAACAGAGTACATCCATAACGGGTTCGTACCCGGACGATCTGTACAAATCATATCTACCCTGCAAGCGCGTGCACTACTGTCACATGGCTGCGAGGGTTATCTAGCTACGGTTCACGACATGGATGTTGAATCTCCATCAATTCAGGATCAACCAATAGTGTCGGAATTCCAAGATGTATTTCCAGAAGAACTTCCGGGCATACCACCTGCACGAGAAGTGGAATTTAATATCGAGCTTATCCCAGGAGCGGAACCGATCTCTAAAGCTCCTTATCGCATGGCTCTCATAGAGTTAAAGGAGCTGAAGGATCAACTGCAAGAACTTCTAGAACGAGGTTTCATTTGACCGAGCGCATCTCCATGGGGCGCACCGGTCATATTTGTTAAGAAGAAGGACAACAATATGCGTCTTTGCATAGACTATCGCGAGCTCAACAAGATTACTATCCGGAATAGGTATCCACTGCCGCGTATAGACGATCTATTTGACCAACTCCAAGGGGCCAAACACCTCTCCAAGATTGATCTTAGGTCAGGCTATCATCAGCTACGGGTTAAGGAGCAGGACATCGCCAAGACTGCCTTTCGTACCCGCTATGACCACTACAAATTTGTAGTTATGCCATTCGGCCTGACCAATGCTCCAGCAGTGTTCATGGACTTGATGAACAAAATCTTCCATGAATTTCTGGACAAGTTCGTCATTGTCTTCATCGATGACATCCTGATTTTCTCAAAGTCCAAGGAGGAACACGAAGACCATCTTCGTACAGTACTACAGATTCTTCGCCAGAAGCAGTTGTATGTTAAATTCTCCAAATGTGAGTTCTGGTTAGACAAGGTGGCATTCTTAGGTCACATTGTATAAGCAGAAGGAATCACTATGGATCCAGCGAAGGTTGAGGCCATTACTAAGTGGCCAAGGCTGACATCAGCGACGGAAGTCCGCAGTTTCTTAGGCTTAGCTGGCTATTACCGTAGGTTCATGGAGAACTTTTCCCGCTTAGCACTACCATTGACCAAACTGATGCGGAAAGGGGAGAAATTCGTCTGGACTGAAGAACGAGAGAAGAGCTTTGAAGACGTGAAGCAAAAGCTAGTATCTGCACCTATTCTTACTCTCCCATCTGGTACGGGTGGATTTCAAATCTACAGTGATGCATCGGGGAAGGGACTTGGTTGTGTTCTCATGCAACTTGGGAAAGTGATCGCGTACGCTTCACGGCAGCTTAAGCCTTATGAAGAAAATTACCCTACGCATGACTTGGAACTTGCTGCAGTCGTGTTTGCATTGAAGATATGGAGGCACTACTTATATGGAGAATCATGTGACATTTTCACGGACCTCAAGAGCTTGAAGTATATCTTCACTCAACGTGAATTGAACAGGAGGCAGAGGAGATGGTTAGAGCTGTTGAAGGATTATGACATTAATCTACAGTATCATCCCGGAAAGGCGAATGTAGTAGCAGATGCACTTAGCAGGAAGTCCGGAATGATCAACGACATTAAAATTGAGGAGGAAATCATAAGAGACTTGGAGCGACTAGACATCGAGATCATGGTACGTGGACAACACGGTTACTGGGCTAATCTTAGAGTAGAACCCGAGTTACTCTCTAAGATCAAGGAAGCTCAGAAAGATGATGGAGAAATCTGGGCGATAGTTCAGAATTTGGAGAAATAGACGGAATTCAGAGTAGATGCAGATGGTATCGTATGGCAGGGCACGAGACTTTGTGTTCTTGATGATCAAGAACTCCGGGAAGCCTTGTTAGCTGAAGCTCATAGCTCCCCATTCTCTATGCATCCTGGTTCGACTAAGATGTACCATGACATCAAGAAGTACTTCTGGTGGAGTGGTATGAAACAGGATGTGACCACTTACGTCTCCAAATGTCTTACCTGCCAGCAGGTTAAGATCGAGCATCAGCGATCTGGCGGTCTCCTTCAGCCGTTAGATATTCCAGAGTGGAAGTGGGACCAAATCACCATGGGTTTTGTTACTGGTCTTCCGCCTACCAAGAGGAAGCACGATGCAATTTGGGTTATCGTAGATCGACTTACCAAATCAGCTCATTTCTTACCGATCCGCAAGGAAGATCCGGTAAGTAAACTCGCCGATACGTATAAAAGAGAGATCATGAGACTCCACGGTGCTCCATCCAGCATCGTCTCAGACAGAGATCCTCGTTTCACTTCGCGATTTTGGAAGAGTCCACAGAAGGCTTGGGGTACACAACTTAAGCTTAACACGGCTTTTTATCCTCAAACAGACGGACAGTCGGAGCGAACGATTCAAACATTGGAAGACATGCTGAGGTCATGTGCATTGGAATGGACGGGTGATTGGGACGATTACATCTGTTTGGTGGAGTTTGCATACAACAACAGTTGGCACGCAAGTATCAAGTGTGCTCCTTTCGAGATGTTGTATGGCAGAAAGTGTCGCGCCCCAATCTGCTGGGATCAGGTTGGCGAGCGAACACTTGAAGGACCAGAAATCATAGAGATGACCAATGAAAGGATCGCAGTAGCTAAGCAGAAACTTCAGGAAGCACGGTCACGTCAGAAGAGTTACGCCGATAAGCATCGTAGGGACATACATTTTAACGTAGGAGATCACGTTTTCCTTAAGGTTTTGCTGGCACGTGGTGTTAGACGCTTCGGGATTAAAGGGAAGCTCAGTCCTCGTTTCATCGGACCGTTTGATATCATTGAACGAGTCGGTGAAGTATCTTACCGGTTAGCGTTACCTCCACAGCTTTCGCATGTACACAATGTGTTTCATGTGTCCTTACTCAGAGGGTACCAGTATCATCCCCTTCACATGGTTCAGTATCCACTAGAACAGATACGTGAAGATTTCACCTTCATAGAAGAAACCGAACGAGTTCTTGACAGACAAGAACGAGTCATGAGAAGGAAGACGATTCCATTCGTCAAAATCCTTTGGAGGGATCATACCGAGCGGGAAGCCACTTGGGAAACAGAGGAGTCAATTCGGGCTTCTTACCCTCATTTCATATTTTGAATTCGGGTATGTTCTTCTTTTCCAGTTTACTTTATCTATAATTCGGGGACGGATTATTCATTTTAGGGGGGAAGAGTTGTAAAACCCGCATGCTTTTACCATGAATATTACCCTTAAGATCGTACGTACTAGATTTAAACTTTCCTTTTATAGTATGTTTACGTTCATGTATAAGAATTTTAATTATTATGTACGTGTTAAAACACGATAAGTATTTATTACGTATGAACACACAATAATTATTCAAACAATAATTAATCACGAACATGCGATCATGAAATCATGAACGTAAATTAATCACGAGCTAATATTAATTACGTATATATATTTATTACGAACACGAATAAATATATTAAGTCACGGTAAATAATTAACGAGAACACATAAAACACGAACGCGATAAAACACGAACGAACACTAAAATAATTAGATCGGAAAAGGTACGGGTTACCCTAAGTGGGGCCCCCCTACCCACGGCTACACCAAGACAATGGGCCAAGCCCATTTAAATTTTACTAACAAGGGGGTTAAGGGGTAAAACAAGTTTCACTTTTCACATTACAGGAAAATAAAAAAAAACCCTAAAAAGTTTTTCTCCTTCTCCTTGTTCTCTCCTTTGGCCGCCGGATATAAAGACACAAAAGGGGGTGTTCGGTTGATTTTTGATCTTGAATTTTGTGCAAGCATTCGTGTGTGTTCATCCTCGTTTGATCCACGCATTCGGTATGACCTTTTTAATCCTTTTCTTTTATGTTTTGATTTAATAAATTACATAAGATCATGATGTTTTTTAAAAAGCTAATTAAAAACATTTATTAAACATGTAAATGGTTATGGGGTAAATCAAAACAAGGGATTTAGGGGTGTTTAATGTTGGCCGACGCCTAACCGAGACCAAGGGGGGTCTCGGCTTGGCTTATGAACCACCACCGAGACCTCATGGTCTCGGTATGTTGGTGTGGGTCCCACGGCAACAGCAAACAAGGGGTACCCCGACTTTGGTTCGGGGTATGGTGTTGATTACGGGTCCGGTTCATGGTTTCTAGTCACGGTCCGGTTCATTGTTTATGTTAAGGTTTATGATTTTAATAATTATATGTTAAAAATTAAATTAATAAAGCATGACATAATTAATTTAATAAACATGACTTAGGTTATAATTTAATTATTAGAGCATGAATTTTTAACCTAAGTATTTATATTTTCTAGACTTTATAATTAATTAATTATTAAAAACCATGACTATAATTAATTAATTAACATGACTTAGGTTATATTATTAATAATTAATAATACATGTTTTAACCTAAGTATTTAACTTTATTTAATTAAAAGCATGATACATTTAATTAAATACTTTTAACCTATAGTTTATTTAAATTACATGTAATAATTAATAAACTATACCTTATATCATTATGACTTAGAATAATAATCATAAAACACTTAAGCTTATATAATTAGCTTATTTAACCAACATATATCTATTTATGGAAACTTTCTATTTTTAGAAACCTATTTAATTAAGGCAGCTAATCTATTTATGTAAACTTTCTATTTTTAGAAACTTATATATTTTAAGCAGTAATTCCATTTTTGGAAACTCTCTATTTCTGGAAACTTTTTATTTTTGGAAACTTTCTATTTTTGTAAACTTTATATTTTTGGAAACTTTCTATTTTTCGAAACTTTCTATTTTTGGTAACTTTCTATTTTAGGAAACCTGCTATTTTTAGAAAGTTACTTATTATTACACAACAAGTATAATAATACATGAAATACAAGTAATACTTAATCAGAATAGACAGAATATAAGATAGATACAGTATAAAGCTTTAAACAGTAAAACATGACCTGAACGTATAAAATAAGCTAAGACAAGACATAAAACCAGTTACGTATTTAGTAATCATATACTTATACACGTATGTATTTATGTAGCATTAGTGATACCGAAGTAGGACTCTCTTCCGTTCGTCTTCTTCGTTCACTGGACATAATGTACGGATTCCCGTCCTTTCAGTATGGACATTCTTTCCTTATTAGGATTCCCCGTATGCAACCAACTGTTTTCCCATAGTATAAGTTTATATGTTTGATTGCTTATGTTTAATTTAGAATACCTGAAGCCATACACATGCATGACCAGTTTCACCTAGTTATGGAGGTACCATAACCATAACACTAGAGGCACTGGTGTTATGACTTCCCCACGGCGGAGTGATTGCTCGTGGCGTCCCTTCAGCTTTTGGCCATATTATTATATTTATCATGTGGGGCGTATGGGTGCATCCTAGTTACAGGTTTTCAACAGATTACTCAGTATGAATGTGGTGTGTGCCTTGCATCCTTCACAAGGAGCTGGTCCCTCCTACCCAAAACCAGTATATTAAATTAGAGGCAGCCCCTCTAATTTGCATGATGAGGTTACCCCTCCAATTATTCATGCACGATGAATTTTCATGACCTATATTGGCTAACGGTAGAATATGTTAAACAGTTTTTATAAGATAAACATAAGGCTTTTCAAACTATAAAACCAGTTTTACCAAGACATAACCGGGTTATTCGGGACTTAGTTTCTTCCGCTGTTATATGCTTGTATGCTTTTATTGTTCATGCTTTATTGTACATCCGTGAACTGAGCATATTGCTCAGCCGTTTTCCTTTTCTATGTTCCCAAACGGCAGGTACTCAGGGACGCTCGTAGACTTTAAGCGTACGTGCATATGGACTGGAAGCTTTCTAGCCTTTCTTTACTTTATGCATTATCTTTACTTTGATACTCTTTCCATGGACATTGTTTAGTCCTTTCATTTACAATACTTATGTTTGTGTGTGATGAGCTTTACTTTTGGACTACCGATGTTTGATTCCGGTATTTCCCTTTTATGGTCATGTAATGTTTTAGACATTTATCCTTGTATGCTTTGATGACACGCCATAATTACACGCGACATTCCATTATCAAAATGGGGTGTTACAAGATGCCACCTATTCAATATCAACTATCTCAGAGTGAGAAAGTCAATAGAAGTCGTGTTGATCTCCGTGACAATAAAACAAACTTCTTTTGAGAGAAGCCTGAGTAGCTAGGAAAGGGTTGTGCTTCACATCACTGGGTCCATGATGAGTTTGTCTTCATGATGAGTTGACCCGGTTTCTGCCTAAGTTGTATGGAGGGCTTCTTTCTTTAGACCCTTTATCCTTACATTTCTTTTTCATTCTTCAACCCCTTCAATGCTTACCAAGACATCATTACTAACACCTTGTTGTGATTGTTCCGGTGCTAGCATCAGTACTTAGTCGGCATTCAGCTACGTTCACATTCTACTCCATCTTTCCTAAGGACTTTTAATAATCTATTGGATTGTCCCTGGGAAGATCCCTCCGGTTCTGGTTGGATCATAGAACTTAAACCTAACCACCCTTTTGACACCAATAACGTCATGAATTAAAGATGTTGTGGGTATTTTATCGTAACCATGAGTGCTTGATTCTTTAGATCACATTTTAATCATAGTTTCTCCCCTATCTCTAATATATAAAATCTTTTGATATTAGAGATACCAAATTTAATTAAAATATATTTTGAAAAATAGTCTTGAAAATCTTCGGGAGAAAATGTGTCAAACTTAGCATGAATTTTGGAAAGCTCCCCCTCAAAAATTGATCCAATGTCATTACGAGGATTTGATCCACATTAAACTTTTGAGGATAGGAGTTGTTGAACACACAATTTTTGAAAGATTTTGAATATCATTGAGAAATTCTTGAAAAAATTGTGTTCAACGCTTTTTGAAAAATCATTCTTTTTGTCGAAAAGGTTTTTCTAAAGCATAAACTTGAGTTCATAGACTTTGAATGTCTTGACGAATCCACTCAAGTGTAAGAAGATTTAACTTCTTTTGCTAAGGGTAAGAGCACGAAATCGTACACTCCCCCGTGATTATAGTTCCGGGTTGCAATCTGAAAGTGATTACAAGCCATTGTGTTGAGCTCAAAACGTTGAATGTTTTGTGACAAGCTCAACCCGTGATAGATTGCTCTACCGTTTGTTAGGATAAGTTTATCTTTAAAGATATACTTTCCTTTATTTGAAGTTCGAGTTACAGTCTAACATTTAACTGTAAGTCGTTTACATGAGCTTAAAAACTTTGAATGTTTTTAATGAGAGCTCATGACCGAGAAAATTTATTTTCCCGTTGTTAAGGATAAGTTATCATTCGTGAACAACTTTCCTTTCTAGGAAGTACGATTCACAATCTGAGGTAATTGTAAATCATTGAAATGACATGTTTTGAAAAATATTTACAACTTTCATTCGAGCTTTATGTACATCCCCGTGTCGTTATTGAGCGACATTTCTAGGTACGTCCATATTATCGATACTGAAAGACATGTCAAGAAGAATATTTTTGTTATTTTGAAAGTTTTTTCCATTTTTTTATTTTGTTTTACTAATGATATTTACGTTTTATTTTATTTTTGTGTTTTCTCAAGTTTTTCGAAAATTATCCAAAATAGATTTTTGTACAACAGAAGAAGATGATATCGAATATATAGAATTGGAACCCTTTGAAGAAGGAGAAGTGGGTTCAAAATCCACTGTTGTACCTACAATCAAAGAAGAAGAGTTTGCACAAATACTAGAGTTAGGAGTAACAAATTCCTTTTCAGCGTGTAGAACAGTAGCATTAGTGCTGGTGCAGGTGTCATCACTCTTCTCTATTGGAATCCACTTAAGACCAACTTCCGTGAAGATCCGACCCGTTGGTTTCCACTGAAGACTAGATTTAGGAGTAACTTTCTCTTGCACAACGGAAGACTTCTTTGGAGAGAAACTATGTCCTTTTTTAATCCATGTTTCAGATTTGTTGGTAGTGCTTTTCTTTGCGACGGGTTTGTATCTCCTTGTTGTCTTATGGAATTCTGTATTCGATCTCCGTTCAAAGGAACGAGATTTGACCTCATAAAGGTATTGCAGAATGCAATGGTCATGATTTCCATTGTGAATGCCCTTTTTGCAAGTGGGACATACAGGGAATTTGGGATTCATGAAAGTACTTGTATTCCTTTGTTTTCCAAATCGTTCAGGCGTAGTGTTTGAAACACAACTATTCATGGATGGTTTCCAATTCCTAGATTGCTGAAGAGGGATACTAGGTATTGGTTGACTACCATTAGGAGTGTGTGGAACTCTAGCGGGATTTGGTGAACTAGGTTTTGAATACACGGGTTTGTCTTTCCGAATATTCCCTTTTTGTTTCGCATCCTCTAGGTTATAGGTATGAACGAGGTCATTTGAACCTACAGATTCCTTTGTGGACGTGAATGTCACACGTTTTGGAGGAGTCCTAAGAGTGCTAGATGCATTCACATGGTTGGGTTTAGCAACAATGTGCTTTCTAAATGGAGGAACATAGGGTGATATGGATGGTTTCAGAACACTTGGTTACACATCAGTCTTAGGGGGTAACCTGGATTTCATATGAGAATAATTGGAGAACGGAGTCGGTTTTCCTAAGATAGACGGCTTTGGATCCTTGTAGGCATTGGGTTTTCGAACAACAGGTTTCACAACTTTAGGTTCCACAACTTTCGGTTCCATAACTTTCCCACCCATCTTAGCAACGAGTTTCTACAACTCTGCAATCGCTCTTTCCCTGTCTTGTAACTGAGCTTTTGTTGGGAATCTAAACTTGTTAGATTCCCTGTTCATTGATTTAAACATAATTAGGCTGATAGATAGTCTCTTGCCTGTGCCTAGGAGGCAGGCAAGTTTCACAAGACTCACAGAGATCCGAATCTCTGTGAGCAACCTCAGAGGAGTCCATGTCAGAGACATTGTCAGGGAAGTCGAAGATTACCTGAAGACATACTCCTTGGCTGTGATGGATAACAGCCAAGATGTATTAGGGACTCTGAGGGGTTGAGAGTTAACAGGGGTGGCAATACCCTGATAACTCTCAGCACACTTTGGACATGCCATTTGTGTGTTCGAGAATATGAAGAATAAGGAAACTGTTTTGGACAACTGTTCCTTAAAGCATAATGGAAGACTACCAAGAATAGAAGGACATCATGTGACTGATGTGGGAACTTGTAAAAGTTGTGTAGTCGACATCAAGTACTGTTCAAGTCAAACTCGTAACACTATAAATAGGATGTGTATCCTTGCATTAAGATTCAACACTTTGCAACATTAAGATCATTAGTGCGTGTAACTTAGTGAATCAAACAGCTACGACTGTATTCATAAGTTAAGGTTATTGTTGTTCAAAGTGTGCACAACACATTGTCATCAAACGGTGTTATCCATAACACTTGTAATTCTTTATTATACAATAATAAGATTACGTTTGAAAAGTAATACCTTGTGTTGATTAAGTTAAGATTAGGGTTTCTCGCATTGATTAGGGACTTTCAATTGGTATCAGAGCGGTGTTTGATATTAAAACCTTCAAGAAACATCGTTCTCCGTTTTATAATCAAGATCCACCATGCCGGAAACCTCTAGCCCACACTCACCTTCCAGAAACCCATCTTCACCAAGACTTACCGCCCCACCAAATGACGATGATCTACCCCAACTTCTTGACTCAAGAGGTGGATCACACGTAACCAGTGTACCAGTCTTTGATGAAGAAGACTTTGCCAGTTGGAAGAGTTAGTTTCTTGTATACCTTGATGGTCTTGAACCTTTTCTCTTAGAAATTTTAGAAAATAGTCCATATATTCCCATGGCACTCACTTCTACTGAAGAAAACCCTCTTCCCAAGCCTGTCAAACAATGGACCGCTGCTGATAGGAAATTAGCAAACCAAGATAAACGTCTCAAAAGCATCATAATTTCCTGTCTTCCAAAGCATATCATGAAGTCTGTTATTCAGTGTCCCACAGCTAAACAGATGTGGACAGACCTTATTCTTGGCCATGAAGGACCCTCTAAAACAAGAGAGACAAAGATTCAGGCACTCAGACTTCAGTTTAATGCCTTTAAGTCTCTTGAAGGTGAAAAAGTTCAGCAAACCTATACTAGGCTGAAGATTCTTCTAAATGACCTCGCTATGAATGATGTTACTATTGGTCAAGCTGAGATCAATGCCACCTTTGTCAACAGCCTTCCAAGAAAGTGGCTGAGCATGAATCAGACTCAGAGAGCTAACAACTCAATCAAAAATGATACCCTTGCTCAGCTCTATGGAAAGTACAATTATGAAGAAGGGCTGATCGATACTATCTACAAATCAGAGACTGAAAGATTTGTAGTCCAAGGAGCATCTTCCAAAGCTTTGATCTCTGCAACACATCCTATTGACAGCGATTCTGATATGGAAGAAGATACTCGTAGCAGCCAAGAGTTCTTGTCAGACCTCAATGCAGAATTTCATGAAAGAGCACTGCTAGCCAACCAAAGAAGATACTACAAAAGATCTGGAAGAGTAGGATCAGCCAGCAAACCAACTGACAGGTCAAAAGAAACATGTTTTGCCTGTGGAAAGCTTGGACATTTTCAAAAAGAATGTCCCTCCACCAAAACATCCTCACCCTCTTATCCATCATCTTCATCCAAACCCTACAAGTTCAAACAACATAACAACTCATCACAATCCAATTCTTCAGACACTGAGAAGAAAGATTACAAAAATAAGTACAAGGCACTTAAGGCTGAGTTAGAACAGATGAACTTGAAGATTGAAGCTATGTCCAAAAAGAAAGGTGGTGAGAAAAAGGCTGAGAAAGGGTTGGTTGCTGAAACCTATGACTGGAATGATGAACCATTGACTTCAGATGAAGAAGATACCACAAGAGTCAGGGCTTTTATGGCAATAGCTGATGATGAACCAGCTGTTGGAAAAGGTGATGCAAGATCAGGACAATGGGTCGACATCACAATGAAAAAGGTACACAGGCTTCTTTCTATGTCTGATTGTGATGAACGTAAGCATGTTCTTGATTACACCATTGTTGACTTGCACTTTGTTGAGGAACAAAGGAAGAACCTTCTTGACAAGTTTCACTCTGTTAAAACTGAAATGATTAATGCTAAGGCTGAATGTGATACTCTCAGGCGGGTTAACTTAGAGAAAATATCCCTGCAAAATGAAGTAGCTAGATTAACCTTGAAAAACATAGCTTTGAATGACCAAGTCACTGAATTAAACAAAGTTATTGAAAAATGGCTGTGTGCTAGGTTTACTATAGATGAATTGCTTAGGGATGAAGTGCCTGCTGACTTAAACAGGGATATAACTGCTAAACATAAAAAGCTGAGGATTATCACCAAACCCAAAGACATTGTCTTTAAATCTACAGAGACTATTCATATGTCAGACACCTCTTTGACTAATGACCCTGTCTCTGAAGATGTGGCTGAGCTTCCACCCTTGCCCAAACTCTCTGGAGTTGAACCTAGCAGTTCTTCTAGATCTGCTAAGGATGAACTGAAGATTCTTGATATTGAGGCTTTGTTGAGCAAAATCATCCTCCTTTGGAATTAAGTCGAAGTTAGTCTGGGTAGGATGATCAAACAAAAGGAATTCAGCTGTTGGATCATATATTGGTCTTTGAAGGACTGTTGTTGCAGATGTAGCAGAGTTTTGTGTGTCAACAGCTTCCTTAAGAGGAGAAGTCTTGTCATCTTCTTTAGGAGGAGAGACTGACAGTTGGTCATCCTCATCTTCTTCCTCTTCCTCATCAAACATTCCCTCAGGGAATTCATCCTCAGGCATGGGTTCAAACTCAGCGACATAATCTTCTACAGAAAGCATTTCTTCATCAGCATTGAGCACAAGTTCTTCTTCAATCTGAATGTCCTGAGTAATTGTTTCAGCCTCTTTTTCATGTACCTGAGGTTCTTTGACTGGCTGTACAATTTCAGCCTGCAAGTTTGTTGAAATTAGTAACAGGGAAAATATTAAGTGAATGGTCGCCATTTCGCTGTCCCAGAGAGGCTGAGGGTGATTACTCAGCCACTCCAAAGGATAAATCCTTGGGATTCTTTTAAGTGTGAATGAAGTGTGGTTAATGGTCGCCATTCGCTGCCCCTAGGAAAGCTGAGTGTGATTATTCAGCCCCCCCAAAAGGTAAAAACCTTTGGGACTCTTTTGATTGTGAAACATATGTGGTTTAATGATCGCCATTTCGCTGCCCCTAGGAAAGCTGAGTGTGATTATTCAGCCCCCCCAAAAGGTAAAACCTTTGGGACTCTTTTAAGAGTGAAACATATGTTGTTGTAGGTCGCCTGTTACGCTGCCCCTAGGAAAGCTGAGGGTGATGATTCAGCTCCCCCTGAAAGGATAAATCCTTTGGGACTCTTTTAATGAGGGAACCAAGAGGCTGTGTGAAGTACAGCCATCAAGGTTGAGACATTAATGTATTCAGGTTGTTGTTAGCCTGAATACTGTCTAGAGGGTTCAGGGTCATCGGGGTGCTTTATAAACACAAATGAATCACTCCCTGGTGCAAAGACAGAGTGTACAGAAGTCTTAAGGAATTCTAAGTGAAATGACAGACTTCTATGGGTCGAGGATTACCCTAACTTCACCACTCTCTCCTACAGATAAATGAGAGTGGTTGCTTGTGAACCTCTAAAAATGTACACTGATTACCTGTGAGATATCAGCTTGGTTTGGCTGGTTTCCTGTAGTCTCTGCTGACCTAGAGACACTAGACGCCTGTTGTTTGTCAGCCAAAGATTCTGTATCCACAAGAGTATCTGGACCAGAGGCGGTTTCAATCTTCTTTTCCTTGGCCTTGCTAACAGCTTTAGGTTGAGAAGAAGAGGGGATTTTCTTCTTCTTTGGCTGTTGGCCAGAAGAAGCCTTGGACTTGGTAGTGTGCTGCCCAGAGGTCAAAGACGAAGACTTGCCAGCGACACTAGAAGTATTCACCTTCTCAGAGGAAGGGAGCAAGGGCTTCTCAGCGTTGGGTACCTGGTTAGCAACGTTCAGCATGTGAGCGGTCACAGGGAAATCCTCAGCTCCTATCTCCTTGTAAATGGCGCCTGTAATGCGATAGGGCTTCAGGGTTGTCAAGGCCTTGTTATGGTAGTTTTCTCCCAGCAAACTCTCAAAGATCAGGGACAAATAACGCACGTAACAGATGTTCTTTTCCCTGACCTGATTTCTTCCCTTTAGTTGTTCTACCAGGTTAGAGAAAAGAAGGCTTCCAACGTCAACATCAGCTCCCCAAATTAATCCATATGCAATAGTCTGATGTTTGAACGACATTTGATCTTGTGATCCCTGCATGCCTCCCAGGGACTTCACAATGTGGGTGAAGAGGACACGCCACATAGGAGAGAAATACTTGATCTTCAGAGGTGCTTTAGCAAGGATAACAGCTGGTGTGAGGGCAGGGTTAATGTCATGACAGGGTTTGAGTGTGGCCAATGCTTCCTTGACAACCTTTTTGTCAACTGTCTTCAAGCACTCATCTCCATGTTTAAGTCCGGCCACACTGGCAAAATCAGCAAGGGAAAAGGCAAAAGGATGTTCATTGCAAGAAAGGCTAAAGGTAATGGTGTCTTCTTCAACTTCGGCAGAATACCAAAATTCCCTAAGGTATTCTTGGTAAAAGGTGGAAGGAGATTTGGTGAAGGCTTCGTTTAGGTCACAATTCTGCATGAAATTTACCAGATCCGAATAGGTGTTGTTGGGTGCCTTGATCCATCCAATAGCGTTATTTGAGGCGATGATGCTCTCGTTGATCTCGAAGTTCACATTGGAGGCTTTTGGTACGGGAAACGCCATTGATATGAGGTTGAAGATGAATGAAAATGGTGGATGGTTGAGAGAGATGAGAGATTTAGAGAGAGAAAATGATTTTGAGAATGGTGGTGGGTGAGAAGAGAAAGAAGACAATATATATAATCAAACTTGAGTGAACAGTTATTCAACCTTATTAAATGCAAAAAGCGAAAATGACTGCTCAAGTGGGTCCCATTGACCTTTCAAAAAATTTGTCTCCTCGTTATCCGAAACTTAAATGATTAAAAAATGTGAGAATGTTTTTCGCATTTACTTGGAATGCAACTACCTAGTTACATGTGAAAAACATTTAATAAAACATTTAATATAGAATCAATCATTTAATGAACACATTTAATATCAAGCCACAGGCTTTGAAATATTGAGCATCCCTAGCTCAGCAACTAGCCTGTTGAACGTAGGTTCAGCCAAAGGCTTTGTAAAGATATCAGCTAGTTGCAGCTCTGTGGGAACAAAATGCAGCTCAATATCTCCCTTCATAATATGATCCCTGATAAAATGATACCTGATATCAATGTGTTTGGTACGAGAGTGAAGAACAGGGTTGTTGGATATGGCAATGGCGCTGGTGTTGTCACAAAAGATTGGCACTTTGTCATACAAGATTTCATAGTCAGCCAATTGACTTTTCATCCAGAGCACCTGAGCACAACAGCTGGCTGCAGCGACATATTCAGCTTCAGCTGAAGACATAGCCACAGAGTTTTGCTTCTTAGCACTCCATCCAACCAATTTTCCTCCTAGGATTTGACAGCTGCCTGAAGTACTTTTCCTGTCAATACAGCATCCAGCATAATCTGAATCTGAATAGGCCTTGAGATCAAAGCCTGATTCCTTTGGATACCAGAGTCCTAGGGATGGTGTTCCTTTGAGATACCTGAAAATTCTCTTAACAACCACTAGATGGGATTCTTTTGGGTTAGCTTGGTACCTTGCACAGAGACATGTGGAGAATTGGATATCTGGACGACTGGCTGTTAAATACATCAGTGACCCAATCATGCCTCTATATAAAGTCTCATTGACAGAGACCCCTGACTCATCAGGGCCCAAGTTGTTGGGTGGAAGCATGGGGCATTTCACTGAAGCACAATCAGCCAAGTCATATTTTTTAAGTAAATCCTTAACATACTTTTCTTGACAAATAGAAATTCCCTTAGGACATTGTTTAATTTGAAAACCCAAAAAGTAAGTTAATTCACCCATCATACTCATCTCATATTTCTTGGTCATTAATTTAGCAAAACGTTTACTAAGATTGACATTTGTTGACCCAAAGATGATATCATCCACATAAATCTGCACAATGATGAAATCACTCTTGTCCTTGAAGGTAAAGAGTGTTTTATCAATAGAACCCCTGACAAATTTGTTTTCAGATAAGAAATTTGAAAGAGTTTCATACCATGCTCTTGGAGCTTGTTTCAGACCATACATTGCTTTGTGAAGTCTGTACACATGGTTGGGAAACTCGCTGCTCTCAAATCCTTCAGGTTGAGCAACATAGACTTCCTCAGCCAAATCACCATTAAGGAAGGCACTCTTTACATCCATCTGATAGACAGTGATGTTCATATAGGCAGCATAAGCAAGAAAGATTCTGATGGCTTCAAGTCTAGCAACAGGTGCAAAAGTTTCATCATAATCAATTCCTTCAGTCTGAGAGTATCCCTGTGCTACCAATCTTGCCTTGTTCCTGATGATGTTCCCAATTTCATCCATCTTGTTTCTATAGATCCATCTAGTGCCTGTGATATTCTTTCCAGGTGGAGCTGGCACTAGTGTCCAAACCTTGTTCCTTTTGAACTGATTGATTTCTTCTTGCATAGCAGCTACCCATCCATCTTCTACCAGAGCCTCAGCAACTCTTTTAGGTTCAATTTGAGAAAGAAATTCAGCAAATAGACATTCATTGGCTGAGGCTGACTCAGAGTCTTGGATTCGCTGTCTGGTTGTGACCCCTGCATTTGGTTCCCCAATAATGTTGACAAGAAGAATGTGTTGATCTCTTGACCACTTATTTTGAGGAGCTGGAGTTTCAAGAACAGGGGTATTTGAGGGCACAGCTGGAACAATTTGAATCTCATCCTGCTGACTAGGAGGGCTTTCTTCAAAAACTACTTCAGTATCTGAGTCTTCTTCAGCCACATCAAGGGAAGCAATTTCATTATCAGCAGGAGCAACTTCAGAGTTTTGAAGAATTGGTGAGTCATTAATATCATGAGAAGGACCATCAGAGATTTGAGGTTCTTCTTCATCAAGTCCCTGAGAGGTAGGAACTTCTATGTTATGAGTAGACAGAGGATCAAAAGCAGGAACATAAGGAGTGAGAGTGTTGGAGTGGTGATGACTGGTAGGTCTGGGTTCTGTGAACTCATCACTTGGGAAAGAAATATTTTCATTAAAATCTACTTCATCACCCTCTGTTCCTGTTCTCTGTATGACTTCACCATCTTCATTAAATCTGACATGGAAAGTTTCTTCTACTTCTTGTCTTCTGATGTTGAATACTCTGAAGGCTTTGGCTGTTGGAGAGTATCCCAAAAAGAATCCATCATCAGCCTTTTCATCAAACTTTCCAAGTTTATCCCTGTAGTTATAAATAAACACAGGGCATCCAAACACATGAAAATAGCTGACGTATGGAGATCTTTTTCTGAAAACTTCATAGGAGGTTTTGCCATGTCTTTTGACAATGATTGATCTGTTTTGAGTATAGCAGGCAGTGTGTACAGCTTCTCCCCAAAATTGCTTTGGTAAGGCTGCACCATTTAACATAGTTCTTGCTGCTTCAATCAGAGTCCTGTTTCTTCTTTCAGCCACACCATTTTGTTCAGGAGTGCCAGCTGAAGAGAAGTTCTGTGAAATCCCTTTTTCATCACAAAATGATTCAAGTTGATGATTCTTGAATTCTGTACCATTATCACTTCTTAGAGCTTTGACTCTAACATCATTCATATTTTCCACTTGTCTGATGAAGGACATGATGGCATCAGCTGCATCACTTTTCCTTCTGAGGAAGAACACCCATGTATATCTTGAAAATTCATCAACTATGACCAAGGTGTATTTGTTGTGATTAATGGTTTGAGGTTTGACAGGTCCAAACAAGTCCATGTGAAGGAGATGTAAGCACTTGTCAATAGAGAATGATTGCCTAGTCTTGAATGAAGACCTGTGATGTTTTCCTTTGACACAGGCAGAACAAGTTTTGTCTTTGGAAAACATTACTGAAGGTAGACCAGCAACCAAGTTTTGAGTGGCTATCTTATTGATGTTCTTGAAGTTGAGATGAGACAGTCTTTTGTGCCACAACCAGTTGACACTTTCAGAGGCTTTGGCAAGAAAACAATTTGAGCTGTCTTCAGAGCACACAGCCATGTTGATGACATAAACATCTCTCCTTCTAGGTGCAACTAGCACAACATCATTATTTTTGTTGAATATGGTTCCCTGAGTCTTAGTAAACAAAACCTTATAATCAGCATCACATAACTGGCTGATGCTAATAAGATTGTGCTTAAGACCATTCACATATGCAACCCTGGTAAATGTGATCCCATTGCAATTCACTGAGCCATATCCTTCTGTATCACCTGAAGAGTTATCTCCAAACACCACTTTGGGACCTGGCTCCTTTGAGTATCTGTGCAGGTATTGTTGAATCCCTGTCATGTGTCTAGAACAGCCACTATCTAGATACCATACCGATTCCTTGAGATATTTCTGCACAGATACATAGAAACAGATTAGTTCCTATGGTGAACCCACTTTCCAGTGGGTTCCCTGAATTGCTTGTTAGCAACTCTTGTGTTCCTGAAAAACTTTTGGCGTTGGGATGGACAGTTCATAGTTTCATGGTTATAACTCCCACAGATATCACACCCAGGGAAGTCACCACACTCGTCTGAGTGATGGTCTGTGAACCCACAGAATTTACAGGAAGGATAAGAATTGTAATTTCCCTGTTGTCTTTTGGAACTCTGTGGTCTGTCCCTAGAGGGTGTCTTAGCTCTTTTAGCTGCCATGTGTCTGTCATGATCTAAGGTCGAGTGGTGAGAATTTTTACAAACATTGCAATAAGGTTTGATTAATCTTTCCCCTTTGGGTTCACCTAGGACTGACTTAGGTTCATGAGAAGTAGAGCATTCAGCGGAAGGCTTAATGTGTTGTTTCAAGAGTTCTACTTCTTTCATAAGAGACAACAGGCGATCTTCAGTGGTGGGGTCAACCTTATTCACAGCCTTAGTAGAAACAGGCTTAAAAGCTACTTGTTTACCAGTTGGTTTAGCAGGCACACGAAAAACTTTAGCTGGAGGATCCTCATTATCTATCTTAATATCAAGAATCTTCAGCCGGTACACCATCAGTCTGATATTGAGCGCTTGTCAAGAAAGTTGGACGTGATCAAGTCAGAGATGCACAATTTTACTGTCACCTTTCCAGGTATAATAAAGAAGGCTGTGACTGAGGCTGTCACTGAGCCTATTCAGGAGGGTACAAGAAAAGGTGTGGCTCAAGGACTAAGTCATCTCTCGACACGAATCAAGAATGCCATTGACTCAGTTGTCCCTGCATTGTTCCAAGAACAAGAAACCGTCATTAACAGGCACTTCAATGCAGTGCGCAACAGGTAATACAACCATGCTGGTTTTATTGTCAGGCGAGTTCAGGCAAATACCAATGCCAATGCCAACCTATTGCTGAAGATTGCCAGGGCATCACGAAAAAGACAGCGTGCCATGGCTGCCTCTGTGGAGCAGATTGCAAGAAGATTTCAGGCACGTTCATCCAAACATAAGAGAAGTAAGGATGAACGTGAGGGGGAGAAGAAAAATACACTCAGCCTTGCATCTGCTGAACAAGCCTCATCTTCAGCCAATCCTTCAACAACACCTGTTCCTCTTCAAGTCATCGAACCAGTTATAATACCTGATGATGAGGATCAGACTAAGGGGGAGCAACAATCACAAGATGGCGCTGACTCATCTAAATCCATGATCCTAGTTAACATCAGCAAACCTGAGGATGAGGATGAACCAGCAGCTAAGAAGCTTAAATTCACTGTGAGCTCCCTACCAAAATCTATTCAAAATCAGGCTCAGACAGCGTTCCTCAAAAGAGCTGATGATTTGAAAAACATAAGTGTGGAGTCCTCTGTCTCAAAGAAAGGTAAAGAGATAGTTTTAGTTGATACTGACACTAAACTTAAGAAGATAGTTGCGATGCTAGAGACAGGAGGATCCACAACTGACCTTTCCCAATTTTCAACCTTTACACCTTCTGATGAGAGACCTCTAACGCCTGAAGAAATAGAGCAACAGGCTGAAGAATTCAAAAGACTGAGTGAGCTCAAGGCAGCCAAAGAATTAAATGAAGCCACTCTGAGGAAGATGTCACCTCCTGAAAAAGAAAAACAAAAACAAAGGTTGAGGGAAATGGAACTTAAACGCGCTGAGGCCTTAAAGAAAGTCAAAGCTGACTATGATGGCTGCGTAAACAACAGGTATGCTGCCGGCAAGATAACCAAGTTTAGATACACCATTCACAAGTCCACAAACACTCCACAGATGATCTTATGGAGGGATAATCAAACGGGGAATATGGATGTGTTTGACAACTTCAGGTTAAAAACACTTGGGTTATCAGAATGGTTTGAACTCGAAGCCTTAGCTGCCAAAAAGTCTGGACAGGCAAATTTCCTTCTGCTCAAAACTCTTAAGGCTAAGTTTAACTGGATCAAGGAAACAGCTGCCAAACTCAAGATTGATCCTCCACCACAACTTTTCGAACAAGGACCCCCAAAGACAGGCAACAAAAGAAGAAGAATTTCTCAAATCATTGATGAAACTTTTGTTACTGAAGATGTTCGTGTGGATGGCATGCACAGGGATCTGATCCTTCCTAATGGTATAGTTGGCCCTGTTGATGGTCAGACTTACTCAGTGCCTGAAAGAGGAATGGCGTTTATGAACAAAGCCTGCCAATATGCTTTTCAGAGGGAAGATGAGCTATGCCTGGCTTCAACTATTCAGCTGCTCTGTCACAAGAAGTGTCTCAAGATCAACTCTGAGTATTCCAAGAAGTTTGCAAAGACTTTGCAGGATGAAATTGATAACAGATTAGATGTGGCCGAAGCTGAAGAAAGAATAAAAAATGATGACTATTGAAGAAAGTATCAGCCCTTTTACCTTCATCTTTTATTTAACTTATGTAATGAACTTGTAATTTTTCTTTAAGTCTTAATAAAATCATGAGGTATGTTTGTTTAGATCTGTTATGTGTAAGAAGAAGCTGTTAAACTCACTTACCTTAACTTAGTTAGATCTAGCACTATTTATGTTTAAATAGGGGGAGATTGTTGGGAATCTAAACTTGTTAGATTCCCTGTTCATTGATTTAAACATAATTAGGCTGATAGATAGTCTCTTGCCTGTGCCTAGGAGGCAGGCAAGTTTCACAAGACTCACAGAGATCCGAATCTCTGTGAGCAACCTCAGAGGAGTCCATGTCAGAGACATTGTCAGGGAAGTCGAAGATTACCTGAAGACATACTCCTTGGCTGTGATGGATAACAGCCAAGATGTATTAGGGACTCTGAGGGGTTGAGAGTTAACAGGGGTGGCAATACCCTGATAACTCTCAGCACACTTTGGACATGCCATTTGTGTGTTCGAGAATATGAAGAATAAGGAAACTGTTTTGGACAACTGTTCCTTAAAGCATAATGGAAGACTACCAAGAATAGAAGGACATCATGTGACTGATGTGGGAACTTGTAAAAGTTGTGTAGTCGACATCAAGTACTGTTCAAGTCAAACTCGTAACACTATAAATAGGATGTGTATCCTTGCATTAAGATTCAACACTTTGCAATATTAAGATCATTAGTGCGTGTAACTTAGTGAATCAAACAGCTACGACTGTATTCATAAGTTAAGGTTATTGTTGTTCAAAGTGTGCACAACACATTGTCATCAAACGGTGTTATCCATAACACTTGTAATTCTTTATTATACAATAATAAGATTACGTTTGAAAAGTAATACCTTGTGTTGATTAAGTTAAGATTAGGGTTTCTCGCATTGATTAGGGACTTTCAGCTTTTAACCTTTTAATTTCCATATTCTGTTCATTCATTTCTCGAAACGTTTTGGAAAGTTCTTTTACAAGTTATTATTATGTGGAAAACTACCAACGTCTTTTTGCAAAGCAAGTTCAAGAGAATGACAATGTTTTTGAAGGAAATCAGTTTTGTGTTCAAGTAACTCAAAAGCCTTTTTATCAACCTTTTCTTTATGTTTCGAAAGCTCAATTTCAAGACGCTCACATTCTTGATCTTATCAAGATATTTGCATGCAACATCAGAATATTCATCAATATCAGCACAAGATGTAAAATAAGCACACATAACATCTTTAGAAACGCATTCTTGCAAGAGTAAATCATATTCATCTGAAAAATCAGACTTCTCTATTTGAAGATCATCAATGTGTTTCTTAAGAGATTTAACATATTTTAAATCATCATACATTTCAGTCAGAATGAACTCCTCAAACTGAAGAACATTTTCTTTAATCAACATCGTGTTTGGAATTAAGAGTTCTTTCACAAGCAAGGTAATATCTTGAGGAATCGGGCGTTGCCACTCAACATTTTCACGTTTTGCCCCATCTCTTTCAACAATAGATTTAACATTATCTATGTGGTGTTTAAGAATACCTAATGTTTTCCTACTCTTGCTTTTGGACTCATCTAGAGGAAGGTAGTTTATATATTTGTAAACATTAGATTTCTTAGTGGCAAAAGCTTTCTTCCATTGAGTTCTCTTTTGTTTGCATTCTAAGAACACTTCCTCACGGGTTTTGTGAGTTTGTTTGTTGAAAGACCATAAATACTATTCATGTAAGCATAATTATATGGTTTTACAAACTCCTTATTGACAAGTGGTCAACTATCATCATCCCAAAGGGCAGTCTCTTCACTATCGGCACTTACAGGCATGCAATCAAGATCGGTCCTTTCAGTCTCATCAAGATAAAGACACGGGTTCGCAGCTTGAGCTTTGGCAAGGTACTCAGGACTTGCAAAGCTAGCTTGACCCTTAAACATCGACGGAGGTGCTAGCATTCTTACAGATTGAATAGAATCATGCGTTTTATAAACAACTTTCTTCAAAAATTTGACTTGTTCTTCTAGTTTTGTTACGTTTTCGGTTTCTTTATCATATTTACTTTTGAAGCTTTGTTTTAACGCATCTAACTCTTGTTTCTTAACCTCAAGAATTTTAGCAGAATCGGTAGTGGTCATAGAGATCTTTTGTTCAAGTTCATTAACTTTGGTATTGGCAAGGTACATTTTTTGACGTTCATCCATTAAGAAAACATTATATTGATGCTTCTATTTGGCTAATAACTCAAGAGTTGTATTATATTTGTTTTCAAAATCGTCCTTTTGACTTTTTAACGCACTACCCTTGTACCCCTCAAGCTCTTTGGCCTTTTGAAGAAGATCAGCCCTATTACTTTCAAGGGTCTCATTAGATTTAATTAGAGCGGCTTTGCATTCTTCAAAGTTTTGAGTGAGCGCTGCGTTTGCCTTCTTTTTAATTGCTTTTGACTCTTTCTAGTTTCATTGACATCTTTTTGTAAACTAGCAATTAAATTAGCAAGTGCGACACGCTCTCATCATCATACTCATTTGCATGTTGATCATCCTCAAACTCATTATTGCACATGTCTGATGAATTGGGTGTGGTATTGCTATCAACCTTTTCCGTCATACATGTGTCAATAAGGTTTGTTGTTTGATCACTATGCTCATGCGTATTGGCATTGGCAAACACATTAAATTCGGCATTGTGTACCTCTTCCAATGGCTCAGAATCGTAAACAGGACCATTATCATAGGAGGGTGTATTTCTGATGACATTCTCAGAGTCGATGTGTTGTTTGCCAGAGCTGTTGTTGTCTTTTCTAGAGCTGTTGTCATCATTCCCTGAACTATGCGTTGGAGTCTCATATCTGCAGCTTGTATTCTCAATATCTGATGCGATACCACAATTGGTATGAAGTCTGTCATCAATCGTTTGTTGCATCTGTATTATGTGATTCACATAGGTTACAATGAAGTCGATGTTGCGGGTTATCCGATCTTTGTATGATAAAGCATCCATTCCATGATATTGATTGAAGCACTCGTTGGTAAGCGAAGACTTGATGAAGTCAGAAGTAAACATCGTTTCAAGTGATGTCTTGAGATCAGTGAAAGTGATCTTGCATTCACTAGCAATGATTCTTTCGTTGACAAGTTGTGTTTGATATTTATCCATGGCATGAGTGAATGTTTTGCTGAATGTGCCAGTGGATTCACGTAAGTCGAACAAGACTTTTGAAAGGTGCTAAAAAGAATCTTGAAGTACTCTAAAACCGTCAATGGCATTTTTTCTCAAGAAACATATCTGTTGTTGTAGTCGTTTCATTTCAAGGTCTTTCACGTCTGAACTTTCAGTAACCACATTACTCGTTGGCATGATGATCGTCTCTCTCTGTTGATGAAGTGACTTTGGATCTTAAGTAGATATTGTGTGATTGGTTTGTGGTTGCAATTTCGAAAATTCCGATTTTTTCTCAGTCCGACAATAAATTCCTTAGTCCGACAAAACAGTAAACTGAAAATTTTGTCTTACCAAATTTTGAAATCAAGTCCAAAATAGCCAAAAACTAATAGGGAAAAATTTTGAAAAAGTGAAAAATTTTGACAAAAATAAAACCTAAAAATGGCCTAAAAATTTGAATTTTGGTCCGAAAATTTGAATTTTTGGTCGAAATTTTTTTCGCATTGCCAAAATTTGAAATCGAAGCATAAATGGCCTAAAAATGGTCTAGGAAAAAATAAATCGAAGCATAAAAACGATGTTCTGAACCTAGTCTAGATAGTGGCTAAGTCTTAAAATGCTTCAGTCAAAAATACCATCAGACATTTTCAGAATAACTGACATTTTCGGAATAATGGATGTTTTCAGAGATTTGAGGATCTTCGGAATAAACTTCGGAATAATCACTTCTTCGGAATAATCTTCGGAATAATCACTTCTTCGGAATAATCACTTTTTCGGAATAATCTTTGGAATAATCACTTCTTCGGAATAATCTTCGGAAAAATGATGTTTTCAGAGAAATGAAAATTTCAGAGAAACTTACCTTCTTCGGAATAATCTTCGGAATAATCACTTTTTCAGAGAAAAAAATCTTTGGAAAAATGATGTTTTCAGAGAAATGTCTTTCTTCGGAATAATGATGTTTTCAGAGAAATGAAAATTTCAGAGAAACTTACCTTCTTCGGAATAAACGTTTCTTCGGAATAGATGCTTTTTCGGAATAAATCAGTTTTTTCAGAAAAATGAAAGATTTCAGAAAAACTTACCTTTTTCAGAATAAACACTTCTTCGGAATAACAAACCCTTATCTAAAAATCCTTTTTTTCGGAATAATAAACCCTTATCCAAAATTATTTTTTCGGAATGTTCTTGAAGCAGTTAAACCGTAACTCAAAAATCAATCCAAACACCTCAAAATCTTGCGATTTTTACCATAAAAACCAAACCAAATCCCTATCAAATCGATATAAATGATTTATATCAAGATTTATAGCCCGAAATACTAAAAAGAAATTTAATTCGAGATAATTTAGATAGAAAAATCAACCGAATCAAACTCAAACCAAACAACCAAACACAATCTACCCCGTGGCGATTGATACCAAGTGTTGTCCCATAATATTATGATGATTAGTGATAGAAAATAGATGAAAAGAGATGGATTCCTAGAGAGAGAAAGTAGTGAGAGAAAGTAGAGAGAGAGATGATTAACTTGGTGAATATTAGATTAGAAGTGAGAATGAAAAATGAACAACCAACCCTCCTAACATGCTAGGAGGATAGTATATATAGTCCACCCACATGCGGGCTTTAATGGGTTATATATTGGGCCAGGCTTGTCTTTTGGACTTTAATTAGTTTAAATCCAAACTCGTAAACCACGACTAATTAACTACCTATTACAACGTTCTAATTAATGTTACAATGATAACCTATGACCGAACATTCTTGTTTGACTCAATATTTTGAGGCTAACAGTATAGTTATGTTTTCTTGTTAATTCATAATTGAAAGTTCTTGAACTACTCACTGACTTATAACATAAATTATTTAGTAAAATAGTTATGTCTTCGTGTCAACACATAAATAAAAGGTCCTTGAATTATTCAAAGACTTATAATGTATACTTGACATGGTATGTTTTTTTGTAAACACATGAATATATGCTTCTTGTATTATTTAAGAAATATACATTATAGCATGCACATGGATTTAAAGTACTGATATTGTAATTTGGCACGACCCGATTGACAAGTATTTGATCCGAAGAGAATTAAATTATCTATGGAATTCCGATGAAGTCTTACAATTCCATTTCTCATAAAATACCAAATTATTATGATATGTCAGATGCGTTGACACAAACTATATTCATATTGTTTGATTCATGATAGATTTAATTACTCTACCTCCAAAGATCTATCAAGGTTAGAAAATTGCGTGTGTCATCAATACACTCAATATAGTTCAAACCTAGAAGGCACTCAAGATAACCCACAACTGAAACCCCTAAGCAAACTAGGGATTTTCAGTTGTTCCACTCAAACCAATCAAATCCTAAAACCTATTGAGGTTTTCGATTTTCCTAGACTTCCTAGCTTGACGATTATAGTTTTGGTGTTTGTCCTAACAAAAACCATTCCTAAGGTTATTGGTTAAAGGGTCAGACAAGAATTATGGTTTATGCTACAAACCCTAATTAGGTTTCTTAAGAGGAATCCCGATATGTCTTGATTCAAGTTTTAAATTTATTAATATCTTATAAATCATGTTATTAACAAACTAGAGATGAGAACTTAAATTGTGTTTTGTAGTTTCCCATATAAGAAAAATTTGTTGTTGCTTAAATACTTACTATAGTATTAAGAAAATTATCTCTACTTACAAATGTAAGTGAGAGCATAAAAAAATCTTGAAGGTATTCAAGAGAAAAATACATAACCCTTAAAATCCACTTGTTGATGTCATACTTCGGTTAAACATCGAAATGCCAAACCAAAGTGAATGTTACTCTCATTCATAAATATGCAAGGTTGGCTCATCACTTTGTTGATATTTTAATATCAATGCGGAGGAATATAAGTTAGGAGATCTTTGTAATCTACTATCTACCAAGATAAATGATCATATCTTGATCTAATAAATGTCTTTGAACTATGAATGATAAGATGTAGTCCTTAAAGGGAAAATCAATCATTTAAATTTGATTGATATTTCGCCTAATTATAAACCTATGAGGATAGAATGAGTTTCTTTTGAAGAAAGACTCACAAAGAGAAAAATTGTATACATAATAAATGCATGGCTAATAATAGGAAGCTTTTTAATCATACTCAAGTGATTGACTGTGATTAAATCTTTCTTCCCTACATGCGTTAATTAAATAAAGATAATTTATTATCATACATGTTCTCATGTTTATGGAATATAGCGATTAAGCTTCATAGCTTTTCCTTTACGATTACTTTTAGCGAGGACGGTGTAATCAAAAGGCTTATGACTCTATAAAATATTTATGTAGTATACAATATAAAATAATCAAAGTATGGATTAAATCATTCATCTAAGAGCTGGATCTAGAATTTAATTACAATATGATTTTGATTAAAGTTAGATGGTTTTAAGTACACTTGATGTTAAATGAGAACATTGTGTTTTTTCCTTTAAATTCATACGTTGTATAACATATATGAAGACAGATGTTAATCCTTAAGATTGAAATGAAACATCACTTAAGAATTTAGGGAATAATACTGATTACTTTAGAATAAATGTTTATTGAAATAAACATATGCGGTAATTAAGTCCAATACAAATGCACTATATCATTAAACAAGTCTTAAATTATATATTTCACTTGACATAATCTATTACATGGATGGAAACCTTATATTTTTAAGTAAGGATTAATAATGTATATATTATATTATATATAAGACTGGTTGTTACTTTTGCACAAGAGCAAAATGAGATGACAACAACAATATATCATTAAGATTATTGTTAATACAGATATTTACGAATTATAAAGTATAGTGTTGTATGTGTACACTGATGCTAGAGTATAATCTATTCTAGTAAAGTAAGATTTTACTATTTATGATAAATATGCTAAACTAGATGTGCTTAAAATGAGCACTGTTACATTACACGTTAAGGAATAACGATACTTTATATTTTAAGAAACTGTAAAGATGACTGTCAGTATGTTGTTGGCTTCAAACACCTTATACAAGGTATGATGATATCTCCATACTATGACACTTGCAATAGTATGAGCATGTGAGATAAGACACTCATCATGATTTTCAAATCCTTCACAATTTGTGAAATTTGAAACAAGTATTCAGAAAGTTTACTGAGATGACTATTTAGCTTTCTTATAAAAAAAGTTGAGAATGTTAGAAACAATGGACTTCAACTTTCTAAATTAGTTTCACGCATATTTGTTTTAGTATTTGGATAATTGAGATTGTAACACAATTTTTACTTTATGATGAATAAAGATATTTGGTATTTGTTATTCATTCATATAATTAGTGTTGTCCTATATTTTCATGTTTAATCCTTGAATATTTGTTATTCTAAATATGTCCGTTGTCGTTTAGCATATGAGAATATTGTTACTTTAAGACATATTTGAATGTTGGTTATATTCTATGAATATATGGATTGTTCCCTACAAACTCATATGTTATTCATAAAGGATGCATATTGGACACCTCATACTTTTTAATATTACTTTTGGATCCTTGTCATAAGTAAGATTTTGAAAATGGTTATTAATTCACCCTTACACTTGAGACTCAAACAAGTTGTTGCATGTGTGGATATCATTTCTTGATTATAAGTTAAACGCTATCCTGAATAAGGTAGTTATAAAGGTTATAGTTGGAAATGTTGTGAAGCAACATCCACAACACTGCAGTCAATATAGAATTTGTTCCTCCACATGATAACTGCAGATTGGTACCACTGGGCCCTCTCCAGAATTAATTAGATAGTATGGGCACACCCAAAGGGAAAATCAAGTTTATACTTATTTATATTTGGTATATCTAAATTAACTTCTATAATGAGAAACTAAAGTTAAACTTTATGGAATGAGTTATGATTCATATCTATGGTCTAATGGTACTAGTAACAAATGAATGATTATTAGCAAGTCATGCAATAATACACCATTATGTTGATGAGATATTTCTTGAAAATATACCTCAATCATTTCTAGTTACAATAAAGTGTTGTTAGATATTTTATTATGAATGTATATGTTCTAAACTCTCACAAGTGAGAGCTGTCAGGATATGCGATCGTTTAGCGATCGGGAATAAATGAGCCTAATGAGGGCACACACTCAAACACATAGAACACACTTTTTAAGTATTTATTGTTTTTATCAAATATTTAATAAATTTCACTTAATATTTAATTAGCGGTCGTTATAGTTCGCTACTCATTTAATTAACTAAACGTACGCGTAAATTAGACAGAGGGGGTTAAAATAAAAGACAGAAACCCACGGGAGGGCCAAAAGTGGCCGACCCCTAAGGGTATTCCATAAGGGAGAATTGTCAAAATTATTAAGCTAAGTATTACCTTACTTATGTTTTCTTGGAGTAGGGAACAAGTTATAGGCTTAGTACTTTGAAGGCTATAAAAACACCTCCTTAGCTCTTCATTATTTTATCCCATCTCTTCTCTCTCTCTACCCGGTCAGCACACCCCTTCTCTCTATAAAAACCCTAGCAAACCTAAAGTTTAAACCTTTGCAAGATCGAATGCCTTTTAGCACTCCCTTATGAAGTAACTAAATCTATATCGAATCCTTAGTACTCTTATCAAGGTTTTGATATTTGGTTTTTGGTTTCCATTTGCTCGGCGATTATATAAACCCTAATTAGGGTTTTTGTGATTTTGGGTATAAATCTTGTAATTGTTATATACCGATACTTACGTAATCCCTATCTAGCGGTTTGGATCTAGGGTTTCAAAGTTACAAGATCTACACTTGTTTGTTTGAAGTGAAGTTACTACTAGCATCGGAGTGATTGCTCGTTTGACGTGTTGTGTGAGCAACCATAGAGACGAAAACTTAGTCGTTAAATTTTCAAGATAAAAATCAAGATCAAGACTCATTTATTTGATTTAATCAATTGAACAAAAGGTTAGTATTTATTTATTTATTATATGTGTTAATCATAAATACTTTATTAGATCCATTCCGCTGCGTATTCGTAGTTAATGATTTAACTAGATCTAAACTCCTAACGACGTGAACCACTCAAAGCAGGGGCGGAGCCAAAAAAGGGAGGCTAATTCTTTAAATGTCATATTAGTATAATTCATTGTTTCATTGTTTTTGCTTTCATTTATTCTTATAACATATATAAATTGTGCAAAATAGTTTTTAAAATTAATGATTGATTACTTGGGCATAATTAGGGGTGTCAATTTTGATTCGACACGAAAACTGACCTTAAACAGACACGGAAATTAACAGGTTTGGGTTGAGCAAATTTAGATTAAGGTCAGGTTTGAGTCAACCTATCTGACTCGTTTATTAAACTGGTCAAGTTTGGGTTGAGAACAAATTAAGCGGGTCAACTCGCTAACCCGAGTAAGTTTGACAAAATTGACCCAATTATTTAAATGAATCGGGTTCGAGTTGAGGTTTTCTAACCCGCTAACCCGAATTCGTCAACTCAAACCCGACACGAATTACCACCGCTAGGCATAAGAGCCTTTGAGGGGATCAATCTAGGTTTGATTATTTTCTATAACAAAGCTTAGGGTCGCCTTACCTTGTTCAACGTTAATAATCTTTAAATACAACGTTTGTGGATTTAGGAGTCAAAACATTACTATTCATAACACGTTGTATTCTCGTAAGTAGCTCCACCGCCTCAGGTGCAAAGAAACTAAATGTATCAAACGCGAATTTAGCTTATTATATTTTATAATAATGATATTTTATAACAAAGCTTAGGTTTGATTATTTTCTATAAAATTTGCGTATACTCTAATTTTGCAAACCCTATATCATCCTTAAATATGCAAATATCACTTATATTATCCGTACCAAAATTATTGTTCGTCTTTTTTTTCGGTTTATCTCAAAATTATTATCCACTTCTATATATAGTTGTTAGAATTGCTTAAGTTTACTATATCACACTCTTAATAAAAATTGTTATTTACAAAACTCTATGATGAAATTAAATAATTGTCAAATGGTAAAACTGTCTTTTATTTACTTTTGCAAAATTCAAAATAGTAATAAATGTATTTTTATTAAACTGTGTAATACTTGTCTGGTGACAATTTTTGGGACGGTGGGAGTAAAAAGGAATTTTCAAGACAAATTTAAGCAAGACAAAAAATGTAATATGGCGGTGTGATTGATAAAAAGTCTAAGGATGAAAGACGTAATTATGTGTAAAGTACTAGTAATATGGATGACCTTTATTACAGTATCATAGATGTACGTGGTGCCCAAGGTAGGAAACGTGTTTCCCAAGGTAGGAAACGTGTAGCCCAAGGTAGGAACGTCTAGCCCAAGCCCGGATAACAAATTAAGAACGTGTACGACAAGGTAGGTTTAATGTCAAAAGAGTATAAAACCACGCCGCATAATAACCTTTCTTACCAACCTTTTTCATTTCTTAACCGTTGAGAAAAAATAAAAACCATGCAGATCTTCGTGAAAACATTGACTGGGAAGACAATAACCCTTGAGGTAGAATCCAGTGATACCATCGACAATGTTAAGGCCAAGATTCAGGACAAAGAAGGTAACATATTTATATACTACTTTTTATGTAAAAATACATTTGGATCGTTATATATCTAATATATTTCTTATATAAACAGGTATCCCACCAGATCAGCAGAGGTTGATATTTGCAGGAAAACAGCTTGAAGATGGCCGCACTCTTGCTGACTATAACATCCAGAAAGGTTCTTTTTACTTTCTTTTTTTGAAATTATCTGTTGTCTGGTGACTAAGAGGGGTAAATATCGAATAATTCTTATTTGGTTTATTATTCAACACTCTCTCATTAATTAGTCTATTATTAACACTCTCTCATTCGTTTGAAAGAAGTAGATTTAATGGTACATTCGGTTGAATTCTGATTGTATTCCTTGTATTGGTTTGTTTCTGATTTTTGCGTTATTTGTTCAGAGTCGACCCTTCATTTGGTCTTGAGGCTGAGGGGAGGAAAACCGCTGAATCAAGTATTTTCACCTGCTATGTTGGCTTTGGCCAGAAAGTACAACCAGGACAAGTCTGTTTGCCGCAAGTGAGTTATCCTCTTTTTGCCATATAAGCAAAAATAAGCAATGATTCTCTTTTTTCTGTGTTTATTCATGTTTGGATTTCAGTTATGTTTCTTATCTTAAAAGATTATTAGAGCACCTGGGAGTTATTTTAGCCATGTTTAGCTAGGTCGCTGCTGATTATCATATACTTGCAACAATGATATACTTTTTAAGCTTTGAATGCATTCTTTAATATGTGCTTATATATACAACTTATGTTTATTTTGTTTATTTGTCTAACTTGATCATTGCCTAATTTGTATCGAATTAATTGCTTGTTGTTAGGTGTTATGCTCGTCTTCACCCAAGGGCTGTAAACTGCAGAAAGAAGAAGTGTGGACATAACAACCAAGTAAACATTCTTTAACATCATTTTGATTTTCTAATCTGTGTTTGATCAGAATATAATTTGATGTACTTAATTAGGATCGGCTGCTCTATGACTGTTACTTTAACTGGCTAGGCTT
The DNA here is from genome assembly GCA_025667525.1 of Glebionis coronaria. Lineage (NCBI taxonomy): Eukaryota > Viridiplantae > Streptophyta > Magnoliopsida > Asterales > Asteraceae > Glebionis > Glebionis coronaria. The sequence continues at coordinate 490,925,015 of CM046876.1, read as the reverse complement.
ATTTTTCTTTTTGTGGTCGCAGATAAGGCCAAAGAAGAAGTTTGAGTGAGTTACTGGAGAGGAGCAACTACTGGGATGCTTTGTCCGCAGAGTTACATGTTTTGTTATTTTTTAGAACATACTTTCTGTTTAGCAAACTTGATAAATTGCTTGTTAGTGTTTGTGGATTCTGTGAAGCTTAATAATAAGTGTGATGAGAAAGTTAATATTTTTCCTTATCATACCTACAGATTTACACCAATGATGGTATATATATATGCTTGAAACTTATTAGAGGTGACAAAATCGACATGTTGACAAGCGTGAAATATTGAACAAATGAATCGTTAATTAATAACGAGTGTATTACTTATATCCATATAACGAGGATTTAGTAGAATCTGTGGCACTTAAACCTTTGAGTGATAAACATAAATAAATCATCAATATTGACCATTTAAACTGTGAAAGTTGCTCTCATTGATTTCATTATGTTTGATCCAGGTCCCCCCCCCCCCCCCCCCCCCCCCGGAACGTACGAGCTTTGATTTTCTGTGGTGTATGCTTTATGTCGTAATAAATGATGATGTATAGTCCCAGCCGGGTCATAAACCCGGCCCAACAGACAGGGACGGAATCAGAGATGCAAAACGACCAGGTGCACTTATAATAAATTGTATAATGCTACAAACAACGTTTTTAGAGACCAGGTGCATTAAGCACTAATCTAACAAAAATCAAAGTTTTTTAATAAATTTAACATTACGTTACAAAAATCCATGGGTGTCCCGGGACCCCCCCGGGACCCACCCTGGTTTCATCCCTGCCCACGGGTACTACCCGCATCCGGCCTGTTACTAATGGGTTGGATTAATGTTATGGGCTTCGAATGAACAATAGCCGCATACATGTGTGCGGCCCACGGCCCGTCACGGCCGGTACATGGTTAGACAGAATCATAATCTTATTATGATTAGAATTTATCCCAAAGTAGAGGATATCCACTCACCATAATTAGAAGATAACAATCAAACTAATTATGATACTTATCATTTGCTTGGGGCCAAAGCATCGGGTGACAGCGCATTAGGGTTTAACCGCCTATATAAGGAACCCCTAAGGGTTCCACAAAGGTATTACATTCTACATACTCTCAACTCATCCGATTCCATAGCCCTAACCGATTACTTACTCTCACGCCGGAGTCTAATCGTGGGATACATTCCCACGGTAAGCCTAACGCGTATTGTTTTAGTGTGCAGGATCCCAACCAAATATTTCACTTGGTGCAGGAGCCGGAGCCCAGCTAACCCGAATTAAGCCTAATTCGGGTCTAGCAAGGATCATCCAACTTTTGTATCAACAAGTTGGCGCCATCCGTGGGACCAATATACTAAGCTAGAGCAAATCTCATCTCGATCTCTCTCAATGACGAAAGGAAATCCGCAAGGAAACCCCAGGAACACAAATCCTGCGAATCGGAAGTCCACAGGGGACGGGATACTCATTCCCACTCAGTCCCCCGGCAACCAAACAGGTGGACCGAATAACCGGAGCGTTTTTTAGTCCATGGGTGGAGTAGGCACACCCGCTATCACCCCACCACCAACCTCGACCTTGGACAACCCTGATCCAGGGAGCGCGCCTAAGCCCCCTAATAAGGAGCCGCGCATGCCATCAACCGAGGAAGAAGTGGAGGTCGAACCACTTAGTGAGGAAGATCTCACTCGAGTTCTCGCGCATAACTTCGAGAGGATCGTCCCAGGAATCACATCCAGGTTGAACCTAGGGAGGAACCTCCAATCTAGGATCAACTTTGGCAGTGCCGGACCCGGCCCCTCTCCTCAGACTCAAAGGAAGCGAAGGGCACGACCCCAGGAACGAAACCTCTTTGAGGAAACCCCCTAACCTAGGAATGTGTTCGAACGCATAGGGGATCGTATTATGCAGGAACTACTACAATCCGGTGAGGAGGGAGAGAGGTCCGACGATTCAGTCGAACGACCAGATCTGGAGCTAACCAGAACTAATCGCCGCACAATCGTGTGGGACAAGATGAATACCGGGAAGAAGGCTCCTAGCTCTTCACACAAGAGCGATCCTCAGCCAAAGAATGGGGCACCGCCCCCTTCTCCCGGTCCATCAGGAGAGGATTCGGATGACCATCCACCCAAGCGTCGCCGACCTAGGCGTACTCCTCCACCGCCGCCAGACGATGAAGGTACTACGGTGGCCCCTATTATCGTGAGGCGGAAGTAGAAGATCTCACCCGTCCATGGTGTGATCATAATCTCACCCGTCCATGGTGTGATCCTAGGGAAGATCCTTTTACTCTCCACATACGAAATTACTCCGAGGATAAAAAGCATCGCATGTCGGCGTGCTTCAAGACTTATGATGGGTCTGGTGATCCGGATGATCACCTAAAGATATTTGACACGCAGGCGAAAATTGAACGATGGCCCATGCGCATATGGTGCCAGATGTTCAATTCAACCTTGATCGACAATGCTTGTGATTGGTTTGAGGGACTTCCTCCCCGAAGCATCGATAGCTTCACTGAACTGCGTACTGCGATAAAAAACAATTATACTCAGCGAAAGAAGTATAATAGACACCCAGTCTCATTGGAAACCGTCAAACAACGGCCTGGGGAGTCTACGGAGGCCTTCACCGAACGATTCAATGACAAGTGCACCCGCACAAAGACAATGCCGGAACTCCTAAAAATTTCTGATTATATGCATGCCATAACAGACAGGGAATTAATTAGACGTCTCAATGACAAGCGACCGGAGAAGTATGACGACCTTATGGAAAGGGTCAGGAACTTCATAGAAGGAGAAACCGCAGTAGCCGCGGCCTATCCTTCAAAAGGAAACAACTATCGATCAAACGACCAGTCCAGGAGACAGTCGGGTAGTCAAAGCAACCAGGGTAGTGGAAGGATCTCGGACTACAAGAGCCAAAACAAAGGAGGGCGGTCAGAGGACAAATTCACCCCTCTAAAGATGTCCTACCGGGAGATCTTGCTGACAGAAGGGGACAACTTCCCGAGTCCTCCCCCAATGACGACTCCGGTGGACCGTCGTCAAGGAAATCACTTTTGCGAATTCCACAACGACAAGGGCCACGACACGGAGGAATGTATCCAGATCAAGAAGCACATTGAGTCACGGATCATGTAACACCCCACTTGGATAAGTGGACCGTTACGTGTATTTATGGCGTGTCATCAAAGCATAAGGTAAATGTCCTAAAACATTAACTGACCATAAAGGAATACCGGAATCAAACATCGGTAATCCAACCATAAGCCCAAAACATGAAAAGTAAAATACTGAAGGAAAGGACTAAACAATGTTCAAATAAGCAGAATAATGTAAGAAATGCATAAAGTAAGAAGTCTGGATAGCTTCCATCCAAATGCAAATGCTCTCAGAATCCTAAGTGCGTCCTGGTGTACCTGCCGTTAGAACATGAAAGGAACTACGGCTGAGCATAACGCTCAGTGAACGGATATAAAGCATGATAAGAATATACTGAATGAAACAGGCGATAGAATGCTGAAGCTGTAAGACTGATATGTGTGGTAGAACTCTGCATAAAATCTGAGAAACCTGGTTCATATATACTGATACTGAAATATAACTATTAATTCTGAAAACATGAATTTACTGTATTTTATTTGCCAGAGCTTATATAGGTCACGCTGCGTAACAACCGTGCATGAATAACTGGAGGGGTGACCTCGTCATGCTATAGAGGGGTGACCTCTAAATAACTGTGCTGGGTGGAGGGATCAGCTCCAATGTGAAGGATGTAGAGCACACACCACATTCACCTGCTAAACTGTAAACTGTAGCCTAGGATGCATCCATACGCCCCACTAATAATACTGATAAAATGGCCAAGCTGAGCTGAGTGGAACGATGTAGGATATCACTCTCCTGCATGTGAGTCACGACACCAGTGCCTCTAGTGCCGTGGTTACGGTACCTCCGTAACTAGTACATAAACTGGTCGTGCTTGTATATAATGCTCAGGCAATTTATTTAGTTATTAATATGATTGCTGATAAACTTAAACATATACTGGGGAAAAACATTTGGCTGAAGACGGGAAACCTAATCATGCATAGAAAGGAGGTCCTTACTGAAAGGACGGAAATCCGTACCTCTAGTCCAGTAACTGACTGAATGGAAGACTGAACGAATACTACTCGGGCTTCACGCGTGCTACATGAATAAAGGACGCGAATAAGTTAACTGATATTAGTTTATTTAATTTTACTGATCTTATTGGCTTCTTGTTTATTTATTTCTGAAATTCCATACGTATAATTAACTGCCAAATCTGATTCTTATAATAATTCATTTTAATGTATTATCGTTCTACCATTAGTTACGTACAAACGTATTGCTGACGATAGAGTATTACTATATCAAGAATCTCGCTAAAATAGAAAGTTTCTAAAATTAGAAAGTTCCCAAAGTAATTTAATTTATTTAATAAGATTATACCCTTTTAAATATTAAGAAACTATACTAAATTAGTACATTTAAAATATATTTTAAACGTAGATAAAACAATTTAATATAAAAAGGTATAATATAATTATAGTTATTTTATTCATTTTAATAGTTTCCCGAGCCTACCGAGCCCATCTCGGTCGCACTAACAAATCAACATATGATACAAAATCTGTCAACAAGAATTAGTGACAGAATTCTGTGTCACTAAAACTGTCCCTTTTAAAAACTGCATATATATAACAGTTTTGCGACAGAAAACTGTCGCTAAAACTGTCGCTAAAATTAATCAACATAACCATTTAAAGTCCCATTTTTTCCCACTGGTCTTACATGTAGTTCCCACTGTTGGGCTACGTTTTCCCACTGCTTACATAAACCAAACGCACCCTCATTATTTCCGCAGCCCCCAAACGCACCCCTTTTTGGTCGAATCTGGCCCTAGCCGCCCCTGTGTGGGTCACGGCTGGGCAAAGCTGGAGTCACCGAGATCCTAAAATACCCGAACCCATATGCTTAAGACAAACACACCCCGGTTAGGGTTTCTGCCTTTGGTCGGCCAACCAAAAAAAAAATACCACCGAGACTCTAAGTCTCGGTTGGTTTCAACCAACCCAAAACGAACTATTTATTGCTGTTGATCGAGGCTGGGCAAGGAAAAGGGCGTTTTAAAACTCTCGGTTTGTATACCAAACATCAAACCCGGCTCATTTGATTTGTTTATATCTTCTTACTGATTTTGTTCATAAAAAAAACATGAAGATGAAACAGAAAACGTGATAAGAATAATACGAGAATGATTACCATTACAATGTTAGAGAGAGAGATGATTAAACACGAATTTGTAAGGAAAATGAATCTGAAATCCCGTGATCTTGTCTAAACCCGGCGGCCAACTCACCTACATGAAACCCTAGATTTTTTTTTGTTTCCTGTTTGACACCACAAGGGGTGAAACCCCCGTTCCTTTTCCTTACCCCAAATGGGCTTAGCCCAATTTTCTTTTTCTTTTTCTTTCTTTCACAAACCGGCCCAAGGCCTTTCTTTCCTTAAATTTTCATTTCATTTTTTTTAACTTATTTGTACGTTCTCGTTTAATTTCCGCATTTTATTTTTCCGAAACGCAACTAACTTTTCTATGTAATAATACATTCGTAACATTTATTTCCTTGAATAATTGTATAAAGTTTATAATAGATCAAAACTGCGTATTTAATATTTTAAATTTTAAATACGGGTTTTACAGATCAAGTCAGGCAAACTCAAACATTTGGTCAAGGTTTGGAAGGACGGAAAGGACAACAAGAAGCATGACAAGAAGGACCCCCAAAAGGACAAACCTTCAACCATATACATGATCCAATCCTGACAACGCCGCACAAAGAAGAAAATTAGTCAAAAATTTCCATGCGGCAGAGAAATCTCGTTCCCTCCCATTACGGCGAGCGACGTGGCCGATGCACCTTTCACAACTGAGGTAAGCATTAGAACGCACAACGTTCGCCGTATGTATATGGATGGAGGGTCATCGGCGGAAGTGCTGTACGAACACTGTTTCGTACAGCTAAAACCAGAAATAAGAAGCCAATTAGTACCGGCCACGTCGCCGCTCATCGGCTTTAGTGGAGACACCATATGGCCGATAGGACAATTGCGTCTCCTAGTAAGCATTGGGAATGAAGAGCATTCCACCACGGCGTGGATGAATTTTATGGTGATACGCTTACACTCTCCATACAATGGGATCATAGGAAGACCAGGAATCCTAGCCATATGGGCAGTACCCTCCACGGCTCACGGAATGATTAAATTCCCTGTGGAAGGAGGAATTGTCACCATCTATAATTCAATCATGCCAACATCCGAATGTCATGCCGTGGCAACACCAGTCCTACCGGTCCCCACTAAGGAAGGATCACCACCCCCCAACTGGAGGGTGGCAATCCATCCTGATTATCCAGAACAAGAGGTGTCCATAGGAGGAACGCTCTCGGATAGCGGCAAGAGGGCCATGTGCTCTCTTCTGAAAGCAAACTTGGATGTATTCTCATGGGAGCCCAAGCATATGACGGGTGTGCTGCGTGCGATAGCAGAACATAAACTCCAAATCCGCCAGGGATACCCCCGTTAAACAAAAGAAGCGTGGTCAGGTACCAGAACGCAGCCAAGCAATATTGGATGAAGTACGGAAATTAGTGGATGCAGGAATTATGCGCGAGGTATACTACCACGAGTGGTTATCCAACCCAGTCATGGTCAAGAAGCATGACGGGAGCTGGCGCATGTGTGTGGACTTCACAGACCTGAACAAAGCATGTCCACAGACTGCTATCCGTTACCAGAGATTGATTGGAAGGTGGAATCCCTATGTGGATATCCCTTTAAGTGCTTCTTAGACGCATATAAAGGATACCACCAGATCCAGATGGCGGAAGAGGACGCGGAGAAGACGGCGTTTCATACTAGTCAAGGCGTATACTGTTATACAAAAATTCCATTCGGACTAAAGAACGTCGGGGCAACATATCAGTGACTCGTTGATAAAGCCTTCGACTCACAGATAGGCCGCAACCTTGAGGTCTATGTTGACGATCTAGTCATCAAAAGTCATACGGAGGAGGCACTTCTCTGTGACGTCCAAGAGACGTTTGACACATTAAAGAGGATTAATATGAAATTGAATCCAAAAAAATGCACGTTTGGGGCAACTGAGGGGATGTGCCTTGGATATATGATTGATCAAAATGGCATCAAGCCTTGTCCGGAAAAGACGGACGCGGTTCTACAGTTACCGTCTCCTCAGACGCGAAAAGAGGTACAATCTTTAAAAAGAAAGCTGGCTGGGCTAAACAGGCTCTTGTCGAAATCCGCGGAGAAGTCACTCCCCCTATTCAAAACACTCAAGAAGTGCATCAAGAAGGGAGATTTCCGTTGGACAAAGGAAGCCGAGGAAGCTTTTGGTCAGCTTAAGCAACACCTCGCAACTTTTCCCATGCTGGTGGCACCCGACCTATGGAAGAGCTCATCATGTATCTGTCGGCCACACATGGAGCAATAAGTGCGATCCTCATGACGGATAGGGACACAGTCCAAACCCCGGTCTACTTCATATGTAGAACACTACAAGGGCCGGAGTTGAATTATTCCTCTATGGAGAAACTGGTTTTGGCATTAGTATTTGCCACAAAGCGGTTACGCTGGTACTTTTAGGCGCACCCAGTTGTGGTTATTACCGATCAACCAATAAAATAAGCCACCTCCAGACCAGACGTGGCCGGTAGGCTACAAAAGTGGAGCATTCTGTTAGGAGAGCATAACATCAAGGACATCGGTTAAAGGCCAAATCTTGGCAGATTTCTTGATAGAGAAGCCGGACGAGGAAGGACCGGTCGTACAACAAGAGGAAAATCCAGCAGAACCATTGGTATTATTCACTGACGGATCCTCATGCATGGACGGATCAGGAGCTGGTCTCATCCTTACGAATCCGGAAGGAATGGAGTTTACATACGCCCTGCGCTTTGAGTTCACAGCCACCAATAATGAGGGAAAATATGAAGCGTTGATTGCAGGTTTAAAAATCACCGCTAGAATGGGAGTCCGCAACCATGAGGCCTATGTGGACTCACGGCTTGTCGCGAACCACATTCTAGGGGGTTACATAGCCAAGGAGGACAACATGGTTCGATACTTGGAGAAAGTCAAGTCGTTGATCGCTACTTTCAGCAAGTTTTCTATCCAACAGGTACCAAGAGGTGAAAATTATAAGAAGATTTCTTCACTGTCTTTCTAGGACGCTCGGTATTCTCCTCAATTGACAGCTTTGGAACAGCCCCAATATGAATCATCGCATGATCATAGAATTAGAGGATCAAAATCAAAGAATGAGTCAAGCAAACGAATTACGAGTCAATAAGAGTTTAACTGAGTGAATGCTACACACTTAAGCCCACACATTTATAAATCATTATTTCCAAAATAAGATTTACAAATCAATGGTTCAACAATTTATAATTTTCTTGTTCAAATGAATGGCCAATTCGTTTCAACAAGACGATTATAAATCAACTTATTTAAGCATCGCCAGCTCAACGCAGAAGATCAGGATCGAAACAAACAAGAAACTGATTTGGTAGAAAAAGATCAGTGATATGATATGGAATCCTGTTTGGCATGCGAATACCATGCCAATTAATCTTAATTCCTAACAAACAACAAGTACAATCTCAGACAAACTTGTTTCTAGCAAAACAGTAGAATGTCGAAGATTAATGAAAATGGGGATTAAATTTACTAAACGAAATGAACGGATCAATAAATCAAGAATAAGAACAAAGGAATCAAAATCCTCGTAACTAAAAGAATATTATCGAGAATATTAACCATTTCGTTGGGATCATGTATATCCACAACTTAGTTAGTCTCGGGAATAACATGATTCATTTCAAGAATAACTTCAGCGCTAGCATTAAAATGACTAGGGTGGCTTCGTGACAATCTATTTCGTATAAATATCTCGTATAAGTATAAAACTATCATTTATAATTAAATAAATGAAAACATACCTTGTAATTCACAAGTACAAATAATCGATAATCATTATAGCATATATATATATATATATATATATATATATATATATATATATATATATATATATATATATATATATATATATATATATATATATATATATATATATATATATATATATATATATATATATATATATATATATATATATATATATATATATATATATATATATATATATATATATATATATATATATATATATATATATATATATATATATATATATATATATATATATATATATATATATATATATATATATATATTATCCAATATATATAATTTTCTCATTCTCGTCTATTGGTAACTCGGAGGTTTCGCTTGCAACTGTTATAGCCAAAAGATTTCAAAAGTTCATTATTGAAAAATCTTTTCATTCACTATAACTTGAGCTCTTGATACCAATCTGTAACACCCTCAAATCGGGTCACATAAGCGGAAGGGTCCTTGAGTGTTACTTACATGATACAATCACACAATTATAGAAAACGGCTCAAAAGGAGTCGATTTTGATAATAATATCCATTTATTCATTCAAAAGATAATAATCCTTATACGGTCCCAGATAATTTTAAAATATTTACAGTACACATCAAAAGATAAAAGTTGTTTAGAATGGATATATTTTCTAAAAGTGGGCCAGAGTCACCAAAATTAAGCAAGCTTCATGAAACCACCTTCCTTGAGTACCTTTTTTATGGACCTAAGATAAAACATGCTATAAAATCAACAAGAATTGTTGAGTGAATCCATAGAGTTTACGTATGTAAATAGAACACAAGTATCTGGATAAACCTTCATCGAAAGACAATTATGTTGTACGAACATAATTATCGTTGTTATTACATAAGCTTCATGACATTGAACGTTAACATATATTTATTTCAGCCCACCAACACACCTAGCCAAGTGCGTATATTTCTCTTATACATATGCATCCGATGTGCTCCAATACACATGTGCTTCACTACACATTGCGATAGCTAATCGCAATCAGACTGGCGTCACCACGATAGATCTATCCATAGTATTAGCGTTCACTCACACCGAGTAATTAACAATTCATGGGAAATGGGTCTTTTTAAGGCTATAAGCGAACTTATGTAATAACATTCATCTAAGCATACAATCGGGTCCCTTGTGTTCTATTTTAAAAACAAGCATGTTATCCCCTCGCGGATTTTATAAAACAAGTAAATAAATAAAATCGAGGCTATGAACTCACCTTAGTGATATCGTTATCAACGAGGATAACGATCAAGATAATAGTGACACGAGTGAAACGATAAAATAAGATAAGTCGAGAATTGAAACCACGAGCATCTAACAACGACCTAAAATAAAGTGACGCGTCTTAGAAATATAATCGACTTCTTTTTTATATAAAGACAATTACTTTTAAAATAGCTAAATTATAACTTTTAGGACTACCTTTGAAAATTATAAAATGAAGAAGCATCGAAAGTGTTATATTAAAATTTTATAATATTCATTTGTATATAGCCTTTAAATCAAGGACTAAAAATGTTTAAATGCATTTGTATTACAAGAATTTGACGTTAAGGTTACTTCTTCATTCTAACAATTGTTCGAATAATAGTAACAATTTTGGAATTGTAATAATGAGCTCATATTAACTAGTACCTTAGCTCGATGAGGAAATACAAGTGAACCAAAGTTGCGATGCACGTATGAGTATACAAAACGCCACGAACACGAGTACTAGCAAAGTAAATTCTGCCCGAGATTAACAAAGACACAAACTCAAACTCTTGATATATGTTGATTTAAAAATTCCTTCAACAAGAACATACCAAATATTTTAGCTATATAAAAAATAGTGATAGTGGTGACGTTGGTTTTACATTCGGCAAAGAAAAGAACGAATCAAGAAAGATTTGTATAAGACTTTCGGTTAAAATGAAATGGAAGTATATCTAGCAAGTGAGTCATGCAAGTCATATACACAACATCTTTCCCATTTGATTGCACAACTAGACACGTAAGTGTTGTTTAATATTTCAAATTCTTTCTTTTTATACAATTATCATATTAGTATAAAAGCGGGTATTATCGAAATCCCGATATATTAAAAGTTACGCGATTTTAATAGATACACGTAAAACACGAAAAATAAACGCTCAATATAAAATAAAAACATCGACATTTGGAGGACATTTTTATTTTAATAAATAAATGACTTTAAATAAGTTAATGCGTCGAATGAAAGAATGACACTAAAGGCTTAACGTAAATGACGGAAAATACTATTAAAACAAAAAAAATTAAATGACGACAATAGAAAATATTTACGGGAGTCGGGTTTCGTAAAAATACTTTCAAAAATTAAAACGCTTCATAAATATAATAAGATAGTTTCGACACGACTTAAAACGTAGTTAAATAAAAAACGTCGAAAATATTAAATATTGAAATAATCGATAATAAAACATAAATTTTCGGGCATCCGTCAATATCGCGATCACTAATAGTTCTCGCCATTCGTTAAAACGTAAATAACGAGAAATTAAAATGAATACAATAAAATTATTATTATAATAAACTGAGAATATAATATCGATACCCAACGTATTCCTTGCTGGTTTTCATCTAAACGACATTCTTACGTTAAGTTTCAATCCATAACTTTCTCGGTTAGCCGATAATTTAAAATTCTCGTAAAAGTAATCATATAATACTTAATAGTCGAGATTAAAATATCGACCTGAAATTCTCGGATTGTCACATCATCCCCACCAAATTGGGATCTTCGTCCCGAAGATCAACTTGCGTTCTTCCTCGATCGCTCGTTGAAATCTAAGAATTAAATGTATTTTGGCCCTCGTCTTGAGTTCCATCAGACTTTGACAATAGGAATACGACTTTGCTTCAGTTTCCTAACTTCCTTATCGATAATATCAACAAGTTCTTTGATGAAATGCAACTTCTGTCGATTCATACTTCAATAAGAGGGATAATAAGATTTTTGTGAGAAAGAAATTTCTTTAAGTTCGACATATGAAAGAGTATTGTGAATTCCTTGTAGTTCTCGAGGTAATTTAAGTTTTCATGCCACCGGACTCACTTTCGATATCATCTTGAAGGGTCCAAACTAACGGGGACTTAACTTTCCACCTTTTCTAAAATATATAGCACCTTTTCCATGGTGATAACATTGGCAAAACTTTTCCACCTACCTCGAATTCCAAAGGTTTTCGCTTCACATCATCATAACTTTCATGTCTACTACGAGCAGTTAACAAACGATTCTTAGTTAGCGCGATCGATTTATTTATTGGAATAGAATGAGCAGAGTCAATCAATCAACATTGACACAAATTGAATCATATTCAGACTGAGTTTTCAAGAGCATAACAATGAATCCATTGTAGTTTGCTTTTACTTCCCAGATGATAACGATTAACACAATCGTAATTACTTAAAGGCTTATTTACCTCTTTTTATTCCATAATACATTGTAGGCTCTTTCTATCGGTGGATACCGTACACTTAGTGCCATACAAATAATGTTTCCATGGGCGAAGAGTAAAAATCACCACTTTTATCGATCATATGTCAGAGAAATGGTATAGAACTAGCCAAAGATCACACTTTGAGAACTTCGCGTACAAACTTTCGTTCTATAACAAGTTCAATATAGTCCTTCAGTTTTTGGCATGTTCTTCCTCACTCTTAGAGCAGATAAAAATATCATCAAGGAAAACGATCATGAATTTATCAAGATACGGCTTACAAATGTGATTCATTAAGTCAATGGATACAACATGTGCATTGGTCAACCCCAAAAGGTATAACCCAAAACTCATAATGACCATAACGAGTCTAAATGCCATAATAGGAATATCTTCCTCGCGTATGCGAAGTTCATGGTAAACAGAACGAAGATTAATCTTGGAGAAAACACAAAAATCTTGAAGTTGATCAAGTAAATTATCTATCCTCGGCAAAGGATAGCGGTTCTTGACCGGAAATTTATTTAGCTCTTGATAGTCGATGCACATGCGAAACGATCCATCTTTCTTCATACGAATAATACCGACGCTCTCCATGGTGACGAGCTCGATCGAATAAAACCTTTATCAGATAACTCTTCCAAATGAACAGATAGTTCTTTCAGTTCGGATGGTGCTAAACGATATGGCGAGCGTGCCACGGGTGCAGCACCAGGAATTAGATCAATTTGGAATTGTATCTGCCTTGGGAGGAAGCCCCGACAAATCTTCCAGAAAGATTTTTGGATAGTCACGGATGACTTAAACATGTTTGACTCGCTTCTCCTTCGATTCCTTCTCCGATACTTGAGCTATGAATAATTCATAACCTCTTTCGATATACTTACAAGCTTTAATACACGAAACAATTTGCAGTTGGGATTTATTTTTATGACCTGCGATAACTAAGTTCTAGTTTTTTAAGAGAATCCCAACTTTTTATTTATTTGTTTTAGTGATAGTTCTACACGTTCCTCCTCGAGAACCATCTGCACCATGGAACTACTTGCTCCACTCGAACTACCGACCCACTAGAGGCGCCAGCTCCATCGTTCATGTTGGCCATGAATTCAGTTAAGGATGCAGCAACTTGTTCACTAATAACTTGGCGCATACGTGCCCAGTCAAATTTTTGGCGTCATGATTCTAGTACAACGCGAATCATAATGAATATTCATTCAATGATCGCGTTGCAAGAATAGGATTAATTAAAATGAACAAACGGTTTAAAAAGAACGAATGATTATAAGAAAGAAGAAAGGAAAGATAATAATTGAATGATAGAGAATTAGGAACCAAAAGATAGTTATTTCGTTAATCACAAACAAGTACAAGTTCAATTTCCATGCATTATAGATTATCATCGTCTAATGTTATAAGACTCAAAAAGGCTTTTTCTACTAACTAAGATTACAGTTTAGTTAGTGATTTACAAAGGATACTACAAATGATAAGCAAATTCACTAAGAGTTAATAGGTGAATCATGTGGCTCAAAAGACTCCTCGTTCCCACTTAGAAGAAGATTTCTTCACTGTCTATCTAGGACGCTCGGTATTCTCCTCAATTGACAGCTTTGGAACAACCCCAATATGAATCATCGCATGATCATAGAATTAGAGGATCAAAATAAAAGAATGAGTCAAGCAAACGAATTACGAGTCAATAAGAGTTTAATTGAGTGAATGCTACACACTTATGCCCACACATTTATAAATCATTATTTCCAAAATAAGATTTACAAATCAATGGTTCATTAATTTATAATTTTCTTGTTCAAATGAATGGCCAATTCATTTTAACAAGACGATTATAAATCAACTTATTTAAGCATCGCCAGCTCAACGCAGAAGATCAGGATCGAAACAAACAAGAAACTGATTTGGTAGAAAAAGATCAGTGATATGATATGGAATCCTGTTTGGCATGCGAATACCATACCAATTAATCTTAATTCCTAACAAACAACAAGTACAATCTCAGACAAACTTGTTTCTAGCAAAACAGTAGAATGTCGAAGATTAATGTAAATGGGGATTAAATTTACTAAACAAAATGAACGGATCAATAAATCAAGAATAAGAACAAAGGAATCAAAATCCTCGTAACTAAAAGAATATTATCGAGAATATTAACCATTTCGTTGGGATCATGTATATCCACAACTTAGTTAGTCTCGGGAATAACATGATTCATTTCAAGAATAACTTCAGCGCTAGCATTAAAATGACTAGGGTGGCTTCGTGACAATCTACGTCGTATAAATATCTCGTATAAGTATAAAACTATCATTTATAATTAAATAAATGAAAACATACCTTGTAATTCACAAGTTCAAATAATCGATAATCATTATAGCATATATATATATATATATATATATATATATATATATATATATATATATATATATATATATATATATATATATATATATATATATATATATATATATATATATATATATATATATATATATATATATATATATATATATATATATATATATATATATATATATATATATTTAGGGGGACTTTATTTACAGAACCCATCTTAGTGACAGAACTTGCAGAACTCTTGTTTTTGAAGGCAAACATGTATGTTTGAAGGCTTACATGTATGTTTATGAAAGCGAACATGTATGTTTTTATATCGGTGCACATACATGCATGCGCGCTTTCAAAAATGTATATTTTTGAATGCGTGCACATACATGCATGCACGCCCTCAAACATGTATGTTTTTGGATATTTTTTTTAATTTTATTTAATTTTGACAAAAAGAACTTTAAATATGCTTCGTGAATACATATATTCTCTAAAAACATACATGTACTCCTTCAAACATACATGTTTACCTTCAAAAACAAGAGTTCTGCAAGTTCTGTCACTAAGATGGGTTCTGTAAATAAAGTTACTATATATATATATATATATATATATATATATATATATATATATATATATATATATATATATATATATATATATATATATATATATATATATATATATATATATATATATATATATATATATATTATCCAATGTATATAATTTTCTCATTCTCGTTCATTGGTAACTTGGATGTTTCGCTTGCAACTGTTATAGCCAAAAGATTTTAAAAGTTCATTTTTGGAAAATCTTTTCGTTCACTATAACTTGAGCTCTTGATACCAATCTGTAACACTCTCAAATCGGGTCACATAAGCGGAAGGGTCCTTGAGTGTTACTTACATGATACAATCACACAATTATAGAAAACGGCTCAAAACGAGTCGATTTTGATAATAACATCCATTTATTCATTCAGAAGATAATAATCTTTATACGGTCCCAGATAATTTTAAAATAATTACAGTACACATCAAAGAATAAAAGTTGTTTAGAATGGATATATTTTATAAAAGTGGACCAGAGTCACCAAAATTAAGCAAGCTTCATGAAACCACCTTCCTTGAGTACCTTCTTTATGGACCTGAGATAAAACATGCTATAAAATCAACAAGAATTGTTGAGTGAATCCATAGAGTTTACGTATGTAAATAGAACACAAGTATCTGGATAAACCTTCATCGAAAGACAATTATGTTGTACGGACATAATTATCGTTGTTATTACATAAGCTTCATGACATTGAACGTTAACATATATTTATTTCAGCCCACCAACACACCTAGCCAAGTGCGTATATTTCTCTTATACATATGCATCCGATGTGCTCCAATACACATGTGCTTCACTACACATTGCGATAGCTAATCGCAATCAGACTGGGCGTCACCCCGATAGATCTATCCATAGTATTAGCGTTCACTCACACCGAGTAATTAACAATTCATGGGAAATGGGTCTTTTTAAGGCTATAAGCGAACTTATGTAATAACATTCATCTAAGCATACAATCGGGTCCCTTGTGTTCTATTTTAAAAACAAGCATGTTATCCTCTCGCAGGTTTTATAAAACAAGTAAATAAATAAAAGCGAGGCTCTAAACTCACCTTAGCGATAACGATATGAACGAGGATAACTGAAACGCCCAAGGTATATTTTTTTTTTTTTTTTTTTTATAAGAAAATTCAAAGCTTAGCATATATTAACATATAAGATCTGTACATAACACATGCTATTCGATTAGACCCGTACCTAAGCAAAATGGGTCGTAGGGGTAAGAATGGCACTACCCCAAACACCCCTTTAACTTGTAAACATATATGTTCTAGTTATTAAGTGGCTAGGATCTGAGTTTATACAAACCATAATACAAAAGCATTATCCTAGGCGTTTCATGGTATTAGAGATGGTTTAGGATTAGCCCAATTACTCACGAGCTCCACCCGGGACTAACCAGCGACCCTTTTGTCCTTAAGCTTCGTATCACTAGTCTCACCTATAAGAAAACATAAATGAAGCAACGTAAGCGAGAGCTTAGTGAGAAAACGCATATATATATATATAACTGACATGATAATAAGGTTAAAGGTTGCTTCATAACAATTTATCCATCACATACTACTGAGATTAGACCACACGGCCGTTAGGGACTGTTTTGGCCATAGTGATCGATATACGCTGTTTTGACTTTACGAGTCAATATGGCTGTTTTGACTTTTAACTACACGAGTGAATAGGCTGCTTTGACTACTAGAGTCAATATAAGCTGTTTTGACTTTACGAGTCAATATGGCTGTTTTGACTTTTAGCTACATAAGTCAATAGGCTGCTTTGACTACTCGAGTCAATATAAGCTGTTTTGACTATACAAGTCAATAGGGCTGTTTTGACTTTTAACTACACAAGTGAATAGGCTGCTTTGACTACTCGAGTCAATATAAGCTGTTTTGACTTTACGAGTCAATATGACTGTTTTGACTTTTGATTACACAAGTGAATAGGCTGCTTTGACTACTCGTAGCATGTACTATTAATAACACTAAAATCATAGTACGAGTATAATAATTTATTTATTATAAAATCTAAACATAAGCACCACGAGGTACGTGGTACTTCTTGCTAGCAGTCTCACCTCCCCAGGGGAGAGTGAGGGGCTCTTAACGTTTCGTTTCGATTCTTATATACGTTACTCACCTTGATTAGCTTGTAATCTACCTCGAGCTCCACCAAACGTCCTCGGCCAACCTATATAACCTAAAAGCATATAAATAATCCGGGGCTTACTTGGAATACTATATAGCTTATCTTAAACAAGTATAAAAAGAAAGCTAAGCCATAAGGGGCTGTTTGGTTCGTGGCTTTCATAACCACATAAACACACTTTCTAAAATTTAACACCAATAAATGGTGTTATAGCACCTTAACAAGGTACCCATCACTTACATGAACATTTACACATTTTACAAGTATTCTTGGTAGTTTTTGGAAAATCACATCTTAACATAAAATTCTACAAAAACCCCACAAATGGCATAAGGTTCAATCTTTAAGCATCAACCACCTATGGTTAGCTCTAAAACATGAATTTGGATTATGATATGATTTTTACCTCGAGTTAAATGATGGGGACACTAGTATATGCCTTATTGGAACTCAATATACCCTTTCCTTAGCTTGATCTTGCTTGAAACCTCAATATAATACAAACCCTAGGATTTACTACTGCTTGTGTGTGTGTGACGTGAAGAGAAAGGAGGGAAGAGAGAATTATGGTTACTTCCAGAATTAAGCTTGATGTATATCTCATTTCAAGTTACATTAATTGGCAATTTTAGTCCTTATTAATAGAACTATGACATGATAAGTCCTTGTAAACTAAAACAAGGTTGTTCTAGTGTGTATTCGGCTAAAACAAAAAAAAAGATTTTGTTTGGCTAACGAGGGTGACCATATATAATAGTAATACAATTATTACCGTTAAATATTGGGGTGTCACAACTCTCCCCCACTTATTGGGTTTGTGTCCTCACAAACCATTCTTGGTGGAAAACTGGGTAGTACTTAATAAGTTCCTCTTCAGGTTCCCATGTATAATCTAACCCCTTTCTATGCTTCCATCTAACCTTGAAAAGGAGGATCTCTTTCCTTTTGAGTTTTTTGACCATGGTGTCAAGAATCTCTACCGGTTCCTCGACGAAGCCAAGCTTCTCGTCAACTACGATATCTGCTAGAGGGACATACTCTGCCTCATCTACCAAACATTTTCGTAGCTGAGACACGTGGAAAGTATTGTGAATACTTTTTAGTTCTTTTGGCAGTTCAAGTTTGTAAGCTACCTTTCCAACTCTGTTTGTTATTCTAAACGGACCAATATAACGTGGTCCTAGCTTTCCACGCTTTCTGAAACGGATAACACCCTTCCAAGGGGAGACTTTAAGCATAACACGATCCCCAACCTGAAATTCTATAGGTCGCCTTCGTCTGTCCGCATAGGACTTTTGTCGGTCTTGTGCCATTTTAAGTCTTTCTTTGATTTGGTCAATCCTTTCGTTCGTTTGTTGGACAACATCAGAACTAGCTATTTCCCTCTGTCTAATCTCGCCCCAAGATATAGGAGTTCGACACTTTCTTCCATACAACATCTCGTATGGAGGCATCTTAATACTAGAGTGATAACTGTTATTATAAGAAAATTCTGCTAACGGCAAATACTTATCCCAGCTACCGCCGAAGTCTATAGCACAAGCCCGAAGCATATCTTCCAATGTTTGAATGGTCCTTTCACTCTGACCATCTGTCTGTGGATGATAGGCTGTGCTGAAGTTAACACGCGTACCCAAATCCTCTTGGAATTTCCGCCAGAATCTAGAAGTAAATCTGTTATCTCTATCAGATACTATAGAGACTGGTACTCCATGTCTAGCCACTACTTCGCGAAGATATAACTCCGCGAGGGATTCTGAGGACATCGATTCCTTGATTGGAAGAAAAATTGCACTCTTACTTAATCGATCGACAATTACCCAAATGGTATCGTACTGGTGTGGTGTCTTAGGCAATTTCGTGATAAAATCCATAGTGATCTTTTCCCATTTCCACTCGGGAACCACGAGAGGCTGCAATTTACCATAAGGTTGCTGATGTTCTGTCTTAACTTGGAGACATGTAAGACATTGTTCGACATACTTTACTATGTCTCTTTTCATACCTGGCCACCAATAATCTGGTTTAAGATTATAATACATCTTGGTGGCACCTGGGTGAATGGAATATTTCGATTTATGAGCTTCGTCGAGCAACAACTTTTTAAGTTCCTTATCATTCGGTATCCAAATCCTACCAAAACGCGTTCTGAGTCCTCGTGAGTCTACAACTAAGTTGCGTACTTGACCCACGAGACGTTCTGAATTTACATCACCGTTCTCCCATGCTTCATCTTGAATTGCTTTGATATGATCATAGAAATCTGGGGTAATTACAATCTGAAGTGATTTAACTAACAAAGACTCATGCCTTGTCTTACGGCTCAAGGCATCTGCTACTACGTTGGCTTTACCTAGATGATAAAGGATTTCACAATCATAATCCTTGACTAGGTCTAACCAACGTCGCTGTCTCATATTAAGGTCACGCTGATCGAAGAAATACTTAAGACTCTTATGATCTGTGAAGATCTTGATCTTTAGTCCATAGAGATAATGTCGCCATAGTTTTAGGGCAAGGACTACCGCTGCGAGTTCTAAATCATGAGTAGGATAATCTTCCTCATGTTTCTTAAGCTGTCTCGAGGCATAAGCTATGACTCGACCTCTCTGCATGAGAACACAACCAAGACCATTTGAGGATGCATCACAATACACCTCCATATCATCATTGCCTTCAGGCAACACCAAGACTGGTGCTTGACTCAGTCTCTGCTTTAAAATCTGAAAGGCTATCTCTTGATCCTCTTCCCACTCAAACTTAGCATTCTTACGCGTGAGTTTAGTAAGAGAGGATGCAATTTTAGAGAAGTCTTGGATAAAACGACGATAATAACCCGCAAGTCCAAGAAAAGATCTTATTTGTGTGGGAGTCTTAGGTTGTTCCCAATTCATGATGGCATGAACTTTCGCTGGATCAACTTTAATGCCCTGACTATTAATGACATGTCCAAGGAATTGAACCTCTCGGAGCCAGAATTCGCATTTCGAGAATTTAGCATAAAGCTTTTCTCGTCTAAGCATACTAAGTACTTGGCGCAAATGAGTTGCATGATCATTTGCTGTCTTAGAATAGATCAAGATATCATCAATAAACACAATGACTGACTGGTCCAACATTGGACGACAAACCCGATTCATCAGGTCCATGAAAGCTGCTGGGGCGTTTGTCAAGCCAAATGGCATAACAATGAACTCATAATGCCCATATCGGGTTCGAAAAGCTGATTTCGAGATATCGTCCTCCCGAATCTTTAATTGGTGATACCCTGACCTTAAATCTATCTTTGAAAAGAAATTTGCGCCCTGAAGCTGATCGAATAAATCATCGATTCTAGGCAAGGGATATCGATTCTTGATAGTGACTTTATTAAGCTCTCTGTAGTCGATGCACATTCGCATACTGCCGTCTTTCTTTTTAACAAAGAGAACTGGAGCACCCCAAGGGGAACTACTGGGGCGAATAAAGCCCTTATCCAACAGTTCTTGTAACTGCTTCATAAGTTCTTGCATCTCAGATGGAGCAAGTCTGTAGGGGGTTTTAGCAATAGGAGTACTCCCCGGAATGAGATCAATACGGAACTCTACCTGTCTGTCAGGTGGTAAACCTGGGAGTTCCTCTGGAAAGACATCGGGAAATTCCCGAACAACTGGAATACTATCAAGACTTTTGGTAGATTTCTGAGAGTCGATAACATGAGCTAGGTAGGCTTGACACCCACGCGCTAAGTGTCTCTTGGTTCTAGCATAAGTACAAATAGCCAGAGAAGCTTTCTTACGCTCACCATAGATGAACGTTTCTCCCCCACTTGGGGCTCTGACTCGAATTAGTTTATGTTGGCATGATATAATGGCTTCATATTTGCCAAGCCAATCCATACCAATAACTACATCGATCTCTCCCATAGGCATAGGAATTAGATCGATCAAAAACTTTTCATTGTCAATATCTTTTTCGCAGTTCTTAAAAACATTAGTCACATGTATAATTTTACTATTTGCTATCTCTACCTCTAATGGGGGTTTAAGTTGACTGATCGGAACAGAAAAATTCCGACTAAACAATTCTGACACAAAGGATCTATCCGCACCGGAATCAAATAGCACACGAGCCGGTAATAAATTTACGAAGAATGTACCTGTCACAACGTCGTGTGCCTCTTTGGCTTCTTCAGCTGTCATCTGATAAACACGCCCTGGAGGCCTTTGTGGTCTTTGGATTCCAGCAAGATTAGGGGCTCCCGATGGTATAGACGTTGATGGTGCCCCACGTCTATCTGTGTTTCTTCTAGACTCTTGATGTCGGGGAGGAGGAGGAGGCCTAACATTAGGGCATGATTCAGCTGTATGGTTTGGCTGATAGCATTTCTTACAAATTTGCATGGGTTTTGGACAATCCTTGCTCATGTGGCCATATCCACCACAACTGAAACATGTCTTGCTACCCGCACGACACTCGCCTGGATGAAACCTCCCACAATTATTGCACTGTGGGTATCCTTTCCCCCCAAATCTAGGATAATTCTCATTTGACTTAAATTTCTTACTAGAAGAACCACCTTGTTCAACCTTTCTTTTAGGAGGAGACCTCTCGCGTTTCTTAGTTTCTTGTTCTCGTTCTAAAGCTGCATTCATAAGATCATCCATGTTCCTCCAATCCTTTGCTGAAATAAACTCACGAACCTCCTTCTTAAGCATGTCAACATAGTGATTCATGAGCAATTTCTGGTCATTAACGTATTCAGGTAGAAAACGTGCCCTATCAAGAAAAGTCATGGAAAAGTCATGTACTGATTGTTGCGTTGTTTGATGAGTATTTAGGAATTCCCTGCGAATATTTTTAAGTTCTGCCTGGGGAGAAAATTTCTGAAGGAATAATTCCTTAAATTCATTCCATGACAAATTTCGGGCAACATTAGGACCCTTAGCAGCAAGAGTAAAATTCCACCATTCTTTTGCCCGACCGCGAAGGAGGTTAGCTGATAATTTAACCCAACATTCTTTGGGTAACTTGCTAGTATCAAACGCTCCCTCAACATCCTGAATCCATCGATGACATAAGAAAGGATTGCTTTCTCCTGAGTAAGTCGGCGGGTCACACGCCGCAAAGTCTTTGTATGTTACTTCCTTTACTAGTCCCCCGAATCTTGTTAGTAGTTCTTCCTGAATAATATGGGTAGTGATATCACTAAGACTTTCCTTGAGATGTGACAAAGCTGCTGCCTGCGCCTTAGCTACTTCTTGAGATATCATCTCCTTGATCTCTTTAGCCATGGCTGTAGGAATGTGAACATTTTCATGCTCATCTATTTCTGTTTGTTCGGGAGTTTCTTCCCGCTCGTCATGCTCGGGGATATCTACTTGGTCCGGCCATTCGGACCCTTCTGGATTTCTTTCAGCCATATCAACGCTGAAAGTTAAACATAGTACATGATAAGCTTTATTATATATAGACTTCTATATGCCTATGCCTAATGCCACAACTCGAGTTCAATCCTAAAGTATGATATGATACCGGTAAGTCTCCGTTATGTGATGCGATTAATACCACGTTGGCCAAACGTCCGCAAAATTTCATCACATAAACAATTCCTCGTCGATATTACACCGTA
Source organism: Glebionis coronaria (assembly GCA_025667525.1). NCBI lineage: Eukaryota > Viridiplantae > Streptophyta > Magnoliopsida > Asterales > Asteraceae > Glebionis > Glebionis coronaria. Next base: position 490,901,688 of record CM046876.1, on the reverse strand, counting down.
CTAGATTCATGAACATAATCACATAAACATAATGTGCAAATAACATATTCTGTTTTGAAATTCATGCATATGCGGAAACGTGTATAACTCTATAGGTCGCCCAGAGCCTAGGTTTAAGTCTAAATACCCATCTACAGTGGATACCTAGATCCCTTAAACCACAGCTCTGATACCAACTTGAAACGCCCAAGGTATATTTTTTTTATTTTTTTTATTTTTTTTATAAGAAAATTCAAAGCTTAGCATATATTAACATATAAGATCTGTACATAACACATGCAATTCGATTAGACCCGTACCTAAGCAAAATGGGTCGTAGGGGTAAGAATGGCACTACCCCAAACACCCCTTTAACTTGTAAACATATATGTTCTAGTTATTAAGTGGCTAGGATCTGAGTTTATACAAACCATAATACAAAAGCATTATCCTAGGCGTTTCATGGTATTAGAGATGGTTTAGGATTAGCCCGATTACTCACGAGCTCCACCCGGGACTAACCAGCGACCCTTTTGTCCTTAAGCTTCGTATCACTAGTCTCACCTATAAGAAAACATAAATGAAGCAACGTAAGCGAGAGCTTAGTGAGAAAACGCATATATATATATATATAACTGACATGATAATAAGGTTAAAGGTTGCTTCATAACAATTTATCCATCACATACTACTGAGATTAGACCACACGGCCGTTAGGGACTGTTTTGGCCATAGTGATCGATATACGCTGTTTTGACTTTACGAGTCAATATGGCTGTTTTGACTTTTAACTACACGAGTGAATAGGCTGCTTTGACTACTAGAGTCAATATAAGCTGTTTTGACTTTACGAGTCAATATGGCTGTTTTGACTTTTAGCTACATAAGTCAATAGGCTGCTTTGACTACTCGAGTCAATATAAGCTGTTTTGACTATACAAGTCAATAGGGATGTTTTGACTTTTAACTACACAAGTGAATAGGCTGCTTTGACTACTCGAGTCAATATAAGCTGTTTTGACTTTACGAGTCAATATGACTGTTTTGACTTTTGATTACACAAGTGAATAGGCTGCTTTGACTACTCGTAGCATGTACTATTAATAACACTAAAATCATAGTACGAGTATAATAATTTATTTATTATAAAATCTAAACATAAGCACCACGAGGTACGTGGTACTTCTTGCTAGCAGTCTCACCTCCCCAGGGGAGAGTGAGGGGCTCTTAACGTTTCGTTTCGATTCTTATATACGTTACTCACCTTGATTAGCTTGTAATCTACCTCGAGCTCCACCAAACGTCCTCGGCCAACCTATATAACCTAAAAGCATATAAATAATCCGGGGCTTACTTGGAATACTATATAGCTTATCTTAAACAAGTATAAAAAGAAAGCTAAGCCATAAGGGGCTGTTTGGTTCGTGGCTTTCATAACCACATAAACACACTTTCTAAAATTTAACACCAATAAATGGTGTTATAGCACCTTAACAAGGTACCCATCACTTACATGAACATTTACACATTTTACAAGTATTCTTGGTAGTTTTTGGAAAATCACATCTTAACATAAAATTCTACAAAAACCCCACAAATGGCATAAGGTTCAATATTTAAGCATCAACCACCTATGGTTAGCTCTAAAACATGAATTTGGATTATGATATGATTTTTACCTCGAGTTAAATGATGGGGACACTAGTATATGCCTTATTGGAACTCAATATACCCTTTCCTTAGCTTGATCTTGCTTGAAACCTCAATATAATACAAACCCTAGGATTTACTACTGCTTGTGTGTGTGTGACGTGAAGAGAAAGGAGGGAAGAGAGAATTATGGTTACTTCCAGAATTAAGCTTGATGTATATCTCATTTCAAGTTACATTAATTGGCAATTTTAGTCCTTATTAATAGAACTATGACATGATAAGTCCTTGTAAACTAAAACAAGGTTGTTCTAGTGTGTATTCGGCTAAAACAAAAAAAAGATTCTGTTTGGCTAACGAGGGTGACCATATATAATAGTAATACAATTATTACCGTTAAAGATTGGGGGTGTCACAATAACGATCAAGATAATAGTGACACGAGTGAAACGATAAAATAAGATAAGTCTAGAATTGAAACCACTAGCATCTAACAACGACCTAAAATAAAGTGACGCGTCTTAGAAATATAATCGACTTCTTTTTTATATAAAGACAGTTACTTTTAAAATAGCTAAATTATAACTTTTAGGACTACCTTTGAAAATTATAAAATGAAGAAGCATCGAAAGTGTTATATTAAAATTTTATAATATTCATTTGTATATAGCCTTTAAATCAAGGACTAAAAATGTTTAAATGTATTTGTATTACATGAATTTGACGTTAAGGTTACTTCTTCATTCTAACAATTGTTCGAATAATAGTAACAATTTTGGAATTGTAATAATGAGCTCATATTAACTAGTACCTTAGCTCGATGAGGAAATACAAGTGAACCAAAGTTGCGATGCACGTATGAGTATACAAAACGCCACGAAACGAGTACTAGCAAAGTAAATTCTGATCGATATTAACAAAGACACAAACTCAAACTCTTGATATATGTTGATTTAAAAATTCCTTCAACAAGAACATACCAAATATTTTAGCTATATAAAAAAATAGTGATAGTGGTGACGTTGGTTTTACATTCGGCAAAGAAAAGAACGAATCAAGAAAGATTTGTATAAGACTTTAGGTTAAAATGAAATGGAAGTAAATCTAGCAAGTGAGTCATGCAAGTCATATACATAACATCTGTCCCATTTGATTGCACAACTAGAAACGTAAGTGTTGTTTAATATTTCAAATTCTTTCTTTTTATACAATTATCATATTAGTATAAAAGCGGGTATTATCGAAATCCCGATATTTTAAAAGTTACGCGATTTTAAAAGATACACGTAAAACACGAAAAATAAACGCTCAATATAAAATAAAAACATCGACATTTGGAGGACATTTTTATTTTAATAAATAAATGACTTTAAATAAGTTAATGCGTCGAATGAAAGAATGATACTAAAGGCTTAACGTAAATGACGGAAAATACTATTAAAACAAAAAAAATTAAATGACGACAATAGAAAATATTTACGGGACTCGGGTTTTGTAAAAATACTTTCAAAAGTTAAAACGCTTCATAAATATCATAATATAGTTTCGACACGACTTAAAACTTAATTAAATAAAAAACGTCGAAAATATTAAATATCGAAATAATCGATAATAAAACATAAATTTTCGGGCATCCGTCGATATCGCGATCACTAATAGTTCTCGTCATTCGTTAAAACGTAAATCACGAGAAATTAAAATAAATACAATAAAATTATTATTATAATAAATTGAGAATATAATATCGATACCCAATGTATTCCTTGCTGGTTTTCATCTAAACGACATTCTTACGTTAAGTTTCAATCCATAACTTTCTCGGTTATCCGATAATTCAAAATTCTCGTAAAAGTAATCATATAATACTTAATAGTCGAGATTAAAATATCGACCTGAAATTCTCGGATTGTCACAATAGACATTGCAGGACCTTTTCCAGTGGCTGCAGGGGGAGTTAAGTTTTTAATTGTCGCAATGGACTACTTCACAAGATGGATAGAAGCTAAAGCGGTCAAATCTATTACTGGCAAGCATGTTAAAAAGTTTGTATGGGAAAACATCATATGCCGTTTTGGCTTGCCAGGAGAAATCACCTCGGACAACAGGAAGCAGTTTACGGATAACCCATTCAAAGACTGGTGCGCAGCATCGAATATCACGCGACACTTCGCATCTGTTAAGCACTCGCAAACAAATGGTCTTGTAGAGCGGGCAAATAGAAGCTTAGGTGAAGGCATCAAGGCACGCCTGGATGAACGAAGTGCCAAATGGGTAGATGAGCTGCCACATGTTCTATGGGCACATAGGAGTATGATTAAAACAGCGAATGGGGACACTCCATTTGTGCTGGCCTTCGGCACTGAAGCTGTTATACCAGCTGAAATTGGAATGCCGACAATCCGTACAGCGAAGGTTAATGTTGTCACGAACAACGAGTAACTCCGGATTAACCTGGACTTGTTGGAGGAAAAAAGAGAAATAGCGGCTATCAATGAGGCCAAGTCCAAGGCACGGATGAAGGCTTATTATGAAGCCAAGGTTAAAGGTGTTTCTTTTTGACCGAGAGATTTTGTTTATCGTGCCAATGAGGCAAGTCGAGCGGAGAATACAGGAAAGCTGGGCCCTAAGTGGGAAGGACCGTATGAGGTTACGGAAGCCTTAGGACGGGGCGCGTACAAGTTGCGTGACATGGATGGCCGCGACCTGGAATGCACATGGAACATCTGCAATCTTAAAAGATGCTATCTTTGAAAGGCTACGGCTTCCGCATGGACACTTTGCTATAGTTGGCTTCAATGAAGATCCATGTATTCTTTTTTGTTTTGTTTTTCATGCTTTCTAGGTTCCCTTTGTTTGTAGGATTTCCCATTCTTGTCAAAACAAAAATCGTAAACGTTCTAATAAAATGTCGTGGTGCCTAGCTAGCTCTACGACTCGTTCTTGTGCAAATTATTGTCGTGTCTTTTAAATTCTATGTGCAAATTATTATCGTATATATTTAGTTGTTATTGCTATAATGTGCTATCTCTTATTCATATGCATTCATTCAAAACCGTACATGTACTATTCGCCTCCAAGCGGGGTAAGAGGATTGAGTGAACCTAATAATTCAACTTGTCACGTAAGAGGGATGCAACCTAAGTGACGTGGATCATGTATCCTTACTAGACACCTTATTCACAAGATGTTGTAGTAAGTTTTCCATATGCCGCACTTACATAGTGCTTTGCATGGTAAAGACGCACGCCGCACGTCTAGTAAAATATAGACTTAGTTTTATTCTAGGTAAGACGTGACACGTTATGCGACACAGATATATGATATCTAAAAAGAATATAAGCAAGTTTCCAACTATCAAAATTGCTGTGACCACCACGGACTTATAAATATTATTCTAAATGTTCACAATAAAGTTACAAGAGGATAAAATGCCGTGGACATCCACGGACGAATATTTAGGTTACAGACCAGATTATTCAGGAGTTATAACAAGTTTGGGAGCACCCTACATGGAGGGGAGAAACCTACCTATCTCCCATTGCTCTTCAGTTAGGCGGGTCAATACCTCACCACGTTCCTTCCGTTCTAGAGCTTGAGCCGCATTCACCTCCAGCACCTCACTTAATAGCTGTTCACCAACTACGATCCTGGTGACGTCTTCATAAATAGGAAGAGTGAGTTGGCTGTGGGAAGGAGTGAGGGGAGTCCGGGAGTGTCCCTCGTCCTAAGAAAAGGCACCAAGACTTAGCTTCTCCATAAAATCCTTATTAGATGCATCTTTTGTGGCCTCCAGCTCAGCCAAGAAGGGGTAGTTGAGATCTCGCATAGCGGCTATAGAGGCAGTCATCTTCTCAGCAACTCCAGTGTTGAAGAAGGCATGCTTTGTGAAGTTTTGTTTCTTTCTTATTAGCTCTGCGGCCATGACCATCCCCTCATGACGGCCGTGGTCGATGCCATCCGACACGAGATCTACAAACTGTTGAATGAATTGTGGGGCCTCCAACACCTTCGTGACGGCCAGGCGCGTCCCATGACCCACCATCCACTTACGGCCGGCAATGGCTGCTAGTAGTTGGGGATACAACACATCATCACGCTCGGAGGTAAGGGCATTCACCAGTGTGTCTTTTTTGTGTGGAAGCCTCCTTCAATTGTTCCGCCACGACCCTCTCATGGGCAAGCTCCTCTTTCAGTCTCTCCTCACCCTGGATCAATGCATGTGCATCTTCAAGCTTTTTTGTAAGGATGGACACTTGGTCAGAGGAGGACTTGGCCAAGGCTTCTTCCGCTGTCACCTGTATGTGATACATCAAGTATTAGAACGCAGGATAGTGTGACGTGGGCATGTTCCGGTACGGATACATACCTTCGTTGTTGCAGTCTCAAGTTCAGTCTCAAGCTCGGCTACACGTTGATCATGAGCATTGGCGTGCGCTGCTTGTTCTTTAATAGTAGCCTCGGCAGTAGCGAGCTGGGACTGGAGGGCGGCAATCTGGGCCTCATTGTCTTCAATCATCTTCTCTCTTCGGCCAACTTTTCTCTTCAAGGAATCAACATGCTCTAAGGCGGCCTCAAATCTTACCCGCATGGAAGTACCCATGGCCATCTGATGAACCAAGGCACCATTGTACTCATCCACCAGGTCCACATGGTTTAGTGCATTTACATCCTTTACCAGACCAGGAGGGATGCAGTTATTCAGATAGTCACGGCATTCTTCGGCCTGTCTCATCCGTGAAGCGGTGGTGATCTTCCAGTCAGGGTTGAACTGTGTATGAGGGCCGGACGCCGGTGCCTCTTGTGAAGCTGTGGGGGTATCTTCCTCAAAGGCGGGGCCAGATCTGGTCGCGGCCGTGTGCGGGGTAGGTTCCTTATCCTTCTCCTTCTCTTTCTCCTTCTACTTCTGTGCCTCTTGGGTAGGTGCGGCACCAGCTTGTTCATCCCTGCAACGACAATTGGAATAGATATTAAACATTGTCTGTGGAAGTCCATACCTTTTACTTGGATAATAGATATTTTGACCAAACGAATGCGGTAGACTTACATGTTGGTTCATCCTAGTTCTGATGCAGTGGGGGAACTTGAGTGACTGGCTCGACATTTGTTAACGGCACGTCCGGATCCACGGGTGCAGCCCGCGCCGTCTCGGAGGCTTGGGTGGTGCTCTCAACTGATTGATAGCGGGGGTGATCCTCGCGCAGTCTCTTCACAGGGGCATTGTGTTCCCCGACCCCAGCATGAGCAAATCTTCTTACCAGCTTGTTCTTCCTGCGGGTACGCTTGGGGGCGGGCTAGGCTTCTTCTTCTTCCTCCTCCTCTACTTGTTGCACTTCCTCCTCGTCATCTCCCAACATTTGGCGAAGGCTGGAGGTGGTCCTCTTAATGTTATCACCCTGCTCTTCCCCGTGTGCGGGGGTAGCAGTCTTAGGCGAAGAGGAGGGCCCGGCTTCATCCTCCAGCATCAGGTTGTCCCCATCTTCATTGTCAAAATCTACGGGGGTCATCATGAGTGTTGTATCTTCTTCGTCAGATTGGGGGTCTGGTAAGGCTGCTAAGGCGATTGTCACGTTTCGGGTATGCTCGAGGAGGGGTAGCTCATTCTCACGTCTAGGACGGGCTTCCTCTGGTATAAGTTTTGGATCACCTTGACGAAGGATCCCAAAGAAGTTCATTTCTGTCAAACAAACAAAGTATGTTAGTTATAGCCAATAGGTGTATGTATGTCTTTGATGTGTGGATGCTATACCTACCTTCACCACGCCTCCTCCAAAACACAGGATATCTGTTGGACGGGCCGAAGTAGTTGCGGCTAATCCCTAGCAAACAAAGGAATGATCCGGGTAGATTCCTATGGAAACTTGTCCTATTCCTATCTATTTCTTGGGAATGTTGGGGATTATATGTACCAACGCGCAGAGGAGGGTCATGAGATAGTCTATGTTTAAAAACGAAATCGGTCGGCCACACTATTGAGTCGATGAAAAAGTAATGGTCGTACCAATTTTTCAGCGAGTCCATGGCCTTATTGTGGGCTGTGGGGGTGTTTGGGGATCGTTTCTTAAAGGAAAGCCATCAATTTACTAAATTGGGGGTATAAAATAGCTTAAATAACTCTATGGTAGGAGGGATATTTCTTGCGCGACAAAGGATTTCAAACTGGCTAATCTTACATGCGCCTATACAGTGTAGTTGGGTGATATGTACGTCATAATAACCTAAGAGATCTACGAGGAAACGAGTGAAAGGAATGCGGTAGTTGGCCGCATCGAATAGACGGGTGTATAGACCAATCTTTCCCTGGGGTGCCTCAGTTATGAGGTCCCCTGCACCAGGGAGAGAAGGGTGTAGGTTGCTAGGAAGAAATCAGAGCAAAAGTGCCCCAATTTCTCCTCAGTCATTACGTTGAGCACATATCCAATAGAAGGGTTGTTTCTTTGAGCCATTACTAAATAAAAAAGATAAGGGCGTGGTATTTTAACCTGCGTAGGAAGGGATCCGTGCGTAAGAAGGTGGTGATAAGAAGGAAAGCTTTAATTGCAGAAATGAAGGAAAAGACTGTGTGTCACACAAAGCCGTGGGGGCGACTTATTTATAGGGTTGCCTTGGAAGTCATGGTCCGTTGGATTCATGACACGTGTTTGCCACTATCCTAAATCGTATGGTTGGGATACGAGTGGCAAGTGAAAAGTCAGGTGGGACCCACGGGTCACTTCTGACTCAGAAGTTTACGCCGCTCGAGGTTCTGGCTGTTTGAACTTTGTCAGTCAAGTGGCAGGTGAACAGTCAATTGTGTCAGGATATGTGGTCATACGTAAGACCATATTCAATGCTGCATTTAATTTGTCTCGGTCGTCGCGTGCGACTGAGGTATCATTAGAATAAAATCCTAATAAGGTTTCCACGTGCGGCCGAAACAAAATTTTAAAAATTCATCATTCCCTAAAGATCTTTCTTGGTACGTCCGGGGAGCATCTTGTTAGTCTAGATATTCCGCCTACGGCTGAAACAACTAGACTGGGGGGACATGATGACGTATAGTCCCCAGCCGGGTCATATACCCGGCCCAGGGGTACTACCCGCATCCGGCCTGCTACTAATGGGTTGGATTAATGTTATTTAAAGCTTATGGGCTTCGAATGAACAATAGCCGCATATATATGTGCGGCCACGGCCCGTCACGGCCGGTACAGGGTTAGACAGAATCATAATCTTATTATGATTAGGATTTACCCCAAAGTAGAGGATATACACTCACCATAATTAGAAGATAACAATCAAACTAATTATGGTACTTATCCTTTGCTTGGGGCCGAAGCATCGGTGACAGCCCATTAGGGTTTCACCGCCTATATAAGGAACCCCTAAGGGTTCCACCAAGGTATTACATTCTACGTACTCTCAACTCATCCGATTCCATAACCCTAACTGATTACTTACTCTCACGCCGGAGTCTAATCGTGGGATACATTCCCACGGTAAGCCTAACGCGTGTTGTTTTAGTGTGCAGGATCTCAACCAAATATTTCACTTGGTGCAGGAGCCGGAGCCCAACCAACCCGAATTAAGCCTAATTCGGGTCTAGCAAGGATCATCCAACTTTTGTATCAACAATAAGCTTCCACAACCTCTTGTAGTTTTAATAGTTTTAATGTGTATACTTCATCGGGTCGTATATATGTGTATCTATAATGATACTATTCGGGGTCTCAAGCATTGCACAAGCTAGTTTGGTTAGTTCTGATATCAATGCAAAGCTAAAAAAGAACATTATTTTAAGGTGGTCTTGGAAGTCGGAGAGTATATCAGATATTAGACCCATTTAGGACCAAACTCAATGTGTATCATTTCACCTAAAGGTTTTGGGAATTTAAGAGATGGAGTCTACTTAGTAGGCATGTCTCGCTTTAAGAAAACATGAGTTAGAAAGCAAATTACAGATTTTTCTCGACCACACCAAATTGAATTCTAAGAAGGAAAAAGATAATGGATCGAAAAAAATACCGAAAAGATTGCTAAAGAAGTGGTTAAGTTACATGCGCACAATTTCTCTTAATATTGCTTCAATTTCTCTTATAATAACACAACTTCATGGTATCTCTATCAAGTTTTAATAGAAGGTCACACTTGAGATTCAACAAACAAAGCAATGAAGGGCTATAAATTTTTTGCCATTATGTCTTGCCCGGGTTGGGACGAATAAACACCAACACATTACTAGTAGTTTTCTTTTAGCACAAAACTAAGTGGGATTTTGCACAGGTCTTAATCGTATGTTTCCAGGATCTAATAACAACCAAACAATCATGATGATCATATAAAACAGACGGGAGTTAATTAGGGAAGAACAAGAAGATTTAAATATTGAATGAATAGGTTAAATGTATTTACATAAATCCCGTTATATATATATACTACATGAATCGGTGGCTTTATGATTTGAAGCACTGGTTCTTTAAAAGTAAAAAGCATGTTTTTGTTGGGAAACACACGGGGCCTTTTAGGCTAATACTAGAGAAAGAGTAAGTTTTTAGAAAGTAAGTTTATTGCTTTATACTTTTCTTAGTACTTTTCGAATACTCCTTACAAATGTTTACACCACCACCTATTTATACTACTCCATAGAAGATTCTAGAACCAAGATATTGTCATGGTATACATCCTTATCTTAATCTAGATATTTCCATCTAGATAATCATAACTAGATATTTCTAACTTATTCTAGATATTTCTCAATGATATTTTATCATACTTATCTATTTGTTTCTACATATTTTCATAGATATTTTTTATGGTACCTTCTTCGTCATTCTAGAACCTTCCTGTATGAGCTTGGGCATTAAGCGTCCATCAACAACCAAATCAAGTTTACGATCTAACACCCCCCTTTAAACTTGATTTCCCGGCTCCAAGCATCATGCTTTGTCTTTGAGAAATCTCGCTCGTTGAACGGCTATCTGCAACTTGGTCTTTGGACCTCGTATGTATCACTCCGCCATCCTTCCTTGTGATGCACTCTCGAATAAAGTGATATCGAGTATTGATATGCATACTTCGATCATGGTAGACTCGAATATTCATTAACTCAATCTAATGCTTCTTCTTGTAGCCTTTGGCCACATGTCTTGCCTTGTACTTCTCCACTTCACCTTTGACGTTTCTATTTTCCTTGTATACCCACTTGACTCCACTAGCCTTTTGGCCTTTTAGAAGGTTCCTCGACTCTCGCGTATTCTTCTTTGACTGTATCTCCTTGTCCATAGCTTGTCTGCGTTTCTTTCCTTTTATAGCCTCCACAAAAGCTAAAGGTTCACAATCACCATATAAACAAAGTAGGGGTATCTCGTCAGTTACCTCGTAAAGCTCCAACACACTTCTAGTCTTTGGTTCTCTTTCACTTGAACTTAAAGGTGAGTCTTGGGTTAGAGTTGGAGTTGGACTTTTAGGTTGTTCGACTTCTTCTCTTGATTCACCTGTCTCCTCTTCGTCGTCAGACATAGGAAGAAAATGATATCTTTCATTTTCCTTAATACTCCAATCCCATGATCCTTCTTCATCGAACTCAACGTCTCTGCTTATTACCACCTTCCTTGTGGTCGGGTTATAGAGCTTGTATCCTTTGGACTGCTTGTCATAACCCACGAACACATGCTTCTCGTTTCTATCATCAAGATTAATTCGCCTTTGACTCGGAACGTGTACATACGCTATGCTCCCAAATATCCTTAGATGAGACACGGTAGGCTTCATCCCATTCCATGCTTCTTGTGGGGTCTTGTTGTCCAAACTCTTTGACGGACACCGGTTCAATAGATACACCGTGCAATCAACTACTTCAGCCCAAAACTCCTTTGGCATCTTCTTACTTTTCAACATGCTTCGGACCATGTTGAGAATGGTTCTATTCTTTCTCTCCACCACTCCATTTTGTTGTGGGGAGTAAGGAGCCGTTAGAAATCTCCAGATCCCATTATCCTCACAGAATTTATTAAATTCCTTTGATAAAAATTCTCCACCTCTATCCGACCTCACTGATTTAATCTTTAAACCCTTCTCCTTCTCAACCATAGCTTTAAATTTCTTAAAAGCTTCAAAGGCTTGGGATTTTTCTTTTAGAAAATAGACCTAAGTCTTTCTAGAATAATCATCAATAAAGAGCATAAAGTAGAGATTCATACCATGAGAAGGTGGAGTAATGGGACCGCACAAATCCGTGTGAATTAGTTATAGAGGCTCCTTAGCTCTTGACGTCGCTTCCTTTGGAAACGAACTCCTTGCATGCTTCCCAAGAAGACATCCTTCACATACTTGATTGGGATGATCAATTTGATCTAACCCTTTCACCATTCCCTTAGAAGATAACAACTTTAAGTCACCAAAGTTTAAATGCCCATACCTTATGTGCCAAAGCCACGACTGGTCCTTCAAACAGCTCTTTAAGCACTTAGCTTCATCATGTTGAATGTTCAAGATAAACATTTGGTTTTTAGTCATAGGCACTTTTGCTATGAGCTTTCCTTCATGATTTCTTATCGTGGCACTACGATCTTTGAAATGAATATCGTAATTTTTCTCCAACAGTTGTCCCACACTTAAAATGTTACTTTTAAGGTTGGGCACCTTATATACATCCAAAATATATTGGTGACTTCCATCTTTAGCTCGGATAAGTATTTTACCTTTTCCTTTCACTAATGCCTTTGACTCATCTCCGAAGGTGACGTTCCCTTTACTTTGCTCCATGTCCACGAACAAGTCTTCTTCACCCGTCATATGGTTACTGGCAGCGAAATCTATATGCCATGGCTCTGTCCTCTCTTCTTGTTCGCTATGTCTCGTCATTAGCAAAGTAAGTTCATCTTCGTCATCTACCTCCACAAGATTGGCCTTTTCTTCCACTTGTCTTGAGCTAGTACACTCGCTAGCATAATGACCAAACTTTCGACAATTATAACATTGTATTTGAGACTTACCTCCTCTTCGAGATTGGTAGCCTCTTCCACGACCTCTCATACTAGGAGACTATTGGTTCTCTTCTTCTTTATTAACATCTTCTCTTCCTCCTCCTCGACCTTGGAAACCACCACGACCTCGAAAAGTACCGCGTCCTCGTCCTTGCTCGCGTCCATGTAAAAAGCTCTTTTCTCTTTCTTTGAAAGAGACATTTGAGTATAGAGCTTGCTCTAAGGGTTCTTTCCCCTTTCTTTTCTTCAACTTCTCTTCATGGGCTTGTAAAGATCCCATGAGTTGATCGACGGTCATAGAGTCGATGTCTTTTGACTCCTCTATGGCCACAACAATGTAATCAAAGCTTGGTGGCAAAGAGCGAAGAATCTTTTCTATCACCCTTGTGTCAGTCAAGTTTTCACCATTTCTCTTCATTTCATTTGAAATGGTCAAGACACGAGTGAAATAATCCGAAATGGTTTCGGATTCCTCCATTTAGAGATTTTCGAACTCTCCTCTAAGAGTTTGAAGGCGTACCTTCTTCACTTTATTGATTCCTTTGAAAGCATTTTGAAGGATCTCCCATGCTTCCTTAGAAGTGGTTGCATTTGCAACTTTCTCAAACATCGCATCATCAAGACATTGATAGATGAGAGTTGGATCACTTTGATGCTTCTTTCTCGCCTTCTTTCGATCAACCCTTTGGGCAGCACTCAACGAGTTTTCATCTTCAACCTTCTCAATCCCTTTCTCGACTATCTCCCACACATCATGTGAGCCAAGTAACGCCTTCATTCGAATACACCAACTACCATAGTTATCTTTGGTGAGACGAGGAAATTAGAACAAGTTCATTGAACTCGACATCTTGATCTTCAGCGCAGCTAGAACCTTTTAAGCTCTGATACCAGTTTGTTGGGAAACACACGGGGCCTTTTAGGCTAATACTAGAGGAAGAGTAAGTTTTTAGAAAGTAAGTTTATTGCTTGAAACTTTTCTTGGAACTTTTCGGATACTCCTTACAAATGTTTACACCACCACCTATTTATACTACTCCATGGAAGATTCTAGAACCAAGATATTTTCATGGTATACATCCTTATCTTAATCTAGATATTTCCATCTAGATAATATTAACTAGATATTTCTAACTTATTCTAGATATTTCTCAATGATATTTTATCATACTTATCTATTTGTTTCTACATATTTCCATAGATATTTCTTATGGTACCTTCTTCGTCATTCTAGAACCTTCCTGTATGAGCTCGGGCTTTCAGCGTCCATCAGCAACCAAATCAAGTTTACGATCTAACAGTTTTGACCAAAGGCTTCTTGGCCCAGCGGTATGTGAGTGACCCTCTAACCTAAAGGTTGTGGGTTTAAGAGACATGTGACATAGAATTTAGTTTGTGTGAGTTGTAAAAAATTGTCGTTAAAAAAAAAACATGTTGTGTACATAATACGAGGCTTTTGGCTAGTTAAAAATATCGTTGTTCCAGTCTTTTCGAATTGAGAAAGGGAAAAATGTGCGACTCAGCTGTCTTTTGGTGGAAACAAATATTTTGGTCGTTGTAGTAAAGTAAATGTGCAAAACTGATAGGTGTGTAAACACCCATCTTTTCTACCACTTAATTACAATAATAACCAGACCAAAACGTGTATTTTATGTCTTTTATGTCGGAATTATGCGTGGTTTGTGTTTTTGTTGTGATTTAGGACGAAAAGGTGAAAAGTGGAGAAAACACGGGAATTCACGGGCATTTACGGACTTTTATTGTAGAAAAAGATGAAAGACGAAGTCGAGAAGTCAAGAGTGCAAAAAGAACGGAAGTCCACGACCAATTCTGAAGATTTATCGAAGAAAAAGTCAAAAGACGGAAGTTTATCAAAAGCCGAAGAATTCAAGTCTATTTTATTGAAGAATTTAAAGACGAGTTCAAAGAAATCCCGAAGCCAAAAATCCTCAAAGTTCAAGTTTAAAGAAGATTAGAAGAAAAGGACTAATGGTGTAATTAATGAAGAATTAAGAAGAAAGGACTTAATCTTGCAATTAACAAAAAAAGGAAGGAGGGGAGGAAGCTTCCTAATCCTCCCCTATATGTAGATTAGTCTTAATCACTTTTCGTTTTGTTGGCTAAGTGTGACAATTAGTCTTCCACCATTTAATTACCTTGCACCTTTAATTACCTTGTCAATTTAAATACTTGTCAAATTTAATTACCTTGTCTTGCACTTAATTACCATTTAATTCCAAGTAAGTTTTTCTTTTAATTCTTGTTAATCTTTATCTTTATCTTGTTAATCTCATTCTACCTTTCTTTAATCTTTGTGTTGATTTGTTTATGTTCATGTTCTTAATTTTTGTTGATTTATTTAAGTGGGTTTTGATTATCTTGTTAATTTTATTGTTTTGGATTGATTGTTTATCATTTATAGTTGTTTATTTACTTGTTTGATTTAATCTTTTGGTTGATTTGTTTTAGATTTAATTAGATCCGTATGTATTATTTGTCCCGTGTTCTTCGCTGCAATCCCCTTCCCAGGATCTGATCTTCAGTTATTCCGTATAAGGGAAGTTTTCCGAGTAAGGTTTTGACTAGTGTTCTCTATTCGGAATATTCATTATTCCGAATAGGAAGTTTATTCCGAATAGAAGCATTATTCCGAGTAAGGCATCTTATTCCGAATAGGCAACTATTCCGCATAGGGGGAATTATTCCGAATAAGCCGTTATTCCGAATAGGACAGTATTCCGAATAGGCCAAGTTATTCCGCATAAGGGAGACATTCCGAATAGGAATTTTATTCCGAATAGACCTGGATTTTCCGAATAGCAATTTATTCCGAGTAAGGCTCACATTCCGAATAGGGTGACAATATTCCGCATAGGGACTTATTCCGAATAGACTTGATATTCCGGATAGGGATAGTTTTCCGAATAGGCCATTATTCCGAGTAGGGTATTATTCAGGATAGGTGACATATTCCGAATTGCCATATATTCCGAATAGGGTTTATTTCGGATAGAGCTTATTTTCAGTTTCTTTAAATTTAGTTTTTAAGTTTCTGCCCTTTTATTTTAAGCTTTATTTTTCCCGCCTTTTTCCTTAATCGCACTTTAAGTTTATTTGTCTTAGTTTAAGATTCAGTTTTAGTTGCGTTTTAAGTTTGCCTTAGTTAGATTTGAGTTTGCGTTATTTACTTTTAGTGCCTTTAAATTTTCGTCTTGCTTTTAATTACCTGCACCTTTACTTAAATTAGACTTAGATTTACTTTAAGCGCACTTTTACTTTAACTGTTCTGCACCTTTAATTTTAAACACTACAACGACACATCTTTGTTTCCACCAAAATAAAACTGAGTCGCACATTAAACACAAGTTTTTCAATTCGAAGAGACACACGACAAAGAATCTTTTTAACCTGAGTAAAATCGAGTTATCAAATGGCGCCGCTGCCGGCTCTTTTCGTTAAGATTGACGGTTTTCTATGAGAGACACGTTGCTTTTTGGGATCCACTCACTTGTGAACGTTATTTTTCTTGCCTTAAAAAATCAAACAAATCATAAAAATTTTAAAAAAAAATGATAAAAATCCATAAAAATTAATTTTTTTTTCAAAAATACAAAAAGATTTTATCTTTATTGTGTATATATATTGTTTTTGTGTTTGGTTTTGTTTTCTTTTGCATTTTCAGGTGTATGCGTACTAGATCTTCTAATTATCAAGAGCCCGAGCCTCAAGAAGATTTAGTTATGGAAGGTGTTAACAACAACAACATTCCACTGCACCTCAATAATAATAATAATAACAACAATGCTCTTCCACAGCCCGATCTTCGGACCATGGAGGAACTTTGTCAACCAACAATGTTTGGACGAGGAGGACCGATTGCGCCGATGCAAATCAACGCTCCTGAGTTTTCGTTGAAGCACCACATGATTCAGCAAGTGCAAACAAACCCATTCCGTGGATTGCCTGATGATGATGCCAACAAACACCTCGACAAGTTCATTACAATCACCCAAAGCATGAAGTTGCCTGGGGCCACAATGGATGTACTTCGCCTACAACTCTTCCCACATACTTTATCGCATCATGCCGAGAAATGGTTTGATCGTCTCCCGAAGAATTCTATTCACACTTGGGATGACATGACTCAACGCTTTTTGTCGCGCTACTTTCCACCATCCATGGTCACAAGCCTTCGCAATCAGATCAGCGGTTTCATGCAAGACCCTGATGAATCTCTTTTTGACGCGTGGGAGAGATATAATGTCTTGATCGATAGATGTCCAAACCACAACATGCTCCCTGTCACCTTAATCGATACTTTCTACAACGGATTGACTTTTCGAGATCGTGATACGATCAATGCAGCCGCCGGTGGCACATTCATGAAAAGTAGACCCGAGGAGTGTAGAGAGTTAATTGAGAACATGACTACTCATCACAAGAACTGGGATTCCTCTGCTTCTTCAAGAAACAACCCGAGAGTCAATGTTTCCTCTACCTCAGCAAACCCTGAGATGACCGAGCTCACCCGCATGATGGCTGAAATGAGCAAAAGTATTACGCTTCTCGCTTCAAACCAACAACAACAACAAGTTAAAGCGGTTGCTAATCCTTGTGAAACATGTGGCGGTCCTCACTCATACACTGATTGTCCTTCGACACAAGGAAATCCGGAAAATGTGTATGCTGCTTACGGTAATTATTCACCGGAAAATTACCAAGCTAGACAAAAAGGGGATAGAAATCTGCTGAGTTACGGTTCCAACAATTACCTTTCACCCGGTTTTTCTCCTCAAAATCAAAACCCCGCCAACAAATACAATAGAAGCAACCAAATCCCACCAAGAGCTTCTAACCCTTATCAACCACCCACCCAACAACACCCACCCATAAACACCGATGTTGATGCCATCATGAGAACTCAAGGTGAGCAAATCAAGAATCTACAGAGCCAAATAATCAATTTGAAAGGAGATATCTTGAAGCAAGGAAATGACATCAGAACCGAGGTTCGTGATAATATCCAATCTTCCTTCAGCACTCAAACGACTGAATTAAAGAATCTATTAGCTAGTTTCTTGCCCGAAGCTCAACCTTCTTCTTCGGGTTCTCTACCTTCAAACACCGTCACCAATCCGCGAGCTAATGTGATTGCTATAACTACGCGTAGTGGAATTACCATTGTCGATCCACCTATCCCACCACCATCATCTACACCTCCTCCACCACCATGTATCCCTACTCCTCCTACACCTAGTAGTAGTACCACATTACCGTCTCCGCATCGTCATGACGATGTATCTCGAAAGGACCCTTCAACATCACAACCTTTACCAACTACACCTTCACCTTCCCCTTATCGACCTAGAATCCCATACCCTTCTCGCATAGGCAAGACCAATGATCTAACCAAGAATGACTGTCAAGTATCGAAATATGTGGAAATGCTATCTAAAATGACCATCAACATTAGCCTTGTTGAAGCACTTTGCCATATGCCGAAATTTGTCAAAGCATTCAAGGAATTGCTTAGCAAGAAGGAGAAGCTGATTGAACAAGCCAACACACGCTTAAATGAAAACTGCTCAGCAGTTCTTCTTAAAGAATTACCGGAAAAGCTTGGAGATCCCGGTCGTTTTGTGTTGCCTTGCGTGTTCAACAAAACCGAAGAATTTACTGCCCTTGCTGATCTCGGGGCTAGTATTAATTTGATGCCTCTGAGTGTTTGGAAAACACTATCATTACCCGACCTCATTCCAACAAAGATGACTCTCGAACTTGCAAATCGCACTCTCGCTTACCCCGTTGGTATAGCCGAAGACGTGTTTATAAAAGTTGGCACATTTACTTTCCCGGTCGATTTTGTCGTAGTTGATTATGAAATGGACCCTCGTATTCCTTTAATACTTGGTCGGCCATTTTTGAGAACCGGACGAGCTTTAGTAGATGTGGCCGAAGGTGAGTTAATCTTACGAGTCGGGGATGATTCAAAAGTTTTTAAAATGGGGAAGCTTACAGGAAAATCCTTTGGAGGCCGAGAATCAGTGAATATGATAAATGTGCTCGATGACTTTACCGTCTATGACAATCCTCTATTCGAGTCTTCCACTGATAATCCACTCTTTGAAGATAATGTGGATGATTCTCACTCTACTTTGGAACCTTCTCCCATTTATGATTCTCCACCGATCTTTGATGGTTATGATGATAATTCTAGCTCAGATTCGGATGATTTTGATTGTACTTCTGAGTATCCCAAGCTGCCTACTTTCGATGATTTTGATGAGGCTGATACTCTCTCGAGCGATTCTTCACATGATGAAGATCCTCCGCCATCACTCGATCCTACTTTGGACGATTATTCATTTGAGGAAGATTTCTCTGAGTTTCTCAACACTTACTTCCCTCATGAGAGTGATGCTCCTCCTTTGGACTTTGAAGATTATCGTCTTGATCCTACTTTGGATTTGAAGAGCATTCTGTCAAAGGAGAAGAAACCGGTCGACACCAAAGTCCGTTGCACATATGATTTGACACCTCTTTGTCCCCCTTCTGAGGATGAGGTTGTGCTTCTTTGCGGATCTTCTTCACACTCGGCTGAGCCTGAGTGCTATTTTCCCTTAAAGGAAAAGGTGTTCGACCCTGGTATTGAAGTCTTTAAGCCATCTCAGTATCCACCTGATGAAATAAAAGGAAACATCTTTGGAAATTTTGAAGACATGCTTGCACCGCTTCCTACTTGCTTCCACCGTGCTCCATCGCTGCTTAAGGGAACCCTGCCACTTCTTCTTTGGCTTGCCTTGTTCGCCTTGAGCTTGTGTTATTTGATGGATGAAAACTATGTCTTTGATCCTGGTGGATATGTTTCATGCTTCTTCCGTTGATGATCAAGGTCGAGTCAGGCTCACGACTCGGTTAACAAAAACCAAGCGCTTCTTGGGAGGCAACCCATGCATCTATCTTTTCGCTTTCTTTATCATAAGTGTAGGGGAGACCCTTTGGTTTGCTATTTCCTCTCCTCACTTCTTAATCAGGGATTCGAGCTTCAATGATCCACTCTTGCTGATTCTTGACGACCCGTGATTCCGTGTTCTACTTCTTCCCGGTTCTATCCTAAACTCATTTCGATTCACTATTTTATATTTTCTCAATATTAAAATAGGAATCTCTTTAGTTGTCTTTTCCTTAGCGATATTTAAACAACGTGCACAATGTCCTAAGTGTAGGGGAGTTTACTCCCATATGCTTAAACATTGAGGACAATGTTTATCTTAAGTGTAGGGGGGACTTCTATCGAAGTTAAGTGGTCTTTTCCTTGTATTTGTCCTCATTTTAACCGGAAAATCAATTTTTCGACATTTTTCAAAATTTTTGATCTATTTTGGCCCATTAGTTTTTCCCTTGGTATAGTTATTTTCTTTCCTTATTAAAATAAATGTTTAAATAAGTGGTTTTAATTTTTAAACGTTGTGAATCTTTTGACTCAACCCGAGTTTACTTATCTAAGTTACTCTAGCTAGTACCCTTAACGTGTTTAAGTCAAGTTTTGCTAGGCTTTTATATAGGGAGCTATAAAACGCGAAAGTCTTAACTCTCACGGGTTAAGAACAAGAACATTTCACAAGTTCATATAATTGATCCTAGAGAGTCGTTTATCAAGGGAACTTTAATATGCGATTTCTAAACTTGAAAAAGTCTAAGAATTTGCAAGATCCTATAGGCCACTCGAAAACCCAAAACTTTGATTTAATAGGCTAAGTATCCACGAGTCTCATTACTTGAGATTTTAAACTGTGGAGAACGAGAGATGATAGAGCCAATTATAAGTCCGGTATTCTTTCGTGAATTTATGTGAGTTAATTATAAGCCTATTCTCCCATCGCTTGCTAATAAATTTATCTGCTAATAAATAAGGTTGTACGATTTGAAAGGTTACTTAGCTTCTAGCCCCAGATCGTTTAAAAGTTGCTCGGTATGGATTAGAGTTCATAGCCAAGGCATAACTTATTGAAGCGGGACGCGAAGATTGGCGAGTCCAAAAAGGCCCTAACAAGGCATGAGGGCTATATTTTGTTGCTAAAGATCCAAAGTGATGTGAAGAATCATTTATCGAAAATCAATATGAAGGATCGAGACACACGACGAAAAGCAAATACTCCCCAAAAGTCATGGAGAAGTGTATCCGAAAAGACCCTAACAAGGTATGAGGATAAATAGATCCAAGTCATAAAAGGAGGCGGATCGTTGTATATCAAAATCCAAAATAAAGATTGGAGAAAAATGAAGAAGTCGTGGTCCAAGTATGAATCTCTCAAAAAGTTCAAGTGAAGAAATTCCAATTACGAAGAGAAGACCATTATTTCATGAACGTCTCTCAAGGTTTGAAGTATGAAGTCGCTGCCAAATATCGGTCCGAGAAAGGTCTCAAATCGCGAAACGAGTTATGCCAAGATATGAACTTTATGAGGTCCCGAGAAGCAGTTTTAAAAGATTTGGTCCTTTAGCTAACTATTGATTAAATCGTTCACTTTATTTTCAGACTTAATAACTATTGAAATAAGTCAAAAATGCATCCTCGTGATCATTCAAGACAATAATAAAATATAAGAGATACCCCTAGGAATAAGGGAGTCTAAGTGAGTAATTGGCCCACATGAGTTCGTGATAGTCTATTAACTTATAATAAAAATGATCTCGTTTTTAAGCTTGGTTTGGAGAAAGTGAAAACTTGAGGATGATGATTATTCATAACATTTCCAAAACCCAAGGTATGCTTTTGATTTCTTTATTTTGTATGATTTTAATTTTCTATCTCTTTAATAAAGGCCAACGTGGATTGATTATGATGAAAAGTGTAATCTTGCTTTGTAACTAATGCATTGCATGAGGACATTGCAATGATCAAGTGTAGGAGATTTGATAGGTGTGTAGACACCCATCTTTTCTACCACTTAATTACAATAATAACCAGACCAAAACGTGTATTTTATGTCTTTTATGTCGGAATTATGCGTGGTTTGTGTTTTTGTTGTGATTTAGGACGAAAAGGTGAAAAGTGGAGAAAACACGGGAATTCACGGGCATTTACGGACTTTTATTGAAGAAAAAGATGAAAGACGAAGTCGAGAAGTCAAGAGTGCAAAAAGAACGGAAGTCCACGACCAATTCTGAAGATTTATCGAAGAAAAAGTCAAAAGACGAAAGTTTATCAAAAGCCGAAGAATTCAAGTCTATTTTATTGAAGAATTTGAAGACGAGTTCAAAGAAATCCCGAAGCCAAAAGTCCTCAAAGTTCAAGTTTAAAGAAGATTAGAAGAAAAGGACTAATGGTGTAATTAATGAAGAATTAAGAAGAAAGAACTTAATCTTGCAATTAACAAAAAAAGGAAGGAGGGGAGGAAGCTTCCTAATCCTCCCCTATATATAGATTAGTCTTAATCACTTTTCGTTTTGTTGGCTAAGTGTGACAATTAGTCTTCCACCATTTAATTACCTTGCACCTTTAATTACCTTGTCAATTTAAATACTTGTCAAATTTAATTACCTTGTCTTGCACTTAATTACCATTTAATTCCAAGTAAGTTTTTCTTTTAATTCTTGTTAATCTTTATCTTTATCTTGTTAATCTCATTCTACCTTTCTTTAATCTTTGTGTTGATTTGTTTATGTTCATGTTCTTAATTTTTGTTGATTTATTTAAGTGGGTTTTGATTATCTTGTTAATTTTATTGTTTAGGATTGATTGTTTATCATTTATAGTTGTTTATTTACTTGTTTGATTTAATCTTTTGGTTGATTTGTTTTAGATTTAATTAGATCCGTATGTATTCTTTGTCCCGTGTTCTTCGCTGCAATCCCCTTCCCAGGATCTGATCTTCAGTTATTCCGTATAAAGGAAGTTTTCCGAGTAAGGTTTTGACTAGTGTTCTCTATTCGGAATATTCATTATTCCGAATAGGAAGTTTATTCCTAATAAAAGCATTATTCCGAGTAAGGCATCTTATTCCGAATAGGCAACTATTCCGCATAGGGGGAATTATTCCGAATAAGCCGTTATTCCGAATAGGACAGTATTCCGAATATGCCAAGTTATTCCGCATAAGGGAGACATTCCGAATAGGAATTTTATTCCGAATAGACCTGGATTTTCCGAATAGCAATTTATTCCGAGTAAGGCTCACATTCCAAATAGGGTGACAATATTCCGCATAGGGACTTATTCCGAATAGACTTGATATTCCGGATAGGGATAGTTTTCCGAATAGGCCATTATTCCGAGTAGGGTATTATTCAGGATAGGTGACATATTCCGAATTGCCATATATTCCGAATAGGGTTTATTCCGGATAGAGCTTATTTTCAGTTTCTTTAAATTTAGTTTTTAAGTTTCTGCCCTTTTATTTTAAGCTTTATTTTTCCCGCCTTTTTCCTTAATCGCACTTTAAGTTTATTTGCCTTAGTTTAAGATTCAGTTTTAGTTGCGTTTTAAGTTTGCCTTAGTTAGATTTGAGTTTGCGTTATTTACTTTTAGTGCCTTTAAATTTTCGTCTTGCTTTTAATTACCTGCACCTTTACTTAAATTAGACTTAGATTTACTTTAAGTGCCCATTTACTTTTAAGTCTTTGCACATTTTTATTTATAAACAACCAAAAATATTTGTTTTACCAAAATCAACTGAGTCGTACTTTAAGCTGGAAATCAATTCGTTAAGATACCGAGAACACGAACTTGAACTTTAATTTTTATACAGGGTGTCAAAAGCCTTGTATCAAAAACGTTAAAGTAAAGGACGGTTAATTAAAACTTTTAAAAGTAAAATTATTAAATGACTTAAAATTAAAGCTCGACGAAAAGTAAATTTGACAAGTTAATTAAAATGAAAGTAAAAGTTGACAATTTAATAAAAATAAAAAGCTTTAAAAATTAAACTAAAAATTACTAGAACAATGTAAACTTAAAAATTAAACAAGACAAAATATAAAACAAACCTACCGTCGGAATACATTCCGATCGGAATAGACTCGTCGGAATGTAAGCGGAATACACCCCTATCGGAATGTTATCGGAGTGAGATACAATCGGAATGTGTCAAAGTAATCCTATCGGAATTTGGGTCGGAATCCGTAATCGGAATAACAAACCTTGGGGAATGATTGGAATCCTGATCGGAATGAAGACACCAACACTTGTCGGAATGAAAGTATACCTCACCAATCGGAATGTCAAAAGAGGACCTTCGTCGGAATGTTAGAAACCCTTTTCCGACCAAGCAATAGGTATGCTGGTCGGAAAATAAAACCCCTTTCCGATTACTTAGATCGGTATACAGTAAGGAAAAACGTAATAAGCTAACCAAATAAGCTACGAACTAAATAAGCATACAACTGAAAATTTAACAAAAACACGTATAAGAAAAAGCTAATAAGCTAAAATTTAAAGACTTTTGAAAACACTAAATGAAAAAGATATACGAAAACAACTTTATATAAAAAATAACTTTTATAAAAACTAAAGCAACTTAAAGATAAACACAAATAAGCTATAAAAATCAATAATCCAAAACAATCAAAAGCATAAAAACATAACCTTTAATCAAATACACATAACAATAAGCTCATAAACATAAAGATCAAACAAAACAAGAAAGGTAGAATGAGAGATTAAAAATAAGTACTTGATTAAAAATAAGATGCAACAAAAAATAAACTTACTTGGAATTAAAAGACAAGAAATTAAGGTGCAAGACAAGTATAATATTAAATGACAATTAAGTAAAGTGCAAGAAATTAAAGGTGGAATAACTATGTGTCAAATAGCCAACAAAGACAAATGAAATCTTAATGATCCTATTTATAGTAGAGGAGGAGAGGATTAGTGGAAACTTCCTCCTCTCTTTCTTCTTTCTTTATTTCTCGTTTAGTCTTCGTCTTCTTAATTCTTCGACTTTTGTCTCGGGATTAATAAACTAGTCTTGTAATTTTTTCATTAATTTAGACTTGAGTTCTTCGGCTTTTATTAAACTTCCGTCTTTAGACTTTTTCTTCGATAAATCTTCAGAATAGGCCTTGGACTTCTGTTCTTTTTGCACTCTTGATTTCTTGACTTCGTCTTTTGTCTTTTCTTCGATAAAAGCTCGTGAAAGCCCGTGTTTTCCTCCCTTTTCATATTTTGATCCTAAATCACAACAAAAACACAAACCACACATAATTCGACATTTATGACATAAAATACACGTTTTAGCTTGGTTATTATTGTAGTTAAGTGGTAAAAAGGATGGGTGTTTACAAACCTATCAGTACATAACCCTATATAACTGCTATTCCAAACTAGGGTTTGGTTTGTTGGCCTGCGGCCCAAACCAGAATTATACGGGCTTTATTCTTTTGGCGTTCAAGACATTAAACAAGTCCAACAAGATAAATCTAGTAGAAGTGCATAACCTAGAAAGTTATTAAATTTATGAATTCCAAATTGGTGCACAGTCTCTGCAAAACCTATGGGCACACTGGAGAGACTTTGTGGAATAAGAGATCGGGGGTCGAGTCTCGGCTCGTCTCACTCTAGGTGTTGCTCCTCTAGGCCAGGAGAGTTGTCGGAGCTATTCCTTGTGGGGTGGACAATGGCTAGTGCCAAAAGGCACCCGGGGTTAAGGTGTTCCCGCCAATTTTCACCTTTTTGTGGAAATTGGTGCAGAGTCGCTCATGGTTAGGACCTTACAGCAACTGTGTTACTCTATTCGCTAATATAGGGATTCTCTTATATTTATGGATATCAAATTGATGTATTTGTTTTCTTCCTGCTCCTTGCTAATTTTTATTGTCTGTGTCTGTGTTTCTGGGGCAATAATCTTGAATGACAGCCTTTATATAATTGATATTTTCATTATTTTGCAATCAACCAACCACTAATCAAACAAAAACGTATAAGAATGGTTAATTCCTCAATTAAAAAACATGACGTGAACTAGTTACTTCATTTCTTGACCAATACACCATAGCTTAATTCATTAGGAGAGGCTTCTTCATCGACCAAGCGTCTAATGTCTCAACAGTGACTGTCTCGGTACCATTGTTAAATAGATACAAATGTGCATTCTCACCCACTGCTAGTGTTGGATAAATTCTTGATGTTATGACCGTCTTTCCACACTGCCCAAAGCTTTCTACAACAGAGTGATCAATCAAGCTCCTAACCGAAAGCTTCTTTTCTGCTAGATCCACATCCACAAAGCCAGCAAATGATGGTTTGTACTCAGTCTGGTTTAGAGACGAACTGCATACAAGAAATGAAACAATTAGGGATGGAATTAATAGTTTTATTGAACCGTTTTCTATGAGATACTTGATAGGGGTCAAAAAAATAATACCCCTTGTTACCAATTACAACATGACACGTAGGCTTAGGACTTTTTTTAGGCCTTCCTATTAGGTCCATATATCAAAACTCATATAAAAGTGAAGAGGATATAGAGAGTGAAGTTTTACGTTGAAGCATCAGAACACATGAGAACTTTATGCTTGCAGTCGACAGTTTTGAAAACAGTAAAGAAAACAGGAGTGTATTCTTCGAGCTTTGCAGAGGCCAGCGTTAAAAGTCCAAAAGGACCTAACCCCCCTTGTTTAGTACCCCTGAGCGCACATATCTCCATTGCAAGATTTTCCTTGGGGAATTTGGACCATTCTGGATCAAAAGTATCAGCTTCATCCATGTTCGAAAATGTAAAAGTCACATCCACGTCCGCCTGTATTATACCAATTGTAACAAATTAATCTTATTGTACCAATGTTATCAATAAACATATGTGCTACAAATGATGCAAAAGTAACAAACCTGAGCAGCTGTAATTCCTTTAACCTCTACGATATCACCCTTGTTAAGTTTCACATTGCTTTTGTGCACATGGTCACCTCTTAAAGTTTCCAATTCATGAATTGGCCATTGCAGCAGTTGCTTTCCGCTAGGGTCCAGCCATACCATACGTGGAATCAACTACACATAATAAGTTCCAACTTACAAGTTTAGTAAGCACATTTTAATCACAAAACAATTAAAAAAGTTTCATATAATTATCATGTAAATTACCTGAATTCCAGCCCATCCCATCGTGGCATTTTCAGAACTGGTCCAGGACTCATTAGCCCAGCCCCAAAGAATTCTCCGCTGTTGAGCCGAGTCAAAGAATGTCTTTGATGCATAAAAGTTACCATAATCATATCTTAAGCCATCCCAACCATCAACAGAAGACTTGTCGGGGTAATATTTGTCTTTAATTGCGTTATAGGTCCCAATCGTGTAATAATCAAACCTAGTCATATCAAGACTAACCTTAAAAACATGTTTGATACCTTCCTTTAATGCTGAGGTTTCGACACCATTAATTCCCCTAGTTGATACTGGATAAAAGTCAGGGCACTCCCACATACCCGTGTTCGGTTTGTCATGGAGTGTATGCTTGGCCTTAGTCCACTTAATAAAATCACGGCTTCGGTATAAGTAAGCAATGCCACGCTGGTTGTGTTTGCTACCTACAATCATTTTCCAATGACCGTTGCTGAACCAAGCAGTTGTAGGGTCACGGAAAGAGGACACATTTTCTGATGTTGGTTTTACAATTGGGTTGTCATCGGGCTTGATCCATTTCTGAAGAAATGGATCTGAATAGTTTGCAGGTATAGCGTAGTTTTGGACTTGGTAACCTGGTGGTGGCTTTTGGGCGACTATTCCTGTGTATAGAATAACTGGTTTATTCCCGGGAAGGATCGTGGCTGAGCCAGACCAACATCCGTACTTATCAAAAGGTTTTGATGGTACGATTGCTGGTTCTAAGGGAATCCAGTTGATCATGTCTTTTGATACCGAATGAGCCCACACAATATTACCCCAAACGGCACCTTTTGGGTTATATTGGTAGAACAAGTGATAGTATCCCTTGTAATACATTGGTGCTGCAAAAGCAGATAGCAAATATAAATGTCAATATAAAGCTATAATCATAAACTATGTAAGGAAGATTTAAGAAATAAACTTACCATTTGGGTCTGTGTGTTTCAGCAGCATCATGCAAAAGAGAAACAAACTCATCAGTTCACTTGAGTTAAGATACACGAGACGAAAGTAATAAAGGTAAGACGAAAGAGCACATGCAATTACTTTTCTCGACAAAGTAACAAGTGTATAATTCATCGAGACTGATCCATTAAACACAAGAAATTGCCACCTTGTAGTTGAATTAACTTAAATTTTATTTGTGCACAAGTATATGGATTTACCAATTTACAATTACAGAATAAAACAAAAACTATTTCTATGTTCTAGACGTGATGTTTTTTTATATAGTATGAAAGGTAATAGTTGTATGATTTTGCTTATCTGATACTGGTAAATTTTGTTCTTTTTCACAAAATTAATAGCCAATGGAATTACGGACTACTTATTTCTATATATAACAGCAAAATTAAAAAGCGATATACTCCGTATTTGTCATGGCCCAATTTGATGGCCACAAACTTGTAGAAATTATTCAGTTTAAAACCAATCAAGATTTGCATGCCTAAGATGGGTTAAATGCCATTGAGCTTTTCACTAGTTTAAGATGCAAAACCAAAGCTTATTTTAGATAATTAATAATTTCTTTTGTCGTAGGTCTTTTTTATTTTTTTAGCAAAAGATAATAAAAAGGATTATATAGTATATCAGTTGATGAGAATTACGTTATATTTTCAATAATAAATATTTAAAATGCTTGCTTGTTATTTTTATTGAAATATGGTAGGCTATTTTCTTCAAATTAAGTTAATATATATTTGACTTATTCCTCTATATTTCAAAGATAATTAAACGTCGATAGACTCTTAGCAAAATTACTAATCACAAACTAATTCTATGCTTGTGTGTCATATCCATGTGCAATAGTAATCAATTAGAAAAATGAATCATCATTAAAAAAAACTGCGTTCATGGTAAGTTGACAACATCCTAATAGCCAATTGTATGTATGTTTTTAGCACAGATTTATATTCTGATCAATATATAAAACCGATATATACTATCTTTCATATGACGAAGATTCACCGTAGCATACAAGGATATTACGCTACAAAATGCAACGTATTAATATTTGCTGCTGTCAAATATGTTTGAGAAAATAAATATAAGTAAAGCAAAGTTGAAATGATAATTAGGGTTACGTTGATCGCACAAATAGTTTCGTGAATGGAAAAAATAAAAAGATGAAATGAAAAATAGACGGCGTACCATTGATCCAGTTTTGTTTAGGTTGGAAGTGATATCCAGTTCTGTAAACTTGATTAACCTTCGTTGTGGTTAAAGATTGAAGGTTCATATAAACTTTGTGAAAAGCCAAAACTCCTCCACCTCCATTATTCAACAGTGGAAACAAACATACTATCAATGCAAATAACCAGACCAATTTACTCAAACCCCTCATCATCGCCACAACTTTGTACGAAATAATCAAGAATTATATACTACTGGTTTTATAACTAAGAAGAAAATAATTTGAACACACCAAAATGTGTTTTGTGTATAATAGAGT
Source organism: Glebionis coronaria (assembly GCA_025667525.1). Classification (NCBI taxonomy): domain Eukaryota; kingdom Viridiplantae; phylum Streptophyta; class Magnoliopsida; order Asterales; family Asteraceae; genus Glebionis; species Glebionis coronaria. The sequence continues at coordinate 490,872,542 of CM046876.1, read as the reverse complement.
ACGTTACGCTGAGTATATTTATAGAGATGGCTTTGATTGCGCATAAGGATAAGATTAAATTATATATAGCAGGTTTTATCAATAAAATCCTTTCCTAATTCAAAATTCAACTCTTATTCAAATTCTATTAGACAAATAACGCTATTTAAGCCTATGCCTATACACAAGTCTAGTGTGCAAATCAAGAAATGAGATTTATACATCAAGTGAAAGAATAAAGAAGTAAATCTTAATCATTTATTTTCTCATCAAACAATACAAACGCGTCTTAATAACACACTAAAAAAACAATGTATCTTTCAAATGATAATTCTTTGAACTACGAAAAATACAATATCGTGACGATAAAATTCTTATTTTTCAATAGACGGACATTTTAATATATTTGCCGATTTTTTATTGTAAAAATTTTAATCCAAAAAAATTACACGTGATTTTTCGTTTTTTTTTTTCAAAATAGATAAATAACTATTATTGTTCTCTATTAATAATGACAATAGTGGAAAGGCAAACAAGTAACATTTACACTGTTAGCTTTTTCTAACTGAAAACCCACTTGTACCATAACACTAGTATTCATAACATGTTGGATTATGTCGAGTAGCTTTACCGCTTCAGGTTGAAGAAAAATAAAGGTTTTAAACACGTAGAATTCAAAAAAATTCATGTGTAATTTCATAAAATCGTATGTGATTTTTAAAGTAATGACGGAAATATTTTTGTCACTAAGTATACGGTCATTTTCATAAAGTTTTGACGGGGTTTTACTGTTGAAATTTCCGCAAAAGAATAACACGTGATTTAAAAAGTCACTTCTAAATTGTCGTTTTTAATGCATGTGTGATTTCATAAATCGTGTGATTTCACAAATTTACATGTGATATTTAAAGTAAGGGTTAATATACATAAAAGTTACTAACGTTTACCAAAAGTTTTGATTATATTACCAAAGTTTAAAACCTAACAGATAAGTTACTCATAAACAAGTTTATTGCGTCGGTTACTAAACTTAAAAAAAAACTACATTCCTCATATTCCCATGAAAAGCTATCGGTTGATGATTGATGAGGTTTCATTTTAAACAATTTTTCGAGGTCATTTAACCCCTATATTTATGTGGATGTGCCTTAAAAACGTCATTATTGTTTCCGTTTTGTTATTTTAGCATTGGAAGCACTTGGATGATTGGAGATGATTTGAGATCTTTCCGGATCATTTGAAAGCAATTCGAAAGAAGTCAAGACAATTATACAATATTTCATGATCAAGCTCAACATCAAGACAAACAGGAGCTATAGGCGCATGGGATTTATACGGATGATGCTTGGAGTCCACATATGACGGAATCACATGCTATTCCCGAGGACGTCTGACCAAAACGTGTGTGCGTGCCACCAAATAGTACTTTGGCCATAACTCTCTCATACGCACTCATATTTCAACTATTCAAGCGGCCACGAGAGTGCGACGAAAAATATACATGAATATCATCAGTAGCTATAGACGCAGTCAGGCATAGAGCCCGACACCGTCGGACTGTCTGGCCAGCCCATTCCAGCTTTTACCTATAAATACAACCTCATACCTTAGGTTTTTGTAACCCCCAACCCTAGTCTGATTTTAGGATTTTGGTAGGTGTTTTTCCAACCACTTTGAAGCTCATATTCACATCAATAACATCTTTTGATCCATGGTTTGTTTATCCAATTTTATCTTAATTATGTCTTCAATATTCAATTATTGATTATGATTTTGATTGTTCTTCATTTATCATGATAGACTAAATCTTTATTTTGTTTTATTAGATGTTATAGTGTTTATGATTTTGTGTGTATTTGTGTTAGTTGATGATTTTTTATATATTATGCATGTTTGATCGAAAATCCGTACGTTTACATACAATAGTCAATTGATTGATTTTTAACTATATTGCATGATTATGAAACTTAACGTGTAATCGGTTTGCTCTTAGTAATTTAGCAACCTAGAGGGCGTTAAAAGACGTGAATTGGTTATTTGTGTGTAAGTGTATGCAATTAGTCAAAAGAGCAACCACTAGGCTAATTAGTGATACTTGGCAACCTAATATCACATAGGTTGAATTATGTTTTGTAGTGGTATTTTAATGCTTTATGCTTGTGTTCGTATCCGATTGAGAAACCTCATAGACATTGGTCATAGGTGTAGAAGGGCGAGGTGATGTGAACGCTTAACCGAGCCATATAAGTCTCAAACCACCATTAATGATTTATTGAACTAGTTAAGTACGATAGACATACACGATTAAAAATAATTTCATTTAAGTAAACATGCCTACATCAACTCTTAGTAGTAAATTAGTTTTGTTAGTTAATTAGTTAAAAACCAAATATCGCCAACCATTAGTTTTACTTGCTTTCAATTAAACAAATAAAATACCAAAAGAATCGTCTTTCAACCTCTAGACCTTTTAACATTCGACATCAACCTCCCGCACTACTCCCAGAGAGAAGGATAACAAACCCGAGTCCTTACCTATACTATATCTACAAACGACCGGGTATACTGCCCGAGGGGATATAAAACTCTTGAGCGCAAGGGGTAACCTTAACGCTCATCAAGTTTTTGGTGTCGTTGTTGAGAAGTAGCGAGGTGTTGTGTTCTTCCTTATCTCCATCCTTTTAGAATCTGCTTTTTTTGAGTTCGTTATCAAACACCAGAAAAGTGACATAATAAAAATATTAACCCAGAAGCAAGAATTAGACCACCAAAATTAATCAGAAAACAGAATATGTCTAAGACAAGGTTGACCAAATTAACTGACTAATATGATGAAACCAAGAAAAACTGGATGTGTGGACAATGATATACTTCGAGACAACAAAATAACTGGATATAGGCAAAGAAATAGTGACGTTTGGACCATGCACATCAAAGAAAAACATTCGGACTATGAAAAGATGACCCAGACGTGAGAATAATCAAATAATTAAGCACACCAACAAGAAAAACGAGACAAAATGAAAAAGGTGACAGATTCAAAGACAAAAGTTATTTTTAGACCAACAAATCAAATAATAAAAACGCGTCGATCCAAGGATTGAACCGTCGGTGCTCTAATACCAAATGTTAATTTACTAGAAACTAAGATCTGGTGGTCTTGGTGAATCAAACAACAAAGTTGTCATGGTTAGAAAGAGAAAGTAGAGGGAGAGTATATGTTTAGAGAGATAAAGTGAAATGGATAAATGTAGTGAAATCACACAAATCTCAACCCCTCCATGGAAGCATAAGAGGGGTATTTATAGTCACATACATACCTAACTATACATAGTCGCCTAGTCTAGTCCCTACATATGTGACTACGATAACTTATGTTAATTTCGTAATGTCGTCACATAAAGTGAATTTCCAACACCTTTCAAATATTTGCCAAACCCCAAGAGCACGAGTGGCGATATCAATAACTTGGGAGTCATCATGGTTGGTGCAACAAAATATAAATCCACTAGAGCCATGGAACAAATCAAGAGTCTATACAAGTCTCATCCTGAGTTGAGGCCCTCATTAAATGAGTGTGCTAAGATGTATATAGTCGTGGTGAAGGCAGATGTGCCCTTAGCCATTCAGGCATTGCATGGTGGTCAACTGAAGTTCGCAGAGGATAGGATGGCTGATACCGTTGTAAAGACTCAAACTTGTGAGCAGAGTTTTAATGGACATGCCCAAAAGTCACCATTGATACAAATGAATAAGGAAATCGAAAATAATACTAACGTTGCTAGGATATTATTAGGATGTTACTATAAGTTCGTAATGTTGTATGCTTGAAAACTGGCCTCACTGGATGGTATGACAAATAAAACGCTATCTTTTAATCACTGTTGAAGAGAAGTTCCGTAATATTCCCTTTTCATCATAAAAGATTTCAAGGTGATGATTCTTCAAATCTTTCCATTATCACTTCTCAGAGTCTTTACATTGACTTAATTCATATTTTTAATCTGTCTAATAAAGGACATGATTGCATCAGCTGCTTCACTTTTTCTTTTTAGAAAGAACAACCACGTGCATCTTGAATACTCATCTACTATGACCAAGGTTTACTTGTTGTGATTGATGGTTTGTGGTTTTAAAGGTCCAAACAAATCCATGTGGAGGAGATGTAAGCACTTGTTAATTGAGAATGATTGCTTCGTTTTGAAAGATGCTCTATGATGCTTTCCCTTCTCACATGCAGGGCAAGTCTTATCTTCGGTTAAAGTAATAGATGGTAAACCAGCAACCAAGTCCTGTATGGTTAGTTTATTCAGGTTCTTGTAGGTGAGATGTGATAATCTCTTGTGCCACAACAAATTAACACTTTCAGAGGCTTTAGCAAAGAAACAATTTGTAACACCCCACTTTGATAAGTGGACTGTTACGCGTATTTATAGCGTGTCATCAAAGCATGCAAGGTAATATGTACTAGAACATACATGACCAAAAGGGAAAACCGAAATCAAACATCGGTCCCCAAACATAAGCCCAAAACATAAATAAAGTAAATGATATGAGAAGGACAAAACAAGTGTCTAAATAAGCATAAGTATAAGAAGGCAAAAGGAGAAGAAGTCTAAGGCAACTTTCATCCTATGCACATCCTCTAAATGCTCAAGTCTGTCCATGGGTACCTGCCGTTTTGGGACATGGAAAGGAAAGTAAAGGCTGAGCAAAACGCTCCGTGAACGGATATATAACATAGTACGAATGGCTGAAACATAAATAAGACTAATAGCAGAGGAAATGTATAAGTCTTGGAAAACCTGGGACATGTTCATAAAGTTGGTTTTATAGTTTTAAAAGACTTACGTTGTTAATATGAAAACTGTATTAGTTAGCCAATAGCCCATATAGGTCATGAGGTTCCACCGTTCATGAATACTAGGAGGGGAGACCTCATCATGATATTAGAGGGGTTGCCTCTAATTAATTAGTCTGGGTAGGACGGATCAACTCCTTGTCAAGGATGCAAGGCATACATCACATTCACTATGAGGATATTGTAAAACATGTAAATAGGATGCACCCTTACGCCCACATGATAATATAAATATATGGCCAAAACTGAAAAGGGACGCCACGAGCAATCACTCTACCGTGGGGAAGTCATAACAATGGTGCCTCCAGTGTTATGGTTATGGTACCTCCATAACTAGGTGACACTGGTCATGCATGTATATGGCTTAGGCATTTGAAACTAACATAAGTGATCAAACATATAAAACATATACTTGGGAAAACAGTTGGCTATAAACGGGAAATCCTAATAAGGAAAGAATGTCCATACTGAAGGACGGAAAATCCGTACCTTGTGTCCAGTGAACGAGGAAAGATGAAAGGATGGATAGTCCTACTCCGACCTCACTAATGCTACATAAATAAGGGACATGTATAAGTTGTCTGATTACTGAGTACGTTACTGATTATAGCATGTTTCTAACACCCCCAATTTACATTGCACAGCGGAAGTACACAATTGGGTGCTAGACACAAGCATCATCACACAAGGTATATTGAACGACTCAAAGGAGAGACATTTACACATAAAAATATAAACAATATTTTCATAATAGGTCTAAAACATAATTTCATCCCATAATGTACTAAAATGACACCGGAGTAAAGCGTTTAGTCCCCATGGATCTCGACCAACAACCAACATGTTTAGTACAGTACACAAACATTTAACAAATTGTTCAACAGTAAAAGGATAGAAATAGTTTTTAGACCAACATTCTTCCAAAAGCCACACCACAACCTCCACAACAAAGCTCCATCTTCCATCACTTCCTATTACCTGAAACACATGCTAAAACGAGTCAACAATAATGTTGAGCGGGTCTATAGGTTTATCAAATCACATTTGAACACAAGAAGAAAATCAATCATAATCATTTATAGAATTGTCGCACACACAATCTATATTCAAGGCAAAACATTGTATTTAAGCTCATGACACCGACCCCTTAACCAAATAGTCACCCACGCCAAATGCCAGAATGACTAGAATAAAACCATTTCCCCTCTAGGGTATTAGTTGCTAGAATACCACATTCTTATTCCCGTAAATTATCCTTCCCAGAGGTTACTCAGCGTAATGCCCTGGTCTCAGATAGGGTGGTCAACCCAATAGTAGTATCATTAGAATAAGCGGCTATTCCCGACTCACAACATCAAGTCAGAATATAGTTAACGGCTCATGAATTTAGGGTCTTTAAACCCTGAACACACTGGCAGATCACCTGGCAGTGCTTGGCCTTTGATGGCTTTGATAGTCTTGAAAAAACAAGGTACTCAATACAATGTAAACAACTTAGACAACATTCGGGTCCAACAATTACTCATGACTTGTGTTCATTTATTTTCAAATAGCATGTATCCCCCTCGCGTGTAATAAAACATTTAGTAGCTAGCATGAAAATCGAGGCTACAGACTCACCTTATTATAAGAGACCTAGCGAGATGATCATCGATGATAAAGGATGCATTTCAAACACGAGAACTGCTACCTATCAAATAAGGCGCGTTCATTAATAATGACTCGAGAAATAAATCATACTTAACAACATCGAACTCAAACTCATAAAATCACGATAAACTCAAGTGAAAATGATACAAATAACTTTATTACACTCTTCTATATATTTACTTTACCATTCTACACTTTTAACAAAATCCGCCGGCACATACTACATGTACTAGCTTATTTACCCCTTTTAGACTTGTCAAACGTTTATAAAACGACTCGAGAAACTAACTTACTATATATAGAAAGTCCTCCAACAAGTTTATCAAATGAAATTACTTTTAAAGTCCTTTACCCGACTCATCTTCAAACTACAAAATCCGGACAGATTTACGTTATTAATTCATACAACCGTTTTAACTTCTTTAAACGACTCCATTTATAAAACCGACACTTGGGTTTGAAAATAAACTCACCCTCTAGGGTTTACAATTTATTATCAGTATGTGACTCATTTCAAAAATTCAATTTATAGTCCCCAAGATTCGATCTGAATATCCACAACAACTATATGTAGTGCCGATACTCGTCTCCCGGTACACGAATAATCAAAACATCATAACTTCGCTCTCGTTTGGAGCTAGAAGCTCCACTTTATATCAAATAGAAGCTAATCGAATGCTCTACAACCCTAGGAGATAAGTTAACCCATTATCACAACATAAAATTCTCAAAAATACAGTTTACCTACTGTTGTAAAATACCTTTCAAAAACTTGTATAAAATCATATTTTTTAGCCAAAACCAATCATAGTTATCATCATCCCATGTCCCTAACATTAACATATATCAACTATAACACTAGAATCATCATCAAAATCAAAACCCTCAAATCAAAATCAAGTTTTTAACAAAACTTTTAGCAAGAACATCTCTTTATCATCATAAAAATGACATGCATGATCATAGCTCCCGCCTACCAACTTGAAAAAAATGAAACTTCTTGCATGTACCTAAATTTTATACCAAAATGATCTCCTTACAAATTTAAGGATGAGTCTTGTGTTGTTTTAGCTTAGATCATAGTAGAAATTGGATGAAAATTGATTGAAGACAAGGGGGGTGACGGTTTGTTTAAACAAGAGAGGAGAGGGAGAAAGTTTTTGAGTTGGTGATTTTGTATGTGTTTGTGTGTGTAAATTTAAGCTTATATATAGTGGATGAGGGACTATTGTTGTAAATTTGCAATAGTTATGGGTCAAAATGAAAATAGTTAGCTAAAAAGCGGGAAATAACTATTAGTCAATTTTGAAAATATTTACGAGGATCGGGTTTCATAAAGATACTTTTAATAATTTAAAACGTACCTCAAATATAATAATATCGACTCCCGACTCGACTTAACACGTCATTTAAAAGAAAACATCAAAAATGACAAACATCGAACAACCGACAATAAAACGTAAAACATTTGGCATCCATCGACATCACGCTTACTAATACTCCTTATACTTATTAAATATAAAATATAAGCCTTCCAACATCGGTTTAAACTTAAACCTCCAAAAATAAATATCATTCAAACTCATCAAAAATATCAAAAATAATCGTAAAATAAGATTAAGCAATGACCTCGGTTTCGGGTTATCACACTGTTCTTAGCTTGTTTTATATGTTCTTGTCTTGTTTACTGTTTTAAATGATATACTGTATTTACACGTACGTAATAATTATCGTGCATTAACACGTACGTAATAATTATCGTGCATTAACACGTGCGTAATTTCTGAATTAAATGTTCGTGACACGTGTACGTGCCATAATTGGGAAGTTTTAATTGGTTCATATGTTTACGTAGTGTCCTGTTCATGGTATTTATATGCAGGTTTTACAACTCTTCCCCCCTAAAAAGAATAATTCGTCCCCGAATTATAGATAACGTAAACTGAAAGAGAAATATATCCGAATAAAAACTGGAAAGACATGCAAGATAAAAAGGACATGAAGGTGACATGCTAGAAGGAACGTGGAACATGACATGGCTAAACAGGACATGGAACGTGGCGTGACTGAAAGAACGTATATGATCGATGAGAGAAAACAGATAAGAAGTCTGGATAGACTCCTCCGCTCCAAGTGGCTTCCCGCCCAGAACGGTCCTCTAAAAGGTCTTGGTGGAAATAACAATATTAGTCTTCATGACTTTGTCTTGACGATAAAGAAAGTTTCTGGTTCATCAACGTAAGACAGATTTGCATGAATCTGATCGAGTGGATGAGAATTAACGTGCAAGGGTAATTAAAACATTATGATGCGAAATAATCAGAAGCAAATGACATAATTACGTCTGAGCAGTGATGCCCGAGACATACTAAAACGTAGTACGTGAAGAATTGAACGTGATACGTGAACAATTATGAACGTGATACGTGGAGATATGGTTAGTATAATATAAGAAACATATGGTGGACAATGATACGTGCAACATATCGTGAACGTGATATGAGAAAGGTGGAATGAATATGACATGTGAAACATATCGTGAACGCGAGATAACTGAGGAGGTAACGCCAAACGATATAAGGTGAGACATGGAATGTGACGTGAAGCGTCTGTCTGAGGATTTTCTAAACTTGAGTCTGGTCTCTCAAGCTTTTGCAAAAATTTCCAAAACGAATTATGAAAGGTAAATCGTAAGCCAGAATACGGTCATGAACGTGAACGATGTCATGAACGTGGAAGTGGAAAGTAATTCATCAAATGAAAATAAGGACGTGAACGTAGTAATGACCACGAACGTGAAGCTTTACCTGGTCTGATTGCTGAAGTAGTGCCAAGTGATCGTGCAATCTCTGGCTGAAGATGTCTGAAAGTTTTCTACTAGGAAATCCTTGCGGATGAAAGGATTTTGTAGACTTGGTCAAACCGTTGATAACACCCAGATAGAATAATGCTTCTTCTGAGCCTGCGGTAGTCCAGTAACAAAATTCATGGAGATCTTGTCCCTTCTCCGTTCACACTTCTAATAGTGGAAATAACTCCTAGCCTGTTATTGTTCTATCTTAACCTGCGGTTATGTCAGCTCAATTAGATATGAATGTAACTGTATCTTGTTTCTTAGAAATTGGATACATGGAAGTTGGAAAACTATGTGTCTCTGAAATTAGACTTTTCTTGGCGTAGGATTTTCTAGAACACCTGATATAGTGTGAGATTCTCTCCTTTACGTGTAAGCTGAGTCATGGTAAGATTAACCGTGAGAATCAATGTGATTCCGTGTGTCACTGTAATCAACCAGAATTTGTACTAAAAAAAATTTCAGGGTCAAAGTTCTTCTATCGTAACGTTTGTAACATAGAGTGAATATGATCTTCGTGCTCTTCTCTAGACTTAGAGAAGATCAGGTTGTCATTGATAAAAAAAATGATAACGAATTTGTTATGAATTCATGGGAATCTCCTTTCATCAAGTCCATAAATTCTACTAGAGCATTCGTGAGACCAAAACAAAATCATGAATTTAGCATGACCAAATCGTGTACGAATAGCAATCATGGAAATGTCCTGCTCTTTCACTCGTCATTGTTGTCAGCATGATTGTAAATCGATCTTAGAAAAGTACTTAGCACCCTGTAGTCGATCGTATACGTCGTCAATACGTGGAGGAGGATAACGGGTATGAAGGGTGATTTGTTTAAATCGACGGTAGTCGACACATAATCTCTTGTTACCGTTCTTCTCCTAGAAGGTTCTTTTGGAATTTATATGGGAAGATTTTGGGATAATTGGCTGGTTATGATTACAAGGAACTTCAACAGTCTTATCATAACTGGTAGCTGGAAAATCTTTGCAGTCATAGGGTAACAAATCCGTGCTTGTAAAGAATAAATAAGTTGTACAGATTTTCCTGATGGAAAATCATACTGCACGTATTCAGGAGCCTGAACATCGTTGTACATGATTTGGTATGGATGGCGACCAATCGTGGCTTGGTGTGCTGTTCATAGTCCATAATCAGAATCATATTTAACTCACATCTGTCCTAGGTAAGTGCGTTAGCATATTGGATCTTATCGTAAGACTGAAGGAAAACCCCCGTATACATGGGTGATACGAATGGCGTACTTTATGGTCATGTATATATGAACTATGAAATCAAGAAATGAAACTGTCATGAAGCAAACGTGACAGATCTCACAGGATGTTTTGCCTGTCTCATGCAGAACGAACCCTGCGTGTCCAAACGCGAATAATACGCTGGTGATGGTACTGCAATCCTTATGGCCAGATTAGTACATGGCACAACAAAATGGCTATACCCTTTAGAGGGTACCCCGAATTTCTTAGGGCTGTTTCAGAAGATAGACGTGAGTCATGTGTCTTGACTCGTGTCATGAGAAAATATTCTTATGACTTATGTCTTGACCGATGTCTTGACGTTTGTCTTCAGGAAATATACATGAGACATGTGTTTTGACTGATGTCTTGACAGGTGTCTCGAGATGTGAAGCAAATAAAATTGAAAATCTTAGGTTATCATGCCGGAATTGGCGGATAGGTTGGACTGCTGACCCTTGTATTTCTAATCACGTTCGTGACCGGTGTTCCATAGTGATTGCTAGGATAGTTGTTGTCACAGTAGTAGTTAATATCGTCTTGTCTGTCAGTTCCATGATGGTCATTCTCATGATGGTGATTCAAGTAACTATTCAGCTGAGTGGCCGACTGATACCGGGTCTCACTCATGTGACTGAAAAGATAACTGATTGATGTGTAACATATAACTAGAAGATACGGACATGGATTGTGATGGAAATCGTCTGGTGGTGAAGCATCTTCTCGTCCGATCGCTTTGATCTAACGCCTTTGTCTTCGTCTTGTAGGATCTCCAAGTTGTGAACAACATCAGCATCTCGTAGCGTCTCCAATTAATCAACAGCGTCAACATTTAGTAACATCTCCAAGTTATGAGCGGCATCAACATCTTGTAGAATATCAAAAAGTGGAATACGCCTGAGATGACTTAGAATCGACTAGCGGATACTCGTGGAGTATTGTAAGTGAAATACACATGGATTACGGTACGTGTAATACACATGGAATACGATACATGAAGTACACGTGGAATACGGTACATGTACACATGGAATGCACATGAAATAATCAGTATGGGGTCGATCATCTGACATGATTTTTTAAGGAAAATAATTGGTTACACGGTAAGAAAACCGAACTGGAATGAGCATCATGATAGCCTGGCAATTCCAGCATAGACATCATTCTGGTTGCAGCGAGAAACGCTAAAAGTGTGGTTAAACAAAATTCAACGATAATTTGCATGAAAGCATGATTAATGAAAATCAACCATGACTATCATGAAATCAAGATTAAATGAAACCTATCAATGTCTTGCATGAAAGCATAATCAACATAAGAGACGTAAGACATAATCAGCATGAAGACGAAATGAACATGAAGAAACATGGAACAAACTTAACATGAAGGAGTATGAAACATAATCAGCATGAAAACGAAGTTAACCATGATAGTATGAAAACATACTTGACATAAAGAAACATAGTAATTAATGAGGGGACATGAAAAAATTTATGACTGTAATGAAATGAATCCGAAAAATCGCTGGTGTGAACGATCATGGGTCGGTTGTAACACCCCATTTTGGTAAATGGAATGCCACGCGTGATTATGGCGTGTAATCAAAGCATACAAGGATAAATGTATAAAACATCACATGACCATAAAGGAAATACCGGAATCAAACATCGGTATCCCAAAAGTAGAACTCATCACACACAAACATAAGTACTGTAAATGTAAGGACTAAACAATGTCCATGGAAATGAGTATCAAAGTATAAAGAAATGCATAAAGTAAAGAAGGCTAGAAAGATTCCAATCCATATGCACGTACGCTTAAAGTCTACGAGCGTCCCTGAGTACCTGCCATTTTGGGAACATGAAAAGGAAAACGGCTGAGCATAACGCCCAGTGCACGGATATACAAGTAAAGCATGAATAATATAAGCATATAAGCATGAAGCAGTGGAAAAGACTAAGTCCTGGATAACCTGGTTATATCTTAGTAAAACTGGTTTTATAGTTTGAAAAGCCTTATGTTTATCTTGTAAAAATTGTTTAACATGTCTACCATTAGCCAATATAGGTCATGAATTATCAACGTGCATGAATACTTTGAGGGGTGACCTCGTAATGCAAATTAGAGGGGTTGCCTCTAATTTAATATACTGGTTTAGGTAGGAGGGATCAGCTCCTTGTGAAGGATGCAAGACACACACCACATTCACCTAAATAATCTGCGGAAAACATGTAAACTAGGATGCACCCATACGGCCCACCTAATAATAATAATATGGCCAAAAGCTGAAGGGACGCCACGAGCTATCACTCCGCCACGGTGAAGTCATAACACTGGTGCCTCCATTGTTATGGTTATGGTATCTCCAAAACTAGGTAAAACTGGTCATGCATGTATATGGCTTTAGGTATTCTAATTAAACATAAGCAATTCAAAAACATATAAAACATATACTGAGGAAAACAGTTGGCTGCATACGGGGAAATCCTAATAAGGAAGAATGTCCATACTGAAAGGACGGAGAATCCGTACCTTGTGTCTAGTGAACGAAGAAGACGAACGGAAGAGATTCCTACTTCAGTATCACTAATGCTACATAAATACATACGTGTATAAGTATCTGATTACTGAGTACGTAACTGGTTTCATATCATGTCTTAGCTTGTTTTATATGTTCATGTCGTGTTTTACTGATTTAAGCTTTATATTGTGTTTATCATGTATTCTGTCTATTCAGATTAAGTATTTATTGTATTTCTTGTATTTCTTGTATTATTATACTTGTTGTGTAATAATAAGTAACTTTCTAAAAATAGCAGGTTTCATAAAATAGAAAGTTTCCAAAAATAGAAAGTTTCCAAAAATAGAAAGTTTCTAAAAATAGATTACTACTTAAAATAGATAAGTTTCTAAAAATAAAAAGTTTCCATAAATAGATTAACTGCCTTAATTAATTAAGTTTCTAAAAATAAAAAGTTTCCATAATTAGATGTAAGCTGGATTATTAAGAAAAATAGAAAGTTTCCATAATTAGATGTAAGCTGGATTATTAAGCTAATTATATAAGCTTAAGTGTTTACTGATTAATATACTAAGTCGTGAAATTAAATAATATAGTTTATTAATTATTTCATGTGAATTAAATAAACTATAGGTTAAATTATTTAATTAAATATAACATGGTTTAATTAAATAAAGGTAAAAATACTTAGGTTAAAACATGTATTATTATCTATTAATAATATAACCTAAGTCATGTAAATTAATTGATTATAAGTAATGATTTAAATAATTAATTAATTATATAGTCTAATTAAATGATAATTACTTAGGTTAAAATTCATGTATTAATAATAATATTAATAACCTAAGTCATGTATAAATTAAATTAATCATGTACATGTTTTAATTAATTTAATTTAAGTCTTGTAAAAATAAACTTGTAAATATAATTAATCTTGTAAAAAGTAACCCATGAACCGAACCCGTGTTTTAATATAAACATGTGTGAACCGGACCGGTTTTAACCCGTGAACCGGCAACCAAACGCACCCTTGACCAAAACTAGCCGCCGGCTAGCCAAAAGTTCCCACCGGCTAGCCGGTGGTTACCCTTCCTGCCGCGGCATGAGGGTTCCCCATGCTTTCCTTATTTTGCCACCGGCATAAGCCGGTGGTGGTTCTTGTTCTTAGCCGAGACCCACCCGAGCAAAACATACCCCGAACGAGGTCGGGGTTCCTCTTTTTCCTGCTGCCGAGACACAAGACACCACACCGAGACCTCAGGTCTCGGTTGGTGCGAATTAAAAACAAACTGAGACCCCCTTGGGGCTCGGTTCTTGTGTCGGCCACAAACAAACACCCCTTAAACCCTTAATTAATTTTACCCCCATGATTAATTAACATGTGTTTACTTGTTTTTAAAACATTCATGATTTTATGTGATTAATAAATCGAGATCATAAAAAGAAAAAAGGTTTAGGGTTTACCGATTACGTGAATCAAAGGAGGATGAACACACTAACAACCTTGCAATAAATCGAACACCAGAAATCAACCAATCACACCTTTGGTGTGAGTTCTACCCGGCGGCCAAGGAAAGGAGAGAAAGAGAATTAGGGTTTTCTTGTTTTTCCTAATTTTTGTTATTATGAAACAAGTTTTTCCCTTTTTCCTTGTTTAGTAAATTTTGCATGGGCTTGGCCCTTTTTCTTGTTGTAGCCGCTGGTAGGATGGGGCCCACAATGGTAGCCCATAGTTTTTTCGTGTCTAAATAATAAGTGTGTTCTCGTGTTCGTGTTTTACGTGATTTAATAGTTATCGTTCTTGTCTTATTATATTTATTCATGATCTTAATAAATATACCTAAATACGTAATACTAAGCTCGTGATTACTTACGTTCATGATTTCATGTTCGTATGTTCGTGATTATAATTATTATTGAAATAATTATCGTGTCTTAATACGTAATAAATACTTATCGTGTTATAACACGTACGTAATACTTGTAATTCTTGTTCGTGAAACGTAAACATGCTATAAAAGGAAAGTTCTAATCATGTACGTACGATCGTGAGGGTACTATTCATGGTAAAAGCATGCGGGTTTTACATCGGTTCACGAAGCAAAACTGACATGAGTAAGGATGAACGCCTATGGGTCGGTTAATCAAAACAAAATTGACATGGCAAGGGTGAACGCCTATGGGTCGGTTCACCAAAACAAAATTCGAATGAAAAGCACATGCGACTAAATATGGCCAGTCATGTACCAACCATTACTTAGTCAAAATACCTGCAACAATAATACATGAAAATAAATAAGTGAAAATCAACTATCAAAACTTAACAGAAAAAAAATTATGTTACCAGTTATGAACTACCGGGGTTCAGTCCACATTCGCCACCATTCTCGAGGAACATTATGCATAAAACCATGACACATAACTAAGTATGGATGACGGTTGTTCAATCCGTAATAGTAAAACAATATCGATGAAAACATCATGGTCCAAACAACAAGGTGCTGAAAACATCGATACGTGGAATTAACAAGCGTCAGCTTAGGAAGCTCCTGGTGACTACCCACTAGTCACAGGTCAAGTTTTAGAGTCTACAAGTCGAAACCTTGGCTCTGATACCATAATTGTAACACCCCACTTTGATAAGTGGATCATTACGCGTATTTATGGCGTGTCATCAAAGCATGCAAGGTAATATGTACTAGAACATACATAACCAAAAGGGAAAACCGAAATCAAACATCGGTCCCCAAACATAAGTCCAAAACATAAATAAAGTAAATGATATGAGAAGGACAAAACAAGTGTCCAAATAAGCATAAGTATAAGAAGGCAAAAGGAGAAGAAGTCTAAGGCAGCTTCCATCCTATGCATGTCCTCCAAATGCTCAAATCTATCCATGGGTACCTGCCGTTTTGGGACATGCAAAGGAAACTAAAGGCTGAGCAAAACGTTCAGTGAACGGATATATAACATATTATGAATGGCTGAAACATAAATAAGACTAATAGCAGCGGAAATGTATAAGTCCTGGAAAACCTGAGACATGTTCATAAAGCTGGTTTTATAGTTTGAAAAGACTTATGTTGTTAATATGAAAACTGTATTAATTAGCCAATAGTAGGGTCACGAGGTTCCACCGTGCATGAATACTTGGAGGGGAGACCTCATCATGAAATTAGTGGGGTTGCCTCTAATTAATTAGTCTGGGTAGGAGGGATCAACTACTTGTGAAGGATGCAAGGCACACATCGCATTCACCATGAAAATCTTGTAAAACATGTAACTAGGATGCAGCCATACGCCCCACATGATAATATAGATATATGGCCAAAACTAAAAAGGGACACCACGAGCAATCACTCCGCCGTGGGGAAGTCATAACACTGGTGCCTCTAGTGTTATGGTTATGGTACCTCCATTACTAGGTGACATTGGTCATGCATGTATATAGCTTAGGCATTTAAAACTAACATAAGTGATCAAACATATAAAACATATACTTGGGAAAACAATTGGCTGCAAATGGGGAATCCTAATAAGGAAAATGTCCATACTGAAGGACGGAAAATCCGTACCTTGTGTCTAGTGAACGGGGAAAGATGAAAGGATGGATAGTCCTACTCCGACCTCACTAATGCTACATAAATAAGGGACATGTATAATTTGTCTGATTACTGAGTACATTATTGATTATAGCATGTTCTTAGCTTGTTTTATACGTTCTTGTCCTGTTTACTGTTTTAAATGATATATTGTATTAATCATGTATTTCATGTATTCTGATTAAGTATTATCTTGTATTCTTGTATTATTATACTTGTTTTGTAATAATGAGTAACTTTCTAAAAATAGCAGGTTTCCTAAAATAGAATGTTTCAAAAAGTAGAAAGTTTCTAAAAATAGAAAGTTTCCAAAAATAGATCAGTTTCTCAAAATAGATTAGTTTCTAAAAATAGAAAGTTTCCAAAAATAGTAAGTTTCCTGAAATAGAAAGTTTCCATATTTAGAAATAAGCTGTATTAATAAGCTAATAATATAAGCTAAAGTTTACTGGTTAAAAGTCACAAGTCATGTAATAATAATATAGTTTATTAATTAAATGTCATGGTAATTTAATAAACTATACGTTATATGATTTAATTAAAAAAAGACATGATTTAATTAAATTAGTCTAAATAAAATACTTAGGTTAATCATGAATTATTATATTTAATAATTATAATCTAAGTCATGTTTTATTAATTAATTATAGTCCATATTTTAATAATTAATTAATAACTATAGTCTAAATTAAATGGTATAATACTTAGGTTAAAACATGTATTATTTATTAAAAAAAATATAACCTAAGTCATGATTAAATTAAATTAATTATTAGTCATGTTCAATTAATTTAATTTTCCTTGTAAAAATATACTTGTAAAATAATCTCGCTCCCGATCCCGTGTTTTAATTTAAACCGAAACATAGACCGAACCAAAAACAGCCCGACAGTGGCTAACCCGGTCTAGCAGGTTACCACTACCGTGGCTCGGCTAGCCACTGCTGAACCAAACGCACCACCGGCTGAAGCCGGTGGTTGCCACTGCTGGCTGCGTCTCCCCCTGCTCGAACCAAAACAGCCACCGGCTGAGGTCGGTGGTGTTGTTGTTGTTGCGCCTAGACCCAAAACAAACCAAACAACACCCCGACATGTGTCGGGGTCCCCTGTTCTTGTGGCTGAACGACCAAGGCCACACCGAGACCTCTTTGTCTCGGATGTTGGTGCGAAACAAACCAAGCCGAGAGCTTGGTGGATCTCGGTTAGGTGCCAGCCGAACCAAAACCCCACAAAAACCCCCACAATTCATGTTTCTTGGATTTGTTTTACATGTTTTTAATTATGTTATTATCATTAATCACATGAACATAATTAAAAGAAAAATAAAAAATAAAAGATGAAGGTTTTTGATGATACCGAACGCGTGCTTGGAAAAGAACTAAGAACACGAAAACAATCAACCCCAAAATCAACAATCAAAATCAACCAAACACCTCCCTTGATGTCCTTGTAGCCGGCGGCAAGAGAGAGAGACAAGAAAGGTATGATTTTATTTTTTTGTAAAAATTTTGTGAAAGAAAACTCTATGTTTTACTTTTCTTTGTTAACCAAAATAATGGGCTTGGGCCCCCTCTTGTCTCCTTGTCCGCGACAACCATAAGGCCCAAAGGCCTCCCGGGCTTTGTTCGTGTTTAAAACGTGCTCGTTTGTATGATTAAATGTTCATATTGGTCCGTGTTTTAATATTCATGATATATATTATATGTAATCCTTGTTTATCGTATATTTATATATAATACGTAATTCACATGTTCGTGATTATAATTATTATAATTAATAATTATCGTGTATTTACACGTACCTAATAATTATCGTGAATTAAAACGTACATAATAATTATCGTGCATTAACACGTACGTAATTTCTGAATTAAATGTTGGTGACACGTGTACGTGACATTATTGGGAAGTTTTAAGTGGTTCATTATTTACGTAGTGTACTGTTCATGGTATTTATATGCGGTTTTACACAGTTTGTACTTCCTTCATAGCAGGTTGACATATCAATCACATATACATCTCTTCTCCTATGTACAATCAGCACCACTTCATTATCTTTGTTGAATATGGTTCCTTGAGTCTTTGTAAACAGCACCTTAAGATCGGCATCACACAACTGACTTATGCTAATAAGGTTGTGTTTAAGACCATTCACATATGCATCTGTTGTGAAGGTTATTCTAGTGCAGTTAATAGAGCCATATCCCTTTGTGTCGCCTGAAGAGTTATCCCTAAACACCACTTTAGGATCAGGCTCTTTTGAATATCTGTGTAGGTATTGTTGAACTCTTGTCATGTATCTATAGCAACCACTATCTAGATACCAAACTGATTCCTTAAGATGTTTTTACATAGATATTTAGAAACATATTAGTTTTAGGGTGAACCCTCAATATAGGTACGACAAGGAAATACAAAGAGAAGGGACGGATCCAAAATTTTATAAAAGTATGAGCCAAGTATCAATATATTAATAAATTCAAAAGCTAATGACACCAAAATGCATTATACTTATCCCAATATCTTTTTATATGTAACAAATAATAAAAATTACAACTAGGATTATGTTACACTTTAAGAGTTTCCACCTTTTGTGTTTTTTTATTTTTTTAACAAAGAAAATCACATATCTATCATTAACCCATTTTCAATATTTATCTATCATAACAAAATCACATCTAGTGTTCGAGAGATCTAATCACACATTTTTATTTCAAAATCTTTTATTTTAATTGTTTATAAAACATCATAAAAAAACTATATGAATCATACATGTAACATGTTTCGATATTAATAAAAAAAATTCTTCATTACATGTTCTTTAATAACAAGATAACATAATCCCTCCCATGTACAAAATTAGGTTTTGATGTGGCTTTAAGTACAACACTTCTTAAGTTTGTTATAACCCATGTTAACCCTTACATGAATAAAATAGGGCATGAAAGTCGTTACCATTTTAAACTTTCATTTACCTAACATTAATGGTAATCTGCACGTAATATAGTGAACAAACTAAGTGCATGAAATGTTTTTTTACAATTGCTTTCACTCGATGACAATCTCATTATCAACTGAGGAACCTAGACCTGTAATTTTTGTTGAAACTTTCCTTAGAAAAATCATTTGGCTTCTTTGCCTTACTGGTAGAACTTGTACTTCACCCCCTTCTCTGTTGTGGTGGTTCTTGAGCAGTTGCAGCTTAATTATTTTGTGATTGTTGAGCATTATTACATTTTTTTTCTACTAACTTTACCAACATGAGAGTTGTTGTGTTTGAACAATACTACTTGCAACATTTTGGTTAGATTTGGTGGCCACACATGAGCTTGATCAAGCCTGCGTTTTATCAATTGCGCCTTAACTTTCACTATCCATTCCTAACCATTTATCAATTAAACCTTACATCTTTACTGGTCTTAATACACCTCTACTACTTTTTTCTCCCCTCGTCTTAAAAAAATTAACTATTTGCTTATTTCACACCCCTGTTATTCTTGTTCCAGTTCCTGCCTAAGTTAACCCTTACTCCATCAGTTGAATTAAAAAATTTCTTAGAGGGACACTGTCAAACTCACTAATTGACGTGTTTATAAACCTAGGTACATCATCATCACATACCTCATTTGTGTTTTCTGTAGACACAACCTTTTTGGGTCTAGCAGGCTTACCCTTTTCCATAGGTGGTTTTGAGTTTGTTAGATTTTTACATCCCATTTTGTTATGTCCTTGTTCCCTATAATTTTGACATGTCATTTGTAACCCAACCCTAGATATGGTTAGTAGTAGCAATACTAATAGTGTGGCGTGAGCCTGCTTTGCGGCGTCTGGTAAAGGAACATGCTAGCACATCTATGAAACCCTGTCAAGTAGGCTCTTATAATGAGATTATGTTATTATAGGTATAGTACTTGTACTGATTAACGGTTCTCAAAGAACCAGAGGTTAAAGTAATCGAACCTTAAGATGAAAGACAAAGCCAAGTTCATCTTTTATTTCTAACTCTCTTATTTCAAGATTAGACGATAGTGTTGTTGTCTCATACACACGACATCAGATTCATAACCACATGCTCATGCCCAAAGACATGCGTAATGCATCAAGATGTAAGAATCAATAAAGCTGATCAAAGAAAGACAAAGACTTCCGTAAATCTGATATTCAAGATCGACCTTAAATATATCAAGATTATCAAGGGAAATTGTTAGCAAGTTTTCAAGAATATGCATAGTATGAGCATGTGAGTGAAGACACAAGATCACAAGACGACATAAATAATAAAAAACAAATCAAGGAAAAGATTTGAAGATCTCGGATTTATAGGCCAAATCAATTGAAATGACAAAGGCTCAAGATCAAAGATTACATCATGAAGTAACAAGCATACAATAACTAGTTCAAGATTATAACCAAGACACATAGATCTCAAAGACAAAAGCAATCTCAAGAGTCCTCAAGAGTCAAAGAGAATGTCCTCACATTGAGAAAGACTGTTAGCCTCAAAACATTACGTCGAACAAGAATGTATCTATCATTTATTACTAAAGAACATTATAAGTAGTTGGCTATAAAAAGGTAGCGAGCTTGTTAGCTAAGCTAATATTACATGTTTCTAAACCATAAGCATAACAAGTATTAAAGCCCATTCCATGTAAGCCCATTAGTTAGTTTAAAATAAGCAGTATAAATACCATTTTGTAATATGAAAAATGGTTGTTAGTTGTTTCATTTCTCCTATAGTAATAAACATCTCTTCCCTCTTTACTTTCTCTCTTTAACTTCTTCCTATTTTATTCCACCCCCGGTTATAGTTTGATACGTGAAGTGAATATGGTATAGATTTACAAGATAAAAATATGCTCTTATTTTCGGTCCCTTTATTACGGTGAGTTGCATACGCGTATCAAATTAAGAACACTAGAAATTTACAAGGTTAGCTCGGGTAAGTATTAAGCCGAGTTAATCATTAATTTTGATGAGATGCTTAGAGCAAACAGAGTCGTGGGCTGATTGCTTGGCGTGGTGCTATGGTACGAGAAAAGGTAATGACGCAGAACACAGTGGGTTGCCTCCATGGCTCTAGCGCCGTAGCTACCAGTCCACGCCAAACGATTTTGAGTTTTTTTAATCTAACGGATAAATAGCCCTTATGGCGCCACCAATACCACTAAAAACTGGTGTCATATCATTTCTTGTGTCATAACCCATTTTGCTGACATGGTACCACTTTTTGTCTATAACACCACACATACGACACGACGAATCCCTTTACTTTTAGGCACAAATGACCAAATTACGGTGCAAATTGATTTTTAAATGTTATGAAAACAAATAAAATGGGCACCTTCCTATAAGATTGTTTGGCAGATGTTTTTTTAACTGGATTTTGGATATTATATTACGCCACGACTAATTTCAAAACTACATGTTAAATTTGTAATTATTACAATTATAATTTGGCTTATGAGTCTGGTTATTTTGGATCCTTTGTATCCTTTGGATACAAGGGGACCAATCCCCACCTTCCATCTAATCTTGATCAAAGGCTCACATTAATTCTTATTTTCTAATTAAAAAAAGCGGAGGGGTATTTTCGTCATTTTACCCCTCCCACCTAACATCACATACTAATTCCACATCTCAGATCTAGATCGAGGTTTCCTTTTTTCTTCTTCTCTCTGAAACACTGATAGGTGTGTAAACACCCATCCTTTTTACCACTTAATTACGATAATAACCGAGCCAAAACGTGTATTTTATGTCATTTATGTCGGAATTATGCGTGGTTTGTGTTTTTGTTGTGATTTAGGACGAAAAGGTGAAAAGTGGAGAAAACACGGGCATTCACGGGCTTTTATCGAAGAAAAAGATGAAAGACGAAGTCAAGAAGTCAAGAGTGCAAAAAGAACGGAAGTCCAAGACCAATTCTGAAGATTTATCGAAGAAAAAGTCAAAAGACGGAAGTTTATCAAAAGCCGAAAAACTCAAGTCTAATTTATTAAAGAATTACAAGACGAGTTTGAAGAAATCCGGAGACAAAGTCATTAAAGTCCAAGATTAAGAAGATTAAAAGGCTTAAGGACTTAAGTGTGCAATTAAGGAAAAATAAAGGAGGGGAGGAAGCTTCCTAAGCACTCTCTAATCCTCCCCTATAAATAGTCATTAGGATAATCATTTTCATTTTGTTGGCTAATAGTGACAATTAGTTCTTCCAATTTACTTTCCTTGTCATTTAATTACATGTCATTTACCTTAATTGTCTTGCACCTTAAATACCTTTAATTTCAACTAAGTTTTCTTTTAATTCTTGTCAATCTTTACTTTTTCTTGTTAATCTCCTATCTACCTTTCTTTAATCTTTAATCTTTATGTTTATTGTTCATGTTCATGTTCTTATTTTATTGATTTGATTAAAGTGGGTTTTGATTATTTTGATTAGTTTTGTTATCTTGATTGTTTTGGATTGTTTGATTATCATTAGTAGATGTTTTGTGATTAGTTTGATTTAATCTTTTGGTTGATTTTGATTATATTTGTTTAGCTTCGTGTGTACCTGTGTTTCCTTGTTCTTCGCATTTTCTGTTACTGTGATTCCCAGGTAAAGTTCCGAACCAAGCCTACCAAATATTCAGAGTGAAGGTTTATTCCTTGATTGTTCCGAATCAGAGAAGTTCCGAGCGAAGGTTTGAAGATTTGTTCCGAATAAAACAATTGTTCCGGATCAAGACAACTTCCTTCGAATCGACACTTGTTCATTCGGAACCTATTCCGAACCAGTAGAAGTTCCGAACCAAGGAGTTTTATTTGGAATAATTAATTATTCTGGATCAACACCTTCATTCGGAACATTCAAAGTTCCGAATCAGGCTTGTTCATTCGGAAGTATTCCGTATCAGTAAAGAGGTGTCTCATTCGGAACATTCAAAGTTCCGAACCAAGGGTTCCAAATCAAGAAGTTCCGAATCAAGGCTTTTGTTTGGGAAGTTCCGAACCAATTGAAGTTCCGAATCAGTAAAAGTTCCGAACGAAGGATTTATTCCGGATAAGTGACATATTCCGAATAGAGAATTTGTTCCGGATCAAGGATTTTGGTAAATATTCTGAGTGAAGGAGAATCATTCCGAACGAAGGTGACATTCCGGATGAGTGATTATTCTGAACGAAGGATTATTTCGAATGAGCTGTTTTCAGGTTCTCTTTAGTTTTTGTTTTTAATTTTTAATTTTCAAGCTTTACTTTCCTCGCCTTTTCCTTAGTCGCACTTTAAGTTTAATTGCCTTAGATTTATTTTAGCCTTGCCTTAGTTTTAAGTTTTCGTCGCGTTTTAATTTCTCGCCATTTATTTTAAATTAGACTTAGATTTATTTTACCTACTAATAAGTGTGAAAACACTTATCCTTTTACCATTTATTTCCAATAATAAACAAGACCAAAACGTGTATTTTATGTCGTAAAAGTCGGAATTATGCGTGGTTTGTGTTTTTATTGTGTTTTAGGACCAAAAGATGAAAAAGGAAGAAAACACGGGCTTTCACGGGCTTTTATCAAAGAAAACGGGAAAAGACGAAGTCAAAAGATCAAGAGTGCTTAAAGAACGGATGTCCAAGACCTATTCTGAAGATTTATCGAAGAAGAAGTATAAAGACGGAAGTTTAATGAAGTCAAAGAACTCGAGTCAAAATAAATGAAGAAATGTTAAGACGAGTTTAATTAATCCCGAGACAACATCGAGAAAGACAAATGAATTAAATCGAGTCGAGAAGAAAAGAAGGAAGCACCACACATGCACTTCCCACTTCCCTATAAATACCCTCCTAATCACATTAGGAGGGGGTTGGCTAGTTTTTATTTTTAAGTTTTCTTTCTAGTTTAGAGAGAGAAAGTTCTAAACTTTCTCTCACTAAGTTTTTCATTTCTTCCTTTCTTTTAAGCTTTCATCATTCTTGTATTTAGATTTCATCTATCTAATTCGAGCTAAGCTTTTTGTTCTTTAATCTCTCTCTACCTTTCTTTATGTACTTGTTCTTAATCCGAAAGTTCATGGTTAATCCGAATGGTTCTCGATTCGTGTTGATTGTGGTGGTGTTTCGTGACTAATAGGTTAAGTTTTCTTGTTCTACATAAGCTGTTGAACGAATAAGCTATAAGCTCTTCATGCTTATTGGCTTATTCGATTGTTTGGCTTATTTACTCTTTAAGTTTTTCTAAAAAGATTTATTGTTTTTAAATCCGTCTTATGAAGTTTGAATGTTTTAGGTTTCAAAAGATTTAGAATTTGCGGTTATTTATTCTTTCATAAGGTTGAAAATTGCTTATTGGATACTGCTTATTGGATTGAGCTTATTCCCCTTTGGACGCCATTTCTTTCTGATAAGGGTTTTGCTTGGTACGATCTCTTGGCTTCGATCGCTTAGGGTGCGATCAGTTTGTTACTTCCCTGGTACGATCTGGAACCACGATCCAAAACCACGATCACTCACTGCAATTGTGGTTGCGATCTAGTAGTACGATCGACCTCCCATCGTACTAAGTGAGTACGATCGAATCTTCTTCCCTGTTTTGATCGCATTGATTGCGATTGGTTTGTTACGATCCCCATTGCGATCAGGTTGCGATGGTGGGTGCGATGGTAAGTCACGATGGTAAGATGGCGATGGAGTTGCGATGGAGTTGCGATGGAATGACTGCGATCTAAGTGCGATCGCAGTGCACATTATTTTTAGTCCGTGTTCTATTTTTTAAGTTTTAAATTTACTCTTTCCCGCTTTTTGTCTTAGTATATTTTCAACATCTTTCCTAGTTTTAAAACATTTACATTTTAGTTTCCAACATTGCAAGCTTTTATTTTTGTAGTTTAATTCTAATATCTCCATTTTACTCAACGACAACTTTAATTACTCGCATTTAGTTCTAAAATTAGATAACTAAACCAAACCATTCTCTTCTTCACCAAAAGACAATTGAGTCGCACTTTAGATCGGTAATGAATTCGAAAAGACTTGGGACAACAATATTTTATACTTAGCCAAAACCCGAGTATTAAATGGCGCCGCTGCCGGCTCTTTTCGTTAAGATTAACGGTTTCTAGTGAGAGACGCATTGAATTTTGGGATCCGTTCTTTGAACGTTATTTTCCTTGCTTTAAAAATTTTCAAAAATCCTAAAAAATATAAAATTCTTAAAAAATACAAAAACATTATAAATTCATAAAAAGCAATTCTTTTCAAAAGGTTTTGCACCAAAAAGATTATATAGATATTCTCTGTGTATATTTTTCTTCTGCAGGTGTATGCGTACTAGATCTTCAAACTATGCTGAGCCCGAGACTCGTGAAGATTTAGATATGGCTGGTGTTACTAACAATAATAATAACCCACCTCTACCCAATTTGAATAATAACAACAACAACAATGGCCTCCTACCTGATTTACGAACAATGGAGGAATTGTGTCAACCCACCATGAACGGACGTAGAGGCCTGATTGCGCCGATGCACGTCACGGCTCAAGAGTTTTCGTTAAAGCATCACATGATCCAACAAGTGCAAACTAACCCGTTTCGCGGAATTCCGGATGATGATGCCAACAAACACCTCGACAAATTCATTACCATTGCCCAAAGCATGAAGTGCCCCGGTGTTTCTATGGATGACCTTCGCCTTCAACTCTTTCCCCACTCGCTTTCTCACCATGCCAAAAAATGGTTTGACCGTCTTCCTAAGAATTCTATTCATACGTGGAATGACATGACTCAACGCTTTTTGTCACGCTACTTCCCTCCATCCATGGTCACGAGCCTTCGTAACCAAATCAGTGGATTCATGCAAGACAATGATGAATCGCTCTTCGATGCTTGGGAACGATACAATGATTTGATCGACCGCTGTCCAAATCACAATATGCTCCCCGTCACTCTCATTGATACCTTCTACAATGGTCTCACTTTTCGTGATCGTGACACGATCAATGCCGCCGCCGGTGGTACTTTTATGAAAAGGAGACCGGAGGAGTGTCGAGAGTAGATTGAAAACATGAATACTCACCACAAGAATTGGGATTCATCCGCATCCTCAAGATCTAACTCGAGAGTCAATGTTTCTTCTACTACTTCCAATCCTGAGATGACTGAAATTTCTCGACAACTCGCTGAGATGAACAAGAATTTCATGATCATGGCCACAAACCACTTTCAACAAGCTAAAGCCGTTGCTATTTCTTGTGACACATGTGGTGGTCCTCATTCTTATAATGATTGTCCTTCTACCCAAGGCAATTTTTCTGAAAACGTTAACGCGGCTTACGGTACTTATCCCACGGGAGGCTATCAAGCTCGCCCTCAAGGAGACCGTAGCTTGCTAAGTTATCGTTCCAACAATTATCTTGCTCCTCCCGGTTTCCCTCCTGCAAACCAAAACCAACAACAAAGCTATAACCGAAACAACCAATCCCAACCTCGTGCTAACAATCAATATCAATCCCAAATAAACCCATACCCAACTCAAGGAAATTCTCAAGCTTACCAAGCTCCACCTCTCAATCAACCGATGGCAGTGAGTTCAGACGTCGAGACATTCATGAAGACTAATCGGGAGCTGGTGACGAATCTTCAGAGTCAAGTCATCAACTTGAAGGGCGAAATGGCGAAACAAGGGAGCGATATTCGAGCCGAGCTAAGGAATGACATGGCAAAACAGAGCAATGAAATTCGTGCCGACATCAGAGATTCTTTCAGCACTCAAGCGCTTAACATTCGTGATATGATTGGTTCGCTCATCCAAGGTAATCAACCCTCTTCTTCGGGTAGTCTTCCGAGTAATACCGTTGCGAATCCAAGAGGGGAGATGAAAGCAATCACCACTCGTAGTGGAAAAGGTTATATGGAACCCAAGCTTCCTACACCTCCACCCGTGATTGTGAACAAGGAAAAAGAGCAACTTTCCCCACCTCCTTTGCTTTCTACCCCCATTTCCCCACCACCCGTGGTTGTGAGTGATCCTATTCCCCTAAAGCCTTCTTCTTCATCCAATATACCTTATCCTTCAAGGTTGGGAAAAGAGAAGCAAAAGAGCAAGGATGATATTCAGGTTTCAAACTTTCTAAAAATGTTTAAACAATTGAATTTTAACATCTCCTTTGCCGAGGCTCTCGCTCACATGCCCAAATACGCTAAGATGTTTAAAGATCTTCTAAGTGACAAGGAGAAGCTTCTTGACATTGCTCAGACCCAACTTAATGAGAACTGCTCCGCAGTGCTCTTAAGGAAATTGCCCACCAAACTTGGTGATCCGGGTCGCTTCTTAATTCCTTGCAACTTCCCGGGAGTAGAGAATTGCATGGCCCTAGCCGATCTAGGTGCCAGTATAAACTTAATGCCTTTAAGTGTTTGGAAGCAATTATCTCTCCCCGAGCTAGTCCCCACCAAAATGACTTTGGAATTAGCTAACCGTACGGTTGCCTATCCAGTGGGGATAGCCGAAGATGTCTTTGTTGGCGTTGACAAATTCACCTTCCCGGCGGATTTTGTCGTCGTTGACTACGAGATGGATCCCCGTGTTCCATTAATCGTTGGACGTCCATTCCTGAGGACCGGTCGCACTCTCATTGATGTAGCCGCAGGCGAAATAATCATGAGAGTTGGTGACGATAAAATTGTCTTCAACATGGGAAAGATTTCTAAGCAACCTTATTCGTATGAGAGTGTTAATGCTATTGATGTTCTCGATGAGGCTTGTGAAGAAAATTTTCATGATGCTTGCAAAAGTACTCTCTCTTCTCTACTCAATGTTGAGACCGTTGCCTCAATTGCCCCGGCATTGACTCCTTTTGGAGAAAGTGACTTGGATGATTTCGAAGCTAGCTTGGGTCCTCTTGATATTAAGTATGATAATTTGTCCACCGATTGGGATGAAGACATTCGTACTATTGAGAGACTTATCAATGAGGACCCGTTTTCTCCTCCTGCTCCAAAAGAGGTGACTAATGATGATCCATCGTTAGTTTCACCATCTATTGAGGATCCTCCCACTCTTGAGCTTAAAGACCTACCTCCTCATCTTGAGTACGTTTTCCTTGAAGACAACGAGAAGTTACCGGTCATCATCGCGAAGGACCTGAAAGAAGAAGAAAAAGCCGACTCATCGCCGTGTTGAAGAAGCGTAAAAGAGCTATCGCTTGGAAAATCTCCGACATTCGCGGAATTGATCCTCACTTTTGCACACATAAAATTCTCATGGAGGACGACTTTAAGCCCACAATTCAAAGCCAACGAAGGGTGAATCCTAAAATCCATGAAGTCATCAAAAAAGAGGTTATCAAACTTCTTGATGCGGGTATGATTTACCCTATTTCGGATTCACCATGGGTTAGTCCAGTCCATTGTGTGCCTAAGAAAGGCGGAATTACCGTTGTGCCCAATGCCAACAACGAGTTGAATCCTACCCGTCTCGTTACTGGGTGGATAGTTTGTATAGACTAACGCTAACTCAATGATGCCATGAGAAAGGATCATTTCCCTCTACCTTTTATGGACCAAATGCTTGAATGTCTAGCGGGTAATGAATATTACTGCTTTCTTGATGGTTTCTCGGGTTATTTTCAAATACCCATCGATCCCCAAGATCAAGAGAAGACAACATTCACTTGTCCCTATGGCACATTTTCTTACAAAAGGATGCCTTTTGGCTTATGCAATGCCCCCGGGACTTTCCAAAGATGCATGTTGGCTATCTTCCATGACATGGTTGAGCAAACCATGGAAGTCTTCATGGATGATTTCTCGGTCTTTGGGGATTCCTTCTCTTCTTGCCTTGCCAATTTGGAACGTATGCTTAAGCGGTGCGAAGACACTCGCCTTGTTCTGAATTGGGAAAAATGTCATTTTATGGTAAAAGAAGGTATTGTGCTAGGACACAAAATCTCTATAGCCGGTCTTGAAGTCGACCGTGCTAAAGTAGATGTCATAGCCAAATTACCTCCACCTTCAACTGTGAAGGGTGTGAGAAGTTTTCTGGGTCATGCGGGCTTCTATCGTCGATTCATTCAGGATTTCTCTAAAATCGCTCGCTCGATGACCCACCTCTTGGAAAAAGATACTCCTTTTATCTTTTCTAAAGAGTGTATCGAAGCCTTCAATCTTCTTAAGGATAAGCTAACTAAGGCACCGGTCTTGGTTACCCCTAATTGGGAGCTGCCTTTTGAGTTGATGTGTGATGCTAGCGACTTTGCTATTAGAGGGTTTTGGGCCAACGAGTGAATAAACACTTCCAACCAATCCACTATGCTAGCAAAACAATGACGAGGGCTCAATTGCATTATACGACAACCGAAAAAGAGCTTTTAGCTGTTGTCTATGCTTTTGAGAAATTTCGCCCCTATCTTGTTTTATCCCCCACCATTGTATACACGGACCATTCCGCGTTGAAGTACTTGATGACTAAGCATGATTCTAAGCCAAGACTTCTTCGCTGGGTTTTACTCCTTCAAGAATTCAACATTGAAATTCGTGACAAGAAGGGAGCCGAAAACCTGGCCGCGGATCATTTGAGCCGACTTGAGGATCCATATCAAGGGGATCATCCGAGCAAAGAGATCAATGACTCTTTCCCCCTTGAGACCTTAATGTCTATAAATCTCAATCTTGATGACACCCCGTGGTTTGCGGACATTGCAAACTACTTAGCGGGTGGTATTCTCATCAAAGGGTTAACATCCCAACAAAAGAAGAAGTTCTTGAATGATGTTAAGACTTACTTTTGGGATGACCCTTATCTATTCAAACAATGTGCTCATTTGATTATTCGTTGTTGTGTTGACGGACCGACAGCTTTTGACATTCTCCAAGCTTGCCACAAAGGACCCACCGGTGGTCACTTTGGTCCCAACTACACCGCTAAAAAAGTGTTTGATTCTGGATTCTATTGGCCCACCATTTATCGTGACGCTCACGAAATGGTTAAGCATTGTGATGCTTGCCAACGCCAAGGCAAGATTACACATAAAGATGAGATGCCTCAAAATTTCATACAGGAATGTGAAATCTTTGACGTATGGGGCATCGACTTTATGGGGCCATTTCCATCCGCCAAAGGGAACAAGTACATCCTCGTCGCTGTTGACTACGTTTCTAAATGGGTTGAAGCCAAGGCTCTCCCTACAAACGATGCGAGGGTGGTTGTGAACTTTTTGAAGCAGCTTTTCGCTCGATTTGGCGTTCCTCGTGCTATCATCAGTGACCGCAGGACTCATTTTTGCAACGATCAATTTGCAAGAGTCATGGCTAAGTATGGTGTCAATCACCGTCTTTCCACCGCCTATCATCCCCAAACAAATAGGCAAGCCGAGATATCCAACCGTGGATTGAAGCGAATTTTGGAGCGTACTGTGGGAGAGCATCGGGCCGCGTGGGCCGATAAGTTAGATGATGCTCTGTGGGCTTTCCGTACTGCTTATAAGACCCCGATCGGTTGTACACCTTATCGTCTTGTGTACGGAAAAGCATGCCACCTTCCCATCGAGTTGGAACATAAGGCGCACTGGGCCTTGAAGTGGGCTAACTTCGACATCAACAAAGCCGGTGATCATCGCAAGATTCAACTCAACGAGCTCAACGAACTGAGGAATGAAGCTTATGAGAACTCTCTGATCTACAAGGAGAAGAC
Organism: Glebionis coronaria; assembly: GCA_025667525.1. Lineage (NCBI taxonomy): Eukaryota > Viridiplantae > Streptophyta > Magnoliopsida > Asterales > Asteraceae > Glebionis > Glebionis coronaria. The sequence continues at coordinate 490,841,160 of CM046876.1, read as the reverse complement.
GAAGATCATTCATGACGCAAAAATCAAGAACCGAGAGTTCCACGTTGGTGATCAAGTCTTACTTTTTAACTCTCGGTTGAAGATCTTCTCTGGAAAGTTGAAGAGCCGCTGGTCTGGTCCATTCACTGTCGCCAAAGTCTTTCCATATGGGACCATTGAGCTTTCTCAGCCGAATGGGCCCAATTTCAAGGTGAATGGCCAGCGTTTGAAGCTGTAATTTGGTGAGGACATCTCTCATGAGATGATCCCATCGCTCACCATGTTTCCCATGAACTAAATTTGGGTCGAGTCTGGCTCGTGACTCGGTTATCAAAAACAAGCACTTCTCGGGAGGCAACCCGTGATCTATCCTTTACTGCTTTCATAATAAGTGTAGGGGGAGCCCCGTATGTGTTTGTTGTCTTGTTTCTTGTGCTGTGCAGGGATTATAGCTTCAAAGATCCACCTTGATGACTTTTGACGAACCGTGATACCGTGTTCCCATCTTCCTGGTTCTATCCTAAACTCTTGTGATTCAATATTTCATATTTTATATGTTCACATTGAATTCACTTTAGTTGTCCTTTCCTTAGCAAGATTTAAACAAAGTGCACAATGTCCTAAGTGTAGGGGAGTTTACTCCCACATGCTTAAACATTAAGGACAATGTTTATCTCAAGTGTAGGGGGGACTTCTATCGAAGTAAGTGGTCTTTTCCATGAATTTGCCCTCATTTTAACCGGAAAATTTGATTTTTCGACATTTTTCAAAATTTTTAATCTATTTTGGCCTAGTTGTATAGTTGTATTTTCCTTTATTATGTTTAGTTTCTTTCCATTGCTAGAATAAATTTTTAATAAAGTGGTTTTAAATTTTTCTTAGTCGTGAACATTTTGACTCAACCAGAGTTTACTTATCTTATTTTACTCTAGCTAGTATCTTTAACATGTTTAAGTCAAGTTTTGCTAGGCTTTATATAAGGAGCTATAAAACGTGAAAGTCTTAACTCTCACGGGTTAAGAACAAGAACTTTTCGCAAGTTCCTATAATTAATCCTAGAGAGTTGTTTATCAAGGGAACTTTAAAATACGATTTCTAAACTTGAAAAAGTCTAAGAAGTTGCAAGATCCTATAGATGACTCGAAAACCCAAAACTTTGATTTAATAGGCTAAGCATCCACGAGTCTCATTACTTGATATTTTAAACTGTGGAGAACGAGAGATGATAGAGTCAATTATAAGTTCGGTATTCTTTCGTGAATTTATGTGAGTTAATTATAAGCCTATTCTCCCTTTGCTTGTTAATAAATTTATCTACAATAAATAAGGTTGTACGATTTAAAAGGTTACTTAGCTTCTAGCCCCAGATCGTTTAAAAGTTGCTCAGTACGGATTAGAGTTCATAGCCAAGGTATAACTTATTGAAGCGGGATGCGAAGATTAGCGAGTCCGAAAAGGCCCTAACAAGGCATGAGGGCTACAGTTTGTTGCTAAAGATCCAAAAGTGATGTGAAGAATCATTTATCGAAAATCAATATGAAGGATCGAGACACACGACGAAAAGCAAATACTCCCCAAAAGATTATGGAGAAGTCTATCCAAAAAGACCCTAACAAGGTATGAGGATAAAAAGATCCAAGTTCTAAAAGGAGGCGGATCGTTGTATATCAAAGTCCAAAATAAAGATTGGAGAAAAATGAAGAAGTCGTGGTCCAAAGATGAAGAATCTCTCAAAACTTCAAGTGAAGAAATTCCTATTATGAAGAGAAGGCCATTATTTCATGAACATCTCTCAAGATTCGAAGTATGAAGTCACTGCCAAATATCGGTACGAGAAAGGTCTCAAATCGTGAAGCGATTTATGCCAAGATATGAACTTTATGAGGTCCCGAGAAGCAGTTTTAAAAGATTTGGTCCTTTAGCTAACTATTGATTAAATCGTTCACTTTATTTTCGGCCTAAATAACTATCGAAATAAGTCAAACAATGCATCCTCGTGATCATTCAAGACAAAAATAAAATATAAGAGATACACCTAGGAATAAGGGAGTCTAAGTGGATAATTGGCCCACATGAATTCGTGTTAGTCTGCTAACTTATAATAACAATGATCTCGTTTTTAAGCTTGGTATGGGGAACGTGAAACTTGAGGATGATAAACGTTCATGACAGCCAAAACCCAATGTAAGTGTTTGATTTCTTTATTTGTTTTTATCTTTTTATGATTAGCATTTAATAAGGGCCAAGGTGGGTTATTTATGATGGAGAATGTAAACCGTGCTTTAAAATTAATGCATTGCATGAGGGCATTGCAATGGTCAAGTGTAGGGGATTTAATAAGTGTGAAAACACTTATCCTTTTACCACTTATTTCTAATAATAAACAAGACCAAAACGTGTATTTTATGTCGTAAAAGTCAAAATTATGCGTGGTTTGTGTTTTTATTGTGTTTTAGGACCAAAAGATGAAAAAGGAAGAAAACACGGGCTTTCACGGGCTTTTATCGAAGAAAACGGGAAAAGACGAAGTCAAAAGATCAAGAGTGCTTAAAGAACGGACGTCCAAGACCTATTCTGAAGATTTATCGAAGACGAAGTATAAAGATGGAAGTTTAATGAAGTTAAAGAACGCGAGTCTAAATAAATGAAGAAATGTTAAGACGAGTTTAATTAATCCCGAGACGACATCGAGGAAGACAAATGAATTAAATCGAGTCGAGAAGAAAAGAAGGAAGCACCACACATGCACTTCCCACTTCCCTATAAATACCCTCCTAATCACATTAGGAGGGGGTTGGCTAGTTTTTATTTTTAAGTTTTCTTTCTAGTTTTAGAGAGAGAAAGTTCTAAACTTTCTCTCACTAAGTTTTTCATTTCTTCCTTTCTTTTAAGCTTTCATCATTCTTGTATTTAGATTTCATCTATCTAATTCGAGCTAAGCTTTTTGTTCTTTAATCTCTCTCTACCTTTCTTTATGTACTTGTTCTTAATCCAAAAGTTCATGGTTAATCCGAATGGTTCTCGATTCATGTTGATTGTGGTGGTGTTTCGTGATTAAAAGGTTAAGTTTTCTTGTTCTACATAAGCTGTTGAACGAATAAGCTATAAGCTCTTCATGCTTATTGGCTTATTCGATTGTTTGGCTTATTTACTCTTTAAGTTTTTCTAAAAAGATTTATTGTTTTTATATCCGTCTTATGAAGTTTGAATGTTTTTGGTTTCAAAAGTTTTAGAATTTGCGGTTATTTATTCTTTCATAAGGTTGAAAATTGCTTATTGAATACTGCTTATTGGATTGAGCTTATTCCCCTTTGGACGCCATTTCTTTCTGATAAGGGTTTTTCTTGGTACGATCTCTTGGCTTCGATCGCTTAGGGTGTGATACGTTTGTTACTTCCCTGGTACGATCTGGAACCACGATCCAAAACCACGATCACTCACTGCGATCGTGGTTGCGATCTGGTAGTACGATCGACCTCCCATCGTACTAAGTGAGTACGATCGAATCTTCTTCCCTGTTTTGATCGCATTGATTGCGATTGGTTTGTTACGATCCCCATTGCGATCAGGTTGCGATGGTGGGTGCGATGGTAAGTCACGATGGTAAGATGGCGATGGAGTTGCGATGGAGTTGCGATGGAATGACTGCGATCTAAGTGCGATCGCAGTGCACATTATTTTTAGTCCGTGTTCTATTTTTCTAAGTTTTAAATTTACTCTTTCCCGCTTTTTGTCTTAGTATATTTTCAAAATCTTTCCTTGTTTTAAAACATTTACATTTTAGTTTCCAACATTGCAAGCTTTTATTTTTGTAGTTTAATTCTAAGATCTCCATTTTACTCAACGACAACTTTAATTACTCGCATTTAGTTCTAAAATTAGATAACTAAACCAAACCATTCTCTTGTTCACCAAAAGACAATTGAGTCGCACTTTAGATCAGTAATCAATTCGAAAAGACTTGGGACAACAATATTTTATACTTAGGCAAAACCCGAGTATTACCTGCCATTTACTTTAATTGTTTTGCACTTTAATTACTACAACGACACAACTATTTGTTTCACCAAAGAACGACTGAGTCGCACATAGAACCAGATCAATTCGATTAGACACACAACAAAGAACTTTTTAATTAGGCAAAAACCTAGTTATCAAATGGCGCCGTTGCCGGCTCTTTTCGTAAAGATTAACGGTTTTCTGTGAGAGACGCATTGCTTTTTGTGATCCGTTCACTTGTGAGCGTTATTTTCTTGCACAAAAATTTTCAAAAAAAGCATAAAAATTAAAAATTGTTTAAAATCCGTAAAAATTAAAAATTTCAAAAATTCAAAAAGATTTTATCTTTATTGTGTATATATATTCTCTTTGTGTTTGGTTTCTTTTTCTTTTGCCTTTGTAGGTGTATGCGTACTAGATCTTCTAATTATCAAGAGCCCGAGACTCAAGAAGATTTAAGTATGGCAGGTGTCAACAACAATAATCCACCGCACCTCAACAATAACAACAATGTTCTTCCACAGCCCGATCTTCGGACAATGGAGGAGCTTTGTCAACCTACCATGTTTGGACGAGGAGGACCGATTGCGCCGATGCAAATCACGGCTCCAGAGTTTTCGTTGAAGCACCACATGATTCAGCAAGTGCAAACAAATCCTTTTCGAGGAATGCCTGACGATGATGCCAACAAACACCTCGACAAATTCATTACAATCACTCAAAGCATGAAGTTTCCCGGTGCCACAATGGATGTTCTTCGCCTACAACTCTTTCCACATACTTTATCACACCACGTCGAGAAATGGTTTGATCGTCTTCCGAAGAATTCAATTCATACTTGGGATGACATGACTCAACGCTTTTTGTCGCGCTACTTTCCACTATCCATGGTCACGAGCCTTCGCAATCAAATCAGCGGTTTCATGCAAGAACCCGATGAATCTCTTTTTGATGCTTGGGAAAGATATAATGTCTTGATCGATAGATGTCCAAACCACAACATGCTCCCTGTAACCTTAATTGATACTTTCTACAACGGTTTGACTTTTCGAGATTGTGATACGATTAATGCAGCCGCCGGTGGCACATTTATGAAAAGGAGACCCGAGGAGTGTAGAGATCTTATTGAAAACATGACTACTCACGACAAAAACTAGGATTCCTTCGCTTCTTCAAGGAACAACCCGAGAGTCAATGTTTCTTCCACTTCAGCAAACCCCGACATGACCGAATTCACCCGCATGATGACTGAAATGAACAAAAATATCTTGCTTCTCGCTACAAACCAACAACAACAAGTTAAAGCGGTTGCACCTTCTTGTGAAACATGCGGCGGTCCACACTCATACACCGATTGTCCTTCTACACAAGGAAATCTGGAAAATGTGTATGCAGCTTGTGGTAATTATTCACCGGAAAATTACCAAGCTCGACCTCAAGGGGATAGAAATTTGCTGAGTTACCGGTCCAACAACTACCTTTCACCCGGTTTTTCTCCTCGAAACCAAAACCCCAACAATTACAATAGAAGCAACCAAATCCCACCAAGAGCTTCTAATCCTTATCACCCACCCGCTCAACAAGCCCCACCCATTAATCCGGATGTTGAAGCGTTGATGAGAACCCAAGGTGAGCAAATCAAGAATCTGCAGAGCCAAATTATCAATTTGAAAGGGGATATCACCAAGCAAGGAAATGACATTAGATCCGAGCTTCGAGATAATATCCAATCCTCCTTCAGCAATCAAACGAATGACTTGAAGAATATGCTGGCTAGTTTCTTGCCCACCACTCAACCTTCTACTTCGAGTTCTCTACCTTCAAACACCGTCACCAATCCGCGAGCAAATGTGAGGGCTATTACTACCCGTAGTGGAGTTACCATAGTAGGACCACCTATTCCGCCCCCATCATCTAAACCTCCTCCACCATCATTTATCCCTACTCCTCCCACACCTAGTATTAGTGCACCATTACCGTCTCCGCCT